>CM040403.1:105050708-106478708 GCA_022702515.1 Ilyophis sp. 1 JC-2022
CGTTCTCCACAATTTCCAGCCCAAACTGAGAAACACAACAAATGCTGAAAAGACACTCTGCAAATGTTGGTTTATACATTATCTCCAGTGACCCTGTCCCCTCAGCTAGAATATCCTAAAGAATACCCTCATTTATTGATATAAGCCTCTTTATTTTCCAGTACGTTCTTTATCAATTACTTTTCCTGATGAAACTTCTCCCCACAGAAACAAGTGAACATTAATGCAGCTATTCAGGCCTTGATCGCGTCCAATGCTGCACTGCAGGTGGAGGTGAGTCTACTGTGCTCTTTTCTATGTACAGACTTCTGGGGAAATAAAGGAGTGATTAGTCCAAATGCAAGATGTTAACACTAAGGCTTGACCAGCTGTGCTTTATTCTCTTTAGTCTTTATATTGAACTAATCTTCTATGTGAAAAAAGGATTTGTCATGATGTGAAATTGAAGTTACAGATGATTTTGCAACAAAAAGAAAAATGGAAATATATGAATTAAAATATTCTTCTCTTTTTCCTTTGCACGTAATACCACTTGGTTAACAAATATGTGGGCAAACAATAACCATGTGCAATATTGATTCTACGAACAATAACCATGTGCAATATTGATTCTATGAACAATAACCATGTGCAATATTGATTCTATGAACAATAACCATGTGCAATATTGATTATCCTCCTGCTTACTTGTGCTTTTCATTGCACTGTGTAAATACATATTAACTAATAAATGACCAAACTGCTCAATGTGTACTATCTTATCTAATTTCCTCTGGGTTGCTCACCCACCAACTGTCCCATGGGGTTTTAATGGCTGCATGTGGATATGCTCATTTGTGGGCGTTGTGTGGGGTGTCATGGCGATACCTGCTTAATACACGCTGCTGGGCTTTGTTGTCTGCCTGCCCTATATACTAATGGACTTAAACAGAGCTACCAGAACACAGAGATGGGCCTGCCAGACCAGAACTCTGAGATATTACAAACTCTGCGCTACCTGGGCAATGTGATCGAGAGCATCAAAAAACCCACGGGCACCCGGGATAACCCCGCCCGTTTCTGCAAAGACCTGCTGGAGTGCCGACTGAAGTTGGCAGATGGTAAGAGCAATGTATCTCTCCTCTGTCTTCCCATTGATATTTACTCCTTTTGTATATTTCAATTTGTATTACTGGTATAACATTGAGACAATCTGACTGAAAAAAAAGGGGGGGGGGGGTGCAGAGTACAATACAGAGTACAGAATATAGTACATAGTATACTATGTACGTAATATTTTACATAGTAATTGCCCAAGTAGCCACATTCCATTTTCATATTTCCACAATGCATGGAGGCTCTCAGCTAAGCCCTGGAACAATGATTCTTTTGCTCATATGTGATCTAATTAAAATCCATGGGCTACTAGTCCATCTAGTCTATCTTATAGTCCATAAGAGCAGAAGCTGCTCGCTCCATTGAGAGAAATCCAAGTCCAGAAGCCAGTTGCCCACTCTGAAACTGTTGGGTTTTCTCACTTTCTGGTTCATGAGTATTATCCATTTTACAGAAAGAAAAGCTAATGAGTTTTATGTTGTGTAGTTCTTGATTTAATATTATCAACCTAATATACAGGTTACAGGACATTGGGGTATTTGAGCATTGAGCATTGAACAATAAAAATGTAGTCCAGAATCTTTTTATTAATGAGCAAAACCTTGAATGGTATATAAACATACCAACCTTGGTACAGCCATACCAGCAAAAATTTGAAGCACTAGAGTGCATCTTATTTAGTTTATATGGTGTAATATAGGCCCTGAACATGATCTATTTATGCCTTGATTTCAGAAGTATAGTATTTTCTGTGGAGAACTGGATTTTGTGTTCAGATGCTAAACTTTGTGATTGTTGTTTCTGGGGTTGTGTAGGACAGTTTTGGATAGATCCCAATCTTGGCTGTGCATCTGATGCCATTGAAGTCTTCTGCAACTTCACAGCAGGGGGCCAAACATGCATCCACCCAGTTGCAACCAACAAGGTATTGTCCTCAATCTGTTCTGTGTATATAATTCGATGACACACATTTGACTGCCTTCAAATCATCAATAAATAACATTTCTTGGGTAGTTTTGCCCTTTGAAGATCATAGGTAATTCATCTGTGAGTTTGAGCACATGACACATTAGCTTTGTTCTGGTTACAGTATTTAGTTCCAAATACATGCGGTGAAACAGTCAAAATGGCACCTTAGAGAAAGCAAAGAAAGCTTTATGTAAACTGGAAAGGCCCTCAAGTTTGAGTGTAAAGAAAGCCTCCGCTCACTAAGCCACAATTGTCATATCTCTCCTAAAACCACAGGTGGAGTTTGGCATCGGAAAGGTCCAGATGAAATTTCTTCACTTGCTGAGCACAGAGGCCATACATACCATTACGGTCCACTGTCTAAATGCCCCAGTTTTGAATACCACGGATGCAGGAAGCCAGAATAAATCCATTCGCTTCAAGGGATGGAATGGACAGATGTTTGAGATGGACACATTACTTGAACCACATGTACTACTAGACGAGTGCAAGGTAATAATCAAGTTGATGTCTGGGGGTGAGCTTTGGAATTTTATTGAACACCACTGAAACTGTAGAGTCCCTTTTGCCTGTCACTCATAATTTACCATCTTGTGCTTTCTCCCTATCAGATTCAAGATGGCAGCTGGCATCAGTCACGCTTCTTCTTTCAAACTCAGGACAGTCACCAGCTCCCCATCGTGGACTTTCATGAGCCATTTGACCTCAGGCAGGGCCAGCAGCTCCGCCTCGAAGTGGGGCCTGTCTGCTTTGTGTGAAGCTGCCCCTGCACCCCCACAAGCCTTAAAAGCCAACAACAAACAGCAAAATGAAATGCTCCTGAAAGAGAGAACACTTAAATAAAGCGTTTTTTTGTCATTTTTATCCTTTGCAAAAGGGATACGTTACTGAGCATGTCCATGAGCAGTACCCTGCTGAGACAAGTAAAGGACTTCTCCGGAAGAACACAGTCTATAGGGGATAAGACCAGCTCAATGAAGTACAGGACAACAGTATATCAATATGTATAAAAAGCATATCATTCTGTAATCAAAACGGTGCTTGGAGGTCATTGTGTTTTGGACAGAGTGCTCCATGATCCCCACAAGGAGCTGGTGTTCCACAGCCCATTGAGCACCACAGGCTCCCACACAATAGCACTGTCTAATACAAATGTTCCTAAAAGTGCAATAGCTTGAGGATTTAGTGTGATAGAATTATTGCATTTTCAATCAAAAGGTTTTTGATATGTATTTTAAAAAATAAATTTCAACCTGTTGTCCACTCTGGACATGTACATCTTATCAGATGGTGCTCTACCTCCTATATGTTTTGCCTTCAAATATATTAAAGGTGCTTGTGTTTAAGAATTTATTTCAAGTTGTATGTACTGGTTACATCAAGATATGTTCTGTTGTAAGAGTACTTATTTGAATTTGGTCAATTATTTCATTACATACTATTTATATGACCGTTATGTTGATGAGATTTACATGTCACATCGTTTGGATTTATGTTTCATTTGATGTGGGAGGTGCCTACCAATGGCAACTCTTCATTGGTGCTGCAATAGATTAGAAGAGTTCATCAGTGAGTTTGCCATTTTTCCTGTGTATATTTTGACATTATATGGTTAATTATTTATATCATTTTTGCTCAAATTACTGTACCCCAAATAAATTATGCCATTTCTCAGAGATTTATCTGCTCAACTACCATTTTATAAATAATTTTTATTTATGTTTAATGTGTATTTGTATGTACACACAGATATGTGACTGCATGTACATTGCATATATACGCATTCACTCACTATTTTCAATGTTTGTTAGTGATAAACAAACTGGCAGCTAACAGGCCAGAACATGAAAATACCACACACAATAATTATTATGTTTTAAGTTATATTACATGAATTAAAGTGTAATAATATAGATGCTTGAGGATAAAATAAAACTGTAAATATGAATTATGTTGAAATAAATGTCTTAATCCCCTATGAATTATATAAATTTTTGATCTTTTTTTCGATATTTGATGTCATATTTATTCATTCTTTTTCAAATCCACCACATTTGGTCAAGACACATTCGATTGAAAATTGTTGGAAAGAAATGCCACACAAGAAATACTGTCCTCACAATCAGATGTTAAACATGGCAATCACTTATTTCCATTACTACAAAATATACTCATATTGATTATTAAATATCCCAGTATTTTAATAATCATTTGAAACATGTATTATAAACCCCTATCATAGGGTTATATGGAAATGAAATTGTTATACCTTCTGAACAGGACAGGTCAACAGGATCTGGGTGTGATCAGTGTCTGTTTTGCATTTCATGAAACTACTGTTTGTTTCAAATCTGTTCAGGTTTTTTAAATCCTTTTTCATTCCAACCATAATCTAGTTCTCATTTGGAAACATGTATGAAAACCATTAATCAATATATAGTTACTCATTTAAACAAATTACCTACTGTAACTACGATTAATAACATAATTGAAACACTGAAGTATTTGATGTAAATACAGCTGTCTTTCAATCAGCCTAATTCCCATAGTGATACTAAAAGTTCTGCCTTGTCAAAATCGTATCAATCCCAGTGTCTGAGATGCCCAGCCCTACATGTTTTGTTCTGCTTAAGTACTGTCACCAGGTTTACCGTTATCGTTTACAGTAATAATGTACCTTCATGGAAGGCTGCACATGTTACCAGTAGCAGGGCAGGCAGGCAATTAAGAAAATGTATTTATTGGATTGTATCTCTGGTGACTGAGACTGTTCTGCCAGCACTCCTGCTAAAGTCTGAAGTATATGAGCTGTTGATGCACACTATGTTCAGCAGGGGGCAACACTCACCCATCACTATCTTCATGATGAGGTCCCCAACTTGTCTACATTTCTGACATCCAAACCTCCAATACATAGTCTGATTTTGCAAGATTTAATGACATGGTAACAAGAGACAGATTTGGTGGAATTCATTATCGCTGTTAGTGTGCTACTTTTCTGTTTTGTTTATATGGACAATTTTATATATGAAATGTGTCTTGAGTTTAATCTATAATTGTTCCATTTTAATGAATTGGAATGTTTGTGTAATTTATGGATAATGTCTCAATATTTAATGTGTACATCTAATATATAAGCAGAATAAAAGGACAGTGGATGGAAATTAATGGAACTAGCATATAATTCTGCTATTGTTCTGCATTCAATGCTTCAAAATAAGCAATTATGCTGTTCAGGCCTTTCCACCATCACATCACATTCAGATTGCACCTTTATGCATTTGGAAGAATATTACAGTTGGAAAGTCAGTCTGGAGGGTTAGTGCTTAAAATTAGGCTGAAAATGCAGTTCTTGCATTTCTTGAATGAAATGGCTTAAATTGCATGCTCGTTATAATTTACAATATCCCAGGCCATGGCATAAACATGTGATGATATTTGAAAGAAAAATCAAGATATCCATCTTAGTTGTTATACTGACTTGAGTACCCTAACACGTAAGAGTTAAAAAGGCAGCAATGGGCTTCAGTTTTATTACAGAGTTGTTGTACATATTTATTTATTTAAAAATCATACACAACAATTACATTGCAGAGATTAACTAGAACTAGAGATTAAATTAGAATATTATGTCATAAGGTAATACACTCACACACCATGAAAACTGTCATCTGTGTTCTGATAACTCAAACTGCATTATAAAGATTCAACCGGGCAGTGGGTATGGGACATTTTGGAAAATTGCATGGGATCAGGGTAAAGCACATTCAATAAAATTACTTTATCCCTCATTCATATTCGACTATTACAAAAGTAAACTGTACAACATATAAAACTACAAGAATAAGAACAAGAACAGCAATAACAACAGCATCAATAACAGTTCACACTTGGCATACACAAACAAACATTTTCTCACTATTATTGTCAGATTAATCACAAGTGTCTTTCTTTTTGGATCACAACTACTGTATTAGTACATTGAATAGGTGAATAGAACCGTGAGTTCTCGTTATCAGTTGCAGCACAAATTCACTGAGCTTTAACTTTACTGTAAGACTACATAGGTTTGATGACAATAAAACATATCTAAAGGTCACTGAATCTGAATAATCCGTAGCAGATAAAAAAAATCCAGGTAATGGCGTTGTACTTCATACACACACTGGGGGGCGCTCACTACTATCGTATTCACTACGGTTGAACTCTTCTGTGGTAACATCAGAGACAAAAGTATCTCTGGTGGCGATATCGTTTTGTTTTCCGGTAACGGTGACGTAAATAGGCCTACCACAAGAAGAAGGGTTACGTTATATGAGTCTCTAACATCAATGAGGGAAACTTGGTAGGCATAGAAAATTAAACTAACATTATTGTAGAACCAAAAGGACAACTAACTTGCATTGACAAAATAAATGTCCATGTTAGCGTAAGAAATGTTCTGGCAACCAGCCTGGCTGATGTTAGTAAGTATCTGTATTACCTCGTGAGTTTCCGTGCAGTATGTACGTTATTATGTTTGGCAAAAATAGATTGAGTCGCAGTCCGCTGTCCACTTACTTGGGTGTTAGTCTCAGAATAAGAGCTAATGGTTAACGTTACATACTTATGGGGAACGACGTGGATTGGCGATGCCAATGAATATGCGTCCCGGCCATTTTAGAAACATTTACAGCATCGACTCTTCACATTATTTCTAATTATTCTAATTTTTTAAACTAATGACGCATACAAATGAGTAGAAAATCACAAGAAAATGAAGAAATATGAATGTCATAAAGGCTAAAACCCAGGAAAATATGAGTTAAAACTTTTGGCTGAGGGGTAACATTAACAGTAAACTCACTCACCCCACTGTCTGATTCACAACTGTTGTGCCATCACTCTATCGAGCCACAGAGATGACAGCAAGGTTTGGGAAGTTAACTGAGACACCACTATTGTTTTAGGCTGGTTTAGCCATTAGTGAGCCACGTCCCCTGTTTAACATAAAATCCAAAAGGAAATTATTATTTTAGCTGAACTGTCCTTCATTGTAGAGACTAGGGACATTGTTACAAATGATTTCCTCACGTGATGATTGTGCTTCCTACTAAGACATCAACACTTATTTCAGCGACAGCTTTGGGTGTACTCAATTATAATAATAATAATAATTATTGTTATTAAACCTTTATTTAACCAGGCAGGTCACTCAAGAACAAAATCTTATTTACAAGGACGGCCTGACAAGATCTTGGGGGGGGGGGGGGGAGGTAACAGAACAAACACACTCAAAAGCCAAACCATTGTGTAATGTTGTAGGAGAGGACTCAAATCCAGTGGTGCAGTTTGGGGAGCACATGAAGGATAGTTCATTCTGTATTTAACCTCCTATCAGTACCCCAGTTGAATATTGCAATACATTTTGCTTTTTGAACTCAGTCCGGCTTTTATAGCCCAGCCTTGCTTAAGCTTCAGGTTTTTGGCAAGAAGAAGTGCTATGGCTCCTGGCAGAAGGCACAACAACCTCAAATAACCCATTGTTGTTCCTATTGAATTTATATGGAGTTCTTAATCCACCTCATTGAGCAAGACATTTCACACTGTGCCAATGCAAATGAGCATAGTAGCCCTCTTAATCAGGAGACACAATGGCTATTTCTCTCATGGGAATTGTTACCGGTTGAATTCACAGAATAAAAGCCAATGGGTGGCAATTATGATTAAGCAAATTAGAAAGTATGATGTTATACGACTGTAATAAAGGAAGTCAGTATCACTGTTTCAGTGAAAGTGTCAAAATACCAGTTTGCGTTCATATACAAATATGTGATTACAATGTTCTTAATCGCTCATTTCAATGCTGATGCAACAATCACTACTGGTAATTGAAAGAATAATATAAAAAATAGGTTACTCTTCAAAGGGTTAAAACTGATCTGAAAACTGAATTACACCCCGCTATATATGTATACAGTATATTCATATTGGTGTGGGCCCTTTGTAGATACATAAATTATGTTCACATTAATAAATGTGCAAAAAGTAAGTTGAGGGCAGTTGCAGGGCTCAAAAGTGCAACTGTTTTGTTTGCATATGTGACCTGTATTTGAACTGTTTGACCTGGTATTTAAATTGGGAGCACTGATGCGACCACAAACAATTGTGCTGGTGCGACTGCCAGTTTAAAACTGTTTTAATAATGCGTGCAACCTATCGCAATCACACAGACTACAAGTTTATTTTCCCTTTAACTATCTAACCGACCAAACACGTCAGCTTCACTTCACTTACCTCTATGCTGGTTTTAGATTGCCTAATATCGGTCACTGACAACTGACAAGCGAGCTGGCATTTCCTAAACCTAACTAACGCTAGTTAACTGAACCAGTTTTTTCCCCTCAAGGATAATAAAATGAAACGAAAAATAATTAGAATAATATTTTGACAACAAAAATAGAGATGAAAATCAATAGGCCATTAGCGAAGTTGATCGAGACGTCCAACCACCAGCAAAGAAGGTGAAGCTGTACACCTTTTTGAGAGTGGCAAAAATGATGTATTTCTGGTTAAGGTATGAGGCAGGTAAAATGTTGCCTACTTTGAACTGCAAACAATGTGGAGTAGAGAACGCGAGTAAAACCCAGTTTTCAGATATTCAAGTTCGCTATTCAAATTCAGTAGTTTATCATTTTTTTCCCAAAGCAAAATGTTTGGAAATGAATTGCGTTCTGCATAGCATGATTTGTGAATTTATCACAGGTGATACTTTTATTCAGTTCCTATACTCAGTTACAGTTAGGGCATGTGCATTAGCCAAAATGTCAAAGCCTCATAATTTCATAATTCAACTACCAAGAGATTTCAGACCGGTTGCATTTTGCTGAGGGTGATTTGTGAATTATTTTACTGTGTGTAAAAAGGGCTACAATTGCGACACATTTGTGTCACAAGCCTGATACGGATATCAACATCCTCAAATGAAAGCTGAAAGTCATAGCCACTGTTCCATTTAAAATACAATGTGCTGGCGTACAGCGCCAAAACAACAACAAAAAGTTTCATTATACAAATATATTTGGACTGCACTGTAATTCCCAAAATTCTAATCAGACAATAAATTATTAAACTGCCAGTGTCTTCTCTGTACCATTTTAAAAGGAAAGACATTTACAAAGCAAGTAGAGCCCAATCTGAGATCACAGTACAAGGTGCAATAGTAGGTACAAAAGTGGACTAGGGAGTAGTATGATATACAGAAGAGAAAAATACTATGCACCATTGGGTATTGTATTTGTCTCAATAGTCTAAAATTCTGTACTCAAATTGTGTTCCAGCCATAACAATAATCTCAGTAAATAGAATGTTTGCACACCGTTTTAACATCATTGCCAGTTTGACCATTTTAAATAGTATAATGTTAACGGATCCATTAGCCTAGCTACACAAACAGTATAGCAAAGTTCCGGAAAACTGAAACATTTAAAGAGTAACAAAGTACTAAAACCACGTATTTTACATGATAACTGATACTTTTGGGTTTTTCTAAGTATTACTCATTGATCATGGTCCAAATCTTGACAAATTACTGCAGTTGTCATAAACTTTAAGAATCTGGCTCAAAAGTGTCTCTAGTGGTAAAATGTTAGGTACTGCACGTTCAATTTGTGATTGACCAGAAAGGTCTTCCCTGACGTATTCGGTACTCAGTGATGAAATAGAAATATGTACAACTACGCCTGGTTTTGGAGTGAGGGTGGGCTACCCCCCAGCTATAAAAGTGAATCTCAGCGGTTGATCTGCATGCCGTGGACGGGGAGAGGAGATAGGAAAGAGAGAGCGAACGAGCGAGCGAGCGAACGAGCGTTATAAACTCCTCAAAAAAAGTTCGGAAACGTTATTTCGGTCGATTATTCCTCCCCTTTAATAATACCAATTGGTATTGTATTTTATATCGTTGGAAAGCCTGATTAGTCACCTTTACAACGAGGTACAACTTGTAAGGATCGTGCATTCGTGGAATGAGCAACACAGCTAACCGTGTGGGTAGCGGCCCAAAAAAATGTGCCAAAATCCCCTGCAATATTCTTCTGTTGGTATTCACTCTCGTTTTGAGTTGCTTGGTGGACTGGATGATTGCACTCTCCCACAGTAATAAGGAAAAAAAAACACATATTGGCCATTTTTACACTTTATTCATTTTACACTGTCAGGGACCTCAGTAGCGTGTGGAAGATCCATACGCAGCCACAACAGCTTGGCACCTCCTCCTCATGCTGGTCACCAGCCTGGTCACACACTGCTGTGGGATGGCATCCCATTCCTCAACCAGGATTTGTCGCAAGTCAGCCAACATGGTTGCGTTGGTCACTCTGGCATGTACAGCACGCCCAAGCTGATCCCACAAGTGTTCAATTGGGTTGAGGTCTGGACTCACGGCAGGCCATTCCATCCTCTCCACTCCCAAATTCTGGAGGTACTCTGTGATGATCCTGGCTCTGTGGGGGCGAGCATTGTCATCCTGGAGGATGGAGTTAGGTCCCAGATTCTGGAGATATGGGATCGCCACTGGCTCCAGAATCTCATTCCGATATATTGCAGGGGATTTTGGCACATTTTTTTGGGCCGCTACCCACACGGTTAGCTGTGTTGCTCATTCCACGAATGCATGATCCTTACAAGTTGTACCTCGTTGTAAAGGTGACTAATCAGGCTTTCCAACTATATAAAATACAATACCAATTGGTATTATTAAAGGGGAGGAATAATCGACCGAAATAACGTTTCCAAACTTTTTTTGAGGAGTTTATATAGCAAGCTTACAGTTTCGCTTTTTTGAATATTCTAGTAAATTATAGTAACCTATTTTTGGTATATTTTTTATAGTTAGCTTGATAGTACCTTGTTTTTTGATAGTTCATTTTTCAGTCTAGCTTAGCAAGTAGCTAGCTAGTTTATAAAAAATAAAAATTTTAAAAATTTTAAAAATAAATGGCATGGGTAACTATTTGTACAGCGTGTGATTTGTTGTTTACCGGCAGCATCATTATAAGCTCAAACGAGGCTATGCGTGCCACATTCTCCACCATTGCTTCTGTCTCGGCAGTGGCAAGCTTCTTGGGGCTCGCTTGGGCGTGGTTTATTACCTGGAGCTCAGCCCCTATTATTTCCTTATCACGCCCAGATTGTGGCATTTTTTGAATTTCAAAAGGGGCCGGGGTCTAGTTAAACCAGCGTGTTTTGTTACCCTTTAATGAGCAGTAGGCCTACACTTTACCGGCGAAAAACGGAGGAAGAATAGGTGACCCACTGCCTCCACCTGCATTGGCAGTTACTTCACTGGGTTTCCGCTGGTAATAATCACACATGGTGCTGCATCACGGCAAGATTTAGAGCGTCAAGGAAACATAAATCCCCCGAAAGGTTAACAAAACACGCTGCTTTCACTAGACCCCTCTCCCTTTTGAAATTTGAAAAATGCCAAAATCAGGGCGTGATAAGGTAATAATATAGGGGCTGAGCTCCAGGTATCAAACCACGCCCCAGCAATTATTTTTTCACTAGTAGCCAAAAGCTACTCACAGCGACTGTTAGGGACATACGTTGCAAAGCTAAGCGTGTAGCATGCATATACTAGAACTCCTGGCTCAACTATTTGACCCAAATCCCCCCTTTCTGCAGGTAATACCACATATAGCTAGCCATAATACACTGTAAAACATAAATTCAACAATATTTTTTAGAACTGGCTTCATTAACCAACAAAATGTAAACAACTGCTCTCGTCCACAGTCAGCACTGCAGCTCACACTGAACGGTGTCCTGCAGTGTGAGTAATAGTTTGTTTACAAAAAATATTTGACATAAACAGGCCTGCAAGGGCACAGTGTGAAGAAAGTAAACAATAGATACTTTACTTACCTCATCAGAACATAAAATTCAGTTTTGTTTTAACATAAAAATACAGGTAGCCTAATATCCACACCTGTCAGATACACAGTGTTCATATGCTTTATTTTTAATATAAAAAGCCTATATATATATTTTTTTTTTTTTAAATAAACTAGCTAGCTACTTGCTAAGCTAGACTGAAAAGTGAAAAACAAGGGACTATCAAGCTAGCTATAAAAAATATATACCAAGAATAAATAGGCTGCTATAACTACTATATAAATACTATAACTTAAAAAAATCTAAACTGTAAGCTAGCTTTATCACTCGCTCGCTCGCTCTCTATCTCCTCTCCACGCAGATCAACCGCTGCGCTGCCCACCCTCGGCCTCGCTCCAAAACATCAGGGTGTAGCCACCGAACTATTGGTGGGCGTAGCTGTACAGGGAGGAATATGTCAGCTGGAGGAAATTTCTGGCTAATCACAGATTGAACATGCTGTACCGTTTTACCACTAGAGACACTTTTGAGCCAGATTTTTATTTTATTTTATTTTATTTTATTTTTATTATTGGCCCACCACCACCCCCCTCTTCGGAGGACATCTTTGTTGATAGTTATATATTTTACAATATATTCCGCGTGTCCCCCTAGACTAGAGCATACCCACCCACCCCCCTCACTCATTACAAAGAGGCAAAACAATGAATAAACATACAAGAACAAAACAAAACCATACAAAGGAGAAACAAACAAACAAAGCATTGAATTAAACACAAGCATTGGTGATAGTTAATGGGGGAGTTTATGTGTTGATGTAGGGGGTATGAGATCAGGGAGTAAGATGATGAGAGGAAGAAAATAAGATTTTGGTGTGGGATTGTAGTGTGTGTGTGTGTTGGTGTTGGTGGGACTAGTTAACAGGCAAGTCTAATGCGATGATAAAGCCAGATTCTTAAAGTTTACGCTTTTTTGCGCTGACTGCAGTAATTTGTCAAGATTTGGACCAGGATCAATCAGTAATACTTAGAAAAATCAGTTATCATTTGAAATAAGTTGTTTTAGTGCTTTGTTACCCTTTAATGCGAACACTCAACACAATGCGAAACGCTCAAACTGGCATTTAATACCAGACGTAGTCTAGTATATTTTTCTCCACAGTTCTCTCCTAAATTTCTCTAGAAAAACTTGGTAATGACTTGGCAAAGTCCTCTGTGATTGATCAGAAACTGGATATAAGTTATGAATGAGTTAGCAAGCCAAGCATGATTTAGGAAGATGTGATGCCCTGGCCTGGACACAGAAAGAGAATTATTTGACAGATCAAGGATACATTTGCTTAACATTACAAGGAAAACAAATAATAACCAACGATATCTTACTTGCGGCAAATTCGACACCTAAGAGGAATCAGTTATCAAGCTAGCTAATAATAACGTCACCTAGCAGGCTAATCGCCTTCAATAGTAGGCTATCTTGCAGTAAGTAGAATCATATTCAGTGACTTCATTGCTGATGCTAGAGATGGGAGGTTCGACTCTTTTTACTTACTCGAGTTTGTATGAGTCACTCACCAAAGAGAGTCGGGTTTTGGAGTTACTCAAGTCATCAAGTCAGTCTAACTTCCGGTTTAGCACTCCCAAATGGGATAAAATTATTTAATAGTTTAATAGTAATAATTCAATTTTCCACCGTTTTACAGCCGTTCCTTTTCCCATGATTGTGTGCGAGAAAACTGCTTTTCAGACCTGGAAGTTGTAATTACACGGTTTGACCACTAAATAAAATTGACTTCAAAGCCCGGCGCTGTTCTCGGGACTTGCTCAGTACTCTCACTCAAGCTCAGGCGGGTGGCGGGTTCCGGGGCTGGGAGAGCGAGTACTGGGTGACCGAGTGAGTGAGTGTTTCGTGCAACCCGAGTCAGACAGCTTCGGGCGGGCTGGGAGAACAAGTGAGTGATTGAGTGATTTGTGCAGCCAGACCTTCAGCTCAGGGCAGGGAGAGTGTACGGAGTTGAAACAAGCGCCAAAGTGGTTGCTTTCTCACAGGGCTAGGTTAATACAGTGATTTACTTGATGCATTCCACAAATACAGGTAATATAAAAGTTGCACAGTAGTGTGAGTAACACGTTGTCTCACCTCGTCTTCGCAATTCACATTAGCAGGTAGGAGGGGCGAGTCAGTGAACGAGTTAGTGGAGGAGAGGACTTGTCACTCCTGAGTCAGTAAAAAGAGTCGTTCGTTTCGAACGATTCGTTCAAACTCGCACATTACTAGCTGATGCCCTGGACACGGAAAGAAAGATTTCAACAGATCAATCAAGGATAAGTTTGCTTACATGAGTTGTCAGCTGTGGTCACAATTCGAATCCGTTTCTGTTAACGGTTGATATAACCGTGCAACAAAACCAATAAGTAACAACATAAAGCATTGTACGTCCAATCACGACATACAAAAAATGTTTCCATGACACTGGTAAATACGACGATGGGTCACACATAGGGATGCACCGAAATGAAAATTCTTGGCCGAAACCGAAAACCAAAAATGAGAAACCAAGGCCGAAAACCGAAAAAAAACACACCGAATAAATAAATTGTTTTATTAGAAATTATTGCATTTATGGCTATGACTGTGTACTAACCTCCTCATCAAAAAAGCATTGCAATTCAAGAATATCAATAAAAAAAGTAAAAAAATATTTTATTTATTTTATTTACTGACATTACAGGCACAATATAAATAAAAATTAAAAAAAAAAAATAAAATGTTTTGACCCCCGCTGTGTACATAAATAATAATAATGTACAGCCTAATAACTGACTGGCTGCTGAAGATTGTAAAATTAAAATTAAAATCTCATAAAACACAAAGTGCATTTAAGTCACCACGACGTGGAGAAAGAAACTCTTTGCAGATGCCCCCCCTCCCCCCTCTCAGCATTTTCATTTTTTGCAAATCGCTATCCGTGTCCGTGGGTCGAGATATTTAAATAACTCCACACCGCCCACCGACATGCTGGCTCTTATCCGTGCTGCCGTGTGCGCTTTTTTGCTTTTTTTGCTTTTTGTTTAATTTAAAAAAAAAAAAAAAAAAAAAAAAAAAAATTCGGTTCGGCCGTGTTGTTTTCGGTGATTTAGGTTTTCGGC
Organism: Ilyophis sp. 1 JC-2022; assembly: GCA_022702515.1. NCBI lineage: Eukaryota > Metazoa > Chordata > Actinopteri > Anguilliformes > Synaphobranchidae > Ilyophis > Ilyophis sp. 1 JC-2022. Next base: position 105,065,795 of record CM040403.1, read on the forward strand.
GAAAAAAAACTTTTGGGCTTTGGCCAAAAATTTTTTTCGGTTTTTATTTTTTCGGTCTTCGTAGTCACACAGGTTTGACTTGCAGGCATTTCAGTCAAAGTAAAAGGGCAGTCCGGCCACAATGGCCTAAAGACTTGCAAAAGTTATAAAGGCATTGCGGCCAAATAGGGCACTGACGGCCATGGCCGCCGTGTAATTTATGCCCTGCCCCTAGCCATGGGTTTAATAATGAATTTGTACATTTTGTGCTTGTAAAAGGTACTTATTAGTAATTAGAACATTATTGTACCATCCAGGGTACATTTGGCAAATTTGTTCCTTAAATAACAAATTGAACCCCCCACTGTACCTTTGTTTTGGGGATTGTACCCACTTCTTCGTGATTGACTTGACTGTTCTCAAAAGGATATTCAGTGACTTTGACGTGGCTTGTATCCTTGTCCTGAGCAGTGCCATTTTACAACTTTATTGGATACCTTCTCTGTCCACTGTACCTGTAATTCCAGGGAAAAGTCATTTCTGCCTTTTCCACATGGTTTCTTATTGGTTTTGGACTTGAGGTAACATTCCACCGAAATACTTTCTTGAGATATGCTCATTGAGAGTCTGCCAAATATTTCTAGCTCAGTGAAAGTTTGAAATAGATAATAAATTATAGTGACACATTTCTCCAGAATCTGGATCAAGTTAAGATGATGGTTTGCCTATTTTGAAAGATAACCTCTGTGGGGCTTTGCATGGAATGTTTTTTCATTATTAATGAATGTTTGCAAGTAATTTATTGAGAATAATAATGTCTTTAATCAGGGTCTATTCCCATTATATTGAGCTGCTGTCCAGAATGACAGCACAGTAAAACTAGAAAAGATATGATTTGTTGTGGGCAAGCTAGTATGCTGATCACATCAGCAATAATAGTAACGTTTAAAAAAGGGATATCCTAAGAAATCCTCAACGTGGATGTCGCAGTTTACAGAGTTATGTACTGCACCCGATTGTGTTAATGGTCTTCCGTGACAGTGTCCATGATGAGCTGTTAAATATTCAAATAAGCGTGTTTATAAGAATACATCTTTAAGCGCTACTATATTTAATGCCACACACCAAAAAGCATGGTGTATATTTAACACCCTAGGGACTCATATAAACACCCTAGGGTGTTAAATTTACACCGCCATTTTGCTGTGCATTGCGAGAAAAGGTAAATAGAATTCAGCAGTAAAGTAGCTATATATGCTTCTCATCAGACACGGAAGATAAGTACAGAGTATTTCTGTCATGTGAATTTGTTTCTATAGCAGTGAGGCTGTTTTTCTTTATACAGCATGACATTTTAATAATGATTTATGTTTCCACGTTTTTTTGTGCAATCATTTCCAGATCCTTACATAATCCAGTTTACAAAGGTTCAGAGGAGAAGAATGTCATGTGTGTGCTTCTACATCACAACAGGTTCAACTATGTGGCTAGATGACAAACCAAAGTATTTATGGTTTGATATTTTTGAGAAAAGTTATTTATTGCATTTAAGGTGGCGTGACAAACCTGCTTTCCTTTAAGTTTGTTTTTAAAAAATACACATTTTGTCTACATGTGTATGTAACTGTTTGGTATGGTAAATTGAATGGTTGTTCCTCTCACAGCTTACTCTAAAGAATCTCAGTTGGTACCCAGATGCAGTAGAAATAGCCTGGCACTCACGCTTTGACAGATGAGAAAGCATGTTTGAAAGCATATCAATAGCTTTTGAAATATTAAGTAAGGTGAAGAGTGTTTTGGACCTGAAGCTGGCTAACCCTCTGCTCCAAAGACAGTGGAGAATTTTGTTTTCCTCTGTCAATCTGAGAGTACTGGTAGGAATGACCTGCCTTTGCTCTAGAACTAAAGCTGGCTATTACTGTTGTTGCACAATACTGTGGTTTCCTTTTCTCAGTCACACATATTAAATAGAATTAAATTAAATTTTTGGAATGGAGGTACATTATACATCATGGTTAGCTTTGAATGGATGCTTTTGGGATATGGGGAGTGAAAAATGGTACCATGGAAGAGGTGGCACAGCAATGCAGTCATATGCAATGTGACGTTACTGACTTTGAAAGCTTATAAATTCATATAAGGTAGCTTAGACTAAATAAAGAACGAAGGGTTTCTTGTCAGTGACAAATGTTCAATGAACAAAAAATGGGTGAAATGATTGGAATCCATTTATCTCATCCTTTGAGTTTTGTTCTTCAATACCCCCTCAGGCTTTCAAAAAAAGATTTGTGGCTTGTGGTTGCTTTGCAAGATCTCACATTTTTGCGTATAAATTCAGTCAAATGTTTTGAGGGTAGTTCCATTCACACAGCCTTACCTGTATTACATTTAGCTGTAATAAAAACTAATTAATCTAGATTTATACATTAAGGTAAGCCTTTTTTTTTGCATGTGAAAGCCATTTCCACAATATTTCTTTAAACTATTCAGTTAATAAGGACTGTCTGACTGTGTGATCACAACCGCACTTCTCGGTTGTCTACACACTCAAATATATGTGTCAGTCTGTGGAAGAAGATGGAAACTTTGCACAAAAAGGAGATGGAAACTGTTCTTCATTAACTTTATTCCATTGTAAACACAAAAAATGAGTACACCTAGTGGCATTTATACATCTTCATTTATTTAGTTAGTAGACCTTTGTCAAAGCTTTGGTGAATACCAGGTGACTAAAAGCTTATGAGATTTGCAACTACCGCAGCTTGTGAAATGTGTGTTCATTTGAAGTATTTAATTTGTTTATGTGCACCTGTGTAACGTTTGTGTAAGGCATTTGGATGTGAATTCATGTAAAGTCACAGAGCAGTGTGAATTATAACTGTAGGTTAACTAATTGGGCACAATGTCATTCACTGTTTATAGATCTTTGATGAACTGTGTATATGAACCTTGTCTTCTGTGTGGGTGCACATGTGTAGTGAGTCATACACTTGCCACATGGTGTCACTCTTGCTAAATAGAAGCTACAACATTGCCCTCTCATTCTACCTTTTCAAAATAGTGTCTCTGAAGAGGATGGTTGTAAGAAGCCTTTGGATGTGCATAAGGACTGGGCTGGAGTTCATTGCATTTGCTGCATGTAATGTAGGGTTGCTGTCTCAACTGATCAGACATTTTGATGTTTTACTGATGCATTTGTATTCCACCAAAACAATATATTGTGTATTTCATTAGAGAATGTGACAGATTTGTAAATTGAACATATTCTCCGGCAAAACGTTTTCCGATTTTGATAGATCCAGCAATTGAATAAATCTCTGGTTTAGAGAAAAGACTACTTCAGGTGGGAGTTTTTATTGGTAGCTATTTGAATGGAACATGACAAGCACTATATGTGACCCGCTCATTTTCTGAGAAATGTATTATTTATTTTTCCACATCAGACTCATTTTCGTAGAGCAGGTCACATATATGTGTTTCACTTGAGTACGAATACTGCTCTTGTTTAGTGGTAACCCAGCAAAGTTTTGTATGTTTACAATATGGCATTTAAAAGTACACACACTGTAATAATGCAATCCAAAGCTTTATATGAAAAGATGTGAACTAATGCAGAGCTCTCCTCGCTTGGTTGCCATAATAACCTTGTTGTCAAATGATTGTTCAGTGTTGATGTACCAGACATCCTCAAACAGCAACATTTTCTAATATTTCTGTGATGCTGGTGGTCCAGTCCTTCCCATTTCAAAGGAATTTCTCTCTCCTTGGGGGAAACGGCTCTGCCTTTCCTACCTACTAGTGTTTCCACAGGGGGAAATAGGCTCCAGAAAGGGGGAAAAAGTGAATTACTTACTAAGATGGAAGAGGTGGTAATGTCTAGAAGGAATGTGAGATCAACATGTGGCTGAATGAATTAGTTGTCCAGCTTATACTGCCTCTTACAAATGACTCAAACGATTCAAAGCCACATGTCTCTCAGGGGTAAGACTTCATTATTTATGCAAGGGCTGGAATCAGGTCCCCCGATAAAATGACCTTAAGAGTTCTATCCATTGTATTCCTTCAGAGCAGTTGTCAGGCCTGTAGCCATATTTGTTATAGAAGACTGAAAAACGGAATGATTAGAATGAAGTCATAACATGGTATTTTTTGTATATTGAAGCACAATAGGCTTAGTTGTGCAGATTTCTGAATCATGTTTCCTGTGCTATGATGTGATTTAAATCATGTCATTTCTCTGGATGGAATCTCCACCTAAAAGGATAACTACATTTTTCAGGGAGGGAAATTCTGAATGAGAATGCCATTCTCTTACCTTTCTTCAATGTTTCAGCAAGGAGTCCATATCAGTTGCTGGTAGTATGTTAGTTACTGGTGTCTTAATGTAATGGCCAATAAATAATCACTATTTTTGACAATAGTTTGCACCCAAAGTGTACAATAAATTGCAGGGGAAAAGGTTTCAGAATGTACCAAGTACATTATATAAAAAGCAGATGTTTCTACTCAAGTGACTGCAGATGGTTAGGGACATGTTCATATTACGCACTTGCGCTGCCAGAGAAACAGAGATAATTGTTGTCGGCTGGGTTTAAAAGTTTTCATGCTTGGCTGTAGGGTCGGGCTTGTGTGTGTGAATTCAACAATTTTTTCCTCCCCTTGGTTACTGATGTCAAGAACAGGGCAAACAATAAATAGTTTGACCAGAAATTGATGCATGTATTACCATTCATCTTAAATGTAGGGTACAAGTATGTAATATGTAATGCATACAGAACATTTGTTCATCTCTGCTGATATAGCAGTGATGCTTATAGTCTAGTATTCTTCACAAGGGACTTTTTCCCTGGATTATTGCACCCACTGTAAAGAACCATAGAGATTGTGACAAACCTTTTAAGTTATATAATAAAGAAGCATTTGTATACTGTCTCCAGGTGGTGTGATCAGTCATTTGCTTACAATATGATTTACAAAATGACTTTTAGATAGAATTCTTTATTCTGCCTAATGAACTTAAACCATTTATGCATTTCAAGTACAAATTAAGTCATAAAGTCATATGTGGTAATGCATTTTTACCAGTCCCTGCTCCTGTAAACTGTTGTGTAAGTAACCACAAAGCCACAATGTGTTAATTGAATGTTTAGGGTAAACTTCAGAGCAGTAAAGTATGGAATATTCCTATTTTTAACCAGTTTACTGCTCTATCACAACTGATAAATTTTCTATATTGGACTACAGAAGGGAAAGATGGCAAATAAACATTGTCTTTTCTGGTTTTAATATTTTGTGGAGCACACACATTTGTATTTTCCCAGGTTTGAAATCTGAATATTTGTGCAATCTATAAATTGCATACTTTCAGTGAAATGCCTCTTTTGGTTTGTATCATGTACTTTGATTTCCTATGTTGGTCCTATACCTCAAAAACAGCCTTTTCATTAGCCCTCTCTTCTTAGTGCCTGGTGCGCGATCCTCTGGAGTTAGTCTGTGTGGCCTGCAATAGCTCACTGCTGGTCATCTCATACAGCACATTTCCGCAGATAGCCTACTTCCCACTTCATAGTGCTGGCCTCTCCTCCTGTGTTTTTGTGAGATATGCAAACCAAGACCATAGCTGCAATTTAGAAATGAAGTCAGACATAAGCTGAGCGCCAGCACACAGCAATGGCTTAGTGAACATCTGCCTGTGATCTTCTTTCCCTTCATCTCCAACTGTCTATTTTGAGCTGCACACATCGCAGTGGATAGCCCAAAGAGTTTTTCATTTAGAACTTTGCTGTCATCTTGACCCAAAACAGCCAGCCATGTGCCTTCAGTGTGGGATCTGGTCTCGGGGTTGCTCAAGCTCAGAAGACAGTGTACTATGTCCTGTGCTAAGTGGAGTTCATCTGGTTCACGCCTATAAGAAGCGTGCCCACTCTTGCTCCTATATCAGGCTTGTTTACTCTTGAAGCTGTTACTACTTACTAATTTGATTGATATACCAAATCCACACTGTTGAGTGTAACCTGATGGAGAACAGAGACTGCCAGTCCTTGTTGAATAGTACTTTGAAACCTATCAGTCATACATGCAGTACTTACAATTTTCTGACATTCATTTAATCAGCTTCAAAGTAATAGCAGAGGTAATTTGTGCATATAGCATTGATACATTGTGTTCTAGACTTTTTTTGTTGTTGTTTTGTTCTCTTCCTGGAAGACAGCAAGCAACATTTTTCTTTGATAACTTGTAAAGTAATGGCATTGTTATTTATGTGACCAGCTTTAAACTTTGCATTAAGCTGTTCAGTGTGAAGGCTTCATCATTACTGCTATGACCCTCTTACTCTATGTGGCAGCCACTGTTTGGGTAATACCATATTTTGGTCTCCCAAAGCCTATTTATACCACAGATTAAAGGTAGTTTCTGCTTCCAAATCTATTGTGGGAGATATTTCCATTTCCTATATGTAAATCCTTCAAATACCGCATACGTATGGGCATGCGGGGTGTGGGGTCCCCCTCCAGGTCACGCACTGAATTGTTGCTTCGCGGCTTTATATATGTGGACTCATGACGTGTATATGACTGGAGTTTGTGTACCAAATCTGTAAACTCTTGGCAAGATACAGATTAGACACAATGCTTTGAAGCCGCAGGACCACAGGAAGTGGCCCTGACCAAACACCTGTGAATAAGAGCCCGAGGCTTAGCATACAATGGTGAGAACATGTGCAGGATGTGATTGGGGAGTTGTCCTTTCGGATGAACTCTGACTAGATGACAGAGAAGCTGTTCGGTCTAACAAGCTACATGGTATGATAAATTGTTGTGATAGATATGAATCTGCAAAATGCATGTATAATCTGAATTATATCTTGCTGACATTGCTAAGCTTAAATACACATATGGCATATATATTTTGAAACTGCCAACTAGTAAAATTGTTAAACGACTTACACATATGACATATATATATATTTTTAAACAGAATTGACAGGTTCTGCGCCACAATGGTCTAAACCAACCGGAAGGGGGGAGATCATTGTGACGCATAAGATCAAACAACTAATGTCAGGGCAATCTTGAGAACGCCCCCACAGGAAAACCATTGTGGCCATGTGATCAGGTATAATCAGGAAAGATGCCAAGAAATGCCCCTGGCATCAACTAAGGGTAGGAAAAACCCCAATTACGCCCCACATGTCTGTGATTGGTAAACAAGTGTCCCGGGGCGGGGGAACGGATATGTAGACAGTGTATAAAACCTGTGACAAACTGAATATCGAGGCTTCTATCCGCGGATAGAACTCGGCTTTGTACAAGTATTGTTTGCTGAATAAAGTCTAAACCTTCTGAGGAGCCTGCCTGGAACTTCTTTATTTTAAAAACTCTAACTCTGGACCTTACTTATTGAAAACTTTAATTTTGGATCGAAAACTCTGATTTTGGAGTAAATACTTTAACTTTGACTGAAAACTTTAAACATGAAATTGGAAACAACGAACAAGTTGGCGGACTTGGAGAAAACTTGAGATTCTCAAGCCACAACACTATTATCACAGTTCACTTAAAAGTAGAGCCACACGGTTTAAGGGTATTGATTGCAGGCTTGTTCTAGTCAGATAGTGTGTTTTTGGCTGGTGAAATTTTAATAATAAATGACCAGTGATGACCTCATATCTCCCATAGCACAATCTGCAGAGACTCTGCTGGGTTGTTAAATTTAAAAAACTGCCAAGGTCTTTGATGGAAAAGCGCAAATGTTATTTTCAGAACTTTGGCTTGTTTGTACATAAACAACATAAACAAAAAATCTGCCTAATCTGAAGCACGACTCACTGGCTCAGAATCTGAAGTGTGGACTGGAGTGCTTTTGCCTTGAGCTTCCATAAAAACATACTTTGTCTTATTGCATCGGTGCACTGAGTTTATACACATTGGGATTTCACCATAGTAACTGTTGTTTGCTCTGCTGCACTAGTGATATTGGTATAAACAAAATATTGGAAAGCTAGCCAGGTGAAGAATTAAACTGAAATTTTGTGCTGAAATTGAATTCCTTTCACTCCCTGACAAGCTTTGGCATGATAGTTTTTTTGACTTTTGAACCTGAGATGGGAATGACTGCTATCTTTTTGTGAGCTTCACATTAAATATCTACCAGCATTTCAAAGATGTATATAAATTTTCTAAAAATGTAATTCATTTTTGTCAAGAAAATATTCTAGTTAGTTTGGACTGTCAGACAGGGCATAATTGTGTGCCTGTTGTAGTGTCATGATCAAACACCTCTTAATTTCATTGTATAATTGTATAATTTTGTATAATTGTCAGCCACAGTGGAAAAACAATACCTTTCACACCTGGCATTTAGCCCCTGCTTTGATAGACCTCCTACCCACCCACCCCCTCACCCCCCTCCCTCTGCATGGAGCCTCTGCCAAGCCTAAGCAAACACTCATAAATTCCTTAGTCTAGAGAGAGGCAGAATACCTTCACACCTGCACAGGGATTCCCCTCAGACGCCCAACCTGCCTACTTCCAAGTGGAAACTCAAAACTGCCTTTGACTGGGTGTTCTGCCAGCGCTGCACTTTCTCTCCCTTAGCTTTTCTTAAATCCATCCCGTTGAGCAGGTCTGCCATCTGGGCATGAGCACCACCTCCAGAACGGTTGGAGAAGGAACGCAGGGAGACATGTGTGCTACACACGCCCTCCTCCCCACTGTGGCTGCAGCTGGGAGGAGATCGCTGGCCACATGCTCGGCACAAAATGTGACCCAGCTGGACCCCGGCATGCATGTTCATATATGAGTTAGGCCCACAACATTTGTAAACTGTTAATAGGGCCCAGGCTGTGTTTAGAGCAAGTGTAGGACTTACAGTGACCTCCTTGCTATTTATTTATCCAGATGTGCTAGTGCTGCAGAGAAGCCCAACTCCACCTGTTTTGTGGTAAAGCAGTAGGTTCATGGTGCATTTCCAAAGTCACATGAAAGGCAGAGAAAGTTCAGTTGCTCTCATCATTCATGTGAATCAGGCAGTAATAGGATATCCCGGGACACTACCTGAAAGGAAAAAGCAAACCCTAAACAGTAAATGCTGAGTTAAGTTACAATAACAGTATGCATTCTGCTAACCCTTTAATTTTACTCATATTGGGGTACAGTTGCCTCTATGTGTGGGCATCTGCCAATGGGTATCATTATTTGAAAGAAATGGACAAAAACAATTGTGTTGAGTTCCTAATTTATGAAATCCAGTTTAAAAAAAATATATAAACTCCAATTTTACCTACTAGCTGTAAACAGCTGGGTGAAATGATTCAACTCTGAGCAAGTGCTTTGCTCAAGTATACAGCGACTGTGTTTTCCTGGCATTTAGCCCTGCAGGTGTTTGTTTACAAGCCTAATTCCCCAACCGAGAACTGCTTGTACTGATTTTAAATCAATTTCTAGCATTTCATGTATTTTACAATTTAATTTCATTATATTTTCCAGGGAGACCTGAGCAGAAGAGAGACATACATTGAAATACAATTAAAAATATATATTTTGCTTGTAGTTAATAATGTAATTCAATTGGAATTGTAATGACAAAAGTCAGTTGCATATTGTTGTTAGAATTTGAAATGTGTATACCTACGTTTGAAATTACTAGAGAGCGGGGGGGCCGGGCACAGAGCTGCGTTCTTTTGAGCTGGGAATTTTGGTAGTAAGACACTCTTAGTTGGTTCAATGTTTTGCTGAAGAAGAAACCAAATGAATTGTCCAGTGTTTTACTATCTTCTCGTACTCAGAGACTTTTACAGAAAGTACATACCCAGCTTTGATGACCTCAGACTTGTTCTCATTGCTGGCTCTAAATGTCCAGATTAGACTGAATGAATGGGACTTTTGAACCTGTTTGGAGTGAATTATTGTTGTGTATAGTTAATTGAGAGTTTCAGCACTGACAGGACCTTGTTTGGGATGTTGGTTTAGATAGTATAAGCACGCACACAAAAATTGCTTTACAAAAGGTTACTACAAATTTTGAATCTTCAGAATGTAATGAACTCCAGAACTGTTGCGAAAAGACATTTACTTCCTGTTCACACATTCTCAGGTTTCAACTAAAGAGGAAATTAAATTATCATGTGGAAATAGAGGTTCCTTATTGCTCTAATTTGCAATAGTGTTTAAGATTAGGCGATGGTATTTGTAACAGTTGTGTTTGAGAAAGGAGTGCGTGTCCTGTCGCCATGAATCAATGTTTAAAAAAGCTAAAGAGAAACAAATCTGTTTTGAAGAGACCGCTTCAGAGATAAATGTTTTGAAGGTAAGAAGAGTTAAAGTTTCTGGGCCGCAGAACGCTCAGCAGGGAGTCCTGAGTCAAGCCATACATTTCTATTGGGTGCCATTGATTAGGTTTTTAACCATTGTTGCACTGCGATGGTACAGAATTTTACTTTGAATACATTGAATTTACACCCCCGGTTCTCTCTTTTATCTGACAGGAACCAACACATAATTCTGGTACCTGAAGCTTCTATTTCCCCAGAACATAGAACATAGGTGAGTGGAGTAATAAGTAGTATGAAGTAGGCCTGTTTTTTCAGGAGTGACTGCGACACCATTTCCAAAAGAAACTATAATGTTGTTTATTTTAGAGTAGAGAGGTGGGTTCTTTCATTTTAGTATGATTTGTTCTTGGCTAAATGGAACTTGGTGAAAGTCACAAGCAGCTGGCTGCAGGCACTACCCATTATCAGTCATCAGGAGCATGACCTAAACAAGGCTTAAATGTGTTTGCTTCATGGTACTCAGAGCTTGCTACCCCAAATCCTAATCCTTTTCCGCCTCTCAACAAGGAAGTGAAATGTTTTGGCAATTTCTTCCTCCAGGTATCCACCCTAAGCCAATCCGAGTCTGTTTAATAACAGTCTGCTGAGTAAATGTTGCCAAACTTGAGGCAAGTGTTTTGCTTCTGTAAACATCTTCCTTTGTGAGAAAACTTGGAATCTCCATTTGTTTTTCAATCCATTCTGCCTCCTCATCACATGAAAGGAAATTTGAGTCGGATAAACACAGGCTCTCTCGAGCCTTGTGTCCAGCAGGCTCATGTTTCATGCTGTCGTTCCTGAAACGGGAACATGCGCGGTCCCGCCATCAGCTGGGGACCAGGTGCCGGCCCCGATTGCGCCCATCAATCGGCTCCGCCTCATCAGCCTGGGTCTGCAGAAAGAGAGAGAGTCCAGAATTAGACCTGCACATGTAAAGCTATGGGACAGCGCCACTCACTGTGGGTTCCCCTTATGATTCATTGAGGGTTATAATAACCACTTTCCACAGAACAGTCCTGCAGCCAGCTGCAGAGATGATCAAAGTCTCAAGCTGACAGGACTGTGAAGGCCTCAGACAGTTATTTCCATCAGCGCCTCTTCAAATTATTTGATATTTGCAAAGGTGAGGGCAGAGAGGTGAGCCATTTAACCGCATAATGAGACCAGCTTTAATAGGCAAATTCCAGTTTGATGACACCCGCTAGCGCACAAGAGTGGCAAGGTGGAGTCGAGATGAATGTTATCGATATACACTGAAATAAGGTCAGGCAAGGTGCTTTATTACGTTTGAGCATATTGGTGTTCCTGGTCACCATAAGGGGTCTTCATATTGTTACTGACAGAAAGGTAGTGATCACTTCTCTGATGACGTTTATTGCTTTTCAGTTTTTTTTTTACTTCTAATGAGGACATATTTTTGACATACTTCCAACATGTTCCCGTCAGATATTGCACGTCGAAATCTATTAAAGAATAAAAGCATTTTAGTTACAAAGCACAGACTACTTTTAAAAATTCCATTACTGTAAGGTAGATATTTAATGTTGGATGGCCTATTCATTTGATATTGCATTGCTATGCAGCACTGTATGACAACTCTAAACACAAATAACATGCCCTTGTGTATATTCTGACTGCAGCACATAAAGTGGGATGAATTCTCATGACTGATGGGTCCAGATCTCAAGATGATTTTTTTTATAGTTAAAATTAAGTTGACATTTAATTTGAATCGATAAGCATGATGTGTGAGAGTGAGAACACAGCCCTTCTTTTGAACAATGCCTTCCAGCTGATACGTGGTTTCAAAGAAAATATTACTCACTGAAGATATTTTTTGTCCACAGAATATTGAAACTTTACTGTGCATGCATTTGAAATTCTAAACTGTTGGTATAATAAATAAAAAAGCAGGCAACCCTACATATTGGCACAGATTGTATAAACCAGCCCACATTCTATAGCTGAGTTGATCATACAGATTAGCAAAAAAACTATATATTTTATTTATTTTCAACAAAGATTAGATCTTTTTGTATATGAGGTCTTGTTTATGTTTATCAATGCAAATATACTAAGCTCATTCATCTATATTAGAAACAGTTGTGTTATAGGGCACAGAGGGTCAAAGTATTGCTGTACTTATTTTAATTGCATAATGGCTTCTGTTACATATGCAGTTCATCTGGGTTGATGTTGGCACTGAACCTTGATCTTGAACAAATTGAGCTTGGCATTAACTGTGAACACTGATATAACAAAATAAAATTCTGAGAATGTTTTCACTGCCCGTTTTTTTTGGTCAGCCAAAACTTTGCAACTTGTTGCCGAATTAGATAAAAGATACTGAAACAAAGGTTTTTGTAACTGAATATAGTTTAATATATTTATGTCAAGATACAGACGGGTGACAAATTAAAGAAAAAAACCCTACAGTGAGGGGGTCCGGTGGCTCTGTTATGCTGTGGGGGGCATTTTCCTAGCGTGGTTTGGGTCCACTTGTCCCCTTAGAGGGAATGGTCACTGCAAATCAATACAAAGTTATTCTGAGTGATCAACTTTATCCTATGATGAAACATTTCTATCCTGATGGAAGTGGTCTCTTCCAGGATGACAATGTCCCCGTCCACAGGGCACAAGGGGGCACTGAATGGTTTGATGAACATGAAAATGATGTGAATCATATGCTATGGCCTTCGCAGTCACCAGATCTCAACTCAATTGAACACCTATGGGAGATATTGGACCAACATGTTAGACAGTGCTCTCCACCACCATCATCAAAACTCCAAATGAGGGAATATCTTTTGGAAGAATGGTGTTCCATCCCTCCAGTAGAGATTCAGAGATTAGAATCTATGCCACAGCGCATTAAAGCTGTTCTGGCAGCTTGTGGTGGCCCAACACCTTACTAAGACACTTTTTTCACCCATCTGTAGTGATAGTTTAATTATTGGCAGCCCTGCATTTATATATAACATAAAGTAATCATTTTTAATATTTGGTCGCATATCCTGAATGCCATGACTTCTGGATGTCTGTGACCCAACAACATCAAAAGACTCTTGATATCTTATTTTCTGGTACTCTTACAAGCGATACTATAACGTCTCTGCACTTGACTGACTATCTATAGGAATTGGGGGGTGGGACTAGATTTAGCTGTAAATGACACTGGAACAGTATAGAACACATGGTTGGCAAAATGGCTCTAATTCATCAAGGGTCTGACGTATCAAATAAGTCTTAAACCATCACTCTGCTGCCAGATATGCAGTAGATATGGACGGATAACTTGAAGGGTTTCTTCTCCTGACTTATTTCTCCATAGAGTTCAATAGAAAAATTTGTCAGGAGAAACAACCTTTAAAGTGATCCATCCATATCTACTGCATATCTGGCAGCAGAGTGATGGTTTGAAGCTCGTTTGATACCTCAAACCCTTGCTGACTTTTTACCAACCATGTGTTCCATACTGTTCCAGTGTAATTTACAGCTAAATCTAGTCCCACCCCACAATTCTTACAGATATTCAGTCAAATGCAGAGATGTTATAGTAACACTTGTAAGAGTACCAGAAAATAAGATATCAAGAGTTTTTTGATGTTTTTGGGTCACAGACATCAGGAAGTCATGGCATGCGAAGGATATGCGACCAAATTATTACTTTATTCTATATATAAATGCAGGGGTGCCAATAATTGTGGCACACGTGGTTTTGTTAAAGATAATTATTTCTCGAAAAGATTATTTTTTTTTCTCATAATAAATTTACTTCAATTAAAGGTTGGATTTTTCAAATTTGTTCTGTGTGAGATTAAGCTAATTTTTTATAACCCTTTTTTCTCATCTTTACCAGGGGTGCCAATAATAGTGGAGGGCACTGTAGGTTAATGAATTAACACCAATAATAATGTAGCCTAATATCAGCCTACATTCCAAGAGACACTTTTATTTTCTTTATTATGGTGACTTGATTGCAACTTGCATATTAAATCCCAAATATCTCCATTTTAGGACCAATTACCAAGCCGCTTAGCAGATCACAGCTCAGCAATATCTCGCCATAAAACAAATATGGGAAAGATTTGTTCAGTTGTTTTCATATAGTGAAGTACTTCTAAAAAATAGATTAAGCATTAAGATGAAGACTTTTTTCCCCCCAACAACCAAGCTCAAATTCTACAACTCTAATTATTAAAGTATGTCGGGCATGACATGGACGAATGCTTTTGATGGGTTACATTTCTGTTTATGGTACAGTTTTTAAATAAACCTTTAGAATTCTATGATACCGGAAATTAATTGGCCATTGACTTAACATGGGGGCATAAAATTGTTAGCCACCTGATGCTAATTGAACATTCTACTACCGTTACAGTGTCATGATTTTCTAGTCATGTCATGATGGAAAAGAATTGTCAATGACTTCTCACTTATTTTCTATTTTGCAATCTGCCACCAGTGAGCCAAGTAATTGAGATTGCAGGTGCTCAACTGACCTGATGAGTTAGTCAGTAGACCAGGGGTAGGCAACCCTGGTCCTGGAGAGCCGCAGGGTCTGCTGGTTTTTGTTTTCACCCTAAATATAGCAACTACTGAGACCAAAGAAACCAGGTGAGGTGAGTTAACTGTGTAATCAACTGCTTTAATTGATCAATTAAGTCGCGAGTAACAACAAAAACCAGCAGACCCTGCGGCTCTCCAGGACCAGGGTTGCCTACCCCTGCAGTAGACCATTGAGATGGTGGGTTATCATGCCAACTTAAACCTCCTTCCCTGGGCAATGATATGTCTAAATATGCAACACCCTATGAGATGACCAGCCACAGTCAGTACTGACCCCGTTCAATCCATGCCTTAGGATGTACCACTGCGCTCCACAAGAGTGCCTAAATTGGGTGTGCCACTCACTATCCCCAGCTGCAAACTTAGTTTTGTAACTGCAGGCTATTTTATCAAGATACATTTGAAACATTTATTGCCTCCCAGTTCATTCTGGTTGCCAAAAAGGAAATTACGCACAACCTTGTTTTTTTTGTCATCAGGAGCAAAGCATGCCAGAATATGGATATCATTACAACTCAGACCTTTCAAATTTGATGATATTTTCCGAGAAGTAAGTATGGGATCCTAATAAAATTGTATTTCACACAATTAATTTTGTATTTATGAAAGGAGAAAAAAAATGGAAGGAAATAATCTGTCTGTTCTGGTATAAATCTCTGTCTTTCACCAGTTTCTTATTACAGAAAAGTGTGTTTAAAACACAGTTGCAGCACATCAGTCTAACTTGGTGCAACTGCGTTTCAAACACGCCCCTCTGTAATGAGAAACTTTGCAGCCTATACATCTCATTCTCATTAATTGCCCCAGTAGATTTTCTCTTCCTGTGCTCCCCCCCACCCCCCATCCTGTAGGTTTATGAGTCACTATTCCAGTCATGTGTGGCCAGCTTTGCTTAGTCTAGGCTGAAGCAGTGGACTTTACTGGTCAGGATTTAATTTTATATATATTTTTATTTTCTGTGGGCAAATGATGGTAGCACTGCCAGTACACAACTGTTCACCACAAAGCTTCAATGGTGTCTCTACTGAATAATCCTTCAATAAAAATGCAGGAACCTGATATGATGTCATCACTTTCAGATTATCTTTCAGAAAGTCTTCATGAAAGTACAGCCCCAAAAGGCACGATTGATTTTAAAGCTCTATTCCTTTTTTAATAAATTTAATAATCAAGAACATCAACTTAATATTTCTAACATTATTTGGTATTCCCAATCCATTAACAAAGCACCATATGTAATGAGAAATTAATACACCATGTTCTGTTTATTCAGAAAACTCATCTAATAAGGCTCCATTGAAGAATCAAGGTAAATGTAAAACCTGCCCCCCCCCCCTTCAGTAAACAAATACTGGTGCTAATGTGAAACCCATTCAATTCAACAGTTTTTCCTTGCTTTAGACCACACAGTGGAAGCTATAGAGACTATAGCCTAGTAAGTACCATCTCATGTGAAAATACAATTCCTACCATCACTTTCAGGAAAGGATTCAAATTGTCTTCAAATCTCAAAAGTAAAAAAATATATACTTATCTACTCAAATCTTACTGTTACATTATTCATTTGTGTATCACTTTGAAGAACTGATTGGATTGCAATGGTATCACTGATGACTTGGACAGATAAACTGTTTAAGATGCACTGATGTAGCAATAATTTGCCTAAGACACTGACAGGTAATGTGCTTGCTTGGAAGAAAAAAAACCGAGCACATTGCCCGGCACTGTCCTTTGCAAATTAATAGATGCATTTTCCCAGCATCTACTAACTACAGATTAGTTGCCATGAAAATTCCAAAGTGTTCAATTAAAATTCTAAATCATTTGGAATCACAAGTGACAGAGTGAACTGTGCTCTGTTTCATAGTTGGTTATAGTGTAAATGTCAGTTAGTATTTTGAGCGTTTTATAGTGTATAAGATGAACGTTTGTGGCTGTAATCCATGCTTGAGTAGTTAGTCGTGTATCATTCTGTTGTAGATTTGTCCTCTGTGAACTTTTGTTTTTATCTGCAGCTGTTATTTTATTACATGATTTTGAATTTTTAAAAAAGGGAATAAAAGTTTTCAGTTAATGTGTAAACACCTCATTTCTCACATTTAAGTTTGCACCTACTGTGGTCTAAGCAAGAAAAATAACCTCCACGCAGCTTGTACAATGACGCTATGCTTTCAGAGGTTGTACATTTTTATTACATTTAAAAATGACGTCTAATATTACTTCCAGTTCCAGGAACTATTTCCTATGTCGCTTGCAACCTGAGCGCGCTGCACTCGAGAAAAGACTCACTGTTCTGCACTCACTGTGACATAAAACCCGATATTTATATTTTCATTATATCACATTACATCACAGGCCTTTAGCAGATGCTTTTATCCAGAGCGACTTACACAGCATCCATTTCTACAGCTGGATATACTGAAGCAATGCAGGCGAAGTACCTTGCTCAAGGGTACAACGGCAGTGTCCGACCTGGGAATCGAACCTGCAACCTTTCAGTTACAAGCCCAGTTCCTTAACCACTTATACTACACATTTTATTGTAAATAAAATATAAATTTAAAAAAGGAAATTAATCCAATATAGGTGTAGCGTCTGGAAACATTTCCTTGCTGTACAAGCTGCTTTGGAATTACCTGTGTGGATTTTCTTACTTTAGACCACAAAGCCCGACTATTTCAACTATTGTAAAGCCAGCCAGTAATCAGAAGGGAAACAAATATTTTCAAGCATTTGAAAACATACATTCAAACTGAACAATGATGAACAATTTCCCCAGATGTGAAGCATGCATTCAACCAATGCTGAGCCATTGTTCCCATGTATTAAGGTCAACTTGATCACTAAAGGCATGTGGAAATATGACCAGCTACAGTAACTGTGCCAAAATCTCTGTAAAATAGCTGTAGGAATCTGTGAACAATGACATTTTAGTAGATTGATGGTTTCGCTGTGGCTTGAATCATCACAGAATTTTGGTAAATTGGTTTATTACTCTGACTTACGGTAATCCCCCCGTAAATTATTTCAAAGCTACGCACTAGATAATCAGAAAAGGGAGCCACCACGTTTCCGCTTGCGAAGGTGATTTTGAGTTTGGGAATGTAATCGATCACAGCAAGCAAGATCCCGCAGCTGTTTTGGCAGGTTCGCTGCAGGCGATGATAGCGCATCTCTGGGTCACCCAGGCTGCGTCTGGCTTCAATCCACCTATTCCAATTAGTCACGGAATAAATGTTAATGTTAAAATGTTAATCCTTCAAAGTGAATTCTTTTCATGTCTAATTCCTTTCATGCACTGGTACGCCCCGCCCCCCCATGAGTAAGAGTCAGTCAGAGATCTTCTTTTGAGGCGAGCTGAATCTACAGGCAATTTGCCCACTGAGCTTGGCTTTACTGGGCCCCCTTCTGCAATGAGCAAGGCAGTGCAGCAGCAGGTTATGTAAGCAGTGCCTGAAATGGGGAAGATAAAGAGCGCTAAACCCAGGATTTGCTCTGCATTTTCAGCAGTTCAATGCCTGCCCCTCTGTGTGGATTCCTGCGCCCTCTGATGCATGGACTGTTCACAGATACAATAGGTGCAGCTGTTGCCAGCAGGGCTGCGGAGTGACCGCCAGCTTTAAAGGACCCACCCAAGCAGTCAATGCTGCTTGTAAAAAGTCCTCTGATGTTTTTTTTAAACTTCAGGCCTCCATTATGACCATGCATGTGGGATTTTTGTGTCCACACGCACGTATTGTTTCCCAGGATAGAAATGACTGAAACACAGCCAAGAATGTAAACTTACTTTTATTCTGATAAAATTGTTCATTCATGGAGAAATGTGAACAAAATGCCACTCAAAGGTTTCCATGGTATATTCTTAACTATTCTTTTGTAGTTTTGCGACCCCGCTAGTTAGTCTATAGAGATCATCAAAAAATTATTTTTCATTCTGTTGACACACTTTTTGTAAAGCAATCGTTTTGGTGTATGGTGAGAATACATCACAAATAGCTGACACCTTTTTTAATTCATAAGTGAGGTGTGGGATCATGTATACAAGAGTAGTGGAAAATCCCTCTCATTTGTAGGAGTTAGAATTGAGTTGACAACAGGATATCTCTGTCATCTTCTCCATGTGATTGATATAGAAGATGACAATAGATTCTCAAATATCTGAATAATTGAATTTAAGTCAAAATTAAAACTAGCGTTCAGTTACAATATTTTAAAGTTTAATCAAAAAGAATAATCACAATCCTAGCTTTGTGTGGATAAATTTTACTTTGATATTGGATTGGCACTTTTCTGTGGGATCAGAAAAGGCATGTACAGTATAAGCCAGTGTCTCTGCAAAATATGCTGGCAGTCTGACAGGTATGTTCCCATAAAGCTGTATGTTTTATCATAACTCTTTAGTAGGCCAGTGGACATGTCCAGGGGGAAAAGATGCAGCAGTCAGTACTCAGATTTGATCTGAACACTGACTTGTTTCTGAGTTCTCCCATTGTTTACAAGGGCATGGATTTAATTGACAAACTTATCCATGCAGATTGTTTGCACATGTAGCTGTATAGACCATTGTGCGGAACAGCTAATTAAGAACAGCATGGTAAAATATACCCCCTGCTCTGTCTGACAGCATATTTATCTGTCAACACCTCCCACGTTACAAAACTAACCTACTGAATGTTAATATCAGGACAAGAGGCTAACGCTAATATGTTGAATTTTTCTCTCTCAACGAGGCACTTCCACACCACTAGGATTGGGTCGGAAAGTTAAAAGTCTATACAATGAGCAGTTTTGTGAGGTGTTACAATCATCTAATCAAGGGTGACTGAAATGCCGCTACCTCAGCTGAGCAGTGTTCATGTTGGGGAACTGTGCCATTGCCAGTTTACTGCTAGTTAAGCCTCCTCCTCACCCTCATTATCTTTGATAATGACCTCGGGAGCCAGCTGCCGTATTTTGCCAAAGTGTTCATTATAGATGTTGTCTAAGATGGGGTGAAGCATAAACACCAGCCAAAGAGGAATGACCTCATATCGGTTAGGTACAGTTACATAACTCGTTAAATCTGTGAAATGACGGAGCAGCAAATAACCCTGGAGGGAGAGCAGAGGGCAGTCTCCTGCACTTGAACACCATAGATGTGTTAAGCCTGTAGAAGGCTGCAGAAGTAACTTTTCCCCAAAATGATAGAGTTCCGTGGGCTGCAGATTTCTCTGGGTTGCACAGCCTCCAGTTAAAGCAGGACACAGATGGACACTCAGGAATGGCCAGAGCAATGCTGATGAGCCAATGTTGACTTTCTTACTAAACGTCTGGGAAGATTTTATACTCAAATAATATGGGCTCAGTTCTGAAGAGAGTTGTGTCAACAAATAAAACCATGTTCTTGATTTAGTGATAGATTTTTCTCTCCTGAGGCTGCGAGGATGCTTCTCTTAGGGCTGCCGAAAGGCTGCAGAACATCTGAGTGGCTTTGACGACTTGCGGATAAAATAGTTTGAATCGGCATCTTGAGTTTCTGTTTTGCACTGGCATAGGTCTGAACACACATACCGCAGGCATTCTGCAGCTTTCCACAAAACACTCCTGCATACCTGTGGTGTCCTTGCTCCCATCGCATTCACTGTGAACTGCGCATATTGCCACGGCTGCACAGATTTAAAAGTAACTACAGTGACATCACGTCACCCCCATCAGGTTCTGAGATGCTAAGAACATAATAGTTAAGTGTTAAGAAAAACAATATCAAGCCCCAGAGACAACATCAGTTATGTCCATGGTTTAGTAGAACACTATATACATAACAGATGTCAGGGAACACAGTGTTGCCAGCACAGTGAATGTCATGGCAAAGGCTCAAGATATTTTGCAAACCCAAGATGCATGGTGTTCCATCTCCAGGCTCCAGGATGGACTGTTTAAGTGACTGGACAGTTTCTTCTTAGTGAAGGTCTCAGTTGCTAAAACAGCAGCCGCAGACTGGCGTTTGCCAAAGGGATTGTTTGTCTCCCGTTTGTGTGACAGAGTAGCTCTCCCAGCCAGGGAAAGTGTATGCATGCTTGCCAAGATGCAGAGAGAAGAAGCCGTTCTGGTACTTATCCCCTGTGCAGGAAATGCCAGGGCAATTGCGATTAACTTGCGAGTGAAAGCATGAGGCCTCTAATGCCAGAGAACATTCTAACCTATTTAGGGGTTCTTGGTTAAATTTAAGAATGCAATATGTGGCCCTTGGTGCCTTGATGGATAATGCAGTCCTGCAGCAAGAGATTTGTTGTGGTACTGTGGGAGCACACTGTGCTACCCAAATTTCTGGACAGTGGGGAATCTCAAATATTTCGATATAAATATCATATCTCTGTTGTTTCAGCTGGATAGTTTAGACTGTTGAGCAAAAAGATAGAACAATAGCACTCCTCAGGGCTAATAACATGCATAAAATAAAGATTTATGGTCACCCCTTACATGTGACAGGCCTACTGAAGCACTAACTGATGTGATCCCAGAAAGAGAGCAATAACGCTCTAGCAATCATGAGCGATGTTATTGAATCAGGTCAGTTTAGTTTCCATCCACAGAGATGGGTTGTTAGTAAGGCATTAAAATGATTTATTGTTGCCAATAAATCACTCTTATCTCCATATCTCTGATAGATCTACAACAATGAAGATACTTGTTTGCTCCAGACCAGAGAAGTCAAAATGTGAACGAATATCAATAGAATTGGTCCATTTGCTTTCCTTTATTTTTGGTAGTATTGAAAATGTACAGCTTTGTCTCACTTTCTCTAGGTATCAGGAAGGGGCTTTCATAAAAACAGAGCCATTATTAAATGCCCTGTTCTACAAGTCTTACTGATGGACCACTGTGAGAATTATGTCCTTCTTAGGAAAGGTAAAATAAAACACTTTCGTTTTTTTTTTGTTCATGGAACATTAAATATAACCACTCACCAAAAGAAATATCATGGACGTTAAATTAGGTCATAGTTGTTTTTTCCTCAGCATTCTGTCTCCGTCTCTTTAAAACATTAAATCATGTCTCAGTGAATGGAAAGGAGTCTAGGGCAGTGGTTCTTAACCTTATTGGAGGTACTGAACCCTGCAAGCTTCATCAGTGCATTCACCGAACCCTTCCGACAAAAACGGCTCGACATTGCTAGTGTGAACCGTATACTGTGTGTGTCTTGACCCCTGCCGAACCCCTGAGACTCACTCAACGAACCCCTGGGGTTCGATCGAACCCAGGTTAAGAGCCACTGGTCTAGGGGGTTATTTATCATTTCATTTAATGGAGACAACAGGCACTTCATTTTACCTTTCTCCAATTTCGCCACGTAGCCAAGAAGTGATTTGTTGGTACAAACCTTGCAGGACTCACAGAGTGATGAAATGCCCAAATTCCATTTAATTTCTTAATGGCTTTCATCTTAGAGACACCACATAGCTAAGGGAGTGTTTGTTTAGCATGGCCTGATTAGACATCTTGGCAGTAGTGTGCAGATTTTGGGCTTGGCTCTGTAAATATGTCTGACATCTCATGGGATCTAATCCTTGGTTGGAAACTGCTGCATCACACTGGTGCATTGTGCCATACCTTTACACAGTGGCTCCTGTGAAAACCTAGAACACATAGGCACCCGGCTTGCTTGCATGGTGGACGTATCAGGATAATGGTGCCTGCTAAACCAACTTTTAAAATTGTTTTAACTATAATGTCACTAAAGATAATAGTGTCTTGTGAAGGCCAACGTCAAAAGTTTTGCAGGAGCGGCAAGCAGTATCAGGGAACACAGCTGTACTACTTTTAGTCACAGTAGTTCTTGCATGTTCATTGGCTGATGAATGGTCTTTGCATGTGGCAATACCATGTTCCTGGCCTATTTTTTATATTCTGTCTAATTTGTCACTATAATCAGCATTGTCCATAAAATTTCTGATTTCGATATCCAGGCCCAGATTTAAAACCAGATGTCTTGATGTGTGGACCCTTTCTTCCTAATTGTATTGTCTATACCTTAATATACAGTATATGCTTCCAGTCTATGAATGCGCTTATTTAAACATGCACACTTGAGACATCTAACATAATTGGCCTCCTTAATGAGGACTGTAAATACATTTTAGCATTTCACTCGACATACCTCAGGCACTGTGGATTAAGGAAGCTCCACATGTGCCTTGCTTGTTGCGTAACTAATTATTTTGTAAACACCCCAAAAAGTAGACCTGCGGGCCAGCAATGGAGTCAAAATTTTTGTCTGATGACTGAACTGACTGCGGTTTTCCATAAATTTTCCGACCATTAACACTTTCCCTCTTGTTTTAACAGAGGCCAAAGCAGCTCACAATGACCTTCCAGCAGGGTATTTTAACAAGCATCCAGTGCTGTAACAGAGAAGACAATCCGAGATGATTATGGTAAGATGGAGGGAGATGAAAAGACCTGAGGAGGTGTTAATAATGATGATGATAACTCAGATAATTAGAGATTCAGTGAGGAGCATGATGGGAAGTCCAACAGAAGCACATGCAAGCATTTTACTTCTCATATGAAATATTGAACATGGGTCATCATTTTGTTCTCACTCATTATATTAAGTATCATAAATGGTAATGAACACCACAGACACAGTTTTTTGAAAAAAGAGATCAGAATTTAATGCAATTATTATACTGTGGCAGTGTGGCACACTACCTGCAATTACATAAAAGTCTAGTTTATCCTTTCTCCACCATCAGTTTAAATACCCTGGTCTTTCATTAACCGAGATATGAAACTAAGGGACATCTGGCAATGCTGTATACTGTCATGAATCATTTCCTTTAATTTCCTTCAAAAGTCAGTACACTGTGTATTTGTCCTTTTAGGTAACAGTAGGACAGTGGCGGGCCGTCAGGGCCAGCAAGGCCTTCTCTGCTGGCCTAAACATCATCAGAATATAAATTTAATTTTGATATATTTTTTCCACAAATATGTATTAAATTATTCCCCATAGTCTATTCTCTTCATTTCATAGCTTTCCTCTTGGTTGCGCTGCTTCCAGCCTCAGATCGAGATTTGGAGGGCTGGCCTTTATGTTAGAGCTTTTATCCAATCATATTTCAGCCATAATGTGTTGCCAGGGTCCAAGAAATCTGCCCTTAGGCCTTCAGAATAAACATTGCGGGCCCCTGTAGCTTAAAGTGAACGGAACGTTAACTGTGGCGTTAACCAATCAGATTTCGAGTTGGCGACACCGGGGCCAGCTAGCAGGCGTACGATAACGTCAGCACGTGCACGTCTTTTGATTGGATACGCACTATTGAGAGGCAGAGCTATGCATAGCTAGCAAACTGAACTTGAATGAGCTCATTTGTGTAGATTTCTACAAGCTGTTTTTTTTCAACCCACAATGGCTGAAGGAGGAGAAGAGATCGATTTGGTCGCAGATATAATTACAACGCCATTTTCAAGACGAACTTTTCAAGAAAAGCTAGACATCGTCAGAAGAGAACGGCCAACCCCGACGCTAGCGAGCCGACGCTAGCGAGTCAAAGTGGACATTCAAGGCTAGGAATACACTTTCACCACTGTCGCAAATATATCCTCATGAACAAATGCAAATTATTTGTTTGTTTTCTTTTATTTTCAGTGAATAGTTTATGTGTCTTTATCATCACGTTTCTTAAATGAAACTGCTTTGGGTGCGACAATGCGCTGTTTAGCGAACAAACTTGTTAAAGCTAACATACTTTTGGTGGACTTAATAAAACTTTGTAGACTAATCCCTTAAAACCGCCTTTTATTTTAAAGTTTTGACAGTATCCAAGCGATCTTAAAGCTGGTAGTTTAACACTCTTAATTGTAAATGCGGATTTATTGATTATAAATGCTTCGGAAATATGAATATAACTGTTGTACTTGACTATGTTAAGGTGATGCAACGCCCGGTTAAATGTATAGTTTCTAGAGCCATGGCGTCATAATGATGGTATTAAGAGGTGGAATAATTCAGGTAGGACTGTGTAGGACATCACTGAAGGCCTAGGTGTGAAATGCACGGCCCGCCACTGCAGTAGGACATAGGAAAAGTGAATCACATTGTGTCTTTGTACAAACCCAATTCCAAAAAAGTTGGGACAGTATATAAAATGCACATAAAAGCAGAAAGCAATGATTTGTAAAGTCTCTTTTACATATATTTAATTGAAAAGAGTACAAATTACAAGATCAACTTTATTGATTTTTGTAAATATACGATAATTCTTAATTTGATGCCTGCAACACATTTTTAAAAAGTTGGGACAGGCAGGAAAAAAAGACTGGAACATTACACAGGTAAACAGGAGGTGCTAAAATGGCTGGGTATAAAAGGAGATTTAAACTTA
Organism: Ilyophis sp. 1 JC-2022; assembly: GCA_022702515.1. NCBI lineage: Eukaryota > Metazoa > Chordata > Actinopteri > Anguilliformes > Synaphobranchidae > Ilyophis > Ilyophis sp. 1 JC-2022. Next base: position 105,091,019 of record CM040403.1, read on the forward strand.
TTGTAGTTTATTTTTGTTTCAAGGCGGCCACGTTTTGGCTCATGCCATCTTCAACGCCGTTTTAAACTGTATGAATTTGGAAGGCCGACACACCAACTGTGATAACGTAAAGTAAAAGCTTCATTGTTCTGGGTATAAAAGGATATCAAAAGACTCTTGATATCTTATTTTCTGGTATTCTTACTAGCGGCACTATAACTTCTCTGCATTTGAATGGATCTCTATGGGAATTGGGGGGTAGAACTAGATTTCGCTGTAAATTATGCTGGAACAGTATGGAATACATGGTTGGCGAAATGGCTGTAAGTCATCAAGGGCCTGAGGTATCAAATGAGCCTCAAACCATCGCTCTGCTGCCAGAGTAGATATGCTGCAGTAGATAGATGGATCACTTTATGGGTTGTTTCTCCTCACTTATTGAACTCTATGGAAAAATAAGTCAGGAGAAACAACCCTTGAATTGATCCATCCATATCTACTGCATATCTGGCAGCTGAGTGATGGTTTGAGGCTTGTTTGATACCGCAGACCCCTTGATGACTTAGAGCCATTTAGCCAACCATGGGTTTCATACTGTTCCTGTGTAATTTACAGCTGAATCTAGTCCCACCCCCCAAATTTCATAGAGATCCATTCAAATGCAGAGAGGTTATAGTATAAACGAAATAAAACTGTTTTCATGTCAAGTTATATAGTTTATGCTACATTAATATTTTCTAGATAGATTAGTTTATTTTTATGGACATTTTATTATGTTTATCTAATGTTTTATCTTTTTATTTGATTGAAAAAGCATTTTAGTAATATAGCTGCATGCTCTGAAGTTATAATACTTATAATCAGAAGTTAAAATACTTATTTCAAATGCCTATTGTATTTTAAATGCACTTTTGAAAATTTGAATGGGTTTTATTTAATTGTAGCCTACTCCCACTTAATTGCAGTAAATCTTTCTTTGTGGTTTGTGATTAATCCAGTTTTTTATTTATTTTTTTAATCTAGTACATGCATCCAAATGCTATTCATGTCTAGAAATGTTGTGTGAAGCGTTGTGAAACCACACAGTATATTATCATACAAGCTTGAAATAACGTATAAAATATAATGGTAATATTCTTTTTTGCTTTCCATTTTTCAGTGTTGCACACAATCACAGCAAAATCTTATGTACTGTATGTAAAATTTAAACATATATATTTTGTACATAAAACCAATACCAATAATGTGTTTTACCAATTTCCCCTCTCTTCCCTGCCTGTTTCGATGATAGTAATGTTATCTTTTTTCTCATAACTTGCCTTCTTCCTAAATACAGTTTTACCTGAACTAGATTGAAGGTGCATCAAACATTAACATGATTGCTATATTGGCAATAACATTTTATTTGCAGGTGTGTTTGGATGTAGATCATGATTTCTGGCCTCTTTCATGTGAAACTTGACATGGTTTAATTTCAGTCATAATTATCATGTTGGCACAAATTGCCGTTGGCTTGTTTCCCGATTTCCATTGCTTTAATCCACATTGCTTGTTCTTGGCACAATAATATCCTTCGCACCAAATAGCTGCAACTTTTCCATCTGAAATGAAAACCATTTTTCTCCCCACACGGGGGAATTCAGTAAAGGCTTGAAGTCTCAAGTAATTTGACACAAACTTGTTGGGGGAGGATTAAAAGATAAGAACATGAACATGTGAAAAGGGTATGAGCCCAAACATATTTTATCTGTGCTTGACTTTCATGTTGCTTTGATAATGTTTTTTTTTTTCAACCCAGACATCTTTAACACTTTTTTAGTGTTTTTTTCTGCTGCTGGCCATGATGCCGTTTATGGAAAATTAGTTTCTGCTTGTATGTAATTTTTTATTATTAGTTGCACATTTTAGTTAGTTTCACATCATTTAGTTTCACACCTTTTCTTTTCTAAAAGAAAGTGTAACGTGTTTATTGGATATTACTGGTCTCTGATATTTCCTTAGCAAATATGTCCTTTGTCTAGTTTGGTGTTGTGACTGGCAACAGAGGGAAGAACACCTGGATTGAGGTTTCTGATATTAAACATAATAAAGCATAGGCCTTCATAACCATGTGCAGAGGCCACAGAGCTCCTATTTTTAAAACTAAAAAGTATGCTACAGTCCCACAGAAAGAAAAAAATCTCAACAATATTTACAACAATATTCCCAGGCCATGTTTTTATTTTTTAAAAGTCCACTTGCTTTAATGTCCAATCGGAATCCTCCAAATCCCCCCTTGTGCATTGCTCCATACTCTAGAATTGATTTCTCCCTGCCAACAGAGTGGTGGCTTCCGATAATGGATTTCGCTAAATGAACCATTTAAGTTTTCTGCAAATGTGTCCTGCAGACCTGATGTCACATTAAGCTTAATGTGTTATCAGATCAAGTTTCAAAAACAAGAGGAAATAATTGGAGAGAAGCCTTCTGCCCCCTCTCTGCCGTGACTGTGGTTTGTCTATGTGTTGATAGTAAATATTCACACAAAGAAGCCTGCCCTTAAGACTCATCAGAGATTAGCTATGAAACTGTAAATGGGTACACAGAGTATATGTCAAGGAACAAGTCACCAAGATGAGCCAAGTGTCAAGTTCAGCTCCTCCAGGGATATTCTTGAAAGCTAACATTTGTTTTTCTGTGCATTATGTGTTCACTGGGTGAGTCAATCTGTATTTGTGCCAACAGTATACTGTGGGAAGAGCGTGTTCAAGGCATCTTTTTCAACGTAGCTTTGGGCTGATCCTTTAAAAGTAAAGTCAGCTTATCACAGTTTTCTCTTGTCCGGTTGTTCAAGGGCTTTATTTAAGAGGTGATGTCATTTGTGATGGCGCTAGTTCACAGTTTATTAAGTAGGGCTCAATCTCTGCTGCTGAGTGTAGGATCTGTCGAGTGTCTCTCCTGCTGAGCTCACAACCAAGTTCCTAACTGAAGCCATCCAGTCACTGCCAGGAGCAAGCAGGGTTGCCAAGTTCAATCATGGAGTGTGCTGGTGTCCATGGCTGCCTTCTCAGCCTATGCTGTTTGTTTTTGTGAAATATTTGGCTTTATGGGACTTACTTTGGCTTCATGTGGTTTTTTTATGTGAAGTTTACCAGCTTGGTAAAGCAGCTTTCTATCTTTGGAAACCTTGAGAGTTTCATAAATAGCAGAACATTCTGAAATAGAATTGGTATTATTGTGCCAGCAGTACTTGTGGCTATTAAGCACCAAAGGCTATGTGCGGTTTTTGCATGTTTAGCAAGTATAGCAAATGTAAAATTGAGCCATAAAAGTAAAGTGGGATAAATACCCCCAGACCAGAGTGTGTATTCTGCTGCTGGAGAGAGGGGTCGGTGAAAAGGCATTTCTCATGAAAAGAAACACACTAAAATACATACACACAGAACATGTGTTTGGCTTATACTTAGCTGTAAATATTGCTTTTTAACTACATAGAAAATGTGGACTCATTCAATATTAATACAAAACTGATTTTTTGGGGAAGGGACTATTTTAACAACTTCTGTGCATATTGGCTAGATTACACATTTGATTTCAAAATACCAAGTCTCATTGAGATGTATTTGAATGTTTGCAGTGTTTTTAAGTAGTTCTTTAATTTGGGTGGCTGAGGGTGAATGATCAAAAAAAGTAAATATTGAAAATAAAAAATTATTGGCATATTGGATATACAGTGCAGAATGGTGTCTATGATCTGCAAAGTAGTCAGTTATTTTCTGTGGAGAACTCATAATTGTATAATGAAACATTTCTTATCCAGCAGTCTTGTCGATTCTTGTTGAAATGCTTTTTTTTTTTTACTCCCTCAGTCATTCATGTATTTTTTATTTGCTTTTTGAGCAGTCAACAGTTTTTTTCCCCCTCAGTTGACAATATGATATTAAAGGCTTTGGCCTTTACACCAGTAACAGGCATTTGAGGCAATTTTCTAAATTTGGATAAATTACTTAATATTTCTTAAATTATTTTTGTCATTTAAATTGCTCATTTGAGGTTTAGGTTAAATGGGCCAGATTTCTGCACATATTGCCACTGGTCATCAACCACCAAGCTGAGAATAAACTAGGTTGTTACGATGTTACGATGATATACAGGATAGGACCCAAATGCAGAACTCAGAGACAAAGGGCTGGTTGAACTCCATGCAAGAGACTTTATTACAAGTATGCCCACACAGGGTAGCAGGCAGGAGGTCAGGAATGGGCAGGCTGGAGCAGGGTTGGGTAAGATAACCGGGATGAGGCAGGTAGGCAGGAGGGCTGGAGCTGGGCTGGACAGGAACAGGCAAGACAGGCAGGAGAACCAGATCAGTGCTGGACGGGAGCAGGCAGGACAGGGGCAGGCTGGACAGGCAGATGACCACAAACTGGATGGATACACAGGAACGAGGAGCAGACGAGGAGCAGACAGGGAGCAGACAGGGAGCAGACAGGGAGCAGACAGGGAGCAGACAGGGAGCAGACAGGGAGCAGACAGGACTGAAAAGGGCTGGAACATAATATGTCAAGCACAGGGCACAAGACAATCTGGCACAAAACAAAGAAACAGGGGAGACTATATACCAGATTGCTGTTGAGACAATGAGGAACAGGTGAGATAAGAACACATGAGGAAACACAATTCAGGTGCGAGGAAGTGGAGACACAAAATGGAGGGAGAGAGGGAAAACACGGAACGGACTTCCAAGACAGAAAATACATATAAACGGAAAACCAGAAAATCGGGACACGGGACGTGACAGGCCATCTCTAGAATCACTACTGGTCCACCGCCAATAGATAGATTAGGTATATCAAATTAATATACAACTAATTCTAGTCTTCACATTCTCACAAGTAAATAAAATAGGAAAGTTCCGTATTGTTGAAACTGGATTAGCTGGATTAACTGGATTAGCTTTATGCTTGAATTAACTGTTTATTAAAATGTAACTGTTGCGTCCGCCTCTCCCTTCCAGTGCACTTTTCTATTCTCCCTGTGTTCCCCATTTCTCTCGTTTCATGTCATGTTTTTACTTTTACCCTTCGAGTTGTGCAGGCTGGGTGTGGTTTACCTCCTCGTTTCCCCATTCCCCTCTCTTAATCTCCCAGCCAATCACTCGCCTTTCCTGTTCGCATTCCACACTCACTCTCATTAGCTCATTCATTCTCACATACATTCCGCACGCTTTACTCCCTATTTATGTTCATTTCTCTGTTCATCTCTTTGCCAGTTTGTTATGTCAAGTCATGTTTATTGCTCTTGTTACTTGGCCATTGTGTTTTGCTAACGTGTCAAGTCAGTTTACCCGCCAGCCTGCATTCCCTGCTCTGCCATTGCCCTCGCCGACCCTGCTTCCAGTCTGTCACCGGTTGTTTGCCATTCGCCCAGCTGTTCTTCTGTTTTCCCTGATCATCTGCCCCAGGTTATCGTGAACCCCGTATCCAGACCCTCATCTTGCTCTCCCTCTTCATTGTTTGCTTGCCTTGAATAAAGTGCTCTGCTGGAGCTTATTGTGAGTCTGTCTTCGAGTCCTGCATTTGGGTCCATACCAGTTGGGAGAAACGTAAGAGTAACTTTATAAAAAAGTGCATTAAGGCACTATAAGAATTAACTTTGATAGAAGTGTATCTGTGACATAGTAACATCTAGACGGGCTTATATTTCTGTGAAGACTCATTTCCTTTCGGTGTGACAGGAGGCGATTACTGGCAAAGGGGCAGCCGTGTCCCTTTAATGGTAAAAGCTGAGTCGTGCTGGAGCTGGTGCTACAATGAAGCCTGTTATTGTTAAAGAACAGGAACCAGTACGCTGTGACTGAGTGCAGACCCCTCCGTGGACGTGTGGAAATGAGAGTACAGAAGGATGTGTTACTGTAACAGACAGCGAGCTCCATTGCAGGGCAAAAGCCCAATTCATAATTTATAATTTAGACCTGAGCTCTTCTCTCGTGGACCAACAATTAGAAATTTGTCTACTGAAGATTCTCTGTACCAAACAAACAAGAAAAAAGTCACTCTGATCCTAGCCCAGTAAGGCCAGACATTAGTTGTGACACATGCAATTATGTTTTGAAGTGAGCTCGATGGCTGTGCTTGCTATTAAATTAAAATGTGTTAATTTACATAAAGACAATTATGGAACAACCTGGCTTGACGATATGGGCTTTTGGACTCTAATTAAAATCTTCCGTCATAGTCTCCATGCTGCTTGATGGTAACTGCTAACGCAATTTCCGTGAACATATTCACGTCATTCAGAGTTTCTGTTTAATGTGAAGTGTTTTTCCTTAATTCTATTTATTCACTCCTGAACATGAAATTCCGTGGCTGTAGTTTCTGTCAGCGATGGCATTGATACCTTGGGCCCTGTCCATAGATGTTAAATCTCTTTCTTCTATCAATATACTGCTGAATGAATAAACAATATCCACTCTTCATCATTCCATTCAGTATGGTGCGACAACTTGTGAGTCAATCAAGCATTATTTTCCTTGAGCCTGTCTCATTAATTACTCTTATGTAAGTGTGTAGATCTAAGAAACTTTGCTGGGTAATTGCGTCATTGTTCACATCCTCAGGCCATGGTAGATGATGTTATGTGTAAGCATTTTCCCTTCATAATTAACTTATTTTCCCCAAACTATGACTGCAAGGTCCCACGCCTTCCCCCAAATTTTGGCAGGAGATGCCCTTTACATCACTAGTCCTGTTCCCTGTTGTTTGGGGGAGCGAGCAGGGAATATGGAAACAATGACCAAAGCCCATTGCAGATTTATAAGGCCTGCAAATGAATGTAACAAGGTGATATTTTTCATGTGCAGTTAAAATATTATTAAAAAAACACACTTTATTTGGATCACTGGAGCAACTATTTTCTCAAACTTTTTTACTGCCTACTTGATGCTGTGGTGTTTATACTTGTGCTCATTTTAAAGGTTGGATTCTTAGATTTACAGAATCTGTGATTAATTTGCTATTCAATATAGCCATCGCTGTATGTTCTGGACAGGTCCCCCTTTGAAAAAGATATGACAATCTCAATAGGGCTCTCTCCTGCATAAATAATGTAACTAAAATAAGTCAAAAAAATTAATTGCGGAGTGTAGTTCACGTACCTGTGTATGTTTGACCATCTGAATAACTATCTAGGAAAATCTAATCAAAACGTTGCTACATCAATCAAATGATGCCAGGCCTAAACACATAAGAAAACAGGAGTCAAACCTTATATCTGTTGGCTGAACAGATGAAATGGCATAAGATGTTACTTTATTTAATTGTTCTCATTAAAGTAATTCGCTCAGTCTGGAAATGAAAGTTGTACATTATTACTTTCCTTACATAATGAAGAAATATAAGTTATATTGGTTATACTTTTGGGGACTTGTTCAGCTCTTCTACAACAGTTAATTGCTGAAGTATGGTTTATGCAGTTATACAACTTATTGGTTCAGAATTAATAATTGGCATGGTGTTTCTTATCAGTGCCACTAGGTGGCTCTCAATAAGAAGCCAGGAGTGTCTATCGGTCTGCAGGCTGTTGAAAACTGCAGCACTTAGGTTCCCTGTAACACTGAATATCAACTCAAGAGTTAAGAGGCTAATAAAAGTACTGACGCAACCCTACAACATGCTGTAATGGTAATGTCTACCCTGTTAGCTTCCAGACACACAGCATTGCAAACATTTAATGATGTCAATAACTTATAAACACTCTTTGTCCCAGGCAATGATTTAGCCTGTGAATTATTCAATGTTAGGTTTACTCTACATGACACTTCATTCTTTTCTCATCCTTTCACTTTGCTGCAGCAGTGAGCTCCACATCTATCACAAGAATCAAATCTGTTTCTGTAGTGCAGAATTCCCCTTCTCACCCATACTAATTCAATCTGACTGTACCGTCTTAAAAAAGGATCTTCATCAGTGTGCCAAGAACTATAACTGTCCTGAATTACTTGGAATGCTGAAGAGTGCTAATGGTTGACACAACATACAGATGTTATGCAATATCCACAAAGCTGCGTTGTTTTAAGTCATGTATCAGTTCAGTTGCTTTCTTAACAAAGAACAGGATTTAATGGAGGTGACCTTTTGACATGGCCACTGTTGTTTTGTAACATAAAATAATTCCAAGGTCTTATTGACCGTACCTTCAGTGGAGATCATTTTCACAGCTGTTTGATCATTATTTACATTTTATCCAAAACATCTGAGGAAAAAAATCACTGCGCATAGGGGTCCTTTAAATAAGCCAATGGGATGTATTGTACCTATGTATTCCGGTTAATGAATATACATGTCCATAACACTGCCCATTTTCATGGAGGAGCCCTGGAACTGTGGTTTACAGCCCTATTATCATTCACCTATCCCATGAATAAGAGCACTTGGGCGTTTGTGTATTTTTAGAAGGAGACCGTCCAAGCGAACCTGTTTCTCTGAAATAGTTTTCCACATCTGCTGCCCATCAGGGTGTCTGCTCTTTGAGCCACTGCAGCATTCCAGAGCCATTCTTGTACCTGGATCAAAACCCTCTGTATATATATTAGGTCCAGAGCTGATCGTCAGCTGCAGAGAGGAGTGGCAGGTTCAAGCATATTGCACTTAAAAATAAATGGAAACAACTGACTTGTCTGCACATTCTCAGCACCGTCTTAATCTAGCCCTAAAATCAACGTCTAAAATTGTAATACAAGTAAAGATGAACCTGGAAGCATAATTCCTGAATACTCATAACTAGGGGTCTTACAGAATAACACAATATCACCACTGTAGACTCATTCACACTATTTATTTTTATCTCTTACCCTGGCTCCCCATCCTCCATACGACCAGTCTTCCTTTAAATCACAAGAACACACACTGTCTACAATGTAAAGAAGGCATTCAGTCATTAAAGTCTCCTTCACATGGTCTGGCCTTTAGTTCCTTTTGGAAGAGTGCTTGAAATTCCTGGCATACCTTTGCACTTATTGCCATGTTAAATTTTAATCGTTGCGTTATTAGAATTAGTGAAAAGCATGGCTTAGGCTGATCTAGTGAAAGCAAGCTACCTCTTAGACTCCACAATGGAATTCTTTTCACAAGCCCTTTTCAATGCAGAAGGCAGATGGGGGGGAAATTGCTCTGTCTTATATAAGAATAGACCAGTCATTACTTTTTGTTTGGACACACGTAAGAACAGCTCTGTGTTCCAATTTGTTTTTCTCAAGACAACAAGTTGTTAGCACAACCTGAAAAACTGGTGAATTTTTTTTCTTTGATTAGTACTTAGGCAATTGAAAGAGTTAGCTTCAGGCAGGAGTCCCAAATGTGTAGAGAATCCCTTATGGTAGTTCCTCCTGTCAAAACGGTTTTAAATTTTTTTTAACAAAACATAATTTGATGCATGCACCCTTAGAATCTTCCCTTATTTTTATTTTCTCTCAGTTGAATGTTTTTGCATGTCATTCTGACTGAGACCAGCACTGATAGACAGGACACTTTATGTTTCATAAATAAATCTTTTTTATTTATAACATATAAAATTAAATCCTTTTTACAATTTATTCCAGTATGACATTTAATATCCAAATAGAAGTAGCTACATTTTGATAAATAATAATAATAACAATAATAAAACACATTATTTAATTCTTTGACATGTCTTGCGTTCTCTTTCAATGCTCTTATGGAAGAGTAATCTGATAGCTGCCACAAAACGTGAACATTTTTGTTCACATCTGGAAGGAATGTGACCACAAACTCATTGAACAAGTACAATGCGGTATCCTCTTAGATTACAGGTCATAGAACACACAATTAAGTTACAATTGTACGTGTGTATGCATACACACACACACAAACACATATATACGTATAAATATATCTGTTTGTGTATATATACACATATACACACACGTCTACAGTTTGAGTCATGTCTTGTATTTGTACATCAAAATATACACACACAAAAAACAATATTAACTACATTTTACAAACTTAATTACATATTTGCTCCATAACGAAGCTACCATGATGCTCCAGTATTATGAAGCGATTCTTTAGAAGTCTTTTTTTTTTATGCTGACGTGGTTTCCAGCTATACAGTGCACTTCATTTAGTCCTCATGATGTAAGTCCATAATTCCGTAGGAATTTAGTTACAAAAGGAGATGTTTGTCTATAATTTGTTGGAATAGACACCTCTAGTTCAATGGACTTTGCTGTCAATATTGCTTCTCTTGGTTCCTGCTTGGCTTAGTCTCTAAACTTGTGGATGTCATTGAAGAGTCTGTAGAATGGGTAGGAGGACTCATTGGTATGGGGACAGTTGAAGTTGCACTTGCAGGATTCAATCATCATCACATTCTTGTTGAAGGTCTCGCCATCCTCACAGCGGAACTTGACCCGGACTGTTCTGGTCTGCTGAGGGCTGCAGCACCGGCCATCCACGCAGGAACCACAATACTTGGGCCAGTACTTCTTCAGACTGGAGCAACCTGCATAGGTGAACTTGACCAGTTGGCTGGATTTCTTGGTCCGGCTGCACTTCTTTCCCTTCTGTTAAAGAAAAACACAACAGATTCTTAGTTCAGGGTTTCAGCAGAGCAAGTCAAGTCATTTAATTCATGAATCTTTCATTCTGCATGAAATAGCGCTGACTTTAATGTACCTTTAAACTGGTGTAGGGTGATTGGCTGCATGGTCGGACCTCGCATATGCGAGTCTCCTTGACCAGTTTGCACTCGCTGTTGTTGTTAGTGACTCTAGTGGAGATGCCCGTCCCACAGGTTTTGGAGCACTGGGACCAGGCTGTCGTCTGGACGATGCATTTCTGGCTGTCAAACATGCGAACCTCAGGTTGGACTCTAAAAGCTGTAAAAGAGATAAGAAAATATGAGGAACTGTTGTTGTTGTGTTTAGCTGATCCCAAAGGCAAAGATTAAATGTCATTTTTAACCTTTGTATAAAGATAGGAAACTTACCAGGTAGAGACTTGAGTCCTCCTTTGACCAAGGAGATGAGCTCATTTCTGTTGGTGAGGTCATTCTCTGACTCATCCGTCCCACTTTCCTTGCTGAAGAGTTTTTCAGTTGACTCCATTTCCTTGCCGTCATCACAGACCCATTCCTCACAGCACTGGCCTGCCACCTTCACAAGTCTGGGATTGGCACACCCCAGGTTAGGCAGGGAGAGCTCCTGTGGGCACAGGGGAATGCACCCTACAGCTCCATCAATGCATGTGCATTGATGTTTACAATTTGGCTGGAAGCTTTCTCCATTCTGGTAAATCTTGCTGTTGTATTCACAGGGTCTTCCCTCAGACTTGGCTGTTGGGGAAAAAAAGAGAAAAGAATAAGAACTGTTATTCTATGCACTAGTCCCTCCTTCTCCCCTGCTATCAATTTCACAGTACATCTAAACTGCAATATCACAAAACCCCCTAGATGCATTTGAGACAGAGGGATTTATAATGAGTTGCTTTGCAGCTAGTTTTCCTTGAGTAGGCTACTACATGTGTGCCTGGAGTTCACTAAATTAAGTCCAACAGTGTGACAGACAATCCTGTTTTTTACGGAAAAATAGTTTATACATCAGCTACATCACCGTCACACAAACATATTCAATACATAAACGCATCTTACCTCGGCAGATGCCTCTAGTGGCGCCGAAGCTAGCTCCGAAGTTGCATTCGAGTCCCTTGGTATGGTCACAGGGCTCCGTTTTTCCACAGTCTTCGTTGAGCTGTCTCGCGCAGACTTTGCAGCACCCACATCCGTCTAGGACAAGACTCACTCCTGGAGCGCACCTGGGCATCTCCCGAGGACACATACATTCCAAAGGACAGGAAGAAAATACCTGCGGGTATAACGAAGCCAAGATTATGAAGCATAGTAATATATATATATATTATTATTATTTTATTTTTTAAACTGTTTGGCCTAGGTGTCTCTACGCCCTTTTAATACATTTTAATTTGTATAGCCTGTGTCAGCAATTGGACGTCCAACCTCTTACACTACACTAGCTACAGCGCGCAACATTAGGCTACACCATGTCTTCCTGTAGGCTAAGTTTCAGTATTTAAAAGAACAAACAAAACAATAATATACGTAAACTGAAACACATAAGCAACTATTTACTCAAAATAGCCTACGTCAGGATACAACTTACCACATTGAAGCTTCCAATGAAGATAACGGCAATCGATAGCATCAACATCTTGGCGTATTCTCTTGGTCTAATACTCGAACAAAGTGTTTAAAAAGAAAAGATACTTCACTAGTCCTTCTCTTTGTGTCTGTTGGTACGGTCTTCTTTTAGTAAATGCGTTCGCCGTTTAAAGATGCGGCGTAGCCGTGGTATGTTTTCTAGTCTTGTGTGTAGCAGTTGTGAGCCACCTCAGACTTAAGATCTGGTTGCAGTTGCAGTCTACTGAAACTCAGTCCCACTCTTCTTTTATACCGTAGTGAAAGCTGACGTAGTTGTTGGCTGACTGTTGAACTGTTCCAAAACTATGCAAGGAATGTTTCTTGGCGCGTTTTCCATCCAAGCTAAGCACCACCCTGTCTAACTTTTTTTTTCTGAAATGAATTTTCCCCTTACATTGAGGGCACTTTTCTTTACTCTTTCTTTCTTTATTCTTATTCATTCGTATACCGCGAAAACTTCTTTAGATAATGTGATATAAGTTGATAGTTATTGTTAGAGATTGCAATTCGTACATTGTATAGGCTACATATAAAAGAAAAAACGATTCTTCTGTTTTTGGGATTGCTTTCCTTCAAAGAAAAACGTGTACACGTGTAAAAGTATTGTGTGCATTCCTTTTTGCAGGCGTTTGTATAGAATAACATCATAACTGTGGTAGTGTAATTAATGTAGGCCATTTCAATCGCTCATTGATATTATTTCGTAAACATGTCCCATTTTCACATGTCATTGGGCTAAGGAAATACTGAAACGGCAAGACAGCAGAAAAAAATAGAAAGCATATAGCCTACAGAAACAGACATGGCATTGCAGAGGTTTATTTTACAACCTGTGGTGTTTATAAATTGTATCAATGGTAGAAGGCACTTGTAGTGTTTCTATCAAACTGAATTACTCGATCGCTAGTAGCCTATTACTAGATTGTTGATATTGGCATATAATTTACAAACTAAAGCGTAGGCTACGAGGCCACTTTTAATATATATATATATATAGGTATGTAAAATGGGAACGTATACATGTGGTATTTATGTCGACAATTATTGTGTTTATTATAATGTAAAGGTATCTACAGTTTAGTGGAAGACAGATTCACCTATAGTGAAGCTCTTGAAACAACGAAGTGATTGGAAATAAAGTAAAGTTTCTATTTTTGGCTCGGTATCCCCTCTATTCCCTTGTACTAAGTAATTCCAGATGGGATGTAGACTCCAGACGTAACAATATTGCCATATTTGGTATGGCAGTAGCCTACATTATTAACATATTTCTACTTCAGTTAGCCAACCACAAAGCATTCCTGACAGCTTAAAGGGTTGTTAAATATGTTCTCCATACAGGAAATTCCTTTGCGTTCCTTGGGTTAATTTAGTTTTCACGCAATCTGTCCATCAAGATTTTTTTTAGATGCACTAGTGATCCAATTTTCCATATAAAATGTTGGTTTGGGGAGAAAAATAGCAAAGTAGTTTAGTCTACTTTTCAACGGGGTTCAAATAAGTGACATTCCATCGAAATTCCAAATTCTGAGATTTTAAAGTTCTGACCAAGGACCTGACCAAGAGAGCAAACGCACAAGAGTAACTTGGTGCTAACAAACGGAGCTGATAGAGAAGTGAGATACGGAGTAATATGAAAATAATATATAAAACGCAAATTACAGGACATATTTATAAGATTTCCATAATATATTGGCTATATATTTTTTTAAACTGATGGAGGAGAAAATATCAGAACATAATTTAAACCCTTAGGTATATTTACATTACGGGACACTGATACAGGCTGTAGCTACGTCCAAACAACTTAACGTCGAAAGGGGATGTTTGACAACAAGAGCTATATCCCAAAGGTGAGTTGGTCTCTTTACAAGACCTTTGTTTATATTCGCTCATCCATCTTTTTTATGAATCTATATGTCTATTCCTATTTACACATTTTACGTTTCTGGCCACCTCAAAATTAAGAACTGTTCAACAAAAAATCCAGCAGTAGCCTACACGCATATTTGCTGAAAATTTCTTCATAGACTGAAGAACGCCGTAAATGTTGACGGGAACATTCCGAAATGTTATGGCTATAACTACAGTTTAAGTGCGCATACGTTTTTGGTAATTTTTTATGAATGCAAGCTTTTCATACTTCCAAACTAAGACACTAGATGGTGATATGCAGTGGCAAAAATTCTTAGTATTTTGTCATATACAGCGTAATCGATATTATCATGTTATGGTTATGTAGACCGCTGTAAGATTATTTCTCCATAAAAAATTGGCTGAGCGGGTCACGTCTTCTACCATACAGCGTGATTTGTCTGCGTAAAGGCAATGTATTTGACACGATGTCAGTAATGTCGCTGCTTAAGTTTTATGAATCGGTCGGATTGCCATGTGTATAGCTATATCTGCGTTTAGCTGACCAGGGCATTATCTGTCAAGTGTATACAGATTTGTCAACCTTTTTGCGTCGTTCCAGATGCCGTGTTGAGCTCTTTGCAGTCGTGCAACTTTGTTTCTGTATCTGATTTAGTCGACTTTCACATGAGCACATGTATGGCGACAATCAGGGGTTAAAATAAAGCATTCCTTTTTTTAACTGCTGCATTTCGGTTGTTGATAAGCTGCTCTATTTTATTTGATCCATTTCCAAGCTCATTTTATGTGACTCTGAGAGGCTATACAACTTGAGTATTATTGTCTATAGAAAGCCAGATAAGCCAGGAATGAAGTTACATAGGATATTAGATTAAAACGATAGTTCACTTTACTTGAACTATATTTTCTTGCTGTGGACCACGAACCCCCTAATGCCCGGATACCATTTTAGAGCTGGAAACTCCTCAGAAACTTCTGTAAATACTTAACAAAAACTTTTGGGTCAATTGAAAAAAAAAAAAACAACAAAAAACACTAAAACTAAATAATATTAAAACCCCAGAAAGTGAACTATCGCTTTAAGAACCGTACGCCTACGGTTCCCCTCTACTCTTTGGAAATTTAGTTGTGACGTCTGTGCCTAATGCTGTTGACTTGATCGCTGTGTAGGCTGACGTCTTTTTCTAAGCATGCCACTCAGATCCATTATTTTCCAGATGAACTGTGTATTTGAGACAGTATTGTCATTGTAACCCAGGCATTCAAACATTACTGGATTTGGACTGAGGGCTCCATGCTGTAATGGCAAAATAATATTTTCCTGGCATACAACCCCCCCTCTCTCGCTCTCTCTCTCTCACACACACACACACACATTGCATTGCCTCATGTTCTAAACACACAAATATCATTGTGAGAATATCAGAGGTGTATAATCCAGTAAAATCCAAAGTAAAAGTCATGCCATGTGTTTCTTCCACCCATGAACTCAGCCAGCTGTTTTCACTAATTAGTTCTAGCTCCTGGCTGAATTATTGTGCTAATTAGCAAATCCAGGTGATTGGAACAAAATACTGGGGAGGACTTTTACTTCCTGAACCTGGACTTTACACCTCTGGAGAACATATTAACAGATATTCAGGACTTGACAACAATATTTGTTTGCAGGAGGACTCAAAGTTCACTGCCTCTGAACCCCCTGTACCCTTCTGACAGCAGTTCACTTGGCATGCACCATCTTGCTCTTGTCTTCTGGGACATTTGTTTATTTTTTTATTTTTACATGTCACACTTCGATATCACAGTACTAATTAATAAAATAGAAAGTTACAAAAGAAAATCACCTAAGTAGGCATATAATATGATTAGCATAAAATTCACATTTAGATTGTTTGCTCTTGTCGTAAAAGCAGATCAAGGCCCCCATTACAGTGATAGCCTTTACTAATCCTGAAAATGTGTGAACCTGAACCATGTAAACATTCCTCACTGAGCCGAGGGGGGCACACGTCACTGAGACGATTCTGGTTAAATTAAGAAATCATCTTGGTATAAATAATTTAATTAATAAACCGCTTAAGCTCCTACTGATGGGTTGTAATAGGGTTTTCTCTGCACCGTACAGTAGTTTATACTATATTAAAATATGTACAGTAGTAAATATTTTATATTACTGTATGCATCCATCTGAAAGTGAGCAACAGGTGTTTGCAATAATACATGCTCAATACATGATGTTGAAGTGTGTCTGCTGCATCTTGCACTCATAATTTTTATTACTGATTCATTTTTAAATGACTGGAAATAATCCAGTAGGGCCTGAGTGTATATCTTCTCACCAGATGGGTATTTTGTAAGTAGGCACCCACAACCTGTTTTAAAAAAGTTTATAGATGGAAAAAATCTAAGCTGGAATGTGGGATGCTTGGAATGTTTAGCCCAGTCAGAATAATTGAGTGGATCTGGAACAAGAGAAGACAAACAGCAGAGTCCTGGGGTGTGGAAGAATGTGCTCAGTGATGTCCGAAGGAACATTCCATTCAGACATTCAGGAAAGTATTCCCAATGTGGCAACATAGGAATGCCTTCACTAGATACATAGCATAAAGTCTGATTAAAGTGCTTTCATGATATTACTATAGTTTCAGTACTTTTAACCTGTATTCAGCCTAGTGTCTAAGCATCTGCTATTTTGTGCTTTAGATTTGGTTGACATGTGGGAAAACAATCAATCAAATCCATAAAAAATGAATACACATGTCACTGAAATATAAACACTGAATATAATGTAGACCTTATGTGGCCTTCTGCCAACACCAGCTAGCTGTATATGGGGAAATTGTCTTATTGTTTTAAAAAAAATATATATATATATATATAGGAGTGTCCCATATTCTTTGAGGATATAGATATGTTTCTGTGTTTTTTTTTGCCTAACAATGAAAACACTCCCTTCTACAGTTGTGGCTTTTTGATGAATACTGCCATTGCAGACATACACTTTCTATAGAATTTCCAAGTCCAACAATATAAGGCTACTTACCTCATGGTTGTGGATTATCTAGACTCTAGATTAATCTAGACATGCACAGACGTATTATTTAGCATCATGATATGACTGTGTTAGTTAACACCAATAAGAAACAATTAACAATGTTACTTCATTAGAAATTATTTCATAAAGAATATTTTCAACAAACAGGCTTGCAGCTCCTGGTTTGTGAGAAAGCTATGTTCTTTGCTCGGAATGGTGGAGGAGTTAAAATCAACAAGGTTATGCCTTTGACTGTCATGGGGGGATTTGTGTTGCATGGTATCTGGGTGCAATCACACAACAAAGAAAGTTAACTTGTAAGTCAACCTATAGAAATCAATCTAAATGGCCATTCGAATGGACTAAATCAGGGGTTCCCAAACCAGTTCTGGGGCCCCCCTGTGTATGCTGCTTTTCGTTGCAACCACAGTTGTAATCCCAGAATTTTAACAAGGTGTTAATTTTTTTTTATTTAGGTGCTTGTAATGTTTAGAGGATTTATTTACCCTCTTTTTTATGTAATTGTTGCAATATAGCACAATAAGCACAATGTGAACATGGGGAGTTTATTCGACATAATGTGGCTTAAGAGGGTGAATAATTCCTCTAAACATGAAAAGCACCTAATTAAGGAAAATTAACAGCTTGTTCTGGAATTGCAAGGAAAACCAGCATACACAGGGGGGGCCCAGGACCGGTTTGGGAACCCCTGGACTAAACCATTTGTGCGTTACTGTGGGATATGATACAATGTGACTTCGGTTGAACATGTTATCACGTACAGTAGTCTACAATAATAATATCTGTCGGCTACAGATATCTGTATTTGCCGATATGCCGAACGTTTACAGTGGTTTGCTACATTTTAGGGAGAGGAGTTCGACATGTTTGTCTGTTCTGTGATTCAGTGACATAAATATAGACTTGACAGGTTGTTCGGTTGAGGAAGGATTGATGTAAGCGATACACGTGATGGTTTGTTGTGCGCGTCATTACAGCCCTCTCGCTTCCCTGTTTGTAGCCTGCTTTCGGTTTACAAATTTAAAAAAGAAAGAGACAACAAGCGAATTTAAAGACAGCCTTCTGCAGCGGTGTTTTTAGGCAATATCGTGCATTTGGTTTGTGGTGTTTATTTAAAGTTATATTTTATCGTAGCTAATATGGCTGGTTTGATGGCAGGTTTTGGGAACTTCACCCATGCGATTGTACGAGCCATTCCCGCTTCCTTTTCCAAAGAAGCGCTGAGGACGAACAGTTTGGAGGTGGACCAGGTCAAGGCTCAGCGAGAGCACGAGCGTTATGTCGGTGTTCTGAAGCATAAACTTGGGCTGCAAGTGCTTGAACTGCCCGCTGACGAAAGTCTTCCAGATTGCGTGTTCGTGGAAGACTCTGCCGTGGTGTGTGGTGACACCGCGCTGATAACAAGACCCGGGGCAGCTAGCAGAAGAAAAGAGGTACCCCATCATTCTAACAGCATCTAACCTGCACACAAAGTTACATTTGATATGCTTACATTAACTGGTATGCAATCCTATCTAAAAATGCTTATACTATTTGTTCACTCACCGCAGTTGGTAGTGGCATTTTGATAAAACGAAAGTACATGAAGGGATCTGTGATTAACAGGCAACGCCCTTTGAAAGAGCGATTTACGCTCTCACTCTAGGGTCAAGTCGCCATGGTCCGGTGAAAAAAAGGTCGTGTAAATCTGTACATCAATATGCCACATTATAGCATACAAGCAGAGGTGGCGTGGCTTGTTTTCATGCTCGAATAATGACAAAGCATGTATGTTTTTACGACCAAAGTCTCTGATAAGTTTGAATGAGGCTGTAAGGGTAATAAAATTGCCAACGGTTTCCACTAACGACCATCCTAATATCACTGGGAAGAAAGTCGCTGTAAAGAATTTGTTTACCGATAATAGTCAGGGCTAACGGGAGCGTGTGCACGTGATCTTCAAATCAAAGAACAGCTAGCGCGATTAGATAATAAAGTCTTATATGTAGGCTATTTGTGATTACCGTAATTTTCAACATTTTATGTTCTTTACTGTTGAAATCATCAGGTAGGCTACTCACACAACATCATCACAAGAGAGCTGCAGAATTAATGGAGCTTTAATGCGTCTTCTTTTTCTTGTGTGGGATACAACGATTCCACTGCAGGGTAATGTTTTCCTTGTCAATGAACACTGCACGCTAGGTCTGGTTTACAGAAAGCTTTTTCAAATCATATGAAAGCATTTTTTGTCAGCTTAAAGGGTAAGTATACCCTAGATCACGGGGCCCCCCGTGTTTGTATGCCTACCTTATAATGAAACTTATTCAAGCATTCCGTTATTTAAACAATTGTGAAATAATACCAGGGCCGTTTCTAGACTGCTTTGATTGGGGGGGGGGGGGTGTCCTCCCTCAGAAAAATGTCAGCCTTTTAAAACATAGGCATAGGCTAATCAGTATATTTGTGGATAAGATAATTTTTTTGCATTTTAACCCCCCCCCCCCCCCCCATCTTATAGGAGGACAACTTTATTTATGTCCAATAATACCAATTATCTAAAGTATCATTATCTAATCTTGGAAATAGCTATATTAAAGATTAGCTATATTCCTTCATCATTTCATTCTCGTTGTGCTATTTTCTATTTACATGTGAAACTACGTCACTGTAACTGGCTCATCTTTTTTATTTAGGTCTATATTTTAGCCACTCCACTTACTAGCCAACACGCAGAAGTAGGGTAGCTAATACACACACGGACGCGCACACACACGTGCAGCCAGCTAATGCAATGCTGCAGATGTTTCGCAGAACTGCAGCTATAACAACTAGGGTAGATGCAACATGTAATCAATCTATTTAAAATCAAATCTCCCAGACTGTCCTCAATTCACTGAGTAAGCTAGGCTAGCGAATATTATATCCTAAGCAATGCGTAACAGTTGGTTATCAAGAAGTTACAGTTATCAAGAAGAGGGAGCATAGATTGATCAAAGGAACTGACCTCTTTTTCTCTCGCTGCGTCTCCATGTTTTATATGGCCAAACCAACCAATCAGATATCAGAAATATATTAGATGTTACATTTTTATGATTGGCCGAATCATCTGTAGCTCTAATAGCCTACCATATTGTTGGAATAAATATTTTCTGGATTTGGCTTCAAAATGGCCAATAGGAAAGCAGGGCATTTTTTTGATGACCAATGACAAAATTACAGAAAACTATGAACGCTCAAAAAATAGCTATAACCGTGATTTCTTTGGATGGGCAGATGATTCCTCTGGTGGGCAAGGCTTATCTGTGGCCCATCCCAGCCCACCGTGACAAACTTCTGGTGCCACTTTTCGGAAAAAAAATAGGCTATAATGGGAGTCAATGGACTGAATATATATTTTTTCTATATTCAGGGAGCTAGATGTTCAAAAAACCCAAGAGAGGGGTTGTCACATTTTAAAAGAATTTATAAAATTGGTAATTTGAAATTATTATGTACTACAAATAAACAACAAACACGTTTTCAAAAAAACTAAAACGACTACAACATACGGCCTACTCGCTCACCACCACGGCTGGAGTGAAAGCTGTAAAGTTGACACTTTCGACATGGCCAGACTGATAGTGATTCTCGCCCTTGGTGATACTCTTAGTTTCACTTTCATAATAAGACACAGTGATAGCCATTTTTGCTAGCAGAGCGACTGGTAGCTGCTTCTTTAGCCGTTAGCTACTTAAAAGACCCGCTACTTTCGTTTCGGCTCCACGTTTTTAAACCGGAACAATGTGGCGTCCTGTTCAACTCTCTTATTCTACCTAAATAGTCCACTAAAATATGTTTCTGAAAATATTTGAGGTGAGAAATAGGCCATGCATTTGCTGAATCTTAATTCATATTTGATGTGCAATGTCTAGTTTGACAGTTTTATCCAAGTTATACGAAATCATTTGTACATTGTACATTCATTTATGCAAATGATGATGGACACAGCTCCTCCGCCCCCACTCCTCTCCCTCGCTCATACTGTGTAGTAGTATACAAAATTGTGTAGTAGGTGGAGACAGGTTGAGACAGTGGGTGTACTTACTCTTTAAAGGTTAACAAAGCACTAAAACCACTTATTTTACATGATAACTGATACATTTGGGTTTTTCTAAGTATTACTCATTGATCCTGGTCAAAATCTTGACAAATTACTGCAGTCGGCGCAAAAAAGCATACACTTTAAGAATCTGGCTCAAAAGTGTCTCTAGTGGTAAAATATTAGGTACTGCACGTTCAATCTGTGATTGGCCAGAAAGATCTTCCCTAACGTATTCGGTACTCGGTGATGAAATACAAATCTGTACAGCTACGCCCGGAAGTTTTGGAGCGAGGGCGGGCTACGCCCCAGCTATAAAAGCGAATCTCAGCGGTTGATCTGCGTGCCGTGGATGGGAGAGAGCGAACGAGCGATATATATAGCTAGTTTACAGTTTAGCTTTTTTGAATATTCTCATGTTATAGTAATCTATTTTTGGTATATTTTTTATAGTTAGCTTGATAGTACCTTGTTTTTTGATAGTTCGTTTTTCAGTCTAGCTTAGCAAGTAGCTAGCTAGTTTATATTTAAAAAATGAAGAAAAAAAAAAATATATATAGTTTATTCAAAATAAATGGCACGGGTAACTATTTGTACAGCATGTGATTTGTTGTTTACTGGCCGCATCATTATAAGCCCAAACGAGGCTATGCGTGCTGCATTCTCCACTATTTAAAAGTATTTGTTTAAAAATCAGTTTTCTGAGCATGTTGTGGGAATTTAACATTTAATTCTATAAAAAGTATGTTGTAATAGAGTGTATAAACTTGTCTGTGGTAGTTAAGTTTCGAATGGGTGACCTTGGGCCTGTGTTCTGAGAGTTCTGAGAGGGAGGGCCACAACATTCTTCAGATAAAGGATTTGCCACAAAAACAGAGTCAGTTTATGCAAAAACAGGAAACGCCAAAACTCAGAAGTTTCTATCTTCGTGGAAAAATACAAGACATGAGCTGAACACGAGTAATTCTAAGCGTTTGATTGGTTTTAATTATACGCCCAGTGATGTATGAAAATGGAAGGTAGAAGACATACCCCTTTTTAGCATACAGTATATAAGCACCACAGTAGCAGAGATGGAGGGGTTCCACGAGCGAGAGCGTGCACGCGCGAGCGCGCTTCCAGAGGACCACAGATGTATTAACCCATTGTGTTATTCTGTAAAGACCTGGAGCTGACACAATAAAGACAAAGTGTTTTAACCATTCGAATTGAATTGAAGAGTATCTTTGATCTACCTCCTTGACCACGAAAAGCAATATATTGATTGCTAACAATGTAAAACATTCTTTCATACACAACAGAACTCTTGATTTGACAGATTTTGTTTTGTGTAATAGGAGGTACAATTCAGGATGATAGTGGCAACAGCACTGTTTTATTCCTATAAAGTAATTTGTAACCTTAGGTTTTGTTCCCAAATCCAGCTACATTTGGAAGGATATGCAATTATCTGACCATGCAGCCATTAATGCACTATAAATAGCACTTTGGATTTTTTTTACTGGGGACTTGGTCCTGCATACTGCATAGTGGTAATGTATACTGCTTAAATATGGACAATTAAAAAATTGATAACAAAAAGGAAGGTATCATGAACTAGGCTCTGAATTACTAGGTTTAGAACTTGAAACGAGACCTAACAACTAAGGGAGCCATCTTGCAATCGTGTTATATCCAAATTCATGTTATAACGTGGCACATTATAATAAAGTAATTATTTTAATGTTGGCTTTCATATGGTTTTTTGACTAAAAATATAAAATTTAAGTTATAGATAAAGAAATATAAATGCATAAATTATGAAAAGAGTCCAAAATAATATAGAAGTGTTTGGAATGGATATCCCAGTGAGCACTGTTGGATCAATAGTTAGGAAGTGGAAGCTGCATCACACCACCCAGGCACTGGCTAGAAAAGGCCGTCCTGTAAAACTCAGCATCCAAGCAAGAAGGAAACTTGTGAGGGAAGCCACAAAGAGGCCAACAATCACTTAGTTCAGTGGCTGAAAGTGCAGTAAAGGTGCCCCAGTTAACAATATCAAGAGCTCTGGGGGGGGAAAAAACATTGTCCCATACAATGAGGTATGGTGGTGGCAGTTATATGCTGTGGGGATCTTTTTCATCTGCAGGGACTGGGCATCTTGTTGAAATTGAAGGAAGAATGGACAGAGCAAAGTGCAGGGAAATTCTGCCAGATAACTTGCTTAAGTCTGCAAAAAACTGAAGCTTGGGAGAAGGTTTACCTTTCAACAGGACACTGATCCCAAGCACAAAGCCAAAGCAACAGTGGAGTTGTTCAAGAACAAAAAGGTGAATGTTCTACCGCAGCCCAGTCAAAGTCTTGATCTCAATCCCATTGAGCATTATTTGAAAATTGTGGTCTACAAGTGTCATGCAATCAACCTGTAGGAAATCTATCAAGAATGAGCAAAAATCACTCTTAAACAGTGTGCAAAACTTACCCCCAAAAGACTTTAACTGTTATTGCTGAAAAAGATGGCTCTACCAAATACTGATATGTGGGTTTTCATTACTTATGCAAGCAGCATGTTTTAGTTTTTAATTTTCTGTAAAATATTTGCTGACAAATAACTAATTTTGGCTTTGAAAATGTACTGTTGGAGCATACATGCATGTAACTTTGTAACAAGCTAACTTTGTACTTCTTTGTAACAAACTAATGATCAACCGGAGAAAAACACACCAACAATGGGGGTCGCCCAAGAACGACATAAACACGAATTCCTGTTCGACTGAACCCTCTGGGCGATGCAGGCGCCAATTGTGCGCCACAGTCTTCACTGGCACAGTCCGGATTCGATCCCCCCTGACCCCTCTGCTTATAATGTAAGGGCCCCCAGACTCCATGGTGTTTAAAACATGAGCTGACCACTACTGCCCCCCAGACCCCTCGGCGCGTACAATGTGAGGGCCCCCAGACCCCTTGGTGTTTAAAATGTAAGCTGACCACTAGGGCCCCTGGGCCCCTCAGTGCTTACAGTGTGATGGCCCCTAGGCCCCTTGACATTTAAAGAGTGAGCTGACCACTAGGGCCCCTAGGCCCCTGGCGCTTAAAGCATGTGCTGACCACTAGGGCCTCCGGGCCCCACATCGCTTACAATATGAGGCCCCTCGGTGCTTACAGTTTGCGTTGACCACTAGGGCCCTCAGGCCCCTTGGTGCATACATCGAGCGTAACACCTGGGCCCCTTGGTACATACAGTGCATGCTTAAAATGAGAGCCTCTCAGTGAATACAGTGCTTCTGTACAACTGAGCCACTGGTTCGCATGCCACAATATGTGTGACATGATACAATATTCACCAACAAGTCCGTTCATTCTGCATAACAGGATAGTTTGAAGGGCATTATGGCAAGCCGCAAGCCGTTCGTTATTTGACTTGCCGTAACTAGCTATCTTTTTATTTGAGCTATCTGCCCATTTTCCCTAGCTAGCTGCCCATGTGATTCAGCTTGTTAACAGAAATTAGTTAGCTAGCTGCCATTTTTGCCAGCTAGCTGCACTTACAACCAAATTAGCTGCACTTAAAAGCCAGCTAGTTAACTAGTTATCGGCCTAAAACTCAACTGTCTAACTAGTTAGGTGGCACACAACTTAACTAGTTAGTTAGGTGGCATTTGTTCGCGAGTCGTCTGTGTGAAAGGGGTATAAGATAAAAGGGTAGCTAGCTACAGTGGGTTGAATAAATGTTAAAACAGCATGCCATAGTCATGATGCTTAAATCAAAGCTACTAGCTAGATAACTATTAGTGCTATTAGTTCAAAACTACTATTAGTTAAAAACATGGGATGCTGTGGCCGTGAGAATAAAAGCTAGCAGTTTTGTGAAACATTAAAAAAATATGCCAAAAGCTATATATTTTTATACAGTAACGCATATATAAGAGACCCAATCCATACTTAAAGATGAAGGAAAACCTCATACATTTTTTCCATAGACCGTCTGTTTTTAGATCCACGGAAGTAGATAATGCTAACGTTGACATGCAAATTGTCGACAGCTCTTATGAGGTCTTTTTTCCCCCTCCCTATCGATGGGGTGTAGCCTATGCGCATAGTCTCCACCAAGTAATTTCACTGACTTATCAGAAACCTTTGTTGGTTGTTCAGCCAATGAAAAAAAAAGTTATCTTTTGAATTTCAAGCAACATAATTCTCTCTGTGTCAGGCAGGTATATAAATTTCTTGGTAGGAAAAGCCACAGATAGATGCCTGGTTTCATGCTTGGTATGTCACAGTAATAGACTTTTCATCTTTTTCTAAAACAACAGCCTTTTTAAAGGCCATTACAACAATCCCTTCTAAGTATAAAATACTACCACTTGATTGTATTTTCCAACAACAGTATTTGAAGGGTGTTGTCAATATTAATATATATGAATTCAATTATTGTTTAATAAGTATTGAGATATACTATAAATATATTAATATAAATGGCATACTAGTTCTGAAATATGGACCACAAATGTTGAAATAGTGGTGCTTCCAAAAGGAAAGCCAAAAAAGAAAAGGAGGCAAGAGAGGCAGTTTTGCTTCAAAGTGTTCCACTCATTGCCAATTTATTTAAAAAACCCTCTGATAGTAATAATGATGACAGCAGCACTATTGTCAGCTGTGAGGAAGGAACTAGCACTAGTTCAGTTTCCATTAATGTTGTCACTCCCCCAGAGCCACCTTTTGAAGGTGAACCCTCAACAGCTAATGGTATACAAGAACCATCATTTCCACCTCAAGAGCAGTTGGGCAGTTCACAAGAATCAAATCAGCAACTAAGCCATTCTTGGTGCTATGAGGTCACTGACCCTGCATTATGGCAAAGCACTTCCAGTGACATGAAGTCAGTGCTTATTGAAAGAGGAGCAGTCCCCTTCCAAAACTGCAGTGAAAAATACCTAGCTTCAGTTCGAAATGGAGCGCTTGGTGGAAAAACTAGAAGTTTCAACAATGAACATTTGAACTGTATATTGCCAAATGGGCAGAAGGTTTCAAGACAGTGGCTACTGTACTCACCCTAAACAGGTTGTGTCTACTGTTTTGCATGAAAACTGTTCTCCAGCAAGCTCAGTGGCTTTAGTCAGGGGTTTAGTGACTGGAAGCACTCTGAAAGAATAGGGGTCGGGGAACACAAAAAGAGTGCAGAACACAGATCATGCATGCTTGCCTTGCACCAGCGGACAAAGGGCAGTGCTATAGATGCAGATCTCTTGCAGCAACGTGATGGGGAGTGTTAATACTGGAGGGACATTTTGAAAAGAGTTGTAGCATTGATCAAGTTTTTGGGTGAAAGAGGATGTGCGTTTAGGGGAGATGATGAACAGTTTGGGTCAACCCATAACGGCAATTTTTTTGGCTATCCTAGAATTGCTATCACAATTTGACCCATTCTTAGCTGAACATATTAAAAAGTTTGGTGGAAAAGGAAGAGGCACATTAGTATCCTATTTGTCATCGACAATATCTGAAGAACTCATTGAGCTAATGGGTCAGAAAACTCACCAAACAATAGCAGATGAGATTCGGGATGCCAAATATTTTTCAATAATTGTTGACTCCACCCCAGACCTGTCACATGTGGACCAATTGACATTCATATTCCGGTTTGTTAACAGCAGTGGAAATGTGGTGGAGCGATTCCTGGGCTTTGAGCCAATTGAGCCACACTGGTAAATGTTTAGCAGACTGTGTGACCTTGATGGTGGAGGGCCTTGGGTTGGACCTCTTAAACTGTAGAGGTCAGTCATATGACAATGCATGCAACATGTCAGGAAAATACAATGGGCTACAGGTCCACCTGAAACAAAAAAATCCTCAAAGAGTATGTGCCTTGTGCAGCGCATTCACTTAACTTAGTTTGTGTGAACACCTTAGACGACAGTAGCCCAGAGGCTGACGAGTTTAACATGTTGCAGTGACTGTACACGTTTTGCTCTTCATCCACACACAGATGGGGGAAAGTCTTTCGGAAAACAGATGTCAGACTGACATTAAAATTGCTGTCCAGTACTCAGTGGAGCGCTCGGGCAGAGTCAACCAAGGCACTGTGGAGAAATTGCACCCACATTAGACAGGCCTTTGTGGTATGTGCAATGATGATAATGAGAAAAGAGATACTCAAATTGAGGCCGCTGGACTACGTGCTAAATTGGACACCTTAGAGATGGTGTTCATGGCACATTTCTGGGACGTCATACTTGACCGGTTCCACGCTACAAGCATGCACCTACAGAAAAGTGACATTGACATCTCTGTAGCTCTCTTTTGTCTTTGTTGAGGGATTTTGTGGCGGGACAGTGAGACCAGTTTGAGGCTTTTTAAAGGGCAGCCTTAAATGGGACAGGTGTCTCTCAGTCATATAAGCATGATCTTCAGTAAAAGAGGAAACGCTAAACATTTGTAGATGAGAGCTCAGAGCCAGGTGTGACACTTGAGGGGAGGGACAATTTCAAAATAGAAACATTTTATGTGGTCATTGGTAAGCTAGTGGCATGCCTTGAACATCGCTTGGACGTCTCTTTGGAGTTTTGTTTGTCAGATCAGGTGTCTAACAGTAATGTCATAGTGGAAAAGGTAAATGCACTCTCCATTCAAGTCTTTCATGTCTGACTCTGAGGGTGAAAAGTGCCCAACTAATTTGCTTGAGACGTTGCAGGCACTTAATCTGCAGTCAGTGTTCCTCAATGTTTTCGTGACACCTCTGATCTTTCTAGCTTTGCCAGTGACAAACTGCCAGGGTGAGCGGACATTTTCTCTTTTAGGAAGAATAAAAAATGAGCTGCGGAGTAGCATGTGCCAAACACGTCTCAGCTCATTGTCACTTATGTGAATAGTCAGACCTTGGATATTACCCCATTCTGTAGACATGCTGTCCAATAGGTGACCTTTTCGCAGATTTGTTTACCTTTTTTATACAGAGAGAGAGCTACTGTAACCCAGATGGTTTATTCCTGGAAAGACACAATTCTCAGACTGGAGAAATGTTAACCAATTTAGCAACATCACCTGGTTCAAATACAAATATTACTCTAATCATTTTAAATAAAATAGAATTTAAGTTTATTTAAGTTATTTTCAAATAAGCCAGGGAAGATCCATTTCTTTTATTCGAGGTATCTGTAAATAATTGGTAAATAGAACAAACGCTTTCATTTAAATAATTCAAATGATTGATTCGAATACTATTTTACATATATGAATACAAAACTTAAATATCAATTTGTTCTGTTTAATTGCTTCAGATACTTTAGAAATAATATTTCAAATTAAATTTAAAATATATGTCATGAAATAAGAGAATGTCTCCAAACTTGTCACGTACTCACCTTTTCTGTGTATTTATCAGATTCCAACCCCACTCTTGAGAATATGCAACTTTGTGGGCTCCACCCTGTGTCAGTGGAGGGAATAACATGCCTGGTAATTGAGCACACCTGAGCTTAATCAGGCAATTAGTACAGCTATATAAAGGACTTTATATACCGTGTGACGGTGTCTGGAGCTGTGTTATTAGATAGCCTTATTTTTGTGACATGTATTTGTTGCGCAAATTGATGACACAACAATAAGATTTATTTTGTATAAAGCCACTCTAGCACATTCAAGGTCAATCAAGAACAATGAGCCACTCTGGTCATCACCTCTATCTATGAATGCAAAAGGGTAATAGACATGGGTATGAGTATAGCTGTTTGTCACAACTCTGGAGTACGTGAAGACCAAAAGGAATCATCTGGAATTAAGAGTTGACTTCGGGTGACTTCAGACAGGATTACTGTAAAATAATAATTTCACATTTTCATAGAATGCAACCTTATCATTGTTATTGCCTCATATTTGTAGTTGGACATGAATTGATACTCAAACTATTTCTCAATACCAGTCCACCATCTCCACCCCAAGCTTGGGGATTAAAATATATGAAATGATTTAGTTTGAAATATCTTTGTTTAATTCATAACTTTTCCAATATCCTTCACTGGCCTCACATGGACAACGATGGGTTAAACTACTGGAATTGAACTGCTAAAATGACCTCATGAAATAAAATAATAAATATTTCAGATGTATTATTTCAATGTTTTCTTTTAAATAAATCTAATAATCTGCAACAAACTATTTCAAAACAAACCAAATGGATACAATAATTTTCTAAGCAAATAATGGAAATAAATGTATTTGAATGGCCATGGGGGATTATTTGACCCAGGTCTGCAAGGTTCACTTCATCAAAAGTTTAGTCCCCAAATGTCTGCCTAGTTAAATTGTTGCTGAGTTTTGACGTACTACCACCCCTCCGGTGGTTTATTTTACAAAGGATAGCACTGTGATGTTGAGATTTGTTATTTCCTTTCCCCAAAGATTATTTATTTAATATGAATTTCATCCCTTTTTGTAAAAAAAAAAAAAAAAATCTTTAAGACCCCTTACTGCAAAGGGATATACTCAATAAATCTTGATTGATTGACCTCTTCAAACATAACCATTTTGCTGGTCATTTGGGAATTGGGGAATGGCTCCTGTTGCCATATATTCTGACTTGTTCAATGGGAATTTAGTAACTGTGTATCCTCCCATGAATGGCATCTCTGTATGACAGGAGCCCACCAGCCCTGCATGTTCAGGCAGCTCAGCTGCCTAGTAGAAATGCAGTGGGGGCAGCATTTAATCTTTGCAATCCGAACACGGTCTTAAAATAGTTTGTGCAAGCAGGAGTGGAGCTCTTCAATAACGCACACATCAAAAATATGAGAAATGGACAAAAGATGGAAAATAGATGGAAGTCATGGATCTGGACCTGTTCATTTATTAATGATTTCACTGCCATGTCAGATAAAGAGCTGAAGAGCTGTGAATCATGGGTAGCTGTTTATGAGGTAATAAAGTGAGCTAATCATAATTGTATGCTGATTCTATCATGTGTCCCCCCCCCCGCAGTTTGGAGAAATGCAGTCTAGCTCACTGCAGCCCATCGCTGCTTCTTTACATGCTAAAATCTCAGCCTGAAAGGTGCAGTTATTGCGCTGCAGGACGCTGCAACTGCTGCAGCCGGTGCAGGCAGCATCTGCAACTATGTGTCACCCCACAGCACTTCTGGCCACAGTTTGTACTAGAGTTTTTATCAGGACTGTGGGGCACACTACTTTACCAGGAACAAGTTCCTCAGCTAGATACAAACACTGGAAGCCTCTTGACTGTCACATTTGTAACATCTTGGTGCTGAGCTATATTTTGGAAAAGACAAGCAGCAGATGGTAGGCTCTTTTTTTCAACTTCCTGTATAGGAAAGAGGTCAGGTGTCTCTCGCAGTTTGATATACTCGTGTAAAAGAGAGAATGTTTTCAGTTTCCTGCTCATGAGTCTGTACTGCAAGGTCAACATCGTTTCTCACCGTCTTTGTGAAATTCCTGTGCTACAGTCTGGTCTGCTGGAGGCTAAAGGTTTTTTTTATGGGGAGACTACACACATGCTCTTTGTGTCGTGGCACCACACGTGTGTTGTGCTTCCGCCATGTTTGGCTCTGTAAAACGGCAGTGCGAGGTGCCGCTCTCCAGCCTTGGTCTCTGACCTGTGGGCATGGCAGCAGGCAGCTGTGGAACACTTGTGAGCAGGAGCTCATCTCAGCTTGCTGACTGGGTCATGGTCAACAGTCACTGGCACAGAGCCGAGTCGTGTGCATCTTTGGCATTTGAGGCATGAAGCCGCAGGAAAAGCATGCTAGTTCAAAGCTCCTGTCAGCAAAAGGAGCTGCAAGGTTCCAGAGCACTACCTCCTCTATGCAAAATGGTTTCCTGTCACCTGGAGGAAATATTTTTCCTGTCTGTTTGGTTTGGAGCGATTGCTCTATTTGACTATTGGAATCAGACAACGTCTTTATTACCTACTAATAATATTTGGAGTGTACCAGAATTTTCATGTGCTTCTTTATATTACATTTTGTAATTTGGGCATTTATCAGACCCCTCCCAGAGCAACTTAAATGGATTGCATTCTTTTTTATATATAATGAATTTATACAGCTGGATATTTACTGAAGCAATTGAAATTAAGTACTTACCCCCAGCTTGGAATTGAACCCACAACCTTGGATTAGCAAGTACAGTTTCCTTAGCCCAAGAAGCACAGAGCTAACATCAGAGTAATACGCATGTAGAATTAATATTACACTAGAGGAGGTCAATCAAACTTGACTGTGACTAATCCACTGATGTGTTCAGTTCCACAAACATCCATTCTCTCCCCCTCTTCCACTGATAGCTTTGAGGAATACAGTGTAGAGAGCCCTCTCAATGTATGGATTACAGGCTCAGTGAATGCCAGAGTGGTCAGTTTTATTTGTTTTTAGACCAGGCTACCCTGTTCTCTTGGGTAATGAGGTTGTGCAAAACAAGCCAAAGAATATGAAATAAGTTGCTTGCGTATTTGCATTCATTGCTTATAGCACGGGGCCGTATTCGGGCCAGAAGTGCTTTAGTTTATTTGCATTCATTGCTTATAGCATGGGCCGTATTCGGGCCAGAAGTGCTTTAGTTTATTTGCATTCATTGCTTATAGCACGGGCCGTATTCGGGCCAGAAGTGGTTTAGTTTATTTGCATTCGTTGCTTTTTTTATGGGGATATTTTTAAAAAATCTGGTCAAACATATATACTGTTCGAAAGTGTTAAAACTCACAATTCTATCTCTATAAACTATTTTACAATCCCAATGTTATTGCGACAACGGTTCTTTATTTTGTAACATGATACAAAAAGGGCTCAATCAAAACGACAACATTTCTAATGTATGTGTTCCATGGAAATCCACAGACAACACGAATAATAGCAAGGTTGATATCTTTATCCTGGGGAAAAAAAAAATATATATTTTAGGTGATTAAAAAAACATACACTTCCACTGTGTTTGAGCTTCTGTCACTTTGTTTCAGTAATTCAGACTCAAATATACTATACTACCTTACAGAAGAGGCCAGGATTATGCCTGTTGTCAAAGGGGATCAATAACAATAAATCCATTTTTATTTTTTGGTTTATGTTCAAAAAAGGGGAAAGCTAATCCCTTTCAAAATGAAAGCTCA
Organism: Ilyophis sp. 1 JC-2022; assembly: GCA_022702515.1. Lineage (NCBI taxonomy): Eukaryota > Metazoa > Chordata > Actinopteri > Anguilliformes > Synaphobranchidae > Ilyophis > Ilyophis sp. 1 JC-2022. Next base: position 105,123,295 of record CM040403.1, read on the forward strand.
CAGGCCTAACTGTGTGTTTCTATAAAAGTACATACAAAATAACTAATCTAATTGTTTAACCTTTCCATAGCTGTGGCAGTAAAATGCAAACCTTGACTTGTATTAACAAAGCAAGACATTGGACATTGGACACTTTTTTTTAATCAATGTTATTGACCATTGCCATGCCTTCAGAATATTGTCTTTGATATTTTTTCTGTGTTTTTCTGTTCTTTCTCATTCCTTTCTTTTGTTTATTTTATGCATATTTTATTTGGGTAAATAGTAATTGTAGTAAGTAATAGCAAACTCTTCACTGGTCTTCGCTAATCTTATGATCACAGCGGCAATCTGGTCCTACCAACAGATGGGTACAGTAGTTTGAGCGCAAGAGCTCTGTGTCTTATTTTATTGCAGTTAATTGTTTGTCAGTGGAATTTTACGTTCCGTGTGTGATTTGTCTCCTGTGGATTCTACTGTTGTTGGCTTTTGAGTGAACATCCCTCTAGGACCCAGCTACAAAAAAATCTCAACAACAGTTCAATCAATACTCCCAGTTTTCTAGCTACAGAGTGGCATCAATCCCTGAAGCCCTGTGCTTAGATAGTCATTACAGTGATAGTGGAAAGGCTTTGTCTCGCTGTGAATGACTGGAATTGGGTTGTTCAAGTGCTGAGAATGAGTGTTGCTGCTATGGCAATGACACATCTGACAGCTGCTTGCTCTTTCTAAATCCCACATTATATTGCTTCTGAATACCAGCCTTTGTGTATGTACCACATATGACACAGGAAAATGCAAGTGTGTATTTTTTTATGTTCTTTATTTCTGGAGTCGTTTTAGTTTGTAGGGGTCTGGAATCGGAGTTCTGGCTTATGGAATATTGTCCCTATGCCCGTGTTTGCCATTTTAGCTTGGACTATCGATTCACAAGTGTGCATTTGCAAGGTCGTTTCTGTTACCCTTTGAACCGCATTCAGAGACAATATAGTTCATCGGGTGCACACATTTCCCCTTTTCCCCAGGCTCAGCTGTTCTATGCACCTGACTAGCCGAACTACATAATACATCTCCCAACCACAAATCCAAGAGGTGTGGAGTAGAGCGGAAAGGCTGTGCTACCTGGCTATCTATTTTATGCGGTCAAGCAGTCGGTGGTTACGGTGCAAATGTGTGGAGCTGTAGGAAGCGACCGCTCACACAAGGGAAGGTGGGTCTGAGGAGCAGGAGAGAAACAGAAGATCGACAAACCGGCAAAAAGTGAAAATGAACATGATTAGCATGAATAGGAGTCGGCGATATCAAACACTTGAAATATGAGAAGAAAATATGGCAGACTTAAGAACTAATGAACAGGGGCCCAGGTTGGGAAGGGGTAGAACAGTATACCTGTTATATATACAGTATATGCCTGTGGATGTGTTCTTATTTTATCACTGACAAGTTTACAGTCAAGCCGGAAAGTCTGCACACCCCTTTCACCTTCTCCACGTTTTATTACGTTACAGACTTATACTACAATATAGACAAAAAATGAACTCAATCTATTGTAGAATATGTCTGTAACGTAATAAAACGTAGAGAAGGTGAAAGGGGTGTGCAGACTTTCCGGCTTGACTGTATATAATATTTCTTTATTTTATTTTAGAAAATAAGCTTTACAGCAAGATAAGCAGACTAAGACCATGAAAAACCAGATGGAGGATTTTAAAATGGAGTTTAAAACTGTATCCGATTAATTCTCCTCTGGCTGGGGAATAATGTCAAGATGCAGACCATCAATGTGATTTACTAATGGAGGAATGCCGAGCGGCCCTAGCCCCGGCCCTAGCCTTGTATCCTTACTGTCAGTTGTCATGGGATCAGGCGTGAGGAGCATGCTGATGTTCTGCTTGCTATTCTAACACTGGCAGTTTGTTTTAAATGCTGTGTACTGTGCAAGTTAATCAAAGTTGTTTGTTTTCCTTATGCTTATAAAGTGCATAGCCGCATTGTTTTAAATCTTCTTTCTTTAGATTGAACATCAAGGGACTTGGCTCAGTGAATTCCGTAATGTTGTTCATCTTTTTATACACTGTCCGTCTAGCGAAATAAGTGTCATCAGCATCTCACATGAGAGGGATTTATTGTCAGACCTGTTCTTGGATGGAACAGTGCTACAGTGAGTTTGTGGCTTTTTGTGGTGCATATTGCCATACCGTTTTTTAGACGACAGAAAAAGTGCGGGAAATCAGGAGAATCTTTTCAAAAATGTTCCGAGGGTGCGTCACTGCAGTTACGTCATCACCACACCACATGTGGCAGGTCCTTTTATTGGCGTCCTAAGCCTTTCACTGTGAACTAGCCAAGCGATTAGAACCAGATCAGCAAGCTGTCCATGGGGTCATTACATTACATCAGATTACCCATCCATTAAATTTTGTGAAATGCTGGTTTTTTCCTTTTCCTCTTGTAGGATTATTTACCCATTGCATTTGAGCGTACATTATGAAAACAGTCAGCTGTAGAAATGCTGTCATTTGGTTGGAGGAAAGTGTAAGTATTAGTCATAGGTACTGTTGGGCCAAGTGAATCTCACTTGAAATCCTTTTGTGAACTGAGAAATGAAAAGCTCTGAACTAGACTAAGAATAAGGGGGGGGGAAATATGGCAGTGGAGGACAAGGCCAGCAAGAGGAAGCGGGGGAGGGGGGTGCACATGTCGCATTCCAGGAGGATTGGAGGATTGGAGGATGAGCTCAAATGTGGAGGAGGGATGCCAGAATCTGCGCGGGATGTCATGAGGGGACAGGGCCACGCCAAGCAGGGCGCAGGGCCCGCGCGGGGGCTATCCTCTGCCTGGATGTCACAGTGTGGCGTGAGCTCTGCACTCTCTCTCTGTTCTCACGCCAAGGCCAGGATGCGTTTCCCCACTGAGCCTCTCCAAACACAATGTAAAGAATGTGCCGTCTCATTCAGGGGATGATACTGCAGTCTGTCTTCTCTCAGCCACACAAACCATTGCCAAGGCCATTATTAAAGGACATTTAACATTTTCATTTTCTCCAGAGTAAAGCCTAAAATGGATCAGAACATTCCCACAAGAGCGGAAACGCAGCATAAGCCAGAATTAGCTGCTTTCATTTAGCATTGAGACAGCATGCGGTTATCCACTGTATAATACATTTAGTTTTGTAGGTAATAATGAGGAAATGTTTTCTATGACAAAATATGCATGTTCGTGACAGAAGATGATTTCTAAAGGGCAATGGTGAATAATTTTCCACGGAGAGTAGCTGTGCAGAACTACTGTTCATGGATTCTCCTTGCCAGAGTTATGTGGTTCTGCTGATGAAGAGAATACGACATGGTCATCCTACTGTAGAGGATTGAAATGTGAATAAATCAGAACTACATTTTTTTGTGTTGATTATGAAAACGTGTTTTTATATGAACCATTATGTTAAAACATTGCATTTCATAAAAACATTTATTTGGGGGAAAACGGTTAATTCATCCTTGGCTACCTATTTATCAAGTGCAGTTTCACAGAAGTCCTTCATACTATGTGTGTGGCTGATGTGTGATTCTGTCTTGGTTATTTTCAAGATTTATTACCTTGTCATTAAGTTTGTTTTCTGTTGGAAAGTAGAAGATTCGGTAAGGAAAGCAATGTGTTGTTAAAAGGCTTTTAGGTTCAGATCAGTGAAGAGGCGCTCTCTTTATAAACATTTCTAGTGCAGTTGCTCCTGTTGTGCGACTGTGATAGTGCTGCTGAGTCTGTGTTCATTAAGCCAGTCAATTTATCGACAACAGTATTAGCATGCAAATGCTGTCGGTTTCCTGTAGGCAGCTTCGTGGTTGGTTTTTATGAGGCCAGGCGGAAGGGCAGTCATCCTTCCCACATTCGAGTTGTGATTTGTCAGCTGTAGCAATGTGTTGTACTGCCACATGAACTGAGTGTGCCACAGGGGAGGGGGAAAAGAGAACACTGCAGGTTCGAAAAGCTGGAGTGCTCTTGTGTCTAAAATACTGACCTTATGAACCTTTGATGGCTAGTGACTGCTGAAGGTTGGTAGCTTGTGTGTGTGTGTGTGTGGGGGGGTATTGTAGCATAGAATTACGTAGTCAATACTTTTTAGTGACTTGCAGATTATTTATAACGGAACAGACTCAGAATTTACATTCTAAACACAGTCTAATTAAAATAAAGAGTTTCTTATTTTGGTGTGGATCTACAGCAAGGGTACAAAGGAGGTTTAAGTCTGATTATATCACATTTGAGGCTGTGGCACCAGCTGCTACTTCCAGCAGCATAGAGAACAGTTGCCAACGAGTCAAAATGATACAATTAAGACTCACAAAGAAACAGACACTGAGCTTAAGAATGCAGAAATGATTGAGATGTCAGGGTTACTGTATGCTCTTGTTGACCGTGTCTTTTGCCCTGTTGACGGTACCATCATTTTAGCGAGACTGAGGAAAAACACTTTGCTGATGGCCTATGATGCACAGGAAATAACCCCCCCCCCAAGTAACAAGCATGGCCAGCCTCAGGAGTGTACCTTAGCAGCTGTCTCCGAGCCTGTGTTCACACCTGCAGCTACATGACCGTGTAGCTCCCCCCTCCCACCCCCCACAATTCACAGCACCCACAGGGCTGCACACTCCATTCCACAATACCTGCCATTCCACTCGTATCCACCACCAAATCAACGATGGCAGACACAGCAGCTGCCTGTGTTTCATCAGCTCCCCATCCCTGAAAATGACTCTAAAAAGGACGCTGCTACTGCTACAGTCAGAATTATTGGCTCCCTTGATGAAAATGAAAAGTGTATAAAATAATTTTACTTATTATAATAATTTTTAATAGTTTAGAATGCATTTATTGAATGCATTTTTTTTAAATCTGAAAACAATTGGTGTTAAATGTATTGGTACCCCTAAAGATTATTTAAAATAAAAACAAAGTTAATTCTGCAATTCAATTTTTCATATTTAAGTTCACCTCAGTCTTAAGGAACTATATTGTGGCCTTTCTTCACTTTCTGTTTCAATAGGAATGAGGTAACATGCATGTGAAATAAAAAATGACTGTCGGATCAAAACAGACAGATGGTTGCTGACATACAAAAATTGGATAATAAAAAAAAGCTGAGAAATCAAACAAAAAGGGATTTCCATCCCTTTACCAATCCTAGCTTCTGCTACATGGTAAGCAATGGTAATGGTGGTAATTTTACAACAGCGGCGGATCATCTGTAGGAACAGGTTTGTTGAAATTCTCAGAGTATTCACTGTTAAACTGTTAAAAAAGGTATATTTTAACAGTTTTTGTTCACAAAGCTCCTTAGGCTTATGGGCTTTTCTTTATGGACCCCACTCTCAAGTTTATGTGGTGGCTGAGACGCTGACATCTTGATAGCAGTGATAATTTACCTCCCCCACCCAGTTAACTGCAGAGCTGCATGTTGCATATGGTGGCTTACTGAATAAGATTGGATTATTCAATACATTGATTGGATTTTGGACTGACATTACAGGAGAAATCATAGTAGATATGAATACTTTCTAGTCCATTCTATTTGATGATGTATATAGGCTACTCAAGGCCCTGTAGGCCCTGTTGGCCCTGATTTTAAGCAGGTAAGCCCATGCCTTAATCCAGGCCAGGGTGGGAAGGATAGTATTGTACTACATTGGGAATAGGTTGGCTGCGTTATGTAAGCTGCTTTCCGTTGTGTAACAGTATTTGTATAATTTTCCACCAAATACCTTTCTAAAGAGGTGAATTGTGGGGAAAAAATGTAAGGGGGATACAGAGGTCTCGGTGGGACTCTTGATGAAGTGTTTTGTTGGCACAGCTCTTGGAAAAAAGACATCAACGTTGTCCACGGAATACTGGGGGTGGCGGGTGGGGGGCGTATCTTCTTCCAGACGCGGGACAGCCGTTTCACTCTATTTACTTTTTTTCATTTCTGTTATACTCTCCTTGTAGAAACCTTAATGCGTTTGACGTCTGTTCATGTGAAGGCTAGCACAGTGTTTATTGAATGTGCCTTGCCAGACAAAAAAAGAAAGTGCCCCATCCATAGCTATGACTACATCGCTAAGGCATCTGCCATTTCTATTTAGAGGGTGTGAATTATATATTTTTTAAAACCGATATGAAATAAAGAGCCTGGAACATTTTGGTAGTGTATCTTTAGATTATTATTACTATTATGAGTTGTGGCAGGTACAGTTCTTGAGGAATACTTTTCCTATTGCTGGGGCCTATGTACACTTATGGTGTCTGAATTGAATGCTGGTGTATCTCACTGGAACACATGAAGTAGAACCCACTCATATGGAACTGCTTAAACCTGGAAATCACAAGCCCTTGTTAACAAAGTAATTATCCTTTTTTGAGAACCATGGGAAATAAAAGTGGACATAATAACAAACTTTTCCATACTCACCCCTCACTGTAAACTTATGTAATTACTATGCAGCTTGTACCCACAATAAAGTTATCCACTGGGTTCAAGCTGTGGGAAACTGCTGACTTCCGGAAAGTTGTCTCATCACTACACAGGCTTTGAGAACACTTGCAGCTGGTGCAAGATTACACAATCAAAGATGATGTCTCTTAGTCATTAGATCAGGCAATCATCTCCACTGGAAATTGCATGCCTAATTTCCAAATCCTATTTCAAGGACACTTGGCAGGTGAACAGAAGAATTTTGATGATTGTTCATGCATAATCTCTCCTTTGACCTTCAAATCATGTTGGAGAGCTTAATTCTGAAGGGGCGTTAGCCCATTAATTCTCAGTCGAGCCAATCACATCACCAGTGTCTGCTCTGGAGAAGACAGAGTAAAGAATATTTTAATAAATAAACGGTAAAATTTTGTTGAGGGAGAAGATAAGTTATTTGGTCTCGGGTATAGAGATACTTTTTAATTATATTTGGTGATGGGGGAGCAAGTACTGTCTGAAAGCAGCCCCATTAAAAAGTCAGACAAGGAGATCAACAACAGTGAAAATATGTTCATTTTCCAAAGGCCTCGCTGGTATGCGAGATAAAGTGTAGAGCCGCAACAAAAGAGCATGTTTTTTCAATGCGTGCGTGCGTGTGTGTACGTGCATGCGTGTACGTGCGTGCGTGTACGTGCGTGTGCATGTTTACAGCTTCACTCACACATGTGCGGAAGCCTCCTTGTACTGTGCGGCTGTGTCGTCTCAGAACATCTCGGGTGTCTCCCAGACCAGCTTGGCCAGAACTCAGCTGGTATACACTGTAATGAGTGCTGATTAATGTCTGCTTCCTGTTGGCTATAACCTGCTGCCTGCTATGGCCAGTCATAACATGGCTGTGATGGCCAACATGATTCTTTATGTCACTAGAACTGTCAGGAGCACTTAGCGCTAACTTAGAAGCGTTTTATTAATCCACATAATTACACATCTGAACTGTAAGTACTGGCAAGGGATAAACAGTGAGCCATATTTAATTGTCCTGGAGGAAAACTTTGTGGATGACTGAGTTGAGCTTCCAAGGGTTTCTCCTTCTGTAAATACCATAGTGCTAGATCGGTTGTAACCACGGTTTCCACCTAGATTTCCACCGGTTTTCCCTCATCTCTCCTGTGATTAATCAAGTTTGCACAATCAAGCGCTTAGGTTTTTTTTTTTGTACTCAGAAGGGTAACTTGTTTAAATATTTGACACCCAGTAACATGTTTGATGTAAACCACAGATAACTGATGTGCTACTCAACAGTTGGCAATAAAAAATTTTTAGAACTGCATGTTGGCACTTTCACTGGAGTTAAATATAGAGTGAATCTGGTACACTGGTGAATACCACTTGGTGCAGTGTTAGCACATCTGGTCAGTGTACACTGCTATTCACTGTATTACCAAATCTGAAACATGTCATGTTTTTTGTACTTAAAAATTTGGTTTAATTGAATTGCATGGTCTAATTGAGTTGCTTTAAATGTTCTGTCTGAAGAATGGAAGGCTTGGGAGGCTTGTTGCTTTGTATGATCGTTATCGTCAAATTTATTAGATATTTATCGTCAAATCAATAAATCCTATTACTCTTGACTCTTGAACGTTCCTGAGTTGACCTGCACCAGCGACTAATCGTATGGATAGAGCGAATCTTATCTCGATTCACCAAATCAATAAATCTCCAGTCAGCGACATATTAATAGTGTTTGTTTTTCAGAGTGCAATATTTCTTTTGCTCATATTTCAATTATCTTTCGTGGTCTTGTTTATACTCTACTCAGGGTCTAGGGGGCAATGCTCTTTTGTTGTTGCGTACTGTGGATGTAAAACTAGGCCTTCTGTAACCTTACCTTTTAACAGATCATTAGCCTACTCTCATCCTGTTTCTATTTACATTTCTTGATTTTCAATCAAGCAATTAACAAATATCAATAAATATTGCGAGTTTTGCATGCTAGCATTTTTATTTGAGTCATAAAATTGCATGACACATTAACACATTGTATCATTAATATGGATATACCAAAAATGCTGCACAAGTTTATGATGCAAAGAACAATAATGCCATCTCAAAATGAATTGGTAAACATTTACCTATTGGTCTTGGTTATTGAGTGAATCAATTGTTTGATTGTTCATGAGGCATTGTAAACGGAAAGAGATTGAGAGTAATCATCTGTTTAAAGGTAAGATTACAGAGGGCCTGGTTCTAATCCCACGGTACACCACTGTTGTCACCCCATTGGTATTCCCTGTTTTTTAACGTATGTTGGTGCTTTTTTAAACTACTGCTGCAGTCTGTCCTTAAAAACTCACCATTAAGTATTCAGATGGTAGCCTTATCATGCTCTTATGAAGTATTCAAAGGATTTTAAAAACTAGAGTGGAAGGAAAGGTTTGTGCTTGTTTTTTTATGTATCTATACTTAAACTTATTCTAAGGTAGCCTACATGCCATTTTCTGTGCTCAATGACTTACACTAATGTCACCCTTTTAAGTTTCCACAAGTGCAGAATGCAAATATATTTAATTTGTTTTATTAAGTTTCTGAATGAGTGAGTGAATGCGTCTAAAATGTTTTATTAAATGGGGAAGACCCCATCTTGCACTGTGTCTGTTTGGTGTGACCAGAAGAGAAGAGTCAGAAGAGTCGTACATCATGGTTTTAATGGAGTTGCATCCCACTCATTCCATTGCTTTTTAGTGCGTGCAATTCTCTGTGCTTACTGTTCGTTAAAGTAGAAGTAATTATTGGGCGTCCCTGCATTGTTACCGAATGCATTCGTAGAGTTGGTGTATTTGCTGTTCAAGTTAGTGTTTCATTTCCACTGCGTGTTGTTAATCAGGTTTGCCTTGTTTCAATTTGCGTTGGATATATTTGCTTAACGCTATTTTCATCCACGATAAATTGCATGTAAATTTCTAAATAAAATGTGAAATAAACAGATATGATATCAAGTCCTTGCTGTAGGCTCAAGTACACTCATTTAAAATGACCTCTCGTGTTTATTGTTTATTATGTGTAGGATGGCTAATCTATTATTATAGTTTCAGTAATTCTTTACCATGTTTTTGTCATTCAAATGTTTATTCCGTTTGTCTGAAACGATGAATGACATGCATAATCTTGTTTCTCTTTGGAAATTGATGCGGTGGGGTTAAGAGGAGAACTTCTGTTCCTTGAGAGTTATAATGAAGGTACGTTGTCTTGGTGAACCTATGACTCGTTGCTGTCAGCTTTGCAGTTTACTTTGACATTCATGTAATGGAAGGTATATCATTCTGTGATAGCAAATGATCCCACTGATTATAAAAGTCTTTATGGTCTTAACCCTGCTTTAGTGTGTTTAAATTAGATTAGACTGCTTTAGCATAGTCTACTTTAATTAGACAGTGTTGACCCTCAGTCTGGCAGACAGGGAGGCCTGTGGCTTGTGTGGCCCACAGGCAAGATTTGGCAGTTGGGTACCCTTATTATTGAACACTGAGCCCTGCTGACCTTCTCTAATTACGGCAGAGATAAGACTTGCATTATGTCACCTCCATGGGACAATGCTCTCAGTCAGTCCCCTATGCCACATGCACATACTCCCCCAATCCCGCCTCGGTCTGCATGTGGAAGTTTTGGGAGTCCGCGACAGCCACGGTGCGTCCACAGATCATCAGGTCACGTCAGCGGTTCCTTTGACACCCCCAGCGCCCCCAGCGCCCTCCTGGAGCCGTGCCGGGACAGGAAGTGAAGCTGCGGGGAGGTGCTGTGTGAAGTGGTCAAAGATGAGATCACCATACCGCTGGCTGGGAGCCTCCAGTGGCTCTCTCAGCTGCCCTGGGCTCACGTCTGCCAATCACATACAAACAAACAGCGTACGCAAACCGCTGCTCGGGAGCAGAAAGGTCAGAGCCTTAGAGGGTGGCTTTCAGTCTTCCGTGCCTCTGCACTGCAGCCTAGTCTAGGGTCTGCTTTCTCAATCAGCCTAATGCTGCTCACGCTCTGTATGGGCTCGCTGTTCAGCAGCCCACTCATTTCAAACATGAGCAACTTCAGGAATGATAATGGCAGAAACATGCCTGGAAAATATATTTATTCTCCAAACCACTTTCTTTTTTTCTTTGTTTTTAAAGGAGCTTTGCAATTTATGGCCCGTTTTATCTTTTTACCACATTTAGCCTCCCTAACTATGTGGTGCTACTCGTTTGGCAGGAGAATAATCGTGCCTAAATACACCTGTCTAGTGCCAGGGTTGTGGTTGTACATGATGTGATCTTGGAAGATATTCTCATACGGTGTACCTCTTGCATGCCTTTCCTCTGATAACATGTCTGCTTTTATATGCGAAAATGTTTCCTGAAGAAATTAGCTTAGTTAACTGCTTTGGGTTAGGGGATGGGGTGTGCCAATGGCTTGGAAACAATATCGGTGTTAACTTACATAACCTTAAAAACAATCTATAAATGGTACATGTAAAAAACCTTTTCAAAGTAGTCTATTTATCTATCTAATATAAGTGAAGTGTGGGTGGGAGAATGCCATTTAAAACAGTTGGAACACTGTTTTTATTGTCTTTTCATGCACAATCTCTTTAGACAAAGAAAGAAACCATGAACAGGACACAATACTTTCAGGAGCAATTTAATGAATTAATAAAGGCATAATTACAGAACTACCAAGCATTTTAATCATAATATGTGGGAGAGTGAAAATGCAGTCAAAGAACTGCTCTAATGCTCTCAGGCGGTGTATGTGCCAGCTGCTCAGCTCAGCAAGTGGGCCACAGAGGTGAAACAAACAGCAGCTGGCTACGCCCACTTTGGAGGATATGTGTGTTTAGTCTGCACCCGCCCTAATTTGCAGAGTATGTTGTGGTCGTGGGACAAGCTTCTAGATTCTATTGGCCATTACAAATTGTGGAAACAAAGAAAACATTAAAAAAATATGAGGGACATGTATGTAGGAAAAAAGGAGGAGGGGAAACGAGCTTAGCTTTGAACAAACATTGTTGGACTTTTGTTGACGTAATATCTGCAGAAATGTTAGTCTGTGCTGCTCTTCTGATCCTGCTGGTGGAGCGAAGCATGGCTGACGAGACCAACCATTCACAAACAGGACAATTTAATGATTCATCCTCACTGTGCATGCACACAGATATATGGGTTTAAGTACTGCTGCTGAAATAACTGACACACTGTATGTTTATCTTGTTTATCTTTCTAGCAAGTGTGAGAAGATAAAACATTAGTGCAGTGTGTCAGTTAAGAACATTTATTCATTCATTTATAAAAATGTTTTATTTTATAAATATTTTAGTATGTAATGTAATATATAATTACATTTAGTTTTTTTAACTGTATGGCACCTGAAAGGGCAGTCTTTTGAATGTAAACTGGAAATAACCATGACCAGTGCGGTCTACTACAGAGCAGTAAGAGGCTGGGTGTCTATCTCATATCTGCACCCGCTCTGCCATAAACCTGATGAAGTAGGCTGATGTCACTGGAACATCACTTGCTGAGTCTCAATCCAAATTAATCGGCACAGCCCAACACATGGCCAATGTACACAAGGCTCACCAAAGAATCCCCATCAGTCAACCAACGTGGGATAACAAGGCAAACTTAACTATGACACTTACCTATAGTGGCCATTGACAAACCCAAGTGATCTCTTATCTCTAAGGTTTATTTCCTTTATTTTTACAGGTAGTCTCATTGAGATCAAGATCTCTTTTACAAGAGAGACCTGCGAACAAAATAAAAACATGTATAAAACTTTAGGAAGTGTATGCCCCCCCCCCCCCATGCTCTGTGTATTGTGTTGGCTATACTCTGAAGTTTTTCTTCGCAATCTTTATATAGGGCAACTCATTGAGGACTGCTTTTTTATTTTATTTGGAACGATAAATGCTGACTTGGGTTTATCTTGATAATGAAAGGGCTGTTAGCAATCCCCCCCGCCCCCGCCCAATTCTCAATTAAAATTTTCCCTCAAGGACAGTATAAATTGGAACATAAACTATTCAGTCATCTGAAAGATTGATTGTTCTCTCTGGAAAAAATGTGTGTGATTTTCATTTTAGCTTCCCTCTGCCTCCATACCACGAAATGCGCTCATTTTTTTGGCAGGAAAGTCCCAAAGCTCATTGTGTTCTCTGAAAATGTTTGCTGCTATAGTGATATTATAATTGAAGATAACATTCCACTTGGATAAGGCTGGGATACACAGTGTAAAAGCAGGACATCCGGAGGCCCTTGACTCACTGATTTCTGGCCATTCTTCCCGTGCCAAACGCATTCCTTAACCTGACGCTTAACCTATTTCGTCGGCGGCTAAAGAGGATGTTACTCTAATGTTTTCCCTTGATGTCAGGGTGATATCAAGTGGTAGGTATTTCTGGACAAGATTACCTTAGGGTTGCAGAGGAATTTAAGAACAAATGCCAAAGCTTGTAATGTTGGAAGTAATGTCCAAAGAATGCTGTCCAAAAGGGGCCACAATATCAGTGTTAAAATACACATCATCGCTGCAGCTAACAGCAAGTTTATCTGCTTTCACTGTGAGTGAGGAAAGGCTCATTTTATAAATCTGACAGAATGTCATTGCTAATTACTATGGCTGGGTGTTTGTTAAAGTGCAACAACGTGTACACATTCCGGAATGCAATCCTCGTTAGTTGTTGCAATCAGAAGTTTGACGGCCCCTGTCACCAGTGTTGATGACAAGCGCTCTTTCCCCTCTTTACACAAACTGGGGAAGTGGCAACAGGTGCTTCATGAAAGACTCAAACCAAAAAGCACGCTCTTTCTTTCTGTGATGGACTGAGACGATTAAATACACCAGCTGTCAATGCGTTTTACTTGTATTTGTCCCTAGTCGCATCTGCATTTTAACTTCAAATATTTGTTATTGTTGCTAGTTATATTAACAGTATAGGTTGTTTCAGTCATTTCCCACTGCTACGCATGAGATCTATTGGCTAATTTAATAAATTAATGTTTTTTTTAACGCGCCGTGATTTCTGCCACTTGATTTTCAACAACTTTGCCCGTGACTGCTCTGTGACTTTAGCCAGTATTTTCCGTGACAAACACCCAGCCATACTAATCACCATTGAAACTCTATTATTTAGTGTCTTCACATGAAATCTTATATAACTATAATCTACGGTTCGAGTCTATTTTTATTACATAATAAGCTTCTTATGTAATCAGTTGTGTGACTCTGGGGAATTATTTAATCTCACTTTTAAGTGTTGAAAGTGTAATTCCTCTGCCATTTAGCTGCCCAGACAGATCTCGGATAGTATGATTATTGAAAGTATACAACACTAAAGCAAAGACAAACCTTTTGTGTTTGAACAGGCTATATTTCAGCTCTTCATTGGGAATATAAGAATGCAAGCCTTTGTACTATTGTTTTTTTTTTTTTAGTATAGGTCTCATGGATTTATGATGTTTGACTGATTCCTTGGCATTGGTCTAAAAATAAAATCAGGGACAAGTCATGACCTACATGATATGAGCACTGTTCCAACCTTCCCCTCTGCCATTGAAGATTAACTTCTGAGGGTCACATTGTAAACCAAGGCCTTGGTGGGCCTATCTATATTACATGGCCTTCCACTCAATACCTTTTCAACATCAATCTGTCCCGTTCTCAGCCTTATAGTGACACCTAGTGCTGCCTGTATATTGTAATGTAGTAGATTCCAGAAAAACCCATTTCTCAGCACAGTTGTCCAGTAGGTAGAGGTGGCCACGGGTCAGGCTCCTCTAGAGGACATTCTGGGCAACCGACTGAGATGGCTGCCACAGCAGCCCACCAGCGTTGCCCAGAATGACCGCTATAGCAGCAGGAGGCAGACTACATGGCACAATCTGAAAAACAATCCTTTTTGTGGTCCAGGGCTGACCACTGAGTTCTGACCGCTACAGCTGCCCTGGTCCTGCATGGGCTTCCCTACATGGGAAGAGAGATCACAGGAAATTCCAACCCTGCCATACATAAGCGACAACTAGCTGAGTCATGTGGACTATCCCACTCTCCCCGCTTCCACCCAGGCTTTCACACCTTATATGGTTTGCACATGGATGACATCACTGTGTTTCTATAGCCTCGTGGAGGGGGAGGTTTTTCCAAAGGCGATTTCACAAGACATTTTTATCGCAGCTTGATCTGTAGGTTATTACATTAAATGTGGAAAAGTGGCTTAGCCTTAGAATTTGTATGCCTTAGCTTACTTGTCTGTGTCACTACAGAGAGGGAGTGGCAGGTTTCGCCTAGTATACGACTAGTCATTTGTCTGATAAAATAGCTTTTACATTGCCCTTGTACTTCTCATATTCTTCTTATTGTCAAATTTGTTTTTCCTCAAGGGTTTCTGGTGGACTTGTGTAGTTTTTCCTCTGTTGTTACAGCATATTTCTGTGTTTCTGTGTTTCTGCTGTTTAGATTCACTATGCCATTACTTTGTCGGAGCCTCATACTGTGCTTCACATAAAAATAAAAAAAATAAAAAACGTCCTCCAATCGGAGATATGGTGCAGATTCTATTTTCCATGCGGATCCCTCCTATGGAGACGCTGAGCACTGTTGAGACATCAGATGTATATTACAAAGGGATGCTGTATTTGAGAAACTGTAGGGATGTATTCAGGGGGGGGGGGGGGGGTTTCTCTCTTGTCAATTGCATTTGGGTGTTTGGCGTGTGCTGTGTAGAATAGTGCTTTACATGTAGATCAGATGTAAAACCAGATGACCAGGGCATGAATAGCTGCCAAGGGTCCTGTCAGTACCAGCCATCAATTTTCAGGGTGTTGAGTTGGAGAAAGACAATACTAAGAAGTGTCATTTATTTCCAGATGTTGTACTGCTGTGTTTCTCTCACTCTGATTTGCAAGAGTTATTGCCTTTGTGAGTGATGGCGGGTCAAATTTTATTAGATTTTTTTTTTTTTATCCTTTGGGGGTTATTGGATTTGTGGGTTTATCGATGTCTCACATTTTTTCCAGCTCAAGATATTTCAACCAATGGAATAGATTCAAGGCTTTGAAAACCAGATAAAACGCATTCACCAGCTGCAAGAAATATGTTCCTAAGCCCAGGTTCTCTCTACCATCATGTGAGACCTTATAAGGAAAAATAGAGTATGGGTGAATCTCTCTTCTACGATTAAAAGGGAATTTCGACTTTCTGGCTGGGAAATGCATTGTGTGTTTTGAAGGCATCCTTTTCTTTGTTTGTTCTTTCTTGACTGAGCATCTTGGAATTCAGATGACTGCAGTTACATGCACAACACCTCAGATTCTTTCTACCCGAGTCATCAACATCAGAAAGGTTAAACATAAAGTGTGTGTTTAAAGCCGTTAAATAAGCAAACAAACTTTAAATTCCATCTCTCCCATTTATAAAATGTAGTGCTCTCAGAATTTATCTGATATTCCTGTGAATATGGGTGGCAAGGAATCTAAATATTGGAAATATGTTTAAAGATGCATCTTACAAAGTAAAGTAGTTCATTTTTAGATGAACTATAAGTTAAAGCCATTATTAATAAGTTAGATATTCTGTGTCTGTTTTCTTTTCAGTAATTCAGTAATAATCTTTTTTGTATATGTGACATTACTTACAAGTGTATGAACATGGAATTCCATCTTGATTTAATTGATTCCACACTATAAAGTCGTGGTGCAGAGTTAATAGCCATCTACTGTCGAATTAAGGACAACACGCTTGCTGTTTTTATCTGATGCAGCAAATTGTCATTTCAATTGCTTTTTCTTGACAAAGTTTCACTCTACTGCTTGCGTCAAGTTTTTGCTTCTGCCATTATCTAGCATCAAGGAAATTACGTTCAAGCTTTTTCATGTCTTCTTTTCATGAAGGTACATTTTGTCCCCGTTGAAGGACGGTATGGCAGTGACATTGATTGTGGCAGTCGTGATGAATAATTGTAAATAATAAAATAATTTTTGGAAGCACACAGATGCCAGACTGTGAGCTCCTTAGATCACCAAGGCCTTATCATAAGTACAAGGATTTTTTGCAGTTATTTTGGAAAATACAAGATAACTTCATATGCCAATCGTTGTCTTTTCAATCATGAATACGCTTGAAAAGCGAGCGGTCTCTTTCAGAGAAAACAGGGATTGTATTAAACACAAACACTTGCGAAGCTGCTATTTCTTCAGAGTGGGAAAGCAGGAGAGCCCTCCAGCAGAGCCATGTTTATTCATTCAACATGAGCGCAGATGCCCCTGGGCGTCACTTCGGAGCGCTGAGCTGTGCTGTCTGCACAGAGGCGAGAGTATTGCTTGGAGACGACAGTAGCTATGGAGCTGGGCAGGGAGATGGCTGGCGGGGGAAAGGGTGCAAAGGAGACTCATGTGACTCAGCATCATTTTCATTAGTGCTCCAGAAATGGTTGTTGAGTTTCGCCCAGCTGAGGCCAGCCTACGTGTGCGAGAGCAGCGTGTTGGGGCTCAACCCCAGCAGGCTAGTCTTGTTTCCCACTTTGGCATCGTGGCCTGGCGAGACGAAACAAGTGTGGAAGTGAGGAAGACTCACCCACTTTAGCTCACTTTGAGAGTCAAAGCAAGGCTTTTTCCAGAAGTGAAGCCCCGATTGGAAATATTGGTGTAACCTTTATTGCTAATACTGAGAAGTGTACATACTGTTTTAAGTGTTTTGCACGTGGGTTATGTGTGGCCAGACTCTGGTGCTCAGTTGTGGCTGATAAACATACTGTGCTGCTGATAACAAAATTCTACAGGCATTAGCATCAAATGCAATATAGATGTTTTGCACTTTTACAAAGTTCCAACACCATGCAGTTATTTTTCATATAAAATTAATTGAAAGTCTCAAATTGTAACATGACACATGTTCTAATAGCAACTTTCTTGCCAGTGCCATTGTGATCATAACACAAACACAGGCATCTCTTGGAGGAAGACTAATATGGTTTGTATGTTACTGCATGTATTGTTAATCCTGTCTGTAGGGATCAAGTATCCTCCAGTGAAGTGACTGTGATCTGACCCAGAATTACCCCCACTGTAATTCTCCATTATTTCACCAGTCAGTAATTATGTGCTCCAGTAAAAATGTAAACCCGCTGCCCTGATGAAGGAAGGCCCTATGGAGTAAATTAGGCTACTATTTAAATTATTTCTATTGTTCTGTTTTCCGGGAAGGTTCCACAATAATGATGGATGGTAATTTTTCCTCTCCACCCCCCACCCACCCCCAATATTGGCATTAATGTCATATTTGTTTTAGAATTGTGACCATACATTTTTTATCACTTTCAGATAATTACTCAGACAAATTAGAGTAGAATCCATTTTAGCCAGTTGTGGTTTTTTTGTGTAAAAAAATTTCAGATAGGAATATACAGTGCCCTCCACAATTATTGGCACTCCTGGTAAAGATGAGTAAAAAGGGTTATAAAGAAATTCACAGTTTGGTGAATTAGCTTAATCTCACACTGAAAAAAAATTAGAAAGATCCAAACTTTAATTGAAGTAAATTTATTCTGAGAAAAAAAAATCCCTCATCAAGAAATTATTATTTTTAACAAAACCACATGTACCACAATTATTGGCACCCCTGCATTTAATACTTTGTACAACCTCTCTTTGCCAATTTAACAGCGCTGAGTCTTCTCCCGTAACATCTAAGGTTTGAGAATACAGAGCAAGGTATCTGAGACCATTCTTTTTTACAGAATCTCTCCAGTTCTAGGTCCTCTCTTGTGCACTTTCCTCTTCAGCTCAGCCCACAGGTTTTCAATGGGGTTTAGGTCAGGGGGCTGAGATGGCTATGGCAGAAGCTTGATTTTGTGTTCAGTTAACCATTTTTGTGTTGATTTTGATGCATGTTTTGGATCATTGGATCATCGTTGGAAGATTCAACAACGACCCAGTTTTAGTTTCCTGGCAGAGGCGGCCAGATTCAGATTAAAAATTTCCTGGTATTTCATGGAGTTTACCCTAACAAGGTTCCCATGGCCTTTGGAGGAAAAACAGACCCACAACATCACGGAACCTCCACCGGATACAGTGGGGATCAGATTATTTTCGGTATAGCCATCCTTCTTTTTACGCCAAACCCACCTTGAGTGTTGGTTGCCGAAAAGCTAAATTTTAATTTAATCTGACCATAGTACACGGTTCCAGTCAAAGTTTCAGTAGCATTTAGCAACTCCAGGCGCTTACTTTTGTGGTGAAATTACAGGAAAGGCTTTTTTTTTTGGCATGCCTTCCAAATAATTTGTTGGCATGGAGGTGAGGTCTAATGGTAGTTTTGGAGACTTGATGACCCCAAGATGCTACTTTTTTCTGTAATTTTCCAACAGTGATTCTTGGGGATTTTTTTGCCTCTCTTACCATCCTCCTCACTGTGCGTGGAGGCTAAATAAACTTGGGTCCTTTTCCAGGCAAGTTTGTAACAGTTCCAGTTGCTTTGAACTTTTTAAGGATTGCCCTAACGGTAGATATGGGCATTTTCCGGTGACTAGCTATTTTTTTAAAGCCATTCCCTGACTTGAAGCTCAACACACTTTTCCCTCACACATTTGATTTGTGTGTTCTCTCATCTTTCCCATGTTGATGTATGAATAAGGGAATATGGCCTCTGTGCCACCTCATATTTATACCCCAGTGAAACAGGAAGTCGTGGATTACTGCTTGAAAGTTCCTAAACACTCTGATCAACTTTAAAAAGTAAAATATAAATGGAAAAAATGCTTCAGGTACATTTTGTTCATAAGAATTTCTAGGGGTTTCAATAATTGTGGCACATGTGGTTTTGTTAAAAATAATGATGATGAATGTTTTTGTTTTTTTCTCAGAATAAATTTACTTCAATTAAAGGTTGGATTTGTTTCATTTTTTCAGCTAATTCACGAAAAGGTGAATTTTTTATAGCCCTTTACCAGGGGTGCCAATAATTGTGGAGGACACAGTAGATATCATTTCTCCCAATCTATTTCTGATAGGTAGGCTCTGCACTAAAGAAGGATGCAAAATACAAAAGGATAAATGCCCTTTGAAAATTATTGGTAGCAAATCACAATGACAATAAAAATAAAAAACTGTAAAAATAATCCAAAACATGTGTGTTTTCATTTAGACCATTAACATAAGGCCATTAACCATTAATTCAGTGAAGTATTAAGATCCCCATTAGTTTCAAAGCAGGTTTGTTTACTTCTGTTCATGTGCATGGTTGCTGAAGACATTATAGCAAAGGAGGGGAGTAAAGATTCACACTTGGATGGTGACCAATTTCATTCTGTTTTATACCACAAATTTGGGAGCTTTAATGAAAATGAATGGCATCTGTATGCATTAGTTTGTACATTTATTTTAAAAAATACATTTATCTTCAAAAAACTTGAAGTAGGACACCCTGTCAGTGTCAATTAAAATAATTGAAATCCAGAAGAAATTAAATAGGTTATCATTAACTGTTCCGTTTTTTTTTGTGTGAATGTTTTTGAAAAAATAAATAAAAACCATGAATAGTTGAGTCTGCATGAAAGGGTTTAAGTTCTTGTGTACTGCTATCTCCAGAAGAATGAATAGGAGGCACTCTCAGCTCTGCTGGTGTGAGGAAAAATCACTTTTAATATGAGACTATAATGCTGTCTTCTCTCAGATTCATTGTTACATCAGCCATTATAGCCATGGGAATACTCAAGAGGCTAAACATGAATTGTATTATGTCCTCTTATATTCATCACATGGTTATTTGAATATTTAGGCCGAGCTCAGTAATTTCTGTGTACTCCCCAGACTCCACAGACAAATTAAGTCTTTTCTAGGGTGTTATAATGGGGGAAATGGGCGATGCAAATTCTCAGACAGATAGATAACCTAAGGTGGAACTCTCCCAAGGAAGTTCAACAGCAATAACCAGCTTCTGTTAACATATTCTTGGTTTGACATTAACTGGCTTGGCTACGGCTGCTCTGAATTGGAAATGGCTGGTGTGGTATGTGTGGAGGCACTCTCATCTGACAGATGATGTTGGGGGCGTTGTGGATTAGCGTGCTGTCTTTGTGCACTGACCTGGGAGGCTGACATTCACGGCTAGAGGGCTAATGCAGCTAATGCAGCTCCCGGCCCCAGCATCCTGACAGCTGGAGAAGGTCAAAACCAGCTCTGCCACATTCTGCGTTCACAAGAGTACAAAAATGTTACAGCTCAGACCTCCACACCATTTTTCTCATTGGAATCCTTCACTAAGTGAAGTCTCACATTCTAAAATTCATAAAATCATAAGAATGAGTGCTTTTAAATTGCTTTTGTCAGTTATGTGTGACAAGATGGAAGGGTATGAAAATGTCCCCCTTCTCATAAGAAGCAGTAATTGCATACCAGCAAATGTTACATTTGATAAGAGAACTTTATAATGTACCTCAAGATATTTTCAGAATTATAAAGTTGCTTTTATTTATTACTTTGTGGCAGTAATTTAATATCACAGTCCCAAAAAAGGCACCTCCGGTGAAGGTTCCTGTCAGAATTCACTATGACATACAGTAAGCGGGCTGAGGCTATGGTAGCACAGATTCATGCA
The DNA here is from genome assembly GCA_022702515.1 of Ilyophis sp. 1 JC-2022. Classification (NCBI taxonomy): domain Eukaryota; kingdom Metazoa; phylum Chordata; class Actinopteri; order Anguilliformes; family Synaphobranchidae; genus Ilyophis; species Ilyophis sp. 1 JC-2022. Next base: position 105,144,338 of record CM040403.1, read on the forward strand.
GGAATTGTAGTTAGCAGTGCATCATGTTCTAAAAAAAGATGAGTTATATACTTTTTCTGGGTCAGACAAAGGAATGTCCGTAGAACTGTATTACAGAGCAAAGATGGAATTACACTCAACCCTTACATCACTGTAAATGAGTATTCCGTAGTACCCCCCCCCCCCCCCCCCTCTTTTCCCTTCCAAGCACCCATTCATTCACTTTGTTTATCTGTAGGTGCTCTGGTTGTGCTGTATTATTTGTAATGTATGCTAATCACTATAAAATGTGCAGTTATTTCCTGAAAGGAGAGAACTCTTATGTGGGTTTTTGGAGAGCGGCTGAGGCAGGGATGCTAGCTATTCCCAGAAGTGTCTGGAAAGTGTACGTTTCCATTACAGCCTGTCTAGTTTTGGATCTGGCTCTTTCCTCTTCTGAGGCCCCAGCTCCTGTGGTATTGTACCTCAGAGTAAAAGCAGGTAAGCACTTGAGCAGCAAGCCTCTAGGAAACAGATGGAAGAAATGTGCTGCTTCAAAAGCATTTCATGCAGACCTTTGCACTGGTGAGCGGATTTCGGGGAAGATAAATCATTACTAGGCCAAGGATTTTTGGGCTGTAGCTGACTTGTGTTTACTGCCTGGATGTTTTGTTTTGCATTCCTGGGGCATAATTCTTGTGAGGCCAGTATGTAGGACAGAAAATAACCTCTGCCTTGGTTCTCCTAAGTTGGCGTCATCTTAGGGTTGTGTTTGTGCTGGGTAATGTATGTTAAAGTTGCATGCCAGGAAGGGATTTACTGGAGAATAAAAAAAAATTCTGCCGATATTTATACACAGGGGGTTTTTCAACACCAACAGAAAATCTGTGCTTTTGGAAACACTTGTTATCTTGTGACAAACATGAAAGGCACAGTTACTCTGGGTGAAAATGGAATGCATTTTTATTTTTTTTATTTCAACAAATCTTAATGCAAGACTTTAGGACAAAGAAACTAAATTCTAGGCCAAAGATCTTGCTTTTATAGTTAAAGCTGTTTGAATTTTAATTAGGAAGGTCTGGAAAGCAGCGTACGTGAGGCACTTAATCAACAAACAATACCAAGAGGTGAACGGCCACAGAGAATGCCTTATTTAATAGACACAGGCTGCCTTTGCAGCGTTGAAATCACTTTCTATAAATAGAGAGATCAGGCTTTGCCTTTCCTGTACAGCAAAAAAATCTGGCTATTTGACGGAACTATAAATGCAACAAGGTTTTTCATTCTTCCTAAATAGAAAATAGAAAAACACAGTCAATAGAAAAACACAATCTTAGCTTTTCGAGTTGCGCACATTTTGAGGACAACAATGGCCTGTGAATACTCTTTTTATGAAGAGCTCCCATGTTGAGGAATATAGTGGAAATAGTGTGCTACTTGTGTAGTTATAACCATGACCTTACAATGAGCTCTTTGTTTTTGTCCAATAATTCATCTGAAGGAACAGGATAGTTTATTTGACAGTGAAATTAAAAATGAGAGACAATATAAGGATGTGTACAAAAGAGTACTGCTAGCTCCTAAGTAAAAATTGCAAAGAAAGAATGTAAACACTCTTGGCAGCTTCCATGACTTCTGTGTTGGCCACATCTAAACCCTGAAGACCACAAAACAAAAATCACTATTAGAAAGTACTCAATAATCACCAGAAGCCCTTTTTGTCCACCCAAGTTTCTTCAATATGTAATTTTGTCATCAATATAATTGGTGATGCAGTTTCCCAACTAATAATAATAAAATTATTCGGTCCAAGGTCAAGTGGATGATATAACCTCAACCATGACTTCAAATTGATGATGTAAGCATATTTATCACTACTAACACAAGTATTAACTAAGGATGTGACTGTTAATTGAGTAAAGGAGTACTAGCCTAACTAGCCTAGTACTAGTACTAACAGGAAAATCTGAATATTTGTATGTTGTTTACTACAAGGCGCAAACAACATACAAAAAAAAACTGCTAGCATAACATAGCTTGTGTATGTGTGTGTGTGTGTGTGTGCGTGTGCATGTGTGGCACAGTTTGTTTTAATGTATATTTGCCCATTCATATGGTGGTGTATTCACACCCCCCAACCCCCATTTAAATGTAATACTTTATTATTATATCCATCTGCCATGTAATGAAAGCATCCACATGCTATGGGGTCGTGACAGGAAAAGTTCAGAAGCTCTGCAAGGATGAATCGGCTTGTCATTGTTTAGAGAAAATGGTGTGAACACCCATCCCTGGTATTACCACAGCCCTATCTTGGTTAATCCCAGAGGAGTGTATTGTGATTGTGGTCATGTGTGTCATACCTGTGCATTATGTTGGCTCCCTGGCTGAGGCTATAGTAAGTGATGTGCTCCAGCTCAGCGACACCTGTGGTCTATCTGATGCTTTTGATGCTTTTAATCTGCCTGGGCCAGCTGCAGTCCTCCAGTCCAGAGTCTGTACAGCTCAGCTAGTATATTGCAATGAGCTGGTTGCACATGTTTTATAGAATGTTAATTGTGCTTATGTTTACAATTGCATGTTCTAAATTAGGGAGTAAATAAATGTGGATATATTTTTTTAAGTAACCAAGATTTTGTGCCACTGTTTTAAGACAGGAGTACTCATCTCTTTCTGAGAAAGCCTGTCAAAAACATATCGGAGCATTTATGCCAAGCAAATTTTTTATGATTAAAGCGCTCGTTTTTTCCATCTGAACCTTGTGCTTTTGAGCTATGTTTCTTCTGTATGGCAGTACTGAGAAATTCTCCAGAGTGAATTCTAAGTGATCATTTGCCAAGACTGCAGTCTAGTGCTAAACATGACTCACTTTTCCTACGGGAATCCATCACGTTCTTAGGAATGCCTGGTAGTTTTTACGTGCGGACTTGTTCTTTCATCGCCAAGATCCACGGATGTTCCGTTTTCTTAACCCTAATGGTGCCCTTTTGTGAAAATGGAAGGCTTCAAATTTGTTTATGTATCTCCAGTTTGCTCCACATTTGTGTGTGTGCGTGTGTGCGTGCGAGAGAAGGAGAGAGAAAATGTACTTCTCTACCAGCTTGTCATAAGCTCACAGAGGTTTAGGAAGCTCTCTCCCAGGAATGTACCTGACTTGCAGCAGTATGTAGCTGACTCGCGGCAGTGTGTAGCGGAAAAAATTTGTGGGGAACTCTGTAAAGAGACAAATGCTGACATCTTTTCAGTTCTTTATGTAACTTCAACACACAAAACTGACTTTTTGTTTGATAACAATATGTCTTACTGTTTTGTCTGAAAAGGGTTCATTTGTCATATTGAATCAAAAGGTTTTACACTCATTGTGCATATTGAAATTGCATTGGAAATAGTTGCCACTTTGCTATAATCATTATTTTTTTTTATTTTACAAATTACTTTTGCACTTAATTTTAACATGCCATTTTCCTAGACTAACTTGGATTTTGTTATAAACAAACTGCATTGCTATCAGCCTGAGATGTTTCTTATGTTATCCTGTAAGTGCCCACATGTCAGCCCTGACTAATTGAACAGGAAACGGAGCAGTGGACACACCGCTGGCCCTCTCTCACTGGTGTTTGGTTACTGTGCTTTTAGGCCAATGGTAGATGCCCTGTCTGTCTATTACAGTCGTGGGTGGTCTTGTGTGCTGTGCAGGTAGGCCATAGGTTGAAGCTAGATTTCTTCTGTACTGCTGGAGAAAATCACAGTGTAAAGTAAACTTGATGCTGGTGCAGGATAGAGGCCCCCCTTAATCTCCCCTAGTCTGGAACATTTTACATTTACAACGTGAGTATGCACATCAATCAAATGTTGCTAAATGACCATGATAAATCTGCAGTTAACAGAGAATTCGATTATGTGGGAGAAATTCAGCACCTTAGATTATGTTTGGCCTGCAACTTTGTATTATCCAGTGCTGTTTTTGGGCCTGAATCATTGTCTATAAACAAAATTGCATCACTGAGAGTGATGAATTTAGGGGCATGTCTGAAGCCTCTCAAATCAGTAGTACTATCATAATAAATGGCAAACAGTGCAAGCAAGCATAAAGCTATCATCCTCAGTGTCTCAGCTATTCAGTTGACATAGGTTAAATTGTACAATATTAGACATCTAACTTGGCTAGCTTCCCAATTTATTTACTTGGTAAAAAAAATTAATTTCAGTTTCAATTCTTGAATCATGTCGAATTGCAAAGGGTAGTAACATTAAATCAACGAATGCTCAAAATAAAATGGGTTCAAAGCGACATGTATGGATATGTACAAATGTATACAATCTATTTTTAGTTGTACAATTCCTCTCACATCGCTATTCTTACATGCAGTATGCAGTAAATCCAAGTGTTGAAGACTGATAGAGCTAGTGTTTCGACCTGGTCACTTGTAAATCTATATTACCAACTTAGTAAATTATTTGGTTATAAGATTACATTAATTCTATTTATAGCTATTAGCCAGTCTTGCTACACTAGATAATCCTCTTTTTATTGAAGATGTTTTCCTAATGTGCGTAATATTGTGCTATCATTGTAGTTAACAAAACCACCAGTTTCAATACAATACCATGAAATTCACATCTCACAAAGCCTTATGCAAAATACCATAATCCATAGCTAACCTTATTAGGTGCTTTCCACAAGGCGAAGCACCTCTATCATCGAGTGTCCTGAACTCTTATATTTCCCAACATTCTTTGCAAAGGATATGCAAGTGACTTGTATTGCAAGCATTTTCTTTGTTGTCTTCATTCATAGCGTTCCATTTGACGGACTAGTGCTAAATAAGCTAGCTAGCTTGTTTAGTAGACTTCTTTAACTTTCAAGGTAACAAGCAGGTGGCTCAGTAATTAATTTGCTTAGTTGGTAGCAATCATAGCACTGTGTTTATATCTTCAAATTCTGCATTCTAAAACCAGCATTTCTGCCCAATTTTTGTTTTCAAAACAAAGTGGCTTATGACATAAAACAATGGAAAAGATAGGCCAGTTCACATTGCGAACCAATCAACAATGAGATTGACCTTGCCAGTTTCACCAGCTAGAAATTTCACCAACAATGGCAGATAAGCGACCCATTACACCAGCGCTATTTCACACAAAGAAAAATAAAAGGGAATTGGATAAAGCTTGCTCGAAAACTAGAGTAAACATAGGTGCCAGATGTTCGGGAGCAGATTGGTTTAAAGGCAGATATGGAGCTCCCATATTCTACTGGATAGGTAGGTCAAACGTTTAAACACTAATTTACCTGGACTTCTTGCCAGCCAAGTGTAAATACCTATAAGGTCAGTGGAAGCAGTGAGGTGTGGGGTGTGTCTCTTTCTCTGTGGGCAGGGCCAAGGGGTGTTATGACAGTGAAATGTTTTGACAAATGTGTCGGTTGAGAAAGTTGCGTACTCCAGCTTTAAGTAAGATTTTGGATGTTATTAATGTAGTTCATCTGAAAATTAGTAAAACATTTAATGTGAAATATACACTTTGATTTAATAATCACAAAATAACATGCCTGTGCAAAACAGTCAACACAGCTTGCTTCCTTACGAGCCCCTGCACCTAAAGGAGACCCATAGCGTGTTTTCATGAGTAAGAATTTGAGTCTCAAGTGGCAAAGGTGGAGTGGCTGGGGTCTGTTTGGTTCCCTCTGTTTATTTATTGTTTTCGATCCTTGGAGCAGCCATTCCTGGTGGCAAAAGTGTAATTCCTCTCTCTGTTTCTCCTGTATGATTGTTTGAAGAGGTAAACCGTGGCCCCGGCCCTCTTGGCATATTTATGGAGCCAGCACAGTGTGTGGTAGGATGGAGACACATTCTTCATGGCTCCGCTGATATAGTGAAAGTAAATTGAAGCAGTTTCTCTTTCCTGCAGTGTAGCAGGACGAGACTGATATGTGTATTTGTTTTTACATCAGTGCACTGTGGTGGTGAGCCTGTGCCCCAGTGGGGTGCCGAAGCCTAGGAGGCTTTAAGAGGTGTTTGTGAGGAATTTCATTTTACATGCAACTGTGTTGTCCCTCACATTGCATTTTCATTACATTTATATTTTAGATTATTCTTATTCATTTTTCCCCAACATGGTTTGTTTCACTCCTCTGTTTGTGATTAATGTGTGTGCATGTTTATATGTGTATAATACATGTTTTTATACAAAACATACACAGTAATAAGCTGACAGGGGTGAAGACAGCTCAAGTTCAAGAAATGCTCAAGACATGAGCTTTCCTTGAGAATTCACTTCTGAGGCAAACTTGACACAGCATTCTGGATGAATAAAGATGGATCATTCTGGATGAATAAAGATGGATCATTCTGGATGAATAAAGATTGATCATTCCGGATGAATAAAGATGGATCATTCTGGATGAATAAAGTTGTTTTCAGGGAAGAACCTCAAATTTATTTATCTATTTATTTATCTATTTATTTATTTATTTATTTATTTATTTGTAGAATAGTGGCATCCTAATCTATTGGAGGTGGTAACAGTTTTAAGCTTTCTTAGGTATTTTACATGAGAGTAGCTGTCAAATATTTGCTTCAGTCTATGTGCTTGTGCCACTGTGTAGAAATACATTTGTGTTGGGAAGAATGGAAATTGACAACTGCTAACAGAACAAAAACATAGTTAAAGGTGAAAGCAGTCTGACTCCAGCCTCTAAATCAGTATCTCTTGCTCAAAATGAATGAAATCTGAACTTTTTTTTATTGTCAACCTGTCACAAAGCCAGGCCACAAAGCATGGTATCTGATGACTGCAGAATGCTTGTTCTCCACATTGAGCCAACCCGTGGGTACCTTTAAACTACACCACCATTAGACAAACTTAAGAGGTAATAGTCTTGCCCAGGGCTCAAGGGAGCAGGATTCACATTGCTACAAGGTCTCCATTGAATGGACCCCCAAGAGGAGTTAGGCCTGGGGGGGCGGTCTGCTGATGGGGCCGCTGTACTGGAACAGAAGGTGACGTTGAAAAGATCCCTGTGCTGCCAAATTCTTTGTTACTTTCCCCCTTTTTTATTTCCTGCCTCTTAACTGTGGGAGCTTTTCAGCCTCTGTCTCCTCTGAGGTTCAGCTGGCTAATTCTCCCTAGAACAGTGAGCATTCAGCTGATAATGTCTCTGGCTTGCAGACATTCCAGTCTCTTGGATCAGACAATAAACGTGTCAGATTAGCCACAGTTTGGAATTTTTCTGTCTCTGCCACCAATTTCCTGGGAGTTCAATTAAAACTAGTTGGCAGCAACCCTGACTTTTTCTTCCTCTGAAGCCAGCAAGAGTGTGGTGTAATGTAGGGATGGCCCGCATGAACACTGACCTAGTTTTCACATTTATTTAATTTGGAAAGCATTGACAAGCTGCATAATTTCTGTTTGCTTCAAAGTGTGATGTACTTATAATAACAGCTCAAAGAAAATCATACCCTAGGATACCTATATTAGCTTTCATGATTTTATATCCTTACTATTCTCTCAGTTTATAACACAGTGGACATTGATATTAGACTTCGATGACGATTTTTAGCAAGTGTGTGATACTGTAAAATCTACTATTCTGAGACTTAATGTTAGATCAGAAAGGTTTGTTGCCACTGTGAGGAAGACCAAGTGCTGATTCAATCTGTCTCGCCAGTATGCACACTGCAGCCAACCAAAGTTTTTACGGGCAGTAGCGATAATCCATTATTTCTTCTTGGGACATCATCATAGTACATGGGGTTTATGTTTTCGTACTAAATGGCTCCAGGCACCATGCTCTAAGAACTCTGGACATTTCTTACACAACGTCATAGGGGGCAGGTTGAGTAGAGGCCAATTGCTGTACTAAGTGATGCTCAAGATAGACCAAAGAAAAAGGAGTTGGCTAGATTAGTGGCTAGTGAGCTCTTCAGCTATTATCAGTTGTGCTAGCTGATTTAATATGAGTTTGCCAACAAATTGGCATTCCAAGTGCACCATTCATCTGACTGACTTAATAAAACCACTCATGAACACTTGCTTGCTTGAATCATTATATTTACAGTGTTACAGAATTTAAATATTAATGACACAGTCATTGAATCATTAGTGAAAGTGTGTCAATCCATAAAGTGGTAACTGTATCATGCTGCCACATAAAATAGTTGCAGAGTAAAGAAATGCAACTTTTAACGAGCATAGTTATGAAACTTGTGCAGGTGCATGGGTTCTTTTGTGGTCACAATGAGCCAGAACTTTTTTTTTTTTCAATCATCAAAAAAAAGTATCAAGTGTCCCCATCAGCCATCACTGCACGCTTGGTCCAAAAATAAGATTGCCCCCCCCCCTCTACAGACCACCCCCTTCCCTCCTTCAGCTTTCACTTGCACAACAAATAACAATACAAAATATATATACGGGACGATTGACCAAGAAAGAACTGCCATTGTTATAATTTCTCAACCGATGGCAGATTTTGAAAAGAATCATGAATTACAAGCTAGTATTGAGTACCAGCTCTGTGTACTATCGCTATGTTCAGGCACGAACATGTCCGTGGTAGTAAGCAGTTCCACCATGCTGAGAGCAGTGTCTATGAGGTTCTGATATCTGGTCACTGTATTCTGTGTATGGAGCGGGGATGTATTTTATTTTGGGTTTGTGTTTTGCTTGAGAGTTGAGCAATGAGTGCAAAATAACTTCTAGGGGATGACAGACCTGAACCATGTACATATAGCATTTTTTAAGCTCTTGTTTATTGGGATCGTGCATTGCTACTTTGTAGGTCACTAGCCTGGTCATGAGTAAACTGTTCCGTTTAAACGAATGAGAATGTGTGATGACTTCACGGTTCTCATCAAGACTGCTAAGTGATGCAAGTTGACTGCGCTCTGTGGATCTTATGTGACTTTAAACAAGTAATTCTTCATGAAAATAACTAGGAATGTACTCTGTGTTACATGCGTTGTCCACATCTTTTTCATTGTGTTCTCGTTCTCAGTTCTGCAGCAGCTTTCTTTGAGATTACCATAAATTAGGGGTATATTTTATCTCCAGTTCCGCAGTGTTCTGTTCTCTGGTATACTGCTGATGACGCATGTTCTTGACTTGCAACCTCACAACTATGCAGCAGTAAAAATGTTGTCCTTAGAAAAAATGTAATGAAATGCCATGTAATTACCTGTTCCTGGCATATGATGCAAGCATTCTCTGACCTGATACTGGAGGTTGTCATTCCATAGTAATGCATTGGAATGCATGAAGCATCAAAAAAGTAGGACATTAAGACTTGTATTGTTCAAAAAGACAGTAAGTAAGCAGTAAATTACATCAGGTAAATGAATCGGGTCCTCTGTGAACAGGTGATTTTATTTAAAACCTATCTTTTCTAAAGGGCCTGCTTTGGTTACTCATGAAACAATAGAAAGTAGCTGCCTCCATTGCCAAGGTGTCGTGGCTTCGGAATGCTATTGTGTGCTTTGTTTTGTATGCTTTATCTCCGAGGAGGTTCTTTAGCAATTTGATGCAATATCATTCACTCTGGTTATATAAAAAGCCACAGTGTGCCTGTGCTCTCGTCTTGCTTTCCCATCTGTTCAGGAATGAGTGGAATGTGACAGGCTGGCTTCAACAGCCCTCATGAATTTTAAATGCTTTTCAGATTCTAAACGGGACACACAGCGTGTGGTCAGTGGCGGACTGGGAGCTGGCACCAAGTGCAGAGGCATTATGGGATATTAGGTGTCCCAGAGATAATGGCTGATCTTCTTATCCAGGTGCATTCTTGGCCTACAGTGCTTGTCCAGACAAAACAGAGTGTGTTTCTCTGTCCAACAAATAACAATTCCTCATTTTACTATACATGAGAAGAGCATGCTCTCCCTGAAAGCTGTTGGAAGGCTTGCATTTCATGCGATTGTAATGTATCTGTATAAATCTGGACTGGTATTTTATTTGTATTGGGGCTGTTATACTGCACCTTGCATTACTGTTCACGTTTTCTGAAAAGGAAAGTATGTAAAACCTTATATGTTACATTTGTTAAAAGAGGTTTTGTACTGTTCAGGATATCTGTGTTGTGTCTGTGTTACAATAACTGGATGTGTGTTAATGGCTGGATTCGGTCAGTGGTTAGTTATCTCAAACCACCACTCCCAGATTTTTGATGTTCCTAAATCTAGAATTCTGCATTACGTAATCAAGCAAGACTGCTTTTTCTTTTCAGACTGACATTATTGTGACATGATCTAAGACCAGAATTAAGAGGACTATGGTTCGTGTGGTCCGTGTGCAGACTGGTATGCTGCTCTGTGATGATGCATTTGATTCAGCTTGAATAGGAGGTAGAGCGCGTTGATAAACCGGTAGTCTTGCGAAGGCCAGACTTTGTGATAAGCACAAAGTCTGGTACATAGACTTGCCTAACGCGGTAAAAAGCCACCCACGTTGACAAGATGGCGCATTTGATTGACATGCAATATAACCAACCACAGACCGTCTACGGTCGATTCAGAAACAGCGCTACAAAAAGAACAGACCCGCGTGAAACATGTGATTTACAGAAATGGCATGGCGATCTCCAGTAAAACAGTCCATCACACTGAATAAATGTCGTGAACTTCAAAAACTTTCTTCAATCCAGCGTTAAACTCTTAGTCTTGGTCCAAAACACTCATTGTTCTTGATGGATTCGCAGCATTCGCTAGCTACCGATTAGTTGGCACAACTTGTTTCGCGGCAAACTGATAAAACCCAATGTACCGCGCCGTACCGGAAATACGCACACACTCCTGTGATTGACAGCGCTGCTAGCCAATGAGTTGCTGACTGTCAGTTTCCCACAGTCCGACCAGCTTATGCAAGCCTATACATCAGACGCTGCATACGAAGTGCGTCAAAGCGGCTGAGGCTGAGACTAATAAACCGGTGACTGGAAGCACCATTGATTTGGTAAGAATAGGGACTGTGTTAAAAGCAAGTGGACTGTGTGGCAAGTCCTTTCCCTGTCCATCATTACTGTAGCACTGTGACAGACACTCGCACCTCAAGCTTGCCTCATTCCGGCCTGTGTCACTACAAGCCCAACTGGGAGACAGTGAGCAAATCAAAGGGGCCCATACTGGCAGTGTATGCAGCGAATCAAAGGGGCCCATACTGGCAGTGTATGCAGCCTGGGATAGACAATTTGCTGCTTAGTCAGAGCGCTTGTTAAGGCACAGGATGATGAAAGCCTTTGTCACACAGTGAAAGCCCTGCGCATCAAGGTTCATTTATTATAATTAGGGCAGTGTCTGTAAAAGCCCCAAGGAAGGTCAAGCGTTCTAATTAATTTCACATTGCAGGCTGATAGGAAAGCCATGTCAATTTCGATTACAGCTCCAACAGGTCTGTCAGCTCTGTGATAAAAGACGCAACTCACCGGATTTCGCTTGGCACTGTTTGCCAGAAAGTCTGTTCATTCAGATGAATGAATGTCTAAACCATGATTGCTATTCTGATTTGCTGCAGCCTTATTAATGCTGTTTTAGAACTAAGGCTATTTGTCAGTGCAAGGTAATAGGCAGGCATTCATGGAATCCGAGGGACTGGTTTATCTTGTTCGGCGCAGGGCTTTGTCTTTGTGGATTGATAGGAATTTAGAATAAGAATTTGGTGCTATGCTAGGAGACCCACCTGGATGTGGGAGTGAGATGAACAAAAACATATTTTTTAATGTTAACTGTATTTTCTGTATATTTCTGTATTCTTGCTTCAGCATAGTTATTCTCTTTGGTATTATAGCGGAAAGTGTTTTTCTAAAGATTGTGTTGCATGCAGTGTCTCCAAAGGCCATTGTTTCAGTTACGTACAATTATTATATATGTTATGGGGGATAAAAGTGTAGCTTAGAAAAATGATTTTTTTTAAACTTCATCATATCCTACTATAATCCGCATGCACCAAGGCTGCATTATGAACCCAAGGGGAAAATGTGGTGCCATAGTCGCTCATTTCTTGTATTCATTTCAGATTGCATTGAGGACACGAGTTGTGTTTAGTGAAGCAATCAATCTAACTTACTTTATGGCATTTTTTTAGTTTTACTTGTTTACTTGTTTTAAATTAGCGAGACGGAACAACCCCTCGATCACACATGGTAGGCTGCAGGGTTGCAGGACTTGGCCATTGTACAGGAGCATTTCAGGGGGATGTTTACCTCCCATCTGTGCCTGAGGGTTGGGTTGCAGATCCACAGGAGGGAGACCAAAGCTGGGAACAGAGTGAACCACATATAGGGGCTCTGGGGAGGTTACTCCTCTCCACAACTGCAGATCTACCAAACACTCTGCAGTCAATCTGGTAGTTTAACTGAAAAGTCAGACCCTGTTGCAGTATAAGAATTGGTAAAGTTGTTTGTTAAATGATCCGTTTTACACTTTCAACCTTTAATAATGACATATACCAATGCAGTAAGTCACACTGTTTCTGATCATTTTTGGAATCATTATATTACACATGGAATCAGTTCAAATTGGATGGGAGAGTCCACAGTAAACAATTGAATTAAATCTGAACTGCATTTTAAAAGGGACAAAATGGGCCTGTGTTTACTGTAAGGTGGCACTTCACTGTAGGTTTTTTTCCCCCCATGGCTTTCCCTAGATCTCTATTCTTAGAGAATAGAATAGAATTAGCTTTATTTTATTTTACATATGCAGAAGCCTTGAATGGCATCAGGCCGGTTGGAGAGCGAGGCCTTGTGCAAATGGATTGCAATTTCCATCTGGGACGATTTCGTCATACAAACATAAATGTTTGATGCGGACAATTTGGCCCCAGTGGAAAGACCGGCCCCATGTCTATTCCCAGCTCATCAGCGCCTGTTTTCGAGGGTCGGTGCGCTTGACTCTTGGACCCTGGCGGCACGGACAAGTTACTTCCCGTGATGCCACAGGAAATGCCTTTTCGGTGACGCAACTGTTACTCCACAGAATTGGGAATATTCCTGTGGAGCCTGCAGCTGCGATAGCAAAAGCTCCTGTGTGCCACATGGGGCGACCAGGGGCTGATGTGAGAGAGCACTGATAATAGAGCTGAAAACATTCTGCTTCTGAAGTCTCTCTGTACCGCTGTGTTCAGGTGGAGTGCAGTCTGAGTAGCTGAATAGTACTGTTCTAGAACATTTAAACCCCGGCTTGTGATTTTTATCTCATCTCTAAATGTACCAAAAAAATCCAGATTCCAGCGTCATCACGTGAAATTTAGCAGTGAAAATCAGATAAAGGTGATTATTGAGAGGGATGTAAAATCACACCGTTTTCCTAGATAATAAAGGACAGGTTAAAGAAGAACCACCCAATCGGTGCATGTGTGGATAAGCACTGCGACTCAGATAATAGGCCCTTTGTTTGCTGGATTAAAAGCTGGCAAATTGGTAAAGCACGCCTCAGAATCTTTTGCTGTCAAGTTCTTTAAAAATTGGCATTTAGAGACATAGTGATAAATTTGCTGAAATGGGCAGTGATTCACTGAAGCTTAAGCTCTGACAGGTACAATTTGAATCCCAGGGTATGCCACATTTCTCTCATTGTACAGAGAATAAAGAGATTAATGATTAAAACCACCATTTTAAAAGCATTTTTAATATTGATATGGAAATTAAGCCACCCACTTTTGGCAAACTAATGAAGACATAATGAAGCTGTATACATTTAAGGGACAGTGTGCTGAAAGGTGGTTGCCAAACTTTGATTGACCTTTTAACATATGTTCTCTTTCTGCACCACAGAATGTGAGAGTGTTGTTTACACAGGTGCTGTTGTGTCTGTGCCAGAAAGTCAAATGGTCATCCAAATCACTTAACGGTTCTCCAAAAAAAGAAGCTCCCTCAATATTGTTGGAATGCAGAAATCTCCAGTGTTTAAAGTGGGTGGGTGCTTGCCTTATCTGAGAGGAACTTGTGGCTTTGAGTTTGATGGCAGCCCACCTGGATGATCTCATGGCTTGGCTCAGTTCTCTGAGAAGAAGCAGAGGTCTTCGATTAGCAAATGAGCCTGACCTCATAGTGAGATATGACTCTGGAAATACTGATCTAACATCAGGCTGCTCTTAGTCTCTTGGGGCAGAAGATTTGAACAATAAAAAATGCCTAGAACGTGTTTTGATCTGAGACAACCAACATGGGTTTGAACAGATGTGCTTTTTTAAGAGCGGAGGCTCATGGGTAGTACTAACTAGAGAGATTCTAATGTTAGCTCCTAAATGTCACTTCCTGTCATTTTCTTTACAAAGGTATTTCTCTGTAAAAATGTTAAATGTCTACATCTTTTCGTGCACTCTTTGTGCTCGAACCTTAGTGAGCCCTGTTAGCATTTGAATTTGCCTCCCTTTTAAACCATATGTCTTGACATTGGCACCGTCATTGTGTAATGTGAAATTAAAACAACTCAAATCATGTGATGTGCTTGTGTTTCAGACTGAAGCGATGAAGATAGCCCTAACAGAGCTGAACTTGAACATTGTGGTGATGGATGATGAGACGGCCACCTTGGATGGAGGAGATGTACTGTTCACAGGTATAGCCAATTAATTAAGGAACTACAGTGCAACTGAGACTGACATCTGTACAAAGTACAGAAACAGCTTAATTTTGTTCTTTCTGCTCATGTGAATTCTAGACTTCGAAAGTTACACTTTTCAGCAGCCCGTTCTTCCACAAGCATGTTGTTGTAAACGTGATTAGTGGAGGGAGGTTGGGGGGGTGTATATATCACATTTTTTGGCACATTTGGAAACATTTGTTATGAATGAAATGTGTGTCATTCACTGCAATAGTTTGGAAAACTCACTAGTACATTTAATTTTTTTTTTTCTGCCCAAATGGATTTCACATGGCAAAGCGATGTACACGTGAAAATATTTCCTATTGGTCCCAAACTTGATAATTTCTCATTTTGTAGTAGCTCACCAGCTGTGCTTGTGCCACAAACATCCATGTTTTGGTATCATTGGAAGGTCACCTGGTATTTGCTCTTGCTACTGTTCAGGTAGAGAGTTCTTTGTGGGGTTGTCCAAGAGGACCAACCAGCGAGGCGCAGAGATTCTTGCCGATGCATTCAAGGTCAGTATACTGTAATTGTGTACTAACTGTGCTTTGCAAACTCTATGGCTCCACAAACCTTTACTTTACATACTTTACTGCTATTTAGAGGATGCTCTCATCCTGGCCAAGCCATCCATGCTAAGAGGGTTATGGCTCACATTTAGTAAATTACATTTCTTTCCAGCCTCCCTCAATGTGATTAAGCACCGCCAATGTCATTAGTGCTCTAGGTAAAATATGGTTTTACTGTCTGGGCCTGGAAGACCTTTCTCCTCAAGAACAGACAGGGCCTTCAACACTCTCTTTTTGAAATAGCAGAAGAGCAGCAACTGAAAAGTGAATGTGTTCAAGAATGTATATGCATAAACTCTACCTTATTGAACATTAGCACTGGACCATGAATGATAGAACCCCATTGCCACTTTATAAATGCATGTTGTTTTTATCCTTACAATTTCTAGTTTTTATACAAATTTGTCACAATATATTTATAATGGATTATAGGCTCTCTTGGTATTCTCAACAAACCAGGTCTTGATTCTGCAGTGCTGAAAAAACAGTACTGAAGGAGTCCAACAAATCTTCTTTATCACATTTTTGATAAATTTTTACAGCATGCATTTTTCAGCCCTGGGCTATAACTGCCAATGTGTGTAATTGCATATATAAAATCATATTTTACGATTTCAACGAGATCAGAGGTGAAGAAAGATAATAAAAGTTCTGTAGAGATGTCTCTGCCATTGAGCGCCTCGCAGAGATGCAAGAGCTTTATTGCGATTGATGTTATGTGGGAAAAGACATATCTGTGCATATCAGCTCAATGATCATTTTAGTCTTACTGGTAAACTCATCCACTGATAAGAACCAAAAGGTTTGTTTGAATAACTTTCTTTCAAAGAACCGTAAAGGCTAATTCAAGGACATGACATTCACAATAAAGGCGGTTTTATACATGGCTTAAGGTAAACATGCAGCCTTTCTTGAACATTCTCAATGAGGAAACGGGTCAGCTTCTGCACTCTTTGCCCTCGGGCCACTGAGATGTCAGTGAAGTATATACGATGGTATTTATGTCGCCTGAGGTCCCGTGACATCATCACTTTACGAGGCCGTTTGTGGGGGGCGGGCTACTGTTTTTCAGGACTACGCCGTGTCCACCGTCCCCGTGCAGGAAGGTCTGCACCTCAAGAGCTTCTGCAGCATGGCTGGTCCCGGCCTCATTGCGATTGGCTCCAGTGAACATGCTCAGAGAGCCCTGAAGGTGAGGCACTCCAGCCAGGTGGGATTACCTGAGCGCTCTGGAATGGGCATCCCCACACGTGAGCGTGCCGCCTCGCGAGACGGGAGTCAGAAAGTCAGAGCAGGATTTCACTCTTCACTGCACATCCCATTTTAAGCCCACCTAACTGTGAATAATTTTTACCTCTGGGCACAATCAATCTCATGGTTTGTGTAGCACATATAGTTATTCACGCTGAGACTGCAGGCAGAGCCAGATTTGTGTTGAGGTTTGGTGACTGGGGCAGAGGGCAACGGGGAATGGGGCTGAGTAATAGATGGTTCCTACACATTTCCAAGCATTTTCCCACGTCTCCCTCCTGCGTCTCCATTGTGAACAGTCTAGCTGCATTGACCGTGCTACACCTCCTATAAATCTACATTCCAGGTCACCTTTGGGGTCAACTGGCAGGCCTCCAGTTGCTAATCAATGACAGCCTCCTTTACTTGTTTCTTGGTTCTTGCTGGTTGCATATCTGCAATGAGCTCATTCTGAATGCAAAAATTAAATAGAATTTAACTGCCTTTATTATTTCACTTTTCATATGAAAATATAAGATGGAGTCTTTTTACTGTAAACTCTATTTCCAAAACTGCATGCCTGAATAAATCCCATCAAAAGGAAAAAAATCACAAGTAATAATAGTGTAACTATGCACATTACGCTTATGCATATTGCTTTCATATCCTCTGAGGTACTTGATTAATTAACTCTTCTTCACAGTGTTTTTTCATGGCATAGCTTTGGTGTAATTACCCATGTACAATAAAGGTAAATGTAGCCTGGTAAATTGAATTTGTGCAAAATGGTTCAAAACCGATTTCATTAACAAATAAATGAACAGGACGGGACCAGACACATCTGAAATCTTTCCCTCACACACTGTTTTTCTTAACTGAAGAAAAAGCTCAAATCAGTAGACTTAGGTAGACAGTAGGCTACTGTTATTTGTGCTGTGTTATCTCAGAGAACATCCTAGCACATCACACTCGACAGAGCTGTCTGTAAAGGCTGCTACCATCTATGACCTCGTTTGCACCATGTGAGGCTGTCATAATCACCAGAAGAGGAAATGGCTGGATCAGCCTTCATGTTGATACAGAGATGCGATTAGAAATCTGTCCTCCTGGGATTTGTGCGCTTTTCTGTACAGCAAATGAAGGTGTCCAGTCAGAATTGATCTCCTGTCTTTTGATATTAGCAGAGTGCTCTGTGTAACTGTGTCACAGGCCTCTGGTGAATTGTTGGATCAGCTTCAGCCCCGACTTTATATTCTGCAGTCATCCAGTTATAAATCTTTCCTTCCTCATGTCGCTATGAATCTGGATTCCAGTAAAACTATTCAAAAACAGCACGTGAATGACGGATGTGGCTGCACCTAAGTAATGCATTAACCAGGGTCTGGGATTGTATTCATGTTCGTATTTGCACCATGCAGCTAAGTAAACGGATCTTCTCGCCTATATTTCTCAGTGCTATCTTTTTCACAGCTGTCAGTGTCTTCGGTATCTCAAGTAATATCGCAACCAGTGTATCCTTCTACAGTGTTCCAATCTCTAGCACAGTGAAAGGTAAAGATAAATTAATCAAAAGAAATTAAACACAAATTAATGACTGTGATGTGTTTACAAGGGTTTCCAGTCCAGAAGTTGTTTGCGTTGAGTACACAGGCTGCTGTTTGATGTGTAAAGATTTGATGTAATGAAGTCGGTCTTCTCACTTCTTGGATGGCAGTTGGGGGACATTGTTTGTGATGTGGTGCCAGATTGTTTTACGCAGTGACATTTAATGAGTGGCACCAACTGTCCTTGTCATGGGCAGGACTGGAGACCTGCTGCTTAATCTGACAGCTTGCCTAAGGGGGAGCTTTTATTGCCATTAAAATTCAAGTTGTCCTTTGTGCCTACCTGCAGAGAGATATTAGTGTTGTTTGTGGCCATCTACCCACTCTTTTCCCACCTGACACCTCCTCATTCAGCTGGGTGCCAAGGAAAAATAAATGACTCAAATTAATACCAAACCATAACAAGAAGAAAGCTATGGTTAGAGATGTTACTCTTTGCTATTTCTGCACTTAACCTCACTAACACATTGCAAAGTACTTTCAAGACAAGATGCAACAGGCTAACAAAGTTTTGAAGTGTTCATCCTTTAAAGACTGTTTATCAAACGACTTAGAGAAGTTCCAGCTGCGTTATATGCACGCTGTCTGATTTGGAATGCCATTGTTGCTTTTGTAGGTATTTGGGCTAGCACTCCGATTAGAATCGTAGTCATGGCAACTCATCGGCTCTGCCAAAGTTCAGAGTTTCTTTACCGTTGACACAGGCTCTTTTGGCTCCATAACAGCCCGAGTATCTATGCAATTCTTTCTTTACTCTGTTTGAAACGAGTGACCTTAAAAGTATAAGTTGCCTGGCAAGACAGAACAGATCATAATTAATTTAACCAAAATGCACAAGTGAATGTTACATTCTAGTTTTGTACAGCATGGCTTTCTGATATGGGTGACCACTGACCAATGTGTACAAAAGAGTGCCACTTTTATGCCTATTACCTAAATAAAGAGTACATTGCAGACAAATTTGATAGCGAGGCCTGTGACAGCTCCAACAAAATAAGTTTTGTTCAATATTTTTATTTGAATATTGCTTACAATGTTTATTTCTGAATTGCTGTGGGTTTGAATATAGTCAGATTTATTATACTATTTTGACATGGCAGATACAAATTCAATTATTTCTCAAACCTCATCCTCTCTGTAGACCTACAAAAATACAGTGGATAACAGTTTAACAAAACTTGAATAACATTGATAAATCATCAAAAAACCTAACATGGGTAAATTTGAATATCAAAGCATTTATCAAGGAATGATATGCTGACATGCTGGTCGGCTTTTCGCTTCCGAGGTGATTTTTTTCTGATCTCCTCCTTAAACTATTCCAAAACATTCCTGAATCCCAAAGATTCTTTCCTCCCATTGCATACGACATGTGAAAACCTGAGAGTGCATCTTGTAACTTGTCAGCGTTACCCTTTGCTGTGGTCCTCCCTCAGAAATGTCAGTGAAACACTGCCCTCTACTGGCGAGTCCACTCTTAAAGTTTTATGAAATAGAAAGTACAAATAGGGTAAGTACTCCACTAAAAGGTATCGCATGTATTCAATTTTACAACACATAAAACAAATTGTTGTTGACAGTGATTAAATGCAGACTATATTGGCTGTTTGCCAAATTATTACACATCTATTACATGCGATACCAGCTTTTTGTATTCCTCAGTTTGTTCTCCTGGATAACGGCGTCTTAAGTGATTGTAAAGCAATGTACAGTAATGTAATACCAACACTGGATCAAAACTCAGTTTAAGTTTAGAAAGTTTATACAAAGAAAAAAGGCTTCAGTCTCATCAATGCCATTGCCTTCTGTGAAAGGTTTTTCACAGAATGATTGGACAGGCGCTAGAAAAAGGATGCAGCTTTATATGTACATATTATGTAGTCTGTCACTAAAATGGCTTTATTTGGCTAGAAATGGGTAAATTGCACTATATGAACTCCAAGGGCCATGTTAATAATAATTGAAAAGTGCTGCATAGCTCCAACTATGAGGTCATCATCTTCTATTACTCTCCACGGTCAAGCCTGACTCAGGCCTCTGGATTCCCTGGCCACTGGCATCCCCCCTGTGGGGCACGGATAATTATAGCCTGCTAGCCTCATAGGACAAGAGCCTGGCTCTTCATTAGATAAGGCACAGAGGACCCGTCATAAATGTTTTTGATGCATGCCTGTAAGACAGAAATGGCAGAATGAACAGCCAACAATAATATGTTCTTGGGGCTGTGTGTCAAACGGCATTCACAAGCTTATGTCAACAACAGGAAGCCATTACACTATAATAACTCCCCAAACCCCTCAAGTATTAGCATTTGGAAGCATGTTGTCTAGCAACTCTTTCGTTTGTGTTGTTTTTATGTGTGAAAAGGGCCATTGTTTAGGATTTAAAAGCTGCGCAGAAAGGATTATAGTTTATGAACTGAAAACATGTAAACAGCCATAAAACGTATAGGGTTTATACATTATCAATGTCCAGACTTAACCACATGCTGCCATCATAATAATAATAATGTTAATGAAAGGGAAGCTAATTTAAAATTTATTATATGACTTCATTCAAAAGCCTTCATACAGTATATGCTCTTTTTCAGTGTCTTACTCACACTATCTCATGAGTTGTTATCTCACAACTGTCTCACTGGAGGACAAGTGAAAGTCATTGTGGTTTCTTGACCAGTGGTTTTTGATCACTTTTGACTCTTGGAGACATGGGCACACACTGAGCTGCAGCCTGCTCTCTCAGTTCTCCCCCCAGTCCCAGCCCCCATCGTCTGACTCCCACATTTCTGCCTCCAGCCTCCGGGCTCTAGTTCCCTGGCTCTAGCCTCAGGTGCAGGGAAATACACAGGACAAGTGAGGCATGGCCGCTTCCTTATATCTCCTTTCCCATCTAAAGAGACAGAAGTCTGTGTCCTTTCCAGTCTACAGAGACAGAAGTCTATGTGCCGCGTGTATCTGGTACAAATCCTGTCTGAACTGTGAACCAGAGATAAGAGCCTTCTGGAGACTCCGCTGTCACATCAGTGTGTCAATCCAGAACCCCCTCATCTACAGCACATCTACCCCTGGGCAGTGCTTCCCTCTATTCAAATTATGTTTGTTTATTCACCTTTTTATTACCAATATGTTCAGATATGTGTTCAGTCCTATTTAACCTTGACATTTTTACCAAGATATAACATACCATTGAAATATTTTAAGCTTAAGGGTAATGGAGGCATAGATGCAAGGACGAACAGGTGAAAGGAGTTTGGTTGATTGTGGTCATCAGTCATCCTTCTGGTTGATGACCTCACAACATTTTTAATTTGGCACGCACCATCCCACCCCCTGCCCTGCCCTGCCCTGCCTGAATTCTTAACCCTCTGGCTGTCTCACCAAAGTAAACACATATGTTTGAGGAAACCAAGAGCAGTCAGTGTTTGTGTGTCTGTGTGTCTATGTATGTGGAAATTTGCTGGAGGGAGACACTGATGTGGGCTGGGGCAGATGAATGTAGCATATTTGACTAGAGTTATGATTTACTCAAATGCATTGGCACCTGTCTCAGCTTCAGTAATGAAGAGCATAGCAACAGCATATGAGAGTCATCACTCATAGCCACGCTTGATTGGAATCCAGGCAAAGAAGGAATAACTTACACCAACATAAAAATATCTTCTCCACAGGAGGCTGTTCTTCCTTCATTGCTCAGACACAGATGGAATTCTAGATAAAGGTTTCCTGAAGATGATTATACCATTGCCCTGGAAAAAAGGTTGTAAGATAGTTATGAAAGACCAGGTTACTCTCATTGGTCTGTTTTTGTTGCGAGTGTGAATTATGAAACCCCTTTGCTTTCTGTAACTTTACATGGTCTCATGTGTTTGGGCTCTGTGGGCTAAATATAGGCCAGCTGTGGTTTGACCTTTGAAGACGGCACAAAGTTGAAGACATGCAAACTTCTCTGTGTTCTTTTTTAGCTAGAGGTTTAACTTGGTTCTTTAATGAACACCTTCTCTGGCTATCTGTAAATATCCCTAATTTCTTAATTCTCTCTAAAACTAACTAATTTGAGTCTTCCTCTGCTTTCCAGCATATCATTCAGAGGAAAGTGTGTCAGTCATACACGCGGATGTGGTGACTGCCAAACACACTGCGACCGTGTAACAGACATGACCTTTATTCGCACCTCGGGCGTTTACAGCGAGCGCGTCCCGCGCCACTCCCACAGGCAGATGTGGGGAATCTGGTGCGGAATGTGTGAAATCATCTAAGCAACTAAGTCCACATTGTGCCTGATAAACAAGAGGGCAAAGGCATGCAACTCTAAAACTGAACTCTGACGCTGATTTATATCCCAACTCACCACATGGCTCTCTTCCGCTCCAAACTAGCTCACTTCTGCCATAACAATACGAACCACTTCTTAAATTATAGCATTTTTCTTCGCTTCGTTCACACAAAAAAATTTTTTGCGGACTTCTCTCTCATTTTTAAAATAGTTAGTAAGGATGCCTACCCCCCTCCCCCCCTTTCCCTGTGGAATGTACAGATGTTCAGGCCGCACACAATTAAGACACCTGCTTGAATGTTCCAGCGTACAGGCTGCTTCCACTTGGCACAAAATCTGAATTTCCTCATATAACTTAAAATGATGTTTAGTGAAATAACATCTGCTGCAAAGGAATCTCTCATGCGCGTTGTCTGTCTCGGATAGGTGTGGCTGTTCTGACTTAATCTCTGCGTTCCTCTCAGGCCCTGAATGTGTCGTCAATCCTATATGTGTCTCTGTAGATCATGCAGCAAATGAGCGACCATCGCTACGATAAGCTGACGGTGCCTGATGACCTGGCTGCCAATTGCATTTACATGAACCTTCCCAGCAAGGGACACGTCCTGCTGCACAGCGCGCCAGAGGAATTCCCAGAGAGCGCCAAGGTGAGGCGCGCCCTGCACTGGCAACGCTTATTCCACCGCCACTTATGTTTGTGTCAAATACGACCAAATGCAGTTATTTTCACACAATCCTATTCAGCTTCTCCTAAGCGTTGTCTGAAATTAATTGCAAGGAAACCTGTCACAGCACTTGTAGTATAGCATAATATTTTAGTTTATGAAAATTAAGCAAGTTTGGATATTGCCGTGGCAGTCTTGCACATAAAATGAAATGCTTTTCTTAATACGTGCCCTTGGATGGAGGTACTTATGGGTTGATTATTCTATGAATGCAGTGTTCTGTGGTTGTGTAATCAGAGGAGTACATTCAGTAAGACAACAGGAGAATCAAGCCCATTGTGCCGGAAGACCGCATACTCTAGAACAAATTAATGAGGATAATTATTTGTGTTTGGCACTGGCGCAAGTCAGGGTCAACATCCTTCTTGGGAACATTCCATTAGATATATAATTACAGTTAAAGAGGGTTCTTCTCTGAAACAAATACACTCTGGGAAAGAATACACTTGGACATACTGAGCATTTGTAAATCAGCTTGGAAAAGGTGTTCCGCTTCATGCGTTCTTAATAAGTCCATCTGTACATTTTCACATGGATTAATTTTCTAATATTTAATAAACTGTTCCAATGTGATGAGAACACTTAATAGCTTTCCATGGTAAACAACCACCGGAAGATAATGACACTCCTCCATTCTTTAGCCAGTGGCTGTGTGGATTGGAAGTAAAAGAGAGGGGAAATATTGGAGAATGTAATTTACTGTGAAGGCGTCACCTCAATTTGCATTTCTGCCAACGCTTTGGGAGATTCGGGGGCATCAGCAGGCAGTGTCGGTGTCATTTTTAGGTTTGTTGTCTTGCATATAGCTCACATTGGGTAGATTCCTCAAATCTTGAGGTCTGTTGTGAAATGTCCTACAGCGTGATTTATCTTCTCCTTGTGTGCGACTGCGAACAGTAGCTTTGAAGGGCTTTCTGTTGTTTTCTTTGGGCGTGTGTGGGTGCGGCTCCCCACTGTGGTTACAGTCGGCACGCTTCTCTGAGACTTTCATGTTGGGTCAGTGGGTCACTGCAAACTTCTTCCTCCTGCTGCAATCATTTCTGTAGCACATTCAAGCACATGTATGTAAGTGGAACAATTACCATGATTAAATAAGTGTGCATATTATAGTCTGTTTATTCATGTATTTTTGTTTCGATGTCTTGCACAGTGCCCAGCCCATATGGGTTTAAGAGACTAATTTCATGTATAATTGCAAGCATCCCATATGCTCATATCCAAATAATTCCAATATAATTCCAAAATTGTTAAGCATACGTTATACCACATAATTCCATAGATATGTTACACATTGGCATCTTCTATAAATACCTTACCTAAGCTTTAGTTCATCGTATTGGCTTAGCAATTCTACTGGTTTTTCTGAAATTTTGTTGAAAAGATTTGCTGCAAATCATCTGATAGTAGACAGTTCCATAAATAAATAATTTCAGATTCAACCTCACCGAGGTCACTGAAGGTACATGTTATACTATCCTCTGGTATTCCATTGTACTTTCCAGTTTCAGTTCTCAAAGGCAAATACCTGCTGTCTGTGGATTACATAGTGACCTTGTTTATGACTTAGTTTTATTCTGAATGTAAAAAGGTTCACTTTAATTGGAGCATGCCTTGCTTGCTGGTTTTATTTTGTATCATATGTTGCATGACCATTTGTCATTAGTTATATCACTGATGCTTAAGATGTATGAAAGGTAAGTATTTTAGATACTAAAGATGGATAACTCAAATGTTTGGTTTCACATTTCTCAGGAGAGGTTGTAGCATGGTGTTCAGAGATGCCTTCATGAAAAAAGAAAATGTGAAATTCCACATTGTGTCTTGATTTAAGGTCAGGTTCATAAAAGGAAATCTGGGGTTGTCTCCAGGTTCCGAAGTTACTCCCAGCCTGGAATTCCAACATCATAATATACAGTATATGAAATACAAGGGTTTGCTGCTGGAGTAGCTTATGAATCCTTCCAAACATCTCTGTTGTTGTATACCAACACCAGGTCCTTGCTCATATTTTCTGATAATGCGCTCAGGTGATTCAGTAAATGTAACCAGTGGATCCATGCAATGCCTGCTCTAATCCAGTGTCTGTGAATAAACAGGGTGACTCTTGCTCAATAAGGTTATTTACTGGGGAATTGATCTGAGGAGATTACTTCCTGCCTATTATGCACCATTTCCGTCTGCCTCTAACTGTTCTTTGATGTCTGCACATCACATAATTGAAAGTGGGAAAATAAATTACCATTCCATGAGATATGCACACCTGAACTGGTCATGAGAATTGTTTCTGTTCATCTTTGATCTTGACTATTCAAATGAGTGCCACATGCTCACTAGGTAAACAAGTAATGATTAAGTTCTGCAGTCAGTATCAATACGTATTTTGCCAGTGACTCTTAAAGATTCTTTCTAAGAGTAAAAAAATTTTTTAAGCCTAATTAATTAAATTCCAAATACCATTAAGAGCAGCTACATGTGACTGGGATTACTAAAACCCATATTCAGTATAACCACAAAGTGCATCGCCATGAAATAACTTAAAAGTATTTTTATTTTAAAAAACGGCATAACCTGTTCATTGCTAATAACATTGAGCATGGT
Source organism: Ilyophis sp. 1 JC-2022 (assembly GCA_022702515.1). Taxonomy (NCBI): domain Eukaryota; kingdom Metazoa; phylum Chordata; class Actinopteri; order Anguilliformes; family Synaphobranchidae; genus Ilyophis; species Ilyophis sp. 1 JC-2022. The sequence continues at coordinate 105,169,870 of CM040403.1, forward strand.
GTTAGACTGAATCTTGGCCCAAATGGGTCTGAAGCATTACAAGGTATTATGCATTTTCTATAATGTATGTCAATGTAGGTAATGTGTGTAAATCACACTGCTTTGATTGCCTATATTTAAAGAAGCGCCATTCTTACATCAAAGGTATTTATTAATGTGTTATAATTACAAACACTTCTGATAATTCAAAAGCAGTTTGATTGAAAATAACAGACACATTCTGATGAAGTGAGCAGATGTAAGTGTGAAGTTTGCTTTGGAAAGCCTCTCGGCACCATCATCTTTAAACAGCGGCCCGAGGATTTATCATGCCAATTTGAGGGTCTTTACAGGTCTGGTTGCTACTTTAAATGGGGAACATTCTCCCCTAAAATCCTTGGGCTATTTTTAGCAAGGCTGTTATATAACAGTGCTACTTCTGGAGAACAAAGGTAAAAGTTCACGAAGTAATTTTCTTTGCTGGGGGTGGCGGTTGCAGATTCAGCAGGAGATAAATTAGATCCCTGGACAAAGGTTTTCAGAAGCATTGCAGCCCTACAGAACGTATAAATTCCAACTGCTGTAATAGGATCGCAGCTGGAAGCACAGGCTGCCATAAAACCCTTTTGAGAAAGCTGTATGAGGTGATTGATTTAGTAATGTTTTGGTGGAGTTTGGCAAACGGGTTGCTTCCAAATTTTCCTGCTGGCCACAGTGCTTTATTCTGAGTGCTGTTATAGCGAGACCAGGGCTCATTACATCATGGAGATGGAATGCAATCCTGTGGAGCTTGTGGCCCTATTGCTTTGGAGGCACCATGCTACAGAGAAGCATTTCTTCTTGGAAGGGTCTTAGGAAAACACTAGTTTTTCTCTGGAAATCTTCCATCCAATGACACATTGTTTCACGACAGTTTTTCAGAGATGTTGTAACAACTTTTTTTGAAAGTTATTTAAAAACTCTGCCACATATCAAATGCTTTTTTTTTTAGCTGTTTTGATTCAGAAGAGCTTCTTTCTTTTAAGTTTTCTTTGCATCAATTATGCTTCTAAATTAAATAAAATGAATGGGTTACGTAAGTAACCTCGGTTCTATGAATACGGTCAACACGCCATGGTATGGGTCATCCTCGCTGAGAGGGTGAGCTGCTAGACTGAGTCGCGAATTAACCACCACTACACGGCGGACACCACGTCACACCATAAATATGGTGCGTGTACGCCACCCATCCTCGTTTGCCGACTGAGGGCATAGAATTCACAGCATGACCACGCTTTATGGCATGTTGACCGTATTCATAGAACCAAGGTTACATACGTAACCCATTCGTTCTATTTCATATCGGTCAACACGCCACGGTATGGGTCACAGTATACCAAATAAAGTCATGCGGGGGATGTAGTGGGGTAACACCGCATGACACAACCTTGTGGTACAAATAGATTCACTTTATTAGATGCTTGTTCTTTGGAAGAAGCAAATCTAAACTGTAAATACCTTCTTCCAAGAGGGACTGAAGGAACACTAACATGACTGGAATGTCACACAGGACCGACCTTTTCAGACCCCTTAGCGTGGCACCAGCAGCTGAACCTGCTCCAATTCCCACTTGCGCATCCCTATTCATGAGGGGCTTCACAACCCTTGCAGGGACAGACTCCTCCCTCAGATGGCTTCCCAGCCAATCTCGGAGGTGTCGGTGGTGATATTCACTCTCGAACACACTGGCCCGAAGGGAAGGATTCGCAGTCCGTTCTTGAGTGGCCACACCCTGTGTGCCGCCAACCAACACTGTAATGGGCTCATGTGCCGCGGCTTTTACTGCTGTAAAAAAAACGACACTCTGGAGGTGAGCTGGCTCTTGCCCTGTTTAGGGTCAAGCCCCAGCTACACAGATTCTGTGTTCCTTCTAGCTTGCGCCTTTATAGGGTCATAGATTCGCCAATAATGAAGGGAGGACTGAGTTTTCTTACTCCCTGTCAAGCAGGAAATGGAAACGCTTCCAGTGATCCCCATTATGGGGATGTGGGAGTATGCCTCCTGTAGGTCCACCGAGGTGAACGACTCACCGTCCCTCGCCAATAGGAGACGGGAAAGGCGGAGCATGCAGAAAAGCAGGCATCTGAGTTCAAAATGGTTGAACTGGAGCCTGTACACTAACTAAAGTGCAACTTAGGTTGCTGGGTACATAAGCACCGTAGGATGGGATGGAGAGGGGAGATGTGTGGCGCCAGAGGTAGCCAACCGTCAGTGACTGGCTACCGGGGGGCCTGCGGGATCAGCCCGCTGAGGGCCTGAGGAGTTGGATGAAGGCCCCAAAAAGACCTGGCATACACCACAGTGGGCCAGAAGATGTAGGTGTGCCACGACCAGTTCGATTTTTGACCGCCCTGCATGCTGGGGGCCTTGGGGGCCTCACAGAGTGTGTCAGCTCTGCCATCCTGCAAGACAGCATCTGCCGGTGGCCTAAAAACCTCCCCAGGGATCACCAGGGCCAGAAGGACAGCATGTACTGGTCTGCCAGACTGACGTGCGTGAACGACTAAAACCATGGAATGACCCAGGGCTTGGGCCTGAGCACTAGCCCCGCGCATCATGGTGTCACCACTCGCAACATCTCCACCACTGAATCACTAGGGGCTGAGGATGACGCGTCCTGCAGCAGTACCTCCAATACACCAACAGTAGTGCATTGGTGTTGGCTAGCCAAGCCAACAAGGCAGAGAAAAAATGAAAGGGGGGGGGGGGGGAGGCAAGCACGCTCAGCCGCCCTGACCGGATGAAGAGGAATACCCCTGAACAGACGCTGACCCCTCCTCAGTTTCTGACTGTTGGGGGTCAAGCGTACAATCCAGGATGTCCAATTCTTCAGTGGGAACACTGGACGAAAATAGGTGATTTCCGGGAAAAATCAGATTCTGTATATTCCGGTGAAATTTTGAATATATGGAGGTATCCGGACCCGTTCACTTAAGCTACCCGGGAATTTCTGGTACAGGATATTTCCAATACTTTCAATCATTAGTATCTGGCAATTTTCAGGTCCAGTTATTGCAGGGAGCTGTCTAAACAACCGCAGTAAACAATGATCCAATTAACCTTACCGATATGCGTGCATGCGTCACTCAGTATTAATCACGAAATACAATGCAAAGTGTTGTTGGGAGTAAAAATGCCTCCGGTAGCATAATTATTTTGAAGGATTTGAAATGTTCGTAACAAACATGTAATCCAATTAAACTCAATAAAGGCTATTATAACCTGAAAGATAACACTGATCTAATTTCAAAAAGGAAATTACCCTGGTAAACAAACTCTTTGTTTAACAAACTCTTTGATTAACCTTACTCGAAATGTGCACACGCATCACTCAGTAAGATTAACCGCACAACACCACACATTGCTGAATGTAAAAATATATATCAGTAATAAAACTGATATAGTTAGAAAACAAGGACAGCAATGAGCATGCTTAAGCAACAGCTCTGAACAAATACTATGGATTTCTCCTACCTAATTTGCTCGCCTGCGCCAAACAGTAGGTAGATTATCACAACTGCAGCGTAACCCGTTGCTCTGGGAGAAAAAGCCTCGGTAGCGTACTTCTTTTTAAGTAGAAGAGGCTCGGCAGGTGGGAGAGGGCAAAGAGGAGCTGAAATTTTGCGGATCCAGGCGAAAGCAAAGATTGAACAGTTTCATGCTCGAGGCAAAAAGAGGGCGGGCGACCTGCAGGCAACATATTTATGGCGTGACCTGGTGTAGTGGTGGTTAATTTGCTATTCAGTCTCCTAGCAGCTCACCCTCTCGGCGAGGATGACCCATACCGCGGCGTGTTGACCGATATGAAATAGAACTGAAACAGCATAACACAGGAAGCAAAAAGTTGTGTTACTAATTGTTTCATAAACACTATGATCATGTATTGAGGCTGGTATTAATGCAAGGACTCTTTGCCCTCTTTTTCCAGGTCTTTGAGAAGCTAAAGGACCACATGCTGATCCCTGTTTCCAACTCAGAGAAGGTGAAAGTGGATGGCGCACTGACATGCTGCTCTGTGCTGATTAACAAGAAAGCAGAAATCTGAGTACTTGGAAATGGTCTTGACGGCTGGGTGGCAAAATATAATTTAATCGCAGCTAGGGTTGCAAAGGGGCGGAAAATTTCCAGTAAATTTCCGGAAACTTTCCGGAAATTTACCATGGGAAGTTAAGGAAAGGGGGGTTTGGAAATACATTTATTTTATTCAACATTCATGTTTTTTGTTCAATAAAAGAATCCATTACAGTTCTACTCACAAATGTTTGCATGGATGTCTGCTTATGACAAAACAAACTGATTATATTTATGTCTGCATATGACGAGGTAAATACAGCTAGTACAAATAACCCGTTTATTCCCGTTTCTTCCCGCTAATTCCCATGTATTCCTGTTAATTCCCATGGAAAGTTTCCTCCTTTGAATATTCCTGGAATTTTGCAACCCTAATCGCAGCACAGAGAGTTCTTTCTGTCTCCAAACAGCTGCTGCAGGATCAGATCACTGAAGCGCTAATCATAACCCAATTTAATTGAATTGTTAAATTGAATAGTTAAACTGTCCCCAGCCAAGCACACATTGACCATTGACCCCTGTGTGTCAGTCCCTGTGCTGCTGATTGATATTTACAGTCCATAAAGCAACCGCAGATACAACATGCAGGTAGAATGGTCGGTTTAAGCTCATTACTTTTGAGTCCCCGTGTGATAGATGTTTAGACCACTGAAATCCTGAAACTTAAAAATGAGTTTGCAAGACCTTCATTTACTAATACACCTACATTATATATTTTGTAGACTCCATGTAATAATTCTGTCCTATGAGTTACAAATTTGAACTATTTGATAAGATTTGTAAAATAAATAAATAAAATAGAAATGGTTGAGAGTTGGTTTAATGCACATTTCTGGATATGCAGTGTTTCCCATACCATAGATATTGAGTATTGATTATGAGTAGCCGCCCACTAACCCCCCCCCCCCCTCATGGTCGTAAAGTTAACATTTCACTTTATTTTATGAAATGTCCTCACATTGAGACAGAATGACACCGTTTCTTTTCCATTTTTCACGAAGCATTTCCAGGAACGCTCGCAATCAGACGCCAACGTTATTACTTTGAGAGTTGATCAGGGAACATTTTTCCCATGTCTATATCACCTCACGCAATTGTCAAAGCCGACACCAGATCAACACTTTTAAACACGAGCTATGGCTATAATATATATAATATTATATCATTTATAATTAGGGGAAACACTGATATGTATATGAACTTCTGAGAGTATGTAGGATGGGATGTCCTTGAAGAATTCCCATTTTCTTGAATGATCAATGGAGTCAATGGGTTCTTAAGTGCATATTTTTTTATTTTGGCTGTCAATTGATCGATGCCAAGCTGTGATTTTGGTGCTAGCAATTTCATGCAGCTCACTGTTGATTTGTTTTCATTCTTCAGTGACTCAATCATCTTTTTGCCATTGTCTGTAAGCTTATTGTGAATCTTTTGTGTTCTTTATTATAACCAAGCTGTGCCTCCGCATGACGGATTAACCACAGCCTTGCACTGTGATCTGCATCTGATTGAGCTGATTGAAGGGATTGTCATTGTTTGTACCACAAATTATATACATTAGGGCTTAATGTTCATCTTTTTCTGTTAGATGGAATTATCTGCCACCGGACAGTTTCAGGAGTAGTCATGATAATATTACTGTGCCGTATGTGTGACATAGGATTACTCTAATGCCTACTCTTGTTGCACTCCTGCACTTAAGGTAGGAGAGTGTAGTAACCCTCATCTAATCATCACCAGGTCCTGACAGTATACAGTATATGCAGGAGGCATGTTTCCATATAAATGAAGGTCATTAAAACCAGGTGCTGCTAAGCAGGTGCATACAATTAGTTGATCATCAGGAAATGCTACCACCTATAAAAGCAGAAACTTTGAGGGTTGATTGCAGCAGGCCTTCAGTTTTTTAGTACGCAGCTGAATATTCAAATGGGTTTCAAAAGTACTGTAATAACACAGGTTTAGCTGCATATTAAGTTTTGCATTTGGAGTTCTGGATCGGCTGATCCCCAACAAGTCTCCTTCTACTCCCAAAGTAATTGTTTACATTCTCCCCACTATTGGGTGCGTGCACCTGAGCAGAGATTTAAAGGTGTAGGCACAGTGAAAGCGGAGCATGGAAGAGTTTTAATATTTGACGTTGATAATTCTTTTTTTAATTCCTGAACATCTTCGAATGTAATAATTGCTACAAAGAGGTAGTACGCAAATTCCAATCAAATAGAATGCCGGGTCTTACCGATGCCTGCACGATGTTCCGCTGGTGAGAGCACAGAGAGGGTCACTTCTGTTTTCAGCTGCAAAGTTACCAACACACAAACAATATGAGCGATGCACAGATCTGTATCTGTGGGCTGATGTCAGCCCTTCTGCTGGTTAAATCTAGCTACAAGCTCCTAAAAGATGCAGTAAAGGAAGTAGGTTACTAAGCTGATATACATATACTGGTAGGCTAATGACAAACCAGCTGATTGAAACGAAATTGAGTTTATTTTGGAAAGCACCGCCATATCAGAAATCAGATAGTCAGACACCAGAAATTCCAGCCCTGGATTTCAGGATTTTTGCACAGTTCTCTAACTGCCGCTGCCGGACGTTATAACCCGTGTAGGCTAGCTGTGATGTCCGGAAGCAGCAGCTGGCCAGCTGTGCAGAAATCATCAAATTCATCTCCAGCTACAGACAGGCTCATTCCCTAGCAGAAATGACAAAAAACTCAGTGGCTATTCACATTTACATTCATAATATTATGAAATATTGTCATGGCGGCGTTTAGGTGCAAAATTAGGCTATACACACAACACGACAGTCATTCAGGTTGTTTCTGCTGAAGGAGGTTCTCCAAGCTACTGAAACATGGGGTGCACATACTCCTTATTTTTGGTTGAATAAATTATGAAAAAGTAAAATGTGTTACTTGTCATTAGGTAAGATGTATCTACTGTTAGAACATGGTGAGGATGAGTGTTAGTTATGTCCTAATATGTAAAACCATAGAATTGAAAGTTTATGTATTTCTTTTTCGCACCACTGTAGATATCTATGATATTTTTCAACTGAATTTGAATCTACAATAAGAACACAAAAATCTCTGTACTTTTCCATATTTGTCCTACTTGGTGCCTGAAATGCATTTTATTTAACATTGTGACCACAAAGATGGAAAAACTTGAACTTCTCCATCCACTGTAACATCTCTCAAATAGCTGTTTGGCTAAAATTGTGACGAAACATGGAAAGAATTGTTTTTGGAGGACCGGCTTGTTAAGATCCCATAAACACGATCTTCCTTCTTTCCTGTTGCACACATTGCTGGTGTGATTTATGACAATGATATCATATAGTCTGGCACAGGAACAAGATGACCAGAAGTGGAAAAAGTGTCATTTCTGACACAAGTAGTATATTTTATAGGAGGCATTTGGCAGAGAGAGTGATGACACCACAGTTGCTGTGCGTCTAGTGTTGAGCTCATTCAATTGAGTACAGCGCAGATGTTGGGCTTTTTCGTCATAGAACAATCAATCGGTCATTATTCTGGCTTACTACGCCATGGATTGGGGGTAATGAACAGTTGGGTACTAAATACTCTAAAATTAAAAAAATTGAAACCACTTTTATACGGTCCTATTTTTATTGGAAAGGACAGATTTATTAAAATTATTGACTCCCAAATGGTTCCTTTAAAAATGTATATGTAGCAGTACTCCAAGTATTGTTTCACACTGTGATATTTGAAGTTGTGTTTAAATACTGTATTTGTATTCATTGTGATGTGTATATACAGTAGATCTTCCTCAGGTTGCTTTTATGTTTGTCTAGTGTTTTAACGCTCTGACTTATTTTGGTTGTGTGTACATTTAGCAGTCAATTGAACATGTCTGTGTGCTTTATCAACTTACTGGAGTATTGCTTTCATTTTGTCAAATAAAGTTAGCCTAACATCAGAGCTGTTGTTTTTATGTGATTATACTGTGATTAAAGATGAATTACTCTTACAGAGATCAGTGCTAAAAGATAACATTAAAACTGCGCATTTCCCCATTGTTTTGTTTTCCTTTATCAATTCCATTTACCCTTTATTTTATGAATGGATATGCAGTCTGTGGCTCATGAAAATTAATGCTTACCTGACAAAGCACTGTGCATGTCATTTGTGGTATGACGCCACCTAGCGGGGAATCATATTATTTTTTAAAAAACTAGCTGAGATGTCCAAAACATGTATGAAGATGTTGAACAATAATTATTGCACACAAGTGTCTTTCAGTGCCCATTTTCACAAAAGTGGTTCACATGTGCAATTATGCAAGAGGGAAAGCAATCAGAAGTTAGGGCATCAAAAGGAAAGCTCATTGTAACTGTATCCTCTTACGTATGAGACAAAATCATTTAAATCTGGACTCAATATAGAAGTCAGAGTCAAACTAATACCAGTGCAAAAATGTACATTTTATAAACCCTTTGAATTTGAACATAATCTTGATGTATGTTCGTTTGTGTCCTTCATGTCCTTACACAGTTTGGCAAGAAATGAAGCACTTCACCACATGAATACCAGCTCAATGCCAGATGCCTATGACAAAGATAGATACCAAAACTCTACATGTGAGACCTAACTGTGAGAGGAAATGAAACGAGAGGGCTCAATTTCCACTGCGCAGATGTTGCCTGGAGACATGCCATTAAAAAATTAATGAAGTAGTCAGCAGCCACTTCTACTCTCATGTGAAGCACAGGCTCGTCCACTCAAATCAGGCTAAACAATACAAAAAAAAGATGTCTGAAAAAAAATTCAAAGGAGCCCCGTTTGGAACACAGTTGATGAGGTAGCTATCAGAAATTATGTTAATGTTGTCATTATTATTTAGGCCTGTTACAGTAGTAGTAATAGACCTAGAGGGTTAAATTGTTTTGTTATCAGAATGTATTAGATTCAGTTAGCTCTTGTGTTCTTCTCGGTAGCATTCTCATAAAAAAAACGAATTAATAAAACAAAAAATGTAGCTTCATGTTACAAACTTTAATCTTACGTATTCAAGTGCTTCGATGCAATTAATTTAGTGTTCTCCATCAACCTTCATCAATTCTTCACTGGTGTAGTGGGGCATCTGAGATGTTTTCTGTCAAACAGGTTTGATGTGTCTGGCATCTACCCTGCCTTAAAGAAAATAGGAAGTTACACAGAGATTCCTTACTGCAAGACAAGGACAAGTGAGCTGGTATAGAACCTAAAGATAATGTTTTGGGAATTATTGTTGACTTTTCAACGGACATCACTCATTTACAGCTTGCTATAAGATACTGCCAAGAAGATTCACATTTATGCTTGTGCTACTTGTTTTATATCATTATTTACATATTGCAATGGCCATTCTCTGTACATTGGTGTGCTAACAGAAATGGATGTAAAATATAATCTGCCAAATTGCGAAACACATGACAATGAAAGAAATATTATGCAACCAATATAATTTCCAGCAAACAAAAACCAGCTCCTTTTGATCCTGCATACAATATATAGACTCATACATATAGAACTCATACTCTCCATGGGTAAAGAATGGGAAATGTCCAGGAAATTGAAAATATTTATTGTCATATTAACACAATATATTGCATTTTCAGTTTTTTATTGGATCTCATTAGTTTGGTCATCTCACTCGATGGTTTGATAGGAGAGGCATCTCGGACCAGGCAAGTACAATGTGGACATGGGTGACTTCAGTGCCCGAGTCCTGCAGGACCGGGCAAAGGGACCAGGCTGGAAGAGAGCACAGGAGACGGCCTGGCTGGCAAATTTGCCCCACGTGCTGTATAAAGAAGCCTGGGAGCACAAGCGCTTCCTGGTAAGACAGACATAATTCCAACATTTTTATGCGGACACAATAGGTGGCTTCTTCCCTCTCTTCTCAATCTCTCTGCAGCTTTTCACACAGTTTGGCCACATGTCCCTGTCTAACCTGACCACACTTGGGATCTTTGGCACAGCACTTACATGGGATCAATCCTAGGGAATCCTGGCAGATGATTTCACTAATTAGTTGAAAATGCAGCCGTACATCTTGACTACAGCCTTCCCAAGCGTGCTCACATCATACCAATCCCCATTTCACTTTATGGCTACCTGTTGCAGCTCGCATTAAACCTTGTTATTAGCCTACAGGACAGTGAATGGAAGGGCTGCTCTGTAACGTCAATCTATCTTAAAACATTACATACCAGCCAGACCTCTCTTTTCCGCAACCGTGGGGAGACTGGCTGTCTCCTCTCTGCATGGTTGCTTGTCATGATTCTTGTCTGTACTTGCCCCCCAGTGGTGGAATGAACTTCCCATGGAGGTCAGGACAGTAAAATTGCTGGGCATTTTCTGATGCAGACTGAGGATCCACCTTTTCAGTCTATATCTTGGCTTCCTTCAATTCCCACCCCAAAATACATTTATGTATTTACTATAGGATTGTATTATGGTTCTATGTTTCTAGGCAGAAGGTTTAGTGCTTTAGTGCCATTGACACTGCCTGGTCTGCAAATGTTATTAGCCAGGTGCTGCATTGTTACATAACTTAGGTTTGCGTACAATGTAAACTACAATGACGCCCACAGCCACCAAAATGTTGATTACTTGAATCAGCAGTGAGAGCATATGAGTAGTGTTACGTCTGTGACCCGTGTCTGAGCCCATTTCTGCCTTAGAAATCAAAAGTAGGGCCTGGAAGCTACAGGATTGCTGATTTCATGGAGCTGCTGCAGAGGAGGCCACAGAGTGTTAGAGGTGTGTGTGAGAGCAGAGAGGAGAGATTCAAAAGCCTTTATGCAAACGTAAGTAATGTGTCAAACATCAAAACAACTTTCCTCATCCATCACAACCTCATCCCAAACAACATTGTTTCATAGTTTCACATCCGGTTTTGATTCATTGTGCTCTGAACTCAAGGGTTTCACATCCAGTTTTGCTTCATTGTACACTGAACTCAAGGGTTTCACATCCAGTTTTGCTTCATTGTGTTCTGAACTCAAGGGTTTCACATCCAGTTTAGCTTCATTGTACACTGAACTCAAGGTCTCAAAGGTTTTTCTGATTAAGGGTTAAGGATTGAGGATTGTTTGTGGGTAAACTGCATCACCACCAGAGAGATTGACTGTATACTTATACATTTTGCAAATAATAAACAATTGATTTATTAATATTATTAGTAATAGCAGTAGTAGTAGTAAGTGTGAATAAACTGTGGCCCTTTTGGCAGGATGTAAGAAGGACAGTGTAAGCATGGGTGTGTTGCAGAATGGGACTCCAGGCCCTGGGAGTTATGGGAAAGGGGGCGTCCCCTCAGCTGTGCAGGATGAGAAGCGGATGCAGTTGACAGGAACTTGTCCCACAATGGACTTTAGCCCCACAGTGGAGCGCTTACTAGAGGCCAAAAGGGTGAGGGTACAGTGTGCCACATTCGTACAAATATTGAATTAATATATACATATACCATATGTCATGTCATATGAATACAGATAGTGAAAAAGCACATGGAAACACCAAGGTAAACTTAATAGTGTTGGGCCATCACATGTAGCTTGCTTTGTACCATGCTATAAAGTGTAGCGGTTTCTTCAATTAAGATGTACCATGCTATAAAGTGTAGCGGTTTCTTCAATTATGTGAGAGGAATATGGCAGCACTATTCCATGTGAAATCAACTTTTGTTAACTCATGTTTAGTTGACGGCAATAGAAAAGGCTGTTTCTGGTGTCATTTCATAATATTCTCTAAATGCTTTATTGGGTTCAGGTCTGGTAACTTAGAGATTTTTATGCATACTTTCAGTGTCACGTCTCTTAAATCAACGTGTGATTGTGTTCTGTGGACATGGGTATTGTCAACTTTAAAGACACTCCACGTGGAAGGAACGAAATGTTGTAACATTGAGTAAAGTTAATGACTCAGTACTCAGTATTCATGAAACCTTCACATTGAGTTTGCCTTCTAAGGGCATCAGTGCACACAGTCCATGCCTAGAAAATGTGCCCCACACCATTACAGAACCACCAGAATCCTTCACTGTTGGAACACTGTTATGTTCACTACCTGTAGTTTCACAGCTGTGAATGACTGAATGACTGAAATATAAACCTGGCTCGTAGATGGCTAGGTCACAGCAGGCTACTATCTCATGACACTGTTACCTACTCTCTCTTTTCTTTTAGCTCTCACCCAGAAACTTGTCTACCTATTCCACAGGTCACAGTGTATGTATTTGTGTTTGTGGTTATGTGTGCAGGACTGTGGTTTAGGTCCTGGTACCTATAACTTGAAGAGCTCCACTGACCTACTCCTGAATCGCTGCTGTGACCACAAATCCATCCCCAGTGGACACTTACCTTCCCCGGTAATCAGATAACCAGAGAGCAGAATTTGTGTGTGGGGGGAATATTGTAGATATGTATTTCAGTCTGACTCTCTAAACAGTTTGCAATCTATCAAATTTGAATCACACCATTACTTTCGTATTATCTTTTTTTGTTGTCTGTCTGCTGTTTTCTGCCGTCGCAGAAAATATCAAATGTGGACCTAAGTGAGAAAATCAGGTGCGTGAGTTTGTTTGTAAAAGAGCTGGAGAGACCAGAGAAGAGGAAACATGGGCTGTTCAGCAAGATGTGTCGGAATCCTGAGTGTCCTACAGAGAGGATTTATCACAGCACCCTGGCCCAGTGCCCACGTCCAGCCGTGAGTACTGCTCTCACTAAACCACCCCAGTATAATCATTGTGTCCATTCACAGTGTGAATGATTGACTCGTTATTGCTCTAAGAGCTCTAAAAGCTAGCCTAATAGAGGAGTCTGGGCTCTGGCTTTCATGTAAGTGCTTGGTACTGAATGCTACAATGAGAACGAGTATTGTATACTCATGGGATAACTGCTCACAACTCACAATGCATTGTTGTGTTTACAACCTCTCTGTTCTGCACACACAAACTGCCTTTGGGGTTTCAATACACATCCTAAACACTCAACTTTGTGCAATATTCATGTCTTTATAATGTGTCTTTTATAACAGAGACAGCTGGAATTGTTCAAAATTGTTCAAAAGTGTCTGGAATTGTTCACATTATGTGGGAAACCCTATTAAATTAGGTTATATCAGTTGTTCCATGTTGGTCCAGATGTTCATTGTTCCAACCTTCCTAGCATATTCTTAATCAAAGAGTTTCAGGTTTGCAACAGTGAATTATTGTATATGACTTGAAAAATAACAGACATGACATTAAATTGTAACTGATTTTAGACAATGTAGACTTGCAACAGATCTGAGACAGTGGTGCTCTTGATCCACCTGATTGAAAAAGCTTACTTTTGAATGGGAGGCAGCAATAGTTCATGTTGGACTGGAGATCTGGACTGTTCCACTAATATGGCCAATTATTATTATTTTTTTTCAATATGGCCAATTCCGTGAGACACTAAACGCAAAAGTCACACATCAGCACTCTGGCGCCCTCTTCTGGATTCTCTGGCTAATCAATAGGTTTCCCCCACCCCCTCTTCTCAAATACTGCACACTGACAGTCATATCCTGGCCCTGGCTGGTACACTGTACGGCCCTTTTCTGGAGCAGTCAATCAGGACCCACCGCCTTTCCTGTCTTCCGTCCCTCGTATCAGTGAGGGGGAAGAGAGACTGCAGAACGGCAACCACAATAACGTAAGTGTAGCCACTTCCACTTATTCTTAGGACAGGCTTCCCTTACCCAGGAAGAATGTCTGTTACTTTGACTGTGGGTTGTGCTTGCAGTGCATGCTGGGTCCAGGAACATACAAAATTGCCAACAAAGATCAACGAACAACATTGCACAGCCATCAGTCTGCTTTCAAGTCACGTACACAGAGATATCTCCACAACCCAGAGAGAGACAAGTTTAACCAGTAAGTCTCGCACTCATTCCTTGATCCATTAAAATAGCTTCAACAAAACCATAGAATTAATAACACTAAATGTTATGGGTTTTTTAATTTGTACATTTAATGAGTTAAATGATACACATATCACAGGTAGAAGGTAACAAATATTCCACTGGATAGAAGCTTAAGGACCTCTGCACAGCTTAGCCACTATTAGGTCTCTATTGACACTAATACTGTTTATTTCTGTATGCTTTAGGGAGAGGCTGCAACCCATGCACTTTCCTGTAAACAAGGGGTCTTACCTGGAGAGCAAGAATACATCCTCCCACTGAGGAAGTCTTACATGGTGGCCCCAGATGCACTCACCAGCTGAGCTCAGAAATCAGAGCTCATAGGTCTTACCCACTGACTGAGCTCATCAGCTTCATGCAACAGAAGCCCCACAAGCAGAGTATGGACAAGCACATGACTTTGTGTCCTGTGTTTATAAAATTACAATGATAATTATAAAGTCATTTTTAAAATGTAGGACAGAGGACCAAATTTACAACAGGTATGAAATACATAGCTACCTTGCCGTTTTTAGTTTCACATTCAAAACATTTGGATGCCACTGCAGCAAACTTCAATTGTGTGGTGCATTATGGTGTAAAGACGGTGTATAGATTATTATTTTTAATTTAGATTAATCTGGGATGATTAAAGAACATGGGCTGTCATCTTTGGTGTGCCATTCTTTGTATTATTATTATTTTAGGCACTACTACTGTGCCTTTGCATGAGACAAACCTGAATTGTTTCACCAAATACCCAGCTGTGTGGTTGGAAAGCATCTGAACCCAGATTTTACACTTTGATTCATAGTCCAGAAAACAGCTGTTTATTTCTTCTGGATTACAATGATCTAATTTATGACAAATAATATATATTTTTAGTTTTGTTTGTGTCCAATTTATGTTTTATTGTGTATGTCTTATTCTGTACATCAATGTATATCCTTTTAATTCTATATAAACGGACTAAAGATTGGCAGTCTTTGTGACAATGGAGTGGGAAACCCTTTTTGGCCTAACAGCCATACCGTTTAACCCATGAAGCCGGATTCACTTCACAATTTGGCTCTCTGCACAGGCGCAGTTGATAGGAACGGGTTGTTTCTGATGTTCGTTTGTGTTTTTGTCGGCCTGTTTCTAAATTATGTAAAGTATGCTAAACTTTAAAAATTCATACTAATAAGTTATGATCCACCTGTTAGCTTCCAAAAGCGTGAATAATAAACCAATCACAACGGAACAAACGTCTTTAACCACAAAAGATGGCGAACTATGGAATCCAAAAATAGGCGTTTACTCCAGTTCAGTGACGTAGGTTATACGTCGCATTTTACTGCACACACACTGTAAAAATGGAGTCATAATGTTATCACAGTTTAGCTAGTACAGTAGCCTACGAGAATATCATCAAAGCTAAAGTTTGTCGTCAGGCAGATAGAATATTAACGCTTCTTCTCATCTCGACATGGCTGAAAAAAAGAAACGCGACTCTCTCCATTACTTTATGAGTTACGATGACCTGAGCGGCAGCAGTAATAGTAGCAGCAGCAGTGATTCTGAAGAGGAAGGCCAGGCTTCATCCAAAAAGAAAGGGGGAGCAAATGCCGCTGAAAACAGTAAAGATGCTCAACAAGGGACCAAACGAGCCGCAAGTGGACCCTCTTTACCTAAACCAGACGATCTCTTTAAATCTGTTTCTAAGCCGTCGTTCTTGTACAACCCGTTAAATAAACACATTGATTGGGAAAGCCGCACGGTGAAAGCTCCGGAGGAGGTAAACACTCGGTAACATTACCTAAGCTAGCTAGCAAGCTACATAGTTAGCCAGTTTCCTAAGCTACGACAGTAACGTTAACGTTATGCGTGCACAACAAACCTAGATAAAGTAGCCTAGGTGTATATTGTAGCGAGTTCATTTATCATAGATATAGTCGTGTCGAGATTAGCTAACGTTACTCGTTATCCTTTTGGATGTTTATCAGCTAACGTTAAGTCATGGCAGCAGGCTTCTAAAAACAATTCTAACAGTTTTGATGGCAGTGCTTTAAGAAATTAAGGTTTAGGAACGTGTTTTGTATTTTAAAAAGTAGCTGTTTTTTATCTATGTAAAATATATATTTTAAAATCTAAATGAATACTTGAATGTTTAAAGGGGAAAATAAGGAATCAAATGGTAGTTACGAACCAAAGCCCAGAGAGAGGGACAGACTATAAAATCTCTGGTGGTACGAACGGATCAGTTGCGTACACATTTCGAGGGAGTGTATAATGTTGCTTTGCAAATGGATTGAAAAGTGCAATTTTGGGAACTTGCATATTCTTTTCTTTATATGCATTTTCAAAAGCGCACTTCGGTGTCGATTCCACGCTTTACTATTGATAGCAGAATGACCTAGCTGCTTTGCCCAGCTCAGTCGAATGGTGGTGACCCATTGAGGTGGGTTGTTATTTGACTGCACACTGTATGTATTTTCTTGAGTGCAATGTTCATTGAAGTGTACTCCCAACAGCCAGCCAAAGAATTCAAAGTCTGGAAAACCAACGCCGTGCCCCCGCCACAGACGTATACTACAGAGAAGAAGAGTGCTCCCCCAGGCATGGATATGGCTATAAAATGGTCCAATATCTATGAAGACAATGGAGAGGATGCTCCACAGCCCGCTACAGGAAATGCACAGTTCTTGCCAGATGAGGAGAAGCCCTTAGAGTCAGGTTGAAGCTTATTTTTTATTTATTTTATGTAATTTATTTTATAATGTAGAAGGCAGGGCTCATACTGTTGTGCACACTTTTATAGATTTCTCCCAGCTAGCCTAAGCACCTGATAATATATCCACTGAATTTAAGAGGCAGGAGGGTATGCCCCCTAGTCCTCAGTAATTCTCCTCCTTCACAAGTCAGAGATCAGTTATTGGTTGGCGGTACACTGTTGTTCACTGGGTGTCAGTTAACCAGCAGTAATTCAGAACTATGTGAGATAGTGCCCAAGCCTCCAGTCATCTTACAAACCGTCCATTTCTTAAGAGAATACATTTTGTTTCATTTATTAAATTCATTTTTATATTTTTTTATTCAGTCACTTAGAAATTTCTAATTTAATGTAGCACTCATATCTCCTGTACTGTATTTACAAAGTGACCCTGGGGGTGGGAAGGAAGGCACCACATCTGACACGGTTAGCCTGTAATCTAAATCCGAATGTCCTTGCATATTTTTTTCTGCCGTTTTGCATCACATTTAGCGTTATCACTGTTTTTGCACTCTCTCCATAATAAGTAAATCATAAGGACATAAAAATGGTTAATTCCTCCATCATGTAGAAAGCAAATGTAGATGTATTTGAGCCAGCTGTCTCTTATGTTGTTACCTGCAGCAGTGAGCATGAGCAGCAAGAGTTGTTTGCAACTTGATATTAATACAATGACCTTCTGAGGCTCTCTGTACATGAGAAATAATTGGCACCTGTTTGATGTCACTGCCAGTCAAGAGTTAAGCTTTAAAAGGTTTAGGAACCAAGGGATACATTGCTTACTTAAATCTATGTACGTTAATAAATGCTTCAAATAATACATTAAGTGGTGTATGCCTTAAAAGACTGGCAAATCCCTAATATGCCCTTATGGTACACAGCAAAAGAAATAAGATTAAAGCTGTTGAATTCCATCAAATTACCCTTTGACTTGAAAGCAAGGAAGATAAACCTTTCCTGCTTTTTTTTTAAGCTTAATGCACTAGCAGTTTTTGTATCACGAAATATAAATCCACAGTTAAACCATTAAGTACACTCGTCTGAACCCATACGTTTTGGAAATCCACGGTGAATTACTTATGCAAAGTTCATGCTTTCTTCTTTTCTACCCGTTTCTCAGACGAAGAGCTAGAGACATCTTTGTCGGCGAAGAAGAGGAAAGTGGAAAGCTTCCAGCAGAAGGAGAAGAGGAAGAGGGATCTGGGGCAGGCCACGTCCGACAAGAGCTTTGTGGAAGAGGAGAAGAGGATTCTGAGACAGAGTCTGGAGTAAAAAGCTGGGATGAGCCAGGGACTCTTCCACAGAGCCTTCCCTGCTCATTCCATCATCAGCGTCTGCACGCTTGTGTTGTGACTGTACCTGTTATAGTTATCCTGGACTTGTTCATAGGTGTTTGAGGAACAAAAATAATAAATGAGGAAAAGTGTTTTTTGGTTTTGTTTTTTAATAAAAGTGTTGTATATTGTGAGTGTCTCGGTTCTATCTTCCAAACAAGAATAAGGAGGGGGAGGGGGAGGGGGGGTGACATTTCTTATTCTGAAAAACGTCATGCATTTGTCTTTCAGCAATCCTAAACTCAACAGTATTTATTGACTTTCAGAAATCTGGAGTTCTAAAATAAATTAATCATAAATAACTTGGTATTGAGTTTGAGATTCTGGCCAGATTTTAATCATGATTAAATAGTTGCTGCATATTTTTAAAACTAACATCGTGTATTTATGCAGTTACGTTTCAGATCTAAAATTTATTTTTTAATTGTTTTTATTTTTTTGTGGGTTGCATAATACGGTTGAGTATAGCACATCAAAATAATGAAAGGATGTCCACTAGGTGGTGCCATTGATTGGGTTTCTTATGAAGGCAGGTATGCCACATTTGAAGAACTGCATGTTATTCTGACACCACTTTTATATACACTCAGGAGTATTTTTTGTTTTGCTGTTGACTAAATAAATGGTATTGTCATGTGACCTCAAGAAAATCAATTGTACATCCAAGGGATGGGTTTAATTGGAAATGTTTACTTTCAATGCCTTCTGTGCACATTTATAATCTAAGTAAACCTAAATAGTATCCACATGTACAGATGCTTACTTTTAAGTGTGTTGCATATTTAATGAATCCTTAATGTGATATTTTGCATTCTGTAACTAGGATCAATGTAGATGTATTCTCAAATAATGCTTTTTATAATTAATAAGGTATAAAGGTTTTTCCTCTTATTAAAATATGTCAGTGATTTCCTCTGCTGAAAAAAATTGTAGGCAATAGCATTTAAAATTGTTATGTAATTACATTGAATAAAATTCATATTTATTAATTTGGCTGATGCCCTTGTCCAAAGTAACTTGCAAGGCCATCTCTGGAAAATAAAATGGAGAAAATGTGCTGCTATTGTAAAGACATATTTAGAGTTAACAGTATTTTCATGAAAAGTGGAATTCTTGCATGATCTGTTATCATCTCTCTACAAGATACACAGGTAAATATGTGATTAAATTCCAGCCTGCAATATGTGTCTGGCCATGTCTAAAGTGTCTACCTGATCCCGCACAAAAATTGGGATATTCTTATCAGGTTTTTATGCACAAATAACCATTTGCAGGGTCACTTTCCTCAAGTTTCACCATATGGATTTAGCTTTGTACAGACTGAAATTCAGACTGGAATTTGTTGAAGTGTTGTTTAAGCTTAATAAAAAATTAAAGGGTGGACCACATGAAAGTTGTTCCAGCAAGTGTTGTTTTTTATTCTTACAGAAATGTACACATTTCACTAAAAGGCAGCTCTTCATATAAAGGCCTTATTAAAAAAATTTCAAACAAATGTGTATGTTATCCAGTTGCATCACAGCTACTTGCAGGTACTATGAAAAAAAGATTATTCAATCTTAGGTACTTTTTATCCTGGAGTGAGTGGAGTCTTTCCTATTTGGATATTTACAATGTTGTGAATTGTTTTCTAACTACTTACTCGCTACTTCTGCCTAGGGTAAGACTATAAAGATACCACAATATTTTTAGACTGTTTAATCAACAACGTGATAGCTGCTATCTAGCCTGGTTTATATTTATGAACCGACGATGCTGTTAAGTGTTGAGAAGGAGAGCTGGATTGTAGAGAATGCTTTTGTGTGGTGTTGAGAGGTTCGTCAACTGTTCACACTCAAGCTGCCGTCTCAGTTAGAGGCAGATGTTCCCTAGAAGCAAACAGTTGGTTTTTACACCACCAACACAGTGTGAAACAGATGTTGCCAGAACAACTTGTTCCTGGCATGGAGGACAATTTATATCCTGTCAATTCTTCAGTTTACTTTTAGTTACGACAGGAAATGGATTCCATTTTTAAAAATGTGTTTGTGACGGGATTAGAGGCCTAAAGCTGAAACAACCAGGTAGATCCGCAATGTCCTACAGAGTTATGTTGAACAGAAGCAAGGAGACGGTTAGTCTGACCTTGTCAATGATAAACATGTCAACCGTGTCTGTAGGTAATCCAGACCACAGATGAGGGGCTGGTAGCTTGGGCCATAATGAGGGAGATATCTATCTGGCACTGTTTCAACAAGCTAAAGTGGCCAGAGCAGGTCGACGAGTGTGTTGAAGCCTCCAGATAATGTCTGACCTGGCAGTATGCTTTTTGTCTATGTTGATGTAATGGATCCATTGCTCTTTCCCAGCAGTCTATCTCTTAGCACTAACTGAGCCCCCCCCCTGCAGGGAAATTGAGCACAAGACCAAGAATCTACATTACATTCCAGAGAGCCATGAATCTAAGAAATGATAGGTAATCAATACAAAGTTGCTTGAGGTGTATTTCTTTGACTGATGCAAATGTAAATCTTGCAGCCTAATTAATCTTTTCAAGGTTTTATAATATAAAAAGCCAAAACTCCAGGCATCTTATTTACCATTGCAATACATTCTATGTTAATATGCTTTAAAGCTTTTTTTTCAGCTTTTTTTCCCAGAATGTGTTCAGTTCTGGAGTGTATGAGAACTTAAATCTGGTGCTCGGTTGAATATATATGAGAAAAAGCACATACTGAACTCTTCTCTGATGGAAATCCAGCTGAATTTATGTCCTGAGAGAGGGCACATGTCACCGACGTAAATTTTGTTGCTGGGTGCATTGAAAAGGGAAGGCCCATTAACTGAGGAGATTCAGTAAACAATGGGACTGATCAGGAGGCAAATGCAAACAGCTGCAAGGCTTTCTGCACACACTGAACTGCAAGGGCTGTTTGAATGGGAGCCAGGAAAATAGATGTTCTGCTCTTGCCATCACAAAAAGAAAAGCGAGTGGAGTAAAAATCTTCTTTTTGCATTGAGGCATTAGAACATCTTAGAAAGTGAACTGAAATCAGTAATGTGGCCTGTAATAAGTCTAAATGCTAACAAAATGTGCCATTAAAGATTAAAGATTAAATTGTATATGTATTAACTAAATTAAATTAAAACCATTAAACCAATTAAAATAATATCGTACAGTACATTTTATTGTTATTTGGTTACTTTTTTGCTTCAACACATTTTTTGTGTAATTGCTGATAATATGTTTGTACAAATATATTAATAATAATTTAGCAGCTAGGACATGTCTTGACTGTAGGTTAGCTCATTGAATGAATAGTAGCTGAGTTAAAAATCATTTTTAAAGTTGAATCCTTTGGCTCTGGAATGTAAGCGGTCATAGTACTTATATGATAATTAAGAGGCAGGATTTTCATGACTTTGCCAGGTATAGGTTCTACTTTCCATGTGCTGTGATGACACAGGGAAGGGGAACTACTAAAGAAATGGTTGGGTGAAAATGTGCAGGCTGCAGCTGTAGAGCACATAGCATCCATGCTGCTGCTGTTGCTTCCCTCCTCCCTCCCCCCCCCTCCCTCCTCCCCACCCCCACCCTCCTCCCCCTCCCCCTCCCCCTCCCCCTCCCCTCCCCTTTTTTCTCAAGGCCTGCAGGCTTTGACCTGTAAATGGGTGCCCAGACAAGGCCCAATCTGCCATCCGTGCACGCACAGGCGTCAGGTCTGCGTGGCTCCAAAGAAATACAGATACTTATCTTCTTCTATTTCTTTCTCTCATTTTTTGGGGGGTGGGAGGAGATACAATATTTCCATTTAATCAGTTGAGCCATTGTAACTGATTGTACTCTGAATTAATAGAGTTTATGAAACACTATGTAGCTTTAATTTCTTGCATGAAAAACATGGTTTTGTGTTGCTACATAGCTAACCAGTGATGGACAATGTGAACTGAAATGTCAAAGTAAATAGTGATTTGATTTTTTTTAAATGCTGATGTTCGTTGTGTAAAATAATTATGCTCTCTGTCCCATAGGCTTTTACTATACTACTATACTCTTCCAGTATTTTTTTAAATAAAGTTTAATCAAATATTACATACAAATTATTGGCATATGTACAGTATCCCATGCCCCTTTATACATCATAATTTAATTTGGGGATTTGTAATTGAGCTCTGAATATGTAACAGAAAATGATCAAATGTAAATTTCAATTCATTTGGACTACACATAATCATCTTCTATCTAACGTCTCAGAAGGAGACACCAAGGAAACAAAATGCAACTGGTTTGAAGGTCTCTGCCTTCTCTTCTTCTCCTCATAGTCATGGGAGATCCCACCACTGGGACAGCCTCTCTTCTGCTCCAAATTCTTCTTCATCTGCTCCACTCGTCCCATTCCATTTCCCTCACGGTCTCGCCTGTACAGCAACCAGGATGTCACCACCACCAAACCCATGAAGTGGAACAAAAGGCAGTGGTATCACCTTTTTGACCTGATTTTTGGTACAATGGAGGGCTATCAGTGAATCAAGCATGTCAACCCCTCCCATGTGCCTGTTGAAATCACGCTCACAGCAGGACAGGAGACTTGGATGACAATTTTTCTGCCTCTGTCCCCTCACTCAACCTGTGTAACAGGATGTGCTCCAATCGAATCACTGAGGTGTATCACTTGTCATGCCACTTTACTGCTTATAGCTGACCGCTTCTGGCACTTGCCGTTTTTTTCCTGAAATGATCCGCGGGCAGATCTTCTCGGGTCTGCATCTGACATCATGTTGCTGCAGGGTAAGCAGATGGAACGCACAGTGTATGCCCTGATGTGACAACTCGAGCTGCAGAGGGACGTTGGTGAACCAGCTGTCAAAGAACTTGTAATTCTTGTACTTTGGTTTAGTTCAGCCAGACGATATTTCCACGTCCTCCCACATCAGCAAGCTCAGGGGGCTGCACTACTTTTTCTGAATAGATCTCAAGGTTGTGTGAAATTAAAGACATGTAAACCCACAATGTCTAAGAAATACTTGAGTTCTTTCATGGTGAGGTTCAGTGGTTTTCCAGGATTACGCTGAACGGCATACAGATTATATTAATCAACAATGACTTAATGAAGGTCTTCAGAGAAGAGGAGGCATGATTTCACCAGCTGGTGGAAGGCTGTCCAGCCACTCAGGGTAAGCTGAAAAACTAGTGCCATGAAAAACGTTTTCCAGCGAGGAAGTCGAAGAACATCCGCTTCGGTGTTGTTATCCTCAGGCTGATCATCATGAGGTTGATGTTCCTAAGATAAAACCATTTCGGGTCATTCGGGGGAAAATGGCCCCTTTTGAATATTGACCTCTCAGATCTTTCTGATATTTGACACCCATAATGTAACCTTAGAAAACTTTGGTATACCTTTGAGAAAAAACCAAACCATCATTAAGAACATATTCACTCCACTTTTGGCCTACCTCTACTTTGCAGCCCTGGGTAAAACAAAGGAAACGTTGCAAAAAGCTTCAAGAAGAAGTGGTGCCAAAAGAAGAATTGTCAAGGAATGAGGGGCAAGGTGACTGGATGGACACAGAACTGGTAGACTTCAACAAGTGTCCATGTGCCATGGGGGATTCTTCTGTCAGTAAGACAATTTATAAACCTCCCGAAAGTATGGTGAAAAGCAGTTGAAAGCAAGCCATCAGACAATTAAAACAAAATTTGATAAACTTTTATCAATCTTTAATGGTGAACTGTTCCTTTAACCCAGGCGTGTGCAACAAGGGCCGATCCGTTTCAGAATTTTGTGCCAACTTCTGCTCTTAATTATTTAATTAGTTCAATCATATCTTGAGTTGACATTTGTAGCACCAGCTACAGCCGCTGACTGCAAGCATATCCTAAAGATTTTACTGTACTCGGGTACAGGAGTGAACCAACGTAGTTTATAAAGTTATCAAAAACTAAAACGAATGTAATTGCCCCTTGTAATAGTACTGTAAAACAAAAAGTACAAAAAATCCCACTCTGTAAATTGGTATGTATATCAGACTGCATAGAACAATATATAAAACATTGAGTAGTTTTAAAAAGCTTTTGAGATAATTGGATGTCACAGAACTTTTTACAGCTGAACTCTGATAAGACAGTCCTCATTGGCCCTGAACACATTTCCAAACAATTACAGACATTCCTTGGTCCCCTAGCTCCAAACATCAAGTCTGCATGTGAGAACATAGGTATAAGTTTTTACTCTAATTCAAACCTTAAGCAACATAGATAAAAACTGGTTCAGTCATGCTTTTACCAACTTAAGAATATTTCAAAAGTCAGAGCACTTTTGTTTTTTATATTGTCTTGCCGCGATTATTGTAATACCTTATTGTTTACCTGCCTCCACTGTCGCTCTGTAGCTCAGCTTCAAATTGTACAGATTTCCACAGCCAGTCTATAGACCTGACCACATCACCCCAATATTGGCTTCTTTGTACTGGTTGCCTGTTGCTTTTAAAATCTATTTTAAAGTTTTACGAATCACATACAATGCCTTACATGGCTTGGCGCCTGATTATATCACTGAACTTTTAAAACCCAACTGTCCTCAGAGCCCTCTCATGTCTGTCAGCCTTGGTCTTTCGGCTGTTCCACAGTCTAGGTTAAAATCAAGGGGTGATTTTTCTGTGTTGGCCTCTAGGCTCTGGAACAGCCTTCCATACAGTATTAGGTTTGATACAGTCCCTGTTAAATCTCGCCTTAAAAAACTTGAAATTGCCTTCTATAATAACATAGCTATTAACAATCGATGTTTTTATTCTTTTATCATTATTTTATTTTTACCTTTTTACCACTGGGTTTTATTGCAACTATTTTTTAAAACTTTGTTTTACTTTTACTATGCTTATTTCTTCTCCTTGTTTTATTTATTTGTGTTTTAGTATTGCTACTTTTGTATATTGCGATTCTATCTGTCTTATTGTATCCCATGCTTTCTAATTTGTACCTTATTCTTTTATGTTCTGGAAAGAACTTTGTGCTCTATGCTTGAAAGGTGCTATATAAATACAATTTATTTTTATTACAATTAGATTATTAAGTTTAATTAATTCATGCAAAAAATTAAGTCAAAGTGTTCAAACGTGACCCATGTTGTAGAGCAAGTCTTTGTGATTACAGTGAGACCAATATATTGCTTTTACCATTTACGGTTGTCAAACTGTAGGTCTTAAATGTAGAGGTTGGTAGGCCAAGGCGTAGGAGTGAAAATGGACACCCTAATTTTGTTAATGATGGTTTGTATTTTTTCCTCAAAAGTATACCAATGGTCATTGGTCCAATGTTGCATTATGGGTGTCAAATATTATAAAGATCTGAGAGGTCAAGATTCAAAAGGGGCCATTTTCCCCCAGAATGACCCTTTCAGAAAAAATAAAAGTAGTTGTAAGAATAGCCAAAAGTAACTATAGCTTGCTTATTCTACCCTATTTTTTATTTCAACCCTGTACTGTATAATGTTGTTTATTCTCTGTTTAAAGTGTTTATTTTGTATATCATTACTATATGCTTAAATGCAGTGTGTTTTATATGTGTATTGTAGGGGTACCTACCTAGATGCTGATAATTCACATTGCGACAGTCGGTGACGTTGTCACGTAAAGCAGGGCAGCGTAGAAGCTTCCCGGTTTTTCTGATGTTGTGGACTTGACTTGTTTTTCACAACGTGTTAACGCAGAATAAAGTGACTCCGGTTCTCGGAGTTTATTGAGCATTATCTCTCGCCTCCTGCCTCCTCCTTCCCAGCTCCTACACTGGTGACCTCGGCAACTCTTTGGACGATTCCAGAGTGTGTTTGATCGCGCTGTTTTTCTTTTTTTTTTGCATAATGGCGACGAACGCCGTTGCTATCAAGCTACCGGAGTTCTGGGAGGGCCACGCCGCAGTTTGGTTCGCACAGGCGGAGGCTCAGTTCGCAATTCGGGATATCGCAGCTGACAACACGAAATACTGCTATGTTGTTGCGGCGCTGGGCAACTCCACTGCAACACGGGTGGTGAGTCTTCTCAAAAACCCTCCAGCTGAGGACAAGTACAAGAGTTTGAAGGAGCTGTTGCTGGGCACTTTTGAACTGAATGAATCTGAGCGCGCCCGCCGCCTGCTCTCGCTGACTGGTTTAGGCGACTCCAAGCCGTCGGAGTTGATGGATCACATGCTGGCACTCCTGGGCGACCATACCCCATGTTTCCTCTTTAGGGAATTGTTTATGCAGCAGTTGCCTAGTGAGGTGAGGTCTGTGCTGGCTAACCAGCCTGTGAAGGACTTGCGGGAGCTGGCTAAGGAGGCAGACAAGATTGTTTCGGTCAAGCAACATTGTCACGCAGCCGTACATGACACCATCACTAGTGTTGCGCCGCTACCGGGGGACGCCATATTCGCCGTGGCACAGCGCCAGGGCCAGGCTCCAGCGTCAATGTGTTTTTACCACGCCCGTTTTGGCTCCTCTGCGAAGAAGTGTCGCCCACCCTGCTGTTTCAAGGAGTCGGGAAACGGCCGGGCCGGCGCTCGCAAGCTGCTATGAGCGTCGGCCGTGCTGGCAGCTTGCTGTTTGTCACCGATTCGAACTCTGGACGTCGCTTCCTCTGCGACACAGGTGCGCAGGTGAGCGTTTTGCCTGTTTCCGACCTAGATGTGCAGCGAGGGGGGCAGGGTCTGGCGCTCGAGGCTGCCAATGGTAGCCCCATCCAGACGTTCGGCAGGCGCAAGGCAGTTGTGCGTTTCGGTGGACAGCAGTTTGAGTGGGACTTTGTGTTGGCTAAGGTGTCCACACCTCTGTTGGGCGCTGACTTCCTCTGCGCCAACAGCCTACTGGTGGATGTCAAGAACCGGCGCCTCGTCAACGCGGAGACCTTCAGCTCTCTTCCATGCTCCCTCAGCGCTTCCGGATCGTCCAAATTGTCCAGCGCCCTCTCTGCCTCGGACGATTTCTCACGCCTCCTCGCTGAGTTCCCCAGCCTGACCGAGCCCACCTTCTCGTCCTCCACCACCAGACATGACGTGGAGCATCACATTACCGCAGCCGGCCCCACCGTCCACGCCCGCGCCAGGCGCCTGGAGCCGGGGAAGCTCGCCATCGCCAAGGCTGAGTTCGAGGCGCTGGAGCACCTGGGCATTGTTCGCCGCTCCGACAGCTCGTGGGCTTCACCCCTGCACATCGTGCAGAAGCCTGGCGGTGGATGGCGTCCATGCGGCGATTATCGGCGCCTCAACGAAGCCACGACACCCGACCGCTACCCTGTCCCCCACATCCAGGATTTCTCAGCTGGGCTGGCAGGGAAGGTGATTTTTTCGAAGGTGGACTTAGTCCGCGGGTACCATCAGGTTCCCGTACACCCACAGGATGTGCCCAAGACGGCGGTGATCACCCCGTTTGGGCTGTTCGAGTTTCTCCGCATGCCCTTCGGCTTAAAGAATGCAGCTCAGACGTTTCAGCGTCTGATGGACAGCGTGCTGCAGGACATGCCGTTCCTCTTCGTCTACCTGGATGACATCTTGGTAGCCAGCACGTCCAGAGAGGAACACCTTTCGCACCTCAGGGCTCTGTTCGTGCGCCTCAGCGAACACGGCCTGATCGTCAACCCCGCGAAGTGCCAGTTCGGTGCAGCCTCCATCGACTTCCTCGGCCACCGCGTCACAACGGAGGGGGCTGTTCCACTGCCCGCCAAAGTGGAGGCTGTCACGGATTTCCCGCAGCCCGTCACCGTCAGAGCCCTGCAAGAGTTCTTGGGCATAGTGAATTTTTATCACCGTTTTGTCCCGCAAGCTGCCCAGCTCATGCGGCCCCTCTACGAGGCGCTCAAGGGTAAGGCGGCCAAGCATGTCGTCGACTGGACAGAGGAGCGCACCAGAGCATTCGCGGACACCAAGCTGGCGTTGGCCAACGCGACCATGCTGGCCCATCCGCTGCCCAACGCTCCGATTGCCCTCACCACAGATGCGTCGGACTACGCCGCCGGGGCAGTTTACGAGCAGTTGGTGGACGGCGTGTGGCAGCCCCTCGCCTTTTTCAGCCGGCAGCTCCGGGCCCCCGAGAGGAAGTACAGCACGTTTGACCGCGAACTACTCGGCCTCTACCTGGCGGTGCGCCACTTCCGTTTCCTGTTGGAGGGCCGCACGTTTGTGGCGTTCGTGGATCACAAGCCGCTGACGTTTGCCATGACTAAGGTGTCTGAGCCTTGGTCGGGCCGGCAGCAGCGCCAGCTCGTGTTCATCTCAGAGTTCACGACGGACGTGCGCCATGTCGCGGGCAAGGACAACCGTGTGGCGGACTGCCTCTCCCGCTCTTTCACTGGCGTTGTGCACCTGGGCATCGACTACGTTCAGATGGCGGCCGACCAGGTTGCCGATGCGGATGTCCAGGCCTACAGGACGGCGATCACGGGCCTGCAGTTGGCTGACGTCCCCTTCAGCGATTGCGGCACCACACTGCTCTGCGATGTCTCGATGGGCCAGGCGAGGCCCATTGTACCGGACAGCTGGCGCAGGCAGGTGTTCGACACCGTTCACAGTCTCTCCCACCCTGGTGGGAAAGCATCACAGAGGCTTGTGGCGTCCAGGTTCGTCTGGCACGGGCTTAAGAAGAACGTCCGCGACTGGGCCGCTGCTTGTGTGGACTGCCAGCGGTCGAAGGTGCACCGACACGCGAAGGCCCCGTTGGAGACTTTTGTGGTGCCGGAGAGGCGCTTGGACCATGTGCATGTAGATCTGGTGGGCCCCCTGCCGCCCTCGCGCGGGTTCACACATCTGCTGACGATGGTGGACAGGACAACCCGGTGGCCTGAGGCGGTTCCACTGCACTCGACTTCCTCGGACGACGTGGCCCGGGCGTTCCTTGGCACGTGGGTCGCCCGGTTCGGCGTCCCGTCTGACCTCACATCGGACCGGGGGTCGCAGTTCACTTCGGAACTCTGGGGTGCCGTGGGCCGCGGCCTCGGTGTTAAACTCCACCGCACCACAGCCTATCACCCCCAGGCCAATGGGTTGTGCGAGCGTTTCCACCGCTCGATGAAGGCCGCACTCCGTGCCACCCTGCGGGACGGCGCCTGGGTGGATAGGCTTCCGTGGGTGCTGTTGGGGCTCAGGACTGCCCCCAAAGAGGACCTGCAGGCCTCTCCCGCCGAGTTCGTTTACGGGCAGCCCCTGCGTGTCCCTGGGGATTTTCTGCCGACAACCACGTGCCCGTGGTCTGCTGACCAGCAACGGTCTGCCCTCCAGAGCCGCGCCAAGCTTTTCGCGCCCGTACCCACGACGCAGCACGGGTTGCCTCAGTCTCACATCCTGCCGGGGCTACAAGAGGCCGCGTACGTGTTTGTGCGCCAAGACGCTCACCGCGGATCCCTGCGGCCGCCCTACGACGGGCCGTTTCGAGTGCTCGAGCCTGGGGACAAGTTCTTCCTCGTCGATGTCGGCGGCAGGCCGGACCGGATCTCGGTGGACCGCCTCAAGCCGGCGCATCTGGATTTGGACAGGACAGTGGTGGTAGCGCAGCCCCCACGGCGTGGTCGGCCTCCGGTTGCCCGGCCCTCAGCTCCGGCCCCCCCGGCCTCCTCAGCCCCGGCCCCATCAGCCCCAGTCCCCTCTGCCCCATCGGCCCCAGCCCCCTCTGCCCCTCCCACGGCCTGCGCTCCGAGTGTTAGGAGCCGCCGTGGTCGCGTACTGCGACCCCCTCGCCGTTTGGACTGGTCTGTCATGGTGAATTCTGGGGGGGCGTGTGTAGGGGTACCTACCTAGATGCTGATAATTCACATTGCGACAGTCGGTGATGTTGTCACGTAAAGCAGGGCAGCGTAGAAGCTTCCCGGTTTTTCTGATGTTGTGGACTTGACTTGTTTTTCACAACGTGTTAACGCAGAATAAAGTGACTCCGGTTCTCGGAGTTTATTGAGCATTATCTCTCGCCTCCTGCCTCCTGCCTCCTCCTTCCCAGCTCCTACAGTATACAGTATATATACATACATACTGTATATACAGTGTAGGTGTATGCATGGAAGGGGTGTGTATGTGTGTGTGTGTGTGTGTGTGCATGTCCATGCATGCGTGCAGGGGATGGGGTGTATATGTGTGTGTGTTTTTCAATAAAGCTGTATTTTTCAATAAAGCTGCTGTCAAAAATCTTAACTCTAACATTTTACTACCACTCAGATGTTTCTGCCATCCACTGCTCCTCACTGACACTGCCCTCAAGTTCACTGTCATCACTATCTGAGCGAATGGTCCTAACTCCTTTCTTCCATAGAAATATTCAGTGTCCATTTCCTGTCCATAACAGTTCATATGTTGACAAAAAAATGGACCATGGCCATTTACATAAAATTACGTGTCCTGCATGGAGCATGATATTGCCCTGAAAAGTAACCTGCTGTAGCCCTGAGGCAGCAAAAAGAAAACATCCTCTTTTAAATATATACCTAAACAAAAAATATGAATTTTATAAACTGCCTAAATTCAGAATTTTTTT
Source organism: Ilyophis sp. 1 JC-2022 (assembly GCA_022702515.1). Taxonomy (NCBI): domain Eukaryota; kingdom Metazoa; phylum Chordata; class Actinopteri; order Anguilliformes; family Synaphobranchidae; genus Ilyophis; species Ilyophis sp. 1 JC-2022. Next base: position 105,200,452 of record CM040403.1, read on the forward strand.
TTACCCATATTTTCACCAGACCATGCGCTCCTGCCATGCTGCTTCCTCAAAGAAAGTCCCTCCCACAATTGTTACATCATGCCCATGTAAGCACTTCATTGGATTGATTTCTGACATGTCATCAAACACTACTATGCGGAAAAAAAATTCTAGAGAGAGGCCTTAGGGTTAGAAAAAGGTTTTCTGTTGACTGAGGGCAACACTGTGCAGTAGAGTATATGATAATATAATTAATATGAGAATTGAAAAGCTATTGTTTTCTGTTTGGTCATTAAGTCACAATTCTGGCTGCTTGTTGAAGGTGAAGATACTGATCAGCTGATACTCTGGGGGTAGATTATTATTTTTGTCTTGAGAGAACACTACTTTTAGGGTCATGTTAACATGATATTATTTCATCTTGATTCTGTGTATCTAAAAGTTAGTTTTTTAAAAAACTTTTTAAATTTCACTTCAAAAATTTTATAATTTAGTCAAGAAAAATGTATGCATTTTTATTCATAAAAGAATACATTAGAGTGTCATGATGCGAACATTGTTCAATTGTAATGATGCTGTGGCTCCTTGCCATTTTACTGATGGTTTAATGCAGCGGTCCCCAACCCGGTACCAGTCCGTGGGTCATTTGGTACTGGGCTGAACAGAAACACTGATAATCAATAAAATATTTTTTTATTCAGAATCTGAAAGATGTTTTATTTTGAAAAATGACCGGAACCATCCACGTGTGCATCTGTGTCTCTTGAGATGGTGAGTTGTATTTTTTATGCACTTTATATTTGTTTTTATGCCAGTCGTATCATTTTATTTCGTCATATTTATCCCCCCACACCTTGAAGGCCGGTCCATGAAAATATTGTCTGACGTTAAACAGGTCCGTGGCCCAAAAAAGGTTGGGGACCGCTGGTTTAATGCATGTACTGTTCTTTGAAATGATGGGAGCTGTTCCTGATAAGTCTTCACTTGGGTATGGGCAGTACAAGTATTAAGTCTTGGAACAGAAAGGTTATGCTTTATGCATTTCTCCTTAATCTTGTTTGGCAGGTTATATGTATTAATTATATATTAGCTGGACACAGGCATCCTGATTCCTCGGTTTCCCCACATTTGTAAGGCCCACCTCCCATCTTTCCCGAGTGTAACATTTTTTGCCCTGGGTTGTTTTTATTCTTTTTTCTGAAAAGCTTTCATGGCTATCAGTGAAGGTGTTGATTTAAACAACAATTGGAGGGTCTTCTTATTGGTCTGGGGCTTTCAATAACATGCCTGGACAGAGTAAAACTGCATGTGTGTGCTTTCCAAGCTAGCATTTTCTAAAAAAGATAAAATATTTAAAAAATGTAATTCTTTGTACACAAAAAAGTAGGTAAACAAGATATGCAACATTCTTCATATTCTTTCTGAATTTTAATTATTAAGTTCAAATTAAAAGGATGTCTTCTTCTTGAAAGACATATAATTTGGCTACCATTTATAAACTAAGGTATGACATTCACACTCTTTACAGCAGTTGTACCTCACAGGACAACTAATTGTTCAAAGTTTTTCAAACCCAACTTGATCTGACGAGTCTTACTCTCAATGTCTATTCACTCTCACGCAAGATCTCACTTCAATATCATCTGTCAGTCAATGTTCTGTTGAGTATTTTCAAAAGGACATAACAAAAAATGACACACCATGATAACACTACTGCTAACATTTCACTTGGGGTGTTGCGTGTTCCTGGAACAGATATCATAACAGATTACAGTGGTCTGAACACTTAGAGCAACCTACTTTTGTCGGTATGCATTTTAAACATTTTTTACTTTTTTATTATAACCTATACGTCTCACAATTATATTGTTCAGATTTTGTATTAAGTAGCAGCCTGGATATTTATATTATGCAAATTTTTTTAGATAACTATAGCCGATTAGTAAATAAGTTACACATTTAAAGGACATGCAGTCAAGAATAACAAAAAATAGGAAAACATAAATTAGCATTGGTAGGTGTGTCCCATCCCCCCACCGCAAACATTACCAACTGGAAGCAATTCTAAGAGGAGTAGAGATCAACTCTGGCTGCAGACACCAATACTTATAATCTTGCACTCTGTCATTTCCTGTGCTTCTAGCTTCTCTTGGCTTTTATTGTCAAGTTCATCTTATTAAAGAAAAAGGTGTTGTCTAAAAGCAGTTGTGCCCATTTTATTTCAAAGTGATGTTGCACAGACAAACTGTGTTTTGTATTTTATAAAATATCCTTTTAATGTATTCTTACTTTTGCACAATGATCTAGCTCACCATAGACCATTTCCTTCAGGGAACTTGGTTTAGCACGTTTTTTATACACTATAAGCAAATGTAGCCTGCGCATTTTAAATGTTCATACACGAATATGACAGCACTTAAAAGTGTGTTTGTCTTGATTTCCCTGCACATTTGAAATCCTAGGTGGTAGCCTACTCTACACACTTGGGAAATGTAATTACTAGGCTATAGCCTACCACCCTTACGGAAAAAGAATATACTGCAATATATTGTAAATATATCAAAATTATCTTCACAATATATTCAAAATATACTGCAGTATATTACATTTCCATAAGGGCATGCACGGTTTTTACCCATCTGTAGAAAAAGACAATGTCGAAACTATGATAGGAGGCTAGCCTATGTTAAACTAATAATACGAAGATTAGAATGAACAAGAGACCTATCAAATCAAATATTTTTTTCTGATGGTAGGCGAACCCCTGAAGCGTTTGTTGAAAATACACCCCTCTCTTGGTTTAAGAGTGATTACGATCTATGCTCAGCGATGAGTTATCACTTTTGTTATTATTATTATTATCCAGTTGTTGCTTCGCGAGCAATGATGTAATTTTCACGAGTCTTTCACGAGTTTTAATGACAAATAGTGTAACCCAAAATACCTAATAGCAATAACAAACATCAGTTAGTAGTAGCTCCCTTTTTCTGTTCGCTTCGTTAGTTTTATTTTTACAGTTAAAGAACTAAAGAAAAACGAATAGCCTAATTCACGCTTTATTTGTGGTTCACAAACACGTCATTTTGCCAAAACAGCTAAAATAGTGCTATCTGGCTTGCATCTGGGTCAGCACCGTAAATTAATGTGTAAATATAAATAAAAATATCCGCGATGCATTCACTATAGTCGACAAATTTGAGTCCACGCAAATCAAGTTTTGCACTCTAAAAAACTCTCTTCTCCAACATCGTAAACATCCCAAAAAAGAAGTGCTTGCGATTAGAGCTTGCGCAACACGCGTATAACCTTTCACCCCCGCTAGGAAATATTCCAAGCATTTGAACTGCGGGGGGTGGTGGAAGGGGGGGGCAAGTGAGCTACCAAGCGGGCTTACACTGCAGGCGAAGTACAGAGAGCGAGCGGTGACAGTGGAGAATGGAGAGGGCTCCGGATTGTAGGGGAGTTTTGATCGAAGAAAAGGCCGCTAAAATTGATTTAAACTCGCCGAAGTACATCTACTGAAACTGGAGAAACACAGGGGCGAAAAGGAATGGCTGATCCTCTGCGGAGGACATTATTAGCTAAACTTCGGGGGAAGAAATCCAAGAAAGGAACGACAGCTGGTGGATGCGGCGTTGCAGCTAATGGGGGCAGAGAAGGTAACGACAAAGTTTTGCAAAAGCAAGCCGAGCAGACGCAACAAGCAATAATTATCGCTGAGTTAAACTTTGTGCCTGATACACTGAAGGGAAAGGACAGTTGCTTTATTAGGAGATTTGGTAACGGGGATATAGGCTTTGTACACGAGAAAACAGTTGTTGAGAGTATGTTTCCTCAGTGCGAGGCTTCCGTGCATATAAACACTAGACGGTGGGACATTCAGTGCAGTGAGGACTTGAGGCTTAGGGGTCGAGTTAATGAGGAACTCTTGGGGGTCTCAGTTCAAAGAGAAACGCAGGAAAGAGGGAGCGACAGTGACGAGATGAGCAGTTTTAATAAGCAAGAGCTCAATTTCACCAGACAAGTGCGACCTGGGTCGTGTGTGAGATCACAGGGGCAGAAAAAACACCCAATCCCAATTCCGCGACAGCATTCTGGAGGAGATTCAATCGGATTTGGGATGTGTGAAAATCATGTTTTAAAGTGCAGAATGGTCTGCACAGATATGGGGGCGCGTAAATTCGCAGATCGTCAGCATCCAGTTTCAAAAAACAGTGAGACAAATGCAGGCAGTAAAAAAGATCTGAAGACCCGTTGCGACGAAACTGATTTCTGCTTCCAATCCGAACATAATATACGATTCATGGAAACGTTGAGGGATATAAAAGACACGAGTGTGCGGACTGACCTCAACCAAGTATTTGAAACAAATGCTATTACTAATGGGACACAAATGTTTCAGTTTGGTGCGCCTTATGAACGTCATAAAGCCGACACTGATAATGTAGAGGAACATGTTTTGATAAGAAATATAGAAAGTTATGGTAATGCTTCGGAGCATCAAAGAGAATACAAAGTCAGTAATCTACAAAATCCAACATTTTTCCCCACAGAGTTAGAAATATGTGACGTCAACGTGGCCTCTCGTTATGTAGGCTTCAGAGAAGGAGCACAACGCCACAATTCATTAGACAGTGAGGACGATGATTACTATGATAACGAAATTCTACCGTTTTATGAATCTGATTATCAAAACCTTGATATAAATGACCGGAAAGCATCTGATCAAGTCGATATCGCAAATTCCGAGGTTACAGATACTCAAGACACTTTTAAAAGGGGTATAAATGATAGTGCCTTAGAAACCGACAGATTGAGGACCCAGCTAAAAGAAGCGTATTATCTGCTAATAAATGCAATGCATGATATTAGTTTTGATAGTCAGGTCAGTGTCAACGGATTTGTCGACAAGGCGAGCAATTCCAGTCACTCACAGGACAGTGTCTGCTCGCAGTCCTCTGCCAAGGCCATAGATAGTGATGCGTGGTCTTCTGGAGAAAACAGTCCCCAACAGGTGTCCGACACTGATGCCGTGCCACAGAATACCAGCGAAAACCATGAACTATGCGCCAATAACTTTCTAATTAGCAAGAGCTCTGAAAACTTGTCGGACACAAAAATAAGGCCAATGTTACAACGTTCTGTTAGTGACGGCGCGATTAAGTACCCAGAAGCGCATTCACCAGGCCTCAAAAGCCTTGGTTCCAGAATTTGTTTTGTCGGCAAAAACGGCAATGAATTGAACAATCAAGCTGGAGCCGGCAGCCAAGAGAAACAGCTTGCATACGATGGCGTGAGCAGTGACGATCTGCTTCAAGACAATGGAGATGACGGGCTACTGAATGAAAGCAGTGGCTCTGTAAATAGTTTGACAGGTTCGTCCGATAATGCAGAAACTCAGGGCAACAGACAAGATTGTTCTGGGGCCAGGGCGGTCTCTGCCAGGCCCCATGGTGTGACGGTCAACAAGATGCAGGAGTGGATGCACAAAGGACGCATGCTGTCCTCAGAAATGAAGCAGCGCATCACGGGGTCTTCGCTCCGTGCCCATGGTCCGTCTAGTTTACGGTCTGGCCACGGGGTTTCAAACAGGACAAAAGCTGCGACCCAGATGACCAGAGTTCAAGGAAGCAAAAGTGTGGCTCCCTGCCGGGGAGCTCAGCAGTCAGGTAGGCACGTCGCAAGGCGTGGCAACTGGATACATGTATCTGGGACCCTCGAATGCTGTCATTCCCCATTAAAAGACTCAACTGATGGTTCTTCCAAATGCAAAGCAAAGGGATGGAATGCCACAACTCTTTGCTTTCCTCGCGACTCCTTCTAACTGGTGGCGGGTCTTTCTTCACACTCATTCAAGTTCATTTAACATTTTTTAGCTAGTAGCACGGTGGGGGTTACAACTTTAGCGGATTAACTACTAACACACTTATTAGTCCTATTTTGGTGAAGGTATGGTCATGTGTATTGAAAAATGACATTTTAATATTTTATTGTACTTTTCAATGTTTGCAACCACTTGTATCATGAAACAAGAGTATAATTTCCATTATTAATGAGTGTTTTAAGAAAGTAGACAATGAATATTAATGTATAAAATGTATGAAATCTGGAAGTGTCAATGCAATACAAGTAACGCTTGCAAAATAATCTAAGACAACCGACAGTCAATTGAATAGCTTGTGAAACAAAATATATATTGGTAAGATCTGAAAAAAAATGATAATGTGCTCTACACATTATGTAGTCAACCTTAATGTTAACAACTTGCAGCTATCCTCTTTTGTTGGTGTTGTTACCCAGAGAATTGAGTGCGATTTTAGTCAATATTCAATATTCCCTGTGCACACTTGTTTTTACTATCTGAGACAGATTGGCCTGTGGAGTGTGGCGGAAGCAGTGTTTATTTGTTCTTCGAGGGCAGCTGTTGGCCCGGCTGACAGGCTGGCGGCTGTGTTTCACCATTCCTTTCACTGACACCTCGATCTCAATTTCTCACAACACATGAAATGTTCTGCTCAAACCTATTTGTTTGTAGGAGGCTATTGGGGGGGTCCTTGAAGGAAGGAAACTTGCTGCGGTGTAACATGTTCTGGATGTTTCTGTGTAAGCATTACTTAGGACTTTGAACTGGCCTATGTAGGCTCTGTTGTTTGGGGCTTGAGGTGGGGGCTGGGCAAGAATAGGCAAACACTAGTACTACTGTTAGATTTGCCCTAGTCTCCTGGAGACCTGTGTTTAAAAGACCTCTGAGTGCATGTTTTGAATGCCACTCCTGTTGCCTAACTTGTTTGTGCACTAGTCTTTCATTCTTCACTATGAATTAATGAAATGGTTAGTGATTAAGTATTTATTAAGGTGAGATCTCAGATTATACCACCAAAAGCTCACTACAAAGAACTGTTTTTAAAGCTGTGTCTCCATTCTGTCGCCAATTGCAACTCCAGACGAAGCTTTCAGGTTTTCATGGTTTTACGTTAATGTACTTGCTTGTGTGCGTGTGTGGCTGTGCATGCCTGTGCCTTCATGTGCTCTGCTGATTTCAAGTATTTTGCTATATTTATAGTTGTATTTTGAAATGACTTGAAGTCATTATTTAGCCACACGGTTTACCATTGAAGAGAACTACTTTTTATGCACGTGAGAAAATCATATAATTTTTGACTTTTGCCTAATTGTTGGCATTGTTCATTATTTTCCAATGTTTATCTTTCCTATGTTGATATTTCCATACAGCTTTGTGTGAGCCTTCTGTAAATATTTAAAGAGAATGTAAAATGTAGTGATGCTGTTATTATGTTGTCAAGTGAACGGTGTTCTTTGGGTGGAGAAGGTGTGTGTGTGTGTGTGTGTGTGTGTGTGTGTGTGTGTGTGTGTGTGTGTCTGTGTGTCACTTAGGGGTCAGAAGCAAAGGAATGGGGCTTAGCCTACATAAAATCCACTGTGGGCATACAGTGGGGTTTCAGCCCCAGGGGAGTCGTGACATTGTTGTTTGAAGCCTTTATTCTCGTTCTGTCACCTTTCTGCAGTATCTGTTTTGGAATTTTGGCTAACAAGTGTACTAGTTGTTATGTGGTATTTACACGATGTGCTCATTCAGCTGCTTCCATGATAAGGACCAGTATTGATTTGTCTTTTTGTCTATTTAGGTCAAAAGCCATAACCGTATTTTACATAATATAGGCCTTACATTGTTTAAAGAGCTATTTTTGCAGTTCAGGAAAACTTTGTTGTGCCTGTGAATAATCACATGCTGATTCTTGCAATTGTGAAAGGTGGTCCCCTACCTTTTTATTTTTTTAAATGTAAGATAAAGCATCCAAAGATTGTCCTTAAAATTCCTTGAAAACATTTACTCTTTGAGCAGTATTGGAACACCCCAACATTTATTAGCATACTTTTTTTATCGCAAGAAAATTAAACCCATCCTTCTTTGGTTATGCGTTTAAAGTATTTTACCCCAAAATCACATGTTCAAAAAAAAATTCATGTCATAATCTGACTATTGAAACATATCCTCAAGAGTAATTGAAAAGGCGTAGAAAGTGGGAAACGTTTATGAGCATGAGCCGTGTTTGTGGGAGGTAGACTCCATCACGGATGCATTATAATAACATACGTTATTATAAACACTGATCTTTGCATGCATTTGTTAATGTAATTAAATTTGTTGCAGATGCTCTGGTACCATACTGATTCTAGCAGTTTGCTTTTCATTACTGGTGCCTTCTCTAATAGTTTTATTGAGGTAGGGTGCTTGGTGTTCATAAAGTGCCAGATCTTATTACTGCACTGCAATGTTTGTTAATAAACACACAGTACTGTCTCAGGGTACAATGCTTCCTCTTGTTGAAAGGTGCTTCAGTAATGTATTTACAGGTTCTTGGTACTGCTGAGGAGATATCAGATGATGACTGCACTAACCAGCGCTCCAGACTGTATAATATACATGCTTAAATATGATACTTTGATAGTCTGTGCCAGACAGGCTTCAGGTTATGGTTTTTGTCAGACTCAGTAGGTTTTTTTTTTTCCCGGTTTTGTTTAGTAAAATATACAAAACAGACAAAAAGATAGGTTTGGGAACAATTTAAAAGTGTCTGTTACCTGCTCTTTTATTTAATTTGTATCTAAGTCGTAGTTTGAAACAATTTCTCACCCTGCAATGGTACAACAGAGACATGTGGCTGAAGAAAAGCTGACTTTGACTTGGACCCCTTCACACATACTGGCCAGTTATTTGCTCAGGCCATCTGTTACGCAGAGGGTATATGCATGAGATAGGAAGGAGGCTTTCTCCCTCCTGAGCAATATGGCCAGAGTTCAGTGTGATTTGGTCCTGCGGCATTGGGGCCCATCACTGGAATCTCATGCCAGGCGATTGCACACTGTTTACACAGCGTTCGGCCTGTTCAACTTATGTAGCACTTTCTGACATGCGGAGTCCCTCTCCGGAGATTACCAGGGGGGAAGTGACGCAGCTAAATTTGTGCGTTGTTGATATTTGACATTTTGTATTGATCCCTGGCGCTTGCACACAAACCATTTTAGAACTCCCAACCCTGAGTACTTCTGTACAAAAGTCTTCAGTTGAATCCTGAATGATAACATGGCTAGAGAAGGGGAGGGGGACGCACAGCAGGATAACATGGGCTTATGTTGTCACAGAAATGGCAGATTAGTTATTTTGATTGGCCTACAGTTTCACATTTGATAATCATCACGTGCATTTGGAATACATTTTTGAAATGCAGAGAAAAAGTGTAGGCTATATCATTTAAATTATTTTACTGAATTAAGATCTATATATCTATGCACATTTGTAACAACAAAATATCCTTTACAAAGTACATGTACAAAATGAACACAAGTAAACATTACAGCCATATTTTACTCTTCACCTGATTTATTGTGACATAAGAGATTACTCACTGGTTATTGATAGAAACTGCCACTATTGTATGAGTGACTTTACAGTTGTGGTTCACCAGCAGTGAGCTCTGATTTGTTGGAGAAATATTGTTGCACTTTGGGGATAAGCGGAAATGTAGTAATTGATCAGAAATTAAATAGCTCAGTAGCTACTGATTTGAGTATTTAGTGGACAAGTTCTGGGTGAACACATTCAGCACACAAGTTCCAATATTCTTTCACAGTAGTTCTACCCCTTTCAGTCCTATCAGTCAATTTATTAGAAAGAACAGGAAGAGGGTCTTGCCTCATTTAGTGTTTTAAACACAGTATGGCACGCTATACATTTGGCTCTGAATTTTTAATTATTCTAAAATGCTGTTGCATGGTGCGTACTGGATTTGAAGTGACACGCTTCCTGATTTTATATAGCTCTGTCCCTGCTGGGATGGTACGTGGCAGTATGGAGGAAATTGTGGCGTTTTATTCATATTGGCTTTATAAAAACATTTAAAAAATTGGTATAACTATCTTCTTTGTACTTTATGCTGACGACTCTCTGAATACAGTCTGACGTCTACTCATCCTGCTAATGTGGTGTAAGCATATGCAGTCAGAATCAACTTTTTAAAAATCTTAATGTACGTATAACCTGCATGAATACAATGTGTTAGTTACTGCTTGGTTTTGTTTAAATCGTTTATTTATTTTATTTTGTTGATGGAAAAAACAGATCTACTGTATCCTCGAACAAATCCTAAATTGCATTTTCTTTGTAGACCTACAGTAATTAAGTTATATATTTTTCAGTTTTCAGGATCTGGTATGACAAGTTGTTTTTGGCTTTTCTTTTAATTTTCTAAATTGGAGAGGGGGAGTTCTCTGTCGGGTCGTAGAAAGTGGACCATTAGATTTACTCGTGAATGTGTTTATTTGACTCTGAAGGCGAGAATAGGGGAGATGATTGTAAATCTTTTGCTACAGGCTGGAATGTCGAGCGTGTGAGAGCATGCTTCAGCTGTATTATGAAAGACCCCCTTAAAGGTATGCACTTCCTGTTAGCAGAGTGCACTGCAACACAAGTACATTAACACTGAACAAAATTGCAGGAATTCATAATTGTAAGAAATTATAAGAAATCAATGCTGGGTTTTTTGATAAAATGCCTCCATTTTGTTCTGTAGCTCGGAAACTTTGTAGTGTAGTGCAGTTTTTATATTCAAATCATAAGAGAAGGTTTGCAACTATTGTCTCCAGTGTACTGTGATTGGAGCACATTGGAGAATCGCATGCTTAGTACATCATTTGGCATTTATGGGTACATTGAAAACAAACAAACACACGCACGCACACACACACACACACACACAAACACACGCACAGACACACGCACAGAGCTACTGGCTAAAAGTTAGTTTTTGCAATCAGAATTGGTTGTTTCCTTAAAACGTTTGACTTGCTTCTGCATCCGAAGAAACCATAGCTGTAGTTAGTCAGGGAATTTATCTGTAAAAATATATATTTTTAATTAAAACACTAATGCCAGTTGAAAAGCAGCAGCCAAGCAGAAAAGCATATCCTCTTCATAAATGTACCCTAAAGTAGGCATTGCATAAAACACGCGTTTGATACCCATTTCCTACATAGCGTTAGTTTTATTGTGCTGATAAAACAGTCACTTGAGATGGTGCTTCATAATTGTGTAGAGTGTTAATTAAATTCAGTGTGCCCCTCTCCTCCCCACACCAAAATGCATTTGTTGTGTAAGTGAAAATGTTCTTTGTAGTCTGTAATTTGGCGACTGTAGCTTTGGTTTTGTTAAATCTGTTTCCGCGTGGAAAAGTAACTTGTCATTAACATGTTAAGGAACTAGTCTGGGAGAACACGTACCTCAAAACAATCTTTAATGTGACCTCTGAAGCATGTTGGATCAGGATCCTTCCAGGATCTTTGCTTCTTTGAATTCTTTTTGAACGCAGATGTTATTGTTGATGTCTAAACCTTTTATGCATTTTGAAAGCCTTGGCCTGCCCTGAGATGTAGGCTAAAAGATATTTCAGTACTTTCTATCTCTTCGCATGCTTTTTTCCTTGAAAGTTAATCTTGAAAGTCAAAAGCTCATTATTATAGATCTCTTTCCTTTCAAATAAGGGGTTAAACCAGTGTGTGTTTGTTAATCACACTATCCAGATAAAATTCAGTAACAGCTATTGTAATTTCTATTTCATGTAGGCCTATAAAGATTTTGCAAGACAGTCTTGTATCAGATATGTGCTTGTCTTATAATCTGAACAGTTATAGCAGGCAGGTGTGTTTTTTTTAAGTTGTTTTTTTTTGCCACGATGAACAGTCCTCACTGCAGCTTATCGTCTGTGTTCCCTTTGCATACTGATAAAGGACACTGCAGAAACATGCCCACTGTGTTCCCTTTGCATACTGATAAAGGACACTGCAGAAACATGCCCACTGTGTCCTGATTCCACTCTATATATATATATATAAAGTACTACATTCATTGCAGCTTTGCCATTTTACTTTTTCTACATTGCTTATTTACAAACTCAAAATGCTAGCAGTATGTTTAGCTTTCTCTTTATTGTTACAGCTGCCATTTCAGTATTTTCTATTTTTTAAACTGTGATAAAGCATATGTACTTTTCTACAGCTGAGAGCACTCCCTGTGTGACCTCAGTTCTTTTTGAATACGTACATTACTCTAGAATGGAAGTCATCCACATTTAATTTGCTGGTGTGGCTTGCCAAGGGCTTGCAACATATAATTAAAAGTTTGTGCTTGGTCAAAGTAGATCAGAACAAAACAAAACCAATTGCGGTCAAACTTCTCACATGTGAGAAATGCATTTTAAATTCTAACTGCAATAGTAAAAACACGAAAATGTCTCTAGTGGTAGGGGAAACTACTAGGAATTAAAACAGAAATTTTAAGTTGGATCTTTTTTAAAACATATATTCTTAGATATTGAGGATAAAGCCACAGCATAATTTGTCTGTGATATGCAGTATGTGTTTGAGTGAACAAAAGAGAGACATATGCCTTTCTAACTTAGTTATGCTATAATGTTACACGGACATGTAGCTCAATTTAATTGCAAATCACTATCTGTTAAACCATATATGTTTCATGATACAATTGTGGTCTATAAGCCAGTGAAGCACATAATTATTCTTCCAGGCATATACTAAAGAAATCTGCTTGTAAGACATTATTACACTGTGATTTGAGGAATAATGGAGGGGGATCTTGATTTCAGTAAAATAGTTTCCTTTAAATGTGCATACAGTCTGTGGCTGTTATTTGTCTGTAAAGCAGTGTTATCGATTGGTATGGCCTGGATGTCCCTATGTGCTTCTCAAGTTTATATGAAATGTATAATATATCCCGATGATCATCTCAGTAGCTGGAAGAGCTTAGAGCTGAAGAAGTGTGTGTTGCGTGCTGGGACCCTCATGTCTCTGTATTTCTTTGCAGCCCTGATTGAAAATGTCCACAGCTCCATCGCAGCCGCCAGGGAGTTGAGAGTCAGCACATTTAGTGAGTCCCGGCCCCCCCTCAACACCATTACCGTCTCCAAGAAGCGCAACTGGCTTCAGCAGAGCTCCTGGAAGGATGGCCTGGCTACCATGGGGTCAGTGGAGGACCACGGCCAGGCGGCCGGTCCCCACGTCCCTCCCTCTGAGGGCCGCAGGCTGGCTCCCCCCGTAGTCTTGGTCGGCCACTGCAAGCCCCTGCGTCTTCACCTGTCTCACGTCACCGTCACCCACGCCAGGACCGCCGCCCAGCCCCGGGCCGTGGACCCGGCCGAGGAGAACGACGCGGACGACGAGGGAGAGATCTGGTACAACCCCATCCCCGAGGACGAGGAGCCGGAGCTGGCGCACCACGGCGTCGCGGCGCGGCTGCAGGTCCCCTCAGCGCCAGAGCATCTGGCCCCCCAGAGGAAAACCAGCAGCGGGGACTGTGGACAGGCTCATGGGGTGTCTCCCTCTGGTCTGGAGGGTGTGGGGGAATGTCAGGGCAGCCCTGGCAATGAGGCAAGTCACGTAAATACCACACATTCCATGGAGCCTGTACAGCTGCACAGGCAGATGTTCGCGTGCAAGCCTGCAGACGAAAACCCAGCACCCAAGGCCACTGCTTCAGGTACAGTCTGTCTCCTCAGACATCAGTTTAGGAAAACTGTCTGCTGGTGGTCGTCATCAGCAAGCATTTCTTAATGCAAACAACAAAACCTCAGTTTCCTTTAATCTTAGTTGGACCAAAAATAGCCACTGGCAATTGTAGATGGCTATATGTAATAAAAGCATTGCCTCGTCACTTGAGAGCAGGCAACATTTTTATCGATCGATTAAGGTCAGCTACTTTCCTCTGTTCCTTTTAAGCACGGTGTTCTGTTTACTCTGTATCCGGGTACATAATGCAGGTGGTTGGGCACGTACACCAAACCACCATTATATGTGTATAAAAGGCTTTTTTTATCTCTATTTGTAATCTTGACTCAGTGGAGGAGATGAGCCCAGAATTGAGCTCTCTCGTTTCCAGAGCGCTGCAGACTTCATTTCATGGTGGCCTAATAGACTTGACTCATTCACAAATGTGGCTACGTTTGGTGAGAAAGAATGCTCAAGGAGAATTACTGTCGCCCTACCGGCCAATCTACATCATCATGGCGTAATGCTAAAGCTCCCTTTGGATGGAGATGTTAAATCGAGATCCTCACTTATTGTGGTCAATAAAGATCAATAAAGAACTTATACAAAACTTACCCTGCAGCTGGCCACTTAATCATCCCCTCATACATCTGATTGGCTACACAATCTCGTCACATTACCTACCCACTTTGGTTCCCTGGGTCATTAGTGCAAATGTGTTTAGCGAACCGACCTAGTTAAATTAAGAGGCAATCTTAATGCAGCCGTGAAGGCCAAATTGAATGCTTAGTAGCAGGTAAGAATTATTAAATATTTTTTATTATTAGAGTTGAGATTGTGGCACTGTGTGCTGACATGACGTCACGTGTAATGAAAGGTAGCACACATCAGTCATAAAACATGTTTGTTGTTTCTTTTGATGTGGCAACAGCAGCTTTGTCATTTTGACAAATGTCAGAGAACCCATAATTAGAATTTTTGGGGAAAATTACCCATTGCATGCAAAATCTCTATTGTGCACAGAATTGGCATACTTCATCCTTCTCAAGGCTGCTATCTCTTTTTGTTAAAATCCTTATCCACGTAAGGGGTAACCAATGATTTAGTATTTTCCCCTGCTAAACACTTGAAGTGCTGCACTGAAGAATGACAACATTGAAACAAAGGAATGTGAACTTCTTCACAAGCAATTTCTGGCTTTGCTGGGCATCATTGTGAGGAATTTATATTGTGTGTTATTCTGCGAGCTTTATGGCTTCTCTAGCTCATAGTGAGTGGCTTAGAGATAAGTGAACGTAAATATGTAAGTGAAGCTAAAACTGCATGCACTTTGGGTGACAAACATTCTATGAAAGGTGCATTATAAAGTTATTATTATTATTAAATAGAGAGGTACAGAATGTTCTGAGGAACTAAAAATTTGACTAACATGTTAATGCCGCATTAAAAAGCGTATATAAGTTTATATACATTTAAATAAAATGGTATTCACTTTAAATCATTTTTTTTTATTACGGATGTTTTTATGCTTGTATTTTCTTTCATCATAAGGTGCATTTAGAAAATGTGTCATCTGAAAACTTTTCCACTTTATATTTATTTCTAGTTATTTTTTATTTTTTTACATCTACTGTCAAGAAACGTGTGAACATCCCCACTGAATAGACCTCATTTACAATGCTCTGCTGGTCAGAGTGTCACTGTGGCAATGACATTGGCATGAGTGACAGATGGTAAACAAGCAGAGCCTCTTTGATGGGCCACATAGTGGTTTCTTCTCAGAGAAATCACGTGCTGCCCTTGCCAAGGCCTTTACAGTGGAGGGTTTTACTAGGAGGGATTTGAATTAATGCGCAAAAGATTAAAACAGTGTCTGAACTCTCAACAACAAGGATTCATTAAATTAGTGAATCAATTCAGTTGAGTCAATTAGTTTTTTTTTTAATTAAAAACCAGTACATATTTATATGTTGTGCATTACAAAAACATAAGATTTTTACTGTTTCTTTAATATTGTTTAATATTAGTGTACAAAAGATTTTCTGTGTTAAATGAGAATTTAAAAAAACTTAGGAAACGTTTTATTCTTGAATTGGTTGTTGTAGACTTTGTGGTTGCTTGTGAGGTTTACCAGTGCCATTCCGTGTACTATTTCAACAGACCCCAGAATTTATTGGATGTCAAAGACAACAGGCCAGTGGTGGTTCTTAGCCGGTGCTGTTAAGTAACTCGTTGTGCTGTCTTGATGATGAGTCTTGATTGACACGCCACTGCCTCTCTAAACTAGTTAAAATGCCCATAATCCTTCAGGATGTAATCTGAGTTGACATCCCATCTAAATGTGACTGCAGCGTGCCGGGCAAAGTGATAGTGGTACTCTGTGAACTAATAAAGTAAGAACTAAGAAACTTTCTTAAAATTGCTCAGCAATAATTACATTTTTAGACATCAAAAATAAATTCTAGGTTATTCTTGTTATTAATTCTGTGTAACATATTTTGGTCATCTCAGAAATGGAAAAAATAAGGTTTTGAAACTGCTATTGGCTTCCTACAGAGAAAAACAGTCTATACTAAAAAAAAAAAAAATTCAGGCCATAAGGTACGGTCTCGTCATTACAGTCCTGTGTAGTGTAGGGTTCTATGGGACGCAGCAGACACTAAACTGTAAAATGTAAGGAACGGTTTGAGCACCACTTTGATTAAGACCCCATGATTAGTGCCTCATTCCAGGCGTATCCATGTATCCAAAAACAAAGGGAATCCTCAGTGTTGCCCAGACCCTGAACAGTCAATGGCTTCTTGTGGAGTCCCAGGTTTCTGCAGTGTGAGGAAGTGCGCTGTGATTTGGAGAGTACACAAGTGGAGCTCAGTGCAGCACACCATGCAGATTCCAAATAGGAAATGTCTCTTTACTTTGCGGCAATCAAAAGACTGGGTGTTTTTAAAGTCAGGTTCTTGTGCTTGCAATGAATTTGGAATATGGAGCAGAGACAGAACCTGTACCGTTTGGCAGCAGTCTGATACCAGCGGTGAGTTTGACTCAGGTTTCTTTTAGCATGTACCGCACTTCATCATTGGGTTAGTTCTCCATGCAACTTGATGCACGCTAGATACATTTATGAATGTTGTTATGAATGTCGTCAATGCATTAGATACAAATTCATGGTTGTTATGGTGAATCGGTAAGGACTGGTTCTAGATGGTAATTTGATTACAGTACACTGTTTGAATCAAGGGGCATGTTGGTTGCTTCAGATACACAAACCGTCTGATAAAATAGAAGGGACGTGAGGTTGTAGCAGAGAAAAATAGACGTTTGGCAAGCAGCCATCTTCTGGCAGTGACAGGTCCTGCATGCCCTCTCCTGTGATAGAGGGCATGGATTTTTTGTAACCTTTCTAAAAGAGCACCAACTGTTGTTGTCCTGTGTTTCATACACCTAATATTTTATTTGTCAATTTGCAGTTGCTGTCAGAATTTTACAGATGTTTATGTTGTCTTTTGTTTAAATATACGTGGTTCTTATGTCTGTTATAAAATCAAGAAAGAACAGAACCTTGGTAACCTTTATTCATACAAATACTGCTTACTTTCTCTTGTGTTAAAATATAATCAATAATTTTGGAGGTTGGGTGGAGTGTAGAAAGGGCAGGGCTGAAGGATAGAAGGGTCAGTTGGCTCCTTTTTAGCGTCCCTTAATTAGCGACTCGACCAGCAGCAGTTTGTGCTCCATCAGCACCTGTCTGTGCCGAGCCTTATTAAGAGCTGTCACGGGCTGTAAACGGGGACTGATGCTTTGTCAGAGGTGTTGCAGGCTGCGCTCCTCACGATTTTGAGGTTGGGGGGGTTGGTTGTGGAGAAATTGTTCGGCCTTCTCTGGTTCCAGTGCGTGGAATGCAGCTTTTCGCCCTCTGATCCCTGGCTTGGCCCTGAGGGTAGGGTTTCAACCAGGGTAGCAGAACCACGGGTACGGAGTGATGTTTGTCTGCCTTTATGGCCACGGTGTGAAAGATGCTGCAGGGCAGGGCTGATGTGTTGTCGCCTCGCGCCCTGGCCGAATATCTCCGCTTTCATCATGGAATATCAGCCGACTAGACTATTTTTGCCTGAAGCTACGAACAATTGTAATATGATGTGGCAAAGGCAGAGCAATTATAATTAAAAAATACGTTCGATATTTGTATGTTTCGAAAAAGACGTATACATTTCATAAGGGTGCTTGTCATAAAGGTGCTTCCCCATCCAGTTCTTTTGAAATGAAGAGACAATTTGGCTTGTTTCTGTGCATCATTGAGATGCCGCTTTGCATGAAAATATCTATTTATTTCTTTATTTTTTCTACATTTAGCTTCCGACAGAAATTTCATTTAATGAACAGCATGCATTCCGAATTTTGCTATCAAAAACATTTCCTAGTGGAAACATTTGGAAGGAGTGAAACAATAGAAGCAATTCCAAACTCACAATGGAAACGTGATGGAAAGGAACGGTCTTCCTTTCTGCAGTGTGGTTTAAAGCTAATGCAGGCTAGTGGAAAAATGGTTTATACAATTTCCTTTGGAAGTGTGGTTGAATGAACATGCAAACACCACTGAGCTGCCATGAAAACCTGTACTGTAGGCAGAAAGTCCCTTCAAAGTTGGGCCCTCTACCCACAGATGTTATTTGGCATTTCCACGGGTGTTCGCACACAGTGACCACCTTGTGGGATCCAGCTCAGAGCTGGACACCATCTCCACCAGCTTCCTCTTTCGTTATTTGTGCAAATTATTGGCAGGAAGAGTGAAAAGGGAAATATTCATGAAAGAAAGGGTCTAAACATGGCTGCGATTATTAGGGAATGCTGCGGGACGGCCCAGCCGTCGAACTGGGCTCTGATTTGCAGGACAAGGGGCCTTTGTCCCCAATCTGCAGAGACCCACAGCTCCTGTCCCTCTTCGGCCAGAATAGCACAGCAGGCCTTCTGGAAATAGAGCTGGCCCCGTTGGCAGTCCCTGCCGCTGCTCACTGCTGTCAAGAGCCAACAGAACCACCCTTTGTTTCAGGAGTTCAGAGGAATCATGGTTAAAAACAAAAACAAAACTGGAATTGTGTGTTAGTGAGAATTTGGAGAGAACAGAAGCACTTTGTCCAGGGAGCCTATTTTTGTGATTGCAAAATTAAATGACAGAGTATCTTTGTCACCTTTTTATGATTTTTTAAGACCAAATCTTAAAACTTATTTTAGGAAATGGTTCCTGGCCCTAAATACGTTTCATTGATGCCAACTTCCTTTCGTGAATAATAATTTGTTCCTGCCTCCATTGATGTGTGTTCTTGATATAAAATGTGAAATTAGAATGTGTGAATTCTTCAAGCCTTGATCAGTAAGTTTTCCTTCAGAAACTTGATCATGTTGTCTTCTGCTGCTTTGGCATCAGCTTCCCCTAATGTGCTAAAGAGCGAATGTGTAATGAAGGACCAAATCCTGTTAGGAGCGCAAAACAAAATGTTTTTTTTTTGGAAGAAGATTGGGATAGCTGTGGGAGTCCATAGTTCTACAAATTATTGTTTAATCATGTAAAATCTCCTCGTGCCATGTTCCCAGTTCTGTCTGAAGGCAGACAGATTAGTGCACAGATGGAATATTTTAGCCTTGTGAACTTAACACAAAACAAAAGAATATTGTCTGCCCTGGAGGTTTTGTGGGGGAACTGAATATGTTTCTTACGCAAAAGGTAGACAGATCCAGTGAAGGATCTCCAGGGCAATGCCTGAGAAAGATCATTTTTGTTTTTTTAAATACAGCCTATTTGATAGTGTTTCTTTGACAAATCTTTTTGGGTTTTGAGATGGTTTTTTGCCTTCCTGCAGTAAATGTGCGAACACAAATTTGATTTATTTTCACTTTTTTTTTTTTTGCTGGTATAGGTTTAGCCTGCAATAGCAGCTGAAGCAGTGTTAAATTTCCTTTATTGGACTGGACTAGATTAAGATTGGATTTAATGAAACAAAACAAACAAAGAGACCACAAGAATGCATTATGTTGAGATGAGTGCAATCTCTTTTGCACTGTTTAGTAATAGTCTTTCTTTTAGAACTATTTCTGTCAATGAAGGGAATCTGAACTTAAGTTACAGATCCTGTATCGAATGTTAAAACTCTTAAAATGTATGATTTCCCATTTGATTATTGTGCTGCAAAAAATACACCACCGGCAATGCATTTTTATTAATTTTCTTTATTTTTGACAAAAAACTGTAGGTTAAATGTGCTATGTTCAGTGCTTAAATTGCATTAGATTTGATGTCCACAAATGATTACTGCCTGTGCTAACCTTGGACAATTTGTTGTTGTTTTGTGCATTTCCCTCAGATGGCACTGAATTGTCAAACCCTGGCTTTTCACCTCCCTCCAGCCCCAATCCCCTGAAAAAGGGAAGCTCCATCACCTGGTCTTTTCCAGACAAGATCAAGTCTCCCCGCACTGTGCGGAAACTGTCTATGAAGATGAAGAAACTACCGGAACTTAGCAGAAAGTTGAGCGTGAAAGGGACCCCCAGCATTAGCCAGCCAGAGCCCCGGCCCTCTTCCCCCAAAAGTCACGGCGGGGCGGAGCCTCATCCTGGCCCTGCCCGCCTGTCCCCCGGGGGCAGCCAGACAGCAGCCAGCAGAAACGTCATCTCCCGTTACCACCTGGACAGCAGTGTGTCCACACAGCAGAGCTACAGCAAGAAAAGCAACGGCGGGGGTTCCAAGTCCGCCAGTAAAGGGGGCTACCTCAGTGATGGTGACTCTCCCGAGCTGGTGGCCAAGTCCGGGAAGCATGGCTCCGAGAGCAAGGCAGGGAAGAGTAAGGATTCCCCGGCCAGCTGCTGCCCCAAGCTGCACGGCACTGAGTTGGACATTGACGCCTTCCGGCATTACAGCTTCACAGAGCAGCCAAAATGTGCCCAGTATATCTCAGGCCTGATGAGCCTGCATTTCTATGGGGCAGAGGACCTGAAGCCCCCCCGAGTCGACTCCCGCGACGTCTACTGCGCCATTCAGGTGGACTCCGTCAACAAGGCCCGCACAGCCCTGCTCACCTGCCGGACCACCTTTCTGGACATGGACCACACCTTCAACATCGAGCTGGAGAACGCCCAGCACCTGAAGCTGGTGGTGTTCAGCTGGGAACCCACTCCACGGAAGAACCGCGTGTGCTGCCACGGAACGGTGGTGTTACCCACCCTCTTCAGGGTCACCAAGACTCACCAGCTGGCCGTGAAGCTGGAGCCCCGGGGCATGATCTATGTGAAGCTAAACCTCATGGACCAGTGGCAGAACTCCTTGGACGGGCCGGATATGGACCGTGACCCACAGGTGTTCGGGGTGGAGGCCTGGAGGGTGGTGGACCGGGAGGGTGCCGGGCTGATGGTGCCTCTGCTCATCGAGAACTGCATCACGGAGATCGAGAAGCGGGGCTGTCAGGTGAGCATTCTGGGGTTCTGCTTTAGAAAATGGGAATACCCACTTTCCACCATGAAAGCCAAATGTACTCGGACTTCATGTTTATATGATGTGTAGCCTATACCGCTATATGTTTTCTAATGCTATTTTAATAGGTGATGGTAAGAAAAGTAGTGTTTCTGTGTATTTGGCTTTATGACTGGGACGTGGGGGTGGCAGGGGGTTGTTGCGGATGTGCCAAATCACATTTTCCCCCCTCCTTGAAGCCACTGTCACCAAAGTAAGACTGGCTTTCGTTTCTCCTAATTGAAGTGGAGACGCTGGCAGTAAAAGTGTCTGGCCACTGTTCATGCGCTATCCTTCACTGGTGGGATCAGGAGTGCTCCAGGCCGCTCTGGGTCTATAAAGAACATTTATCAGCTGTGGGCTGCAGGGCCTGTCCTTTAATCCTGAGAGCTCTCTGTATTAATTAGAAAAGCATGCAGCCCTGGCAGGCACAGCTGGTGCTGAGCAGGACTGACGCAGGATATTATTAAAGCAGTAGGGGCCCTTATCCCAGCCTCCTCACGCCTCTGTCTGCAATGGGAAGGGATCTACGGTAGATTAGGAGGAATTTATAGGATGTGTCACCGAGGCATGTGGAACGGGCTCACAGTATCTCTTTAAATGTACTTTGCCTCGAGCACGGGATCTCATTTTATTTTAAAAAGAGAGCGACTTCTTCAGCACGGAAAAGGGTCTGGTGGGTTGCCGTGAAAATGGAGTACGCCTTGCGGCTGTTATGGCTGTTGATGTTTTCCAACTCCTCAGACAGTCTTGTGTCAGAAAGGCATGCAAGGCATATGTGCGGTATGTACTTAAACACAGTGTGCACCATGAGGGCCGATTTAGCGCAAGTCTTTTTAAGGGAGAGAAAAACAAGAGTCAAGCTCGTATTCTGCACGTACAGAATGTCACGAGAGTTGGGAGCCTGTGAAAATGCCACGACCCACGTTCTCTTTTTACCTGAAAAACTTTCCTCTCTCCTGCAATTGCCCGCAACCGCTCCAGACATCCGGTCCTGTCAGATTTTCTTTAATTAGAACTTGGTGGTTAGAAAACAAACACCAGGAGTTTTTAAACAGTTTTTATTTCAGTTTTAGTTGGCAGTACTGGCAATAGGTTGAAAAATTTTATTACAAACTGCACTGGTAGAAGAGGTCAGAAGGTGATGGCCTCTCTCATTGTTAATATCGCAGGTGCAACTGTCTTTCGCCGACCCATTGAGCGGCTCTCTCTCCACTCACTGACCTGCTCTTTTGCTGTTTAAATATCAAACAATCAAATCCTCCCTGGACGGCACATCCGGGCGGCCCGGAGTACTTCAGGAAGCAAATATTTCAGCGCAGGAAATATATATATTTTTTAAATTAACATGAGGTGGAGCTATTGTTTCCTATTGGTGAGGTGTGTCACTCATCACTTGGAGATAGGACAGGAACTCTTCTCAGACAATGTATGTGGATTCCTTTGTTACCAAAGGAATCACTCTCTAAAACAGTCAGCTAGTTCCTAGTGTCTTTTAGCACACCTAGAAAACCAAATCTCCACCTTTTCTGTTCATGCTCTTTCACTATCATACAATGTGGAAGAAAGTTATATTGCCATATAAGGCTAGGCAGCCTTGTAGTCTGTAATGCTGTAATTTATGTTGTCATACTGCTTGTCGTTGTATACATATGTGGAGGTAGGCAGATAAAGCTATTTAGGAACACAGTTTGTGTCTGATTCTCGGATTTCTTGTTGATGAACCAGAGGCTTGATCGTCAGAGAACGTGAACTGAAGCGCGACCAGTCCATACTGGTGAGGCACTGTAAACACATTGCCTTTGTTTTCTGTTAATGGTCTGTTAAATCGACGTGCCTTTCCCAAGTCGAGAGCTTGCTTGCAGAAGGAATCTACAGAAGTCTGTTGGCAAGGAAAAGAAAGACTTTTGCCAGTGATTTAAAGCCGTTTAGTAGTAAAAAAAAAAAAAAAAAAAAAGTATTAGTCATTACAATTTGATTGGTCATCACAAGTGTATATTACTGTCAAATGTGTCTCTTAACGTAAAAACATACTTAAAGGAAGCTCTGTCATAACTCTTTGATGGGTGTTATTATATGAATCAAGCTCTTACTTGCATTATTAAGAATTCTGAACCTCACCTTTCTCCAAGAGTGGCTGACTCAAACCAGCCTTACTATCAGCCAAGATATTTAAATGAGCAAACTGCAAAATTTTAAACCTGGCCAAAGACATTTTTCTGCAGATAGCTATTTATCACTTACATATGTTGGAAGCATTTTGGTAGGTAAGCATGATATAATGGTCATGATTTTATTGGTTAGAAATGGAGTGGAAACACTAGAAAACTGCAACAAAACAGGGGGGAAATGCCTTGTTCCTTTTCAGAAGTAAATTTAAATAGATTTTTTTCCAATATGCGGACCAGTAAGTGCCAGATTTAGGTGCACTTGTGGGTTTTTCCTTTCATATTTCTGTACCTCGTGACCAAGAGGGGGAGCGATTGTTTGTTTTAAATGCTCAATTGTGCATTGAAAAACTTGATATGTAAAATAGGCTTTAGGAAATGCGTATGACCCTGGGCGCCTATTCATGTCTCATGTAATTTCTTTCATGCATTTCTGACTGCGTTCAGTGTAAATAATGCTGTGTGAGAGAACGTGTTAAGGTAAACGGGGCAGGTCATATTGCCCCCTTCACCACAAAACTGTATTCGTGCCTGTCAAACTGGACCAGGGACCAGTAAAGACACAAATGTTAAATGAAAGCTCCCTGCTTCCTGGACTGAGAGTGATGCATGCCTGTTAACAGGTGGTGGGGCTGTACCGTCTCTGCGGTTCAGCTGCAGTGAAGAAGGAGCTGAGGGAGGCCTTCGAGAGGGACAGCCGTGACGTCGATCTGTCTGAGAACCAGTATCCCGATATCAACGTCATTACAGGTAAAAGCAACCCGACACCCCTCAGGCTCCTGGCCTGTAGCACAACAAGCCAAACAAATCCTGTTATTACCCATATTAGGTTACAAGGAAATTTGGAGGGACTGATGGGTCTTAATTGAATTACATAATAGAATGTTCAAATCTTGACATTTGCAAGAAGCACTATGCACTTGATTTCCTCTTAGCAGTGTTGTTCATTACAAATAAAATATAATTGAATTAAATATAATTATAATTATAATATTATATGTAATTATAATAATTATTCATTGTTTTTTTTATTATGTTTTGGTTTTTAATACCTACTCGCATGCATAGTTTTCTGTAATTAATAAAGATAAAACTTGATATAAAAATAAATTCTTGATGGACATCAGAGATGATTATGATGGTACATTCCCCTGAAGATTATTTTCTCACAAACAATGAAAATAATTTAAAATTCCAATGAAATATTGCCGTTGAATGAAAATTGTGAAATTCAATATTGATATTTTTCAGAACCTTGTGTTTTTTGAATGCCTTCTGAGAGACATTTCCTCAAATGAAACATAGACTGCGCACAGGAGGCACAGTATGAAACATAAGCCTATTTAGTAGCTTAGTAGTTTCAGTCGTTTCTGTTTATTGCATGGATTAATTTTATTAATTAATACCATTTCTTAAATCAAAAAGAATTAGCAAGTACAGACCAACAATAACAACAAAACATCAAACCATGTCTATTGTGACGCACCTTTTTAACCCCTAAATTTTTAAGTCGCCACAAGTATGAGCATTTTTGCTCTGACTAACTATGGACACATGCATGTACGTAAATAAATGAAAAAAATAGTGATTTGAATGTAAAGGGGAATTCTAAAAATGAATATGTTCAGGAAGCACACAAAACAATCACACGTAACACATATTTAACTAGTAATCCACACCTGTAGTGGTTTGTGAGACCATGTGAGTCAGTTCAATTTGTGTGTTAAATTTGAATGTGACATCAGTGCTTTGCTTCAAATTCTAATGGTGTTAAGTAGCTGGTTAGATGAGTTATTCATTAAAACGGAACTAGAAATGTCCAGTTGTATTTAAAACAGAAGGGCTTTACCTTATAGTCAAGTCTGCAAATCCTGAGCCTTAAAGAATACTCAGAAACTAAATATTTCTGGCAGTGTCTCAATGAGGCGATAACATAATTATCTATAATTACCCCTGTGTGTGAGCATATGTTTCTGTGTGAGTTTGTGTGCACTCGCACAATACGCTCACTGTGAAAGAGAAATTAAACATTTGTGTCTTTGGTCTAAAGCCAAATGCGAACAGAGCATTCGTCATTGTGAAAAAAGACAGAATGTTTCTGCTACCTACATCTGGGATTGGGTGGTGAGGAAAACCATAGAATTGCCTACACAGACTTTCAAAGCCTATTCACAATTGTATTTAACGTTAGGGCTGTCTTATTGTTTAAATTTGAAAAACCCCAGGACAGGGTGTTGATGACCAGGTCTGTGTATGATATTGAAATGGCCTTTGATGTGAAAGCACCATGGAGACCAGTGGGACCTGGCAAGTGGAATTAAATCAAAGTGAATTAATTGGTCATTAGTCCTCAGGTTTACCTATTAGAACATAAAAAGGAGAACAGGCCCTTCAGCCTATCTAGGCTTGTGCTTTTTGCCTACTGCCCAGAGAATATTTGGCACTTTATCAAGCCCAGAACTGTTTAACATTCAAAAACTATAAAACAGACTATAATCCATACCATTACTACTTAGTTGCATTCTTGCATGTGTGTTGCCTGAAGTTTAACAAGAAATATCATGAACAAGTGGAGGACATTCTGCCCAGTATTTCTGTCGTTCCTGCTGGGGCTTGAAGTGAATTTCCTAACATGAACCAGGCAACATTGATGTCATTTTTTGCTCCAGGTCGAGACGTATGGTCTTCTTATCTCCTGACCATCCAAGGTCATCTGAAACCATTAAACAAAAACTCAGAAAATGTTAATTTTATCTGCCGACCTATCTGAAAGTGCTCCAGGCACATTCAAATCTTGGTGGCCATCAGCTTCAAGAACACTTTTGTTACGAGCCCACTGCTCTCTCCTAATAGCTCTTTCTCTTGCGGCCTGGGCAGGTGGTCATTGTACAATCCCAGCTCCCGTGAGCCATGTTGAGAATCTAAACATCTGTATAAATTGGATTGTCAGTCAAGTGAAATAAAGTCACCCAGTCATCGGCATGCTTTTGCAGTTGGGAATTCCACTCAACACACGGAGTCAAAAAAAGGCGAAAAAAAACTTTTTTCTCCCTCCAAAAGAGGAAGACTGTGGAAGCCTGTAGTCCGGGGCTCATGTTGGTTTTGGGAAGAGGCCCACAATGCCGATCTTGTATCATGTCTGCTTTGATCCGCATGAATTTGCATGTCAGGGTAAAGAACACAGTTAACAGTTGAACGAGTCAGAAAAAAAGAGCCAGCACCAACGTGAATTGTTGGTTTTTGCTTGCTGTCTAAATTTGCTCTGCGGAGCGAGTGGGTGTTGCAGATAGCCGGGGAGGGGGAGGGGGATAGTTGAGTGTTGAAGGGGGGGTGGGGAAATCAGGACAGCTAATAAGCAGGCGAAAGAGAGAGGAGCTGAGGGGCTGCGTGTCACAAGGCTAATTTAAAAAGCAGAGGTAGTGAAAGGGATTACTGGGGTCGAAGTTCAATCCAAAGCTTGCAAAACATGTGCAGTGTACGGGCCTTTTTTGTTCAAAACAATAATCCAGACAAGTGGCACTGAAAAGGATGTCCTGATCATCAAACTTGTAACGTTCAGAAAATGAACAACATTTAATTGATTCCCAATACATTGTGTGTGTGTGTGTTTGTGTGTGTTTGTGTGTGTTCTACTGGACCTTAAAACATGGCCTGATTCATTTAAATTCTCATTTTCCAATTATACCACTTTTCATTTAGCCGTTTGGTTATACTGCTTTACCTCAAGGCTACAGTAGCGTAGTTTAGTACAGTTATAGCAGTGAACCCATCACCCCCAGGACTACCGTCCCTGGCTCTAGCCACTTCTCATGCTACCATTAGCAGAATTAGCTGAAAGGAATATGGGGGTTAGTGGTCTGGTGACCTGTAGTGTTTTAATCGAATAACAGCTGTGGACTGGAATGAGGCATGAGTAACTTTAATTAACCAGGTCATCGATCGCCACCTTATTTGACTTGGAGGCATTCCAGGGCATGCTGTTTAGTGTTAGCAAGGCTATGTGTCATCAAGGCAGATCCTCCTCAGATGCACAGATATAAAGGGATGCTGGGGTGAGCAGGCATAGGACGGTTAATTCCTACCTCAGATTTTCCCTAGCAGTGTACCATAGGGAAACGGCCATATCAACTGGATTTCTTTGGTTTAGAGAGCCAGCTTTA
Organism: Ilyophis sp. 1 JC-2022; assembly: GCA_022702515.1. Lineage (NCBI taxonomy): Eukaryota > Metazoa > Chordata > Actinopteri > Anguilliformes > Synaphobranchidae > Ilyophis > Ilyophis sp. 1 JC-2022. The sequence goes on from CM040403.1 coordinate 105,227,835, forward strand.
ATTAAGCTTTCAGCTCCTATTTTTTGTCTCACTTTGTTTGCTTTGTGTTAAGTTTTGTTCTTTAACCAACTTTGGTTCGCAGTGTAGTACAATGGTTAAGGAACTGGCCTTGTAACCGAAAGGTTGCAGGTTCGATTCCCAGGTAGGATATTGCCGTTGTACCCTTGAGCAAGGTACTTCGCTTCATTATATATCCCGCTGTATAAATGGATAATATGTTGTGTAAAAAAAGTTGTGTAAGTCGCTCTGGATAAGAGCGTCTGCTAAATGCCTGTAATGTAATGTAACTAAAGAGCCAGGCTGTTCTTGGAAATATTTGATTATGAGAATGTTGTTGCTTCACCTGGCAGTAATTGCAGGAGCAGTAGATAGGGCTCCTTAGTGTGGCCTGCAGTAAAAATTAGCCTTAGTTATTAATACTGAAAATTTGCCAGTCTGGAAGTAGTTTGTAGTTCTTTTTTTTCTTTTTTTTTGAGGGTGAGGGCAGTGTTTTGATGAAGCTGATGGTAAGGGGTTAGTTGGTGGGCATAGGACCTAACTCGTGTCCTGGATGGATCCTGACCCCCCCACCGTGTGAAGACATGGAAAGTCATTAACAAGTGCCCCCTTTGTTGCCAAACAAACACAGATGGTATTTGACTCATGCATTGGGGATTAGCTGAACTCTGGGCTGGCCAGGAGGCACCCTGGATACAAAGAGGTACAACTTTGTGTGGGTGTCGGAATCGCACACGAGGCAGTGGACTGGGCTGCACCCCTCTCCCGGTCAGCACTGGGGGACAGAACAAGCCACTGTCTGTTCTCTTGTGCTGGTAGTGTACCCATCCGTCTGTCGGATAGAACATAAGGTCAGAAGTGGGTCTGTTGGAGATGCTGGATATTGGAAGTCTAAACATATAGAAAACCAGTACACCCTCCCCCCCATACTTAGACAGGGCTTTCAATGGCCTTTTATTTTAGACTAGACACATCCGGATAGGAATTTGACTGTGCAGTATCAGATATAAGTTATATAATAAGTGGACACAACATGGATTCCTCAGTGTAATTATCACTATTGACTAGAATTGTGTAAATCAATAAATAATAATTTCTCCAAATGCTCAAATACTCTTGTAAGCCTTGCAGTCAGGCCACTGTTCTTTTATTTGGACTGTGTGCATTTGAATGCCTGTTGCCTTTTGTACAAGCTGTGGAAATGAGGAACACCTGCAAAAAGCCCACCTGTTTGCTCCACAGTCCTGACCTTGCCTTTGTTACAGGATTTGCTTGTGTGTCGAGTTCCTGGTCCAGCCAATAGGGGTTAAGGTTCTTTAAAACAGAGCAAATATGCAGCTGAGTCATAGCAGGGTAATGATTTACTCCCACATAAAGGCAGCATTCTTAGTGTTCTGGGTCACTTCACACTTGCATAGGGGTTATTGGTGTTTATATTAAACCAGCTTGCTGTTATTACAGATGGAGTCACTAAGGTTGTGAAGGGAGAAAAGGTGTATTTTAATTTGGCTATCTAGTTGCTTTCTTGCTCATTCCTCTTCTATAACTGAGAGGGTTGGTTTTAAATGGGGGGGGGGGGGGGTACAGTATTAAAATTGTCAGTATAGAGAATGCAAATAGCTGTATGCATTTTCTCGAAAAGAATGCATGGCAGTAAACAAGTTGCTTTTTGATATGTTCTGTTTTAATATGTGTAATTACATAGTGTGTATTTAGCTGCTTGGAGGTAATGTCAGATTTTGCCTATCGAAATTGCCAAACCTTTCCGCATTAAGTTCTTATATTGCAGAAGCGAAATAGTCCGAATAAAATAACATGTTTTAGCAAAGTTGGCATGATATCAAGACACGTGTACAGAATTATTTCACATGTATGCCCAAGTTAATCTCTTATGTCTTTAACAAAGAACACTCTGTTGAAGGAGTGAGGGGTGATTTTTCTGTCATGTTCTGTGGAGGCAGGGGCAAATTGCAGGGATTCTGACAGGTAAAAACACAGCGAGTAAAGAGGTCAGACTGAGATGCGGATAACAAGAATAAGATGCTCATCATTACCTAAGCACAGCTCTACACAGTTTAAAGTACAAGCACTGGGAAGCATGTGGATGACTACAATAGAATAAACATTTGCTCTATATTGTATTTATTATAAAATGTCTCATGGAGTCCTACCTCACCATTTTCATGATTTCACCATTTCTCGTACCTTAGCCTGCTGTGAATATATAGAGAAGCTGTAAACACTCACTAAATCAAATTTTTCAAAATCCCTAAGCCTGCACCACAACTAAATATATGCCTGTCAGTATGGATGTAGTCCGTGAGAATCCTCTTGTAAATGTTTACCCTGGTAGTAGACTTTGCAAGGTCTTGTTCCGTACAGGAATGAAAGACTGTTATTTTGTACTTTTGTGGCTGCTGCTGGTTTGGAATGAACAAGCCCAAGCTCACACATCTTTGCTGTTGTGTTGAGACGTGTTGGGTCTTGATTTAATGGAGCATGGTGGTGGATCAGATGCTGGGATAGAGACCGCAACTAATAGACCCTGTTGTGCATACTAACGGCAGAGTTTGTATCCGCAGGAAGGAAAGCTGTGTTGGGTCTGCGAGATGCCAAATACTGTAGCTGTTGATACTTGACAGTGATTTCAGAAGAATCAAATTACACAATGTTTTTCTCAGTTGTACAACTTTGCTGGAAAGTGTTTTCTTTTTTCTTTTTTTTTGCATTTAACTTTTTTTTTGGCCAGTTTTTTGGCAGAACTGGGGGACTAGGAGGCTACAGGCACTGCTGGTGAATTTCTCAAGCCACTTACAGGTCCTGTGGGAATGGCCTTGTTTGCTGAGAGTGATGTGTAACGACGGCGATAAAACTAAGGACAGATTTATTGTCTCAAATCTATTTAATCTGTTCTACTGTTCATTTCATTTCTTCAATAGCATTCATTGAGAAATTATGTATGAGACGGCACCCTGTGCCCCAAAAGCAGTACATTAGTTGAGATAAGCCTGCCGCTTTGATGCGTGTCGCTGAATTTAGTGCAAGCTGATAATTTATTATCACATAAATGTGTAAAATTCAGCAAATATTTGTCTGACGTGAGCACCAAACTGCTCCGTATTCTACAGCAGTTCTGGTAATGCTAAATAAATTTACAGATTAATTTATGACACAGTAATTACCACCTAATGTAATATTTAGCTTTGAAGTGAATGTGAGTAATGGGGCAGTCCTATGCAAACTCACTTCAGTCAGTCAGAACCTGTCTTCTTTTTGAACGTATGGCCCCCGGTGGCTTGAAAATTGATGAAAGCCACTGCTGCAATGTATAATACTCTCATCACCTAGATGCATACTCCGCTAGCATTGCTTTGAATCTGAGGCAATACCTGAACATGTGATTGATGTGATGTGATGTGTATTTCCCTAGCTAACAATGTTTTCTAATGGTAACACTAACAATTGTTGTCTGCATGTTTCTATGATCTCTGTAATAAATATAAACATTCTTTATACATTTTGTAATTTTATATAAATGCATTGAAACCTGTCTAAGGCAGCCACATTGGGGTGTAAAGAAAAATGGCAGTCACATGATTGCCAAGGCAGGTTTCAATGTATTTCTGTATGACTGAAACAATCCATTCCTATTAATGCCACATTTAACCACACTTCCAAGCACAAGAGCGGTGAAGTTAATTTGAGTCATTCGGTGGTATTTCTATTCTATGAGGATGCACAAGATGGATGTTGCATGCCAGTATTAGATACTCAAGTTACAGCTGCGTGATGGAGGGCTTTTGCTTCCATAACGTTTCTAATCACTTTTACTAAAAAAAGATTTTTTTGTTGAGGTGTCGGGCTGTCGGCGTAACTGACTTATGAGCTGCCATTTTACTGATTGAGTGGAGACAAAGACCAGGCAGATCTAACATTCATGCTTCTTTGTTTATAGAGCATAGAACGTCATCAGGCCAGAATACAAGCTTAACAAACTGTGGAAAATGTCCGGGGGCCATCCTTTACTCGTGCAATCCCATCTACGGTTAGACACACATTACAGTACCTGCAATGCAACAAGGAATAGCTACAACACAACTGAACATCATGGCGGCGCATAGAACATTAGCGAGCCAGTGGCTAACTAGCTAGCTACTATGCTAGACAAGGATTAAGGTGTTTCTCAGAAACGCCAAAGGGATTCTTATAAGCCGAGATTTGTGAAACTCTGCTTTGACTAGTGGCTATCATACCCATCAGTAAATCTACTGTGGGAGAGCAACAGCATGGCCACCGACCATATTGTGCAGGTGACCATATAGAGACAAATGAAAGGGGAGTACCAAAAAGTGGCCACCATACAAATTATATGGTGTCACCATATATAATTTTATACATTTGGAAAGCGCAAGGGATTTTGTACATTTTGCTGAGAATGGAAATTTGACTGATCCTTCCACTGCTTATATAATCAAGACAGAGTGAAGTATCGGCAAAAGTAGAAAAATCTATTTTCTGCCAGTGGCCCCATCGTAAGCCTTTTCTCTTTTTAGAATGAGTTCCATGCTTTGTCACTTCCATGTGTTCTTTGGTGTGACCCTTGGGGCGGTTGTACCTGTTGCCAGTCTCCATTGTGAGAGACGGATGACGGAAACTTCTTTCAGACCAGGTTGAGCATAGGAAATTCATTGATAGTTTTGAATAGCTATTTATTTACAAAAAGTATTTTCTGCACGCTGGCAAGAGTTTTCATTTTTCTTTTTATCCTGATGAATTATCGGCATGTGTTTGATTTATTTTCTCTGTGGCTGAAGAGTGACGGTGTGGGTTTCACGTTTGGCCTTTTCTTTGTTTGGGCCTTGGGGAGGATGTCACCCTTTTAGACAGCCTCATATTCTCAAGCTGCTGTATAGTGCCTGATTCCAATCAGGCGTCCTACCAGACTCCATAAAATACATCAGAACAATAGGCTGTCTGCACTTACCAAAGCCTGCCAGCTCACACTGCCTAAAAACCTGTAAGTGTACAACAATGACTCAATAAAAAACTGTGCTGATTCATACAATACTTGTAGGTTTATGGCCTAGATTAGACATGACCTTCTGTTAAGCTATGAGAAATGGTCACTCTGTAGTAAAATTATGCTGGCCAACCCTATCTCCTGTTAATCATTGTAGTTAATTTTATTACAATGATTGTGATTCCATCTCTTTGATGCGAGTCCACTTTTTTAATAGCTGTGTGTCTGGTCCTTTGTCTCCAGGTGTTTTGAAGGACTACTTGAGGGAGCTGCCGTCGCCCCTGATAACCAAGCAGCTGTATGAGGCTGTTCTGGACTCCATGGCCAAGAGGCCCCTGCGCATCGGAGCCAAGGGCTGCGAGAACGAGGCCGCAGACTCCGAGCGCACCGTCAGCCTCCTTCAGATCCTTCCAGAGGTGGAGAAGGTAACGGCACCCTGGGGCGGGCATGATTCTCACCGGGGAGAGGGAGGGTTACAGAAGCCAGCCTTTCCCAGCGAGGCGTCCCTATCAGAGTGAGGCTATGAAGTGGCACTGTTGTTGTTGGCCTCTTCTGTTCTCACCACTGGGGCTTCCGGCAGAAAGCTGCGTTCCACACCTCCGTCTTTGTTTAGGCTCCTTAACATTCCTGGCATGGCAGCACCTCCCAGATGACATTGGTTGAGGGCCTGCAGCTGCTGGCAGACATAAACATGCATTCATCGGGTTCTGATAGCGAGGCTCCTTGAGGGCAGTGCGCACAAGCGTGTTGGGAGCCGCCAGGCTCTCAGTCCTGCCGCAGTGCCTGAATGGAGCTTTACGCATTCTGTAAAGATCAGCACTCAATCCAGAACCCTTTTGTACAACTCTAAACTTCAGGCTCAGTGCCAGGTTGGTGGCTGGAGAAGTATATAACAGGAAATGTGAAGAGCATTAGTCATGTTTTTGATGTCTTCATTTTACAAGCTATTATACGATTATATAGCAGTCTCTTCTGTTTGTGTGCTGACTTGTGTTGTCTGTGGCCGGTGGCAGGTAACCCTGCTTAAGCTGCTGGACCACCTGAAACTGGTGGCCTCTCATCATGAGGTGAACAAGATGACGTGCCAGAACCTGGCCGTTTGCTTCGGCCCAGTGCTGCTGAGCCAGCGCCAGGAAGCCTCCTGCCACAGCAACCGGGTCTTCATCGACTCAGAGGAGCTGGCCAGTGCCCTGCACTTCAAGAAGCACATTGAGGTTCTGCACTATCTCCTGCAGCTTTGGCCAGGTATGCTGTCCACAACTTTTCTTCCCGTTTCTGTTTTCTGTACCCCTTTTTTGGGTTGAACTTGCCGATGACTTGTGGAGACAAGTTACAAGCCTGATGCTTGAATAATGGTTTCTTTTTATGGTGCTGAAATTTATGGCTACAACCGTGTCTTGCTGTCACTCAACAAAGGACCAGGGCAGATGTCTCTCAACCATGACCATTGATTTAAAACATTACCCAAGTTTAATGGTTTGGTTACCCAGGCTTAAGGCTTTGATCTGAGGTTAGCAGCATGGCATTGAAAACAGCTATTCTTTATTCTAGAGCTGACATAGTCCACAGGGTGCTTCATCATGAGTTGAAAGCATGTTAACAATAGGCTTTCAACATGCTTTTCTAGATGGCAATTTCGGAAATTGCCATCCAGAGCGGACACTGCACCTTGTGGTCGAAGAGCATCTTTTATCTCTTTGTACAGCAGTTCACATCAGCAGTTAATTTCCCCCTCTGCCTGAGCAGAAATGCATTGAATGGAATGTGCACCTTATAAGCTGAGGAAGGGATAGGCGTGAAGTGTGGAATTACAACAACGTTTAGGAATGAAAAGTTGTTCAAATGTGCAGGGAAATAAGCGCACCCGGTCAAACCCCTTGCATGGAGGGTAATGTTCTACGCAGGGTCTGTTCTGCCAGTTGATGTGGCTGTAGCTTGAGTATATAATACTGGCATGCAACATCCATCTTGTACATCCTCATCATTTAAAAATACCACTGAATGACTCAAATTAACTTTACCGCTCTTGTGCTTGGAAATGTGGGTAAATGTGGCATTAATTACAGATATCGGACATGCCACAAATAAAGGTTGCACATGATATGAAGGGTGCAAAATTCCAGCTCGGGATTGATTTTGAACTCTTGTCAAATTACAGTCCCAGCCAGTGGAAACCCTCTGACCCTCACCCACCTGAAATTTTACACTGAATCAAGCTGTAACCTGATATGTGCATCACTCCCACCTCCCAACATCGACTTCCTTGGCTTTAAAAGCACTGTGCACCATCTATAATTAACGGCATTCCTAACCTAACCTTAGCCCCAGCGCTTCACCCTCACGGTTTGCAGTCATTAGGTTGTCCTTCCTTCAGCTGCAGGGATGTGTGTGATGACTGGGTGCTGCATTGTGACTGTGTGTTTTTGGTGTGTGTGTTTGAGGAAAGGGCAGGTGGTCAGGGAAAGAGGAGCAGGGTGGGGGGGGGGGAGGGGGTACACGAAGGCCAGCATATTTTTAGACCGCCAGGGACTGTTACGCTGGAGGCCGAGAGGGGAAACTCCCCTACTAACATGATGAGGCGCTTTGGGAGTTCACGGTTTTTCCCCATATCCTGGGATCAGCCACAAAGCTGCCAGCTGCCCGACTTTTCCTCTTTTCCGTGGTCACAGGAAATAGAGCTGTGATTCTGTTCTGTTGCCCTGGTTACTGGAAAATAACTGTTCGTCTTAGGTTGTTTTTTTTCTGGATTTTTTCTTATAAGTCCATGCAATGTAAGGTTTGATTCCATGCAATGCTTTTGTTTTCATTACTCACTATAGGAAGCAACTAAAGGTGGCGGAGAGTTAGTTACACACTGATTGTAAAGAGGAGGACAGGTAACTGGGCTATGGATGTGTCTGAGTGCACTACACTAAACTGAGCTCAGTCATTTTTTTTAGATGACGGACATGCTAACGTTCTCTGATTGTGGCTGAAGGAGCCCCTCTCAGGTCATTGTAGGTCATATTTTTTGATCTGCAAGTGACCAGAACTCCTGCTGTGTTTTCATTCATCAAAGACATTTTTAAATCTCTCCCTATATTCTAAATGACACCTGATGGGGAAGTCAAACTATGGATAGCATATGCTAATATTGTACAACACTGAGACAGTACCCCATATGCTAATATTGCACAACACTGAGACAGTACCCCATATGCTAATATTGTACAACACTGAGACAGTACCCCATATGCTAATATTGCACAACACTTAGACAGTACCCCATATGCTAATATTGTACAACACTGAGACAGTACCCCATTGGTTGTCACATTTTTAATGGCCTGTCAGACCAGCATTTGACGCCATAAGATGTATTCACAGGACTCCCTACTTAAGACATGTTTTGAAAAAATCAGCCAAAATGAACCCGTATAACTTGAACCCGTGTGTTGCAGAGTGGATTTGGCATGCTGCATGGCATGTGGTTCTTTCCTCAGTTATGCCCCTTAAGACTGTAAAACGTCTTATGAAAATAACTCTTTCTTTTCTCTCATCTAGTGGTGGACCCCCACAGCAAGACCTCTGTCCAAGTGAAGGAGCCCCCCGCAGAGATGACGGCCGCCCCGCAGTACCTGCGCCGGAGGAGAGAGCGCCCCCAGGTTCTCAACCTGAGCGAGGCGGAGATGGCTGGAGTGCTGCGCCCCAAACCTGGCCGACTTGACAGCCCCAGCAACCGCTACGCTGGGGACTGGAGTTGCTGTGGAGAGAGCTACTTCCAGCCCCTGAAGGAGACTGCCAGCAAAGAGGCAGACTATGATGACGTGCCGTCAGAGGACACAGAGAGTGCTGAGGAAGGCCAGGAAAAAGGGGAGGAGGAACCTCCAGTTGTGGAGGAGAATGATGGACCAGCGGAGGTAGAGGAGGTGGTGGAGGAAACTGGACAGCCCGAGGAGTCCACCGATCACATTTTTTCAAGCCAGGAGCACCTAGCCAAAGAGCACACCTACCAGGCCTACATGAAAATTCAGGAGATCAGCCCAGTTCTGAGCAACAGAGTCAACCTCAAGGATCTGCAGGAGAGCATCGACACTTTGATTGGCAACTTGGAGAGGGAGTTGAATAAGAACAAGTTGAACGTGGGCTACTGACTTACAGTAAAGAGTGCAACGCATGGAGTGTGTCACTTGGGCCTGGTCAACCACATTGCTGGCAGGTACATTTCTGAGAGCCCACGAAATGGCACCTCTCCCGCTTTATCTCTCCAATCTCTTTTGGGTTTCCGTACCTGCCATAGGCATTCCTTCAATGTTTTCCGGTGACTATTTTAGAGTGTCGTTTGTTTTTTTTTTCTTCTTATTAGAAGAATCCATTGACCCTGAGGGGTGTAAAAGGTGCCTTAATTGTGTAAAGGTGGTACTTGTGGCAGCGGAGAGAGTTCTTGAGGTACATTATGTAAACCGATGCACTTACAAAGCTCGGGGAGCTTGTTCAAGTAGATGTAGGCTATGGGCTGGACTGTGGTGTACACCAGTGGCTGCTCAGCTCTCATGCAGGATTCCTGAAGTGCTGCTGTGGCCAGTGAGTTGGTCCTCATGCAGCAGGAGCCTGGGGTAGACCTGTGCCCATTCTCAGTGTATTCATTTGTCAAATCAAACAAACTGTATAGTTATAAATAACTATGAGATACGATAAATGTTCACCGGGTGCTAAAACATATGCTTCTTCTGAGGCGTGAATGGTACGTGTTGTATCATCTTTGAGAGAAAGGTTTCTCTGTCAATGTATACATGTAAAGATAATAATTTTCTATTTTTCTAGCCCCTTATGTATTTGCTTTGATACAGTGCAGATTCAAGCAGTTATTAAGATGCACGGAGTTACAAATTGTCAGAAAGACCTAATTGCCTGGGAACCAGCCATCCACATTGTATTGGAGCAGTCACCGTGGTGGTGACTTAATATACTTTGACAGAGAATTTGTTACTTAATAATTTAACTCTTCAATTATCCAGGGATCCAGAATTATCAGTATTTAATACAAGGAAAAAATAAATATAAACACATGTAATGTTTTTGCAGTATATTTTTTGACAGCTTATTTTTTCATTTGTTCCTATTTAAATGTTCTAAATTACCTTGTAGTATTGTTGATCTATAGTTATTTCATATAATGGATTGCTTTGTCCTCAAGCTACCTGTACACATTTTTTATGAATGTGTTGTGCTTTTAAATAATTTGTGGGACTAATGAAATTATTTTAGCTGTAAAATATAAATATATATAAATATATATACATATGCATATTCTCAGAAAGGCTTTGCTATTCTATCTGTACATATTTGGTATGTTTTTATTTAGTCACTGTTGGTATGAACTCTGTTTATGATTGTTGGTTTAAATTTACTGAACTTGGTCAAAAGCTTTACAGTCAAAACAAGCTCATTTTATCCCTGACTGTCCAGGGTGTTTATAGTTGTATATAGATATAATTTTTTGTTGTTCCTTTTATTTTTCCTTTGGCAGCTGCTCACACACACATTATTCAACTGTAAATTTTAAATGTAAAAAAAAATAAATTAATAAAGTTTGTCCCAGAAACATTTTTGATTGGGCAGTGTATGACTGTATTATGTCAGGATGTTTTAAAAGTATTGTGAGCATGCTCTAGGTACTGCCACACATCATTGCAAGTGAGGTGGGATCCCTGCCATTGGAGCAAATCTCTCTCTTCCTCATCAGTGATGTACAGTGTTGTGCAATTGTACAATGTGAGCTGGCTCTGCTGTTCTTGTATAAATGCATTCCTCACAGCTCATTATACGAACAGCTGTACAAATATATGTAATCGTTTTTTTTTTGTCGAAAAAGAAACCTAATGTGATGAAAGTATCACAGAACGTTAGGATATCACTTTGTACTGATTGGGGGGAAAAATAAATGTTTTGTCATATTAAAGTATATATTTCACATGTCGATTGTGTTCCTTTTCAGTTCCTTCCAAACTTGTTGACTGAAGATGAAATGTGACTGTTTTAGAGCAGACAAATAGTCAAATCTCATTGCATAGCCTCAAATGTTCTCACCTGTACACTGTGCTGTGACGTAAGCACCCAGGTGGGCCCTGAGTTCCTGCAGGTGAAGTTTTTTGCAGTGACACATTGTGATGAAGCTGGGGAGGAGGGATTATAGATACTTTTGGTTCTGTATATTATTGTAGTACGGTGCAAGTTCTATACTCGTGGGGAATCCCCTCTGGAATTGAACTACCTTCCTTTGGGGATAATTCATGCTACAGGTATGTTGCACTAGTGATTACCCTATGCAATAAAAGTGTACTAATGAGCACCTTAACCCGCAGTTACGTGGAAATCTTCATCTTTGCACCGTGCTGTACAAAATACAAAATGCTTCTTTTTTGATGTGGTTTTTATGGACTCACTCAAAATGGCTGTATGAAAAGAGTGTAACATGAGCACTCTGGGGGCCCTTCAAGGTGTGTTTTTATAGCACTGAGGAACAGAGAAAATTTCCTTTGGCCATTGCACTAGAGGCCTGGAAAACGGTTTTGTCTGGTGGAGAGCCAAACCCTTCAACCAGTATTCAAAGATGTGTCAGCACTATAAAATTGGAATTTAATTCATGTTATCTCCTATTTCATGGACCTCCAGTTTTATACCTTTGTCTGTTGTGTAGGGGATGGATGTTAGGAGGCGGCAGTTTGAGTTTTTGAGCAGTCCAAAGTGCATAAAAGAGTGAAATGTGTCTGGAAAGGCCAGGTTGCCCACCCTCTCAGGTGCTTTGACACTCAGGAAACTTCACTGTACTGAAGTAATGATGCATTGTAATACTCGTAAGTAATGATGCATTGTAATACTCGTTGTAGTAGAAACTCTGTGACTGTAAATTCCTTTTAAAAATAGGCTTGTGTTTTGCAGAACAGATGTGTAGAGACGAGTTTCCCCCTCATCAAAAATGTGAAGCGTCTTTGGGTACTTAGAAAAGCGCTATATAAAACCTATCAATTATTATTATTATTATTAGTCTGATTGATTCCTCAGAGTTATCTAGGAAAAACGTTCCCAGCTCTATGATTAAGTACGGGCAACTTCTGCATTTAGCCAGATTTATTCATATCTATATGGTTGACTACCATGAAACTCAAATGTCTCTTGGATATTATGTCCAGCCACTACAATGTTTAATAATTCCGTTTCCACACTTCATAAAGGCATATTTTGGTGGGGCGATAAAAGCAGATGGATATTTTGTTTAAATAAGCTGCAGTCAAAATAAAAAAAGATACCTTCTGGCTGTTGTGTAAATGAATACCGTTATTAAATATCAGGCAGTCTCCGTGAGTGAACTCCTGCTCTAATTTAATTTCAGAGTGCTTTGGGCGCTCTTGTAAACACTCTTGACAGCCACCTGCGTGTGTGTGAAACAGGACTCCACACTGCAGCAGTTGGTTGTGGCTGGACAGTGGGAGACAGCAGGGACGTTGACTCTGCCATAGAGAGGCATAATCTCACAAAGAAATTTGACCCCCTCACAGTCGCACAAACAGACCTGGGAATGCTAATACTTGGAGCTCTGAGAAAGCTTTGTTTTCTGTTTTGAAGATGTTTTTGGAGGACGTACATGTAGGCTATGTAAAAAAAGATGAATACTTGCTACCATAACAAGATGATTATGCTCATTCAACTTCCCCACCATTTATTTGGATGTTATATTGTACTGGATATTGGGCAGAATAAGCTCCTAAATTCTGTGAACTTTAAGCTGCTCAGGAAGGACATTCCTCATCTGGAGTGTCCTTCAGTAGCAAGCATACTAATAAAGGGCAAGGGGAAAAAGGCCATTCGCTTTTGATGTTTTTCTTCTTTCTTCTCTCTGGACCTGGTTCCTACTTGGCAACTCATCTAAGACCTACGTGGCTGATCTCTGATGAAACACTGACAGACACAGTCGGTGACGGCATCCAGGAATGGACGGAGAGCGGTGCTTAGATCCGTAAGTAGGGCCTCGCACACTGTGGTCCAAAGCATACTCTACTGCGGGACCTGACCTTTGGGATTAATTCCCTTCCACTGTCACTCAGGCCCTGTGTATTTCATTGTAATAAGGCTAATCCTGCTCGAGTATTGCACTCAAAAACTCAGCTGCTCATTCACTACCAAGGAAAAGGACAATTGCTTCACATTGTAAAGAAGTCAGGAATTATGTTTTATAAATACAGCTCTGGAAAAAATTGAGACCATTGCAAAATTATTAGTTGTCTCGTTGTTATTTTGGTTCTGTAATCTAGCACTTTGAGTTTGAAAGGATACATTGACACTGAAGGGTAGACTGTCACCTTTAATTTAAGGGTATTTTCATCCATATTGGATGAACCGTTTATTAATTATATAACCTTTTCTACATAGTCCTCCCATGTTTGGGCATCAAAAAATATTGTACAGTTTAACATAATCTCACACTGAAAAAATTAGAAAAACTCAAAGTGATCCATCCATATCTACTGCATATCTGGTAGCAGAGTGATTGTTTTAGGCTTGTTTGATACCTCAGACCCTTGATGACTTACAGCCATTTTACCAACCATGTATTCCATACTGTTCCAGCATAATTTACAGCTAAATCAAGTCTCACCCCCCAATTCCCATAGAGATCCATTCGAATGCATAGAATTTATAGTATCACTTGTAAGAGTACCAGAAAATAAGATATCAAGAGTCTTTTGATATTAGATAAAAATAGAAAAAGCCTGTGCACAACGTGCGATCAAAAGGTGGTGGCAAGAGTCCTAAGTGTGCCGTATTAAGCCACATAGAATGTGGTATCTTGTTTTGATAGTCTTTTGATATTGTTGGGTCACAGACATCAGGAGGTCATGGCATGCAAAGGATATGCCACCAAATATTAAATATGATTACTTTATTCTATATATTAAAGCAGGGGTGCCAATAATTGTGGCACACGTGGTTTTGTTAAAAATAATTATTTCTTGATGAGATTTCTTTTCTCATAATAAATTTACTTCAATTAAAGGTTGGATTTTTCAAATTTTTTCAGTGTGAGATTAAGCTTATTCAACAAACGGTTAATTTTTTTATAACCATTTTTACTCATCTTTACCAGGGGTGCCAATAATACAGTGCCCTACATAATGTTTGGGACAAAGACATTTTTTCATGATTTGTCTCTGCACTCCACAATTTTAGATGTGTAATCAAGCAATTTATTTGCAGTTAGATTGCAGATTCTCAGCTTTTATTAAAGGTTTTTTTGTTTGTTTTTGCTTTGTTTTCACCATGTCGAAATGACAGCACTTTTTATACATAGCCCCCCTCAGGGCGCCATAATGTTTGGGACAAATAGCTTCACAGGTGTTTCTGATTAGTCACGTGTTCAATTTCTTCCTTAGTGCAGGTACAGCCACGGAAAAAAAAAAAAAAAAAAAAAAAAATTTTTTTTTTTTTTTTCACTTATTTGTTTGTATGTTTCTAAAAATCTAATTTTTTATTTTTTTCATGACTATTGACATATTATTTTCAGATTTTTATATTCAATATTGTATTTATTATTTATTTGAAGAAAATTGAAAAAAAAAAAAAAAAAAAATACAAACAATACATATCATACATTGAATGAATGCAAATAAAACAAGTTTATAAAAAAAAAAAAAAAAAAAAAAAAAAAAAAAAAAAAACACCTCAACCAACACCATTCTACGACAAAATTTTTCTTTTAACATTCTTTCATTCATTTTCATGAACATTCTCATTTTTCTTTTTTTTTTTTTTTTCTTTTTTTTTTTTTTTTCAGAGAAGCCAAAAATCGACCAGAACGTTTATCCCAGTAAAAATGTTTTTAAAGAAAGTCTTAAGAACAAATTTGTGAATGATTGGTGAATGAGGCCCAATGTCTTCACTTAGGAATGGAGTAACCCCTATATTTATTCACAAAATATGGAGTGGTTTCTTAATTTTTTCCACATATGTATATATACATACATACTGTGTGCCTTGTGCAATACAAATACAATACATTGTTGGCAAGCTGTTACGAGCCGCTACTATCATAACTCAACATATTTGAAACAGATTAAATGTAGAAGCATTTCTAATGATTTTTCAAGGTTATGATGTCATGTCATGGTGTTTTCTTTAGGTATGATATCACTGGTCTGCTCCAAAGTAGTGACATGGATCTGGTGTCGTTTCTTCAGTAACGATTGAAACTCAGGTTACAGGTGAGTCTTTGGAGTGAAAGTGAGACACTACGGCCACCTTGTTTCTCTCTGTAGAGCTGGGGGCTGTTTGAATGACATCAGACACACCAGCACCTCCCAATCGTGGAAAGTAAAGACAGGAAGGGGAGAGTTTGAGATCATTCTAAAAATAAAGATTGCTTGAGATTGTGATGATTCTACATCCATGTTTCACTTTTAACTTGTCTAATTAAATATTAGTTCCCAGCAATAAAGTTCCTAGTGAAAACACCATTTCAAGGTTGTGCTTACAAACCAAACTGCTTGTAAAAGCCTGTAAGATTACATGTGCCCCAAGTCATATGTGAACGAATACCAAATACACCGACCTTACAGGAAGTGTTTTTACACTGTTCTCCTTACTTTTTGATATTTTGATATTGTTTCATATTTAGTGTATGTTTTTGATTGGCCCAGACAGGTTTTGTGTGCAATGAAGGATATATTTAGTTTCTGACAACCTGCCAGCTTTACAATAGTTGCTAAGGGGTATTTTGGGGGGTTTTGGTCTACAGCAACTAAATTTACTTCAAGTAACTCCAAAGCAGCTTGTACAGTGACATTATGTTTCCAGAGGCTCTACATATAAACAAATGAATTTAGTTTATTCATTATTATAACCATAAATATGTTTTTTGTGTGCCTGTACTTTGAGTGCAGTAGATTGCAGCAACAGAAATAGTTCTAACCAAAAATAATGTATTTTTTAAGGAATAGTCAGGTAATATCCATATTTTGTCATATTTTTCCTCTAAGAAATGCACAAAGCTATATCTAGTGTGTGTCTGTTTCTATATGTCCTATCTTCACTAGGCATGAAAGTCAAACAAATTTTTAGTTTTTTCAGTAAGATAAACAAAAACGTTTTTGTCAGTAAGCTATCCTTCATTTATAGTCATCAGCATTACTGTAAAACTCAGCTTTCTGGTGCCTCATAATAGGAAAAAAACTTTTACAACCTTTTACACATTAGCAAAAAAATATATTTTTGAAGTTTACTTGCTGGGCCTTAAAATATAAACCAATGACAGACTATGGCCAAACTAACAAATCACCCATCAATCATGCTGAAAAGTTGCGTTCAATATTGCGTTGCTGTGTAGCTGGACTTCGAAAAACATGTGTGAAATGTAAGTGCTCTGTAGCAGGAAGATTTACACACACACCCCCAACACACACAGATACACACAAACTCCCCCAGAGAGCAAAAAGACAGCACAATGCCTATGGAATAGCTTCATTCGACAGTCTGATTTACACACAAACTCCCCCAGAGAGCAAAAAGACAGCACAATGCCTAAGGAATAGCTTCATTCGACAGGCAGATTTACACACACACCCCCAACACATACAGATACACACACACACACACACATAGATACACACACCCCCAAAACACACACACACACTCCCCCAGAGAGCAAAAAGACAGCACAATGCCGATGGAATAGCTTCATTCGACAGGCTGATCTACACCCGCCCTGCCCAGCACCTGCTCACATTGTTTCCCAGGATGGGGGGAATCCTTTAAAGAGGGTAATAAAACAGGAATGCAGCTTTACATCCCCCACCAAAAAAAGAAAAGAAAAAAGATCCCTTTATATTTTGGAGGAAATCACTGAGGATTATAGGTTGGATTCAAGAGAATGTAACTAAATGAATCAATCTATGGTGAATGATAAACCATATTTAATAGGACCACAATTGCATTATTGAACATGTTTTGGTGACATGCTCAGTGATCTGAGCTTTACTTTGGAATACCCTCAAAGTTTTCACTTGTGACTTAAATTGACTTAAAACCAGGAAAGGACACAAGGATGCGCGTGGTCTGCCTCTCAGCTGTGGAATGCTCATCAGTGATAGTGAACAAGCGTCTCCAGAGAAGCTTGATCATTTGGGGAGGCCCCTGCTGAGTCCCATGTGTGTCTTTTGTCTCCGTGGTAGCGCCTGGGCCATATGGACGTCTGCCTCGGAGCAGTCTCTGACCCCACTGACAAGCCTGTGAGTCATGGAGAGAGTGAAGTCACCCGTATAGTGTTTAATCTGCCCGGCTCTGCTGCGTTTCACTTCCGCTCCGCAGCCTGCGCTCCTTTACATGGCATCTGACCCAGTGAGCAAAACCTGGCAACAGGCAGCTGCGTTCTGCATAATGCAGGAGCCCTCCCCTCTTTAATATTAACCACCGGCTGTCACCAGTCAATGCCCTTTTCTTTTTTTTTCTTTTTTTTACCAGCTTGACCTGAAATAGGCTTCCTTGACTGGACAGAAGTCATTATCACATCCAAGG
The DNA here is from genome assembly GCA_022702515.1 of Ilyophis sp. 1 JC-2022. Classification (NCBI taxonomy): domain Eukaryota; kingdom Metazoa; phylum Chordata; class Actinopteri; order Anguilliformes; family Synaphobranchidae; genus Ilyophis; species Ilyophis sp. 1 JC-2022. Next base: position 105,245,398 of record CM040403.1, read on the forward strand.
AAATGGCATGAGTAAAAATATTAAATAGAAATAACCTAGTTGGAAGTGGACCTTTTAGTATGCAACACACGTGTATCCTGAAGTAAAAAATAAAATAAAAAATACAATCAAATTTTGTTGCAAATCAGTATGACAGCAATTTCAGTGAATTTGAATTTATGTGAACTAAGTTCAATTTGTAAATTCCCATGTTCCCATGAAATTCTTATCTCAGAAATATGTAATACTCGACAATCTGCTTCCATTCTTTTTATTTTTTACATTTGGCCTTGTACTTCTCTCTTAAGCTAGTGCAATGCTAATTCACTAAGAGCTACTGCAGATTGGATCAATGACATTAATCAATAAAAAGGCTGGATGCAGTAATCCATATTTTGTTTTGTATTTTCATGCACATACTTAGACCAAGGTCAAACCGTTATAAATTCAAACCGTAATACTATCATATTACTCTGGAAAGTATTTGAAGGAAACAGAAAGGCAATGAGCCATGAATGAAGTTCAATGTGACCTAACCTTGTTAACAAATCGGTGATATGAAAGTTAAAATAGCTTTTAAGTTCTAAAGCCTATACCCTACTGCACGTGATGTTCCTATCATATAGTGTCATACCAACAATGCCATTTTGAAATCTCACATACTCGCAAAAAATATGTCATGTTTGCAGTTCATTGTTAACAAAATACATACGTTATAAAGCAGTACTAATAGCAGCTCAGGACATATTCGTCTACAATTCAATTGTCGTATTGTTGTACTTTGTGTACAAACAGCAGACACCACACATATTACACTGAAATAATGTATTTATAAGTTAAACTGTATCAAACTGCAAGTGGAAAATTGGGAGGGATAGGGAAGAGATAGCAGGCATTTACAGATATTAGATTTCAGTGGAGGTCTTGTCTTCCTCGGAGAAGAGACCCATGTCCTTTAGGATAACCTTCTCCAGGCCCAGGTAATCTTGATACTCCTTCTGGGCTTTCTCCTCGATCTGCTCCACCAGCGTCTCCGGCACGACCGACTCCTGAGAGTTGAAAGCGATCCAAATCAACTCTATTACAACACCCCTCAATCCCATTGTCTTTTAGATTGTTACTTTCAGGACGACTGCATTTTTTTTTCATTGCTGAACTGAAGAAAAAGCTTGATGAATCAATTTCAACCTACCAGTCATACTAGGGAATGTGAAGAACACATACGTCTTTACAAACGGTAATTTTAATGAAAGGAACAGGAATTTAATGAAAGATATTTCACTTGAATGTAAATACTTTTGAGAAGGTCTTAACTCATTTGGACCAACAATAAAATCAACCATCTATGGCATATGCTATGGTGATTTTCATGATTTTATTTAGGTAGAGAAAACATGTAAGAAGTCATATTAATATGTTTTATATCTTAACCAATGCACAGGCTATTCTTTACAGAAATTATGACTCTATTACTTAGATTACTATATTACTAATAATTACTCTATTAGCTTAGACAAAATGATGTACAAACCCCAATTACCAAAATGTTGGGACAGTATGTAAAATGCACATAAAAGCAGTGATTTGTAAATCATTTTTTACATATATTTAATTGAAAACAGTACAAAGAAAAGTTTTACCTTATCAATTTTATAGATTTTTGTAAATATACGCTAATTTCGAATTTGATGCCTGCAACAAATTGGGACAGGGGCAAAAAAAAGACTGGGAAGTTCGAAAAACACCTGTTTGGAACATTCCACAGGTAAACAGGTGATGCTATCATGACTGGGTATAAAAGGATATCAAAAGACTTGTGATATCTTATTTTCAGGTATTCTTACAAGCGATACTATAACCTCATTTGAATGGATCTCTATGGAATTGGGGGGTGGGACTAGATTTAAGGGTTGTTTCTCCTGACTAATTTTCCTATGGAACTCTATAGAAAAATAGGTCAGGAGAAACAACCCTTCAAGTGATCCATCCATATCTACTGCATATCTGGCAGCAGAGTGATGGTTTGAGGCTCGTTTGATACCGGAGACCCTTGATGATTTACAGGCATTTAGCCAACCATGGGTTCCATACTATTCCCAGCTTAATCTAGTCCCATCCCCCCCAATTCCCATAGAGATCCATTCAAATGCTGAGGTTATAATATCGCTTATAAGAGTACCTGAAAATAAGATTTTCCTTTTGATATCCTTTTATGCCCAGTCATGATAACATCACCTGTTTACCAACGGAATGTTCCAAACAGATGTTTTTTGAACATCCCAATCTTTTTTTTTTTTCCCCTGTCCCAACTTTTTTGGAACATGTTGCAGGCATGAAATTCGGTTAGCATGGGGCACAAATGTATTTATTGCAGAATAAAGATATGGTGAGACCACATCAAAGACAAAGAGCCAAGTTTCTGAGCTCCATGTTTTTGCCTTTTTATTGTTTACCATTTTTTTCCTTAGCTCCTCAGCATCCATCTCCCTCTTTTCTTTTTCTCTCATCTCCGCCTGCTTCTCAAAGTAAATGAGCCTCTGCACCTCCTCCTCAAAGTATCTGCCCACAGTCAGCTTCTGCAGACCATCAGAAAAGGTTTAATATTAGTGATACATCCATGATCAGGTAAGATGGATCATAGAAGGTCCTCTCTAGCCAAGTCGATTGTGAACATCATTCATTCACATCATCATAAAATCCACAAGGTCAGCGAGCCCATGCAAGGTTTGGATCTACCACAAAGCATTTAATTGATTGCAAACAATTAAATATACTTTAGTAAGCTAAGGTCAAGAGACCCAGGTTGACAATGCGAGGATGCGATATCCAATTGAACCACAATCACAGAGGAAGAGTATAGACTATCTAGAAGTTATCTAAATATGTAGATAAGGGACAGCAATAAATTGATCAAACTATAGATCGTCCAGCTTTTAACTATAAAATTGTTTGTTGGAGGAGTATGATGAGCATTCACTGACAGAAAAAAATACAGACCTCTTTGCTCACAGGACTGCGGAGAGCCCATGGAATCTCTAGAATGTGGACCGTGCCAAAATGATCAGAAACTGCCAGAAGGTGCTGCTTAGCTGAAAACATCAAGTAAAAACAATGAGATTCCAAGCAGTGCTCGTACGTAAGATGTGCTCATTCTACTGTCAAATAAGAACATTTAAAGATGTGATCATGTGTCCATGTTCATGCCTCAGCATGCATTATGACAGAAACTCTTTTAATAAACATGGTCAAACATTGGGACGGCAGAGGAAGTAACTGACAGGATACGATCCAGGGCTTGATGCAGGTGATACGGGTAGTGGTGACGTTCTGGGTCTGTGCGGGCTCATGGGTCTTCTCCATCAGGTCCCACACCTCGATGTTTCCATCCTCTTTCCCAATGAAGAACACCCCTGGTCTGGACAAAGACCAGTGTCCCACAGTGCCTCTCATCGTAGCACAGCACACGTGCATGATGGGTCCTTGCTGAAACAGCAAGACCGGATGGACAAAACAACAGGCCTCAAATAAGCTTCACAATATGGGATAAAAGGTAAAGAAGGATCGGGTATGAAAGTCAATGTTAGCCTGAAGACTACTATAGCAGGTATATATCTGGCTTCTTGAGACAGACCCAACGAATGATAAAACTAAATTAATGTAATATGAAGATTTTCAAATCTGACATCTATTATGCAAATTTCTAAGTGTTCACAGTTTCTTTCTACTTGTGTTTTCAAATATTTCTGATTTCCTCTTCACGGGCACGTGGAGGACGTTTGTCCCACACTGAATAAGGAAAATACCCAAAAAAAGGACACGAGCACCATTTAGCACATAATCAAACATAGAGTATGATTGCTCTCTCAGCCCTGTATTTACAACAAGCATAATAAAAGTGTTTATGAACCCATAATGGTCACATAGTTGGTAAAGCAAAAAGGTACTTTCAACCACTGTGCTAAATCGGGTTTGTGAAATTGGAGCAGTATTTTATAAACAAGGAGGACGATTGCTGATGACCTTTGTTGCCATGGGATTGCACATGTTCACTCAATAAGCAATCATGATTTATAGTCAATACACTTTAGGCTCACAGTCCATCAACCACTGTGCTAAACCAGCATCAACCACTGTGCTAAACCAGCATCAACCACTGTGCTAAACCAGCATCAACCACTGTGCTAAACCAGCATCAACCACTGTGCTAAACCAGCATCAACCACTGTGCTAAATCAGCATCAACCACTGTGCTAAACCAGCATCAACCACTGTGCTAAACCAGCATCAACCACTGTGCTAAACCAGCATCAACCACTGTGCTAAATCAGCATCAACCACTGTGCTAAACCAGCATCAACCACTGTGCTAAATCAGCATCAACCACTGTGCTAAACCAGCATCAACCACTGTGCTAAACCAGCATCAACCGCTGTGCTAAACCAATGTGCTAAATCAGGTGCATTGTGTTTGCACAAGAGGATGCTTTGTGAGAAGAGATGCACTTAAACTTGAAGCAAAATATTTGCTTTCATGCTTTTAAAATTTTTTATTTGTAGAAAGCTGGAGACACTCCTTGTAAGAACAATGTTCCCTTTAAGGGGCTTCATAAGGGAACACCAAGCATGCTAATGTAAACCTTTTCCTAATAATGCTCAACACCCTCCCCAAACCATGACGCGAGCAAGCGTCTGCATAAGTCTGGGTTGCGTCAAAAAAATTGTACCTACACGAGACATGTTCAGTAATCTCGCACCGTTAACATCGGGCGCGGGTCTTTTTTCTCCAGTCAATTGGCGAAGGCGGGACTTGCGCAAGAAGATATGGAGCGTCGCTTCTCAAATAGAAACAGGGCGAGCAGCAACGCAGGGTGAAGCATAACGTGACGCAACGCACATGGCTGGTGTAGGTTTCACGATTGATAATAATAGACGTGTAAATTATTTTGACGCTCGCCAGCATCCGGTTTGGGGAGGGTGTTAGACCAATAAATTAGCCTTGTCAAAAGGCTTAAGTTCACATACATAAAACCGGCCAGTGCTGACAAATCGTGCCAGTGCCATCTCAGCTCCTTTTAAACCTTGCTCACCCACTGTCTGTAAAGGCAGATTCCTTAAACTGAAAACACATCTGATCAGTTTGACAGGTCCTGTAGAAATCTATTATAGGTTAATTTACCATGACCCCCTCCTTCCAGATGGCGAAAGTCCAGCCTCCCACAGTCAGAATTATGTCTTTGAAAAAAGGTGACCTCCACACGGTGTTCACTGGGCCATCATGTTCAATGAAACAGCGAGAGGGCTTGGTACCTGAGACAGGAAAGAGGTATGAAATATGGGACAGCTGTATGCAGAAAATATTTGGGGTGTTGAACTTGATCCAACCAAGTACAATGCTGGCAATGCTTCAAGTATTTCCAGGAAAATGACTGTGAGTGAAGTGGGTGCCTTGTGTTGATAATGAACTCTTTAATATTAAGCCAATGTCTATGTGCCAGAACTCCTGTATCCAGATAATGATGCCGGAGAAGAACAATAATTCCTTGTAGAACCTTCTTGTATTTATAGAGTACTTGTCTCCTCGTGGTGAGGGCGTACATTGAGTCATTGAATATAAATACCAATCAACCAAAATCCATCAACCTAAATACTTTAAAATGAAAATAAAGTTAAGTTCTGATTGCTATTGTCATTTGCAGACTGCACTATATCATCTGAACCTCAAACAGAATTGTTTGTCGTGGGGAACAAACACAGTACCCTTGAAAATCACTGTTCTTTTGTTGGGCATTGTAAATACAAAATAAAATCCAATAAACCGGTTCTCTTCTAGCAGTATCTTAAATGAGCCCTCCAACAGAATATATTAGTTGCTCTACACAAAATGTAATTGGTTGTACTCTTTGGAAATGCATTACCCAGTGCAAGGTCCTCTTCCTTTGTGTCCTATCCATCTTATGCCATTGAATGTTTGGTTTTAGAAAAAAAGCTTCCAGTGCTGCACAGATTTTCATGCTAAATACACCCTTTTCATATCAGAAAAATGTCTCTGGAATCTATATGAACTTGAAGACATGTTTTATGCATTGATTTATTTCCATTATTTAAGTAAGCTCTGGCAAATTTGTAGTATAGCCTGAGACTATAGTATTTGTGTTGGATGAATTTGTGACTAAGTATCTGTCATTTATGGATTATTTTTGTTGGCATTATGTACAAAAACAATAAAAACGAATGGTAAAAAAATCAATGTGTATTGTATCAATGTGTCAGGAGTGCGCCGTATATTTTTGAAAGAAAGAATCATCAATATTTTTGTTCATATTCTGCAGTAAGCAGTTACACCAAAGTAATTGGGCTCAATTATATTCAACTGAAAAAGGCTTAATAGTTGACCAGGTCTTATTAATTTGGTCATCTTCTGGTTTTATATATGTACAATAAAGATACACAGAATACTACACCAAGATATTTAGAAAAATACAATAAGCAATAAACCAGGCAAGCTTTTATCTTAAGGTATGCTATTTACAAAATGTTTTATATCAGTAGTGATCTAATTTCATATGGTAGCCGATCAAGGCATCAAAGACAACATGCTTTCCTTAAAATATTGTACTACACAATTTGCGTAGGGATTTACATACCCAAATATGTCTGTATGACAAGTGCAGTTTACTTACTGAACAGTCTTCCAGAGTCATTATCCTTTTCCATTTTCCAATCTGTATATATCAGTTCTCCATCCTTAAAACACATTTAAAAAACACTTCAAAAATATCTTTAGGAAAATGGCTGCAAAACTGTATATGATACAGGTGCACTCATGTTACTTCAATAATTTTGCAAAATATTGAGCAAACTGGCCTGGAATTTTCAAAATTAAAACATACTGAGCCTGATTTACTAAGACCTTTACCGTGTGCAAAACATTTTAGCACACAAAAAACTAATAACACATCCAATGATAGGTGCAAAACAAGTACTATGACCAATCGTTGGTCATGTGATTGGTTTTGCGTGTGGTAAAATGTTTTTGATCAATTTTAAAATTGATCTTAGTAAATCAAGCCCCCTGATCATAAAAAACCCTCTCACTATATCCAGTGCATGTATGTTTCAAGCCAAAGAACAGATTTTCAGCATTAAATATGACATACATTTTTATTAGATCAGGGTGAAAATTGATGCAACCAATTGATGAATTAATTCACATATTTTTATTCTAGATTTTTTCTTTTCTGCCATACTGGAATGTGCAGTGCCAAATCACCAACAGTACCTATAGACCTCATCAATGCAACATCCTGTCAATTCAAGAAAGCACAGACAAGCATCCTCTTTCATCTCAAGTGTGTTCTGCCACATTGGTTTAAACCACAGTCCACCATCGGATGCAGGTAGCCACGGCGTTGTTGCAGGCAGACTACAGCTGCCTGCTCAAACAGAGAAGCCGTTCCTCTTGCCAACAGAACAGATCGGGTACGTCCCAATACTCAAAAGATGCGCCCTCCCTTCCTCCACTACCACCTCCACTCCTCCTTTCCCCAGGAAACAGATCTTTGTGTTTTAATCTAATGTTGCTTATTACATTAATTACTTATTAATGGTTACATATTAATTAATGTCTCAATGCAAACCGCAATAACAGGTACATTGTATACTGTACATGTAAGTACTTGTACTAGAAAGGTTCAGGCAGTTTTGCATACTTCTGGGTAGGAGAGGAGTGGCAGTCAGGGAGTGGAGGAAAGGAGGTGGGGAGTGAAGAATATTGGGATGCACCCAGAGGCAGCTGACTGCAGGCTGCAGGAAGGCAGGGCATGATGTCAAACCCAACCCTTTGACATCCTACCCCCTAGTCCAATCGAGAGCTTGGAAAGGCGGAATTGTTTTTAACCAATTGCACGCGTTGATAGGTTGGGTGTCAAACTGTCAGGTACTGTCAGGATTCAGTAACGCATCATGGGGCACCTCACACACTGAAAGCCAGTATATTAGCAGGACAATCCACCCAGTAACCATTCATGAATCACTTTAATAAACTTACTATCTGTAATAAGCCCTACTACTCTCATGAGTCACAGAGATGACTCGGATGTATGTATGTAGTCCATTTTATGAGATTAGGTGAACTGTTAACCTAAATCCATTCAGTTTACATTATTCCATCATACTCACCTCCATTCCAATATATAACTTTGTGCTGATATCCTCTAGTACTTTGAGTTGTTTGGCTGAAGGAACTCTCAGATGTTTATACTCAACCTTTCCTTCAGAGCTTCCTACATTCTGATGAGGTTTATCTGCAAAAAGCAATCAATGTAACACAAAGCCAACATCTTCAGAAAGGTTTTAGTCAGTGCAAGTGGCATATTTGTGCATTGTGATTGATGTCCTTGTATGGAATACACTCATTTAAGTATATTTGCAATCAGCTTTAACAGTGAGGGTCTGAAGGTGCATGATGTATTGTTACTCAGTAATGTTGCAAGCTTTACTGTCTGGGAACCAGCAGGCACGTGATGACTTTTGTACCACACAGACCCCACTGTCACGGCTGACACAAGTCTACTGCTTGCCCTGTTTTATCACAATAGTACTGCTTAGCAATTCCTAAATGTATAGAGCATCTCTTATGAATTGGGAAAAAAATGTTCAGCCATGGTGACTATGATCTACATACTACTGTATATCGGATCATATTAAGCCATGTTGCTACGATACCTTATGTGATGCAGATAGCAATCAATCTAATCCCTTGTTTAACCTATTCATTATTAGATGTCATGAAGGATGTTTGCATGCGCAGTCTCTGACCATCACATATATCAACCCTTTAAATTAAATCTTAGTAAGTACTGCAATTTGTCATCAGTGCACATACTGAAAAATCAGCTCTCAGAGGAAACAAAGGAGAGCTGGTAAGCACATAAATTAAGATGGAAAAAAGTATCCTTAAAACTGGCCACTTACATGTGCTTGGGTTTATTACACAGCCTATCAATAACATGATTTCATCAAAAACTTATTAATGATAAAATAATGAACGCTCAAAAGCAGACTTAACAAAGTGATATATGCAAACATCATTTGGCCCAAGGGTCCAGACAGCTGACAATTGACAATGTTAATACCCTAACCAAAGCCACCCTGTCTGAGAGCTTTTGCTTAATAAAAATTTATGAAATTGGATAGGCGAGCGGCCATGCCCTGCTGATCATGGTGCTCACTCATCCACAGTAGAATCCCAGACAGAGGGCAGATTGAGTGCTCTCTCAGCTGCTGCCAACCTCCCTCCCTGGTCACAGAGACTGTGGAGCCTGGGGTCAGGGCTAACAGTGGGAATCACACACTCACTGGCCGGCCATCCCTGCCCTCCGCCCTCTACGTTGCCCTGGGTGACGTTTTAACTGAAGAAGGGACTGAAGAATGCTTACCAACATTGCTGCCCGGCTGGTTCTCACTGGAGTCCCTCAGACTGAATTTCAGAGGGCTATATTCACCGCTGGAGTCTATCTTTGGAAGATTCACCTGTTGAAGATGATTGCTCTTTCTTTATTACAAGATTGGGAAAGGTTTACCAACTAAATAAATAGTTTATCAGAGCTCTATCTAAACCTCTATGCGAGTAACTTTGTATTCCATACAACATAATATTCATAGCCATTTATAGGTTGTACTCAAAGTTAAATAGTTTAATTACGTTTTTTAAACAAACTTTTCCTCCACAATTACTATGCCTTTTGAGGCTATTGTTCCATTTGAGGTAGTGCTGTGCTACCCGAGGCCATGCACCAGGAGCATTGTAGTTGAAGAGGAAGCACCCCTCCAATGCACTTGCGTGTGAGCTAGTGACTTTAGCACACAGTAATACAAGAAAGAACTAGTACTAATCAGAAGAGTGCCTGAGGATAATTTCTAGCCTGTGGGAAACTGGCACACTGTTGAGAGGATATAATGTGGCGGTAACCTAAGAATCCCTGCTTGATCTACACCCGCCCCACCTCTGGAAGGACAAGGTCAATTGTGGCCTGCCACTGCAGACTCACGGTCATAGCCAGCTAATGACACAGCCCAGGCTTGAACCTTTTATGCCAAGCCTGTGCTCATGGGTAGCACCTCCATAGACTGAGCCACTTGGGAGCCCTTACTGAAGTTGTTTTGTGGCAGGCAGAGATATTGGCTGCTGTACCCTGATTAGAGGTTTCCAGGACAGGTCCAAGTGTTTGAATGTGTTGGGAACACCGTGCGAATTCTCCAGTGCCATCTCTTCTCCTTTATGCTTCTTGTCAGTGACTGATTGAGTGGCTACCCTCGGAGGTCTGATATCCCAGAACATCACACAGCTAAACGACATGCACGCACACACGCAACCAGAACAACAAAAAAAAACGTGTGGTTTACGACATTGTTGACAAAAATATTCAATCACTTGTTCACAAACATTGAATTATGTTCAGTTCAGCCTCAACAACGGTTGAAAACTGGACTCATACCAGTCAGGGGCACAGGTAACAATCTGCACGCAAGTCTGATTCTTGTTTTCCAATGGCATCCCTGTTCTGGAGACCTATACAAAGAAATATGTTTTAATTCTAATTCATTAGATTAGATCAAAGAAAAGACAACAAGAGACATGATGAATACCTGACAAGCTATGCAGCTTGAAATTCTGCACTGTAATTCTGAAATTCTGGACTGTGATTTTAAAGTGAAAATATTGAAAGTAAATACAGTCAAGCCGGAATGTCTGCCCACCCCTTTCACCTTCTCCACGTTTTATTACATTACAGACATATTCGACAATAGATTGAGTTCTATTTGTCTCAAAATTCTACACAAAATAGCCCATAATGACAAAGTGAAAACATGTTTTTAGAAATTTTTACAAATGTATTAAAAATCAAAAACTGAAATCTCTCATTTATATAAGTATTCATACCCTTTGCTTTAACATATTTTTAAAGTATCATATTTAATATTTGGTCGCATATCCTTTGCATGCTGTTACTTCCTGAAGTCTGTGACCAATCAACATCAAAAGACTGTCGATATCTTATTTTCAGGTACTGTTACAAGCGATACAATAACCTCTCTGCATTTGAACTGATCTCTATGAGAATTGGGGGGTGAGACTAGATTCAGCTGTAAATTACGCTGGACAGTGCACTTTGTTAAACATGTCGGCTCAAAATGGACAGTTGGTATTATATTTGTATGTAAAATTATGTAATTAATTAGTCCCTGTCACAGTTGTTTCCCATATTGTGTCCCTTATTTAAAAAAAAATATATAATAATAAATTAATTAATAAATAAAAAAGGATTCGTGAAGAATTCATGTTGGCAAACGAGCGAGATTAACTGCATATGCCCTAAAACCGACTAAAAAGGTTATTGCTTATTTAAACACTCATTTAAATTATTAACACATTTTGAGTCGTTAGGATATGTGTCATAAAACTACAGATCAGAATTTACCTACGGCTAAGCGAACATTATCTCCTTTGAATGAAGTTCAACAGCCCGTGCGTAGTGCATTCAATATGAGCAGCCATTACTTATGCTTTCAGATTCGACTTCAACAATTCCATCAAACTTGATTACCTCAAAATAATTACTTTTAATTTAATTATTGTGATTTCGTAACTTTTTTTCATCACAATTACCCCCCTCCAACTCTCCTCCGGCGCATTGACGTGTTTGAATTGCCGCATTGAGGCAATAAGCCTAATATGGAAAATACTTTCACTGAATAATCTTAGAATTACTTAAAATTACTTGCATAATTATATACTTATAAACTTAGGCTAACATGTCACGGAAATGGAAACATGTCTCGGGTCTCCTTGTGCATTAGGCCTAAATCCGAAGTATTGCCAGATTTCCGAAGTTTCCGTCTGTTCACTGCAGTTTTTTTCCCCGACTTCCGTTTTGATAAATTTTCTGAAACTGCGTTACCATGAAATAATGATTCATATTTTGTTTAGAATAGATAAAACACAAGTTAAACGAATAGCCTACCTGATATAAATAATAGGCCTATAAAAAAATTCATAATTATTATTTTATAATAATTTATTAATTAAAACAAACCACAATAGGACGATGTCATCGTCCATCGCGATGTTTGGATGCGCACATTGTGATGTCACATTTGAGTAGACATCGCCCAACCCTACTGTCAGCTGACATAAAGGATGCCTTTCCCCAGTGTGAACTCCACAATCCGCTTTGACCTCTCCTGTAGGAGGCTCATATTTACAGCCCCCAGATCCAGAGCTACCCATCACAATATTTTAAAAGCCTATTATAAATGTCACCTTTGACCCTAAAAGCGAAGCTTTCTCCGAGCCATTTTAGTTATCTATCCATCGAACTAAGAGTCCTGTCCAAGTCTGAAGTGGTTTTAGTCTAATTAGCTCATAAATCCAGCAGTACTTCCATTTAAAAAATGAGAGTGAAATAATTAAGACTGATAGGGCTACCCTTTTAACTCATGTGTGTAAATATTTGTGTGTAAAGTGGATGTGAAGCATTAAAGATGTCCTATTTTAAATTCCTGGTAGTATGCGTCGTTACAAATGTTTGTATTATATCTAAGACCTGTCATAGTGTACAGTTATGGACCCTAAATAATATTTCATTTACATTAAACCGTAATCTGCGTATCTGTTTTATTTTAATTATGAAAACCTGGAACCTCAAACACTATTATATTAAACAAGTAAGCATAATGTAAATACAGAAACTGTGAACCAGAAACGTATGCACTGGCTTCTTCATATACTTTTAGCGCCTAGTATGTCGGCTTTTCATACCTCAAAGTAGTCTGGCAGCCATTGTACATCAGTAATTGGTGCTTTGTGGCTATTCTCTATGCTTGAGACAGCACAGTAGCGCATAACAGGAGTTTCATCTGCATGCTTATCTTCAAAGCCTGGCTGTGAGGACAAGCACAAAGGGGTTACAGGAAACATTCACATTCAAAATCAAATAGCTTAAATGATATTGCTTAAATTCTTTAATTATTTCTTTAGAATGCAACTATGGCATATCAATTAATTTGTATATACAATTTTTCATATGTATATATTAGGAAATGCTTTGTTGTTTAACTGTGTTAATATTTCAAGTGCAGTCCAATGAATCCTTCCCTCCTTTCCTTTCACAACATCAAATAACCTGTCTGTGGGGGAGTAATGTCCCCACTGATTAAATGGGGGCATTGCTGAAAACCAGCAGGATCAGTTTGGTCATCTTGGCTGTAGTATGGAATCAGGTGGGCCCATGGAGTAATGGCTCTCATATCAGTTGGTCTGGATTCAAAAGCAGTGCTGCTTGGGAACCTTACGTCAGGCTTTGTCTGAGTATTACCTCTAAAATCCTGGACACATACAATGGTCATGGCGCCCGGATTATAATATAAAATACATAATAATCAAATGCACGGTGTAGTGCATTTTATATTAAACTAATGGAATTTTGACACAAATATGCTGTTGATCTTATATAAACATACAAATTATCTACTGTGAAACTCTAGCTGCATTACAACTAGCAGCCTGTCTTAAGGAAACTTTAAGGAATAAACAGTGGCAGTGAGGTTTCTGGAGGTTGTCTTCCCCAGAGAAAGAGGCCTCAAATTCTCCAGTAATTAAAATATGAAGATTAAAATAATAAATCACAAGCTACTGTCTCACAATTTCAAGTAGCAAGAATGTACTGCTGCCCAATCATTTATCAAATGTATTCATATCGACCCCTTGTAAAAATCAACTGTGGGGGAAAAAAGATGAACACCAACAACAACAACAACAAAAACAGTTAATTTTCTTTTTTAAATGGTCGCAGTGCTTGGCAGCTCTACTCACTAAAGCATTTGTGTTTGCAGAGCTGCTGCTTCCCCCTCCAGTGCGTGTGCCTTGCAGTCGCTCCGCGTGGGCCGAGATGTCCCATAACACAACCTGGGACCACAACACAATGATTATTTAAGATGGCCGACTCTATTTCAAAGGCTCCAGCAAAACATTACACTCCCTCCATTTCACATGAACAGCATTTTACTGTTCTCGCTCGGTGGCATTCGGACATAAAATGTACACACAAAAAAAGGCTTTCATGCTGAAATGAGGCAGGCCTCAGACTGAAGTGAATTCCATTCTTGGGGAGGTTATATAATACTGCTTCATAAGAAAAGTGTCCATGTGATGAATGTCAGAGGGCACTGAAAAGGAGAGTCAACACCTGTCCATTCATGCAGCCGCCGACGATTATATTGGGATCGGAAGGGCAGAACTCAAAGGCGAAAACATCGTCTGGGCACTCCAGCATCAACTGCAGGAGACAAAGCCATCATATAGCAGCATGACAAAGCAACGCTACCATTACCTACTGAATTTTTTCTGCATTAACTTCACATAACACCCAGTTCATTTAACTTAGATTTTTTTTTGTTGGATAATTTAGTGTATCCATGCAATGTACAGGCTGTTAATAATCCTGCTGTATTAAGCTAGAATCTAATCAAACGTCAACATTAAGTTATTAAATGCTATAAAACCATTGATGTAGTTTTATTTATGTAATGACCTTTTTACAACTCTTCACATTTATCCTTATTAAGACTCTCAAACAGACAAAGTTGAGACTGAAGAAATTAGTTGTAACCTGTCAGTGTGGATTTAAAGAGTGGAGGAAAATGAAAGAGGAGATTTGAACATACCTGGGGGTTAAGGGGATCAGAGAAGTTCCAGAAGAGAATGAGTGAAGGGTTTAGAAGCAGCTTAGTCGAGTCATTGATCCTCTCTTCAAAGGACAGCCTCTCCGTTAGTGCTACTGCGATCACCCCTGTCATAACCACATCACAGAGACCAAACCATAAGATCGAAGACTTTACCCTGTCAACTCTACTCCCATTTATTCCCATTCCCATTCCCATTGAAGAGTCAAGTGTTGCAATAGCTTGACTCTCAGACTCTACAGATCTCAAATTCAAAGTCTGATTAAAACAACCATAAAACAATATAAACCATCTGGCTAGCCTGATTCCACTTATATTATATTTTCATCATGCCGCTGTAGGAACACTTTGGATATTAACCACCAACAGTACAAAACAGTTTACTGAAGCAGTTTAAGTCAGGTACATTAATACTAATAATGCCTTGCATTTATATAGCGCCTTTCTCACCAGCCGGCGACTCAAAGCACTTTACAATAACGAGGGGGAAACTCGCCCCTACCACATTACTCAAGGATTCTGCAGCCAATGCCTAGACTAGGATTGAAATCTGCAGCCTTCTGGTCCCAAGTGAACTTCTTCAACCAAATGGGCGAAACTTACGAACCTCAGTTCCTTTGATTCTCAAGTCTTTGTTCCTGTTAATCCTTAATGATTCAAGCTCCCTACACAGTAGGACCCAATACTCCTGAATGACAACCGTGAGTCAGAGGTCGCATCATTTTGCGCTGAAGGTGATTGGGTGCCGTCGTACCGCTGATGGTGGGATGCCAGTTGATGCAGCTGATGGTCTTCTCCTTGCTGAACTTCAAATCTGTAAAGGACTGGTACTCTTTTAAGTGGGTGTCCGTTTTCCCCCCAAAAATGCATTCCTCTTCACTGAGGGCCCGCCAGTCATCAAAGAAGACATCCATGATCTCATTCTGCTGTAGTGCGATCTCAAATCTGTGCAATGGAAACAAGGCCAGGTACAAACAGAAAACGGCCAGGTTCACCAGTATACAAAACTGGCAGTGTATAACACTTGATCAAATGCAGGCTTACATTTTACTTGAACCGGTTCTCTCCAACAAAAATGACACAATTGCATAGTAATGCTGTTGCTGATTATAAAGATGTTTAAGGAAAGGGTTCTGCAGTGTGTAGTGATTTAGTGTGCAGTTTTGTAATGCTTACTTTATTTGGGTTCACAGAATGATTAATATAGTCCATGGAGGTTTTATTTTGCTTAGTAATTAAAATCTGTTTGCATGCATAGTTCCCGAAACATGCATGTGAGCCAATACATACCAAAAAGTCGTACTGTGTCAACCAGAAATAAGTATTACCTTGATGCAACCAAATCGACAAAATTCTTAAGGTTTTCAGAATTCATGCAATTCTCTTTTTCTTCTGCTGTGAACTCTCTGGGTTCGTACTGTGTATACATATTCTTGGGATATTTCCTAAAAGATACAGTTATTATAAGTTAATTTAAAATGACAAATCTGCACAGTCAATTACAGGATAAATGGCTGTTATCACAACTCTGAATTTTGGTATGTTGAGTTTCGAATTTCCCCTTGATAAAGAGAGTGAGAGCCTTGAATAAGTACACACAATTATTTTATCACAGGAGAATAGCTCGCTACAATGCTAAGACATATATCCTTGAATACATTTCAGTAAACACCTTTTAAACATTATGTATATGCTTTGAACACACTGTATAATATTATGTTAAATAAACTTGTGGCATAAAATAGTCAAGTGTACGCACCATACAGTCTGAGTGCTGGAACTCTTTAGGTTAGGAACAGCCTGTGTCCCAGTGCTTCTCTCCAGCATCTGAATGCTGAAGTTGTTGTCTTGGTAGGGCATGCATTCCAAGTACCCGTCAGGTGTCTCTGAGGCATTGCGATCTGAGAACATGATAGGAGCTCCAAATTTCCTTCGCACTCTTGAGATCTTGTAGTTTAACTGAAGAGAGGAAATAGAAGGGCATAGCACTCTTCTGTTCACACAGTTATTATTATATTTTTTTTTTTCAATTTCAGATTAGACATTTAACAAAACAACAACAACAAAAATAAATAAATAAATAAAAAACTAAGACACAACAAAAAAACAACAACACTACAATATCTACACAACAGGGACTAGCCGTCACAAACTATAAACAAGAAAACAAATAGTACATCAACCAAAAACAAGCAAATACATCATGGGAGACATATATGTAAGGCATTACTTTACCGGGGGAAAAAATTTAATTAGTCATCTGTATTACCACATGACCTCCAACTCATCAGAGTCTGTCCATTAATTAATATATTACCAAGTTCAAGAGGGAAAAAATATATAAATGGGGTCCAAGTTACCAGGAAAGTAATATCCTCCCTCAACTGAGCCCTTATTCTCTCAAGAGGAAGAATAAAAAAAAATGTCTCTATACCAGAAATTTAATGTGGGCGGAGAATCTTTAATCCAGTTCACCAAAAAACATTTCCGAGCCACAAAGAGTAATTTATTTGCCAGGTTTACCTGTTTTGCAGACAATTTAATTGTGTCCTCCCTCATCCCCAAGAGAAAAAACCACGGGTCCTCTGAAATACTTGCATTCAAAATATGTTCCAGTTAATTTCTTATTTTTGTCCAAAAAGAGGCAATAAATGGACAGGTCCAGAGTGAGTGTGCAAATGTACCCTTTTTGTTTTTGCCCTTAGGACACATTACAGAAAACTGTGCGTTTATTTTATTACATATAACAGGGGTTCTATGGACCCTTTGCATAATTGTATACTGTGTTTCCCTGGCTTTATACTAAAATATTATTAGCATTTAACATAGCACTTGTCCAAGATTTCATGTCAGGGCTACCACCCAGATCTTGTGGACAGAAGTTGATTATTTACATATTATATCAGGGATATTTGTATTTGTAAGTTAATTTCAGAAGGACAGATATTTTCTAAAAGATTTTGATATTTCAAGGCAACAGCCACAGAATTCAGTATCTTTACACATGTTTTTCAGTCTAAAATTAAATGGTCTTTGAAACATTACTAGCGGCAGACAAAATAGTTTGTGGGACAATATTTTGACAAATGTACAAGCCAATAAAATAGTGTAAAATGTGCTTTTAATTACACCCACAATTATTTTAAATGCAATTTTCAACAACGTTACACCTAATGTTTAAATGTCCCTTATTAAGGGCCAGATTCAGAGTTGAGATAAGTACGCCCAAATGGGACTTACTCCCGAAATTCCGCGTAGCTTAAGCTATTTGTGATTCAGACATTTGACTTATCTGCTATTTTAAGCATCTCTCCAGTATATATGCGCCATTACGCTCGTGGGGGTGGAGATTTGATCAAAAGGCAGTGTGTGTCTGCAAGATACGCGTATTCAGAGTTTAAACTTAATCATTTCTTTCTGTGCAACTTTGTTCGGAAAAAAGGTTGTTTATGTCTAGCGCCACCAATAGATGAAAAATACAACATCTTTCGTAAAAATGGATAATAGAATGAGTGCATGTTCTTTGAAAAAAATATTGGTTTTACTTTGTCTAGCCTACTTACAATTATCAAAAAGCTGTCATAAAAAGAAAAATATGTACAAGTAGGCTATGACTGACTGTCTGGTATATCCAATATTAGATGGATTCATTGATAGACAGTGTTTGGATCATAATCGCTTTGACAGAGAGACAATTTTGTAGCCTACTTGCATGAGCACAGCTGCTCCAAAATGATTAGGAAGCGCAAAGTAACTCCTCGCAGTGTAGATCTACCAGTGCTCCAGGTTAAAATCTCTCTCCTTCCTGGCCACATCCTTCCAGCATGTGACAGATGCACTCAAAAAATAAATCTTTGGACAGTGGTTGCAAGTAATGGGCTATTATTAAGTATATGTGACTTCAACTCGTTCAAGTGGAAGACGTTGCATCTAGGCTATCATTTTACCCTACATTACTTTATTAGGTAGGCTAATCACTGTCTAGTGATTATTTTTTTGATTGTGTGATGGTTATATCCCAGTCATCAATAGAAGCTATGATAATTTTATCAATGCGATGTATTAATACGTTCACTGCATGCCTATACCCCGTCACGCAAGAGCAACTATGATGCGCAAAGGCAGGATTTTCCAAAAGGCAAATGCGGTTATTAAAGGCACTGTCACTGACACGTTGAAAAGGCATAACCCCTCAAACATTTTTTAGTACATACCTGGCAACCCGGGGGGCAGGTACCAGAAACAGGTACCAGAAACAGGTAATTAGAATATCATGCCCTGTACCACCAACATTTTGAGATAAACACCTGCGCAACACAATTTAGAATACGGTTTAAGTCAGCTCATGTTAAATCCGCGCAGGAGAGGCACTTAAGCGCATAACTTAAGTTGGCCATCTCTGAATCCAGAGGGAAATATGTTTGCATGTAGATCATTGATCCAGGAGGATATTTTAGGTGGATATGGTGAGGGCGTGTTTTTACCCTTGATCTGGTGTCCACTACAGACTCCTCCTCGATCTCCAGGTCGCTGCCCAGGGATACCCACGGCTTAGGTTCTGGCGTCTTGCATATAACGGAATCCAGCTCATCCTCCAGGGCCTGCTCATCTATTGACTCTGGAGGCTGCAGATAACACTCAAACATTTAAGTGGCTGTCCATAAAAAGAGCACAAACTACTGACAGACAACTCAATGTCCCATCCAAATTACTATCAAATGTTTAACTTGAAAAAGACTAGCTATTTTTAAACATGGTTGCCACAGGCTGGGATGTTGCAAAACAGCAATATGATAGATTCAAGACCAAAACGCACTGTAAAACCACATCATGTGCAAAAACCAACATTTTAAAACATATCATTTGTGCAGCAATATAATCCCTATTCACATATTTGAATGATCACAATAATAAAGGTACTTTCTTTGCAGTTATATCACGTACAGGTATTTCACCGTTTATCTCAGAAAATAATTTTGTATTTAGTTATCTCACATTCATGTTTTATGATACTCCCACATTAGAGTTGTCATGCCAATGGATCCTGTGATTTAATGCTGAGTATTGGGAGACTGCTTTGTTTTTCTTTCCTATATTCCAACTGTATTACAAAAAAATTATAAATGCTTGGAATAGTCAATATCACAATATTTACAACGACACGTATGTGCATATCTACAGTATCATCACAGAAAACAAGCAATAAAGGAAACATAACATTTTAACTTTACGATAACAAATTTTGCCAACAGAGAATCCATAAACAAGCATTATTTGAAAAGAACAGATTGCCTTACATTAAGAATTCTTTCCTTGGCTTCTTCAGTTAAAACAAGGTAGAAACTTTGTCCATAGGTGAAATCTCTGTCAAAGACCAGTAGGAGTTCATCTACTGGATATTTCTGCAATCATTACAAAATAAATTCAATGTTACATTCAAACCAACAGAAAGGGATCATCAACTTTCAGTTTTCCGTGGTTGTGGTATTGTGTAAAACAGTCTGAAAACCATATACAATGGAACTCAGAGCAATACAGGAATACTTTATACTCACTAGGTTTAGAGAATCAGACAGCGTATACTATCGTAAGTGTTATCACAGGAAGATTCACCTGATGTTTAAACAAGTCTGTGCCTGTCAGATAATGTGGTGGGATATAAACTGAGCTGAAGCACTCTAAGTGGGATCAGTATGGCTGTAGGCCTGTCTTTCCTATGGCTGACGACTCTATGGCTGTACGTTGCGGCTTCAGAATGTTATGGAAGTGTTATGAAACAGGGAGGCAAAATGACCCACCAGCACCACCTGCTTGACAGGGTGGAAATCTGACACAGCGGCCCTCCTCTTCATGTCCTGAAGGATATGGTCCTTTTTCAGGAATTTGAAAGGGTTGTCCTTTGTGACGTCCTCGTCAACGCGGCATTCAAAAAGCTCCTGTGACGCAGCGGTGACCACCATGGGGAAGATGTCACTTGGCACACCTGGTGATAGTTATTTCACATGAGCGATGAGCATACGACAAACTGTGTAGCATAAGTATTACAGCTCCCCAGCACGGGGCCATGGGTTTATCTGACATCACATGTGAAGAGGTTTTTGCACTTCTACAATCACTATTTTGAGGTTCTTGTGTTATCAGTGGCTGCTCTGGTGACCAATCCAGTACTCACCTGCAGGTAATGAAGATAAAGGGGAAAAATGTGACCAATGAGCTTATAGGAGTTTTAGGCTAGAAGTACTAACCAACCCTCCATCGCATCAGTTAAAAAGAGAACATGCTTGCAAAACTTGATGGGTTGCCGTGTAGTTTTAAACTACAGTGCACTTAAAAATGATTTACACCCTTGGAAAAAATTTGCAAAAAAGGCTGAGCAAAATAAACAAAACAGATGATGAGCTATATTAGATTATTTTATATGAATACTATTTCTCAAGGAAAAATCATTTGTTTAACAAGCAAACTTTTTACCCAAAAAAGTAAGCGATATAAAGCTATTTTATTCACACCCCTGATAATTATTTTAAATAAAATAGAATCTGCATTAACAAGCTACGTTTTCAAGGTGAGGCACTTTTTTCATCTCAATCTTAGGGAACTGTATTGCGGCCTCACATGGCTTCCTAATTCACTGGGTTATTAAAATGAGGTAACACATATGTAAAATCCATGTGTCTGGCTGCTGGGTGGCTCATCCAGTTAATGCACTATATTCTAGTGCATGGATGGACCCAGAGTCTGGTATCAAAACTGGACCATGCCAGTGATGCCCAGCTGGCTTTGCATCGGCCAGGCATAGGAGGTTTTTAGTTGACGGGGATGACAGCGCAGCATCTTACTGTGCATTAGCCACCCCCGCTGGTGAATCTGGCGTTAGCGGCCCATCTGCTAAGCTGCATGTGAAGTGTCTTCCTTGACTCATGTCTGCACGAGCCCAACTTGTGGACTGCGGTGTGAAAAGAAGTGGTGCTGACATCACGTGTTTCGGAGGAGAGCATTTACATTTCGACAGCGGAGGCTGCAGCAAAGTGAATACGGTCAGGCACTCCAAAATTGGGAGAAGGTGGGAGCATTACAAAATGTTTTTTTAAGTCCACACAAATAAATTACAAAAGCTTAAGGTACCACTTTCTACTATTGGCCAATAATTAAGATGCTTAAAACTACTGGAACAGTGGTAAACCCTATTTTTATACAGTCTATGTGGTAAACCTACCTAGTAGAAGACACAAAGTGCATCTCGCTTCCACACACAGTAAGGCAAATAAAAGGTGAAGGGACACAGTTACATCATGGGGACACAAAATCTCCAAATATAGCATCAGCCACCTCCATAACAATAGGCTTTTTGTAGGGCTCTCCAGAGAAAAAGCCTCTATTGAGGGTGTCCAATCAACAAAACTAAGCATTTAGAGTTGGCTAAAAAGCATTGTTTGGATCACAGAATTGATCTTTTATGGCCATGCACATCAGTGGTGGGTTTGGTATCAGAAGGATGCTTATGTTGAAATGAGAACGTCATACCTGTGGTGAAATATGGTGGTAGAGCTTTCATATCATGGGGTTGTTTTGCATTTACTGTTTTTTTGTTGTATTTCAATGGAATTATGAACTTCAGCACGCACCAATACATTTTGGCCAAAAAGCTGGTGCCCCTGCCTGGATTTCTCATAATCAACCAAGAAAATCAACCAAGAAATGGTTAACTCACTACAAAATGACTGCTTTGTAATGGCCAGTGGTGAAAAACAGGGATGTGAATACTTGCAACACTTATTTTTTGGGGGAAATAAATGAATATGTTGAGAATCATTCTTAGTTTATTTTTGAGAATTACAGTATAGCCCCGTAATTGTATTACTTATTTTATAGTCTTTTGCTAAATTTTTATCAAGAATATGAATCATATTGGACGATATTGTATATTTATAATGGAATCCTGATAGGAAACAAATGAAATTTTATTAAACAAATGAAGCAATTCCTTTTTTTCTAAAATATTCTGTACAAAATCAACTTTTAGAAGTTTAGCAACCACTTCAAATGACACTATATATAACTTGCTCAGTCGTCAACTACTGTAAGTTCTTCGCTCAATAGCATACTACACAGTACTGACAATGATTTTCACTACCTGCTTATTGATGGGAATGACAAGTGCGGTTTTTTCTTGTTTGCAAACATGCTGTGTATGACTACATTTTAAGGGCATAAAGGGGAACACACAACCACATTCAGGCTTGGGCCCTTAGAAGGCCATTGCAGACAGATGTGCAGAATACAGACCAAAACCAAACTCTTAAATAGAGCACTTGCCATAGTAAACAGAGCGTTGTATAATTACAGTTCACATTACACTGGTAGCCTCTTCAAAGCATTTCAACTAGATTGCTGAAGAGATCCAGAAAGCACTGAAGTTATATTCAGTAACCACTTCCAAAGAGGGTGTGTCATCCATTTTAGAAACCATGAAAAAGAATAGTGTCAGTGTCAGAGTAGATCAAGTGCTTACCCTGTATAAAAATGTGGACTTATACTGTTAACTCCTACAATCACATGCTTTTCTGATTATGCACCCTACCCAGTGCAACTGCTTAATTACGTGAACATGTGCCTATATTAGCATCAAGTGCTGTTTTTTGATGGGATATGAATGCGGACATATTGGTCAAAATAGTTCTGAAAACAGCAAGGTCGATATTTATTTTGTAACTCGTTTTCAATTACGCTGTATAAATCACTACGCTTCTTACGCTTGCTCAAAACGCCGTGGTATGAGAAAGCTGTAGAGAAGTGAAGCTCACCATGAAAAGATATGGTTTAAACACACTGGCACGGAGTAGCCTATGTCCACATGGTTTGCAACAGTTTACAGTGAATGACCTTAATAGTACAAGTTTTCTTTCTCAAAAATAATGTCAATATAATGTACCATGCATGGGAATAAGCAGGAATATAGTACCAGAGGACAGAATCTATTTAGGGGCAATTGCGATTCAATTTAGTGATTAGGCTGGTCCTGCATATTTTCTGCATCTGTCGGCCGTCACAGTATAAAATGAGCCAAGCTAAAACAGAATGAAATGAGAATAAAAGTTAGAAGCAACAAACTGTGTCAAAAACAGGGAAGTGTATCAAACCGGCCTCCGCCTTTGTTTGTTCTAAATCGGGTAAATTAAAGTAAGGTGCAGTAATCTAAAGTAAATCTACGCAAAACATTTTATAGATTATGTGCAAGGTTTTTCTGAGCATTCACAGGGTTGTTACAGAGTGGATGCCTCTTTCAAAAATATTGATTCCCCAGAAAATACTGAGACACACTGTAGTTATAACATGTCACCACATATGAAATTTTTTTTGTTTTTATATCACTCTTGCATGTTTTTTTATTTTTTTTATCCACTGACATCGAATAGCCATACTACCCTTAAATGACTACCTAAGAACGTGCTGCATGGCCGTATTATCAGAATGGTGAATGGGTTTATATCATGAAACCCATGCTTTTGTGCCATCAGTATGTTGGAGAATTCAGGCTGCATTTGTCTAGGCGTCATATAAAAAAACGGTCTATGTGGAACTGGCAGACATTATTCATATGCAACCAATTGCCTCACATTTTCATTGACCAGCTTTAACTTGTTTCATGAATCAATTATAATCAGTTTCTGTCAAAAGAAAATGGTATGGGATCCTTTTTTGAATTACACACAAACAGAAAAAGGGTTGAAATGACATCTTACCAGACTCATCAACACTTCCAACAGGTGAGGGATCATTCCTTTTTTCTAAAATGCATATAAACACAGGTTTTTAATGTGTGCATTGGCAGACATTACAATGAGACACAACAAAGTCTATATGTAATAATATACTCAGTTAAATTATTATTTTATCATAAATTAAGAACACCGTCAACCTTACCTTTAGATTTTACACTGGCCTTACTACTTGCTCTACTTGCTCTACTTGCTGAGCCTTTAGACTTCTTTGGAGCCATTTCGGACGCTGTGGTTTTCCTACAATGTTAGCACAAATTTAAATATGTGTCAATTCATATAGTGAAGTTCCTCCAGAATATAAAACTTAAAAAGCATTTCAAGCATGTTACTGCTGATTCCCCCCTCCTCCAAATTTGACCATTTCCAAAACTAAAGCTTAGGATCCAGTTAAGCTTATCTTATCGTTACAGTATGAACGTAGCGACATCTTCTGGGGGATGCAAAATATTAGACTAATGCAGATGCCTGAGTTTCTGGAGAGAAATGTATTTACAAATAGTGCAATGTGTTCGCCTGTTTTCACTTGTTACTTGAAATATATAACGTTATTTATATTTGTGGATGATACTTTAATGATACTGAAAAATCTTGTTTGCTAATCTTACAAATGAGATGTTGCCTACACTGTCGCTAGTGCATACCGTTAGCTAACTAGCGTTAACTATCACAGAACAAATGGCAGAATACAGCACAGTGAAGTTAACGTTTTAACGTTAGGTTTCTGACTTGTACAGTATTCGCTCGTTTCCTCTTAGCCTATGTTATTTTTTTAAATCCGCAATTATTACAAATAACGTTTATAATATAAATATAAATAACGAGTGTTATAATAACACTATCCACGTGAAGTGAAATTAGCAAGCGTTACCTGACATTAAGTTAGCTAGCTGGCTAGTAACGTTAAACCGAAAACGTTAGCTACGTTATAACGTTAGGCAACTAACATGTAACATAACGTTAACTTAACATTAGCTAACTTGCTATGAGGTCAGACTCTGGTAAAAAAAAATTGACACTAACCTCTTCGGGGGCTTACTCGGTATGGCAAAATACGTAGAAAATCACGTCTTAACTATTAAGGATAGCTAAGTAAGTAAATAACATTACTTTAGTTTTCCCACATTACAGAAACGTAAGCTAGCGTTAACCATTTTGCTAACGTACGCTAGATAGCTAACTAATAAACTGTAACAAGTTTCCGGCGTCAACTCCGTTGCTAATAGTTACAGACGGACACTTTCCAGAGCCAATTATAATGCCTTGTGTGAGCGTCGAGTACTTTTTTTTTTTTGGTCACGCCCTCTAAAGAATGTTGATAAAGCACTGGCAAACACCTTCAAATTCAGAAGGTGTTTATGTTCGAGAAGAAACTTTTCTTTCTAATATTACCAAACATAGCAATACATACAACGGAATTCATATGTACGTTTAATTACCTAGCTGTTATGACCACGATCTAAAACGATTTTGGCGAGATTGTGCTCAAATGTCTTTAATTCATTAAAAATGTAAAAGTAAAGATACACCTACCATTCAAATAGCATGGGCTTCTAGTTACTTGGATATACCTTACTAACTCTGTTAAACAATGCGCAGCCTTTTTCAATCACGTTTCCAGCAAAGTCAAAGTCATGGGTGATTAAAGTGATTATAGGTTCTTCCATTTGAACATCATTTAATGGTGAGTATCAGCAGCATGGGTGATAAAACGATTGTTTCGAAAAGGAGCGGGATTACAATCTCGAGTGCTGCGAGACTGAACTGCAGATCTTGTGTCATGTCGGATGGTTGTTCTGCGTGTTATGGGCTAGTCTAAATCGGACACGACAATCGTTTTCGGTTGTCGCTTCCATTTTTAATATGGAAGAACGTGGATTGTGAGATGTAGTTTGTGTTTCCTTATTGCTCAGCTCAACAATCAAAGTCAGGTAAACGCACACAGCGGATGCTAGCTGTTTTTGAGTAGGAGGAATTGGACCACAGAACTCTATAAGAACGAATTGGACACATTCATATTGAACAGACACAAAAGTGGTAACTTTTTTTTATAATGTAGGCTAATACGAATAGGCTGTATCAGTGTTGTATTGAGTATTTCGGGGCTGTTTTAATTGTGATTTTCTCCATAGGTCTACAGGTTTGACAGCAGGTTGGGGGAAACAAAAAACACTTTTCATGATGTATTTTTTTACAGACAAATATATTATATAACCTTTGAGTTATATGACTAGGCTATATATAAGTTTTTTTCCCCCCCACTGTGTGGTAGTTTTCAGACAGTGTAATAGGCAGAGGTAGTCAGATACTCAGTCAGATACTCTAGGGATGTTCAAGTTCAGACTTGATGCAATTTTGGTTACACTAGATGGTCTAGGACTAGGTGGACTGAATGGTTTGTCATCACATTATGGTCATATTTCAGCAACTATAAATCGTCACTGATTAATTGAAATTACAGATGTATAAATGTACGTCACCTTTTTTTAAAAATCATAGCAGATTCACCACAATGCAGAATTTGTCTTAAAATGTACTCTTCAAATTGTACTGCTCCATATTGAGTATTCGTATAAGACTTTTTGTATAACGTCAATTAATTTATGTTTCTAACCATACAAATCTGTAACCTGACCTGAATGTGCTTCAAGATTACTGACAAAGTCATACCAGAAAAGGAGTGACTAAAGGCATTACTATTGTTTTTATGTGAACTCTGGACTAGGCTAACTGAGGAGGGACTTTTGTAGTAGAGAGCTCTGGCTTAATTGACTCCAAGGTCACTTGGATTTTCAGAGATGGAGGAGTTGGAACAACCTGTGAGTCACACATCTGTGAGTACCCTGAGTGGGTCAGGTTCTTGGGCCAACTCTGAGCAGGACCTGAACTGTGATGCTGTTGAGAGTTTCAGGAGGAAACTCAAGTACTTTTTCATGAGCCCATGTGAGAAATTCAGGGCTCGTGGGCGAAAACCATGGAAGCTGATGTTACAGATTCTTAAAATTGCCCTTATTACGTTTCAGGTGAGGATGTCTTTTTGGATGCCTGTCATTAAATTGAAGTGTAGTGAAGTGCATGTTATTGTATTTATTCATAGCTGACTTCTTTGTAAAGCCAGTGTCGAACTTCTTTTGTTTTGATTTTCCGCAGTTGGTCTCTTTTGGACTAAGTAACCAAATGGTTGTTACGTTCAAAGAGGAGAATCTGATTTCATTTAAGCATCTTTTTCTGAAAGGATACAATGACCAAAGCTCTGCCACTTACGCTGTGTACACACAGACTGACGTGTACGAGCACATCCATTTTATAATTGATCAGGTAAGCACAGAGGCGTCATTTCATTTGAAGCTAAAATCATTGTTAGATTTGTTTTGTAATTGGGACATAACATCTGGTTGCAATCTGCAGCTTTAAATTAATTTTGATTGTACGCTATGGTCAGAATGTATACAACACTGTAGGAAGAATTTAAAACCTCATTTTTATTTTCTGATTTCTGGTATCTTGTTCTCTAGTACAGTGTCAGTGAACATAGGAAGTGATAAACAAATGCAGTACTGAGAATGTTGTTAACCAGGTCTTGCATTATTGCTCATAAAAAGCAGGTAACCACCTGATTTTTATGCTCTACCTCGTTAGAACCATACCTTGTTAAGTAATTCTGTAGAGAAGTATCTGCTAAATTAGTGCAATGTAATCAGCAGCTATTGCAGTAAAGAGACAGTCCAACAGTCTGAATGATCTTTATTCACTTCACTGACCCAATTCTTTAGCAATTTCGGAACTTCTAAACCGATGATGTTAACTCTGAATTTGAATACCCTGA
This sequence comes from Ilyophis sp. 1 JC-2022, assembly GCA_022702515.1. NCBI lineage: Eukaryota > Metazoa > Chordata > Actinopteri > Anguilliformes > Synaphobranchidae > Ilyophis > Ilyophis sp. 1 JC-2022. Next base: position 105,273,723 of record CM040403.1, read on the forward strand.
CTAAGAATAAAACTACAGTAGGCTTGACATCTGCTCCAATATCAACATTATGATTTTTAATGACATTGCTAGAGAGAGAGAGAGAGACAATCTAATTCCGCATGTAGCGTGGGGAAAAACTCACTTTATCATTGTTCTCCTTTTTGTATGCTGTCACAAGATACTGTATGCTCTATAACAAGAAACGTCCTTTAGTGAGGACAGCTACAGTTAATAATTAATTTGGTTTAACTAGCTGGTGTCCATCATGCAGTCATTCCATAGAGGACTTTGCTTCATGACTGCTTTTTTACTTCTTGATTTATTCCTATTGGCATATTATTTCAAGAATGTTGAATATCCTTGATTGTGCAATTATTTCTTCCTTTTAGTATTTACACCTGAACAACATCACTGTGGGAAACCATGCTTATGAGAGAAATGGCGGACTCTACACCCCACTGTCCCTCTGCCAGCAGTTCTTTAAAAATGGAACCATTTGGCCTGGGAATGAGACCTTTAACATTGATGCTCAGATTGAAACAGGTATCAAACCTTATCATCATCATCATCATCATCAAACCAATCTGAGCGCAGACTAAGGGCTTGTGTTGATGCTCAGATTGAAACGGGTATCATAAACCAATCTGTGCACTGTTTATGCAGACTAAGGGCTTGTGCTGAGAAATTTAAACTTTTTCTATGGAAAAGGCACACAGCTGATGGAAATTATTACTGCTTGACTCTTGTGACCACTAAAATGGGAAGTGGTGAATGTTTACTTGTGCAACGTTGTGTTGTACTATTTTTCCAAGAACAGTGGGTTCTTATCTCAGTTTAAACAAAAACATGAGGCCATTGTTATCCTGTGGCATATCCTAGATCTTGATGTTTGTATTGTCCTTTTCTTTCTTGCAGAATGTATTGAAATATACCCACTGAAGACTCCAGCAGAAGATGGACTGGAAGGAACAAGCCTGAATTTCACTCTGTACTTTAAAAGGTGTGGCCTCTTTATTCCAGCTAGGGTCAGACAAATGTAACAAAACACGTTTCTAATGTTGTAACACATGTATTAAATCTATATGGGAGAGCCAGGGACATGCATTTTCTTTCCTTTCAACAGGCTACTGGTTGGAAATCTGGGCACATATTGCACATTTTACACAATGTGCTTCACAGCATACCCTAACCTAAACCCCCTCAAAAATAAGAGTAGAGAGCGACAGTGGCAAGGAAAATCTCCTGTGCTGGCATATAGGAAGAAACCTTGTGAGGAACCAGACTCAACAGGGGGAGCCCATCCTCTGGTCAGCTAAGGCTGTGGGATGATGGTGACTAACACAGTCAAGTGAATGTTTCATTCTAACTTAGTTCAAGGCTGCTTGTACTTGACAGGGGGCAGACGACAACTTCAGAATGTGCCTGGGGAGTGATCATCTATGGCCAAATGCGCAGAAAGCACTATGTTTACGGGTGGGAAGCATGGGGTTTTCTTTGTGTATGATTTTATTTTGTCATCCAGACTGTTATCTGTGGATATTGACTTCACTCTGAAGGCTATAAATCTTCAGACAGTACGCCATCACGAGCTGCCGGACTGCTATGACTTCACTGTCATGGTAAGTCATATGACTTGCCATATATAGCCTGTGGAAGCTCTGTTTTAGATTTACCATAATGTGCATATAATTTAATTAGTAATCATTTCTGTACATTTTTATAAACGTATGAAGTCATGTATTTTCTAAACGTATAGCATAACTTGGAGGTAAATGTGTAAAATGAATGTCCTGGAGTTAGCCATTGCAATAAAGCTCTGTAGATTTATTGGTGTGCTGTTTACTGAGCAAATAAAGGGCTAACGTTATGGCTAGGTCCGGGAAATCTCAACATCATGCTTGTGACACTTTTCTAATGTTACTTTTATGTTGAGCAGATAACCTTCAACAACAGAGTTCACAGTGGAAGAATGCAAATCAATCTCGACAATGAAGTCGACATCAAAGAATGTAAAGACTGGAACGTAACCGGGGCTTGTAAGTAATGTGTTGGTTTGTTTCATATCTTTGTAATGTTTTGCTGCAGTACACATTTCATACTCAAGGTGGCGATTTGATCTTTGTAAAAAAGAAAAATTATGACTGACAAGGGGAATTAGAAGGCAATGCATCAATTCAAGATGAAACAAGATGCTCTTGATTTGTTTCATATTTTTCCCATTTTCCCCCACAGCTGCCCGGAACATCTACTATATCTTGTTTTTTGATTCCCTCATCATTTTAATCTGCTTGACTTCCCTCATTCTATGCACCCGATCGGTTTTCAGTGGGGTCCAACTTCAGTTTGTAAGTACAGGCTATATTCTGTATGTGTCTGGTTTGCAGAGTACACTGGCCTTGTTCAGAAAATGAGTAATACTCCTTATTGAAACCTGGTTAGATAACTGAGTAATGAAGACATACCATATTGTATTCATGCAGTCTAATTGTATCCATTTCAGGAATACACTGCCTTTTTCCAGAAATGCCACACTAAGAATGTGACCTGGTCAGAAAAAATGGAGTTTGTGAATGGCTGGTATATTCTCATCATCATCAGTGACTCATTAACTATTGTTGGTTCCATTCTTAAAATTGAAATTCAGACAAAGGTGAGACCTTACTGCATGTGTAATTCTTTGCTTTGAGAAGAACCATATACTAGCAGATAAATTAAATGCAGTAAATTGTTATTACTCATTTAAAATTATTGGGACGCAGCAGTCAATTACTTTATAAAGTACATACTTATTTTAGTACATACCTCTGACTCGTCCCACACACTTACTCTTTCTGGAATACTTGGAAAAATGTTTGTCAAAAAAGTTTTTTTTGTTTTTTTTACCTGCTTTTCTTTCAGAATTTAACAAGTTATGATGTCTGTAGCATTTTTCTGGGGACAGCCACAATGCTTGTCTGGGTTGGAGTCATTCGGTACTTGGGCTTCTTTAAGAAATACAATGTAAGAAAATTTGTGTGTGTGTGTGTGTGTGTGTGGTACATAAGTGCCTGGACATCCATTGCTCGAAGACCGTCAACAGTTGTACAAATGCAGCTCCAGTGCCTACTGAAGACCCAGAATCAAGTTACCTTATCCTTTGCTTCCAATTACTGTTTAGAACAGGGATGTCCAATCTTGTCTGAAAAGAGCCAGTGTGGGTGCAGGTTTTTGCTTTAGCCCAGCACTATGGCACCTGATTCAATTAACTAATGATGATCTTCATTCAGGCCCTTTAAGTAGAATCAGGTGTCTTATGCTGGGCTAAAACAAAAACCTGCACCCACATCGGCCCTTTTCAAATAAGATTGGACACCTCTACTTTAGAACATTCTACATTATGTAAAGCATAATTTTCATAAGATCTATTTCCATTTTACACCTACCCTGTGTATCTACATCAGAGCCAGCCCTAGGGTTTGGGTGACTCTAAACAGGAATGTTGTTGTGACCCCACTCTTATGGGAAAAGAATATACTGCAGTATATTGTAAATATATCACAATTGTCTTCACAATACATTTAAAATATACTGCAGTATATTACATTTCCATAATGGCAAAATGTTCCAAAAATAGTTTTTTTTAAAATTGTGCAGCCCAGTTATGCCCTGAAATGTCTGTATAGAGCAGAGATGGGCAAGGCGGGCCGTATCTGTTTCTGGACTTCCTACTAACCTCTGCTCTTAATTACTTAATTAGCCCAATCATTTACATGATTTAATATTGTGGCTACATTCTGTGATATGAACAGCAGCTGATGAATGTTCTTGTGCCTGTATTCATATATTGTAGCATTTTATTGTGATATAATTCAGGAGTGAATCTGTGTTGGCGTATATGACTAATTAGCTGATGGTAGCAAATTGGTGGTAGCAAAAACCTGCATACATACCGGCCTGGAGATGCCCATCCCTGGTAGAGTGTTTATGGCAGCAGCTAACTCTACATCTAGGCCACTTAACAATGCACCATACTTTAAAAATTGTAAACCTTACACCACAATATGTAGACTGTCAATAGGATGTAATATTGTGAACCTAAGATGACTCATCATATAAGGATGCTGGACTTTTCTAACTAGGACACTTCAATTTCAGATTCTTATCCTGACCCTGAGAGCAGCTTTTCCAAAGGTGATCCGGTTCTGCTGTTGTGTGGCCATGATCTACCTGGGTTACTGCTTCTGTGGATGGGTTGTTTTGGGGCCTTACCATGAGAAGGCAAGTATTCCATCAGAGGGTTAAATGTAATGGACAGTTAATACTTGCGTTGATTGTGTTAAAAATGGTCCGTTGCTGTTATTTTCCAGTTCCGAACCATTAATACTGTGTCGGAGTGCCTGTTTTCCCTCATCAATGGAGACGACATGTTCCCAACCTTTAAGAACATGCAACAGAAGAGCTACCTGGTTTGGCTATTTAGCAGGCTGTACCTGTACTCCTTTGTTTCACTGTTCATCTATATGGTGCTCAGCCTCTTCATCACGCTCATCACTGATACATATGAAACTATTAAGGTAAGATTAATTTTTTGGGCTTTTTTGTGCATTCATTCTTATTATATAGACATCCACTTTATTCTATTCTTCCCTTCAGCAAAACCAGCGGGATGGTTTTATTGAAACGGACCTACAAGCATTCATAATGGAGTGTAAAGACCATCCCAGTTCAGGAAGGTACAGGGTTGACAAGGATTCTCCTAAATGCTTTTCCTGCTGCTCTTCCAGGTAAAAAGCTGTCTACGAAGTGGATTTGGGTTTATTTTATTTATTATTATCTTAATGGGATTTTAAGAAATGACAACACTCATACTGAAGTTATTAAGAATGTTAATAAAGTCCCATATCTTACAGTTTTGATAAATAACTGTTTACTATTTACTCTTGATGTCTTGAGTCTCTATTTTTCCTATACTGTATACATTTTTTATTTATTGTTATTATTTTAAAACCTGGTACTGACTGTCTTATTTACTTAAATGCAGTTGAACCTGAACTTTGTTTTAAACTTGAACCAAAATAGGCTCTGACATGTTACAACACTGCATTTAAGTTTCCATAGAGTGGGAAAAATGTATTTACTTGATTTAGAAAATTAATTTTTCCCTGTGTACAAAACCAATATATTCATGATCTGGTTCAATAAGTAAATGGTACCAAGATTATCAGAGATCAGACGTTTATAGTTTGTCTTTGCCCTGTTACAGGTTTGATGAATCTGATGAGAGGCTACAATGTTAGCAGCAACAAGTTCTTTTATCTGCACCTACTTCACATCTGAGATGCCAGGGAAATGACTGCTCTTCTGTTTACGTTCAACCATGTTAATATATAAACCTTGCAATATATTACAGGCACGTGAATGTAAATGACTAATGTTTTCTATGAAAAGTGAATATTAACATTTTCTGTACGCCAATGCAAATGCTCTGCAGTGGTACATTTTTCTCTTGCTTTTTGAATCGCCTGCTTTAACAGAAATGACACTTGTATGTTCACACAGCTGAATGGAAATCAGAATGAATATGTTGAGCACTTGAATGTATTGTTCTTTTGTATCGATGGCCATGCTCAAATAACCTCAGCGTCACCCAGTGAGGGAGGCCCCTAGTTATCAGTATAAGTCTGTGCCTTATAAAAGAAGGGTGACACCAGCGATCAATTGGGTAGCTGTGATCTACCTGCACAAACTGCATTGTACTCTAGCGCAATAACTAAATGGCACTGCTGGAGGTGACTGTCAGGATGAAAAGAAGAATTGGTTGGCTGTGTGCACTGTGTGTATATATAAACTGCTGCAATGATGGAACGGGCCTATTATAACTGCTGGGCGTTTCAAATTGGCCGACTAACAAATGGAGGAATGAACCATTTAACCACTTCAAAATGAATGACAAGGTGCATATGGAATGCTTGGGGTTATACGTTATGTACATCCATGTGGTTTGGTGAAAATGAAGAGGCTTGTTATGTTTGCATTGACTTATACACACACAGCCATTCCTCATTCATGTGCAGTGCACTCCAAACTGTTAGGACAGTGACACATTTTTTGTTGTTTTGGCTCTACTCCAGCGCATTGGATTTGAAATGGAACAGTGGTTATAGTATCGCCTCTAAGAGTACCTGAAAATACGATATCAAGAGTCTTTTGATGTTGCTTGGTCACAGACATCAGGAAGTCATGGCATGCAAATGTCTTAATTACTTTTGGTGCCCTAAAATGGAGGGGGAGGACAGGGAGGAGCTCAGAGGGCCCAGAGGGGAGGACAAGGAGGAGCTCAGGAGGGAGCCGAGAGGGGAGCGCAGGGAGGAGCTCAGAGGGCCCAGAGGGGAGGACAGGGAGGAGCTCAAGAGGGAGCCGAGAGGGGAGCGCAGGGAGGAGCTCAGAGGGCCCAGAGGGGAGGACAGGGAGGAGCTCAAGAGGGAGCCGAGAGGGGAGCGCAGGGAGGAGCTCAGAAGGGTATGGGAAAAGGTGTAGGTGGAGGAGGGAAAGGTAGTGAGGGTAGGGAGGAGGAGTGGAGTAGGTGAGTTTTCGGGTAAGGGGGAATCCAATGTGCTCGAGTACAGAGCCTAAACAAGACAACGTGTCACTGTCCTAACACTTTTGGAGCGCACTGTATATCTGAACTGTCAATTAGTGTTTCCACACATTTTCAAAAAGGGTGTTGGGTATGCACTTCCCTATTTATTGTAAGTTTGAAATCTGAGCATTTTCAATCCTGTGATTACTGCACCAAAAAGTGGGCCTACGTGGGGGATTCGAAACAAGAGGACTAGCAGGTAATTGGTTCAATCATAGACCTCTTGCCGCAAATATAGATGAAACCACTTAATACATATGAACAGAAATACATTTTTAGATGCTATGGCTTAAGGAATAACGGGTGAAATCAGCGGGGTTTTAATAAGCTGAGAGTATGGAAACCTTGTCACTAATTAAAAAAATATGAAGGATGAAGAATAGCTAAAGTTACAATTCAGTTAACATGGTGACATTTATCTCCGCTTTTTAACCTTATGCACAGCGAATCCGCTGTAGCCTATAGGCTATTCGAAATACAATTAATGCAATATTCACTGGACAAGATTTTGAACCATTCAAAACCATTCTATTTACTTACAGGCTGTAGGCCTAGAGAGCTGTATTGTAATGACATCTGAAGCGCATTTTCATAACTCCAATGTCCGTCTATTGCAATGCGCAAATTTTCCATTGAATGACAATTCACGCATTAGGTGTAAATGACAATTGCTTTTATTATAGCCTTCACAATAATAATATTTCACATTGTAATCTTGATATTTTAGTCATGCTTGTGCGCGCCCCTGTGTGTAACAGACAGGAGGGTGTACGCGCGTTGTGCACATGCCTATGTAGACGCACTTATATGCGCCATTAAAATAAAATAACAGTAAACAACTGCGACATGACTTTAGACCAGGTTTGTAGTTTTAGTGCAAATGCTTTTTGCTAGCTCAAGATGGCAATACGCCAAAAATAATCCTGGCCACTTCTCATCTTAAGACCAACACACCCATTTCACTTGCAATGGGAGCAATAATACATGGTATTTAAACGACATGGTTGTCCCCAGAATGACCCGTTAAACATCGAAACACATCAACACTCAGCACGTGCACAGATGGTGAAAATGAGGAATATTTACAGTTGGATTGAATCCGTCTCAAATCTCCAGAAAGGTGATGTTTCATAAACATGAGGCACCATTTCCCTCATCCTTTATGGGTTCACTGTAAATGTTACATGTGTGTGAAAAGTCAGCAGAAACGGTGGCATTAGAACATACCTTTACACCTGCTGATCTAGAGCTCAAAGGGCAGATTACCATAAACAACACTCGCAGGGCGCACGGCGCAAAATGCACAGCGCATAGCGCGAAGCGCATTGCGTATGGCGCATCGCGCACCGCGCACAGAAACCCATTATTGGTGCTCCTGAGCTCAAAATAGAAAGTCCATTCTTTTTGAGAACCAGAATAATTATTCCTGGTTCTGAACATAATATAAATGTTCCATTTATTTTGAAGTACACAAGCCTATTGCATTTCACTCACATAAATGTCTACAGTTTGCATCTGATTATGTAGTAAAAGCATTTCCCCTGAATATGCATGAAGAGGAGGCTTGTATTACTTTGGCCCATATTTTTTTATAGCCATGTATATTGATATCATTTTTCTCAGCATTTCAAAGTTAGGGCATTGTAATGGGATAGTACAATACAACATTACATCCTGAAAATACCACAATCTGAATACAACTCACAAATGCACATATTGTGTTTGATGAGGCAAAATGGTTAAAAGAAAATTTGAGTATGGGAGAACGACAGGAATTCCTCCCTCCCTTATCTGTGCAACGTGTACTGAATTTCCCAGGACATGCAGCTAGAATGAGTCATGAACAGATATGTGTGTCCATAACCATTTCTGTATCACACAATGTTCACTGTACTGAAAGAGCAACAGAAGAAAAAAATATCAATTATTTATGATAATATTATCAATACTTAAAATGTGCCATGAATCAGGAATGGACTGAGAGACAGAGAAAGGAGCCGATTCTATTTGAGCTGAAAAGACTGAAGAGTCCTAACACATGGGGCACTAGCCAACATGCTGTTCAGACTCACCCCAGCAAGGCTATGAACATGTACCATCTACGTGTGGCTACTTGTCCATCAGAGCCACTCACCCTCGACATGTCCGTCACAGCCACTCAACCCCGACATTGTATCTATAGATGGGTGAAAAATTAACGAAAAAAACCCTACAGTGAGGGCATCCGGTGGCTTTGTTAAGCTGTGGGGGGCATTTTCCTAGCATGGTATGTGTCCACTTGTCCCCTTAGAGGGAATATCTTTTGGAAGAATGGTGTTCCATCCCTCCAGTAAAGTTCAGAGTCCAATAGACTAGAACCTATACCGGACTAGAGGTAGAATCTATGCAAAGGTGCACTGAAGCTGTTCTGGTGTTCCAAAACCTTACTAAGACACTTTATGTTGGCCTTGTCCTTTCATTTGTCGCCCGTCTGTATGTATATAAACAGAGACACACATTGCATGTGCATACGTCAGGTTTATGTGGTGCTCTGGTTGGATACAGCAAGACTGAGACATGGTGCTTATATGGTGCTGTAGTTAGATGCAGTAAGACTGAGATATGGAGCTTATATGGTGCTGTAGTTAGATACAGTAAGACTGAGATATGGTTCTCATGTGGTGATGTAGTTAGATACAGTAAGACTGATATATAGTGCTTATGTAGTGCTGTAGTTATATACAGTAAAACTGATATATGGTGCTTATGTAGTGCTGTAGTTGGTGGTGCCTTAAAGTGATCATCCATATCTACCCTTAAAATGATCCATCCATATCTACATGCATATCTGGCAGCAGAGTGATGGTTTGAGGCTTGTTTGATACCTCAGCGCCAGGAGTGTTATTGGTTGTTATGGTAACCGTGTGCCCCGGAAGTACTGGGTTCTTCCTGTCTGCTTTGTTCCAAGCTGGTATTCCTTTATAAACAGTTACTGCTACACATCCTCTCGTGTTTGTGATTCATTGATAACATCAACCTAAACTGGCGCAGACCCTTGATGACTTACAAACATTTAGCCAACCATGTTCCATACTATTCCCGTGTAATGTACAGCTTAATCTAGTCCCACCCCCCAATTTCCATAGGGATCCATTCCAATGCAGAGAGATTATAGTATCGCTTGTAAGAGTACCTGAAAATAAGATATTAAGAGTCTTTTGATGTTGTTGGTTCACAGACATCAGGAAGTCATGACATGCAAAGGATATGCAACCAAATAGGACATATGATACCTTTATTAAAGTTTCTGTTAATTTGTCCAAATACTTTTGGTCCCCTAAAATGGGCATGTATCAAAATGGCTACAATTGCTACACAGTTCACCCAATATGGATGTAAAGACCCTCAAATTAAAGCTGCAAGTCCTCACTTTAACCTCATAGCCACTGTTCCATTTAAAAATGTGCTGGAGTACAGAGCCAAAAACAAATTGTGTCACTGTCCAAATACTTATGGACCTGACTGTATCACATTTTAAAATGGTGGAATGTGGCATCTGTTCCCAACTGTACCCTTTTGTACACTTTTAGATTTAGTCCCATACAGAATGTGACTTGTAATGGAGAGGTCATTGGCTTGATATTCCAGGAAGTTGAGCAATAATCTTACATAAGAGTGCACTGGCTCATATTAGAAGGGTGAAGAGCAAAAATGAAATCACTGGCGGAGAACTGAAAATACACAAAGAAAAATGTTACCTCCATCATTGAAAGCTGACTAGAGTTCTGTAGTGGTCTCTGCATCAGACCAGTAAATTATTTACTGGAAAACCACAATGAACTTGGTTGGCTATTAGCCATTGTCCAGTAGAATATGTCATTACTCAGCTCAGGACATATCATTTCTTCAAGCTTTCCAGGTTGAAAAAAACAATTAGATTAGTCTGTATATACATTGGCATGTTATCTATATTAACTATCAGGAAAAGCATGATTAACAATTTGTCTGCAGAGTTTGAGTCAATACCAAACAAGCACATATTCTGTGTGGGGGGCAATCATTGTCCCTCATACAGGACAGGCTAATAGTTGTGGATTATTTCATGAAGTAGTTCAAATCACATTGAAACTTGACAGCCATTGTGTTCCACCCCGAACATGGTAAATAAAAGTAACCCAATATGTAACGACATAATATATTATGCAAGCTCCTGCAACTTTCGCGGAGTTTCGTTGATTTCGCGTAATAGTTGCGATCGCGATATCCTGGAGGGACTGATTATTTAAAATATCTGACACTGGATCCGAAACAGATTTTTGGCACTGCATTGGGAATAATTACTTTCAGCATAGGAATAACAAGTTTAACAAGAAATCACTGAACACTCGACTGTTTTTTATTGTCAAATTAATGTATTTCACCCCTATAATTTAAGGAGACACAATATCGAGGAACTTTTATTTGTAGTTTAAATTCTATACAGTTTATGGCAATTGGGCCAAGTGGTGGCATTGAAACCCCCATGATATGAGACTATAGCATAAAGAAAGTAGGCTACCATAACAACCTTAATTTAACAACCAGGTTAAAAAAATATATATACTGTTTCACCATCTTGGCACAAGGCCAAAACGCCCAGTCGGCTACCTTGCACACACGTGACCACCGGATTGAAACTCCACACTTGCACTAATTTGGCATCTAACGCACGGATATTAAAAGGATTATACAGACATGCTATGGATTTCTTTGTTAAATATAACGAAGAAACTGAGTCAGTACGGTAGGAGTTTTTCTTGATGGATGTTTATTTTACGTTGCGATATATTGATATTGTGGTGTGAAGTTTAACGTTGGCTACAAGTGAAACGAAACAGGTCGATAACAGCACTTTGCACTCGGTGTATGCTGTAAATAATTATATATGCTTAAATAAATTAAGCATTTGGATAAACAATATTTCCAGACATCATATTCAGTTTTACAGCCATTCACTATAAGAAATAAGGATAGTTTGACATTTAAATGTAAAGAATGAGAAATTACGGCGCAGTAGCCTATAATCGATCCAGTTTTCTCATGAAGTTACCATGCTGTCTTCATTAAATATGATCAAACTCGTCCAATTTCAAATTGGATGTTATAATTTCAGTAAATTTGGACATTAATGAAGTGGAGTAAACTTAAACTGGTGTGAAACAGCCTTCTTCATAACTATTGCCTATATTATAAAGCTTAGCCTAGCCTACTGGTTAACCTTGAACGTTTCCAATTTCTGCACTGTCAGTTATCGTAACAGGACAGACTAACGTTAAGGGACACTACTTTTGTTTTAAAATATGTCTCATAGATGGTTGAGTAACGTTTTATTAGCCTACCAGAGACTGGTGTAATATTTTATTTTCAGCAAAGTTTATTGAACATTTAAATGTTTCAGTTCCCCCTTTAGTTTTCTGGTTGCCTGTGACTTTTTTATTTTATTTTTATTTTTAAGCATGTTTATACTATCTATATTGTTGTGGGGTTGTTAGATCTCTATTATTGGTTTGCAGAACTACAATTACCCACGATATGGAGAATGAAGAGGAAATTCTGAAAGCTGATCTGAAGTACTACTTCATGAACCCATGTGACAAATACAGAGCCCGCCGACAGATTCCATGGAAACTAGGGGTGCAAATATTGAAAATCGTCATGATTACTACGCAGGTGGTGTAGATATTGATTAAGGCTATAGCATATGCAGGCTATATGAGGCCCTGTAATCCTCAAAACCATTCGTAAGAAATTATGTAGGGTTTTGGGTTTTAATTATTTATATTGAAATTTGTATTGTTACCTCTGATGAAATGATTAATTTGATAATGGATGGTTTGATGTTACATTTTTCACAAAACTGAAGTGATGAATTCCATATTGGTCAAAATGATAAAGTAGCAGTTATGGAGTAACTTCAGTTCTCCAAGTGACTCACTATCTTTTCAGCCAGATACAGTAGGCCCTACTTTAGATATGTGTATCTGGGCTGTCTCGATACAGTAGGCCCTACTTTAGATATGTGTATCTGGGCTGTCTCGATACAGTAGAGAACGTGAACAGCACAACACAGGGCCATGTTTTGTCAAAGCAGTGGATTTGGTTATACCTCATGGCACGTTTGAAAATTATAGAAGTACTGGGTCATAGTGGGTTTCATAACCTAGAATTCATATGCCTTTCAACAAACACTGTATATAGTTATGGTTTTCTTTCATTTTCAAAGCTTGTCCTTTTTGGGCTGAACAATCAGCTTGTGGTTTCCTACAAGGAGGAGAATGCTATGGCCTTCAAGGACCTGTTTCTGAAGGGTTACAGTGGAATTGATGAGGATGACTATAGTGTGGCAGTGTATTCTCAGCAGGATTTCTATGACAGTCTATTTCATGTGTTTGACCAGGTGAGTCTGTCTTTCCCTCCCTGCAGTTTATTTTCTATTTCATATTCGTCAACGTCTGTATGACAGGCAACAAAGCATGAGCTACTTTGAACTACCTCTGGGACATCGTCCCTCTACTTGAGCATTTATGTCCTATGTACTATGTACGTCGCTCTGGATAAGAGCGTCTGCTAAATGTCTATAATGTAATGTCTATTTGTTGCATCTGTATCTTCATCTTTTGTGTTGTTGTTTTTGTTTTTTATTCTTGTTATTTACAAAGTTTACCAGTTGCCTTTTACATTTTGTGATATTGGCACCAGTTTCTGGCGATGTTCATAAAGGCACAATAAGTGATGTTCATAAAAATCCACTTTTAATTGGGTTTAATGTCATCCACAGAATGCTTGTCAATTCAGTTCTATAAACTGGTCCAAGAATAAGAAAAAAATAAAAAGCTATCACATTAATATTGTGCATCTCTGCATTTAGTTATGTTAAACGGTCATAACTAACACCCCACATCAGTAATGGGGGGGAACAAATGAGTCAATATAGACTTAAATTAGAAAAAGTAGGAAAATACAGGGAATGCCTATGACATTCAGTTAATTGTGTTTCTTATAGTACAGCCAGTTAAAGAAGCTCTCCGTGGGCCCGGTGAGCTATGCCGAGGACAACAGTAAACTGGTCCCACTAGTCATCTGTAAAGAGCAATATAAGAGAGGCAGTGTGGAGTCTTCCGACGAGTCTTATGACATTGATGCCCAGATAGAATCAGGTGCTGTTATTTTGCTGAAAAAAGTTAAATAAAATAAATGTATAAAACTGGTAAATGTCCAGACTTGATAAAAGTCTGTTTATCCACAATTTATAAATTTCATTTTTATGGACTGGTAAATGTCTAAAGTTGACCAAAATATGTTTTTTTTTTAATCTTTATTTATTTTTATCTTGCAGTTTGCTTGACACTTGATCCCACAAGTCTAGACAACTGGAACAGAAACAATGAATCATTTTTCGTCCTTGACTTTTACAGGTAAAAACAAATTGATGGAAATATTTTACATTGACACACAAATGTTTTACACATCTAAATAAATGACACTTTATGCAGGCTTATAGATGTGAAGATCTTCTTCCAACTTAAAGGAATCAACCTACAAACAGTTCGTTCCCTTGAGATGCCAGACTGTTACACGTTCTTTGTGACAGTAAGTTGGTTAAGTAACATTTTTAGACGAATAGCCTTCCACCTCAGGATTCTTTTTTGCAAATACCTATGAGTATTTTGTTTAAATTCCATTATTTAATAATTCATTTTGTATTTAATAATAAAATTTTGTTTGCAGATCACTTTTGATAACCATTCTCACAGTGGAAAAATTAAAATATTTTTTGATATTGATGCAATCAGCCATGCTTGCAAAAACTGGAAGATTTCAGGAATCGGTAAGCTTGGTCTTTTTAGTGCATACAAACTCGACCCTTATTACCAAATTCAGCTGCATACTAATAAGGCTACCGAGATGCATTTTTGATACTTTCACAAATAGTAACTGTCAAATGCACCAGATATTCATTTGATGATCTGTTCAATTTATTCTCAAAGGTTCTGGAGAAAAAGGCATAGTTTCTCTCCTTTATTGTATTGTATGGTAAGAGAAATGGTTTTCTATTTTAGCTCAGAAGAACACCCATTACCTTCTGGTGTTTGATGGCTTCGTCATATTGGTCTGTCTGGCCTCTGCGGTGCTTTGTACCCGCTCAATCATACTGGCAGTGAAATTACTTCAGGTAAACCTCACAGTTTTTTTGTGCCTATTGATAACTCAATAGTAAAGTCTGAAACGCCCATTGGACACCCTCCCTTTTGAGCTTTACATACCTGGCTTGCTTTGTGGCATGGAGATGGTCTGATGTGTTTCCCACATTATTGATTGAGCATTATCGATCAGATGGCACAGTGCTGCATATTTGTTTGACAATTGTGGCTTGTGAATGTTATGCATGTCTTTGCCTTTCTTTTCACAGAGATTTTCTGTATTATTTCATGTGAACTACAAACGTAAAGTGTGCAAAGCTGACCAAAAGGAATTCTTCAATGGGTGGTACATCTTGGTCATCATCAGTGACATCATGGCAATAGTGGGGTCTGTACTGAAGATGGAAATACAGTCCAAGGTAGTTGGATTCATTATAATTTTTTTTAAATTACAGGGTGATAATGTATTTGTTCCATGCAGTGTTCCTTGTTTGTTGTCCATTAATGCTCGGTCTTGTCAAACTACACCTGTAACCATTTGGATTATTGCATGGGATTGTAATATTTGCCAATCACTCTACAGACTGTCTTTAAAACGTTTGTACAAACATTTCGGGATGAACTGATGTTTGCGTTCTGCGCTTCTGTTCTACGCAAGAAAAAATCACAAGAATTGGTGAATGCCGGAATGTTCATACAAATTTATTCGTAGAATGGTTGGTGAATGAGGCCCTTTGTTTTCTTGGGATTTATGATGCGTGATTATTTTGAGACACAGCCACAAATGGCAACTTTCCTGGCAAATACCCTCTTACAATAATATATACCCTTACAATTCATGCCTAAGAAGTCACAAATGGCCCTTCACAATGTGCCATGACTTTATATATACATTTCAGAGGTCAGTTTGTTCACTAATATTGATCATAGTGAATGACATTTAGACATTAGAATTTCTTTGTCACTGAATTGCATTGTTTAGTACATTGGTCTTATGTAAATCTCTGGTTTTTTGGCATGCTGGAAATTAGTTGAGACTTTGGATAATACAGTTTTATTACATAGCAATAAATAAATTGATGACTACCACATATCTCCTTTGTTACAGAAGTTGCTCTTTAGTTATAGAAGGTTTTGGTCTTATTGCTCACTGCTACCCTGATAATTTTTTGATGCTAGCCCTGTTTTGTTGCCATGCACCTTTTATCTTGAAGAAAATTGGCATGCATTCTGCTCTCGTTAGAAAGGTAAAGAATATTACACTGCAAAAAAAAATCTTAAAGCATTTTAATCTCATATTTAGACTTTAGAATCTTATTCCTGTTAATTTTTGCTAAATAAAACAAATTATCTGCCGGTGGGGTGAGATATTTTTACTAATTTCAAGATTTGCCAGTGGGGTAAAATAATTTCACTTGTCATGTAAAAAGTAACTTAAAACAAGCTAATATTTTCCACTTTTGAGGGGGAAAAAATAAGATTTTATGTCTCATTACAAGACTAAAACACTTGTCAAGACGGGCATTTTTTTGCAGTGTAAGACTTACCTAGATATTGTTCGGATTCTGTTGCCCTTCGATGAAGACCACACTGACGACCTCTCTTAAGAGAACTGAGCTTTATTTACATTGTGCAAGGGAGAGGCAAACTCAGAACATACCGCCTGTGCTGAAAATATCTCTGTCAACTGAAGTGTGTGTGGTTTAAATACAATAGTTAGCATTACATTTCAAAGGGTTACAGTGAATACACATGAATGGCTGGAGACAACTGGTTCTGGCCCACCCAACCATTAGCAGAGGTATGCTACAGACACTATGGAAATGCAAATGGTTGGTTGACCGTTGGTTGGTCGCTGGCTAGGGCCAAGGCCAGTTACAGTTAACACAGTGCAGTATACCTTGGTGTTTATAATCAAAACCCGGGAACCTATCAATATTAAATTAATGAGTTGCATTAATTAATTAATTAATAACTTTGGAACAAAATAGCTATTATTATATATAAGGTGGAGAGACAGGGCAATTCATATCAAAATGCACTAAACTAAAATAATGGCTCTTTTTTTTAAAAAAAATTATTTTTTTAAAACTGCCGTGTTAAGAATTTACTCCAGTGCCACTGGGAAAAATTATTTCTTTTCTTATCACCCCTATAGAGTCTGACCAGCTATGATGTCTGCAGTATCTTCCTGGGGACCTCAACTTTAATGGTGTGGGTGGGAGTAATCCGATACCTTGGATATTTTCAGAAGTACAATGTAAGAGAGCATATCCCATGTGAGCACATCATAAGTTTTGCAGTCTTTACACCAGAGAGATGCGGTAGTATTTACCCTGATTTTCATTTTCCAGGTGCTCATTCTTACCATGAAAGCAGCATTCCCCAAGGTCCTGCGCTTCTGCTGCTGTGCTGGGATGATCTACCTAGGCTACACCTTCTGTGGATGGATTGTGCTTGGGCCATATCATGAAAAGGTGAAGGTGTTTGTATTTTTTGCTCCATCCAAGCCCCCAACTACGTAAATTGATTCATTATTACACTTAACGAATGCAGGTGGCTGTGACTTGGCGGTTCTCAGTGTTCACCGTTCAGGCTATCGAGCATCATCGTTTTCAGTAATCAATAAAACTGTCTGGTCAAGCTTCGGTCCAACAAAAACAGTCACATCGCTCCAGGATCACAGTTGTCTGTTCCTGCATTAAACGGCCATGTTGATCAGATCCTGTCCAGCATATTGCCACACTTCTCTAAAATGTATTATTCCTGCTATGGAATGAGGTGATGAATGCTCTCATAAGGTGGCAGTGTTTCTACATGTTCCAAATACGTCTGAGCTTTTCCTGCCCATTGTTGATATTAGATGAGTCTGGTCACACTGTCGACAGATCTTTTTCTATCATATTTGTAGCTACTCTGAGTGATAAAGTGGGCAATCTGAACTTTCACATAATGCTCCCATACACCCCCTTAAATGCTGCAGGCTTGATTTGTGTGCATTTATTATATATGTGTTCTATGTATCAGAAAGCCAGTTATTTTTTTGCCATTGTATATACATGTGGTGGTTTTAGTTGGACGTATCTTGTATTTATTATTATTTTTTTCTCAGCATAATGTAGTCAAAACTAGGAGGAATGTGAGATTGAGTGGACTGAACACAGTCATGGTTTCTTTATATTCCTGCAAGCTATTCCTTTGTGTTTTTTTAAAGTGACACCATGCGATGAAACCCCTCAGCCTCTGCTGTATCTGGCTGCACTTTTAAATTATTAACAAATAACTGGAACTATGGCTGGACGATTCTAAAAATGTTTTTTAAAGCGTAATACATCATCTTACTTTTCTGTAATAATGTGTGGTGTTCATGGAAGCTGGAGTGGATGTCATACACTGCCTGGCCAAAAGAAAAGTCGCCGTTGCACCCGTCATACATAGTACCCACTGTACAAGCCTCTGGAGGCAGTGTTAGGATCTGGGGTTGCTTCAATTGGTCAGATCTAGGCTCAGCAACATTATGCAGCAATAAAATGAACTCAGCTGAGTACCTGAATGTACTGAATGACCAGGTTATCCCATCAATGGGCATAATGCAGGACGACAATGCCAAGATTCATCGGGCTCAAATTGGGCTCAAAGAGTGATTCAGGGAGCATGAGGAATCATTTTCACACATGAATTGGCCACCAGAGTCCTGACCTTAACCCCATTGAAAGTCGTCAATACAAGATCTCGGCCAAAAATGTATGCAACTCTGGACGGAAATAAATGTTGTGACGTTGCATAAGGTTGTCGAAACTACGTCACGACGAATGCGCGCCGTAATCAAAGCTAAAGGCGGTCCAATGAAATATTAAGAGTGCAACCTTTTTTTTTTGGCAGGCAGTGTATAAACACACAATAGATAGAGGAGTGGTATTTGTTTTATTCTTGGAAGCATTTCACATGGTTTGGATGAAGCGCCTCAGGTAGAAAAAAGACAAAAGAAAACAGATGCACTATATGGCTGCAATGATTGTTATTAAAAACATTTGATAATCGTCAATATGATTTATCGCCCTGCTATACCTGGAAGTATATTTTTAAATTTAAGTTGAGGTAACCATGGATTGGATTTCAAAAAAGGGGACAACTAGGCTACTTGTTTGTTTATACGGTTTATGGAATGAGCAAAACTTAACCAGACAGTTTTTTAGAAATTTAGAATTTAGAAACCCCCTCTGGACTGATATTTCCTGTCCCAAAAAGAAGAACTGTATGGGAAAAAGGGGATGTCAATTTAAATCCAAATGTAGAAGCCTTCATTATTTTATATTTTGCTTAAATATTTTGTACATTTGCAGGTTGCACATTAGGGTTTACTATCCAATTTTGTAATGTTACTCAATATTTAGCACCATTCAGTGTTCATGTTTATCATAAAAATAGCCTTGTGAAATTGATTAATTATTATTGCATTTTGATTTACTGTATTCTTATTTTTCTACAGTTACAGTATATTTCAGTTCACTTCTTGTGTAATTTATATTGGAAAACAAAATAGCATCAAATTTTTTGCTCACAGAGCAAATAGAATGATTTAGTCATTAATTTAACAATAGCTATAATGAATACATCACTCACTGCATTAATATTACTGTGCTTAATTTTCTTTCTTTGCTGCTCCCGCCTACTGCTCCTCCCCTTCCACACGGGATGCAGTTTGAAGACCTGAGCCGGGTGGCGGAGTGCTTGTTCTCTCTTGTGAACGGGGATGATATGTTCACGACCTTCGCTCAGTTCCAGCAGAAGAGCATGCTGGTGTGGGTCTTCAGCAGAGTCTACCTCTACTCTTTCATATCACTCTTCATTTACATGGTGCTCAGCCTCTTCATTGCACTCATCACTGATGCCTACCACACCATCAAGGTACTACAGCAAGATGTTGTCCCAGTCATTAGCTGTGACGCACGCACACACAAACGGGCACACACACACGCACACCAAAAATTACAGTGATGGTAATTTGATTTGAAAGCTAAAGCACAGACACTGGATTGTTTTGATGAACTGGCCATTTTGTTGGTTAAATGTATATATTTACATTGAGTTGCAGTTTTTAATGTTAATGTAAGCCCAATGGCCTAGAGTAGTCTCACTTTTTTGTCTTGTGTATTTGAGAATGTTTTCTTTTTGCACAGAATTACCAGAAGACTGGTTTTCCAATGACAGACCTTCAAAGGTTCCTGAATGAGCACAATGACGTTCCCTGTTCGGAGGACAGTTTGGAAATGGGAAGGGACTGCCTGTCACTTTTCTGCTGTAGAAGGTACAGTGTACAATCTGTCATCGGCAGCAGAGGATCATTTCCTCCACGTCGAGGTTAGCCCACTGTAGCATGAGAAATGAAATTAGCGGTCAGAAAAATGTGGACACACCCTGCGATGTGCTGATTACAGGGAAACACAGAGTGACTCTGGGAAAAATCTTCCTTTTTACTGTAATGGTCTCACAATAAACAAGCAGGCATCCAGACAAAAATGCAGCACTACACATTTCCCAAGTCCCATATTGGCATATTGGTCATTGAGGTTCAATCTTGAGCAGAGGGCAGACTGAAACCTCTACTACATTAAAGCCCCATGCGTATAATTTTACGTTAAAATCACCACCAAGTTGACAGCAAGTACATCTGACATAAAAAAAAAACTTGACAACAGCAAAACTGGAAGTCGGGTGCACACCACCAAGTTTTCAAATGGGATATCCTGTAAGTGTGTGACCGGTCCAGGATTCTGCCTTTGGATGCGAACGCTGCCCTTCAAGGTTATTGAAGGTTAAATATTGCCCTTAGCAATATTTAATGTATATGTGGCCCTAAACACCTAGCGACGGAAGAGATTTATTGTAGTATTGTCTACTATACCACTCCCACCTACATAGTGGCTTGACCTGGAAGAGTATTCTAGGACTGAGACCGCATTTACATTTATTTGCACAGGAGTCAAATACAAAAGCTGAGGTATCACAAGAACAGTTTATTTTACACCACTTGATAAAAACACAAAAGGCTACCCAACAGATGTCAGGGGAGTTACCCTAGGCCTCAGTTCATAATAAGAGTGAGGAGCTTCAGTACATAATATAGGCCTCTAAACACAGCAAATAATATAGATGTTAACAGCGTAATATAACCCAAATGACTGGTCAAGCATATTGCACTTGCCCACACATCACAGTAAAATTACAGTAAGCATCAGTATGTATTACAATAAACAACTAATAAAATTTTCACAATACAAGCGGAGTAGGAAGGATAATCACAGTGGCAGGTCGTGTATATTGCACTTGCCCACAAAAATAAAAAGGTGCCCTACGCCACACACCAAGTTCACTGCAGACTAAGTCTGGCGAATAGTAGGCTACTCAATCCAGTCTGAACCCCAGAAGAATTTCGCACTTCACACAGTGGGAGGCGCAAAAAGTGGAACACACTACCCCACTGGAAATATCATCTCGTTCCAGCACACTAATCAGGAAGTGGTAAACACTCTTAATTACAAAAGTTAAAATGTTAGAATAGCCTATTGCACGTCGCCCCTCCCTCCGTTACGACCCCACTAATATTGCACTGAACCCGTATTATAATGGATTTCAAACTTTACGTTGCACGTAGCCCATACTACTATAAGTAAGCCTTATTTTATACGTTATTCAAAAGAGAAGGTAGGCATCGTTTCACCCACCTCACCTCAAAACACACAACTAGTTCCCCACAGCGCACTGGCAAGAAGTGGGAATTACAATAACTACAGCATTATTGTACCTGCGGAGTTCTGCAATTTAAAACAAACTAACTACTGAGAAAAACAGTGGCCGGCAGTGCGTAGGCTACCGCTACCAGCTGTATTTCGGCTACACACTCAAGTCCCTGTATCTGCACTTTTATTACCGCACAGCGCTTCGCCCATGGGCACCTGTAGCTGCTATATTATATCCTGGCTCTGCACCGCCTGTAGTAAATACCAAACGATAGTACCTGAATCTCGCGAGAATCACCTGTCTGTCCTGGCAGTAGTAAACCTTACCAAGCAGCTTCCTGCCCCACCCAAGGCTGCACCTGGGTCCTAAGGTCCTCATGGTTACATATATATATATGTATATGTGTATAAGTGATGTTTCCACAAAACAGTACATATCCACACCAAAAAATAGCAATTCAACTCCCAGCTTGTTTCTCTAAATAAATGCAAAACAATCCTTTTTTATCCATCATGTTAAATATTGAAATATTTATTCTAGTGTGTTTCTCTTGGATTTGCTTTCAAATGTTGAATGCAGTGTGTGTAGGGACCATGAAATTAATATTTCAAAGTAGGTTATACAAATCATATATTACAAAATTATACGTCAGGAGTTACATCCTACAAAATACCCAACAGGCAACTGAAGTGTGTTTAACTCTTAGCATTCTTTACTGGCAAATTGATGTTGTATGTAAACTGAGACAAGTGTATCCGTTACAAGTGACGTGCATGAAAGCTGAGCTGATTGGATTAGTCACAATGTGTAAAGTGCTTTCACTCTTTAATTTTACAATTTGTGAGGGTTTGACTGATTTTGTATATTGGGTTATGAGATGTGAGATACAGTTTATGATAGGAAGGGTGATAAATGCAACTTTGGTATGCACCACATTTGTCTTTTCATTTCTTGATTATAGATCTTCCTATCATAAGTGTCAAAATGTATCATAAAAGTGTTCATATATTTATTCATAGTCAAAGATATCTGCTGGAAGTGTAATTGCCTAACAATATGACAACTGTCATTCTCTTAATCTTCACAGAATATAATGTATCAGGGGAAAATAGTGGACTTCTGTTAATCAGCAGAATTATTTCGTCACGTAAGCTGGGGATGGGCTACAATTTAAATAAATTTCTTCCTTTGATAAGATTGAGACATGATGGCTGTGGTGTGTCTGCCAGAAGTGCCTGTCTCAGTTAGATCCTTCTGAAATTCTAACCTTACAATGAAAGCCATCAGCCACATTATCTACCATCGCTTTCTTTGGAAATCTGTACATTACATCACCCTTTTATGGTATGCTGAGGAGAGAATAGAGGCAGAGGCACCTCCATGATATCACTGTACCCTCCCAAGTGAAAGATACTTTGTACTCCTTTTGCAGTTTTTGTACATGAACATGTCTTCCAAACAGACATTTTGGCGCAAAATGTAATGTGTATAAATCAGCCATCTGACAGCCTGTGTGGGAGATTCTGTCGAATTAAAACTTGATTTGTTTCATTCATGCAGGCCTCCAAAAGATGATGACATCTTACTTATCAGCTGAAAGCAGCAGCAAAGAAAGACCGTCAGGGCTACTGGAAGAAGTGAAGGCTTGGGAAGGGACTATATTTTACTGCCTGCTGAAGTAACTTACTATATTGTATGAGAAATATGTTCTAGATAATAACAATGAAGAACATTCTACAAATATGGCTGTGGTTTTCCACAGGGAGCATGTAAATGCTCTTGGCGACAATGTTCCTTTTAGTGTTTTATTTCACGTTAAACTAATATCTAGGAAAGAGACGGTCAGCATTAGCCAGAGGAAATGTACTTGATAGTAACCATTTATTTTGTGTTGACAAATAATTTGTAAAAATGGATGCCAATGCAATTAGCGGTGAAGAGCCAGTCCATTGAGGGCTACAGTAACAGGGGCCTACTTGTACCGCAAAGGCTTGATTGCTTTGTGTTTACACTAATGCATCATTTGCGCACACTAATTTGTATAATTCTAAATGAGACGTGCAAAGTTGCATACATATAAGTACATTTACAATCGTCTTCCAAAATAATACTTATTAATATTTGTACTTATCTGACAATATCTTGAGAATGTATCTGGCCAAATGTATCTGGACACCCCGTGGTCTGGGATTGTTTTTCATGGTTCGGGCTAGGACCCTTCGTTCCAGTGAAGGCAAATCTTAATGCTACAGCATACAATGACATTCTAGATGGTTCTGTGCTTCCAACTTTGTGGCAACAGTTTAGGGAAGACCCTTTCCTGTTTCAGAATGACAATGCCCCCATGCAAAAAGCGAGGTCTATACAGAAATGACTTGTGGAGATCAGTGCAGCAGACCTTGACTGGCCTGTACAGAGCCCTGACCTCAACTCCATCGGACACCTTTGGGATCAATTGGAAAGCCCACTGCAAGCCAGGCCTAATCACCCAACATCAGCGCCCAACCTCACGAATGCTCTTCTGGCTAAATGGAAGCAAATACCTGCAGCAATGTTCCAACATCTAGTGGAAAGCCTTCCCAGGAGAGTGGAGTCTGTTATAGCAGCAAAGGAGGGACCAACTCCATATTAATGCCCATGATTTTGGAACGAGATGTTTGATGATCAGGTGTCCATATACTTTTGGCCATGTAGTGTATATCTCTCCGGATGGTTTCCATTCTTAGGATGCAATAAACATTGGCTGGATTATAATGTCACTAACTTTACTTTTAATTTAAGCACACATTTTACGCACAAAAAAAAATGTGGACTTTGACCATTTTCTTTTTTAATATATCTCTCTCAAAGTGAAACTGAAAAAAAATATTAAAAAAAATTCTCAAAGCAGGACTTTTTTTTTTTTTTTTTTTTTAAGCGATTATGAATATAGGATATTAAATAATATATATGTACATTTTTTTATTTTATAACAATATTTTAATATGATAGAATCTCAATCAGTAATCATCAAAGAGTGTTCTTAATAGACATTTACAAATAATAGCTTATTTGTGATCATTAATTTTTTATTTACATTTCTTCTGTTACATTTTTGTTTTGTGTTTTTTTTTTTGTTTTTTTGTTTTTTTATTTTTCATTTTTTGTGTTGTTTATGTGTTTTTGTATATAACGATGCAGTTCATTGTTTGCATACACATTTCCATGTTTTTCCGCAGCCTTGCGTTCATGCTGTTTCTTTCTCTTGCTGTCACTCACGCTTCCCTAATTGTTTCATTCTCCCTTGTCTAATTACTAATATACTAACATTAGATCAGGATTGGGTAATACTAACTATCTAACCATGTGTTCATGTTTACCTTACGTTTCTCGTACATGTTAATTACTAATTTACTAACGCTAGGTCAGGATAGGTTAACTACTAACGATTTACTAATTGCCTCGTTACATGTCTCATTTTCTCAAGCTGTTGTGAATTTCCTGCTGCTCTCAAGCTAAGTGTCTGCACCTGTCTACACCTGCATATAAGATCAGTGTTCATGTCATGTCCTTGCGAAATTGTTGCCTTTAGTTTACTACTGTCACTTTTGAGCGTTTTCCATTGTTTTGACTACCGTTATTGATCTAGCCTGTTTACTGACCATTGTTACTGCCTGCCTATCGTTTCCACTGCCTGTTTTTGACCACGAGTTTTGCCTGCTGTCTGTTCTGTACCTCTGCCCCGCGGATAGGACTTCGGTCTGACTCCTGCTACGCCCCACTACTACGAACTTTGCTTTGCCCCTGTATTGTACTTCTACTCCGCTGACAGCTACTCTGGTTACTGAACTTGCATGGATACCGACTTCGAGACTGCCTTCTCCCTTGGTACTGTAATTTTGGTCTGGCTGGATTTATTGGTTTTTGGACTTTGCTTGTGTGACTACGTTTTTGGATTTCCCCATAATAAAGCCCTTGCGGGTCTTTATTATCAAGTTTGTGTTCTGAGTCGTGCATTACGGGTCCAACCCGCACACACCCGTCTCAATTTCATCCAGTTGCTTTACGTGATTAGTCTGAAATAAAACTTGCCATCAAAATGGAATGGATTTTTCTATGTTATTTTGTATTTGAACAGGTAAGAATGTTGGAAGCAATTCTTGTTTTATAGGTAGCCTCCCTAAACAAATTACAGGATGACAGGGCACGCCATCTGAGCGACTGTCATACTGATGCTTTATGGAGAATTCGGTATCATGAGTCATGAATGTTACTGAGGCTTTTTTTGTTAGTGCAGTACATATCAGTGATAGTGACCCCCCCCCCCCCCCCCCCAAAATAACGGCAACAATAAAAAATAAATATAATGCATTAATACAGTATTTCAAATGTCCCCACTCCTGTCCAGTGCCCGGATAACAAATGCATTTCTTTGGAATGTGTGAAGAAGACTGCTAGCAGATGGCAGTTTGAAGATACAATGTTATTTAAGCAAATCGCTTTCATTTAAACCCTTTGGTTTGTTGCCAGACATGTTCGCTTTCGGGGCTGTATTGTGACTTGTGGGAAAAAAACTCGCACTCCAAAGCCAAACCATTTAAATTGCGCACTCAACTAAAAGCTCAGGGTGCTTTTAGTAGAAAACAAACTTGGGCCACTTGATGTGGTTTCCATAAATTAACAGCAAATATTCGTCCGATTTGGAGCCTTAGTGAATGAACATAATTTTAAGACGTAACTTAAAATTATTAAATATGCTGTATTTTAAACACAAATCATGGTATTTGTTTTGAAATCAGTATTATCAATGTATTACAACACCTCTGAATACTTTCATTTCGTTTAGGCTACTGTAAGCTACATTGGCTTACTGTACATGCGAATCCTGTAGCCTATGGAATGGGAGCAAACGCACTTCATGGTGCAACTTCGCATAAGATTCCAGAGACGGCTAATAATTTGTATTTTCATAAGTAATTTACATAATTGAACATTGTCTGAAAAAAGCAACTATCTGCAGAGGCATGGGTAGCCTACACGTCTTGTGTGGCTGTTGCATGCATTCCAACCTCTCGCACCCACGCCCGCTGCGTCAGTGTTCTTGCCAAACTTAGTTCTTTCCCGAACGAAACGCAGAACTCACTTGTGCTTCCTTCTTCGTTCACGCGAGCAGAATGGACACCGTGAGATTAATGAACCAAATCACAGAACGACAGAAATCGCTTTATCAATATAACAAAAATTAGAAAACATTTAAACAAGGTAACATTCAACTGGTAAGTAACCTGAATATACTTTATCTGCATGTAGCTATCGTATTTTAGCTATTCACGCGGTTACATTTCCTCTTTTGAACGCCAGAAACTGTAGCCCAATAAATTGGATAGCTGGGTGCTTGTTAAAAACTGGCGGGGAAAAAAAACGTTTCACTTGTAAAATACGTAGCTGGGCACATCTCAAATAATCAATAAAGTGAGTTGTGAAATAAAGCAAAATGGATTAAGCCTACATGATCTTGTTGTCACCTGTAATATTATTAACCAACACCATGTGAGTGCTACTATCTGGCGAACATTATTTGAATTGTTTTGTAGTAGTTTGGGCAACAACCTAACTGACGAAGCAGACTTCGTATGTACATTATAACCTGGTCTAAACGTAGGCTATAGTGATTAGAAGCGCGTGTGAAGTAGTTACACGCATTTCAACACGGTACAGATTGCTATACGAAAGACATTTAAGGCAGTAGAGAGTTTTTTGTCCTGGACTTATAAGAAAGTATAGGCTATTTACATGGAATGTGAATCATTCTTTTGATATTTACCCTTATGTTAATTTAATTAAATTACAGCATGTCCATTAGCATAATTAAAAGTGAAATATTTTATAATTACAGGACAAGATACATTTAGGCTACGAATGGGACCTGTCCCTGACAGAAAACATGGCGCAAGGAGTTTTATACTCCTAGCCCACTGTTTACAGATATTCAGTGTTAGATTCTGTGGTTCTTGTTTTAATTATATTTTTGGGATGGTACGTTTATTTTCGACAAAAGCAATGTGCAGCTGTTAAATACTTTTCATTTATTACACTGTTATTATTTTCCCATTAACAAACGTATTTTTATTGCAAAGGCAAAAGACGTTTCCAACATGAGCTGTTCAATGTTTCACTTGTACTACAGCGAAATGGTGAAAGTCAGACGGAGACTGACAAATAGCCTATAGCCTATATCACCTTAAACAATTCAGTCACTGGACACCATGGCAGAATGCCGGCTAGCTGCGTTATGGGTACAGGTATCCCGTGGCCATTTGTCAAGCAAAGAAAAAAGTTTTAACGCAGAATATCACCTGGTTAACATCGCGTTGTTGCCTTAATGTAAAAAAATAATTATATAAATAACTGTGCCATTGGCTACATGTGTTAATCTCACACAAATGCCTAGAAAAAAGTGTCTTTCACAAAATGCCATGGCAAAAGAAAAACGTATTTCCATATTTTACTTATGCAAACTATTTAGGCTTATTTAGGCTGTATGTCTTTCTTTCAGCGAGAATGTGTTTGCGTCACGCCTATTGTGCATGCATGTCTCCATATAGACTTGGTTAATTCATTTACATGCTTCTTTATGATCCATAGCTCAGGTGGTGCTGTTCATTGTATTTCATTAGACATTAAATACAGCTCATCGACAAACTCTTTTAATGTAATTGTGGGCTATCGGTAATAGGAGAAATGTTCTCATTCTCGTCATTAGAGGGCGTTATGGTTACGCGAATGTCTGCATGCATTTATTTGGAATGTATGTATGTATACATGTATACATACCCAGTTTTTGCAAGTTGGAATTAAGGACCTATAGACAGCGCTCTGTAGGCTATGCGTGAGTAACTTGGACTTTTTTCTAACGTTGGAGATGTTTTTTATGAGATTAGAATTACTGAAAAGCATACTTCTCTCGCAGTGAGTGAACATGCTTGTATCCTCAGTGGTGAATTTTTGCTATGGGTGTATGAGCGAAATTTGAATGCAATTAAAATTTAAAACTACGTGATTATCTGTAGTTCTGAACAGGCTATTCCAGTCAGTCAGTCAAACTGACTGCATGCCCCATGGATCTGGATCATTTTTCATTCATTATTCTGTTTGAAGACATGTGGCCTTGGAAATCTGGCATGTACAAAAAAAGAATTCTCATACTTCTCAGGCTTTTTAGATTTTACATTTAGAATGGTCTATATTATCCACCTGGATATCATCATTAAGTTTTGATATGAATATGGTACCCGTTTGTAGTAAAGTGTGTGTCCCAGTGTTTTTCTAAATTCACCACCAAAGAGTACAAAAGAACTCAAGCAGTTTACATCTGTGTGGAATGGCCATGTTTCTGTCTTTCAGGTGTATTCAAAGATGGCCAATGAGACCAACTGCTACTATAACGAGTCCATGAGTTTCTTTTACAACAACAGCGACCACAAACAAGATGGCTGGAATTCGTCAAAGCTCATCATTGTGCAGTGCTTTGGTTCTGTCTTCTGCTGTTTCATCCTGTTCTCCAATGCCGTAGTCATTGCTGCGGTGATTACCAACAAGAGGTTCCACTACCCCTTTTATTACCTTCTAGCGAACCTGGCTGCCTCAGACTTCTTAGCGGGATTAGCCTATGTGTACCTTATGTTCAACACGGGTCTGGTGTCCAGACAGCTCAGTGTGCGGATGTACTTCTTTCGCCAGGCCCTGCTGGACACCAGCCTCTCGGCCTCCTTGACTAACCTGCTAGTGATTGCACTGGAGCGCTACATTTCTGTTATGAGTTGTAAGGTTCACAGTAACCTCACCAAGAGGCGAGTGACTTTCCTGATTGTGCTAGTGTGGGCCATTTCCATATTCATGGGGGCTGTGCCCAGCTTAGGTTGGAATTGCATCTGTAACCTGAGTCAATGCTCCAAACTGGCACCCATCTACAGCAGGAGCTACCTGATTTTTTGGTCTGTGTCCAACTTGGTGTTGTTCCTGGTCATGGTATCAATCTATCTGAAGATCTACATGTACGTTAAGAGGAAAACGGCCGTCTTATCCCCACATACGAGTGGTTCCATAAACCGCAAGAGGACACCAATAAAACTCATAAAGACTGTGATGACAGTGTTAGGTGAGTTCTCCATACATTCGCTTTTGGGTTATTGCGCATTGTTTTTAGGAAGTTATCGAACCTTGTAACTGTATGAGGCCACATAAAGAGATGTACTTGGGTCTAAGGTTAATCTTACCATCTTGTTTGTTGTAATAGAAGAAGGTGTGTTCAAGAAACTTGAGTGTGTTCATATGGGCGGGGACCTTTACGTGCCATTCCATGTCATTTCACACAAAAAAGTGGATTTCGACACACCATCTCAGATTGTTCTGAAATGCTTCCAGTAGTTAGAAAACGATAAGATAAGCATAATAGTGTGTAAATAAAGTACCCAACAGCCTATTTGGACCAAACTGCTTCCTGATAATGATTAAGACATTATGAATCCAAATAAATGGTCAAACTCCCACAGAAGCCCCTAAACCCCATCCCATTCCCACCACAACAAACCGTATATAACATCAGTTCGCTATGTTTGATCAGTAGCATGGAGCTATGGCTTGGAGTACTGTTTCTTGATACTATCTAAGGTATTCCCATGTAATACGGTGTAGGTTATTTTCCTCTGTACAGATTAATTAGTTGTTTAAGTTGTTTGATCCATTATATAATGTGATTGTGTTTCTGATGACATAATGCCGCTGTACTGGCCCACCCTTTAGGTTGAGAAAAGCATCAGGTCTGTTAAAAATTCATGGTTATGCCTAAATCAGTATCGTTTGAAAGTAAAGCTTTAAATTAACATTGAAGACGTTTTTTTTTTTCACCATTTTATAATAACAGAAACAGCATCATCTGGTGGTCAGAACCTGGAAGTAGAACCTTAGACTATAATGGGACAAAACACAAATAACTTAAAGCTGCAATAGGCAAGTTTGAAAATATACAAGGAAAAAAGACTTCCCTCTTTTGCACTCCTCTCCGCTCTTCTATCTCTCTCTTAAGCCCCTCCCACCAAATTATGCCCCAGTGCACGCGCAGAGACAGGCAGATGGAGTGGTTTATTCTACCAGGAGGATTTTTTGCTTGTAGATAGTTTCCCTGATTGGTAGCTACATAGCTAGCCCTGATTGGTTGGTTTTTGGAAGACCGGCTTGATATTTTTTGACAGCCTAGTACAGAGCCCAGGACACTCACAACTAATGTTAGAAAGCTAGCTAACGCTAATGTCTCAGTGTGCGATAAGAGAAAAGCAAAATGCCATCGAAATACTCTTTTCGGTCATGCTGTAATAAATTACCAGCTTAACAAGGAAGAATATAGCTAAGGGTATCTGATAGTTCACTTCTGATCATCTAGGCTATCTGATAGTTCGCTTGCCAACTAACGCGTTGGCCACTTTTTTCCTTGACCGATAAGCTATCTCCACTTTGCTTCTCAAGCATTGCAATTATTTCAGCTCTCTCCAAAGACTAAACCAATTTGAACCAATTTTGACCCTCGTCTTACTCTGGGTCTTGTCATTAAGGACTTGGGATGAGTAACAAAGATTCTTGGGTCTATTGCTGGGCACCGGCGGTGCATGGAGTCAAATTCAGCCATCACTGTCGGACAAGCTAACTGGCAACCAACTGCGACTCCTGATACAGAGATGGGTGTGGTACCAACGTCGTAATAGTACAGGAGCTTTGTTAGAGGCGGGAACCAAACTCTAACATCTTAGACGGATAAACACCACACTCTCTCGCGTCCCGTAAAAAACGTTTTTGTCATGATAAATTTATAATAAATATTTTGTTTTATGGAAAAGCAATACTTTTATTCTGCACCTTTCAGCAAGCTCTGTGGTTGTATTTTTTTTGTATTCTTCGTCTACCTAAAAATGTTATAGCTATAGTCTATAAATGACTCATGGGGAAAATAACAGGGGAAAATAACCATCACCATATTCACTGGGAATACATTAGATAGTATAAAGAAACAGTCCTCCAGGCCATAGCTTCATGCTACTGATCAAACATAGAGAACTGATGTTATGTACTGTCTGTTGTGGTGGGATTATGGTGGGGTTTGGGGGGGTCCATGGGTGGAATTTGAACATTGATTTGGATTTATCATGTCTTAATCATTAGGAAAGATTTTGCTCTATTGCTCAAATTTAGGGTACTATATCTAATGAATATTATGTGAACCATACCAAGCTAAAATTTGGGTGCAATCAATTAGCTTGATTTTTCACAGATCACATTTTCCTACAAAATAATGTTGCATGAATGCTTATCTACAGGAAACATTTCAGCGCAGTCTGAGATATTGGGTGTCAAGTTCAGCGTGAAAAATGGCATTGAGTGATTCTTACTTACATCGATATTGAGTCACAGTCACATCCCAAAGTCCAGTTTTCTTATCACCAAGAGAGGTGAGATGCAACATATTCCCAAAGGATTATTATCTTGTGTTTTCCTGACAATGTGCGAAAGTCCACCAAGTGGAAATTTGAGTATATCTAATCCTAATGGAATTTCCTCAGGACATAACCACTGGCTTGTTCAGAAATCTTTTATGTAAGGCATGATGCTATGGTCTTGTATATTTTAATGTTTGTATATGTTTTTTTATTTTTTAGTTAATGAGCCATACCATCTTCAAAGAATTAGCTGCATTGTCTATGTTTTAAGGTTAAATGCCAATTGCTAAGGCACAAATATTATTTGGTGTGTCTGGGATCCTGCTAACCCATAATTAATGTTTTCGCAGGATTTGCTGTTTGCAAAGTAACAGAAACAACATAGCATCTCAACAATCAGTGAAATAATTAAGTAAAAATATGTAACTGCTTGGCTAGCCTATATGCGTAAAGTCAGTAAAATGGAAAATGAGAAT
Source organism: Ilyophis sp. 1 JC-2022 (assembly GCA_022702515.1). NCBI lineage: Eukaryota > Metazoa > Chordata > Actinopteri > Anguilliformes > Synaphobranchidae > Ilyophis > Ilyophis sp. 1 JC-2022. Next base: position 105,306,166 of record CM040403.1, read on the forward strand.
GTGTTTGGCATCTTGAGAAGGAGGGGGATTGAATGAGAGTGAGGTACAATAGTGGTGGTATTTACACACTCAAATTTAGCTGTACTGGTAAAACAAGTTTTATTTGAATCACCTGTGGAGTAGTGTCAGATTTCAGCAAAGAAAACATGTATGGTCATCTAAAATCAGGCTAATTAAAAATGGCATCATTTATATTTACCATACAGTGCAGCAGGCAAGATGACTAGCTTTGTTCAAAATAGAGTTTATTTGTACTGTTTAGTCCACTGTACCTTTAAAGATGGGATACAGTCAAGCCGGAAAGTCTGCACACCCCTTTCACCTTCTCCACGTTTTATTACGTTACAGACTTAAACTACAATAGATTTAGTTAATTTTTTGCCTCAAACATCTACACACAATAGCCAATAATGATGAAGTGAAAACAGGTTTTTAGAAAATATGCAATTTTATTTTACTGACAAAAATAGGTTATTTAGGGGTTACATATCTATACACACCCTTAGCCTCATACTTGGTTGCTGCACCTTTGGCAGTGATTACAGCTTCAAGGTGTCTTGAGAAAAAAGCTACAAGCTTGGCACACTTGTTTCTGGACATTTTTGCCCATTCCTCTTGGCATATCCTTGCAAGCTCCATCAGGTTGGATGGGGAGCGTCGGTAGACAGCCATTTTCAGCTCTTTCCACAGATGTTTAATTGGATTCAGGTCTGGGCTCTGGCTGGGCCACTCAAGGACATGCACAGACTTTCTCCGAAGCCACTCCTTTGTTTTCTTGGCTGTGTGCTTCGGGTCGTTGTCATGTTAGAAGGAAAACCTTCGCCCCAGTCTGAGGTCCAGAGCACTCTGGAGCAGGTTTTCTTCAAGGATCTCGGTGTACTTAGCTGCATTCATCTTTCCCTCGATCAGGACTAGTCACCCCGTTCCCGCTGCTGAAAAACACCCCCACATCATGATGCTGCCACCGCCATGCTTCACTGTCGGGATGGTATTAGCTAGGTGATGAGCGGTGCCTGGTTTCCTCCAGACGTGACGCTTGGTATTCAGGCCAAAAAGTTCAATTTTGGTTTCATCAGACCAGAAAATCTTGATTCTCATGGTTTAGGAGTCCTCTAGGTGCCTTTTGGCAAACTCCAAGTGGGCTGTGATATGCCTTTTACTAAGGATGGCTTCCGTCTGGCCACTCTACCATAAAGGCCTGATTGGTGGAGTGCTGCCTGGATGGTTGATCTTCTGAAAGGTTCTCTCATCTCCACAAGGATACGCTGGAGCTCTGTCAGAGTGACCCTCTGGTTCCTGCTCACCTCCCTGGCCAAGGCCCGTCTTTCCCGATTGCTCAGTTTGGCCGGGCGGCCAGGTCTAGGAAGATTCTTGGTGGTTCCAAACTTCTTCCATTTACGAATAATGGTGGCCACTGTGCTCTTTGGGACCTGTAAAGCTGCAGAGATTTTTCCGTACCCTTCTCCAGATCTAGGCCTTGACATAATCCTGTTTCTGAGGTCTGAAGATAATTCCTTTGACCCCATGGCTTGGAGTTTGCTCTGACATGCACTGTCAACTGTGGGACCTTATATAGGCAGGTGTTGGCAATCACCAATCATGTCCAATCAATTAGATTTATCACAGGTGGACTCCAATTAAGTTGTAGAAACATCTCAAGCAGTATCAGTGGAAACAAAATGCACCTCAGCTCACTTTAGTGTGTCATATCAAAGGGTGTGCACACTTGTGTACATATGATATTTTACATTTAGATTTTTAATAAATTAGCACAAATGTCTAAAAACCTGTTTTCACTTTGTCATTATGGGCTATTTTGTGTAGAATTTTGAGACAAAAAATGTACTCAATCAATTGTAGAATATGTATGTAACGTAATAAAACTTGGAGAAGGTGAATGGGATGTGTAGATTTTCCGGCTTGACTGTATATGTGGAGGCACTACTGATATTCCAAATGTGGTTTTCATATTATTTTATCAAAAAATATTGACCATTGTGCAGGTCTATGGTATCTCTCAGACAATGGGGGGCAAAAAATGAAAATCTCAAGATATGTAGTCTAGTTATGCAACAAGTTTAAAGACAGAATTTAGGGCATTGCTGACTTTTAGACGAAGTTCCAGTGTCAGAAAATACCAAAATCATCTTATTGATTCCAGTCAACAAAAAAGGCATAGATGGGTAGATGGTTGTAATGCTCAACTTGGTTCTATCTCTACTCTACTTGAACAGGTATATATTCATTTCCCACAAATATCTTTTAGTAAAAAGGGGTGAGGTCTATCATTCATAAATTTCCTATGGAATTTGTTTTTAATTACCACTCCAGACAATGTTGTTTGGCATAGAGAGGAAGAAAGCAACTGTGTTATGGTCCATCGTTTTTATTGATTTGTCCTTATTTCTGACTATAGGAGTAATAAAAAATAACTTCAGTTCCTTCCATATGGTGTAGAAGTGGGAGTATAGAGGGGGCCATATTGTATTGCAGTAACCACTCACAATCTCACTCCAGTATATCAAGTCTTTAGTATTATTCAAATCTACTTTTTGGGTATAGTCACCCATGTTCCAACATTATGAGCTGAATAGCAGTTTGCATATCACTTTGAATTTTGTCGTAGGGTTCTCACACTTGTCTTTATTTTTGAATCCACATATATACACCAGCTGCTTTGACTGTTACACTGGCTATATTAAAGCATGTAATTTCATGATCATAAGCAACCGTCCAAAGGATTCTGCAACTAAATAAATATATCAGATTAAAGTTTGCAAAGTAGTTTCAAACAGATTATATGTATCAAGCTATAATCAACCATTATTCTTACTGGCAGTTAAAGCAGCTTGCTTTCTCATTCAGGAATGAGTTAATGGCTTGTGTTATGACTGAAACATAATGGAAAAACTGGTTAAACTGGTCTGGTTGCTTTTTGATACTTTTTACTCACCAGTCACTGCCAGTGAGGACAAGCCGTTGCCTACACATACATGTCAGATAAACTGATAAGGCACTCGTATCACTAATCTCTGGCTTTGTGTAGGGATGAGTTAGAATATTCAAAGATTTGAGCATTCGCACACGTACACGGTTCAAATTTGGCACCATAAATGGTTCTTAATGTTGCCTAGTTGAAGCATTGAGCATATGGTATTCACAACTGGGGCAGTATTTGGTTCACACTGCCCTCTAATGACCATTTAATGTATAGTAGTTACACTTACATTGCATTAATCTGGCCACACATGACAGATCAGTCATTTTAGTATAATTTTTTTATTTGTACGTGTGCCAGAGCTAGTTAAATAAAATATCGTATTCCCCAGAAGAATTCGGCTAGCTAGCTTTCTCATGCTGTGGTTAATTTAGAAGTGAGGTGACGGGGCTAATATTAGCTAGAGCCGTCAATTTGAATAGGCTATTGTCCGTTTTGTTCAAAGCAGCTTTTTACCTACACTAACTAATAACACAAATACATTAATATGCAGACGCTTAGTAAAATGCTGCCTAATGCAGGGCGAGGGAGCAAGCAGCATCCTTTCATTTTGGAAGCATATTATATTATCAAAGAACATTCAAGTTTTTGTGGGGAACTATTTAAAAGTCTTTAGAAATCAAGAACTCTTATCTGATTTTTCCTTTCATGCCCAACCTTAGGCTACATTCACATTACAGGGCTTAATGCTCAATTCCGATTTACCCCCCAGATCTGCTCTTTCTGCCTTGACTGTTCACATACATTTTTTAATGTGGCCGGCCATATCGGTTACCAGTGTGAACCGATTGCTCTCCTGAAATGACCCGCATGCGTAAATGAACAAAAGCTATCACACCTGTGACACTAGTGATGGGAGGTTCGACTCTTTTTACTAACTCGAGTTTGTATGAGTCACTCACCAAAGAGAGTCGGGTTTTGGAGTCACTCGAGTCATCAAGTCAGTCTAACTTCCGGTTTAGCCCTCCTGATTGGGATAAAGTCATTTAATAGTACGGCGACTTTGAGACTTTCCAAATGTTATCGGAACGAATGGATCAAATTGTGATAGTGAAACGAGTTATTTCGCGGGGGTTGTGACGCTAAAAAAAAAATTATCCATCGTTTTATAGCCGCTCCTTTTCCCATGATTGTGAACAAGAAAACTGCTTTTCGGATCTGGAAGTTGTAATTACACGGTTTGACCACTAAATAAAATTGGCTTCAAAGCCCGACGTTGTTCTGGGGACTTGCTCAGTACTGTCACTCACGAGTTCGGGGCTGGGGGAGCGAGTACTGGGTGACCGAGTGAGTAGCTATTTCGTGCAACCCGACTCAGAAAGCTCCGGGCGGGCTGGGAGAGCGAGTACTGGGTGACCGAGTGAGTAGCTATTTCGTGCAACCTGAGTCAGACAGCTCCGGCGGGCTGGGAGAGCAAGTGAGTGAGTGATTCGTGCAGCCAGACCTTCAGCTCAGGGCAGGGACAGCGAGTACGGAGTTGAAACATGCGCCAAAAAGTGGTTGCTTTCTCACAGGGCTAGGTTAATACAGTGATTTACTTGATCCATTTCCACAAATACAGTTAATATAAGAGTTGCACAATAGTGCAACACGTCGTCTCGCATCGTCTTCGCAGTTCGCATTAGCAAGTAGCAGGTATGTCAGTGGCGAGTCAGTGAACGAGTTAGTGGAGAAGAGGACTTGTCACTCCTGAGTCAGTAAAAAGAGTCGTTCGTTTCGAACGATTTGTTCAAACTCGCACATCACTATGTGACACAGCCTGCAGAAATAAACAACAACAAAAATGAAGTAATCAAAGTCACGGCATCTGCGTTAATTTTAAAGTTGATGTGCAGTGGAGGCCCGATGCAAGTTCGTCAACTAATGATAAGGGTGAGAAGATGGGGGGGGGGAAGCCCAGGTTTTAACTAGATGTTTGTGCTGCCATGGATGCTACTTCTGTGCAGAGGGACTCGTGGATGCGAGATCGGAGTCAGGAATGGAGGGACCGTGACGTGGACGGTTTCAGTGAAACATCGCTAGGCATGAAATTAACCTCACCCAATCGCCTGGGCGAGTGATTCGAGAGCGCTCGGCCTTTTGGCGAGTGCCAGTCAATACAACATTTATAAAATGAATAGTTCCGGGATGGAGGTTGGTCAATACAGCGTTCCAGCCGTTAAAATACACAATATAAAAAGCTATCGCACGACATTGTTCACCTTACTGTGTAACGTTAACGTTAGGTACCCTATAGCCTAATATCACTGCGCACCTTTAGATTCAACTATTGACAGTTGACACTTTATTGGACCGACAACCATTAACGTTCGGAAAGCAGCTACATGAAAAAACCGTGAATAATAAATACCGTGCAACAAACCAGGGCAATAATATGGACAGTTCTAACATTATTTTAAATCAGAAAACAGTTAACGCAGCTGTCCGCGAATGATATAAAAACGTAGCCTACTTCCGAAAGTGGTGTATCTTTTGTGCCAAAACAAATCCCACTGCTTTACACATTTACCGCTTATCTAAAATGACAAAATATGATTAGCTAATATATAAATCACATGTTCATAACCTAAGCCTACCCTGTACAATAATGAGTTAACTAGGCCGTGCACGTTCTAAGGCCCAGCAACATCAAAAATGACGTAAAAAGTCACATTAATTTCGATCTGACTGTTCAGACTGCGGTGGCATGGCCAGTGATCGGATATGCATCAGATTTTGGACCACATATGAAAGTGGCCCGCTTTCCCAAATCGGATTTGGGCCACATTTGCTTGTAATGTGACACACTGTGTTTACTGACAACAGTTTTCCAAAGTATCCCAGAGCCCATGTGGTTATATTCATTACAGAAACCGCCGTCTGAGGGATCGAATGTCACGGGCATTCAATATTGGTTTTCGGCCTTGTCCTTTATGCATGGAGATTTTTTCCAGATTTTCTGAATCTTTGAATACTATTATGATCTATAGATGGTGAAATCCCTAAATTCCTTGCAATTGTCCGTTGAGAAACGTTGTTCTTAAACTGTTTGACTATTCGCTCATGCAGTGTTTTGAAAAGTGGCGAACCTCGACCCATCCTTGCTCGTAAACGCCCAAGCCATAGTGGATGTTGGTAAAATATTGTTGTTAAGGTAAAATATTAAATATCTTTTTCTTTGTACTGTTTTCAATTAAATATATGCAAAAAAGAATTTACAAAGTTTTCTGCTTTTATTTGCATTTTACATACTGTCCCAACGTTTTTGGAATTGGGGTTTGTATAATTATATGTAATAATATGCCAGAAATAATGTGTTAATTTTCTCACATGAAACAAAAATGAACTGACTTTGGACTTCTAAAAAAACAGTCACCAAGATGTTGGTCTGCTATAGATTTAATATATTGACTATTTTGCTCAAGTTTGAATTAATTTACTACTTGCTTTTCTACCTTTATTCCAAAATATTATACATTTAAACATTTAATATTAATACTCATGTTACATATTGTTCTGAAAAGTAGGAAACACTACCTTATTTTAGATATGTGCATGTCTACGTTTTTGGAGACGGTTTATCATTCAGTCAAACTGCTATGCCCAGCCTTTTCCTTTTTCAATGTATCTCTCTATTTTGTATGCAGGAGTGCCACAATTATAAAATTAGCAAAACTGTTCTTGTTTATTTCAGGAAGCTTTTTCCCCCCTTTGTCTTTCATAATGGAAATAATCATAAATGTCCATTACATTTTTGTTGGGATGTGTTCTTTAGTGTATGTAAGCCTGGTGTAATGAATACTTCTTAACTGCAGCCATGTGCTTTAAACATGTTTGCCTCCAACCCACATGTTTGATTTGATTATAAGGGATGAATATGCACGGGCGTGGAGAGTATACCATTAACTACAAAGTGGCCCTGTCTAATTAGTGCATGATAAAATATCTTCTTTTCCCTGTTCACCGCAAATCTCATTTTCATTTTAAAGTCATTAATGTGTTTGTTTATTCCTGTTAAATCATGTATGTGAGAAAAGGTGTGTTGCCCCAGGTATTTACAGGAACAGCCTTGTTTTTGTTCAGCCGTTCATGAGTGTAGACAGGGCAAGTCAATGCACGCACCATTCTCTAACTATCCTGAAGTCACTGCTCTGTGTCTCAGCATGTTGAGCTGTGAGCTACGGAATAGTCTTAGCAAAACCTTGACAATATTGTACATGGTATTCCACTGAATATGTGCGTGTACCTTTATAATCTATAGGCCAAGGGTGTCAAAGTCCGGCAAGGCCAGATTGTTTGCAGGTTATCTTTCAATCAGCAGTCAATTTAGATGTAGGACACAAGATTTCTAGAACCTTTAGCCAGTCAATGATTTGCATGAATGACTAAATTAAAGCTCTGGGACTGGACTCTTACACTCTTGGTATAAACAGCCTGGGACAGGAATGCTGTTTTAATTTTTGCTTTTTTTTTCATACAGTTATTTGGCAATTCTCATTATCCCTCATGATGCTCCTCACATATTTCTAATTTTAATGGGGGTAAATGTCACTTCTTTCAGCTAGCTAGTGAACATGATACAGCCTGCATGCTCGATTATGTCTTTGATGACATTGCTCAGTAAGTACTAGGTCAGGTATTGTTTTTTTTGTGGGGAGAGGGTGGGGGAGGTGTGGAGTCTCTCACTAGAAAGAAATATCCTGGGACTGTCTTGAAAGAAAAGAGAAAAGAAAGAGTTTTTGTTTTGTTCAGTATGAAAATGGGTCATCCAATTAGATAAAGCCCAACCCCTTTATTTGTGAAGCAACAAGCCAGCAAGTTAAAAGGACCAATTCAAAGCCATTGTCATCTTGCTAGCAGTTGCCTGAGAGGCTGCACTCCAGGCTAGACATGGTAATCATCAAGTTATAATATAACTAGCTTACTAATAGATAACCACAGTTCAGATCTCAAGAAAGGATTTGATGTCTACTTTGAATACACAGTTTTCTCTGGAAAAAACTGTAAGGCTCTAAATTAATATGTAGCAAGCCAGTTCTGCCAATTTATTATCGGAATGTAATAGATTCTTCCTGCCTATCTGGACCATTCCAAAGTACTTTCTCCACTGAATATCAAAACTACATTGAAAACCTTGAATCAAGTCTTTGTGGAAGGAACCATGCTCTGAGATGTATTGACTAAAGTTGGTACATACTTGTTGGAGTAGGACTGAGCTTATTATATTTTTGTGTGTTTGTTTATGTTTCTTTGTGGTTGTTCTTCCTAGGAGCATTTGTGATCTGCTGGACTCCAGGGCTAGTTGTGCTGCTGCTGGACGGCCTGCACTGCCAATGGTGTAAGCTGACGGGATTCAAACGTTGGCTGCTCCTCTTGGCTATACTCAACTCTGTCATGAACCCCATTATATACTCCTACAAGGATGATGAGATGTGGCTGACCTTCAAAAACCTGATGTGCTGCGTTTTCAATGGGACTCGCAGGCAGAGGTCGTCGAGGGCCAACATGCAAGCTTCCTTCCAGGAACCTAGCAATAGCCTGCGCATCTCTGAGGAAAACAAGAGCTCTGCTCAGGAGATGCTCAAGGACTGAAGTTGCCTGCTACAAAGCCACCAAGGATGGCAACACAAGCACACTGCAGGGCCACTCCTGAAACATTATTCAATATGCGTCAGGGTTTAATTGACTGCAACCGACAAAGAGGATTGCTGAAAGCCTAATGGGCCTTTTTTCTTTAATGGTAACCCAGCCAAAGACTGTACACCAACCATACATAGACATTGTGATTGAAATAAATTGGTGAATAGAGGAGAGTGCACACTTAGAGTACTATGTGCAGTTCTGGGCACCGTAGTACAAAACAGATGAGGCTTTTAAATTCATAAAAGGATTAACAAAGTGAACTAAAAGAGATTCTTCAGCTTGAGTGCTGTGAGTAGAACAAGGGGGCATAGATGGAAATTAGCAAAAGGTAAATTCCGCACAGACATTAGGAATTACTTCTTCACACAGAGAGTAGTTGCTGTGTGGAATAGCTTGCAGGTCATGTAGTAGAGGCAGAAACTCTGGGTGTTTTCAAGGCCAGGCTTGATATGGTGCTGGATTCTATCTAGTTTGTAGGTAAACGGTGACCACTACATACCCTTTTCTTGTATGATGGTTTTCTTGCATGAACCTATTTAAATGTATTTATACAATGTGGCAATTTTCTTTCATTCCGAATAGTTCTTTTATCAATTCTATGCGAAACAATTCTTCAAATTGTATATCAAAATGGATATCAAATGTCAGATATGGTGGTTTATTTCACTGTAAAAAATATAAGGTAAATATAAGGTCCGTTTTACATGCAATTTTGAATGCCATCTGAATGCCTCACTATATGTCATACAGTTGAGAAGGGAGCCCACTCAGCCCAGTTTGAAGCACGTCATCTTTTCACACATTGCTCTCCGCTGTAACTTTAAATGTATACTGTTCCACCTGTGTCTGTCTGTTTGCATGTGACAACAACAATGGCGGACTCAAAGATTTTAGAAGAACTACTGTTCTGATGGCATTCTGGTCAGGGGGCAAGCAAGTGTAACTGGACTCCAGCGGCCCATTTCACTCAGTGGACTGCTTTCCTCCTGTGACAAACAGTGTGAGTGCAAGCTGAGAAAAAACATACTTTTCTCCGCCCTGGAATTTAAAAAAAGTGACTTTATCGTTCTTTACACAACCGCTGTCGACGCAACAGCTGTGCCACTGAAATGGCCTATTATCAGGAGATTCAGTCATCTACACGCAATCCACGTGCGTTGCTACAGCCCTGTAATGTTATAAAACTGCAGCACTGGTGATAAAAACCCATCATGAATTGTAGACTGCATCTACAAATTATGCATTTTGGAACATTCATTGCATGTCAATATATTTTGGACAAGATAGGAAGAGAACAAAAATGTTAATCTCATGGGTTATTCCTGATCTTGGAGTTCACAGTTTGTGTGAGGGATGTTGGGCATGGAGTCTTGGGTGGACAGTGTCATCCTGTAGGATCGTCATTCATACGTGTTTTACTTGGACCTGAAGGAGCTGGTCAAAGGCAGGGTTTGGTGAGGAGAATGCAATGACTGAATTCTGTTAATTGGGTACGTTTAGGCTACAGATCATTGGTAAATGTGGAGTAAATTGTGAATTTCAGTTGTATTTATTTCTGTTGAACAGGCACTGTGTCAAGGGGAGGTAATGAAAACAGTTTGTGGGCATTTAGTTAGATTGCCCGATACTTTCTGTTAAAGGAGGAATAGGTTGTATAAAATGTTAATTGGTAGATCATTGGTAGAATGATACCAAAATAAAATGTGTAATTTTGAATTCATATTTCAAGGTGAAAATATTCAGCGTTGTCTATTACATTTTAGTCAGAATGTCTGACCAGTATACATGTTGCTCAGGTGACCAAGATGGGAATAAGATTACATGCTCTCTCAAGTGCCACTTGTTTAAATTTTGGACAACGTAATTTTCAATGTCTGGGAAGACTAATGGATTCCCCTTGCTACTGTGGAGGTAACTTGGTTATTTCCTAAACATAAAACATGGACAATATGATACTTGGAGAGGAAATGCTGTAAGCCTTCAGCAAAAACCACACGCATGAATTTACTTTTTAAGTGCTTTGGTTATTGCATGCGGAAATCATGTTATGATGCGTTGCAATGAAGGTACAGGACTCTTCCTGAAAGGGTTTTTATCTTTTGTGTCAAATGTGTTTATAATGGGCAGTTCCTGTCAATAATTTGAATTTGATTTCTGCAGTTCAATTCCTAAAAGGATCTAGCCTATGGACATGTGTATACAGTTGCATGCTGTAGAATTTATCACTGTTTATTATACCATTTCATGTAGATCACTGCCATGATATTATTTTCTTCAGTGTATATTTAGTGTAAAATGCTAAGGTATTGGAATGTCTATCCATGTTGTTTTAAAAAGGTGAAGTGAAAGGGGTAGCTTACGTAGTAGAACATTATAGAATTGTGCACATGTGGTGTATTAACTGCTTTCCAACAGGAACAATGACATTATTATGGAACTGAAATGTCTTGCTCTTTGGTGAAATGTATCCTTCTTTGTAGTGTTGTGAAGCATAAATATTCTGAATCCTCTGAAATGATTGCCTTATCTTTAAAAGACAATTAAGTAATTCAATCATTTAAATCGAAGATTACTGTTTGATTAGCTATAAGGTTGGTCTTTTGTTGTAGATATGGAGACCTTTGTTATGTGTGTAAAATTCCATCAATCCTCCTTTCTTTGGATCTTGATGGGATTTCTTGCAGTACGTACAGAAAAATGCCCAAACACATTAGACTTTTATGTTTTCCCTGCATACCCATGTAATGACTGCTTATCCTCAAACAATATTCATTGCATGCATCCTTGCACTATATCATTTATCAAAAATCTAGCAATAGTATAACACTGTACTGTGTGTACTGTACTGTAATGGTATATCACTGTACTCCCAATGCATGTGGTGTAACACTGTAATCACTGTGCTATTCAAATTGTATCAGACCCTGTGTGAGGTGTCTCCTTTACACCTTGACTAAATGTGTAAAAGTGGTAATATGTACATATATTGGCCCTAATTGTTCAAATAAACATGCTGAAGGGAAGACTGACAGTGAATTGTGGAAAAACTTACTGAGTACTGAGGTGCATGCTCAGTCTGCATTTTACAGAGGGAAAACTGGACATTTAAACCGGAAATTATGTTAGGAATCATCATTCTGTATGCGTGCTTTGTCAAATTCTTCCTGATGTTCCACAATCAACATTTATTTTAATTTTGCCTTTAGAGACTAATCTTATCTATAGCTACAGGTCTCTTTTTCAAAAAGGTTGGGAGAGGTCCAGTCTGGTTACTTTGTAGTGGAGCATTCAATAAAATGTGATGCAGACTATCTGACCTGTGACCATATTATTTATATATGCGAGTCTGTGACAATATTATTTATATATGTGAGTCTGTGACCATATTATTTATATATGTGAGTCTGTGACCATATTGTTATTTATATGTGCAGTTCTATTCTAGATTTGAAACTGAAATCAAAGCTGTTCTGAAAACAAGGATACTTCTGAAACCCATAATATGCATTTCAGTGTGCACTTTAAAATTGTGTGAATGGGATTAGTGAGTGTCTTAAAACAGTACATCAACAGAATTTGCCTTTTGTCACAGTCATTTAATGTTAGCAATCGTAATAATTAAAACCTATAAATGTGTCGCTTGTAGAAGGCACTGCAGAAAACATGCATATCACACACAGCTGTTGCCACTATATAAATAAATGTAATTTGGGATTTATTTTACTTTTGAATTCAAATTTGAGGATGTGGAGTAAAAATTATACAATTTAGGTTATGGTTTAATTTTCGTGAATAGTTATGCTGGCTTCAATTGCGCCTGAGTTGTACGCTTGTAGAGTAATCCTCTGCGCCCATTATAACTAATATAACTTTTGCCTTATACTTAGAATACTGTGATGCTATGATATAGAGGTTTTTTTTATAGGCATGCTGTAATTGAGTATGTTTCAGATGTCCAATTAATTCTACGGAACGGAGAATTCCAGAATGCACTGGTTTTCGTTTATGATCCTTGATGATTGGTGTCGTACATAATGTGGTTTGTGCAAAAAAAATTCAGATATAATTATTGACCACAAGATGGTAGTAGTGTTTTAAGAGCAGAGCCACAAGTTTATAATTAAAATACAGTAGATTGATAAACATATTGGAAACATTATTATATCCTGTGATTATTAGTTTTTATTTTCTAAAGACCAGTGTCATAAGAGGACCCTTTAGTGTGGAATGCTTATGTAACTTTTGAGATTTTAGAAATGGGCCACTGGAATATCTATTTTTATTTTTCAAAGGATGTTTTTACTTGTGCATTTGTTTATTCCTATCATTTATATAGCTAAATATGTATTTTGTAATAGAGAAGTCACTGCATTTATCCAGTTGAAATTGAATAGGTCCAAATGTTAATAGATATTTTAAACTATAACATAAAGGGCATTAGGCTGTAGCATGTAAGCACACGCAAATATTCAAACAGAAGTGTTTTAAACTGAAAAATTGAGCCAAATGAATAACATAATTGTGTGTTGTGGTTATGTAGACACTTGAGATGAAGGCTGCTTGTGAGACGGGGACAAGGGCAGCCCTGGCAGTGATTAACGGGGCTCAGTAGAGAGTACTCTTTCACTGATTGAACAATTAAGGGTGACCAAAGCCAGGAGGGGAGTGCTAGCCCCTCACATACTGTCCGTCCTCGCAGAAGAGACCAGCTAGGACCACATGGCACTGTGGACTGCCTTTACCTTGTCCCTCATACTGGTGAGTACAACAAGCAAAATGCCCTCACATCCATAAATCCGTGACAGTGCACCAGATTTATTTGTCAGTAGGGTGCCGTTTTCTGTTTTTGTGCATCCAATATATTTTTCAGTGTGATTTTTTTAGCTTTGCATTTTGGATTTTATCACTTTGACATGAGTACGACATGGTCGATGAGCATTCATTTTCAAACGTTTCAGGTAGAAGTGCTTGTAAAGTTGAGATCCCAATGAAAGCCCCATGCTTTCTTGTAATGTCAAAAACACTTGGCAGCAGCAGACATGGTCAATGCCTTTTCCAATGCGTTGTAGTGCATAGACAAGTGCATCTCTGAAGTAGTCTGAGATTTGTTATTGGAAGTTCTGGTCATTGTTAACGTATTGTTTTTAAGGTTATTTTGAAACAGAATTAGTAGAAGCAATTCACGTTAATTTGTGGGGGATTTGGAGAAATTTCTTTATTTGGGGTTCATGTTTTTATTCTTTACCATACAGATACTATGAATTTTATGTAAAAATAAATGTTTTAAGTGCTGATTTTTGCTATTGTGTACATTTTGAATATGCCATTTACAACAGTCAGTCTATGTTTTCTCATAGGTTGTGGATTGTTGGCACGATCTGGACAATACAGAATATGACTGCTGGCCAATATTACAGCCAAATGATTATAATATGATCGATTGTGGGGGTAAGCCTGAAAATTTCACTGTGGACTGAAGATTAATAAATCATTTCCTGTTCCTTTTTTTCTTCCACAAAGTTTCCACAGTCAAAATATATTCAGTGCTCTTGATTGAATCAGCCAAACATTAAATGCAACAAGATCCACAGATGACAGATAACATTTAGGCCATAATGTTGCATACTATTACAACAGCTCTTTTCTCTTCAACCACAGATATTGATGTATTTCATAACAAATCAACCACTTTAAACAGCAAAACCACATGGCAAAAACAGTAAATGTTTCCCTGAAGTTTAATGGTGTAGATGTGGAGGGGTCAGACTCTTGATCAGTATGTTTAAAAGAAAAACTTTTAATGTGTAGGATATACATTTTTTGAGTATTGCAGGTCTTGCCAGATGAGCAATAAGCAAATATAGTAAATGACTAAGCATGTAACATAATGGATGATCACATGTAATCGTCTCACGCAAAAGCTTGTGGCGTGTTATTATTCACAGGATTGGAAATGGGTTGGATCCAGCGTCCTCCTGAGAAAGTCTCCAATGGAGAAGAGTTTAATGTCACTTATTCAGTCACTGCAACAGATTCCTTCTATGAGTATGCCATAAAAAACAAGATCTTCATGTTCAGGTGAGCTTAAATGGGACATTTAAAAAGATATATTCATAAGTAGAAAAGGTTACTCCAAACTGTCACATGGGGATGTAAATAAAAATTATGTTCAATTCTATACTTACTGGCATTCGTTAGTATGATTAAGGGTGAATAGTCAATATAAGCAAACATAAACCTTGGAAGCCTTTACTGCTGATTAAGCAGTCCACATCTCTGAAGCATCTCTTTGTCTAAAACATTTTGTGTGTACTTTGATTGAAACATGTTGACAGTCGACCACCAAAATAAGAAATGATTGTCCTCCTCTTACAGCAATTCATCAGAGGCCAAGAGGTTCTGTCATGAGCAGGAGTGTCCTGCAAACTGGAACAATGCCAATGAGCACAACTGCTGTGTGTACCACGCCAACATCCACTCCTGCCCTCTCGCTCTGATGGTCAGTATTTAGCATTATTATGTATCCTGACTTGGTCAATTGCTGGTGACCTTGAGTGTGTCAGACAGAGTGGGAGAGCAAATGAAAGAGTAGCGTCATTCTTGGTCCTCTCAGCCTAAGCCTTTACATCAGAAGCTGGGAGATAATTATAGGTGCACAGAGGCCATTGGGCGTGTAATCATCTGGCTACAGAGTAAACGATTTTGATGACTGAGCAGGGCAGTAGTCTTCAAGTATACCTCATCAGTGGTGGAAATCTGGGCCACAATTAACATTCGTTAAGACCCACTCTTGCTGTAGGGTTCTGTTTTTGTGTGTGCTGTGACTGCAAGGTGACCTTAACTGCGGGGAATTTCACAACAAGGATATGTGTTGTTTTGAGGAGCCACTGAGATTAGTCAGTCTGTTTCCAATCAATGTTCCTCCACAGAGACAAGGGGGAATATGTGGCCCTTGGATCCCTGATGATGGCAAAATTGTGACGCACACTGTATCCAAGGCAGGCAAGATGAGCCAGCAGTTCTGGACATCAAAGGTGCTTCTCAGTAAAATTGAATAATTACAAAAGACTGATATTAGTTGCATGTGCTTTGGGCTGTTGTTTTGAGAGGATTTATTGTATCTGTCATCATCTATAATGTTTTGGATGTCTCGTCCCGTTAAGGTGGTCTTGGTCCACATAGGAGTGACCTCAGTGATTGCTCATATCAAAGTGGGGCAAATGCATGCAGCACTGGAGTCAAAGGTCTTGGTCGTAAGTGCTCAAGGTCAGCATCGTCATGCCAGTAATGCACCCCTATGTGGTGTATATTGTATAAAGTGTAGTGCATTGTATAAGCCACAAGGTATTAATATGCTACCATGGAAGTTCTTAAGTTATGACTAAGTAAATAATGACAGACTGGGGCAATAATGTCAATAATTGAACTTATTTAATTTAAAATGTACATAGGAAATCTAATATTATGTTGTGCGTCTTTTCCTCTATTAATGTGTGGGGATGCTGTTGTGCGTCTTTTCCTTTATTAGAGTGTGGGGATGATGTTGTGCGTCTTTTCCTCTATTAGTGTGTGGGGATGCTGTTGTGCGTCTTTTCCTCTATTAGTGTGTGGGGATGCTGTTGTGCGTCTTTTCCTCTATTAGTGTGTGGGGATGATGTTGTGCTTTTCTTTCTCTATTAGTGTGTGGGGATGATGTTGTGCGTCTTTTCCTCTATTAGTGTGTGGGGATGATGTTGTGCGTCTTTTCCTCTATTAGTGTGTGGGGATGCTGTTGTGCGTCTTTTCCTCTATTAGTGTGTGGGGATGATGTTGTGCTTTTCTTTCTCTATTAGTGTGTGGGGATGATGTTGTGCGTCTTTTCCTCTATTAGTGTGTGGGGATGATGTTGTGCGTCTTTTCCTCTATTAGTGTGTGGGGATGCTGTTGTGCGTCTTTTCCTCTATTAGTGTGTGGGGATGATGTTGTGCGTCTTTTCCTCTATTAGTGTGTGGGGATGATGTTGTGCGTCTTTTCCTCTATTAGTGTGTGGGGATGATGTTGTGCGTTTTTTCCTCTATTAGTGTGTGGGAATTATGTTGTGCGTCTTTTCCTCTATTAGTGTGTGGGGATGATGCTGTGCTTCTTTTCCTCTATTAGTGTGTGGGGATGATGTTGTGTGTTTTTTCCTCTATTAGTGTGTGGGGATGATGTTGTGTGTTTTTTCCTCTATTAGTGTGTGGGGATGATGTTGTGCTTTTCTTCCTCTATTAGTGTGTGGTGATGATGCTGTGCGTTTTTTCCTCTATTAGTGTGTGGGGATGATGTTGTGCTTTTCTTTCTCTATTAGTGTGTGGTGATGATGCTGTGCGTTTTTTCCTCTATTAGTGTGTGGGGATGATGTTGTGCGTTTTTTCCTCTATTAGTGTGTGGGGATGACATTTGTGAGCTGGAGGAAAGCTGTCTCACCTGCCCAGCAGACTGCGGGGTCTGTCCCATGTCAGTTGCCATTAAGGTTGCCATTGGACTTCCTGTGGCCCTGTTCTGCAGTGGCTTCATCTTAACCATGGTGGTGAGACATATGTGCAACTTAATAATTAATCTACAACGAAACAGGCACCAGGTCTCTTAGCCAAGTCATACATTTTTAATTTGCTTTGTTTTAGTATCATTGCAATCAATAATACTAGTGCACATAATTGTATCAGTAATAAACATTACATTTAACTAAATGACACACAAGGGTACTGTCATATGAGTAATTATGGATATGGATTTATTAACATATAATTTTTCCAAGTTTGACCTGCCAAGTCAAGTAGATGGGGCTCAGCTAGCTCTTGTAATTTACAACTAAGTTCTGAAATCTGAAACAGTTGGTAGTCAATTGTGATTGAAACATGTAGGATTATTTTATAATTTTATAATTTGGGGAAACATGTGTGGCACAACTTTCCAGGGACGTGGAGTTAATGGCATAATTATTTCATTTTAGTGGTTTCAATACCAGAAACAGAAGATGTTTTGGGATGAGAGCTGGATCATAAACTACAAAAACATCATGTTTGGTAAGAGATGGTTGATGAAGTTTTAACGTGATACACCTACGCTGAGGTTTTAATTGTATTCATTGCTCTGGCCCTTCAGGTAAAGTGTGCTATATGGGCTTCTGTAGCACAACCAGCCTTCAGCTCGTCAAGAGTCTCTCCAGTTTGAGCAGAACCACAGATGCCACTGTGTGTACTGTGGCCAACACCACCTTGAAACAATGCTTCATCCAGACAGGCATTTAGTAAGTCATGTGACATTCATGTTTACAGTCTAGGTGTCTTCTTTCTCTGAATGAGTAAGGCAATAAATGCATGACATTGTTCATTGCAATGACAGCAACATCAACGCCAAATCATTCTCATTTTAAGTGCTTATTTATATTTAATGTAGAAAATATAAAATAGCTAAATAAGGTATTCTTATTTGTATGTATCTCAAAGTATGCTTCAAAAGCTCGGGTGTATTCAAAATAAGGAGCTCCTGCGGTTATAAGCAGCATTAGTGGCCCCTAGCTGTTCAGCAGACACCTCCAGGTTACCAGCTGTCATCAGTGAGCTCTGTCTTCTGTTTGGCACTGTACCCTGTGTTGCTTGTAGTACAACATGTAGTCACAGTCGCAGTCATAGACATGCACATTGTAGAAGCACACACGCTGAGTATCTGCACTCTCTGTGTGGGTGTAGGAGAACACTGTACATCTGAACACTGTACATCTGGTAATTCCAAATGGGATATTAAAAAAAACATTGTGATTGTTACACGTCAGTGGTTATATGGTTATATGGTCACCTTGTCACATTTGTTTACGTCACCATTAATCAAATAGTGTTGGTAGTCTTATTTCATTGCACTTTGTGTTTGCTGACAGTGATGGAAGACCTGTAGCAGTGAAACACATAAAGAAGAAACATTTCACACTCTCTAAAACCATCAGGAAGGAGGTCAAAGAAGTGCGGTATGCACCAGAGCCCAATGCAACAAAGCTCACATGCTCACATGCATATTCATCAACCTCATGCACTGATGCATCAAATGTTATGCCCTCATATCTCATACACTTGTTATAACAATTCATAAGCTGCATTGAATTGCAATTCTTAATATTTTAAGAGCTTGTTGTTTTTCACTGAGGCTTTACATTTTCACCCATAATTTAAATCAACAGGGAGCTTGATCACCCTAACCTCTGTAAATTCATCGGTGGGTCCATTGACGTTCCCTACATAAGCATCATAGCAGAGTATTGTCCGAAGGGCAGCCTAGCTGATGTTCTTTTGAACAGAGATGTTCCAATAAACTGGGGGTTTCGGTAAGCTAATTCATAATCACTTTTTTGCATCAATTATTTACTTGGTATATTCTGAGTTGTTGTTTTTGGATAATATTTTGTTACATTTTGTTATTTTGTATATTTTCCCTCCAGGTTGTCCTTTGCTACTGACATAGCCCGTGGGATGGCATATCTCCATCAGCACAAGATATTTCATGGGAGACTTCACTCTAAAAATTGTATCATTGATGATCGCTGGGTCTGCAAGATTTCAGGTGACAGTTAAATTTTTTTCATTCAATAACAATCTTCTATCAAGTGGGCTTGGTATTATAGCATTGCCTTAGACATGATAGCAATGTATTTAATTTGGCCTGTTCAGAGGGAGTTTGTAGGCATATTGAAATTGACTAGAATAGATTATATTCTTCAAGTCTTTTAAACTTTTAATTAAAAACTCTTTTTGCACAATATACAGAGAAAGTATCAGATTCAAAGCCTATTTTCCCACTTGTTACAGCAACTTGTTTTGTTGTCCATAAAAAAGCAATATTGGATATTGTAAAAAGGTTTCCCTATATCATATCTGAACAACTAAATAATTTTCTTATCCATTTAGACTATGGACTTACAGCTTACAGAAAGGAAGACTTTGAGGCTATCAGTAATGGTTTCCCTTGTGAAAATATCTACCGCATATACTGTGCCCCAGAGGTTCTTTTGGGCACTAGCTCCAATACCACTCCAGGTGCTGATATATACAGGTAATGCTTTAACAGACAACAGGGCAGCATATGCTGTTGTGTTTGGAGTACTGAACCTAGGACCTAAATAAGCAAAACACTGTTGCTATAAGCCCAAACTAAATATGGTTTATGTCAACATTTCCCTGGAAAATACACTATATACAACATGGAAAGTATGTACTGTCCCAAGAACGGTATGAAACTGATGCAGTGTCTAATGGTTATAGCTTTCTCTGATTTTCTGTTTCAATCTTTTTCAGTTACTCTATTATCTTGGTGGAGATTGCAACTCGTTGTGACCTTATTTCAGTAAGTGCAAGCTGATGCCTGAGATAATTGCTTAACTGTCCTGGGTAAATGTTTCCAATTAAGTCTGTCATTGAATATTCTTTATCAGGGACAGATGGAGACTGGAAAGTTAGATGTCATGTGGCGACCTCTCCTCCCTGAACTGAAAACTGCAAAGTCAGACAATGACTGCCCAAATCAGGCAGATTACTGTGAGGTCTGTCCATCTGCATAGCTTTGCTTCAAGTAGTTTACAATAGCATTTAATATGTTTTTTTTTTCTATTTTTAATCATTTGTGGTCATTATAATTTTGCTACATTTCTTGAGAAGTTTATAATACGTATGCATAGGATTACAATCAAATGTTTATTTTCTGCTTATATTTTGGTTTTTCTAACATTTAGCTTAGTAATAACATCGCACTACTAACAAACTAAAGCACAGTGCAACAAGCAAAATGTTAATCATTGGAAATTGTTGCATGCAATTTTGTGCAGCTAATCAAGAAATGCTGGTGCCACAACGTCACAATGAGGCCTACCTTTGAACAAGTGAAGAAGATGCTGGATAAAATGAATCCACATAAAGTCAGCCCTGTGGACATGATGATGAACCTGGTACATTACATTCCAAATGCAACTTTTCAAGCGTTTGTTGGTTTTTCTTTAAATATACAGTTGTGTATTCAAATGTCCTTTAGGAAAGCATATATTTCCAATAGGATACCCACTTGTAAATTTGCAAAATCATTTATCATTTCTAATGCTTTGAAATGACATTTATATTACAGTATATTCTTCCATTTAGCAGATGCTTTTGTGCAGAGAAACTTACATAAGTGGAAATAAAAAGTATATATTACACTATCAAAGGAGTAAATCAATATTTTAGTGGTATGGTGTGTGGCAACAGTACTTTCATTGAGTCATAAATTAAAGATTTTGTAGCTAAGTGTGAGCACTTTTTTGTTTCAACTCCAGATGGAAAAGTACAGCAAACATTTAGAGGCAATTGTGGCTGAGAGAACTCAAGATCTTCTCCAAGAAAAACAGAAAACAGACCGCTTGCTTTACAGTAAGTGGCTAAGAGCTTGTCTGTTGATGGTTTGTTGGGCCATCAATTTATCATCACTGTATTTGTTCTTGCATCCAGACTGTGTATTGTCCTTAAGCCAGCAATTTCTAAAAGGGTTCAAGCTATTTTTATGCAGTTTGATAACTAAAATAAAATGGTTCCTTCTTTGAAATGTATCTATTTGGCTGTGTGAAAAATAACACTAGATCAGATCTTGGAATAAGGTGTAACACCGTTTAGAAAACGAGTGTTACAGCTAATCTTATCTTATTTAACTACATTGTTGCTTGATAATTTTGATATCATTATGACATTATCGATGTCACCAGGTATGTTACCGAAGCCTGTGGCTGACGACCTTCGTCAAGGCCGGACAGCAGAGGCTCAGAGCTACTCTAACGCCACAGTCTATTTCAGGCAGGTCTCTTAGATGTTATGGAATTGTTGCATTCTTCATTTCCCATGTTGTGCACTGTGCCATGGAGTTATCAGAATCAATCAGAATACAGTTATATAAATATGTACTATTATATTTAACCTTCCTATTATGTTAGCATTTTACTGCCATTTGTGTTAAGGTGTTTTTACATGTCAATAAGTTCCAAATATATTTTTTTACACGTATTTTCTAATTCTCTAGGATGCCCTAAAGGTGTTTGCTGAAGAATTTGAAATTATACAAAAACAGAAATTATTTTCAGGTCATATAGACCCTAGCAAAATAGGAAGCTTAATGTAGATTTTGTCAATCTGTTGCAAGTGTATTTTATTTCAGGGGAGCATGTGATGTGTTGAATCATGACATCCTTGCTGTCTTTCCATGGTTAACTGCATTCCTGCATAAAGAAAACACAACTACCTGCTACCAGTTTTTTTGCAAATTATTCTTAATTTGCCATGTGATTTTAGTAAAATTGGAACTCTGTGCATGACATGCTGCTATTGTTCTCCCTGATGTTAGTGACATTGTGGGCTTCACGCAGCTCTCAGGATCAAGCACCCCTCACCAGGTGGTGGATTTTCTTAACAAGCTCTATACCACGTTTGATGACATCATTGACAATTATGACGTGTACAAAGTGGAGACCATAGGAGACGCTTGTGAGTGTGCTTTGAAATTCTGAATAGTTATTTTTTTATTCAGCTTTACAGTGTTCCATCTGGGTTGACTTTGGCTTAACGCCTCATTGACTTTTGAGAGAATACATAACTGCCTTCATTTCAGCAATTTTTATTGTTCCTGGCTTGATGATGATGATCATTGGTTTTAACATGTTTAAAAACTTAATAATGCCGATGTCTGAAAATGGGTTCCAGCGAGTTGTTTATTTTGTTTATTTTCAGATATGGTTGTTTCTGGCGTTCCAAACGAAAATGGCATTAACCATGCAGGTGAAATAGCCAGTATGGCTTTAGGCCTGATTAATGTTTGCCACACCTTTAAAATCCCCCACAAGCCCACCACACAATTGAAGATAAGAGCTGGTATCCACTCAGGTATGCTTGCCAAAGCCTTATAATAACAAGAAAATGAAAGACCTGTGCAAAATAACTTTTACGCTTTGAATTGTACTGTTGTATACGACTCAGGACCACAAGATTCTAAAAAGTCTTTTAAGATTGCGCATCAAAGGTAGCTTTCCTTTTCATTATCTGTGAACTGTAACATGGTTTTCTTCCAACTCCCATGCCCCCTTTGGAAATCTTGGTGGAAGTGGCTCCACTGACCCTGTCAGACAGCTGAACGCCAAACATGATGCTTTAGCTTGCGCCATCAAAACAAACCTTGCACCTTTATATTATCCTACCGGAATTTCTATGACTAACTTTAAAGTATTGTCTATGTCAGTTACCATCACATCAAGCATTTCCCATTAATAGATGATGGATAAATATTTTACATTCATTTCACATATTTTACTTTAATTCATCGTAATACTTCACAGCTTCTTCTAGATGTACAATACATAGCCTATCTACACCACACAATGCAAAGAAGTGATAGTGTACAAAAATGTAACCATGATTTTACAAAGTAATCCTGTCTCTTTGCTCACTATAACAAGGTATGCACTATGCTTATGTGACCAACTGTTTTACATGGCTGGTCTCATATAATTTGTTATTAACCTCACCCTCCCTGCAATCATGATGAAAGCATTATTTTAGCATTCAGTCTTTTCCTTCAACCCTGTAGTATGTATTTACTTTCCTATGACTTCTTTGGTGTAGATACGGTAGAATTTACATTCTTTCAAAAGCCATTTCTGCACCCAGTTTAATGAATTTGTATCCCCACAGGCCCTGTGGTTGCTGGTGTTGTTGGGACCAAAATGCCACGGTATTGTTTATTTGGCGATACAGTGAATACATCATCCAGAATGGAATCAACAAGTGAAGGTACAGAATTATGAACACAGAAGCTTTGCATTCACGTGCTGTCATTGGCCTTTTTCATTGGGTGCACATTGTAGCTCTCTCATGCTCTCTGCGGTTCATCAGGGGAGTGGCATTACAGGGGAGCTCAGAGAGACTCCACGGAAGCTCATTATTCAGTGCAGAAAATGAGAACCCGATTCAGTGCGACAGATTCCCTGGGGGGAAATGTAATTAGTCTCCTGGTGCCGGAGGGATTTGCGCAGGCCTCGATAGATTTACACTGCAGACCTGCCATGTTGTCTGTATTTCTGGTGCAGTTGTCTTACAGCAGCGGGGAAGGGCAGAAGCATTCTGGGTTTTCATTTCAGTATCTCATGGTGTTGACAAATAGGAATAGCATCAGATGAAATATTAAATGTCATACTCAACATGTGCGGTTATTTCTTTCGATATTTAAATACAGTAGGCCGATAACTTTCCTAAAAATGAATCGTACGCATTATGAATTACAGTGTATTACTCGTATGCTTATCATGGTGTCTTCCATTAAGCTCAACTGTACCTCCCCACTGTACACTGTAGCGCTGAAGATCCAGTGCAGCGGCACCACGGCAGACATGCTGCACACTTTGGGAGGATATGTTTTGACATGCCGTGGCTCACTGAATGTAAAGGTACCATAACCTGTTCTGTTTCATGTGCAGTGGCACCAATTATACCAGGTCATGTGCTTGACCTTTGGTATAAGAACAACAAGCACATTTGGGAAATCTGAAAAGTTCATGATTATTTATGCCCAGAGGCATAATATTAGAACGTATATACTATCACTAATCATTAATGTATCTATTGTCTATTAATGTACATTTTCTTCCTTTTTTCGTCATTTAAGAAACTTCTGTGACCATGCATATGGAGAGCATTGCCTGATCATGACAGAAAGTAAATGTAAACAATGCTATTTTAGTGGTCAGTATATAACACAAGATGTAGCCTACGTATTAAATTAATAATTAATTAAGATTAAAGATCTGCACACAAAATTGTCAATGTGTTTCTTGCATTGGATCATCAGCTTATCTGTGCTCCAGGCCAGCCAAGAGGGAGACTCATTTAAGGAACAGATATATAAAGCATGAATCTGTCTTCTAACCAAGACTATAATCTGATTTAGTAAATCATCTGTGAATATGCAGTACACATTTGAATAAAACATTTCATCTACTTTCTAAAACTGTAAACATTAAAATAAGACAATTCCTATTGGTTAATGGGATTGTCACACTCCCAGAACTCAGATGCTGCTTTTTCAGAAATAATAACCTTTAATCTATATAGACAAGTTCAGAAAATCTCAGTATTAATGACTATTAATGTTCATACTATTGCTAATGTACGATATTGAGTCTCCTGTAATGCAGTGAAACAACCCAGACATGTGTAAGAAAGCCAGGCCCAAAGAGGGAGGGCCCATGGCATGTCGTACCCAGCTGGGTTACATGTGTCAGTGAGGGAAGGGCCTCAGCTGCTTTGTGCTGAGTACTTACACAAACCTAATTGCTCCCTTTCACTGTTCACAGGGCAACACATGCTGCCTAGGCCCCATTTCTTTAAAAAAAACCTCTGAATTGCATTTCATTACTTGTAGCCTGTGCAGAAGCAGTTATTATTATATTTATTATTTTGTTCATATGGCGTGAATCTTTCTTTAACAGGGAAAAGGTGAAATGACAACTTGGTGGCTGGAAGCCAAGAGGGGGACCCCTGACCTACTGGGCAAAAGAAATGACCCTCATGGAGGTCCTGTACCTGTTAGCAACTAGCCTCTGAGTTTGTTGTTGCTACCTTTGACAGATGTGATGGAGAGGGATTTGATATGGTAAACAGCTGAATTATACAATTATACAATTAATATTTCTGTCTGAGCAGGGTACTGAGGACATTATACTATAGGCTATTAAATTGACATTCATGGTAGATGTGAGATGTATTGTAATTTCCTCTAGTTAAAAAAGGCAATGCCATTTTTAAGATAACAAGGTAGTGGCTAAGCATACATTTTGGTATATTTGCAAAGTTATATTCCAAAGATTATTTGAAATGCAGTATATGCTGTCCTTTACAGTCTGACCACATTCATTTTTAAATATAATATATGAAATAAGGAAGCAATTCTACTGGTATTCGAAAGTGTTTGTAATGCATTTCCATGTGTAGAATTTTGTTCATCTGTTGATACAGAAAAAGGCATGTTATTGTTTTAGCTGTTCCTTAGTCTTGTGTGCTAATCTGCTGAAAATAATGGCCTGTATTTTGACTTGAAGGTACTTGGTGAAATATGTGTGATCAGGTGGTGATTTTTCTATCTATCGTTCTACCAAAAATCCTCATCTTCATAATTGGAGAACGGTTGGTTCATCAGTGAGTGCACTGACGAATACCAATTTACCATATCTATACGCACTTGTCTCTGATATATGAGAATATATATATAGTGATAGATAGCTGGGATTTATGCCGTCTCTTTCTATGCGATCATGTGTACAGCAAAATACACTCTTGTTCCAAGGTTCAAAATGTTTTCCAATGAAGAATTAAACTAAATTTTTGTAGTGCCATTTAACTGCCATAAAAATCAATTTCTTAATAAAAATCCTGTATGAAAAGCAGATATTTGCATGCAGGCCTTAGATATGTATTTTTAATAGCTAAAAAAGGCACAGCCAATTTACACGTACATATGTCCAGCCAGAATGGACCCCAGACCCAAATTTTTCCAAATAAAAGTGATGATATTGTTGCATGATGACTCAATTTTATGTCTATAGTATATTCTGTGTCCATTGTTTAGTTTCCTTCCCTTGTATATTCAGGATTACATGTTTTAGAGTGGGGTGTCTGTCAACTGGACCATCAGGATAAAAAAACAATAAAAGACAGTTTTGCTATACTCAAGCTGTCAGCGGGTGCACATAGCTGAGCCAAAATAAAATTAAACTCACTTAAACAACAGTCAAACAACAGTCAAACAAGTACATGAGCTAGCTAAACCTAGCTAACTATTGCTTGGATAGTAGGCACGCACTGTACATATACACACCTAGGAAATTGTAGTTATCTACACATTTTCATGACATGATGATGAAAGAAATGGGCCTATTCATCCTACATCTTCTGCAAATTCAAGAGTCTTTTACTGTACACAGCTTTAAATTACAAGGATACAAATTGTTGTATTTCTCCCTATATTATGTTTTATTTATGGGTCTGGGGTTTTGGGTTTGGGTTAAAGTCGGAGTCAGGTTTAGATTATATAAAGGCTGGGAGTAGGATAGTCTGGCTTCTGTAACCCTGTGATCTCTGCAAACAATTTTACTCACTCTTTCTATTTTTAAAATCCACTGAGAAATTCTTACAGCTGAAACTAGGGCACAATGCATTGAGTCCAACAAATCCCTCTATAAAATTCCTTTTTATCAGGCCCATGGCATAAAAATGTAGTCCCACTCCCACATCATATTCCCATTGATACAACTACTCATTGAGACAATAATGTGAAAATGTTAGATTGAAAGGACAATGCTGTGAGATATAGCTTTAAATTATATTGGAATTGTGACTGGTAGACCAATTTAGGCGAAAACTACCTTCAAATATCTGAATAGGAATTTACAGAAACGTAGTACATCAAAATAATGGACTTTTAAAAAATCTAATTACCAATAGAATTCTGAGTTTGGCCTGAAACTAAACTCAGAATAATATAATATATAATATATACAGTGCAGTCCGTAAGTATGTGGACAGTGGCACAATTTTTGTTGTTTTGGCTCTACTCCAGCACATTGGATTTGAAATGGAACAGTGACTATGAGGTTAAAGTGCAGACCTTCAGCTTTAATTTATTTGAGGTTTAATTCAGAGTGCAATAGGAAAATAAGTCAGGAGAAACAACCCGTAAAGTGATCCATCCATATCTACTGCATATCTGGCAGCAGAGTGATGATTTCAGGCTTGTTTGATGCCTCAGACCCTTGATGACTTACAGCCATTTAGCCAACCATGTGTTCCACACTATTCCCATGTAATTTACAGCTCAATCTAGTCCCACCCCCCAATTCCTATAGAGATCCATTCAAATGCAGAAAGGTTATAGTATCCCTTGTAGAAGTACCTGAAAATAAAATATCAAGAGTCTTTTGATGTTTTTGGGTCACAAACATCAGGAAGCCATGGCATGCAAAAGGATATGCAGCCAAATATGAAATACTTTATTTAAGTTTTATGTTAATTTCTCCATTTAATTTAGGTCCCTTAAAATGGGGGGGACTATGTATAAAAATGGCTACAGTTGCTACACGGTTCACCGGATATGAATGTAAAAACCCTCAAATTAAAGCTGAAAGTCTAACCTCATAGTCACTGTTCAATTTCAAATCCAATGTGCTGGAGGACAGAGCCTAAACAACAACAATTGTCCAAATACTTACAGACTACACTGCATTGAATATAATAAAGGTTCTTGAAGAAAAGTGCACCAGAATGTATAGCTCTTTTTGACTCCTATATAAGATAAAGGATGCCACATTATGCTTGTCCTCAGTAAATGCAAATCAAAGTTAAGCAAAATAGTCTGCATTTCTTTACACTGAGGAAAAAATATGTTATCTCTTCCACTGAAATGATGTAGCAATGCTCACCAAGAACTAGCCATTCTGGTCTGTCCGGTCCTCTAAAAATGCTGCCCTCTCTCCAAATCTAAACATATCTTGCTTTTAGTATTGTTTTGCTCACACTGAAAAATGTATAATATTAATAATAACAACAACAACAACAATAATAATAATAATAAATTATTGTTAACATGCTTCTCAGGAATAGGGTACACACTTCCAGTAAATACAATGCAAAACAATTCCAGGAAAATTATGGGATTATAAAAATAAAGGACATTTTACAAATCAGTAACTTTCTTCAGCAGGAATGCACAGTAGCCTACCGACCTTAACTTTGGGTATGAAGTGCCATCCACCATAAGCATGCTTCTAGAGGGGTTTTGTGAGATACAGCAGGTAGGGTGGGGATTGTGTCGGTTTGTACGACTTCTTATTCATTTAACAAATAGTTCTAATGATCACAAAAAAACATGCTAATTAACCTTATGTTGGACGTATTTGTACTTCCGTCTGGAAGCAGGACATCAATCATCCAGGGTTTCTTATTCAAAGCGTTTAGTAAGAGTGTAATCTGGCGAAACAACGGACAGAAAGCTTTGGGTTCCAGCCAATAGAGTAAGTGTGTATTTGTTGCTTGACAACGCACTACCAATGACCATAATGCTTGTTGTTACTGTTAAGAGTCGGGAGCTTCAAACCTGTGGTGGGAGGGTTTATTGCGAGCATCATCAGCTGGAAATGGAGAAAACTAGCATACATAACTAGCAAGGTACGGGTGTACTCAATGTGAGTATGGTTTGTTAGTCAAGCTAGTGATAACTAGCTACAGAGCTGTTAACGTTACAAACAATTAAACGGAACCGCGAGTGGTATTTGCCTAGCCAGTAATACTTTGCTTAAATACAAACACACCGTTCCTTTCAGCCTAACGTAGCTAGCTGGCCTTGAGTCGCATTGACCCTGAAGTTTAAAGTTAATTTATTAGCTAGCTAAGTGCTTGCTATCAAATATTTCTGATCGAAATATGTATAACGTTAGTTACTTTAATTACTTAGAAACTAGGTTGACTAATTCAACCATTAGGGTTTGGTTTAGCGAACACGTAACGTTAACGTTACCGCTTGTGTCAATTCTAGCCAATCAGGTAACGTTAAATAAATGTCGATGAGGTGGCAGCTAGCTATGCTTTGAAAAGGGCACTTTACACCTGTTAGCTATAATAGCAAAGACTGATAATGTTACCTGAGTTCGATAACTTGGCTACGCTAACGTTATCGTGTTGAAGCCACTCGTGGTAATATGCTTAGCTATCTGCTCGTTTTCCATTGACT
This sequence comes from Ilyophis sp. 1 JC-2022, assembly GCA_022702515.1. Taxonomy (NCBI): domain Eukaryota; kingdom Metazoa; phylum Chordata; class Actinopteri; order Anguilliformes; family Synaphobranchidae; genus Ilyophis; species Ilyophis sp. 1 JC-2022. Next base: position 105,335,579 of record CM040403.1, read on the forward strand.
TGCTTCCCAGTGCTGAAGGTAATATACGTTAACGTTAGTGACATATGTGTACGTTATCGTTACGTAGGTGTTTAATTTTATAACGCGATAGACTGCGCTAACTAGCTATAGCTAACAGATGACTATTGAATCGCTGAGATGGAGTAACGTGAACTTGGCTATAGCTAACGCGGTTAATAGTCTTTTGGACCTCAATTTAATGCAAACAGCAGTCGCCATAACACTCTAGCCAGGTTTGTTTTTTTAGCTGCCTGAATCATCCAAACTGGGTGGGTGCTCCAAGTAACACCGCTACCTTAGCTGCTTGCTAGCTTATTTTGCACTTACGTAGTATTGGCTTTGCCGGTGATGGGAGCTTCGTTTGTGGCCCAGACTGTAAAGGCAGCTATCAATATTAATATGTTGAGTTTATTTTAGTTTGAGTCCATAATGAACTAAGTAACGCTGTGGTGGCGCTGTTGTGGGTGTGAGTGGGTGCGGTTGTGATTTCGTTGCATATTTTACACTTGTTTACCTGTAACTTAGAGGTAGCAATTTGACTATTATAACCATGTTATTCCTCAACGTTTGTTAAAGTATTTGCAGTAAGATTCCCCCGTATAAATAAACCTAGTCATAGACGTTTTAATGATTTTATATAGGCTCATAGCTATTTTGATTATCAGAAATGAAATGTATATTGTAATACTGTAAATAATCATTTACATCCATAATGATGGTACTAGTAATAGTTCATTGTTATAGTAATTGGCTATATGGTTGCTTGGATTAGAGCGTCCGTTGCCTTCTTAATGAAGACCTGGGTTAACTCTTCAAAGCTCCCACGAGGTAGAAAGGACATATGTTGTCATCATTTAGCCGAGTACTGTATATTTTAGCTTAATTAGCCAAGAGCGCATTGACTTCAGTTCAGACAGTTCACTAATTCATGTTTTGGCATTACAAAGGCTATCCAGTTTATTTTCAGCATCAAAATTCTCAAAATTAAAAAAAATATATTTTGTAGTGCTCCCTTTCAGTTGTCTGTTTGCAGTTGCATGTCTTTTTAAATTATATTTGCTATTTTACAGTTTTTGTTTTGTGTGTGTTTTTTTTTTTTTTAGCCAGTTTAAAAGTTAATCTAGTTTAAATTGTTCATGCCATGCATTTATATTAAGATGTATTTTTAATAGAGGAAGGCAGTCCTAACAATTGTGAAATATGAATTTGCCCCAGAAAGGCATTTTCACACTAATAATTGTGGAAATGACAAATTGATGATCAAATTGTTTCGTTCAGTACAAAGATTCTAGTCACTGACTATGTGATTCGTTCACTGATTGTGCCAGTTGAGCAAGCTTGTGAATATTCCAGCAGCACTATTTTGTTTGGAAAGCTGCATTTTAATGTATGAAAGGTGCTAAAAAATAAATACATTTTATTTATTATTATTATTATTATCATCATTGGAGTCCATTACAATTCAAATTGATACAATTCCTAGACATTTTCCTGGCTATATTAATAAAATCTTGTGGTTCAACACCGGTGCTTATCATATTAAAATATTGCCGATAGGCACACAACTTGCCATGTGGTGTTAGAGTGAGACCAGGTATAGTGCACTTTAGACGATGCAAAGTCGGATAGTTAGTTTGCATGAAAGGAAAAACATACACAACAATCTTGTAATGCAGTGCAATTTAATAAATCGCACTCCGTGCAATTCCATACTGGCTGCAACTTTGTCAAGCGCCATTTTCAGGTTTTAACCCCTGCACTGCTCCCCACCCTTAGTGGAAAGCAGAGCAGCAGACCTTAAGCTATTAACTCTTTGTTTTTATGCAAAGATTCATTAATTTTGAGCAAACAAAAATACATTTTGTACTCAAATTTTATTTGCATGTCTACTAATATCCATATATGCGCAGAATTCTGACCTCTTTGTGACTCCATGTAACTGTTGTGCGATTATGAGCAAATAATTTATGCTTTCCCGGTATGATTTACAATATGTTACTCAAGCAGTGAAACTATATCACATTAAGAGTGGGAATCATGTCCTGAATTGTTAGAAAAGATCAGATGATTTAGATGTTGCCTGCCTCCATGCCACCAGTCATACCCAACCCCCACATCCATCCCAAAATCTTATGCAGTGTGTTAATCTTGTGTAGTTGTTGAATTGCCACGGGTAATCTTCTTCTCTTCTATTTCAGGACCTGCCTGCATAGGAGATTCAATTCCCTGAATGTGTCATCTCGTGGATGATCAAGGCATCCAGGTACTTCAGTATTTAATTGGTTTGGAAAGTTGGACTAACAATGCCGGAGTGATTGGGTAATTACAACGATTTTGCTGTCTGATTCTAGTTTTCATGGTTGCTAAACATGGTGTAATATTTTCTGGACCAAAGTTATGTTAGTTGTATCTAAATTACTGCTGTTAGACTATTTCTTGTACCATTTTTCTTGTCTATTTAGACATATAGCGTACTATATAGTAAATGTAAACTGTTTATGGTTGGCTCTGTTTAACTGTAACATGTTGCAAACGGTTAAATTGACTCGTGGCAAATGTAGGCTTAAGTTATTATATCCTGCTTATTTTAAGTGGTTTATATTTTTCAATACAATGTGAATAATTACAATTTAACTACATGCTTGCTGCATGTTTATAGCATAGCCAAATGGCTTTTTAAAAGGTGTTTAATATGTTAGATAATCATTCATTTGAATTATTTTCTTTGTTTTTCATTACAGAAAATAAAGAAAATATCAGCAGTTCCTCCAGATTTGCAATGTCTCCCTCGAGGCATGATACGCAGCCCTCAATGCACTCAAATTCTTTGTCCAAAAACTCATACAACATATTAAGTGCCTTCTGCACTGAGGAGAATGTATCACAGTGTATTTCATACATTGAGCAGGTAAGGTATATATAGTGTGTGTGTGCGTGTGCGTGTGTGTGTGTGTGTTTTTTTTTTTTTTTAACGGCACAAATCTTATTGCATTGTAGCGTGATTTCGATTTGGGCTACATGATTTGCTGTTATATTCCTTTCCTTATGGTTCAGTTTGAGTGAAATAGGATTTTCACAGTGGAACGTTTCATATTGCAACGGGGAGGGGAACCACCCTTGGGAATAGACACAGGAATCATTTTACACAGCCTTAAAGAAACATGCCAACATTTTGGGAAATTGGCTTATTTGCCATCTTCCCCAGAGTCAGACAAGAAAATGAATACCCTTTTTTTCTGTGTGCGTGCAGTAAGAAGCATAGAGACCCGCACCGTTAGCCTAGCTTAGCCGCAATCACTGGAAGTGGGTTAGACCAGTTGACCTAGCTCCCTCAAAAGTGACGAAATACACTTTACAACAACTCCAAAACTTTCTTATTTACATGTTGTCACTTGTCTGACTCTGGGGAGTGTTGGCGTGTTTCTTTAGACCATTTAGTTGAATGCAAGGGACAATGTATACTCTTGGTTGTTGAAGGGTGCAGCAAAATACTTGATGAGCATTTGAGGCTTGAGTCTTGTTTTATCTGGTGTTTGCTGTTGAGCATTGCCATTATTCTGACCTTTGACTGCGCTTCTACAGGAAATTTCCTCTCTGGACTTTCCATCATTGTGTGGTGAGTCCAGTGGAAGCAGAGGCTTGAGCACGGTCCCCGTTCTGAACACCATGTACGAGCTCCTGCAGCTGCACCGTCGTGACCTACGCGCTGTGGAGGACCTGGAGACGGAGCAGCTCAAGTCGAGCAGTGATCTGGAGTATGTGCAGCTCAGCAACACCCGGCTAAAGGTACGACTTGTATCTGTTTGTCCTCTGATTTCAAAAATAAATAAATAAAATAAATCTCCCTCATCTTTTCATATTTCAAAGGAACCATTTCCCAAATTTCAGACAATGAATTTAATGGGATTATTGATTTAGCCAAATGTTTTTGATATGTCCTAGGCTGACATGTTTGAATGCAGCTGAATAAGCTTATAGTTTATGCAAGTGCATTTCGGTTCTTCTAGGATCAACTTGAATTCTCCAGAAGGGAAAATTCTGGGCTTCGTGAGAGAGAACGCCAGCTACAACTAAAAATAAAGAGCTTACAAAACTGCCTAAAGAATGAAAAGGAAGAGGTAAGATGATTCCCTGAAAGTCATTGATTAATTTTAATTATATATTTTGGTTTATGCAATTGAGAATTTGAAGGACTGATGGGCTCAATCAACTTGCAACACTTTCTGCCAATCAAAACACAAAGTAACATCATGTTTAAGCTAAATTGTTTCTCAATCACTTCCTCAGGTGCAGAAGCTTCAGAATATAATTGCAAGCCGTGCCACGCAGTACAACCATGACATGAAAAGGAAAGAGAGAGAATACACTAAACTGAAAGAACGTTTGAATCAGCTTTTAATCGACAAAAAGGACAAGAAACTTGGTATGTATTAAGTGACATTTTACTGAATTGGGTTACTTCAGTTTTTTGCTCTTATCCTTTTATCCCCAGTTTGGAATAGTCAATCATATATCAGTGCTCGTTACTGGGTCCTTCGCTCTCGATTCAGGAGAGCACAGACAAGGGTGGAGTAGAATGGAGGGATAGATAAAATATTTTATACTACACATGATTTTGAAGTCTTCTCAAACAAAACAACGCCACCCAAGGCATTGTGCAAAGTTTTGGCCCTACTGCAGTACAGTAAAGTTTAACTCTTGAGAGCTTAAATAGAGTACTGAAGTGACTACGTCACACTGGTTTCGGAAGTAAATTTCCCATTCATTTAGAGCGTAGACATTAACTAAAGCTTACTTTTAAACCATTTCTACTGATTGTCTTACCATCAATTTTCTGGATTGTCGCCCGTTCGCAAACTCGTTTTTCTGGACCAGCTTAGAGTATATTTAATGTTTTTAGTATTTTTTTGTGAACTTACCAGCACTGGCACTGTTTAAAAACTTCACGTCCCATAATTCCCTCCTAACAAGCAGCCTTGTCTCCAGACGTTGTCATGTAACGTTAGCCAACAGTAGCACACAGCTCTGTTTTTAAACACTTTTTTCCAACATTAGCTAGCTAGCTAGCTAGCTTGAAGGACTAAAAGCTAGAATTGCTTTATATGGTTAACCGTAGCATAGTTTCTGACCTTGTCGGGCGGGTTTCTCTACTTAGCAAGCTAACATTAGCTCGTCTTCAGCGGCAGTAGCCTACTACCATTTGCCACGAAGCAGACAGACGAGATGATATCTTATTGGTCGAGAACCATCCGTGTGTTGCAGTACTGGATATGCAGTCCGTTAAAGTGGACTACAAGTCGAACTACAATCACTGTGTTCATGCACACAAGAAACTGTGTCGTATGCCATCAATTGCTTTAACCGTTACAGGTTACAACAATGACTTCCTGTCTGGTAGCAATAGTGCAGTTTGCGGTGTCAACAACACTTGGGCCATGTCAGAAAATGCTCCTCCGAGGAGCATTAAGCGGTTTGGAATGTCCTTAAAGATGGCGAACCTCGATCGATTTTTGGGTCAGGCAAGGACCGAGGAGAAGAGGACGAATAAAATAAGCGATTGGAATCCACCCATAGTCTCAGCAGGAGTGGAATTCAGGAAGTAATTGCAGTTCAACAGTTGGTTAGTTACCGTTCAGGTAACTTACACTCACAAAACAAATTAACGATATGTCTGTGCTTTCATGTGTTGGCTGCTTGATAGGCTGATGTACACATCGCATATCTCGGCTAACAACGTTACTGACTTGGCATATAGATATTTATTAATGGTTTGACAGCGTTAACAAATGCTAATGTTCGCTATTTTTATTTTTATGATTTTGCATGATTAAAACATTTAAGTCTGATGTTTGCACTTCTATCGTTGGTTACGTTACTGTTTAAATTGAGAGAAAATTGTACTCTCCACAAGTGCGCAGTGCAGTCGCACATTGTGCAACTGCCAGCCCAGGCATCTTTTTACCTCACAAAACTTCTTCAGTGTGATAACAGATGGACAATAGTTTAGTGATATGGACACTGACCCCATATTAGGGAAGTGAGTTAGTATTCCCTCTATGTGTGGCTATTATTCAAAATAGCTGTCATGTCCAGAAATGTGGTTTTCTTTATTGACATTTCAAGAGACTTTATCGGCGTGATTTCCCAGAGATATAGCTCTATGTGGAAGCCGAGATATTGGTCGGGCCCTACTTGTTATGCAATGGCTATTGATTTGGGAAAATATGAAACCTTTTTAAAAAAATATAACCCTTTTTAACTTATGTTGATGGTCCCTGGATGCCTTTGAACCTGGGTGGGTGTCCATAGATCAGATCTCTGTTCTACATCATTTTTTTGAGTAGATTTCAAAGATATTTCACATAGCATCTATCTGAATTCATGGCATCTTTAATAAACATTAATTCAATAGTCGTTGAATACCTCTCGTTGAACTCATAAAACCACTTTTCATGGTGTTTTAATACAAGACGTGTGGCATAATACAGTTCTCCCGGGAGTAAAGTTTTATAATGTGTTTTTGAGTAGTTTACTGGAGAGAAGCTACATACTTTACAGCAGAAATTAATGTTGTTTCTCTGCCAATATTTCTCTTTCTGATTCCAGCAATTGAAATCTTGAATTGTGTGGGAAGGTCTGATGGGAAGAGAGGCCTTTGGAAAACTGGGAAAACTGAGGCCAGGTAATGGGCTCCTGCATTGTCACAATGCACACCTGACACCCACTCTTCTGATAAGTGTCCTGTATTTTTCACAAATGTGCAAAAGCTCTTGGATGTTTGTCATAAGTGAAATTATCAGTTGAGATTTTTTTTACAAGGAGACATATTCATGAGTTCAGTCAAAAACGGTTGACCTCTCAATCTATCTATTGAATGCGTCCTTGTGTTGTTAACCCAGGGCCTCATCCAATCGGATGTCATGAAATTTAAAATTTGTACAAAATTTAGCCAGCTAACGTGAAATACCCCCCTGGCCCAGGCTGAAAGTGTTTACTTTTTACACAAGCTTGCAAAACAGACCCTGAATTTTACCTATATTGTGCAAATAAATAATATAATATAGGTCATATCCAGAGGTTTCTAATGACAATTCTTGTGCTACCAGTATGTGACGATATGAAGTATAACTGGGTAAACGAATGGCTGATCATATGTTTTCACTTGATCACAGCAATTGCTCTTGTATTGGAGGGGTTATAGGCAGTTAAGCCCGATAGGCTGGTTATTTGTGCAGATGCTGCATCAGCATTGATTAGTGTCAAAGATTGCCATTACTACTGTTGACGGGATTAAATATTGGAGCCCTTCCAGTCCTTGTTTAGCTGTGGCTGTGCAGGCCATGGCTGTCGGCTCATGTGGTGCCTGAAGGGAATGAGCAGGCTGCTGTTGAGACAAAACATCCATCGGCCGGGAGGATACGAAGGCACCAACTAGAACGGCTATAATGGTCATACTATATGACCGATAAAAGGGCCTTATAGTATGTGTTGCAGTTAGTGTAGTACTGGATACTTTTAGTCCCGTAATAATTCACAGCATTAAATATGTGAGCGCAAACGGTTTAGGAGATGCTTGCTCACTTTGCCAGGATGTCAGATGCCAGTGTTGGTTCTCTACGGGAGTGAGTGGAGCTTTACAGAGGAATACTGGGTAGCGGTGCTGTTGCTTTATTCCACAGGGCGTGGAATAACGCCGCAGCACTTAACTGTCACAGATGCGGAACAGTGTTCTCTAGCAGCTCCGCAAGTGCGTCATTATGTTTCCCAGGGAACGGCTCCCCACTAATGCCCATATGTGGGCTCTGACCTGTGTTACTAAACACTTTAACAAAAATGGGCACAGTTGTCACAGTTTGTCATCTTTGAGACACTTGACTTTTTCTCAAACTAGATTTATTCTCTTCAAATGTTTTTAACCTTTGAAAGATTTTTTAAAATAATAAACTTCATTCACTCTCCCACAAACATGTGGCACTGGTAAACTGCACCCTCTGTTTGATCATAGCAGCATGGACTTTGACGAAAGAAATCTGTTGAATAAAAGTAATGGAAGGAAATTGGCAACAAAGGACTGCTCAACTCACAACTTGGCTTTAGCTTTTTTTGTTGTTGAAAAAGACTATTTATTCTTGCACCTTAATTTTAGAAGCTATTCACTTACTTACTGAATTAGGGAAAAGTGGAAATAAGTTTGTGTACTTATCAGCTTCTGTTGTTATGAACCTTATGTTGCCTGCAAGCACAGCGAATCTACAATTTCCTTTGTTCTCTTTTTTGGCATTTTTAGGGCAATATGTGTAGGTGCCCTGTACACTTGATGAGAAATGGTAAAAGTACTATTTTTACAGGAATAGACTATCATGACTTGACTAGAAACAGAAGCTTATGTGAGAGCTTCAAATTCTAGTTTTCTGTCAGCAGATGGTATTGTTTTGAAACCTAAAGCTTTTGTCCCTTATTATTTCACGGTTTTATAGCATGTCCATTTTGTTTTTGGCATGTTTAAAAATGTTATTTCACTTGTTTAATCTTGTATAGCAACAGACACAACAAAAATCATTCTGATGCAAATAACTAATTCATGGCCCATTTCAGATGGAACCCTATCATTTTAAGCTTTTGAATAGTCAAATGGTCATTCAAAACATTTTTTTGAAGATAGCATTTCTAATTTCTTTATTTCTAATCTGGTTTCTTGTCCTCAGACATGAGGGTGTAATGTACAAGACACTGCTGAATGATTACGAGAATCGTCAAAAGGACTTGATGATAGAGAGTGCAGAGCTGAAGAAAGTACTACAGCAGATGAAAAAGGAAATGGTGTTCATTTTAAGTCCAAGGACGCATAGTCTGAAAGGTGAAAAACTGGAAGATGGCATAGAACAGGTAATTATTTTCCCTTTTTATGGTGCATTTGTAGATCCAAAAATATTTATGAAACTCATAAGCTCATCCATCATAAGCTGTTAAATGTCATGGCATACCATTTTTATATTGTTTTCTTGAAATTGGCATGTTTGGGTGATTTCCGTATGCCTGATCTTTTCATTTTAAAGTGCTCAATGTTGCAGGTGGGCTCTGATAATGATGAGGAGCTATATGACTCCAGTCGTGAGACTTTGGAGCTGTCCTGTGAGCATGCACGGGAGCAACTCACCAACAGCATCCGACAGCAGTGGAGACGACTCAAGAACCATGTGGAGAAGCTTGACAATCAAGGTACTAGCTAGTTACTGGATAGTTTATATACAGCTATATTTGTTTGCCATTGCCTTTTTTACACTTTGTTTTCAGAATGTGTGTACATATTTGTTATTCATAATGATCCTAACAGGCCCCTGGATATCACAGGAATTCATAGTGAAACACTGAATTGACATAACACATGTTCAATTAATTTTACTATACAGACATTGCTGGTAAATTGTCATTTATTCAAGCCCTTTCATATGAATTGTAGTCATTTCATTTGGAATGTTTCTTTTCTCCAAGATTTTTGCTCATTCGTGTGTATTTCCAGAAACCTGCTCAAGCAGTCTCTTTGTGGGAATCCTTACCTTTTGTGAATCCAGTTTTAAGACCCGTTTCCCTTTCTGTATAATCATTGGTCTTAGAGTATAAGGATGTGTGATAAGCTAGAGTAATTGTACTGTCTCCCAGTTATATATATTATTTACAACATGCCCTCAAAGCTTTGCTACCTTCCATTGATGGACTTTAACTCTAGCATAGGTTAAGTCACTTTGGATACATTTCCATGCAGTTAAGGAGTGCTAGGGCGGCAGTGTAGTGTAATGGTTAAGGAACTGGTCTTGTAACCGAAAGGTTGTAGGTTCGATTCCCAGGTAGGAGACTGCTGTTGTACCCTTGAGCAAGGTACTTAACCTGAATTGCTTCAGTATATATCCAGCTGTATGAATGGATAAATGTAATAAGATGTATAAGTTGTGTAAGTCGCTCTGGATAAGAGCGTCTGCTAAATGCCTATAATGTAATGTAATGAAGGGATGAAGGGTTGTTTGTGGGAGGGGGGGCAGGTATTGTTATAGAAAGCAATATGGATGAGGGCTATTTTTTATTTAAATCGTTCTTAATTACCTTTGAACTGTTGCCGCAGTCACCTTTAAATCTTTTAAGTCTTTGTTTAGATTTTCTAACATTGTAAACATTTTTCCTCAAAACCAGACTGACATTATCATCGAAGAGGAGGTTGTTGTTTTTGCCTCTGACCCTTAGTTGTATGGCATCATGTGGTGAAAATAACTTTCAGTGATTGATGGACTGTGTAAATGGCCATCAGATGTACTTATGAGCACTGAAACAAATTACTATCTTGGAAAAGCGGTCAATTGATGATTACAAAGTGACCTGTTTCCTTGGGCTTAAATGAAAAACAATTCTTCAGTATGTCAGCAATCATGAAAAAGTGAACACACAGTGACCTCTACAGGCCTATGTTTGTCACATGAAATTCAGACATTTCACTGAAAGATTCTTAGGCAAAATGACTTGAATTGATGTACGGTGAAGTAAATTCTGCAATTTAATCTAATTTCCTTTTTTTTGCTATTGATTTTTTTGGAGCTGCTCCAAATGTTACATTTTAGTTGGAATGATGTTTATTTTCTTAGGCTTCAGAGGTTGTTTTTACGTGGTCATCTGTCTACAGCCTTTCCTGAAATCTGGCAAGGCAAGCTCTTCTGTGTACTTGAAAGTGTTGCTCAGACCCTCTGTTTCTATGCTTCAGATTAACCCTAACTGATGCTTGTTCATTACCCTGCATGCTCAACACTATTTCTGTGCTGAACTAAAATTTGTGTGAGCATGCATGGATTTGTGTCCCTACTCCAGGTGTGACTAAAGTTGTGTATAATCGCTGTATAAACTGTTAAAAACCAATGTGAGGTGTATCGTGATGGAAGTAAAGACTAAAAAAAGTTGTATTGTACTGTTGCAGCATCATTGGCGCAAATGGGTGTGCGGGTCAGTAACGATGTCATTTCCCGGGAGGCCCATGAGGAAGACCTGGAGAAGCTTAGGATGGAGATTCAGGAATGTAAAGACATCATTCAAACCCAGCAGCAGCTTTTGCAGGTTTGCCTAAAGCGCTACCTTTTATTTTTTAAAGATGCTATGGAAGTATGAGAACATGAAGAGGTGTTTGAAGCGTGCGTTAGGCTGGTGTGGATCTCGCTTTTTAAAAAAAATTTGAAATATTTTTTGTTTGTCTGCACCCCTCACGCTTATACAGCAGCAGCTGAGCTCCCCGTGTGATGACGAGACCGCAGCCCTGCTCAACGACTGCTACATGCTAGAAGAGAAGGAGCGTCTCAAAGAGGACTGGAGACTTTTTGAAGAGCAGAGGAAAAACTTTGAAAAGGAAAGAAAGAATTTCACCGAGGCTGCAATTAGATTGGGCCACGAGGTATTTCCCTAAACGTGTTTTTTTGTTTTGTTTTGTTTGTGGCAAGTTTTTAAATGGTTATTTACACCCAGGAATCAAAATGGCTAATTTCAAGTGTTGTCCGGATAGTTTTCTGTCAATGTTAATCTTATTCGCTTCTCCCTTTCACTGAATCACCTGAAACTTAGTGTTAAGTGCCAGTATTTTTGGACAAATGATTGTCCAAAGAAATGGAAGACTACCACGGAAAGTGGGATATGTGAAGTCATGGCGAGTCTTGTAAAAAATACTGGAACTGTGTGGAAGAATTAAATGGTTTAACTGATAAAGGGATATTTTTTGTAGCAAGGCAGTAGTCCTGACAAACCTTCCAATCATTGTGATGCAGTGTTTGTACATTTCCTTGGGGGCAGACTCGGTGGCATGGGACTCAGGGTAGCTACCCCACTAATGGGATTGGGAGACAAAAGCAAGAATAGGCAGTTCTGGAAGAGCTATGGGTAGCACACAATGAAACGGATTGTAGATTTGGTAATATATGACCCCTCTAGGAAATTCCTATGGCAGCCTAATGATCAGACAGAGGTGGAGAATCTGTGCCAGCTTTGGAAAGGCAAGCTACCTACCCACCCTTCAAGAGCGTGTCTGCAAAAAAAATTGTTGAAAGACAACTGTAAGGAAAGCACAATACACTGTAGTGCCTTCTTCTCTAGCCCCATGTTTATGCTACTTTGGTGTAGAGCAGCGAGGACATGACTTAGGTAATATGCTCATACTACTTAATTCTTGTCAAAATACATGCAGCTGCATTCTAAACAAGCTGGATGTTCTATAGTGGAGTATTTGAGCAACCGGATAACAGGCCACTGCAGTAATCTCGCATTGATATGACAAAGGCACGCATATATTTACATCCCCTAATGATTGGAAGTGCCTGATGTTAGCAATATTCCATGCAGTGAAAAGGATCTTATGAAAATGTTTTAAAATGGGCATCAAAAGTGAGCCCAGTCAATGGCAACGCCAAGGTTAGGCACTGATGGGTATGGTTTGGCATAGCTTGCCGCCGCGGTGGTACTTGCAGTCAGTGCAGTTGTACTCCGAGGAATAGGGTTCGCGCCCCGGTCCTGCCAGATTCGAGCATGGCCGGTGCCTCGAGGTAACGGCAATTGGCAGCTGCTTCCGGGTGGGGGCTCGGGAGAGAATCGCTGCGCACAGAGCGGCCCTGGGCGAGTTGGAATCACGGTCAGGAGTAACACTGTGTACCAGCTGACGGGGTTGTGTAGCGGCGATTCTCTAGCCGTTGCTACACGGGGTGAATTTAATTAGAATAGGGGTTCATTTGGCTACCAAATTGGGAGAAAATGGGGAAAAAATCTGAAACAAAAAGGAGCTTGGCAAAGCTTGATAGCTACCTAGGCAGCTAATGTACACATACTTATGTATTCTGGCCACTGGGTCCAGCTGGTGTTGATATCCCTTTCCAGTTGAGTTTTTAAATATTGAAGGTCTTCAGCAAGCCATACATGTAGATAGTCATCAGAATGTGGGTGGGTCTTCAAATGGACCATGGTATTGGCAGCTCTCATAATCACAGTTTGGGTAGATGAGGCTTGGGCATGTTGTCCAACATCACTTTTCTTTACAGATCGCTTGATAGCTAGCCTTCAGGCAAGTGATTAGCTTCTAGATTGTAAGCTATCTGTGTCAACAAACTGTAAAACCAACCTCTACTTGCTTCATTTGCGACTGGAATCATGCCGCAGTGGAAAGAAAATTGCAAGCAGAGCAATATTTTTTTTAGCTGTGAAAGATGTTCTTGAAATTGGACTTGAGCTTGAAAGTAAGTTACATTTTGTATCATTTTGGCTATCGATTCAAACGTGTACAGCTTGTGAAGTGATTTAGTTGTACCAATCCATTGTCTTCCATTTCATATGGCCAATAGGATCTCATGGATCATGTTGAAACAAAAGTGGAATGAATATTCACAAAAACTCTTGGTGGGTCAATTTGAGTAATTTGAAGATAATGTTTTTCTTTTTGAAAGTAATAGCCTTTTAATGTGGAGTTTGATTATATTGTTGGAAGCAGTAATGTACAATGATGTTTTTCTTTGCATTATTCAGAGGAAAGCATTTGAAGATGACCGAGCAACTTGGCTTAAACATCAGTTTCTGAACATGACTCCATTTGCAGAATGCACAAAATCCAATACTTCAAAATCTCAAAGGGCCTTATCAGTTTGTAAGTGCTGGTCATGTTTTTGTGAAGGCTGAAATAATTAATTGATTGTTGGGCCATGTCTCAATGTGTTTGATAATATTAGTCTTGTATGTCTATCTCTTTAAGCTATAAACCTACAAGGATGCAGTAGTAAGCATAGCATGATTTATGTAATGTTTATATTTAACTAAGAAATGAGACCCTTTTTTCCTATTGTAGGTACTGATCTGGAAGTTAAAAATACTCACACTCCTGCATGTCTGGGTAAATCGCTATCTCATTCCACTTTTACCTCACCAAAAGCTGCCCCTGTGAAGGTGCCATCTACAGCAGATCTCAACCGTACATTTTGTCTCATCCCTGACCACAGGTACACACAAATTGTATAATTTCTATGCAAAAACATGATAATCGCTATGCATTGTAATATTATATAAAGCATTCCTTTTCCGTTTAAGCTTCTGTCATGCTTTAAAATTTTTCAGCTCAACAGAAACACTACCAAAGAAGGGGAGTTTTCAAGACTCCAACATTATGCATAGCAGCGAACTTTCAATCAAGTCAAGTCACTGCAATGGAACAGGTGACACAAGTATATTTTCTCATGCTGGAGAAGATGATGGCCACACCTAAGGCCATGGTATTTCTGACAACCTCAGTGCTGTCATCGTTTTAAAATTTGAACTTTTCTTTTTTTTTAAGCCGTATCCATGGGGATTTTGTTTTATAACGTACCACTTTTTACGTCAAAGATGAATCAGAAGAAAAATCTAAAGAAATCAAGTTGAGCACTTGAACCAACATGCCAAAACAGATTTATCTTGAAATTCCTGTTTGTACCCATTTTAACAAGTAAACATTTTAATCGATTAAGGCAGTTTGATGTAGCCTGTGCAACTATAGAACTGTATTCTAGAAACGGCATCTGCTATTGCTGTGTGATTTTGAAGTTAGGAGGGTATAATAAACATCTCAATGGTTTTTGTAAGTAGAAATGTACATTTTGACTGGTCTTATGTTTTAAAATGTATTTGTTGCATTTACATTGTGTTAATAAGATGGTTTATTAAGTTAAATGTTTCCATGAATGTAGTTATATCAGCTGATTGTATACTTTTTTTCCAGTTAGGAATATCATGGTTTAGGCTTTTCTCCCCAACTATGGCAAGTCCTTGGGTTTTAGAATGTAAGAAATGCTGCTCATACAAACAATGCAATAAGATCTTGGAATAAATTTAATAAAATGTGTAATCAACTGTATTGCTTTATTTAAATAATGGGTTGCAGAATAATCAAATTTGTTTCCTAAATTCTAGTTGTCTAAATGTCCTATCCTGAAAAATACATTTGTGACTCGGCTATCCATTACTACTACTGCATTAAGATTAAATGCTGCTGTGCTGTGTTGGCGAAAGGTGCCACAATCTCAGGTTTTTATTTTTATTTTTTTTTAACCAGGATAGGAGACTGATATCTATTGGTATGTTGCATTTGGCGCTTGTTCCCCCATTTAAATTTACAATCCGATTTTAGGGTCCAAAATGTTTTATAATGGAAGAGGGTAACGTTAAAGCATTCCGCAACACTCATATTAATAATATCTTGAATAATACCCAGAGACAAATGTTGTGATATGCAAATTAAATTTTATTTACAATTTAAACAGCCCTGGACATAAATTCATAAACTTCAGAAAGTGGTGTAATATCTGACGCAGGTACAGACTAAGCACACACTTTTGTACAGCGGCAGGCCAGATGGGCTTCAACTGTCTCCCTCAGATCCACAGTCTTCTCACCAATGCTGCTCAGACCCTCAGATCTGTTCACATTGGAATCTGCGAAGTGAAAGTTGGTGACAAAAAAAAAGTCAACTTTTGGCTGATGCTTTTAAAACATTTGAATAGATTTAGCTGATTATTGTATGAATGTTTAATAAGATCATGATATCCTCTGGAGTACACCATGTCTCAAACCATGGCGGATATCTTACCAGCGGGGATGCAGTGGAAGCCAACAGTGACAGGGGTGGTCCTCTGAGGGCTGCATCCAGGCAGACAGCGGAGCACAGGCTCAACAGAGTAGCATTTAGACTCCTGTCCATCCAGGATCATCTGCTTCTCCAGCTTCACTGACTCCTGCTTTATGTTGCACTCTGGATCAGAGAGAGGCCAAATGTCATCAAGCTGTCACTTAAAAATGGTTCTGAGCTTGTGTAGATAGATACTTACGGCTGGCATCACGGCAGCTTTCTACAGGAAGGACCCAGGAATGGGCAAAGCTCAGAGCGTTCTTGGTAAGGCGTCCACTGGGAGTGCGGAATTCCTGTCTCACTTCTCCATCAGCCTTTCCACAGATTCCACAAGTCTGGCCCTTCATCCAATCAACCGCTCTAACCTAAGAGATGAGGATTTGCCATGAATTAGTTGCACTTAATTTGACAGTGCTCTGTCAAAACCAACTGGGAAAATAAGGCTCTTTTCACCTTCCATGTATTTTTGTCAAAGTAGACCTCATGCAGGCCATGGCTGGCAGCATAGACAGACACTCCATCGCCGTTCTGTCCAATGACAATTGAACCTTCAGAAACAAGAGACTATTTTCAAATACAAATTTCTGTAAAGATTATAACAAGCAAAAGAAAACATGTAACATTTCAAAAATGACATTATTCGAAATAGTGAGGACCTGTGGGATGTTCGTAAGGTAGGCTGGTGGTAAGAACTTCTTTCCCGTTGATCTTCATCCGCACGTCATTGTCGCTGGAGTACAGGTCAACATCCCTGGAAGAGATGCACAAGAATGCTGCTTAGGACATAGTGAAATGCAATGCATCTGCATTGCCTGAGTCTTTAAATATGGAGGTGAGTATGATCTTTACTTACATGTCAGCGAGTTTCACTGTGATATGGTGCTGCTCAGAAGCTGGATCCTTCTTCATCAGAACCATGAACTTAAGCTCTGGGGTGCAGTCCTGGGCCAGTACTTGGTAGCAAGAGATGGGCATTTCATTCTTGTACCTTCTGTTGTTGAATGTGGTCACGATATCATTGGCCAGACTGCACTGCACTGGAGGGGTGTAGGAAAACAACATTATAATGTTATGTTTATAGTTCTAGGATTACACATGGCAGTAATTACAATTGTAATCTAAAATGTAATATCCTAAAGGTGCATTATGTATTTGAAAAATTCAACAACAATGGTAGTTGCAAATCTTGCAACAACCCACCTCCATTGACTTCAGCAATTCTACTAGCCATGTCCTGTTGCATTTGTGCACGAGCAGCAGCTCCAGCTCCAATAGGCAGGGCAATGGGAAGGGCCACAGCCAGTTTATACAGGGTCATCTACAGAAAACAGAACAATTCAGATGTGTTATAATGTACTCTTACCATCATTAATCTAAAATCAAGCTATTTTAAGGAATGATGCCTGTTACCCTTGGTGTTTTCATTATAACATTGATGGTCCTTTCAGAAGTGGCAGCAACAGTAAATTTAATCTGTCCTGCACTGTTTTTGGGTCTGCCCTCATTTATTCCAGCCATGAGAGCAGCACCAGGGATGTATTCAGAGATCCTGCAAGGGTGAATAATACAATGAGTAAAGTGTTCAAAAATATCAATAGATTCAGTAAAAAGACTATCTTCATTAAAGTTGAATTCAGGATAGGTTACTGTACATGTTAGCGTATTGCTTAACAGCACTGGGAATCTTTGTCCACTTCAGTTTCATGCGAGCTGCAGGGCTTGCGCCCATCAGACCAGTCTCTGCCTTGACAACTGCTGCATATTGCTGGCATTCTGCTCCCCAGCCAATCTTGGCCTAGACAGAAAAAATATATATAAATTGAATTGAGTGTTATGTCACTCAGGAAATAAGTTTAAATTAATATATAAAACTGACAGAATGCGGTACTTGAGGATATTTGGTCTCACCATGGCTTTGTGTTTGCTCAGCAGGATTCCATCAGCGCACATCTTCCAGTTTTCATTTTCAGCGAGTGCAGCCATTATGACCTGCACCCTAGCAGCAGTAGCATCCATGTAGGCTGCAATCTGGTATCCCTGCATCTTTCCATCAGCCCTCACCGCACGAACAATAATGGCCATGGCAGGGGGTACAGCATCTCCAAGGTATCTGTTCTGTAGGGACAGAGAGAAACGCAGTTGCCTAAGTATGCTGATTCATTACAATGTAACAGTATAAGTCTATGAATCAGGAATATGTGAGGGTGTTTCTACCTTATTGTAAATGGCCTGAAAGCTGGCAGCACTGCTTCTGCTGACGCTGTTGCTCACACTTCTACCGACTTTGCCACTGACTCTACCGCTAACACTGCTGGTTCTGGAACTGGAGGACATCATGGCCCTGGAGACACCTTTAGAAACGGCATGCTGCAAGAGAGGGGTCAGGCCCATTAGAGAACACTGATATTACTTCAGCATTTTCTCAAAGCCCTCCTTCAGAAGAAATCTTACCTGGTGGATGTGGTTTTTGGTGAACTTGTAGTCGTAGATTTCCGCCTATAGAACAAAAAGGATATGAATTGGTGAGCATAACTTCTGTATTTCACTTAAAGAGGACCAGAAGTGAAGCAGTGCCTCACCCGAGACATGGAGGAGCTGGAGGAACTGACAGAGCGACTGACGCTCCAGGCGTTGGCGCTGATCTTCTTGGAACCTTTGGGAGACCTGTGCTTTCTGCTGCTGCTGCTGCTGCTGCTGCTACTGCTGCTTTGCATGATCCTCCCAGCACTGGCCATGTGTTTGCTGTTTTTCTTGTGATGAGCAGCTGAAGAGGAAGAGCTAGAACTACTACTGGAGCTCACTGCACGACGGCTGGAGGAGCTACGTGAGCTGGAGGAGCTGCTAACATTTCTCATTCGGTTCTTCTGTAAAGACAGGAAGATGGAAGATTTTGAGGAATTCAGGAGAGCATTGATCTCCCAACAACATATATTTTACCATGCTTTTTACTCAGTCATTTTTCAGGTTGGCTGTTGTTAAGCCAGCTACCAGGAATCTAATGTATAATCACGTGATTTGTTCCTCAGAATTACGCACCATTCCAGTGTCCAGGATCTTTTTCAGTTTCAGCAGGACAGTCTTTCCCTCTGGAGTTTCTTCCTCATCTCTCAGTGTGATCAGTTTGATTATTCTTGATGCTGCCTTGGGTCCAACCTGGACTTCAATCAGCACTTTCTCTATGGCCGCTTCAGCAGCTGCTGCAAAGTAATTTTCCCAGTTAACTCGTTTAAGCTAAAGCAGTTATGGCAGTGTTTTTAATCTACAAACCCCATAGTTTTTCTTATATCAACAGTATTAGCATACCAAATTATAAATTGCATTCATTTTCAAGCCTTATTACCTGGTTTAATGGTAACAATGATTGCATGCTTTCCAACCAGTGTGTAAAGAGGGCAGTTTCTCATAAAGGCAGCATTCTGGGATGCAACGTCAATGCATGCTGTCAATCCAAAGGTTGAGAAGATGGCACAGAATTTCTTCTGAACCGTTGCTGATATAGCCTTCAATTTTGGACGAGCATTGGCAGCCATATCATCATAAATTATTTCGGATGACCTTGACTGAAAAGACAGATATGATTATGAACATACGGAAATAAACCTGAATATCTATTTCCTGTATTGGTGTTTACTGTTTACAAATAATTATTTTTATCTTACCAAACCACCAGCGGCAGAAACTGCTGCATTAGATGTGAACTTCTCTCTGGAGAGCTTGGCTGCAAGAGCCGCAGGCAGCATTGGAGTGCTTCTAGCAGCAGCAGCATCTTCCACATTTCTTGCCACAGCAACGGTCTCAAAGCTGTTGAGAAGGCATATACAAATAGCCATAAAATTATGTATAATCATTTGTCATGGTAAGGCTCTCTAATAGAAAATACAATAGCCATCATTGTAGGTCATATCTCATTAAGACAATCTGTAAGTCCAGAATATATATGTCCTTCATGTCAATTATATGTTGCATACCGGACAGCTGCAATATGATCCGGAGCCTGAATGGGCAAAGCTTCAATCTTGTAGGTGCCTTGAGCAATGTCAATTCTTGCAGCAAACTTCAGAGGGATGATTGCATGCACTTTAGCTTTGGCCATAACTGCAGCCTGAATAAAGGCAGTATTCACTCCCATAACACCGAATGTGTGCATGGCAATGCTGTAGAAAGAAGAGGAAAAAGTCATTCATTTACAAAGTTTATACACATTTATACATTGCCATTTTACAAAAAAGTGCTTTCATCTACCTTGGCGTAATCTCAGCTTGCAGTTGAATATCAGTGTTCAACAGCTGAGCAACATGGAAGGTTTCAGCAGGTGCAGGTGTGAGGGTGGCTTTGACTGTGAATGTAAAGATACATATTAGCTGAAAGAAGCAGAAATCCTTTATTGAACAGTGAAATATCAAACTGCCTATTTTTGATGAGAACTTACTGTTGGCAGTAGCAGCAGCTACAGCTGCAGTGTACAGACTCAATTCCATGGGAATACCAGCAGCAGTGGGGAAGATGCGACGCACCTCAGCAGCCAGCAGGGGCTTGGCCCACTGGATTGTAGCTCCAGACTGCAGTGCATTCAGCATGTGCTTCACCATTGTGCTTCCTGCAGCAGCTCCAGTTGTATACTGTAGCCGAATGTGCAGAACAGTGTCAACAAAATACAAAAAATGTATTATCAGTTGCAACTGGATAATATTTTCTATGTAAACCATTTCTTTGCATGGAAACAAAGACAATACCTGCATTGCCTGCTCAATCATGGCTTTGTCCATGTTCAGAAAGGCAATTTCTTGACCGAACAGTTTGAAGTACATGGAGGCCAGCGGTTGGTTACCTGGTGCTGCTTTCCACTCTGCGAGCTGTGGGATAAAAAAGAGTTAAACCAGTTTTCTCAAATGTTGAAGCTGTTTTGTGATTCTGGAATCAGAACATTTTCACTGGGACTTACAGCCTTCAAGACACGCCTCATCTTGGTCATCCTGTTAGCAGCACCACTAGCAGCAGCAGCAGCAGCTGGTGATTTCATAAGAGCCTCCTGAATTCCTTCAGTTCTAACTCCCAACTGAGACAGAAGAACAGTCCCATCAGTTCAGACAAGTTCAAAGGTCTTTAGCATGTTTATGATGTTAGAAACAGTTCATTTTTACCTCCAGAACATTAGCCGCTGCCCCAGCAAAGTAGGCACGCAATTTGGCCACAACAGCCCTGGGCAAAATGGTGGCAGCATCATTTACAATGAAAGCACTGGCAGCAGCTCCAGCCATTAGGTTAGCTGTGAAAAAAACATCATTAGTCTTGGAATTATTTTTTAAAGATTTAAAGACAGAAAATATATTATATTCATATGGTATTTCTTAAAATCTTCAAGGTTCTTACTGCTGTACATATCAAGATGGATTGCTTTGCTGAAACGGTAGCTCAGTCTGTCTAATTTGGGGCTCAGGATCTTGACAGCAACATTACAAGCAGCAGCACTAAATGGGAAGAATTTTTTTTTTTAGTGTTTATTCACATCCATGTTGAAGATATTCTGGTTAAAGATAGAAGTGAACATATGCTCTTACACTGGGGCCAATTCAGGAACAGTGCTCCTGGTCAGGGCCTTCATATGAGAGTAGGTGAAGCTGGCCACTTGCAGACTGGTCTCTTTCTTCAGAGCATCAGCAATGGCAACCACCAGACCAATGGTTGGCCTGGTCTCAAACAGCACAACACAGGCCACCATGCGAACCTCTGGATGAACAGCTCTGTCCATGAACAGCTGCAGAGCCACTTCCTGGACCTGGAAAATGACAATAAGTGAACATTTCATTGCAATAATTGGCCTCAAACATGTGAATGTCTAAACTACTTTAATCTTATATATACACCATTAATTGTATTGATTTGTACTTGCCCGTCTACGCTCAAATTTGGCAACATTCCTCAGAGCCATCACAGCATCAGCATGGACACTGATTGGCAGTGCAGCAGCTGCAGTTCCAATTCCAGGCAGGAGCTTCATGATTGTCTTGATACAGGCAGGGTGACCAGCATTCCCCATAACTTTCAGAGCCAGGGTGATCTCAGCCACATTAACTCTAGCAATAGCATCTGCAGCAATGTCAAGAATGGGCTGGAGAGAGTGGGTGGTGGGAAGATGTTCAGTCATTTTCAAAATTGACACTGGGAGATTGCAATTCCATGATATAATATATCAATTTACCTTCATGACTTCAGCTGGGCAGCTGGGGTGTGCAGCACAGAACTTGAAAACCATGGAGCCGTAACCAAGCATTGCAATTTCACGCAGAATGGGGTTTGTCTGAATCTTGGGGTTGAATACCAGGTTCTGGAGTGGAAATACACATCATTTTAGTAATTTTTCCAACAGCAGATATAATTAGTTTTGACTACTGAGATCAATAAGACTACCCACAGCAGCAAGCTCGATAGTTGGTAGGTCAGCCTTAACCATATGCACGGCAGCCAACAGTGCCTGAGCCCCCTCAGCTGTGGTAATCTGACCAGCCAGGAACTTCTCCTTGATGAACTTCAGTGCAGCTGGTGTTCCAATGGCAGGGACAGCGTCCAGGATCCAACGTCTGAAACAAGTTTCAAAAGGTCCACCCCATAAATCACCGGTGTTTATTTCTTATCATGTTTAATAGGACACATTTGTTTACTATACTAATAAGGTTTTCACATATCTAGGGAAATCTACCTGAAAGCAGGTTTAGCCTTGAATTGAGCCCATATGGCATCAATACTCTCATAGCTGGCTACACGGAGGAGCTGAACCAGCTGCACAAACTTCAGGGGAGCATCCTCGTGGACAGCAGCCATGTTGTTTACCACAAGATGATTCAGGATTTCCACAATCTATACATTTTAGAAGGAAATAAAAACAGCACCCTCTCAAGTAAACAGAAATAAGCATTCTTATACTACATTGCCAAACTGTATCATGTTTTTTTCAAAGGCTAACATAGCATTAACTATTGCAAATATCCTTCAAAGGCATCTTAATACCCATTGAAATAGTCCACAATACCTGAGCCTGTGCGTTACTGATCCTTATGAGCTGAATGGGTGTCTGGAGAATCTCAGATGCAAATTCATATGCCAAGGACCCACGAGCAATGTAGTCTGCTTGGATAGGTTGAACAGCAACATTCTGGATCTCAAGGAAAGTCATGACTTGTCTGTGTAGTGAAGCAAATCATGGTGTAAATGTGTGGTGGGAAATAAGACAATAATTTTAAATCAGGTTCAGTGAATTTCACAAATATTTAGCAAATTGTAACTGCTTTACCTGGCCTCCATCTGGGCTGCTCCAGCCATCTCATTGAAAGGTGTGAACTGGTGAAGCTCCTGAACAGTGGCCTCAACAATCAGAGCACCAGATGCAGTTGGCTTCATGACGTAGTTGTAAGCCGCAGCTCCCCTCAGGCTCTTTCCCATCTGCAGAAAGACACCAGCATGGTGAATATGCATGAGCAGCAGGTAACATTATCAGAGTCACATAGTTCCTCTAAGTCTTACCTGCTGACAGCGGACACATGTCTCTGTGTACGCCATACCAATATCCTTCATTATTCTCTCCTGGCAGTTGTTCAGATCTTTGGACTTGGTGATGTAAATGCGCTCTGCCTTTGCATCTTCACTGATCACATAGTCAGTCTTGCAGATTCCTTGAGCACCAGCCTGGTAATTACATTAATACAGCATGAATGACAAGCCAGATACAATTGTATTGCAATAACATAATTTCTCATCACTTCTTGACTTACCTCTTGCAGTTCATACACATTCTGGGTCCTTTTGATGTTGAGCTGAAGTATGTTCAGGATACCTCTGTGTATATTCAGAACTGTTGCAGAGACTCCAGCAGGAGCAAACACCTTCCCTACGACACCGTTAGTGTACTCAAACTTGATGGGAATAAGCAGCTGAGCAGCTAGGGCCTCTGTGAGTTTTGCAGCTGGGACAAATGGATCTGTGGGCCAGATACCACTGTACTCAAAGATCTGAGGGTCCATGAGCTGGGAAGACAACATTTTAACTCAATAAGAAATACAGGTCAATCATCATAGATTTATTGTTGTGCATACAATGAATATACAGATAAATATTAAATATCATAGATCTCTTGAAAATGATAATTTGATAAATAGATCATAAAAATTTAATAATTTTATGAATAGCAGTGACTGTTAACACTAAGAACTTATATTCTGGACAGTATATTACAAACGTAATTTATCAATAGCTTGTATGTATGTCTGCTTGGATATACTGTCGTATGATATATTATTTGTGTCTAAATTTTACCTTTAGCAAGTAGGTATTCTGGGCGACCCCACTGATGAGAATCTTGCTGCTGACCTTCACCCCAGCCCTGGCCAGGCCTGCCTCAGGCAGACCGCCCAGAAGCACTGCTTCATACTTGTACACATAGGTCTTACTGGTGCCAAAGTCTGGTGCTGTGAAAACAGCCATTTATGCAACATTAAAAAGCATTAAAGAGCTTTTTTTTCCTTCTTTTTTTACTATTGCTACAGTGTCACAAAATCTGAATACAATTTTAGTAATATGGATACTTACCTAACTTAACCTGTTGACCCGCTATAAAAGAAAAATCAAGATGGTGTTTAACACTCCCAAACAAATACCACATAAATTGTTATTTTATATTTAATTTGAACAAATTACAGGTTGTTTCAATAGTCTGTTATATTTTTAAAGCACATATTTTTCCGTTTTTGGTAAAGACAATTGGTGCCAGAAGTTAAGATGAAATAATTATTTTTACGATGATGTTAGGGCTGTAACAGGAAGCATTCTCCAAACATACAAAAACATGCTTGTTAAAATGTGGACAGCTTTCAGTGACAAACCTGTCATAAATATACCAGGCAATGAAAATAATGCAAGGAATTTCAAACAAAGTGGGTTATTGATAACATAATTGTAACTATGGCATGATTTTCTTTGCTAAGTAAATTTAAATGTTCTATAGCTGGGTAAAGCATTGTACAGTACACAAGTATATCATTTTTCAGTTATCTACCTTTTTATCACCTATATATTTTATTACTGCTAAAAACATGAAAACTCTGAGATGGAATAAAAAAAGTACTTTACTTACCCACAAGGGCTAGTGTCAGGGCAAAAACAACTGCTCTCATGGCCGGTGGAATGTGAAGAACACTGGACACAGGTTCTCTTTTTAAAGACGATTTTTGGCAAAAAGTATTACAAGATATATTATTAACTTTATTTCTTGGGTTTACCTAACTTCGTAACTTTTCACATAGTGATAAAGGTTATCTTTTGTCTGCCATGAAGTGCTGACTAAATAGACAAATGTTTGATAATGAGGGTTAGGTTAACCTGACCTTTTGTGCTTACCTTCCTCATGAGCTGAATTTATCTGAAGTACAATCACTTTCAGAAATTCAAATAATATTAAATATATTCCTAGGCATATGATGTCATATTTTAAATTATAAGTATGTAACTCACTGATGTTAGTGAGTTCAGTGCCTGGCTTATTTTTGATTAATGAAAAGGTTAGTTTATATACATTTCATGGTATTTTTTTTATTTATTCAGCAAGAAAACATATACAGACCCTTCAAAAGGATTCACACACTTGGTATCGATGATGAACAAAAAAGACTCATACAATAATAATGCAAGTACAGAACTATATTTTAATACTGTGAAATATTAAAAATATGACAATTTAATAATGATTTTGTATCAACCAAAGTAGCATGTTTCTAAAAAAAAATTTTTTTTTCCAAAACAAAAAAACTAGTGTCACAAATATTCACACCTGTTTTCAGTACTTTGTGCACCCTTCCTTCTATATTTTATGAGACCAGTGAACATATTGGGCGTGGGGGGTTTGTCCTGTGCTTGTGGACTGCTCTCTTCCATTTTTAATTGGGTTCAAGTCTGGAGACTGAGATGGGTATATTGCAAAAGTAATTTTGTAGTCAATCGACCATTTCTTGTTTGATCTTGAGGCATGCTTGTTACTTTAACACTGTATTTACTTTTATCTTTACTTTTAGTTTTTATTGTAGAGATAATATCTATTTGGAATCAGGTTTAAGCTTCCTGGCAGAGCAAACCAGCCAAAATGTCTTGGTACTTGCTCTTGGTCTTCATTCTTATTGACCTTAACAAGAGCCCCAGTACAAAACAATCCCCTACCCTACCCTAAACAATCCAATAACATCAATGATCAACCACCATAGTTCACCATAGGTGTGAAATTCTTGTATCTTCTTCTGACACCATGTGTGTCTGTCCAAAAAGCGTAATTTTGTGGTCTCATCTGTCCATAACACCCAGTTCCAATCATAGTCCCAGTATCATTTAAGTTTTTGTTGATTGAACTCAGTAGAGGTTTTTTTCTGAGAACCCTTCCAAAAAGCCAATTATTATGGAGTTGCAATGTAATGGTAGATTTGGAGAAATATTGTGTTCCCAAGATGCAACCAAGACTTTTGTAGATCAACTATGGCCATTGAATTTCTTTTTGCCTCCCAAACCATCTGCCTCACTGTGTGTGGGGGCAATCACCACTGCAAAAAATGTCCCTCTTAACAAGTGTTTTAAGTCTTGTAATGAGACTTAAAATATATATTTTCCTCAAAACTGGAAAACATTAGCTTGTTTTAAATTACTTTTTGCTTGAGCTAAATGATCTAACCCCTGGCAAATCTTAAAATGAGTAAAACTATCTCACCCCACTGGCAGATAGTTTGTCTTATTTAGCAAAAAAGTAACAGAAATACGATTCTAAATATAAGATTAAATTGCTTGTTAAGATTTGGTTTTTGCAGTGTATGCACTTGTATTCTCAATCAGGCAGGAAAATACCACTTTCAACATAATAGTTGAAAGTGGTATTTATTGTTTTGTATCTGTTATTTGTAATCATCTTCTGACTTGTGAATGTCAAGAACCCTTCTTCCAAATAACTATTTCCTTTCTCTATGTTGATGCAACACACAAGATTTTATTGTGTTAATGTATTTTACCACACAGTAAAACATGATTGCATGAGGCCACAATACAGATCCTTAAGAACGTAATTTTTTAAAGTAGCATGTTAATCCAGATTCATTTTTTGTTGGATTTTATGTAAAATAATGAGTAATGGTGTGAATAATCTTTTTTTGGGGTAAATGCTTGTTAGACAAAATCTTCTTCTCTCAGCCATTGTATAAATTTCTAATTTGGTGACCACACAATATTGTTTGTACTTTTTTTAAGGGTGTAAACAATTCTGGAGGGTACTGTATGCAAAGTAGTATTAAATTAGCTTTGTTTTGCAATTGGCATTTTCTAATAATATATCTAATAATATATTCCATTCATTCTGCTTTTTTCTGCTTCACCTAATTGTATATTTTTATTTGAATTATTATTGATTGTTGCACTTCTTAAATTACCCATGACACACAGTATGTTTGATTTGGATACGTGTTTGTTTTTTTTGAAAGCGCAATGTCTGCCACATCACAAAGTTTCAATTGGTTTGTTTGTTAGACGGTGGTTTAGTGGGCAGCTGTAGTTCCGGTTACAGAATGCCAGACTCTGACTGCAAGTTTGTGTGGACAAATAGACAAAGTTGGCATGACATGCTATATCAGGTCAAAATGACAATTTTTGTCAAAGGGAACAAGGGAGATGCCAATCAATTGGATTTTATTTACAATAGCCTTGGAAAGCACACATTTAAGATAACTCAAGAGAATATATTTGAATTAAACAATTTAATAGAATTAAAGCAACAAATATCTTTAGGGCAGAACATTCTCAAAAGACTGCATGGTTATGTGGTATTTCAAATTTAAAAAAGGACTGTTTCCAGTTAACTCTGTCAAAAGATTTTTCTGCATCTAGGAATACTATCATTGTTTCTACTTTATTGTGTGATGAGTAATGCATTAAATTGAATAGTCTGCGCATGTTATTAGATTAATGTCTTCCTTTGATGAATCCAGTTTGGTCCGGGTGGATTATAGATGGGGTGACAGTCTCAATTCTGATTGCTAGGCTCTTGCTGATGATTTTTATATTTACATTAAATGCGATAGCTGGATGTGAGCATGGGATTTTTGTCAGGTTTAAGAAGTACTGATATCATAGCCGTGTTCATATCAGGGAGGATTGTGGAGTTTTGTTTGATATCGGTCAACATTCTGAAGAATAGTGGTAAAAGAATTTGCCAGAAATGTTTATAGAACTCAGCAGGGAAACCATCAGGGCCATTGGCTTTGTTGGTCCGTTTTGGAAGGTTTATGTTATTTAAAAATGTGTCTATATCTTTTTGGTTTGGTTCATTGTCTGTGGTGTATAATTTACTGTAAAATTCCCGAAACGAGTTGTTTATGTCTTCTAGAGTGTGCAGAGTCTTCCCTGCTGAGTTCTTAATTGCGGGGATTATTGTTTTCTCTTTGTTCGGTTTTAGCTGGTTTGCTAGATATTTGCCTGATTTGTTACCATGTTCAAAATTATTGTATCTGAGTCTTTGTATAAAGAATTTCGTTGTTTTGTTTATTAGGTCATTCAGCTGAAGTTTGTATTTTACTAGGTCCCTCTGGATCTCTTGTGTAGGATTGTTAGCATAGTTATCTTCTAAATTCAAAAAAAATTTCTTCCAAATCATTTTCAAGTTGTATTACCTTTCTTTTCTGATATGATGAGTAGGAGATGATGATGCCCCTTAATACGGCTTTTCCAGTATGTTCGAGAAATTTCTGGAGATGTATTAAAGCGCCAACGGGTGGTTGGTCTTTTTAATTGTTTATTATCAAAAGTTATGGATACAGGGGCATGATCGCTAATTGTGATGGGGTGGATTTTTGCATCGGTGATATCAGATATTATTGAGTTGCTTGTCAAAAAAAAGGCAATGCGGGAGAATGATTGATGGACGGTATGAATATTCGGTAACACTTTACAATAAGGGGACACACCTCATGCCTTAACTAATGCATGACTCATCATGATTTAATGCATGAATTAATGCATGATGTATCACAAACTCTGTGCGGCTCAATATTAATAAACGATCAAGCCATTATGAATTAATGTGATTACTGTACACTTAATGCATCATCAATTAATGAACATTAACTCATAGTTAAGTCATACATTAAGTAACATGTCATCAAAGTAGCTGCAAACCAGTTAGGTAGACAAAAGCTTATCAGACCATCAATGGTGAATTTATCCATTTTGGGGCCGCCAAAACTCCTCCTGACAGCGTGCTGACAAAGCTGTTCGCTTAAAGGAAAATTCTGCCAGTGTGGCTTCTCAGCCCCCTCCCCCCTCCTATCATTTACCTGTGGAAAGGCTTTTTCCCTTGTGCAGATGGTGACAGTAATATCAAATGTTTTATGTTATGTTAATTTATCTTAGAAAGTGCATAATTAGTAGTTATGTTCAATGATAGCCTATATTTGCCAATATTCAGTCATTCAGACTATGCTTCTGGGCGAACCCTACAGTAGGCCTATCTCTAATGTGTCATAAGAAAATCACGCTTAATAGATTTGATGGTGGTCTTTGTAAATAATATGGAGTCAATGTGTGTGGATTATGACAGCCATTCATGTTTTAGAGAATGAGTACTTTGTACTTATTTTTCAATGATATAGTTACCAATACTCAAGGTTAATATATATATGCTATTTATTGGAAAAATTGGGTCAGGGTTGAGTGCGATACCCAAAAAACATCCAGTAAGTGGCAGTTCTGAGAGCAGAAACAACCTTGTTAATGATAGGTCAGAGGAGAATGGCCAGACACATTCAAGCTAACAGAAAGGCCAAAAAATAAAAATGAACAACAGTGGTGAGCAGAGTATTATCACTGAATGCATGTGTTGAACCCTGAAAGGGATGGGCTGCAGCAACAGAAGATTATATAATACTAAGTAGGTATTCCTAATACAGTAGATACTGAGTGTACATTGTAAGGAGTTCACCATTTATCATTAAATTTCATCATTAATTCACACATGCGATCACCATTACTTCCTAAGTACTTGGCTGACTTGTGTCCCTCTAAGTAAAGTCATGGCATGATACTAATTTGTAAATGATTACTTAATGTAGATTGATAGGAGGCAAGCATTTGTTAACCATGAGTTCATCATTACTTAATTATGAGTTCAATGAATTGTGACCCTTCAAGTAAAGTCACACACGATTCTTTATATAGTAATGATTACCCCATCATCACATCACTATTACTTAATAAATAGCTCAATGATTTATGAACCCTTGAAAACCTAATATTAAAATAAATCAGTCAAAAGTCATCCAAATAGAACATCAATGTTTTATTAATTATACATGTGGAACACAATTTATTCAGACATTCAAAAGAACCTCACTCCCATTTCCTCTCAGTCGCCATATCCGATTTTTATAAATCCCCTTAGCCCTCTCTATATTTTGTGTATGTCCCCCACTGTTAGGATCAATAAAGCTCCTGCTGTGGTTAACAATGAAATGTGTGTATCCGGCAGTGGCAACGCCATTGATCACTTATTATTGTGGTCCCCCGACGAGCGTGTCTTCAAAATTTGGGAGCAGTCTTCACCAGTCTCAGAACTGGCCATTTCCTCTGATACCTCAAAATCCCAAAAACCCATTTCCGCTTCCTCCATGTCCTGCCATATCTCCCACGACCCTACTGTTAAAAGAAGATAATTTACAAATCAAAACTAGAATGGCACTCAGAGAGATAGACACCAAAAAAAAGTGGGCAATACACTGAACTCTATGATATTGAACGGACTTAACCGCATGCTTCTATTGCCAAAGTTACAGCAACCAATATGGCTTCAGTGCACGGCACCTCTCAATTTCCGCTTGGGCTATAATTTAGAAACCCCTGCCTTTTTCTACCAAAACTAAAGGGTTAACAGTCATATACTAAAACCAGTTATATCCACAATACATATAAGAATAATAATCAATGCCTGATTATACTTGACACGATAAAAAACTAGTTGTTGTTTTACTCATCGGAGATTACTCTGGTTGATCTTCTTGAACATGTGATGATGACTAGCTGACAGATAGCCAACAGAAATCAGTATGAAAAAGTTGAACTACATGTAGGTTTATTACGACATCACGTAAAGTAGTTGAATCTAATTCAGTTCAATATATATATTTTTTGTCCGAGATCACCGAAATAAAGTTAATGAGTTTTCTTGAACACTGAATATGCATGCCCAGATAGGAGGGAAAAGATCACATCTATCACCAGAGACCGTTTTAACACACACACACACCTGGTGGCAACTGAAGGATAACTAAGTTAGGCTACTGTACATGTTCCTCGCAAAATCCAATTATTTCAATAAGTCCAGTCCTGAGCTCACATGACAGGGTAACGTTAGATACATACACATTTTACTCCGAAAAAGACATTTCTAAGGGAATTATGCAATTTAACATTTGCCTAACTAGCTACTGTTACAGTTAGCAGCAATATGCAAATCCTTGTGTGTTCTAATACTAATGCCACTGAACTAGCCTAAATAAATTGGACATTAGCAAGCCAGCAAGCAAAATTACAAGTGATAGTAGGCCTCATAGCAGCTAGCTTGCTAGCTATTTGTGTCTGAGATTGATTCGCTGCTACATCGATTTTTTTTGTGCAAACATAGCCAACATTGAACGCATTTACAATGAGCTAACTAGCTACATAAACTACTTACCGGAATTTAAGTAACATTTATGTAGTTTCAGAGGGTTAAAAGCATTCGGTTTTGTCTAGGATCTTCTGCACCGCATTCACATTTGCTAGCTGGATTCATACCATAGACAGTCTGTACAAAGTAGATCCATACCACAGAGTTCTGTCAAACATTTTAGATATGCCTAGATACAGAAATTACGCTTTTCCCCATTGGATGTTTTGTCCATACAAGAGAAAGTGATCAGGCATCCGCAGTAGTATTTTCAGTTACATAACGTATGCTTAGAATGACGCGCATCTGCCCGGCGCTAGCCGGTTTTAAAGTTGGTTTTCGTTGGATAGTCACAATCATAACGGGTTGTAAGTTGTAGTACTGGGTTCTGACAACATAGGCATTGACAACATATAATCTTAAAAGAAAAGGGAAACTTTTTATTTCGTCTGTCTGATAATTACCCGTTTAGCAAACTGTTTTGTAAAAAACTCCCATTGACTTTTGTCAACGACTTCCATTCATTCAACGAGCGCCTGTTGTCTGTAATAGATTCTATTAGTTTTCATGGAAGTTCGAATACGGAAAGCTAAAGGCGACAAAAGTCACAAACGGGTTATCTGGATTGTAAAAAATAAAAACGCTTTTAATAACTTCCTTAGCCTCGATAAAATAAAAAATAAAAAAACATGTATTTTACTCTTCCATTTATCATTTAATCATTATTGTACTCGTTCCCTAATCAGAGTCATATGTTGAGTGAGTCATATATTGACCAACCAGAGTCTTTTGTTGGCTGTACGATAAGTAAAACATAATTACTATATATTTGTTATTGTGTCAAGTAAAATCACGGATGGATGGATTATTCTGTATTACTGGTATAACTGGGTTGAAAATATGACTAAAGCACCATAGTTTTAGTAGAAACATATTAGAAGTAGGCGTAGGGTTCACCCAACAGCTTATTAGTCTGAATGATTGAATATTGCAAATAGGCTAATATTGAAAAATAATGACAAATTATACATTTCCTAAGATAAATTAAATTAAAATAACATAAACATGTGATATTGTAAGCCACGCAGATCCTGTCTGGGGGTTTGTTATAAAAATCAGAATGTTTGTTGTTTTAAAAGCGAACAGCTTTGTCAGCACACTGTCAGGAAGAGTTTTGGGGGCCCCAAAATTGATAAATCCACCACTGATAGTCTGAGAAGCTTTTGTCTACCTAACGGGTTTGCAGCTACTTTGATGACATGTTACTCCATGTATGACTTAACTGTGAGTTAATGTTCATTATAAATTAAGTGTAAAGTAATCACATGAACTAATAATGCCTTGATCATTTATTAATATTGAGCCACACAGAGTTCATGATTGATCATGCATTAATTCATGCATTAAATCATGATGAAATCATGATGAGTCATGCATTAGTTAAGGCATGAGTTGTGTTCCCTTATTGTAAAGTGTTACCGAATATTATTTTGCAACTGGATGTTTTAGACGCTATCACCAAGAGCAAAATCATCGTTCATGTATTGTTGGAGTGTATCTACAGAATGTATTTTTTGTTTTTTGGAGTTGTAAGTATGCAATTTGAGGCACAGCCAAAGTGACATAGCCTACAGTACATACTTGGAAAAAAACTATTAAAACCTGATACACATGGCTGACTCTGTGATTGTCATGGTCCATGGCTATTTTTTCCTGCTTCGCTACGGTTCTTATCCTCTCTCTCCGGTAAACAGTCTATCGGATTTTTACTATGTGCAGTCTATCCACATTCCGGTTTGGGGTTTTGCTTCGCCCCCCCCAGCTAGCCTACGGATCTGTGCCGATTCCGGCTGAGTGTCGGCACTGTCGGCTGAGTGTCGGCTACGGCAACAGTTCTTCGGGCCGATTCCGGCCAACCTTCGGCAGAGTCGCCTATTCAAAGATGAGGCCAGGCTGTGGCTAAACGCACTCGGGCAGATTCTGGTTTGAGGAGTTTCGCCCAGATCTGGCAATCGTGAATCCGGCCGATTCTGGTTACTGCTCGGCATGTTGTGATAAATTTAACAATTTTCAATTAAACATTTGTGGATGTGCTTTTCTGTTGTATCCATCTTTCCATCAATCAGCAGCCAAGCGATCTTAGTATAAGAAAAATAAATATTGTTTGACCTTTAAACGGCCGTAGGCTACATTTAACCAGTTATTATCTTTTGGCGTTATTAGATTCAAATTATCAAAGGGATTGTGCGCTCTTCCATCAGACAGCACAACTTAGCAGCAGTCACTTGACTTGGTGATGAGGTAAACAAATAAATGACAGTTGTCATTCTGTGACCGATCGCGAGGATAACAACTAATCAACTGCACGAGAAACAGTCTCTCAGTCCCACTCTGACAGAACAAAGCGCACAGCTGGGTGAGTTTGACAACGTTTCCTTTATTCAACGTTAACAAAATAAATTTTTAATGTTCAATTTCAATTTTATAGTCAATTTAAGATGTATATAGTTGAACACGTTTATTTTCTGGTTGTTGATGTTCACCAAACTCATAAAAAAACGTTATCTCCTTCTCTTTCAGAAATTGACCGTTACCTGCTTCTGAGGTAAATTACACCTAACGTTAATTCAGCTTGCTAAGTTCTCATGTTAAGATAAATCAAATAAAAAGGTAACGGTAAGGATAACGTTACCTTACATTAGTGAAATATATTCCAAGGCAACTCATTCTCGGCTGTCATTTCTTTAGTTAACGTTACTTCATTACAGTGTCAGTTGCTATCACATAGATAACGTTAGCTACACGCTAATAGCTCTCGCTGTAACCAGCTACCGCAGAACCCAGAAGTTTTCATTTTAATTAACACTGTTAAAATGTAACATAATGCTTCTCTCTTTCAGATGGACGAGAAGGGAGAGGGTTCAGTGCTAGTGTGTGTGTGTGTGTGTGTGTGTTTTAGCCTACGGATGTTTTTTCTGCTTGTTTTTTTTCATATTGGCTGTTATTCTGTAGGTAGGCTATTTAACGATGTTTCGTTATTTGTTATATTCCGTATTACATATAAGTGTTACATCCCAGTGTTACATCTCTGTGTTACATCTCTGTGTTACATCCCAGTATTACATATAAATTCTACATCTCAGTGTTGCA
The DNA here is from genome assembly GCA_022702515.1 of Ilyophis sp. 1 JC-2022. Lineage (NCBI taxonomy): Eukaryota > Metazoa > Chordata > Actinopteri > Anguilliformes > Synaphobranchidae > Ilyophis > Ilyophis sp. 1 JC-2022. The sequence goes on from CM040403.1 coordinate 105,370,102, forward strand.
TCTCAGCTTTACATCTCAGTGTTACATCTGTTTTACATCCCAGTGTTACATTTCAGTGTTACATCTCAGTAATCGTTATGTTCCATATTTCTGTTAATTTCTAAATAATTTATAGAAAATAAAATTTGTATTAATATCAAATGTGTAATTGTGTATAATTTCTGTCTATTTAAAATGTAAATTATAGCTAACAAGTTGGTAAATATAATTTAGCATCACAAATGGCGACGAAAATATGGTGGCGGAGCATAAATGAAAACAGTACCTACACCTGCATGTGTGTTGGGGCGGGGGGCGGTGGCATGTAATGGAAACATCACACAACTGCACCAGACCCTGACATTCTAGCTGTGTTCCGGCTGCAGGATCCATTCGGGCTGATTCCGCGCTGATTCTGGCTGTGTGTTGGCAGTCATTCATTCGGAATTTTCTGACATTCCGATTAAACGAATCCGGCATGGCGGAATCATGCCGCATATATTTGCCTAGCTGGGTAAATTGTCACAACGTTGTGTTTTCTGGAGAGGTGTAGAGAAGAGTTGAGGGAGAAACTTAACGTAGTTTTTATTATTGACTTTTGTTATTTTAGTATATAGGTTTCATTTTTGTAATTTATCCTGTTCTTTGATATATAATGTGAAGTGATCATTTGATTAATTTGAAAATGTCTAGCCTAGCTACTTCGTGTGAATTTGAAATAGAAAATGGTATAACCTGTAAACATCATCATGAAGCATCATATAACATATAAAACTATATAGGGAGAGGGGGTGGGAACAGGCTAAATGAAAACGGATCACATCTGCGCCAGTGTTGGCCCATGTCCGGCCAGATGCCGGTTGTTCCGGTCGGCATCTGGGCCGAATCTGGCTGTGTGCTGGCAGTGTCGGCTGGATTACGGCTGCCAATTCCGGCCGAGCGTACTCGGGCCGATTCTGGGGCAGCCGGACTCGGGCCGATTAAACGAATGCGGCATGGCGGAATCGGGCCAGCATCGGGCCGCATATATTTGGCTAGCTGGGCCGCTTATCATTCATTTCACCTGTCCGATTACCTGCTAGGTATTTAAGCCTCTCACTTCCGCTTCTTGACGCTTCTTTGTCATTTCGTGCCTTCACGTAGTCACGTAGGATAGAAAATAGCTGCTCTATATTTTCACTACTAGATTGGCTTTAGCTGCCCTTGAAGCTCTTTAGGGATTGGTCCCTTTCGTTACTTTTGTTTCTTACTCTCTTCTACTCTCTGCTATATTGAAAGAGATTTATTTTTATTTTATGTATTTTTCACCTCTTATCGGGAGTTATAGTCTACGTTCCGAAGGTGATTCTTTGTTTTCTCCTTTTCGAGTTTATGCTGGTGTATTTTTGTTTCGGAATCTCTGTTCTCTTGCTTTTCTGCTCTTGTCTATGAGCCACACCCGTGTTAGTGGGTTGTTTATTATTTTGCTACTGAGACTCTTTTAGCGGTCCTAACGTTCGTGAGTGACTTGTTCTGTAATCATGTTTTGTTTTGCCGCATTTGGCTCATTGTTACAAAACCAAACCCTTACAGTGATAACATAGCGTATATTTTGTATACTTAAGTATAAGGAAAATTTAATGATACATTGGCAATATTTATATATTGCCTGCAAGAAGGATGGCGATAAGCAAATGGTACAAAAATGAGTGAGGGAAACATGGTGGGCTCTAATGTGGTGAAAATACTGTTGGTCACATTTGTGGAAAGAATTGTCAATTTGCACTGCCTCAAAAAGTGCCTGTGTGTATCATTCATGACCTTAATGATTGTGAAGGCAATGGCAATCATCTTTACTGGAATTAAAGTAAGATCCCAGCCACTTATCAAGATCTCTGTTGGGAACAAATAAAGTGATGAATTAATACTGACAAACCCATGTGCCTCCTCTGGTCTCTAAACTAGGACAGTGTTATGTTAATCTATGTCAAAAACTGGTGTCCATCAAAGCATAAATAATGAAAAACCTGGCTTTTTAGGTGTACTCAAACTTTTGACTATCCCTGCATGTACACAGAGATGGGTATAGAAGTTCATGAATACAATAAATTAATGTAAAGAATTGTTTGGTTTTTGTCTGTCTTTTGTATACGTAGCCTAGCTACAGTACCAGTCAAAAGTTTGAGTACACCTACAAAGCCAGTTTTTTTATTATTTATGTTGAAAATGTATAAACATGTAAATACTTAAAACACTATAACACTATAAACTATTCTATGTCTTTTCTATGTGTAAATAGGCATGTCATGAGATATCTAAATCTAGACAGTTTATAGTGTTTTAAAGTACACAATGTAATTTGGTTAATTAAAAATTTATCGAAAACCAAATGCATTTGATATGTAAAATCAAAATGAACCAAATCCAATTTGGTTCAATCCAAGCTGGATAACTGCTGAGTAAAATCAGGAACAGTGCTTTTTGCATCACTCCATGTTCCAGATATTGGGGGGTTCCTAGTTTTACTCAGTGCAGTTAGCCAGCTTTGTAGAACACCACCCTCCTGAACATTTGCTTTCACGACACTAACACTCATTATTTATAAGCTAGTTATAAAAAATTCACTGTGAAAAAATGAGAAAAATCCAACCTTTCAATTGAAGTAAATTTATTATGAGAAAAAAAATCCCTCATCAAGAAATAATTATTTTTAACAAAACCATATGTGCCACAATTATTGGCACCCCTGCATTTATATATAGAATAAAGTAATATATCCTTATTTAGCCAACAAAGTAAAGTAATATATCCTTATTTAGCCAACACATGGTTGGCTAAATGGCTCTAAGTCAACAATGGTCTGACGTATGAAACAAGCCTTAAACCATCACTCTGCTGCTAGAAATCCAGTAGATATGGTTGGATAACTTGAGGGGTTTCTTGTCCTGACTTATTTTTCCATAGATCAATAGAAAAATTTGTCAGGAGAAATAACCCGTAAAGTGATCCATCCATATCTACAGCAGAGTTATGGTTTGAGGCTTGTTTTATTCCGCAGACCCTTGATGACTTGACAGACATTTAGCTAACCATGGGTTCCATACTATTCCCGTGTAATTTACAGCTTAATCTAGTCCTACCCCCCAATTCCCATAGTGATCCATTCAAATGCAGAGACGTTATAGTATCGCTTGTAAGAGTACCTGAAAATAAGATATCAAGAGTTTTTTGAATATACTTTTATACCCAGTCATGATAGCTTTATCTGTGGAATATTCCAAACAGGTGTTTTTTGAACTTCCCTGTCTTTTTTTTTGTTTTTTTTTGTCCCTGTCCCAACTTTTTTGGAATGTGTTGCAGGCATCAAATTCGGAATTAGTGTATATTTACAAAAAACCAATGAAGTTGATAAGGTAAAACATTAAATATCTTTTCTTTGTACTGTTTTCAATGAAATATATGAAAAAAAGAATTTACAAATGACTGCTTTCTGCTTTTATGTGCATTTTACAAACTGTCCCAACTGTTTTAGAATTGGGGTTTGTAGTTGTATTGTGATGCTCACATCTGGAGTTAAAATTTTTTAAAGCTTTAAATAGAACACCCCATAAATAGGTGAGAATTGACCAAATTTGGCATCTGCATGAAGGGGTTAATATAAAGTGTTACCAGTATCCTTTAAAGGTATTTTCAACTGCAATAACATGAACAAGAGGTACAATCCACTACTAGTGACTGTGTTATACATGACCTGTTCAAGTATTTCAGCATGTAGAAAATGCAGCAGAAAAAAATTATATAAATTGAAGAGTGTTATGTCACTCAAGAAAGAAGAGTTTTAGTTTAACACAGATTAAAACAAAATACAAGAGACTAGTTTTAATATGCAGTAGAGAATTTATTTATTTACAATTGTACCATAGCACATTAAGTGGTCGAAATGGACAAAATTACAAGCTTACACCTGGAAAAGTGGTGTGACATGGACAGCCATACAGACTAAGCACACACTTCTGTACAGCGGCAGGCCAGATGGGCTTCAACTGTCTCCCTCAGATCCACAGTCTTCTCACCAATGCTGCTCAGGCCCTCCGATCTGTTCACTCTGGAATCTGGAATGGAAAGTAATCAAGAATCAGTAAATACATCTTTTGGCTGATGCTTTTAAAACATTTGAATAGATTTAGCTGATTATTGTATGAATGTTTAATAAGATCATGATATCCTCTGGAGTACACCATGTCTCAAGCCATGGCGGATATCTTACCAGCGGGGATGCAGTGGAAGCCAACAGTGACAGGGGTGGTCCTCTGAGGGCTGCATCCAGGCAGACAGCGGAGCACAGGCTCAACAGAGTAGCATTTAGACTCCTGTCCATCCAGGATCATCTGCTTCTCCAGCTTCACTGACTCCTGCTTTATGTTGCACTCTAGATCAGAGAGAGGCCAAATGTCATCAAGCTGTCACTTAAAAATGGTTCTGAGCTTGTGTAGATAGATACTTACGGCTAGCATCACGGCAGCTTTCTACAGGAAGGACCCAGGAATGGGCAAAGCTCAGAGCGTTCTTGGTAAGGCGTCCACTGGGAGTGCGGAATTCCTGTCTCACTTCTCCATCAGCCTTTCCACAGATTCCACAAGTCTGGCCCTTCATCCAATCAACAGCTCTAACCTAAGAGATGAGGATTTGCCATGAATTAGTTGCACTTAATTTGACAGTGCTCTGTCAAAACCAACTGGGAAAATAAGACTCTTTTCACCTTCCATGTATTTTTGTCAAAGTAGACCTCATGCAGGCCATGGCTGGCAGCATAGACAGACACTCCATCACCATTCTGTCCAATGACAATTGAACCTTCAGAAACAAGAGACTATTTTAAAATACAAATTTCTGTAAAGACAAGCAAAAGAAAACATGTTGCAAATTTCCTAGAAAAACGTAACATTTCAAAAATGACATTATTCGAAATAGTGAGGACCTGTGGGATGTTCGTAAGGTAGGCTGGTGGTAAGAACTTCTTTCCCGTTGATCTTCATCCGCACTTCATTGTCGCTGGAGTACAGGTCAACATCCCTGGAAGAGATGCACAAGAATGCTGCTTAGGACATAGTGAAATGCAATGCATCTGCATTGCCTCAGTCTTTAAATATGGAGGTGAGTATGATCTTTACTTACATGTCAGCGAGTTTCACTGTGATATGGTGCTGCTCAGAAGCTGGATCCTTCTTCATCAGAACCATGAACTTAAGCTCTGGGGTGCAGTCCTGGGCCAGTACTTGGTAGCAAGAGATGGGCATTTCATTCTTGTACCTTCTGTTGTTGAATGTGGTCACGATATCATTGGCCAGACTGCACTGCACTGGAGGGGTGTAGGAAAACAACATTATAATGTTATGTTTATAGTTCTAGGATTACACATGGCAGTAATTACAATTGTAATCTAAAATGTAATATCCTAAAGGTGCATTATGTATTTGAAATTTTTTACAACAATGGTAGTATTACAACAACCCACCTCCACTGACTTCAGCAATTCTACTAGCCATGTCCTGTTGCATTTGTGCACGAGCAGCAGCTCCAGCTCCAATAGGCAGGGCAATGGGAAGGGGCACAGCCAGTTTATACAGGGTCATCTACAGAAAACAGAACAATTCAGATGTGTTATAATGTACTCTTACCATCATTAATCTAAAATCAAGCTATTTTAAGGAATGATGCCTGTTACCCTTGGTGTTTTCATTATAACATTGATGGTCCTTTCAGAAGTGGCAGCAACAGTAAGTTTAATCTGTCCTGCACTGTTTTTGGGTCTGCCCTCATTTATTCCAGCCATGAGAGCAGCACCAGGGATGTATTCAGAGATCCTGCATTAAAGGTGAAGAATACAATGAGTAAAGTGTTCAAAAATATCAATAGATTCAGTAAAAAGACTATCTTCATTAAAGTTGAATTCAGGATAGGTTACTGTACATGTTAGCGTATTGCTTAACAGCACTGGGAATCTTGGTCCACTCCAGCTTCATGCAAGCTGCAGGGTTTGCACCCATCAGACCAGTCTCTCCCTTGATAACTGCTGCATATTCCTGGCATTCTGCTCCCCAGCCAATCTTGGCCTATACAGAAAAAAATTATATAAATTGAAGAGTGTTATGTCACTCAAGAAAGAAGAGTTTTAGTTTACCACAGATTAAAACAAAACACAACGCCCCTGACAGAATGCTGTACTTGAGGATATTTGGTCTCACCATGGCTTTGTGTTTGCTCAGCAGGATTCCATCAGCGCACATCTTCCAGTTTTCATTTTCAGCGAGTGCAGCCATTATGACCTGCACCCTAGCAGCAATAGCATCCATGTAGGCTGCAATCTGGTATCCCTGCATCTTTCCATCAGCCCTCACCGCACGAACAATAAGGGCCATGGCAGGGGGTACAGCATCTCCAAGGTATCTGTTCTGTAGGGACAGAGAGAAACGCAGTTGCCTACGTATGCTGATTCATTACAATGTAACAGTATAAGTCTATGAATCAGGAATATGTGAGGGTGTTTCTACCTTATTGTAAATGGCCTGAAAGCTGGCAGCAGTGCTTCTGCTGACGCTGTTGCTCACACTTCTACTGACGCTACTGCTCAAGCTGCTGCTCACACTTCTACCGACTTTGCCACTGACTCTACCGCTAACACTGCTGGTTCTGGAACTGGAGGACATCATGGCCCTGGAGACACCTTTAGAAACGGCATGCTGCAAGAGAGGGGTCAGACCCATTAGGAAACACTGATATTACTTAAGCATTTTCTCAAAGCCCTCCTTCAGAAGAAATCTTACCTGGTGGATGTGGTTTTTGGTGAACTTGTAGTCGTAGATTTCCGCCTATAGAACAAAAAGGATATGAATTGGTGAGCATAACTTCTGTATTTCACTTAAAGAGGACCAGAAGTGAAGCAGTGCCTCACCCGAGACATGGAGGAGCTGGAGGAACTGACAGAGCGACTGACGCTCCAGGCGCTGGCGCTGATCTTCTTGGAACCTTTGGGAGACCTGTGCTTTCTGCTGCTGCTGCTGCTGCTGCTGCTACTGCTGCTTTGCATGATCCTCCCAGCACTGGCCATGTGTTTGCTGTTTTTCTTGTGATGAGCAGCTGAAGAGGAAGAGCTAGAACTACTACTGGAGCTCACTGCACGACGGCTGGAGGAGCTACGTGAGCTGGAGGAGCTGCTAACATTTCTCATTCGGTTCTTCTGTAAAGACAGGAAGATAAAGATTTTGAGGAACACCGGAGAGCATTGATCCCCAACAACATATATTTTAGCATGCCTTTAACACTGTCATTTTTCAGGTTGGCTGTTGTTAAGCCAGCTACCAGGTATCTAATGTATAATCACGTGACTTGTTGCTCAGAATTACGCACCATTCCAGTGTCCAGGATCTTTTTCAGTTTCAGCAGGACAGTCTTTCCCTCTGGAGTTTCTTCCTCATCTCTCAGTGTGATCAGTTTGATTATTCTTGATGCTGCCTTGGGTCCAACCTGGAGTTCAATCAGCACTTTCTCTATGGCCGCTTCAGCAGCTGCTGCAAGGTAATTTTCCCAGATGAACTCTTGTTTAGCGTGAGAAGCCATCGCAGCATTTTAACTCTAACAACCTCGTAGTTTTTTCTTATATCAACAATATTAGTATTCCATATTATAAATTGCATTCATTTTCAAGCCTTATTACCTGGTTTAATGGTAACAATGATTGCATGCTTTCCAACCAGTGTGTAAAGAGGGCAGTTTCTCATAAAGGCAGCATTCTGGGATGCAACGTCAATGCATGCTGTCAATCCAAATGTTGAGAAGATGGCACAGAATTTCTTCTGAACCGTTGCTGATATAGCCTTCAATTTTGGCCCAGCATTGGCAGCCATATCATCATAAATTATTTCGGATGACCTTGACTGAAAAGACAGATATGATTATGAACATACGGAAATAAACCTGAATATCTATTTCCTGTATTGGTGTTTACTGTTTACAAATAATTATTTTTATCTTACCAAACCACCAGCGGCAGAAACGGCTGCATTAGATGTGAACTTCTCTCTGGAGAGCTTGGCTGCAAGAGCCGCAGGCAGCATTGGAGTGCTTCTAGCAGCAGCAGCATCTTCCACATTTCTTGCCACAGCAACGGTCTCAAAGCTGTTGAGAAATGACTTCTTTAAAAAATCTATTCTATTTATAATATGAGTGAATTTTGCTTTTTCTATTAAAATGTATTAAATTATTTGTACCGCACAGCCGCAACGTGATCCAGAGCCTGAATAGGGAATGCTTCGAACTTGAAGTTTCCCTTATTAATGTTGATTCTTGCAGCAAGCTTCAGAGGGATGATTGTATGCACTTTAGCTTTGGCCATAACTGCAGCCTGAATAAAGGCAGTATTCACTCCCATAACACCGAATGTGTGCATGGCAATGCTGTAGAAAGCAGAGAAAAAAGTCATTAATTTACAAAGTTTATCATTCACATTTTTGCCATTTTACAAAAAAGTGCTTTAGTATACCTTGGTGTAATGTCAGCTTGCAGTTGAATATCAGTGTTCAACAGCTGAGCAACATGGAAGGTTTCAGCAGGTGCAGGTGTGAGGGTGGCTTTGACTGTGAATGTAAAGATACATATTAGCTGAAAGAAGCAGAAATCCTTTATTGAACAGTGAAATATCAAACTGCCTATTTTTGATGAGAACTTACTGTTGGCAGTAGCAGCAGCTACAGCTGCAGTGTACAGACTCAATTCCATGGGAATACCAGCAGCAGTGGGGAAGATGCGACGCACCTCAGCAGCCAGCAGGGGCTTGGCCCACTGGATTGTAGCTCCAGACTGCAGTGCATTCAGCATGTGCTTCACCATTGTGCTTCCTGCAGCAGCTCCAGTTGTATACTGTAGCCGAATGTGCAGAACAGTGTCAACAAAATACAAAAAATGTATTATCAGTTGCAACTGGATAATATTTTCTATGTAAACCATTTCTTTGCATGGAAACAAAGACAATACCTGCATTGCCTGCTCAATCATGGCTTTGTCCATGTTCAGAAAGGCAATTTCTTGACCGAACAGTTTGAAGTACATGGAGGCCAGCGGTTGGTTACCTGGTGCTGCTTTCCACTCTGCGAGCTGTGGGATAAAAAAGAGTTAAACCAGTTTTCTCAAATGTTGAAGCTGTTTTGTGATTCTGGAATCAGAACATTTTCACTGGGACTTACAGCCTTCAAGACACGCCTCATCTTGGTCATCCTGTTAGCAGCACCACTAGCAGCAGCAGCAGTAGCTGGTGATTTCATAAGAGCCTCCTGAATTCCTTCAGTTCTAACTCCCAACTGAGACAGAAGAACAGTCTGGTCAGTTCAAACAAGTTCACAGTTTTTTAGGATGTTTATTATGCTAGAGACTGTTCATTTTTACCTCCAGAACATTAGCCGCTGCCCCAGCAAAGTAGGCACGCAATTTGGCCACAACAGCCCTGGGCAAAATGGTGGCAGCATCATTGACAATGAAAGCGCTGGCAGCAGCTCCAGCCATTAGGTTAGCTGTGAAAAAAACATCATTAGTCTTGGTAAAATTATTTAATGATTTAAAGACAGAAAATATATCATATTCATATGGTATGGACATTGGTATGGTCTTAATATCTTCAAGGTTCTTACTGCTGTACATATCAAGATGGATTGCTTTGCTGAAACGGTAGCTCAGTCTGTCTAATTTGGGGCTCAGGATCTTGACAGCAACATTACAAGCAGCAGCACTAAATGGGAAGAAAAACATTTTTTAGTGTTTATTCACATCCATGTTGAAGATTTTCTGGTTTAAGATAGAAGTGAACATATGCTCTTACACTGGGGCCAAGTCAGGGACAGTGCTCCTGGTCAGGGCCTTCATATGAGAGTAGGTGAAGCTGGCCACTTGCAGACTGGGCTCTTTCTTCAGAGCATTAGCAATGGCAACCACCAGACCCATGGTTGGCCTGGTCTCAAACAGCACAACACAGGCCACCATGCGAACCTCTGGATGAACAGCTCTGTCCATGAACAGCTGCAGAGCCACTTCCTGGACCTGGAAAATGACAATAAGTGAACATTTAATTGCAATGATTGGCCTCAAACATGTGAATGTCTAAACTACTTTAATCTTATATATACACCATTAATTGTATTGATTTGTACTTGCCCGTCTACGCTCAAATTTGGCAACATTCCTCAGAGCCATCACAGCATCAGCATGGACACTGATTGGCAGTACAGCAGCTGCAGTTCCAAATCCAGGCAGGAGCTTCATGATTGTCTTGATACAGGCAGGGTGACCAGCATTCCCCATAACTTTCAGAGCCAGGGTGATCTCAGCCACATTAGCTTTAGCAATAGCATCTGCAGCAATGTCAAGAATGGGCTGGAGAGAGTGGGTGGGGGGAAGATGTTCAGTATGTTCAAAATTGACACTCTGAGACATTGCAAATCCATGATAGAATATATCAATTTACCTTCATGACTTCAGCTGGGCAGCTGGGGTGTGCAGCACATAACTTGAAAACCATGGAGCCGTAACCAAGCATTGCAATTTCACGCAGAATGGGGTTTGTCTGAATCTTGGGGTTGAATACCAGGTTCTGTAGCGGAAATACACATAATTTTAGTAATTTTTCCAACAGCAGATATAATTAGTTTTGACTACTGAGATCAATAAGACTACCCACAGCAGCAAGTTCGATGGTTGGTAGGTCAGCCTTAACCATATGCACGGCAGCCAACAGTGCCTGAGCCCCCTCAGCTGTGGTAATATCACCAGCCAGGAACTTCTCCTTGATGAACTTCAGTGTAGCTGGTGTTCCAATGGCAGGGATAGCGTCCAGGATCCAACGTCTGAAACAAGTTTCAAAAGGTGTTTATTTCTTATAGTGTTTTATAGGGCACATTTGTTTACTATACTAATAAGGTTTTCACATATCTAGGGAAATCTACCTGAAAGCAGGTTTAGCCTTGAATTGAGCCCATATGGCATCAATACTCTCATAGCTGGCTACACGGAGGAGCTGAACCAGCTGCACAAACTTCAGGGGAGCATCCTCGTGGACAGCAGCCATGTTGTTTACCACAAGATGATTCAGGATTTCCACAATCTATACATTTTAGAAGGAAATAAAAACAGCACCCTCTCAAGTAAACAGAAATAAACATTCTTATACTACACTGCCAAACTGTATCATGTTTTTTTCAAAGGCTAACATAGCATTAACTATTGCAAATATCCTTCAAAGGCATCTTAATACCCATTGAAATAGTCCACAATACCTGAGCCTGTGCGTTACTGATCCTTATGAGCTGAATGGGTGTCTGGAGAATCTCAGATGCAAATTCATATGCCAAGGACCCACGAGCAATGTAGTCTGCTTGGATAGGTTGAACTGCAACATTCTGGATCTCAAGGAAAGTCATGACTTGTCTGTGCAACAAAAGTGAAGCAAATCATGGTGTAAATGTGTGGTGGGAAATAAGACTTAAATCAGGTTCAGTGAATTTAGCAAATATTTAACAAATTGTAACTGCTTTACCTGGCCTCCATCTGGGCTGCTCCAGCCATCTCATTGAAAGGTGTGAACTGGTGAAGCTCCTGAACAGTGGCCTCAACAATCAGAGCACCAGCTGCAGTTGGCTTCATGACGTAGTTGTAAGCCGCAGCTCCCCTCAGGCTCTTTCCCATCTGCAGAAAGACATCAGCATGGTGAATATGCATGAGCAGCAGGTAACATTATCAGAGTCACATAGTTCCTCTCAGTCTTACCTGCTGACAGCGGACACATGTCTCTGTGTATGCCATACCAATATCCTTCATTATTCTCTCCTGGCAGTTGTTCAGATCTTTGGACTTGGTGATGTAAATGCGCTCTGCCTTTGCATCTTCACGGATCACATAGTCAGTCTTGCAGATTCCTTGAGCACCAGCCTGGTAATTACATTAATACAGCATGAATGACAAGCCAGATACAATTGTATTGCAATAACATAATTTCTCATCACTTCTTGACTTACCTCTTGCAGTTCATACACATTCTGGGTCCTTTTGATGTTGAGCTGAAGTATGTTCAGGATACCTCTGTGTATATTCAGAACTGTTGCAGAGACTCCTGCAGGAGCAAATACCTTCCCTACGACACCGTTAGTGTACTCAAACTTGATGGGAATAAGCAGCTGAGCAGCTAGGGCCTCGGTGAGTTTTGCAGCTGGGACAAATGGATCTGTGGGCCAGATACCACTGTACTCAAAGATCTGAGGGTCCATGAGCTGGGAAGACAACATTTTAATTTAGTAAGAAATACAACTCAATCATAGTTGACTCATTAATATGTATACTCTTTTGAAAATGTAATGCAGGTCCTTTAACAGAGTAGGTATTGTTCACACTATGCACGCAAACAAAATCCTTCAATTACAAACAATATATCCATGTGAAAAAAATTATACCAACATAGACTTGATGGCATTTCATACTTTGCAATACACTACACTCCAACTCGACCGCTCCGCTCTGCTGCAGCAGGGCGACTCACACTTCCTTCCCTCCGTGTGAATGGTTCTCCCTCATCTCAACTACGTAGCTTCTCCACCCTAGCTAGTGGTGGAACAGAATTCCATTCGTCTACGAACTGCTCAGTCACTGTCCGCTTTTCTATCATGGCCTGAACCTCTTCAGATTCTACCTTGACTGACCCATCAAGTAGCACTTTTATGTAATACTTCTTTAATGTATCTTCTTGTTTCTTGTATCTTGATTCTCTAACACTTTCATGTAGCACTAGTGTCTTGATCTTTATGTTGAAGTTTATCGTGTCTCCCGTAATCGGGCCTCACTTCTCCTAAGACTTAGCCATGGCTTACTGTGTGAACTAGATGATGTTCATGGCTATGGATAGCTGCTACTTTAGGATGGAACTCTACTTTATCTGACCTGTTTGTAGTTGTTTCAATGACCTTCGGCATGCACTTATTGTACATCGCTTTGGATAAAAGCGTCTGCCAAATGAAAGTAATGTATACTTAAATATTTAAAGTTTATATAATTTCGCTTGAAATATACTTCAATTACTTAAAAAAATCTGAATATACTCAATTCTTCAGGTTTTCACTTATAAACATATAACTTGCTTGACTTTATTTTCGGTATACATTACTATTGTTTGACATGTTTTTTGTGTCTGAGTAAGTTCATGTTTTACCTTTAGCAAGTAGGTATTCTGGGCGACCCCACTGATGAGAATCTTGCTGCTGACCTTCACCCCAGCCCTGGCCAGGCCTGCCTCAGGCAGACCGCCCAGAAGCACTGCTTCATACTTGTACACATAGGTCTTACTGGTGCCAAAGTCTGGTGCTGTGAAAACAGCCATTTATGCAAAATAAGAGAGCTTGTTTTCTCATTCTTTATTGCTATTATAAAATCTGATGACTTTTTGCTGTAGTTTTCTGAATACTTACCAAGCTTAACCTCTTGACTTGCTATGAGATAAAAAAAAAAGCAAGATGGTGGTTAACACTAACAAATTAAAACCATAATGCAAATAACTATTTAATTTTGTATCATGTAGATGACTTGCAAATGTCTTTCCAAGACAAACCTGGTTCAAATATAACTTTCCAATGATGTACAATGATTCTATTGATATGATTATTTCCTGCATAGTGGTATACTTAGGAAATAATGAGAGTTTTGGAAAGATCGAAGTTCTGCTAAGAAAAACTATTAATTCACTTTACAAATCTATCAAGTCAGTTGGTGACTTGTGGTGATGTATTATACTACACTATAACAAGCATAATATATTTTTCAGATTACAAAGATGTTAATTTCTAAATGATTTACAAAACCTTGTTATCACTACTACAAACATGAAAAATTATAAATGAAATCTGAACTTTACTTACCCACAAGGGCCAGAGTCAGGGCAAAGACAACTGCTCTCATGGTCGGTGGAATGTGAAGAACAGTGGACACACAGTGCCTTTTTAAAGCAGATTTTTGCTGACATCGCACTGATCAAAAATATATCATTAACTTAATTTCCTTGAATGTAACTTATTTTTTTGACTTAGACAAACAAAATAAGAGAACACATGTGTGATTATCAGGGTGACCACAGCCATACAGGGTTAGGTTAACCTGGCCTTTTCTGTTGGTTACCTTGTGCCAGGCTCAATGTGCAGCCTGAAATATTGTTTGACACATCGCTTGTAAAATAGAGCTCAAATTCCTTCATAGTGTAATAAGTGTCTGCTTCTGTTCAATTCTGTCTAAGTTTATTCCTTGAGAAACAAAATATTTTTTAAGTTAAATTGTTTGTCTCAATTTTTCACAAATTTATTTGAAATGTTGCTGGCCAAGAAGCAACAAAAAAATGTTATTAATGAAATAGTAGGACAATTCACAATGATTTATAATTTTTTTAAATTAAATTAAACCACATTGCATCTTAAAAACAAGAAATCCAACAAAACTGTGTTAATATTAATCAAATGTTGAAAGCACTTATCTTCGAAATAATTTATAGATAAATTCTATTTATCATTAATACTTTATATGTTGAATTATTGGCAGTTTAATATAAAGTTGGTTGTCAAAATACTGTAGCAGCATAGCCAGACTGTCTTAGGAACAGTCTACTTGCCAGTCTACTTTGGACATAAGAGTGGCTTTGGAGCATTTCATCACTTAAAATCTGTTAGGGTTCCTAATTGAAGCTGTCTAAATGAGAAAACATGTCTCCTGTTTGATTGATGTAAATCCCCTGAATGTAGTAAACCCAAAAGCATACCAGTCGCATCATGCTGTAAATTATGTCCTGTCAATGGTCAAATTACATGAACATGTTCAGCCAGTGAAGTGTCTTTGGATTGCAGATGGACATTTTGTGTATTTAAGGCGCTTGTTTTGCCAAGCCTGACAAAGACATAAAACCACCAATATGTGGGTTTACCATGTAGAATATGTGGATTTACCATGTAGAATATGTGGATTTACCATGTAGAATATGTGGATTTACCACGTAGAATATGTGGATTTACCATGTAGAATATGTGGATTTGTGCAAACAGACACAGAACAAATGGAACTGCTTGTTGTGAGAAGCACTTGCTTATTATTGAGTGGACTATGGTTCTTGGTGAATAATTCCTTGCCCGTTCCCTGGCTACAGACAGTTAAATGACAGTGGGCTGGACATTTAATTATTTAAGGATTAATTGTGGTTTTAATATAGGAAATGTCGTACTTGTATATCTATACAAATTCAATAGTTGAGTCCAGGTGAGTTTAAATAATTTTGGTGTGCTGGGTGTACTTCATGGAGATTGTTGTGCCTAAGGCTGTGTTCATTCAAGTGATTGTGTATTTTTAATTATTGTGAACCATTTAACCTGTGCCTATTTAAGGGTAGTGCCCATTTATGCGTGCCCAGTTCATTGCTCTGTGCACTTGGTGACATTTGTTTACTTAAAATTGACTGGTCTGTTTAGTAATCAGATTAAGTAACCTAGTCCATAGTTTTGGGATATATGCCAAGGTAGATAATCTAGCATCCATTTTGCCAAACTCACTTGTCTTTCTGTGTCATTCCAGCAGCAGTGATGATGGATTATTCATTCATTCATGGATTCATTATTGCATGTTTCTTTTTCAAGGTAACAGCAAAACCTGGCCAAATCTACAAAATGTAAATGGTTTTTATTTAAAAGTTAAGTGACTTTAACTTTTTCATACGATTAGTCCTCGGTCCCATACACTCATAAAAAAAAGGGTTTTGAAAGGGTTTTTTGGCTTGTCTTCACAGGGAACCCTTTTTAGTTCTTTATGGAACCTTCTATGGTAGGTGTGAAAAGAGTGAAAGCTCCCAGATTGAACCATTTTGCTCAACAAAGAACCCTTGAACTTTATAGGGTTCTTCTATGGAGACACATAGGAGCCTTTTAGAAGCCTTTCTTCTGAAGGTGTAAAGGCAACACCAGTTGGCAATACCCCTCCATACAAAATTGTAGATTTGTATATTAATTTATAGCCTACAGACTCTATTCAATGAGACAATAGATGCGGATTTTGATAAATAAACATCAAGTAAATTGTAAGGTGCTTTGTTTTGTTTGTTTTTTGTTTTACATTTTTTCTAAATATGTGTGAGGGTTGTTTCTACGGACTCATTTTTCTATTGAACACTGTGATGGATTTAATAGCGGTGAATCACATGCATAGGTGGGTGGGAGGGAATCAGACAAGTCACCCACACAAGTGAGGACCAATAAGAGGGAATTAACACGAAAAGAAAAACAGAAACTAATTCCTGACAGCTAAACAGCCAAATTAAATCTACCCACGAACATAGGGCGAAATCGAATAGAACGAGTAAAACACAAATCTAAATCTCCCAAACTCACTACTAGAGCCAATAATAGGAGATTAGAAAAAACAAAGAAAACACCTTCGGAGCGTAACTCTAAACATTCGATAAGAGGTGAAACAAAACAAAACCACCAAAAGAAAACACTGTCTCTTAGAGAACAGCTCGGATATAAATGTGAACGCTAACAGGGGGAACACAATCCTATACCTGTATATAAAGCTAAGCAAGTCCCTTGTAAACATAAACGTATTTATGTGACCTATACCTGGCTCAATGTACAAATGAATAACAAAGAAGCACCGGGGAAGCGGAAGTGAGGAACTTAAATACCCCGCAGGTAGAAGCACAGGTGAATAGAATAACGAGCACGGGGGAAGCAAAACGTGGAAAAAATCAGATAGATTCTCAATCGGGAAAACAGGACGAGGAAAAGGACACAAAAACCCACAAACCATGACAGAACACTATGGCAAAATGTTTTGTGTTTTGTGTTTTGAATGATGCTAATGTTGAAAAGGATATCATATGTATGGTCAAATATGGTGGTAGGTCTTTGTTATGGGGTTGTTTTTGCATCTGCAAGTCCAAGACGTTTTGGCCAAATGAATCTTTCAACAAGCTAATTGGCCTCATTTATCACTCATGTGTATGTTCAAAACTAATCGTCAAGTGTGCTTACAACAATTTTTATACAAATTTCCAGATTTATCTAAATAAACTTGGGTGTACGGTACAATGAAATCTCATGACAGCTCTCGACTTAGTTTATGCTTTTTTCCAATGAACAGTGAGGGCACAATATTTTGCAGCCTAAATAATATAAAAAATAACTTTTGTTCAGAGTATTGCAGAGTCAACTGGTGAAAAATAATAGGTTCTCTTTGGAAAACTTAGGTTATGTCCTAAATGAGTAGCTGATCGTAAAAAGGGCAAAATAACATCCATGGCATAGGGAGGTAAAGTGGAAGTCCCGTTGAACGCCTTTTCTGGTATACTGCTAAATGCTATGCTGGCACATTTCATCATAGATGACAAAAGTGACAGGTTCTTATAAGCAAATGAAGCATTGAATTGTTCTGTAACCACAAAATTACAAGGCTTCACATCATCAGCAAATAATTGACATTCAGCTTTTAATTACCTTTTTAAAAATGTCGTAGAACAAACTTCAGATTTGAGTACCAAATTGGGATGGTAGGTATGATCCGAGAGTTATTACCAGGTTACCATCTTTTTTGACTTTCACTTTAAAGGTTGTTTCTCCTGACAAATTGTTCTATTGAACTCTATGGCATTTTTCTGGCAGCAGAGTGATGGCTTAAAGCTTGTTTGATACGTCAGACCCTTGATGACTTGCAGCCATTGAGCCAACCATGTGTTCCATACTGGAGGCGATCAGCCTGTAGCACTGCTGAGGTGTAATGGAAGCCCAGGTTGCTTTGATAGCGGCCTTCAGGTCGTCTGCATTGTTGGGTCTGGTGTCTCTCATCTTCCTCTTGACAATACCCTATAGATTCTCTATGGGGTTCAGGTCAGGCGAGTTTGCTGGCCAATCAAGCACAGTAATACCATGGTCATTGAACCAGCTTTTGGTACTTTTGGCAGTGTGGGCAGGTGCCAAGTCCTGCTGGAAAATGAAATCAGCATCTCCATAAAGCTTGTCAGCAGAAGGAAGCATGAAGTGCTCTAAAATGTCCTGGTATATGGCTGCGTTGACTGTGGACTTCAGAAAACACAGTGGACCAACACCAGCAGATGACATGGTACCCCAAATCATCACTGACTGTGGAAACTTCACACTGGACTTCAAGCAAACTGGATTCTGTGCCTCTCCACTCTTCTTCCAGACTCTGGGACCTTGATTTCCAAATGAAATGCAAAATTTACTTTCATCTGAAAAAAGTGACCACTGAGCAACAGTCCAGTTCTTTTTCTCCTTAGCCCAGGTAAGAAGCTTCTGACGTTGTCTCTGGTTCAGGAGTGGCTTGACATGAGGAATGCGACATTTGTAGCCCATGTCCTGGATTCGTCTGTGCGTGGTGGCTCTTGATGCACTGACTCCAGCCTCAGTCCACTCTTGTGAAGCTCCCCCAAATTATTGAATGGATTTTGCTTGACAATCCTCTCAAGGCTGCGGTTATCCCTGTTGCTTGTGCACCTTTTCCTACCACACTTTTTCCTTCCACTCAACTCTATGAATATGCTTGGATACAGCACTCTGTGAACAACCAGCTTCTTTAGCAATGACCTTTTGTGGCTTACCCTCCTTGTGGTGGGTGTCAATGACTGTCTTCCCCATGATTGTGTAGCCTACTGAACCAGACTGAGAGACCATTTAAAGGCTCAGGAAACCTTTGCAGGTGTTTTGAGTTAATTAGCTGATTAGAGTGTGACACCATGAGTTTCCAATATTGAACTTTTTCACAATATAAAAATTTTCTGAGACACTGAATTTGGGTTTTCATTAGCTGTAAGCCATAATCATCAAAATTACAATAAATAAAGGCTTGAAATATTTCACTCTATGTGTAATGAATCTATATAGATGTAAATTACACTGGTACAGTATGGAACACATGGCTGGCTAAATGGCTGTAAGTTATCAAGGGTCTGCGATATCAAACGAGCCCCAAACCATCACTCTGTTATCAGATATGGAGTAGATGTGGATGGATCACTGCAAGGGTTATTTCTCCTGGCTCATTTTCCTATAGAACTATATCGGGAAAAAAGTCAGGAGAAACAACCCTTAAAGGGATCCATCCGCATCTACTCCATATCTGGCAACAGAATGATGGTTTGGTGCTCGTTTGATACCTTAGACCCTTGATGACTTACAGCCATTTAGCCAGCCATGTGTTCCATACTGTACCAGTGTAATTTACAGCTGAATCTAGTCTCACCCCCTAATTCCCATAGAGATCCATTCAAATGCAGAGAGCTTATAGTATCGCTTGTAACAGTACCTGGAAATAAGATATCGAGAGTCTTTTGATGTTGATTAGTGCTCTATAAAGCACCTGTGCTGGCGTGGTATCACTGATCATTTGATCTCCACCTGGCAGGTTGCAAGACATGCAGATTGGAAAACGAAGCGAATACGTTCAGGCATCGGCTTTTTACTGTCCACTTACCAAGTTGTAAGAAGAGGGCGTCTGTCTCTTGGCAGCCTCCCCAGGCGGCTGCTGCCTGTGTATTTCTTGAAGTTCTCGGGGATACTACTAAGTATTACCGGGGTCTGATTACTGGTGCTTGGTGCTCTATCGGATGTATTGCACGCGATAGCATAGCTGACACATTCAGGAGTCCTGTGTTGCTGTACTGACGGGTCGGCTAAAGCAACACAGGTACCGCAAAGGTATCGAAAACATTTAGAACCGGTGAGCCAGAACTGGGGAAACGCATATAAGGAAAAGGAGAAAGAAAAACCAGTAGCTCCACACTTCTATTGTTCACAGCTGTGCAGCTAGTGCTCGTTTGTGGGTGTATTGCATGTGATAGCGTAGCTTACGCAACCACTAGTCTCTTGTTTCAGTTGCTTGGCCAGCCGGCCACTTGTATGTAATCGGCAGGCTCATAATTGTATGATCTGCTCTGTCAGGATGCCTATAGAGGATGGGCATGACAGGTGTGTTCTGTGTTTGGGGCATTGTTATGTGTGCCTGTCTTTCCCCTGCTGTGCTGTTTTGTTTTCCGCTCCTCCAGAGTTAATTGACTGATTGGAGTCACCTGGCCCACGCCTTTAAAAGACTGGCTTGTCCAGTAATCAAGAGTTGCTGTTTTACTTTTGTTCCTGTGCTTCTGAGTGAGATGTTTTTTTCCCTCACGGCCTATGACCCCGAGTGTCTTCTGGACCTTGGTTTTTTCATATTTTCTTCATCTACTGACCGGTGTCCTTTGTTTCAGAGACACGTATACACATATACATACCTGCATTCACAGATAAACAATATGATCGTGAAGTTCAGTTGAAGTTAGACTTGCGAAAATAAGAAATTGAAGCTGAGGGAAAAAAATCTCTTCAAGAAGCTCAGGAGAGGGAACGGAGAATTGAAGCTGAGGAAAGAAAAGTGCTTCAAGAAATTGAATAAAACAAATTGGAGCTTGAAATCAAAAGTGCATCTTAAACCCATCTGTGGGTCCAGCTAGTGCAGATTTTGATGTCACTAGGCAAATTCAAATGGTCCCACTGTTCTCTGAGAAAGAGATGGAAAATTACTTTGCCCATTTCAAGCATGTTGCCACTTCGTTGAAATGGTCTGCTAATGTTTGGACTATTTTGTTGCAATATGTTTTAACTGGCAAATCCATAGATGCCTATTCCTCTCTTACACTGGTTGACTCTGATTATGAGATTGTAAAAACTGCAATTCTCTGCACATATGAACTTTTGCCTGAAGCCGACATTCAGAGGCTATAAAGAAATCTGACAAACTAACTTATATGAAATTTGCGAAGAAAAAGGAAACTTTATTTGACTGGTGTACATGAGTTGGTGACAACCAAAGATCAGCTGCGAGATATATTGGTCTTGGAAGAATTAAAAAACTGTCTTCTTGGGGTTTCATGAAAGCGATTTGCGAGGATTTTCACTTGCAGATTGTAATTTCTTGTCAAAACGCGTTTCACAAAAATGCATCACAAATCGCAAATAAAAGTGCGACGACTACAGGCTGCTCGCAAAACATTTTTTCCTTACAAGTATGCCGTTTCTTTTGATTGTGCGGAGACGGAGACAGAAACTTCTTTGTGATTGCTTCCACCATTTAGATAACTATGGCGATTAGTTGTTAGAAAGATATAATTTACAAAAATGTAGTAGCCTACATAACAGTTCATTTTTAAATGTATACTTAAGTAGGCTACTTATATTTAAAGTAGACTATATTTTAGGTAGACAACTTTATCAAACTAAATCGGCCTATGTATTTAAAGTATTTCCAGCATTTATGTATTTCCTGGAACTAAACGTTAAGTATAGGCTACTACCATTCATGAACTACTTCTAAACTACTTCTAAATTTGTAGGCCTAAACTTGAAACCGCTTCTGCTATTAAAATTAAAGTGCACTCTAGCCCACACTACCTGGGACTTAGTTCAGAAAAAGTGTAAAGACATGGGCCTTCTTTTATAAACTTATTTTTTGTAAAGGATGGAATATTAGGCTGTGCTGTCCTGAAAAACCCGTGCTGACCTGCTCTCTCTTCTCCATCGGAGGAGCTGCCTGTTGCCTCTTCTGTTTTCCCGGAGGGGGATATGGATGAGGTGACTGGGCCCTCTAGATGTGTGGTTGAGGGACGGTTGAAAAGTTCAGAAAAGCTGCGTGGTTTTATCTCTCCTGCTGAAAGGGTGGACATTTTAGGTCAAAGTGATTTGTATACAGCGGACATGATGGGACAAACATTGATATGTACATAGCTTCTTTTTCTTTGTCCAGGGGATGACGTATGAGAGAAGGACGGATAATTATTTGAGGTGGCCAATTTTGAGGTAAGTGCATCTGACTACTGCAGTTGATATGTCAGACCCTTGATGACTTAGAGCCATTTAGCCAACCATGTGTTTCCATACTGTACCAATGTAATTTACAGCTAAATCTAGTCCCACCCCCCCAATTCCCATAGAGATTCATTCAAATGCAGAGACATTATAGTATCGCTTGTAAGAGTACCAGAAAATAAGATATCAAGGGTGATGTTGTTGGCTCACAGACATGTCATGGCATGCAAAGGATATGTGACCAAATGTAAAAAAATTCAAAATTTAAAGGCACAGTCAACTTAGCATATGAAAACTTCTGACACACTGGAATTGTAATATAGTGAATTAAAAGTTAAATAATCTGTCTGTGAACAATTGTTGGAAAAATGAATTGTGTCATGCACAAAGTAGATGTCCTAACTGACTTGCCAGCACTATAGTTTGTTAAAATAAAATCTGTGGAGTGGTAAAAAATTTGTTTTAATGACTTAACCTAACCTAAGTGTATGTAAACTTCTGACTTCAACTGTATGTTGCCAAATCAGCAACATTAGATTAAAACACAAAAATCAATTTCTTGGGCAAAGAGGAGAAGAGGTGGTAGTGGAGGAAAGGTGCATGCATTTTTTGAGTATTGGGACGTGTTCATACATTGGCTACTTCCGGGTATCACACGAGCACAAACAGAATTACTCCATGTTCAATTTTCAGGTCCAAAAAAATAAGTGTCACATTTCAATTTACAAATAAAACAAAACATTTTTGTTATATTGAGCCATTTTTGTATGGTCACTAAGAACACAATCTCCACAATATTTCCAGTTTTACGGTTTTATTCTCACTGAATACATATGATCTTTTATTGAATTACATATATTTTTGAAATCGCTATTTTTATTTGCAACTTTCACTAATTACTGCAACTTCATTGCAACAAGCACACACAAAACATCACACTTTGCATCAGAACTTTTAAGAAAGGCTGCCGAGAAATCAAGCATTTTAGGCCGCAACAATCACAAAAAAACTCAGTGAGATCTTGGTGGGACTGTCTATTGTACACTGCTTAAAAAAATTAAGGGAACACTTAATCATCACAGTATAACACCAAGTCAATTAAACCAAACCGGTGATGCTGGATGATGTTGCAGGCAGCATAACATTTGCCACGGCGTCTCCAGACTCTTTCACGTCTGTGACATGTGCTCAGTGTGAATGTGCTCTCAACTGTGAAGAGAACGGGGCACCAATAGCAAACTTGCCAAATCTGGTTCTCTGGCAAATGCCAATCGAGCTGCATGGTGCTGGGCTGTGAGCACAGGTCCCACTACCCACGCCACCCTCATGGGAGTCTGTTTCTGACAGTTTGGTCAGAACATGCACACGAGTCGCCCGCTGGAGGTCATATTGTAGGGCTCTGGCAGTGAGCCTCCTGTTCCTCCTCGCACAAAGGAGCAGATACCGGTCCTGCCGCTGGTTTGTTGCCCTTCTATGGCCCTGTCCAGCTCTCCTCGTGTAATGGCCCGTCTCGCGGTATCTCCTCCACACTCTTGAGACTGTGCTGGGAGACACACCAAACCTTCTTGCGATGGCACGTATGGATGGAGGAGCTGGATTACCTGTGCAACCTGAATGGACTGCAGGTACCACCTCATGCTACCAGTAGTGACAAGGGCACTAACAAAATGCAAAACTAGAGAAAAATCAGTCAGGAAAGATAAGGAGAGAGAAATGGACTGTGGCCACCACCTGCAAAACCATTTACTTTTTGGGGGTTGTCTTGCTGTTGCCTCTCCTGTCCATCTGTTGTCACTTTCATTTGCACCAAAGCAGGTGAAATTGATTCACAATTGTTTACGCTTCCTAACTGGACAGATCGATATCCCAGAAGTTTAATTGACTTGGTGTTATACTGTGTTGATTAAGTGTTCTCTTAATTTCTTTGAGCAGTGTATATATGTAGGCCGGGATATCGTTGGTCCCGATTACTGGTCCCTATACCTGGTGTTCGAAACCGATGCCAAATCAATACTTTTTTCAATACCTTTCTTTGCTGAGTGTAAACACATTTTTCAACAATATCCCAAAAAATTTATTATTATTCTCATTTAACAAAATAAGCCAAAACTTCTCAAATGCTTCCGTGTTTAATGTTGTCAACTCAAACAGCTGAAAATTATGATTTAAATCAAGAAAATTTTGATCCAAGAATAAAAACAAGACAGAGTCCCCCTGATTGGGCAAAAAATGTGTTACTTAACAGAGAATTTTTGAAAAAGTACTGAAAAATTGGCACCGAATACTCGGTGCTATGGGCATGAGTCGGTCGGTGCTCAAAAAGTATAGAGGTTCGATACCCAGCCCTATGTACAATATGTGTGTTAAATACTTTTTAAAACACATTACATTTACATTACATTACATTAATTTAGCAGACACTTTTATCCAAAGTGACATACAATAAGTGCATACAGAAGGTCCTCGAAGCAACTACAGAACAGATTCGACAAAGTACATCCTTCCCATAATGTAGCAGCTATCCCTAGTAATGAACATTGAGTGTAGTCCACAGTAAGCTGTGGGTAAATCTGCTATATTATAATTATATTCTAAATACTATTTTAAACTATAACATCAAACAAACAGTTACAGACAAAAAACACAGGGAACAGGTACTATGAGAAAAGGTCCTATATTGGTATATCAGTCAAGGTGGAGTCTGAAGAGGTGTGTCTTCAGGCCACGACGGAACGCAGACAGTGTTGGAGTACAACGTAGGGGAATGGGGAGTTCATTCCACCACTGGGGAGCTTGGGTGGAAAAGCTCCGCAGTCGGGACGATTGAGAGCCATTGACATGGAGGGGGGTAAGTGCGAGTCGCCCTGTTGTAGCAGGGCGAAGTGGTTGAGCAGGAATTAAGTCCGCAGGTAGGAGGGGCCTGTCCTATTGGCTGCAGTGTAGGCCAGGATCACAACCACAAACTTCTGATCTCCACACTGGCTGAGATGGGCATCTCTGGAACTGCTCTCTCTTGGTTTACATCTTATCTCACAGATAGATCCTACCAAGTCTCCTGGAAGGGCTCTGTCTCTGCACCTCATCCTCTTTCTACAGGAGTCCCGCAGGGATCTGTACTGGGTCCTCTGCTGTTCTCTATTTACACTAAGTCTCTTGGTTTGGTTATGAATTCACATGGCTTCTCTTACCATTGTTATGCTGATGACACTCAACTCTTCCTCTCTTTCCCTCCCTCTACCCCATAAATTAAAGAGAGGATATCTGCTTGCCTGGCTGACATCTCTGAGTGGATGTCTAGCCCTCACCTGATGCTCAACCTCGACAAGACTGAGCTGCTTTTCATGCCATACAAGACCTCTCCGTTTCTAGACCTGTCAATCACCATCGATGGAACTATGGTGACCGCCTCCGGCTCTGCAATAAACCTGGGGGTGGTCCTGGACGACCAGCTGAACTTCAGAGAGCACATCAGGGCAACGGCACGGTCCTGCAGGTTCCTCCTGGTCAACAACAGGAGGATTCGGCCGTACCTGACCACCTACTCCGCCCAGCTCCTTAGTCACCTCACGTCTGGACTACTGCAACTCCCTTCTCGCAAGCCTGCCAGCCTGCGCCATTCTGCCCCTACAACTGGTCCAGAACGCGGCTGCTCGGCTTGTGTCCAACCTCCCGAAGTTCTCACACGTCACCCCCCTGCTGAGGTCACTTCACTGGCTTCCAGTTGTGGCCAGGATCAGGTTCAAAGTTCTGACCCTGGCCTACACTGCAGCCAATAGGACAGGCCCCATCTACCTGCAGGACTTGATCCAGAACTATGTTCCTGCTCGACCACTTGTAAATTGTAAATTGCTCGTCTACTGCAGGGCGACTTGCACTTCCCTCCCTCCATGTTAACGGCTCTCGCTCATCTCGACTGCGGAGCTTCTCCACTCTAGCTCCCCAGTGGGAGTTTGCTATTTTATAACTTATAACATTACTAGGGATAGCTCCTATGTTGTGAGAAAGTTGTGCTTCATCGGATTTGCTTTGTATGTTACGTTCCCTAGGAAGACCCAGACGCAGACCACAGAATAATTCCAAAGGGGTAGTTTATTGTCCGTTCCTTAAATCAAGCCAGGTAGTCAGAGATAGCGAGGTACAAAAACGACAGGCAATAGAATAGTGAGAGACAATCCAAAAATCAGTAAACCAAAAAAATCAAAAAGCTAAAGTACAAAAGGGCTAGGCAGGAGAATAGTCAAAAACAAAAGCTAGGTCGTAAACGGTAATCAAAACAAGGCAGGCAAGGGCAAGGCAAAAGAATGGTCGGAATGCAAGGTTGTCTCAGGAAAAACTATCAAATCTCTGGCTAGGAAAAAGGCGTAGACACAGGATGAGTAGATCAACGTTCTGACAAAGGACTGAAGAAAACACAGGGATTAAATACACAAGTAACTAATGACACAAGAGGAATCAGGTGTGTGAGAGGGAGGGACTCCAAACGAGAGACAATGAAATACATCTGGGAAACAATTAAACAACCACAGAGACAACTAGGGAAAACGCGGACTGGATTCCAAACATACACAATGACAGATGACCTGGAGTTACAGGAAATCGTGCATAGAGTAAGATGACAGGAAGAGGAGATCAGATGCAGCTGAGAATGATTAGCAGAGAAAGAACAGCATGAAAAATGTGCGCTCTAATATGTTAGTGAGATTAGTAACTATACACACACCCCTGCCGTTAGTATGATTAGTAAGTATATACAAATTAGTCTGTTAGTGGAGTTAGTAGATCTAATCTTATCGTTAGTCTGTTAGTGGTAATTAGTAAATCTAATTGCTCAGAGATAGGTAAGAAGCAAGAGGGAAACCGAACACCAATGAAAACACCGGAAAAGTACAGAGACGTAAACTGGGAGTGACAGATCGAATGTAAACAAGCAGATACAAGACAACTAAGAAAAAACCGGAAAGTAAACAAGATGCTGGAAAATAACAAATACATAACAGACAGATCACAGATCCTTACATTGTAGTTGTGTCAATGACCTTCAATATGCACTTATTGTACGTCGCTTTGGATAAAAGCGTCTGCCAAATAACTATAATGTAATGTAATGAATGGCAGCCAGTGGAGTGACCTCTGCATTCTGCATCAGTTGAAGAGGCAGAATGGCGCAGGCTGGTAGGCTTGCGAGCAGGGAGTTGCAGTAGTCCAGGCATGAGGTGACCATGGTCTGGACAAGAAGCTGGGTGTAATGGGTTTTTATGTGGCGGAGATTCAAACGCGAAGATGGGGGAATCAGAAAAAGTCAGCTCACATCAGTTAGGACCAATAAAGGGGAGAAAAACAATAAAAAAGAAAGAAAAAACAGGAAACTAATTACTTGTGGCTAAACAGCCAAAACAAAATCAACCCACTAAAATAGGGCGAACTCGAGAATGAGTGCAATACCTACTAAATCTCCCGAGCTCAATACTGGAGCTAAAACGGGAAAACTAGCAAGGAAAAGAACACCTTCGGCTACATAAGCTCAGAGCCGGAATAGTGTAAAACCAAAACAAACAAATAAAGAAAAACTGTCTCCGTGAGAACAGCAACGGAAAAAATGAATAGCGCAGAGTGCTTACAGGAGGAAAAAATCCTATACCTGAAAAATAGCTAAATAGCAAGTCCCTCATGAACATAAACATCGTTTAATATCACAAGGCTGCTAGTACCTGGCTCGATGCAATGTCAAATGACAAACAAGCACCGGGGAAGCGGAAGTGAGGAACTTGAATACCCTGCAGGTAGAAGCACTGGTGAAAATAATAATGAGGAAGGCAAACCCCGGAATGGAACGTGGAAAAAATCTGATTGATTCACAATCGGGAAACCAGGATGAGAACCGCAAAAGAAAAGGAAATAAAAAGCCATGAACCATGACACTGGGTGGAGTAGGTGGTCAGGTACGGTCGAGTCATCCTGATGTTGTACAGATGATGTTGTACAAAGGAGGATACTGTTTTTTACAATGATAAAAACAGTATACAAAAAATTGTCTTGTATTGTTCATTTGAAGAGCAAAAACAGCCATTCAGCAAAATGGGACAGCACAAAAAGCAACAAACTCAGGTATATCATATGTATTTTTTACAAGATAAATGATGGAACCTGATTACTTTTTGTATTAACAAAAAGCTTATTGTGTAGTATAACCCCTGGTCAAGTATGGTTAGCACAGTGGATAGCACTGTCGCCTCACAGCAAGAAGGCTCACCAAATTTGAATCCGAATTTGAGGGCCTTTCTGTATGGAGTTTGCATGCTCTCCCCATGTCCACGTAGGTTTTCTCTGGGTACTCTGGTTTCCTCCCACAGTCCAAAGACATGCAGGTTGGGCTAATTGGAGACTCTAAATTGCCCATAGGTATGACCGTGTGAGTGAATGGTGTGTGTGGTCTGTGATAGATTGGCGACCTGTCCAGGGTGTATTCCTGCCTCTCGCCCAATGCATGCTGGGATAAACATGTAGCAGGAGTTAATTGAATTAGGGGGTTTGTATAGGGGGACTGTTATCCATAGGGGCACACTTGCTAATTTAAAATATCACAGACAATTATTTTGAATATGCAGCTTAGACTTTATTTATGTTACAATAGGTACATAAGGAATTCACTGTCTTCAGGATGTGGGGACATAAATGTTCACTCTTGACAAAGTGATGTGACATTGACAGCCATACAGACTAAGCACACACTTCTGTACAGCGGCAGGCCAGATGGGCTTCAACTGTCTCTCTCAGATCCACAGTCTTCTCACCAATGCTGCTCAGGCCCTCAGATCTGTTCACATTGGAATCTGAAGGGGAAAACAAAGAAAACATCAGACACTGTCGAAAACATTTTTGCTTTCAAACAATAATTGCAACAACCCTGTTATAACCTGAAAATAAACATGAAATATGTAATGTTGTCTTGAGTATAGATGTGTCTGTGTTTGCATTATGCCATATGTCTGAAGCCAAAGCTGATATCTTACCAGCGGGGATGCAGTGGAAGCCAACAGTGACAGGAGTTGTCCTCTGAGGGCTGCATCCAGGCAGACAGCGGAGCACAGGCTCAACAGAGTAGCATTTAGACTCCTGTCCATCCAGGATCATCTGCTTCTCCAGCTTCACTGACTCCTGCTTTATGTTGCACTCTGGATCAGAGAGAGGCCAAATGTCATCAAGCTGTCACTTAAAAATGGTTCTGAGCTTGTGTAGATAGATACTTACGGCTGGCATCACGGCAGCTTTCTACAGGAAGGACCCAGGAATGGGCAAAGCTCAGAGCGTTCTTGGTAAGGCGTCCACTGGGAGTGCGGAATTCCTGTCTCACTTCTCCATCAGCCTTTCCACAGATTCCACAAGTCTGGCCCTTCATCCAATCAACAGCTCTAACCTAAGAGATGAGGATTTGCCATGAATTAGTTGCACTTAATTTGACAGTGCTCTGTCAAAACCAACTGGGAAAATAAGGCTCTTTTCACCTTCCATGTATTTTTGTCAAAGTAGACCTCATGCAGGCCATGGCTGGCAGCATAGACAGACACTCCATCGCCGTTCTGTCCAATGACAATTGAACCTTCAGAAACAAGAGACTATTTTCAAATACAAATTTCTGTAAAGATTATAACAAGCAAAAGAAAACATGTTGCAAATTTCCTAGAAAAACATGTAACATTTCAAAAATGACATTATTCGAAATAGTGAGGACCTGTGGGATGTTCGTAAGGTAGGCTGGTGGTAAGAACTTCTTTCCCGTTGATCTTCATCCGCACTTCATTGTCGCTGGAGTACAGGTCAACATCCCTGGAAGAGATGCACAAGAATGCTGCTTAGGACATAGTGAAATGCAATGCATCTGCATTGCCTGAGTCTTTAAATATGGAGGTGAGTATGATCTTTACTTACATGTCAGCGAGTTTCACTGTGATATGGTGCTGCTCAGAAGCTGGATCCTTCTTCATCAGAACCATGAACTTAAGCTCTGGGGTGCAGTCCTGGGCCAGTACTTGGTAGCAAGAGATGGGCATTTCATTCTTGTACCTTCTGTTGTTGAATGTGGTCACGATATCATTGGCCAGACTGCACTGCACTGGAGGGGTGTAGGAAAACAACATTATAATGTTATGTTTATAGTTCTAGGATTACACATGGCAGTAATTACAATTGTAATCTAAAATGTAATATCGTAAAGGTGCATTATGTATTTGAAAAATTCAACAACAATGGTAGTATTACAACAACCCACCTCCACTGACTTCAGCAATTCTACTAGCCATGTCCTGTTGCATTTGTGCACGAGCAGCAGCTCCAGCTCCAATAGGCAGGGCAATGGGAAGGGCCACAGCCAGTTTATACAGGGTCATCTACAGAAAACAGAACAATTCAGATGTGTTATAATGTACTCTTACCATCATTAATCTAAAATCAAGCTATTGTAAGGAATGATGCCTGTTACCCTTGGTGTTTTCATTATAACATTGATGGTCCTTTCAGAAGTGGCAGCAACAGTAAGTTTAATCTGTCCTGCACTGTTTTTGGGTCTGCCCTCATTTATTCCAGCCATGAGAGCAGCACCAGGGATGTATTCAGAGATCCTGCATCAAGGGTGAATAATACAATGAGTAAAGTGTTCAAGAATATCAATAGATTCAGTAAAAAGACTATCTTCATTAAAGTTGAATTCAGGATAGGTTACTGTACATGTTAGCGTATTGCTTAACAGCACTGGGAATCTTGGTCCACTCCAGCTTCATGCGAGCTGCAGGGCTTGCGCCCATCAGACCAGTCTCTGCCTTGACAACTGCTGCATATTGCTGGCATTCTGCTCCCCAGCCAATCTTGGCCTAGACAGAAAAAATATATATAAATTGAATTGAGTGTTATGTCACTCAGGAAAGAAGTTTAAATTAATATATAAAACTGACAGAATGCGGTACTTGAGGATATTTGGTCTCACCATGGCTTTGTGTTTGCTCAGCAGGATTCCATCAGCGCACATCTTCCAGTTTTCATTTTCAGCGAGTGCAGCCATTATGACCTGCACCCTAGCAGCAGTAGCATCCATGTAGGCTGCAATCTGGTATCCCTGCATCTTTCCATCAGCCCTCACCGCACGAACAATAATGGCCATGGCAGGGGGTACAGCATCTCCAAGGTATCTGTTCTGTAGGGACAGAGAGAAACGCAGTTGCCTAAGTATGCTGATTCATTACAATGTAACAGTATAAGTCTATGAATCAGGAATATGTGAGGGTGTTTCTACCTTATTGTAAATGGCCTGAAAGCTGGCAGCACTGCTTCTGCTGACGCTGCTGCTCACACTTCTACCGACTTTGCCACTGACTCTACCGCTAACACTGCTGGTTCTGGAACTGGAGGACATCATGGCCCTGGAGACACCTTTAGAAACGGCATGCTGCAAGAGAGGGGTCAGACCCATTAGGAAACACTGATATTACTTAAGCATTTCCTCAAAGCCCTCCTTCAGAAGAAATCTTACCTGGTGGATGTGGTTTTTGGTGAACTTGTAGTCGTAGATTTCCGCCTATAGAACAAAAAGGATATGAATTGGTGAGCATAACTTCTGTATTTCACTTAAAGAGGACCAGAAGTGAAGCAGTGCCTCACCCGAGACATCCGGGAGCTGGAGGAACTGACAGAGCGACTGACGCTCCAGGCGCTGATCTTCTTGGAACCTTTGTGAGCCCTGTGCTTTCTGCTGCTGCTGCTGCTGCTGCTGCTGCTGCTACTGGAGCTAGAAGAAGGGCTGCTCTTGCTGAGGCTCACCGCACGCCGGCTGGAGGAGCTACGTGAGCTGGAGGAGCTGCTAACATTTCTCATTCGCTTCTGTGAAGAATATAAGATGATGCTAAATGTTGAGGAATACAGGCGAGTAGTGTTCATAGATCCCCAAAAACATATATTTTAGCATGCCTTTAACACTGTCATTTTTCAGGTTGGCTGTTGTTAAGCCAGCTACCAGGTATCTAATGTATAATCACGTGACTTGTTGCTCAGAATTACGCACCATTCCAGTGTCCAGGATCTTTTTCAGTTTCAGCAGGACAGTCTTTCCCTCTGGAGTTTCCTCCTCATCTCTCAGAGTGATCAGTCTGATTATTCTTGATGCTGCCTTGGGTCCAACCTGGACTTCAATCAGCACTTTCTCTATGGCCACTTCAGCAGCTGTTGCAAAAGAATGACAGAGAGTTAAGTACTGTATTGGAAGAAGAGATGGCAGTTATTTTACTTTACCACTAACAACTACATACATGTACGTATATTCTCCTGATACATGTATTCTAAATGTATGGTCATTCAGTGGAATTGGAATATTTACCTGGTTTCACACCAATAATGACAGCATGATCTCCAACCAGTTTGTAAAGAGGGCAGTTTCTGAGAAATGCTGCATTCTGGGAGGTTAGCTCAAGACATGCTTTCAGTCCAAAGGTTGTGAACATGGCACAGAATGTTTCTTGAACCCTTGCAGAAATGGCTTTCAATTTGGGCTCAGGTGAAGCATTATATATTATTTCGGATGATTTTGACTGCAAAAAGGCAAAAAGGAGAATTATGATATCAAAAATTGATAGAGGAACGTTAAATTTATATTTTTAAATATTTGGGAATCAATATTTTTTTGTCTTCCCTGCAAAATATTACTTTTGTTTTCAACATGTATGGATAATGATCTTTTTCTTACCAAACCACCAGCCGCAGAAACGGCTGCATTAGATGTGAACTTCTCTCTGGAGAGCTCGGCTGCAAGAGCCGCAGGCACCATTGGAGTGCTTCTAGCAGAAGCAGCATCTTCCACATTTCTTGCAACAGCAACGGTCTCAAAGCTGTTGAGAAAGGACTTCTTTACAGCAGCCGAGATGAGATACAATACAGTGAGAATGCATTGTTCTAGTAAAATATTTATTGAAATATAAACTGTTGAAAAAGGACATAAGAGTGGCCATGAAATGATATATAATCATTGGCCATGGTAAGGCTGAAAATATATAGTGATCATTGCAGATCATAGCTCATAAAAACAATCTAAGTCCACAATATGTGTATATGTCCTTCCTCAGCAGTGATGCATACCGGACAGCTGCAATATGATCTGGAGCGTGAACAGGCAAAGCTTCAATCTTGTAGGTGCCTTGAGCAATGTCAATTCTTGCAGCAAACCTCAGAGGGATGATTGTATGCACTTTAGCTTTGGCCATAACTGCAGCCTGAATAAAGGCAGTATTCACTCCCATAACACCGAATGCGTGCATGGCAATGCTGTAGAAAGCAGATAAAAAAGTCATTAATTTACAAAGTTTATAATTCACATTTTTGCCATTTTACAAAAAAGTGCTTTCATCTACCTTGGCGTAATCTCAGCTTGCAGTTGAATATCAGTGTTCAACAGCTGAGCAACATGGAAGTTTTCAGCAGGTGCAGGTGTGAGGGTGGCTTTGACTGTGAGTGTAAAGATACATATTAGCCGAAAGAAGCAGAAATCCTTTATTGAACAGTGAAATATCAAACTGCCTATTTTTGATGAGAACTTACTGTTGGCAGTAGCAGCAGCTACAGCTGCAGTGTACAGACTCAATTCCATGGGAATACCAGCAGCAGTGGGGAAGATGCGACGCACCTCAGCAACCAGCAGGGGCTTGGCCCACTGGATTGCAGCTCCAGACTGCAGTGCATTCAGCATGTGCTTCACCATTGCATGTCCTGCAGTAGCTTCAGTTGTACACTGTAGCCAATCACATCCCAATGTGCAGAACAGTGTCAACAAAATACAAAAAATGTATTAGCAGTTGCAACTGGATAATATTTTCTATGTAAACCATTTATTTGCATGGAAACAAAGACAATACCTGCATTGCCTGCTCAATCATGGCTTTGTCCATGTTCAGAAAAGCAATTTCTTGACCGAACAGTTTGAAGTACATGGAGGCCAGTGGTTGGTTACCTGGTGCTGCTTTCCACTCTGCGAGCTGTGGGATAAAAAAGAGTTAAACCAGTTTTCTCAAATGTTGAAGCTGTTTTGTGATTCTGGAATCAGAACATTTTCACTGGGACTTACAGCCTTCAAGACACGCCTCATCTTGGTCATCCTGTTAGCAGCACCACTAGCAGCAGCAGCAGCAGCTGGTGATTTCATAAGAGCCTCCTGAATTCCTTCAGTTCTAACTCCCAACTGAGACAGAAGAACAGTCTGGTCAGTTCAAACAAGTTCACAGTTCTTTAGGATGTTTATTATGCTAGAGACTGTTCATTTTTACCTCCAGAACATTAGCCGCTGCCCCAGCAAAGTAGGCACGCAATTTGGCCACAACAGCCCTGGGCAAAATGGTGGCAGCATCATTGACAATGACAGCGCTGGCAGCAGCTCCAGCCATTAGGTTAGCTGTGAAAAAAACATCATTAGTCTTGGTAAAATTATTTAATGATTTAAAGACAGAAAATATATCATATTCATATGGTATGGACATGTCTTAAAATCTTCAAGGTTCTTACTGCTGTACGTAGTAAGATGGATTGCTTTGCTGAAACGGTAGCTCAGTCTGTCTAATTTGGGGCTCAGGATCTTGACAGCAACATTACAAGCAGCAGCACTAAATGGGAAGAAAAACATTTTTTTGTGTTTATTCACATCCATGTTGAAGATTTTCTGGTTTAAGATAGAAGTGAACATATGCTCTTACACTGGGGCCAAGTCAGGGACAGTGCTCCTGGTCAGGGCCTTCATATGAGAGTAGGTGAAGCTGGCCACTTGCAGACTGGTCTCTTTCTGCAGAGCATCAGCAATGGCAGCCACCAGACCCATGGTTGGCCTGGTCTCAAACAGCACAACACTGGCCACAATGCGAACCTCTGGATGAACAGTTCTGTCCATGAACAGCTGCAGAGCCACTTCCTGGACCTGGAAAATGACAATAAGTGAACATTTCATTGCAATGATTGGCCTCAAACATGTGAATGTCTAAACTACTTTCATTTTATATATACACCATTAATTGTATTGATTTGTACTTGCCCGTCTACGCTCAAATTTGGCAACATTCCTCAGAGCCATCACAGCATTAGCATGGACACTGATTGGCAGTGTAGCAGCTGCAGTTCCAAATCCAGGCAGGAGCTTCATGATTGTCTTGATACAGGCAGGGTGACCAGCATTCCCCATAACTTTCAGAGCCAGGCTGATCTCAGCCACATCAGCTTTAGCAATAGCATCTGCAGCAATGTCAAGAATGGGCTGGAGAGAGTGGGTGGGGGGAAGATGTTCAGTATGTTCAGAATTGACACTGGGAGATTGCAAATCCATGATATAATATATGAATTTACCTTCATGACAGCAGCTGGGCAGCTGGGGTGTGCAGCACAAAACTTGAAAACCAGGGAGCCGTAACCAAGCATTGCAATTTTACGCAGAATGGGTTTTGTCTGAATCTTGGGGTTGAATACCAAGTTCTGTAGCAATAACACACGTAATTTTAGTATTTTTTCCAACAGCAGATGAAATTAGTTTTGACTACTGAGATCGATCAGATTAGCAATAACACACGTAATTTTAGTATTTTTTCCAACAGCAGATGAAATTAGTTTTGACTACTGAGATCGATCAGATTACCCACCGCCGCAAGCTCGATAGTTGGTAGGTCAGCCGTAACCATATGCATGGCAGCCAACAGTGCCTGAGCCCCCTCAGTTGTGGTAATCTGACCAGCCAGGAACTTCTCCTTGATGAACTTCAGTGTAGCTGGTGTTCCAATGGCAGGGACAGCGTCCAGGATCCAACGTCTGAAACATGTTTCAAAAGGTCCACCCCATAAATCACCGGTGTTTATTTCTTATAGTGTTTTATAGGGCACATTTGTTTTCTATACTAATAAGGTTTTCACATATCTAGGGAAATCTACCTGAAAGCAGGTTTAGCCTTGAATTGAGCCCATATGGCATCAATACTCTCATAGCTGGCTACACGGAGGAGCTGAACCAGCTGCACAAACTTCAGGGGAGCATCCTCGTGGACAGCAGCCATGTTGTTTACCACAAGATGATTCAGGATTTCCACAATCTATACATTTTATAGAAGGGAAAAATGATTAAACCCTTCCAGGAATACAGAAGTGATCATTTCAATACTGGAATTGACGGTTGTTTGTGTTTTTTGCATATTTACATTCTTACCCAAATATCGCTCAATGAAATTGAAACTACAAAACTGTCCATAATACCTGAGCCTGTGCGTTACTGATCCTTATGAGCTGAATGGGTGTCTGGAGAATCTCAGATGCAAATTCATATGCCAAGGACCCACGAGCAATGTAGTCTGCTTGGATAGGTTGAACTGCAACATTCTGGGTCTCAAGGAAAGTCATGACTTGTCTGTGTAGTGAAGCAAATCATGGTGTAAATGTGTGGTGGGAAGTACGACAATAATTTTAAATCAGGTTCAGTAAATTTCACAAATATTTAGCAAATTGTAACTGCTTTACCTGGCCTCCATCTGGGCTGCTCCAGCCATCTCATTG
Organism: Ilyophis sp. 1 JC-2022; assembly: GCA_022702515.1. Classification (NCBI taxonomy): domain Eukaryota; kingdom Metazoa; phylum Chordata; class Actinopteri; order Anguilliformes; family Synaphobranchidae; genus Ilyophis; species Ilyophis sp. 1 JC-2022. The sequence goes on from CM040403.1 coordinate 105,406,517, forward strand.
AAAGGTGTGAACTGGTGAATCTCGTGAACAGTGGCCTCAGCAATCAGAGCACCAGCTGCAGTTGGCTTCATGACGTAGTTGTAAGTCGCAGCTCCCCTCAGGCTCTTTCCCATCTGCAGAAAGACACCAGCATGGTGAATATGCATGAGCAGCAGGTAACATTATCAGAGTCACATAGTTCCTCTAAGTCTTACCTGCTGACAGCGGACACATGTCTCAGTGTATGCCATACCAATATCCTTCATTATTCTCTCCTGGCAGTTGTTCAGATCTTTGGACTTGGTGATGTAAATGCGCTCTGCCTTTGCATCTTCACGGATCACATAGTCAGTCTTGCAGATTCCTTGAGCACCAGCCTGGTAATTACATTAATACAGCATGAATGACAAGCCAGATACAATTGTATTGCAATAACATAATTTCTCATCACTTCTTGACTTACCTCTTGCAGTTCATACACATTCTGGGTCCTTTTGATGTTGAGCTGAAGTATGTTCAGGATACCTCTGTGTATATTCAGAACTGTTGCAGAGACTCCAGCAGGAGCAAATACCTTCCCTACGACACCGTTAGTGTACTCAAACTTGATGGGAATAAGCAGCTGAGCAGCTAGGGCCTCTGTGAGTTTTGCAGCTGGGACAAATGGATCTGTGGGCCAGATACCACTGTACTCAAAGATCTGAGGGTCCATGAGCTGGGAAGACAACATTTTAATTAAATAAGAAATACAACTCAATCATAGTTGACTCATTAATATGTATACTCTTTTAAAAATGTAATGCAGCTCCTTAAACAGAGTGGGTATTGTTTTCACTATGCACACAAACAAATCCTTTCAATTACAAACAATATATCCACGTGAAAAAATTATACCAATGTAGACTTGATGGTATTTCATACTTTGCAATACACTACACTCCAACTCGCAGCAGGGCGACTCACACTTCCTTCCCTCCATGTGAATGGTTCTCCCTCGTCCCAACTACGGAGCTTCTCCATCCTAGCTAGTGGTGTAACAGAATCCCATTTGTCTATGAACTGCTCAATCACTGCCTGCTTTTCCATCATGGCTTGAACCTCTTCAGATTCTACCTTGACTGACCCATCAAGTAGCACTTTAATGTAATATTTCTTTAATGTATCTTCTTCTTGTTTCTTGTATTTTGATTCTCTAACACTTTCATGTAGCACTAGTGTCTTTTTGTTGAAGTTTATCGTGTCTCTCGTAATCGGGCTTCACTTCTCCAAAGACTTAGCCATAGCTTACTGACTTAGTCTTAAGACTAAGCCATAACTTACTGTGTGAACTAGACTTGATGCTCATGGCTATGGATAGCTGCTACTTTATGATGGAACTCTACTTTATCTGACCTGTTTGTAGTTGTCTCAATGCACTTATTGTATGTCGTTTTGGATAAAAGCGTCTGCCAAATGAAAGTAATGTATACTTAAATACTTAAAGTTGACATGATTTAGCTTGAAATATACTTCAATTACTTTAAAAAATCTAAATATATTCAAGTCTCCATCTTTTCACTTATAAACATATAACTTGCTTGACTTTATTTTCGGTATACATTACTATTGTTTGACATGTTTTTTGTGTCTGAGTAAGTTCATGTTTTACCTTTAGCAAGTAGGTATTCTGGGCGACCCCACTGATGAGAATCTTGCTGCTGACCTTCACCCCAGCCCTGGCCAGGCCTGCCTCAGGCAGACCGCCCAGAAGCACTGCTTCATACTTGTACACATAGGTCTTACTGGTGCCAAAGTCTGGTGCTGTAACAACAGCCATTCATGCAACATTAAAAAGCTTGTTTGTTTTAAACATTGAAAAAGCATGATCAAATCACATTAACGCTTTGAATTATATCTCCATTATGAAATGTTTTAATGTAAAAAATAATAAGAAGCCTAATACTCACTTAGGGCGGATTGTTGACCCGCTACAAGAGACAAGGTAACACCATGGTTAATACTACAGCGAGAATCATTTCTGGTAGTCTTGTTTTTATCTGAATTGATTTTATCTTTAGCAAGTCAATTCTTTATTTATTGAAAAACAGTGAAAACATACTCCATTGTTTTTCTAGTAAACTTTCTCATTTTGACTCAATTCAAGATAAAGCTTATCCTGGAACAATTTTTTTAACCTTTTTATTAATCTATTTTTATTGGGATTTTTTAGTTTTTAGCTAAAAATGTCTTACTGTTCTCCATCAATTCAGTAAGACTACACTTCATGCTTAATTGTTACAGACAGACTGCAGGTGCACATTCATGGAATTGTTTTTATTTGATAGTGACAACATTACCAGTATAAACCCTCCCTACTTTCCTTGCCCTCAATAAGGCTTCTTATTGGCTCACACAGTCATGGTACTAGCAGCCACATTTAGGACTTTTAGCCAGATTTTACTTGCAAAGCCACTTATCAAGCTAAATACAGATCCTTTTTTAGATTCTTTATAGCAAAAATATTTTCAGCGCAAAAAAAATTTAAGCATATCTCTGGTTGTTTGTTAAAATTTCAGAAACAAGATAATTTTCAGATTTGATAAGCTTGGAACTAAAAATGTTAATGTACTTACCCACAAGGGCTAGAGTCAGGGCAAGAACAACTGCTCTCATGGCCGATGGGATGTGAGGAACACTGGACACATACTGCCTTTTTAAAGAAAATCTTTGCTGACCACACACTTGTCAGAAACATATCATTAACTAATCTGAGTCTAAACCACTGTCAGATCCAAACTGGTTGGGGCAATGTTGTTTGCTGTTTATCTGGTATTACAGATCTTTTCCAAACAAATTGGACAAAACAGTTGGTCAAATCTGTTCCAGGGTAGGGTAACCTGACCTATTGTGTTGGCTTCCATAAGATGTCAAGTTCAATGTCCAAGTTGCAAAACTTTGTCACCTCTAATTTGTGTATGCTATTTTGTGTATGCTATTTTGTTTGAACTGTTGTCGCATTTAGGCAACAAAAATACAAATTCTCATTTTTTAAGACCATACAAAAATGGGCAGTGAACTGAAAACTGGAAGATATATCTTTTTCTAGGTTTTGTTAATTTTGATTCATTGTAATTATTAATTATAAAAATTTCCAGCAAGAGGAAAGTATAGTTTTAACATTTATAATTCTTGTTGAACTTGTTGACCCAATCATTTATAGATCTTGTTGACCAAATCCAAGTATTTGATGCTCCAAAATGTTTATACCTTTGAAAATTGTTATATTTACTGAATATATTTATGTATGTCAGTTATTTTTTTACTTTTCACCAGTGTTTGAAAGTTGAAATTGTTATGTTGTTATGTGTGAATTAACTTCATAGATTGATTTTTTTTTTTACTTACACTAGCCTACCGGTTAAAAGTTTTAGTACACTTTACTTGTGTTTTAGTACTGTGTTTTTTGTGTAATTTAAGCAGTTTAACTTTTGTAAATGGCACAAGGTAAAAAAAAAATAATAGTCAGAAGTATAGTAGAAGTACAGAATAGTGTCATACATTTTGGAGTTCATAAAAAAACCATCTTTGGCAAAATAAACAGGTGAACAAATACTTTCCATTTTCCAAGAGAAGTAAAATCAAGCTAGTTTGGGACAAGTTGGACAGGAAGGTCAAGGAGAAGCAATCCACACGTGCAGCACGTTTTTGTAAAATAAAAGGTGTTTATTTTATTTTTTTATCTTTGATTGCTTGAAAATTGTGGGCGTACTAAAATAAGAATGTAATGCATGAAAACGTGTACACAAATAAATTAAGAGGATCTAATAATTAAATTCTGTAAATGCATTTTGTTTTTTCTTCCTCGTATCAGAATTCTTGAGTATGTTTTGTTGTACTGGTAGCACCCAATTAAAATGTCCTGTTTGGCTGATGTTTCATTAGTCATAATTCACAGCATAATTAGTATTTATATAGAATACATTAAATTTGATCAATCAGGCTTCATAATTTAAGGAGACCAGGTTGGCATTACAATAAAGTGAATACTGAATAAAAGTTTGAAATATGAATGGTTAGATATGATATATACTGTACATAATAGTGTTTGCCTCTTTATTTCTAGTGACATCCTCAAATGTCTAAATTTTGTAAGTGTATATGATGTGCTTTTTATCTGTGAAAAATTTACTGAAACATGCTTATTTTAAATGCTTATTCAATTGCTGATGATAAGGTTCAGTGAGACCAGATGTTCAATTACCTCTGGGAAAGTAACTGCAGAAAACAGCTACATACATTTTCCACACAAAGGAATGCAACGTTGAGAGGACTCAAATACACCTTTAATAGAGCTTCAAACATGAAACTATATAAACAAACATGGCATATGAGCTTATTTAGACAATTTCAAGGCAAACTTCAGTGTTACTTAAGCATTGGTTTAACTATGATGGAGACATGTTTCCAAGGAATACAGTTATGCAAAGGGGACACCACTATAATTATACAGCTATTTCATCATTTTAGTTAACAATTCACTATGAATCAAATAATCTGGGGTTATGGAGATCTAAAAAACAGAAATACAATGTTTGATTACAGGAATGTCAATTAGACTGTTGTCCTATCTCTGACAGACAAATACATCATCATAACTGCTGAATCATGCAGCCTGCACTGCAGAAGGCTCAGCCAGAACACTGGTCTGTTGGGCAAAAACACTCAGTGTGAGATAAAACAGAGTCCATCATGGCTGCTTTTTCCCCCACTGGGCTGGCATAATCATCCATATTTAGAGGGTTATCTGTGGAATATAGCAGAACACACAGGGAATAGCATGCAGGTTTTTCTGCAAACATGATTCATCATGCCAGAGCGGAATGGTGAAATGACACTTCTTTTAACCTTCATACTATGTTCACATTTTATGACTCCTTTTATGTTTGGGGTCAAATTGACCCCAAAAGTTTAAACTGCCACAAAACTGTGTCACCTTTTGTGCAATTGACTAGCCTTTCATCCCTAAATATAAAAAATCTCTGATGAAACATTTAATGTTAGAGCCAGGGGTAAGTTAAAGTTTGTGAAGTTTAAAACCTGTATGGGAAAGTGCCACCAGAAGTACTCTAAAAAAACTAAAACAAGTTGTATATTTTCTTACATTTTATACAGCTACCCCACCAATGACCACAGACAACACCTTTGTATAAATACAAAATTAAGGTTGGTACAGGACTTTTGAAAACATAGCATTATGTTTGTTGTGTGTTTACTATGTAATCCCAACAAAAAAAGTAATATAGTGTCAAAATGAAAAAAATAAGGTTAACCCTATCTCATGGTAGTCATATCCGTCCAAATGACCCTAATCGTGTTTTTCTAAAATTATAAACTACAGTTTTAAGAAAACCAAAAACATCTCGATGCAGGGTTGTTCAAAAGGGTCACTGCTTGCGAAAATACCTATCTCTCTCTAGTGTCACTGCAGGGCAATAAAACAGCACAGTGCTAATAGCCCAAACCATGTTTACAATATAGATATTATACTGAAGTTCCATCACAGGAAAAGTCATTCTATTCTATAGGAACAATAATATATTTTTGTACAAATAACAAATAAACATTCTGTGTTTTTTCCTTGCTTACTGTACAGTACCCGGTACTTTCTGTTTAGACCACACCAAATTTTTTTCTATAAAAATGTTTAATGAAAAAAATATCCTACCTGGTATTAAGCTACAACTGTTTTCTGGTTAAACCTGAAGAGTTTATCGTGTTACATTTCGCCAAAGTCCAGTACAGTTGACATTTCCGCAGCGACCAACAATCACACTTGCAGCCATAATATGTTAATGTAGTTATGTAAAAACACATACTTTTGTACATATTTTTTACGTATATAAAAATGTTGTACGTACGTTTACGTATATAAAAAGGCTATGTATTTTAGGCCTATTATGTATATACTGTATGTGATCATTCTGACATAACCATAAACCATGGATGTGCATTGAATATATTTTTAGATATTGACACTTAAATAAGACTAGTAGAAACTAGGTAAAAAGTGCCTTTTGTGGGCCAAAGTTATATCGGGTTAACTGGTTTTTAATGAGATTACCTGGTTTTTGAATCAAGTCAAATTGACCCAGAACATAATATGAGGGTGACACAAACCTTTTTATGCCGTAGACTGGCTGTCTTATCACGTGTTTCATTTGTGATGCCTAAAGTTCACAATTCTATCATTTTTTAATTCTAAAATTGTATTTTCAAGATTGTACTGTTTTAACTAAGAAACAGGATAACTAAATTACAGATTTGTGTGTGGATGAAAATACTGTAAAGTACTGGAATTAGAGCCCATTATAAAGGTTTTGGCAATACATACTAATACATGTCAGAAAAGCATTCATGAATTGATGTGAATGTAAAAAATCAGGATGACGTTCAGCAGCCATTCTACCTGTTGTGTGGCAGTGGAAGCTGATGTTGAGGAGGGCTGTGCGGATGGGAGAACACCCAGGGGCACAGCGCAGAACTGGCTCAGCAGAATAACAATGAGACGGTTCTCCAAATATGGTTCTCCAAGTCCTGCCCAGGTCCACACGGTCCTGTTGCAGCTTGCAGCCTCAAAGAACAGTTGACAACATTACTTAACATCGAAACACAAGTGAAAGGAAACAATGCACTGGTGAAAACACTATAAGGGTCTTTATTCATTACTTTTCCAGAATTCCAGAATCTTGTTTTAACAAAACAGATAAATAGAACGGTATAATATCTGTACAAAAATAAACTTGTGTGACTAACCACTTATGGTTGACAGTGAGGTCATGCTGTACCTTCTCTGCAGCTGTCATGCATCAACATCCATGAGTGGGCAAAGCTGACAGCGCTATTGGCCATTTTGCCATCTGGCATGTGGAATACCAGGTTTGTCTCTCCATCATTGTGGCCACACATTCCACACATCCTACCCCTCATTATGGCACCAATCCTCAGCTCTGTCCTTTCCCCACTGAAATAGATTCTGTCCAAGCCGTACTGCTCCGCTGACAGCACCAAGCCCTGGCCCTCCCTTTTAACCATCACCTTGCCTGTCGGTTACACAAAAAAATCTTATTTTCACAAATGCTGCTACTGTGACTTGTCTCTTTTGGTCATTATCAGTATCAAGGGGTTTAACTTGATTTTTAAGGCAACAAAAAAAACTGTGTAACACTGCGGTTAAAGAGTTTTCCTCACCATGGGTATCAGTGAAAGGGAGGTTGATGGATGGGATCTCATGATTGTTGTATATCAGTTTCAGCTCACCACTGACTGAGGGTAGTATTTCAATGACACTGAAGGTAAAAAAAAAGAACAATAAATAAGTAGGACTAAGATAAGTCAAAGACTAACCTGACTAACCTTTTGAAAAAGTTATAGTACTTGTCAGTGATGTGAGCCTTCACCACTTGCAGGCGGTCTGATGTAGGGGCTAGTTTCATGAGGATCATGAAGCGGGGGGTAAAAAGACAATCCAGGGCAAGAATATGGAAACATCCAGGGGGCATAGCATACATGTACTGTACCCCATCAAAGGTTGTGAACCTCTCTCCTTCTGCAACGCATTCTGCTGTGAAAGTGAAAATGGAATTAAATATGTCAGGACTGTCTCATAGAAAGTTCAAAATAAATCAATAACGGGAAACGAGAAAAAATGAGAAAACAGTGTTATAACTTCTTTATCTACAGTAGTCTACTTCACAAATAGAACAAATTCATTGTTCTTACATGAGGATAACTCAGCCAAATTGGTTATGGTCTTACTGAATCTGATTGCAAGATCAGAAGGCTTCGGTATGCCATCAGTGGGGATTGCAAATGGAAGTGGAACATTCCACTTGTAGATTGTCATCTGGAAATAGATGAACAAACCAATTTTTGTGTGAAAAACAAAATGTCAGATGGTCAATTAACACATTTTAAGCTCAAACTGTGACCTGCCTCTGGTGTCTTTAGAATCATATCTAAAGAACTTGGTGAAGGAGCAGCCAGATATAAGGATAATTGTTTTGATGGGTTTGTTTGCCACTTTTCTGTAAATCCTAAAATTTCTGCTGTCCAAGGCAAATATGCGCCTAGTCTGCAAAAAGTGGATAAAAGAATATAGTTAGTAACCATCTTATATGGTATGAATTGCTTTAAAATTCCCCTGATTGCATTTTGTCCTAATGGAATATAGTAGTGACTTTTATGCTAAGTACATTGTCTTATTGGTAATAGGCCCTGACAGGTAATACATTCTAGAGAGGGGAATTAGAATTTTTAAACAACAAGTAACAATAAATTGAAACATACACTTTTCCAGCATATTTCATTGTTGGAGGGATCCTGTCCCACTTGGCTTTCATTTTAAGGGCAGGGTTTGTTGCCAAGCGACCAGTCACTTCCTCCACAGTCATTTTATACTCCTGACAATCTTTGCCCCATTGCATCACCATCTGTGGGGCATCCAAGGAGGACAAGATGTAATCACACTCATGACTGACAAGGGGGGCACAACCTCTTTACTTTAAATAATAACATATAATGAGGGCCACCAGTCCTGGAGGACGCGATAGCCTCTTTCTCAAGCCACTTCTCAAACATTTGCACCACCTCTGTCATCTAAGCTAATAAAGTCATTGGCACTAATTAAGCATGGATGATGATTGACGGCAATGTTTCCAAGCCACACTCACATGTTAAATTAATTTTTATTACTTACTACTGTGGACATGCTGCAGTATTTTTAAATGTTGTACAGGGGCATGTTAGTTTTTGCTAGAAGTAGTGGGAAATGCCCGCATTAAACATGAGAGCAGTCATATAACATTTAAGTTGCACAAAAAAAGTTACATTAAAAAAATCATATCAGTAATAATAAAATAGTTAGCAACAAAAAAAAAAGATAAAACAAAAAAGATTCATGAAATAAAAGTGGTGAATGTCATACAAAGTTCAAATGAAAAATTATATTTTATTATGGCCGGTTGTTTAACATTCTCTTCTGTGATGTTTCACAGTTTCAATGTCAGTTTATTATAAGCTTTTTATTGTTATTGATAGTTTATTGTTAAATTGCTAGTTGTGCAAAATAAATTAAATCTGTCTGCAGTCGGTATTCGCTCAAAGACATGCATTTAAACTTTCAAACATGTTTACTTTGCTTCCTTTGACTCTACATATTAGATAAACTAATAGTTTTTAAAATAAATGTCTCAATTAGAAACTGAATTGTATGATTAGTCACTTGACGTGCAGTTGGAGTACCTATGGGGACTCCTGGAGGATAACCATCAAAATACAAGTTTAAATGCCTGCAGGTCACGTGGTGGGAAAAACTGGTGACTGGTAGCTCTACTTACAATAGGTCTTCACTACAGTACAACTGTATGTTAATGGATAGAAGTGCTTAAGCTACATGAAAACAACTAGCTTGATGTGTGTGTGTGTGTGTGGGGGGGGGGGGTACTTACAAGTGCTTTGTGGTCATTCTGAAGCTCAGCATCTACACAAACTTTCCACTTCTCTGTGCTACCCAGTTCCATGACCATAATTTGCACTCTGGGCTGGGATATTATGGTGTCTGCATAAACAGCCAGCTCATAACCCTGCATATTCCCATCACTGGTCCTGGCATGAATTACAATGGCAAATAAGGGTGGAAATGAATCTTCCAGGTTCTGTAAATTGCAAAACAATGTGAATCATTTTAAATGACATAGCTTCCTACTTTTAAAACTTTACTTTGCATATCTACTTAACACACGATCACAACATTTTCTGACCCTGCAAGCATTCTTGTACTATTCCTATTCGTGCTTTCCGGCTGTAGAATATGCTGCCTATTAATGTTCATGTCCAAAGCATATTTAGATTCCTGAAAGGATAGTGCTAAACATTTGGTTTTGAGGTCAACTGGCCAGAATCAGCTACATCGTATCACAATTACAATGTTAATAGCTCTAGTTTCATTGTACCTTGTCAGTGGTCAGTTTTCCTCTGAGTTGTCTCAAGACCCTGACCTTCAACCCTATAACTGGGTTCTCAGCAATGGTTGACATCTGAATTATTTTTGCTGCAGATTTAGGCCCAGTCTGAATCTCTATCTCCACTCTCTCTAAGGCAGAACTTGGAACTAGGAATTGAGGATAAATATTCAGTACAATGATTGGATATGAAAAATCGCTTCCCAAAAATGGCAATGCAGAATGGAATGGTCATGTTATTTTGCTTGGTGTGTTTTTATTTATTTACCTGGCTTCAAAGAGATTGTTAAGCGGTTGAATCCAATGACTTTACAGAGAAGCATACCAACTAGGTTAGCATCATTCTGTGACTGGGTCTCTAAACACACTTTGAATCCAAAGGTTAGAGCTTCAGCACACATGGCATTCTGACCAGCTGATGCGTGGAGACTCTTCTCAACTGTAGGGGTCTCTGTTTTTGTGGACATGGTTTCATCAGACAACTAGGACCAGAAAAATGCAGAGAGAGGGAGGGCGACAAACAATTACTATTAAAAGGTTTTATTAGGACTATAATATCTGCTGTTATGTATTCAAGGCCACCAAAAACATAACAACCTCAATAATGTTAGCTGTAATTACAAAAAACAAATGGAAAAACACAATGTTGCCAGTATCTGTGCCTTTCAGCAACGATCCTTGGAAGATTTAAACAAAGACTTCTTGCCCAGAGACTTACGTCTAAGTCTGTTCCTTCAGGGTGTAGGGCCTCAGGTTTGAAATGGGATTTTAGAGCATAGTTTCCTGTAGATTCTGGCAGTAGCTGAACTTTTTTATCTGCTGTGGGATCTTCGGTATTTCTTGTGACAGAAAATGCATCGGTTCTTTCAAAAGAATACATGAAAATGAATTACATTATTACATACAATAAACAATTACTTTCTTACAATCTATAAATTCTAATGTGAAGAGAAGACATACAGCACTGTGTATAGTAAAACAATAGATGGCAGTGTAGCATAATGTGTGGGGGACTGAGCATATAAATCTGAGTTTAGAACTCATAAAGGGTATATAAAGGGTCTGATGTATCAAACAAGCCTTTAACCATCACTCTGCTGCCAGAAATACAATAGATATGGATGGATCACTTGAAGGGTTTCTTCTCCTGACTTATTTTTCCATATGTAGGCTCCAGTCCAGCCTTCGAGCTATGAGTTCAATAGAAAGATTAGTCAGGAGAAACAACCCTTAAAGTGATCCATTCATATCTACTGTATTTCTGGCAGCAGAGTGATGTTTAAAGACTTGTTTGATACAGCAGACTCTTGATGACTTAGAGCCACTTAGCCAACCATGTGTTCTATACTGTTCCAGTGTAATTTACAGCTCAATCTAGTCGCATCCCCCAATATCCATAGAGAGATCCATTCAAATGCGAGACATTATAGTATTGCTTGTAAGAGTATCAGAAAATAAAATATCAAGAGTCTTTTGATGTTGTTGGATCACAGACATCAATGAATTCATGGCATACAAAGATTATGCGACCAAATATTTAAAATATGGCTTCTCCACCAAGTATTAAATACATTTAATTTAGCGTGTTCAATACTTTTTTCCTGTGTCATTCCACTTTATTGGGCATAACGTTTTTCAAAGGACGGGAATATTACAATTTCTTTAGATGTGTAGTTCTATTGAGTTAATACCAATGTCTGCTCAAAATTTTATTTAAATAGCTGCATTGGAAATATGTTTTATAAAAAAAATGTTGACTCGTCAAATACTTATTTCCCCCACTGCATATAAAAAAGACTTGCGCTGCAAATACTTTGATGTAAGCAATTATTAAGCTGAAATATGAAAAGAAAAATGAAAGGTCAAAGTGTAAAAGAAGCCAGTGGTATACTGTACCTCACAGTCAGAAGGTCTGCTTCTCTCAAGCAAGGTTCATACTGCAGCTTCAAGTTCTTTTCTTTTACATCAATTGTAGTAGTGAATTTGACTGGAATGGTGGTGTGTGTCATCAGGTGGAACTCTCTCCCAACCTGAATAACCTCTGTGTTGATCCCCACAGTGGCTTTGGTGTTCACAGCCATACTTGAAAGTACATCCACAATTACAAGATCTTCCACAATCCACATTATAAAAATAATTTAACTGAAATATTTCTGTTTTAAAAAAAAAGATTTGTCCTTGATGACTTGATTTAATGACACCGTCAGTTATGTTTTATAAGTGAATGATAAACATGCTTTTCAAGTACCTCAAGGTGCCATCAGTTGAGATCTGGATTTCAGAGTTGAATAATTGGGCCAAACTCGACTCACCTGTGGGAACTGGCAAAATTTTCACTTGCGCTAAAGAGGGAGACAGAATTCAATGTCAATTAGCTCAATCACACTGGTATTGGAATCAAAAACCTCCATATTCTTTGATTGAGATTTTTTACTTTGATCATTGTAAAATAATTCTTGTGATCGGTCTTACCAGTCACCGAGGCAGTGGCCACAGCAGTAGAGACCAGGCTCATTTCCAGGGGCAGGCCAATTGAGGTGGGGAAGATGCCTCTCAGTTCTGCTACAAGAAGGGGTTTGGACAACTGCAATGTTTTTCCTTCCTGCAGCATTGCCAATACCCTCCAGATCATGGTGTGTCTAGAGATGGGCTCTCTAACAACCTTTGATGTGCACAGGCAAAATCAGGTATGGTACAACTTAATCGTTTTATATACCGTAAACACTCCTAAAACAGTATGGTAGGCCATACAAATGTGGTTGTTACAGTAACTGAGTATCTCCTAAATAAATATACCTGAAACATTTCTTCAATTGATTTCTTATCCATACAGGCATAGAAAATCTCTTGTCCAAACATCTTGATGTATACCGATGCCAGGGTTTTTCCAGAAGGGACATATTTCCATCTGCTGAACTGCTCAAAATAATGTTCAAAAGGAGATGTTGTTCACCTCTGAAATCGATTTCTGACATTCCTAACCAACCAAAATAGTATGCTATGTACTAGCATTTCTTGGGTAAATGTATTTCTTTTAAGACAATCTGATAATAGTCCAGTTCACGTTCGTACCACCCATTTGTCAGCACAAGTATATTTTTCTGGAGTTAAAATTATAATTATAAAAATAAAAAGTCTCACCAACTTCAAAACCTTCTGGATACTCGTTGATGCTGTTGTAGCTTGGGATTCCTCGTTGTTCTTCACAAAAGTATCTTCCATACCTTCTGCATGAATACCAAGCTAGACAAAAGTATAAACAAGACTAACTGAATAGGAAGCGGAAGTGTGAAAGATTCTATAGTATGTGAACACTATTGCTTTGCATTATAGATCATACAGTCCTTTCTTTGAATATGCACATGTTATGTTTTCAGTATTAATAGTGAGTGAATATCAGAAGATCATTATAAAAATTTCTGACTATAAAAACCTTAGTTGTAGTAACCCATACCTCCAAAGGCTCAAATGTTTTATCCAGGAGGTATGCATGAACTTTGAAAATAAAAAACTTTGGGATGAGGCTGGCTGCATTGTTCACAAGGTAGATGCTAGCCGCAGCTCCTGACACCATATTGTCTACAATGGAAAATCAGATGTCATTTTCATATACTTAAATATAAATATAAATAAATATATGTTATGTTTAAAAATTTTTTTTACATTGTCTCAAAATAATAAAATGTATTTATTTTTGTTTAATTAAAGAAGGAACACTCAGTAATTATAAGTAGTCTTATAAACCAACAAACTCACATTTATACAGGTTAATGTGAAGAGCCTTGCTGTATCTATAACTTATTTGATCAAGCTTGGGGCTGAGAAGTTTCACAGCAGCATTACATGCAGCAGACCTGTAGAAAAATAAAGCCAGTAATAACATTTGTCACATATTGTGTCTTCCTCAAGTCTGAATGAAGATTATGTCCTGGCAAGAGGAAAGGCGATTTTAGCTTACAGCCTCTTATGCCCAGGTGCCGCACTCCTGGACAGGCTCTTCATGAGGGAATAAACAAAGCTGGCAATTTGTAGATTTTTCTCGTCTGTCAAGGCTTCAGCTACTGTAGCTAGCAGAGCCAGGGGTGGTTTAGCCTCCAACAGGACTACAGAAGCCAGAATCCTAATCTCTGGCTGCTGACTCTTATCCATAAAAATCGCTAGGCTGATCTCTTGTACCTGCAAGGATAAATAATATCAAGATTTACTCATTGCCACAATAGGTTGTATGACTTTTACTGAGCATTCATCCTGTTCTGATTTAGTCAGTGTATTTTGACAAGGATCTCACCCTTGTAGGGTCCTGTTCTGCAATATTCCTCAGGGCCATCATTGCATCCACTTGAACTTTGAGAAGAAACTCTGGGCTTACGGAGGAAAGCCCAGGTAGGATCTTCATTATGGGCTTGATACTAGCTGGACGGCCTGCATTACCAAGGGCTTTCAAGGCCAGTACCAAATCATCCTCTTTGGCAGTACTTAATGCAACTTCAGCATAGTCATGGAGTGGCTAGCAGGCAGAATAATAAAATAAAAAATGTCTATATATAGTATAACCAAAGACAGTACGTGTCATATACATGTGTTTTACTTGCAAAGATCATACAATTTTACTTGTTAAAATATACCTTTAAAATGGCATCTGGGCAATCTTTGTTCATCACACATAATTTGTTCACCATTGATCCATAGGCCAGCACAGCGAGATTGTGCAAACTGGGAGAGTCAATGTTGTCCCTTGTGAATATGAGATCCTGTACACAAGATTCAGGAATAGTTGTGCACCAAAGTTTTAGTTAGTTTGGGTGGTCCTATTTTAACTAAACAGACTGCTAAGATAAAAGGGTTCATGAGTAAACTCACAGCTGCTATCTTCATAATATCTTGGTCAACCTGAACGAGGTGCATGGAAAGGACAAGGACCTGGCTAGCCTCAGCAAAGGTCAGCTCAGACTTTCTGATTCTTTCAGCAATGAATCTAAAAGAAACCAAGTTGCCAACAGTAGGTACTGCATCCAGGAACCAGCTCCTTAGAACAAAATACACCAAGAAGCACTTTCAGAAATAAAAAGGGAAAGGAAGGCTATACTGATGGCCTTTTTAGCAAGACAAAAAACACCAGTCATAATTTCTACCCAAAGCATTCAAGCTCATTGAATGTCAATAAATTCAATATTTTTTTGAATATTTATACTTTGTTTATACCTGCAACACTATTACAATTCATAGTACACAATATTTTAAAATATTCTTGAACTTGAATTAGATTTTTATATTATTGCTAATATTACTTGTGAAGCCTTGCAAGGAATTGAAGGTGTATAATTGTTGGCCACATTTTTTAAAAATCCAGTTTTTTTGAAAACTCAAAATATTTGGCAGTTTTGTAGAGGGCACTATGTCACATCTTATGACACTCAAATATGTATCGTATGTCACCTGGTTAGACCACAATATCCAATAGAGCCTCAAAATTTGGTATTTTCAGAGAAATCATTATAAATGAAATGTCGAAAACCACATGACCATACCGAACATTTTTGAAATACAGTTGGTAAACGTCATCTATCATTTTTAGGTAAAGCAAAAAAGTAAACAAAAGACAATAATTTCCAGGCATTGCATAAAATGCACACATTAATGACTCAATGCTGAGCCAAAATTCTAACTTGGTCTGTGGATTGGCCACTTTATAATTGTTGCAAGTTTGTAATAGATGCTGTATATGAATGCACCAAGCTAAAAAAACAAATGCAGAATGCTGATCATTTTTTAAATTGTATTCAAAAACATATTTTTCTGAACCACAACACTGAGGTGCATGACATTTTGCAGGCATGAGCCTTCATAAAATTGTTCAATTGTACTGTGTAGTTAAACTCCTATGTTGTAAAAAAAACCAAACATGCTTAGCCTCTAGCCATTGCTGCTTGGAGCTATGTTGCTTACCTGTATTGCTGGGAATTTGCATATTGCTTCCACACCCCATTAATATCTTCAAAGCTGCATCTACGCAACAACTGAATTAATTTAAGAAACTGGTTTGGGGCATCCTTGTGGACTTTCTCAAAATTTTTCAGAACCAGTTGCTGTAGAATGTTTATTACCTTTTAAAATAAAATTAAGAATTACTATTTATTCCACAATAATCATATTTTCTTAAAATAAATTTAATCAAATTTAATTAAAAATGTATGCACCCACCTCAGCTTTTAAATTCTCTACGCTGAAAGGCAATGTTGACATCTGATCGATTTCAGAGGCAAATTGATATTGAATGGGTCCACGCTTCTGAAATTCCAGGTCTGGAAAACTTCCTCTTGCTTCTTTCACCTCTACCAGCGTGAGTTTCTGACTAATGAAATACAATTGCCAAAACACATGAAAATACATAACAGGAGAAATAAAAATGATTCCCAATGGTCATGAATATGTACCTGGCCTCGCAGAGAGATGCTTCACCCTTATCATTGATGGGTGAAAACTGGTATATAGCTTTGGAGGTCACATCAGTAATCAGAAGACCAGGAATGTTTTTAAGAGGTTTCAAAGCATACTTGTAGATGGCAGTGCCCAGAATGTTCTTTGAAACCTTGAATTATAAGAAAAGGAACTAAATACACTTGGTTTGAATCATCACACCACATTTTATAACCAATATTTCGTTTTGAATGTTAGTATTATTAAACAGTCAAATAAATCCTATTAATCCTCAAAATAGGACCGACCTCATTACTGGAGGAGGGCTTGTGAAGATAAGCCATGCCAGTGATCCTCTGTACTTCCTCCTTACAGTTGGTTAAGTCTTTTGATTTTGTAATACTGATTTGATTACTTCCATTTTCCTGCTGGATGACATAGTTGGTATGGCAGGTTCCTGCAATATCAGGCTAAAACAAAAGAATGTATTACAAGAGGCTTGTAATAGTTTACTTGCCAAAAGATAAGTCTGCTTGCTCGCTTGCTTGTTCATTAATGAAAGTAACTCTTTGTGTAGTCTACATGCATGTAAAAAAATAATCCAGATTGTTCAACATAATCCATATAAAAATGTTCTAACCTCTTGCAGTTGGTAGACAGTCTGCGTGTTTTTCATTGTCAATTGGAGCATGCTTAGAATGCCCCTGTGGATGTTGACCACAGCATTGGACACACCAGCAGGTGAGAAGATCTCACCCACTTTCCCGTTGTCATACTCAAACCTAAGTGGCTGAATGAGCTGTGGTTCAAGCGCCTGGTTTAGCTTGGCCACAGAGATGAATGGAGCATTGGGCCAAAATCCATTATACTCTTGGATGAGTGGATTCATCAGCTGAAACCAAAACAGGGAGTGATCTTTAACTTATAGTGCATCAGATTCAGATTCACCAATTCAACTACTTTTAGTATTGCAACAGAAATGTGAAACAACTTTTGGAATTGTTCATGTATAGTATAACAATAACTGAATATAGAGAATTTTGAGCTGACCTGCAGCAGGTAAGTATTTTGGGAAATCTCAGTGATGTCCACACCCGAGCTGAGTTTCACACCAGCCCTAACTAAACCATTCTCAGATACACCAGTCATACCCGTGCTCTCATATGTGTAGTGATAGGTCTTCTTGTCAGGAAATTTGAGCTCTGTGTGGGAAAACAATGTTTAAAATGGCATGTGTGCCTTTTTTAATAAGGTTTTTTTTTGCAATGTATATTATTAATTGTATTCATATGAAATGTTCAGATGTCAAATACATGCTTACCATATTTTATCTGTTTGCACCCTAAAAAGAAGAAATAATTATATTCAGCAGTAAAGAGTTATGACCTTTTCTTTATTATGTTCATAGCTCACCATACAAAGCTTCAGTAAAGATTAAGGCCCACTCACCCACAACAACCAGAGTCAATGCAAGTATTATTCCCCTCATTGTGAATGCTGGATGGTGGTTTTGGACACGTTCAATACTTATGCTGACACAAGGGCATGTCACTGCTGTTGAGGTAGAGATGTCTTATCTGGAATCATGCAGTTATGCAAATGGTTTCTGCCAAGTACAACCTTTGCAGAACTGCTTACAACATTTCAATCAAATAGAGATTCAATCAAATAAGCGGAATGATCTTTCGAGTGTCCTGTTGTTTTGTAGCCAAGAAGGTTTTCTGAATGTAGAAATGCGTTCATTTATATACCTGGCTATTAGTTAGCTAATACATCATCTTATTAGATTTCTTTTAATTAATATATTCAGCTTTATAAACTATTTTTTTAAGTAGGCCTTGGGTCATTGTGACCTTATAACCAAAAGCATTGTAAATTTTTTATCTTGTGGAAACAAATGCTCTGAATTGACTTTGAACTTTCATGTTTAAAAGGTTCCCTTATGCAAACAATTTGTCAGTAAAAACAGAAACATTTAATACATTTTGGAAAGAATTATCAAGCTAATGATCAACTAACATTTATCCACAGCTAACATTTCTGCTGGGAATACTACTTGCATTTGATGTGATGCAGCAGTAATTTTGAATTAATTTGGTGTCATTTCGAATTTAGATTAATATTGGCATATATTCACTCACATCCAGACAGTAAATCAAAAGTACTGGCTCAATCAAATAACATGGTGGTGTGATAAAAATGATATACAATGTATTGAAGATCACTGGTCAAATAACATGAGCAATTCTTCAGTAACTTGGTACACTGATAAATAGGGCCATGCAAAGACCTTTTGAGGTGAGAAAAGGGCGCACCAACTAGAAAAGCTCTTTTACAACATCCAGTTATTGTGCAGAATATATTTTACCAAAATGAACAAATGAAGTGAATGGCAGCAACAATGATAATGCAACTTGCTTATCAAATCAAAGGGCACATCAGGCACCTCAGGCACTTGGTGCAAAAGCCACAGGTGTTCAAGCACTCCTAGATGTCAAAAGATTGTCTACTAGTGTCACCAAGTGGCCAACCGGATTGTGCACAATATTTTAACTGAAGCATTCTGCTAACTAAACAAGCCTAACAAATTTAAGCCTATCGCTTACCACCTGCTAAAAGATATTTGAGTGAAAAAGTAAGGGGGATAATAATAATAATAATAATAATAATAATAATAATAATTGTTCGAGTTGGCGAAAAATTCAATATTTTTTATATTTCTGGCATTTTCGACACTCCGTATTGATGGACGGAAGCCACAACAGGACTTTCCACAGCCCTCAGTGTGAGGTAGCTATTTAAAAAATAAAAAAACTCAGATCACCTATCAGTTTATACATCTGAGCTTGTAGCTATTTTGATAGCATTGCAATGGTTAGAAGAAAACAATAGAAATAATGCACTCATTGCATCCGATAGTTGGGCAGCACTCACAAGCATTAAATCTGGGAAATCATGCAGGCAAGATCTTACGTTTGAAATTCATAATTTAATATACAGACTGCACAATAAAGGCCTGACGGTTTGTTTCATTTGGGTTCCTGCCCATGCAGGAGTAGAAGGAAATGAGGACGTTGATATACTGGCCAAACAATCACTTAAATCGCAAAAAGTAAACATGAAAATTCCACTGAGTAAAGCTGAGGGTAAAACAATCATAATGAGACAAATGCAGAAAGTATGGCAAGAATACTGGGACATAAACGACACTGGAAGACATCCTTATAATATCCAGAAACATGTGGGTTTGGGGAGGATGCTGGGCAGGAACCGAAAGGAAGAGGCAGTCATTACCCGTCTCAGGATAGGACATACTGGACTTAATCAGACACTTCATAAAATAGGTAAACATCCAACTGGTAGATGCGCACACTGTGGTCATCCTGATTCAGCTAAACACGTGCTGATAGAATGTAGGGCCTATGAGAAGGAAAGGAAGGAACTGACATCAGCAGTAAAGAAAGCCAAACTAAGTATCACGATAGGGAACCTCCTTGAAGATGCATCAAGGAAAATCTACAGTCACCTAATTAAGTACCTGAAAGAAACGGGGTTAATTGAGAGAATGCAGTTACTTTTTTGTTTCGTTGTATTTTTAAAAATATTTTTTTACATTTTTGTCTGCCAATCTACTGTTCCACACTCCAGTCCTCATAGCGTGGCATATGGAGGATGTGAAGTTAAGAAAAGATGAAAATTCAGCAAATCAAAACACAAAATAACATAACATATGCATAGGCATATGTGCAAAGAGAAAGCAAAGTAAAATAATTGGAGAGAAATGACCAACCTTCTAGATTTGAAGTGCAAGGAGAGGAGAGAACAATCGTTAACCAAACGTCTAGAGTTGGGATGGAACAGAGTAGTCAAACTAAAGGGTTGAGTACTGAAAAATGTATTTTATTCATTGCCTATGTCCTCAATTGTTCAGACCAAGCTAAAAGCAAAACAGAGAAAATAAGAATAATAGTTAAGGGAGCGGAAAAGTTCTTGGAGGTGAAGGGTCTTTCTTGGGAGCAAATTCAAATTCAGAATTCATATCGAGATGCAGAGAAAAGATTCAAATATGATTTAAGAGACTGTATTATAGAGATTGTTTGGTATAATTTTAGGTTTTATTTGTTGTATTTATTTATTTTTTATAGATATAGACCTAAAAGAAATTTTATTTAATAAATCCCGATCTACACTCAAATCCGGTTGGTGGCGGTAATGCACAATTTCATTGTTTGCCAACCGCCATAACACAAAAGAATAAGAAGAAGAAAGTTCTCCTGAATTTCAGAGACTAACCTTGAAGAAATAACACCGTCAATGGAGCCTTTACTGACAATTTAAACCGAAGTGATTTGCTGGCCTATCAGCTGCGTTGTCTTTGCCAATGTTCTACTCATGGGATCGTCAGTTCAATTAAATCAGTGCTTACTATATTCGGCATAAGGATAATGTTTCAGTTTTGCAGTGATGCATTTGGATTCTTCTTGTGTTTTCAGACATTTGAAATATTTGAAAAATATCAGATGAACTAAAGGCAAATGAGCATTTTATGATTATGCTAATTAAAGGTATTTCACATTTTAAATAAGAACAAAAATGCATCTGTATATGTGTTGAATGAACTGGTTTATTGAACAACAAAAAAACATAGCATAGGCTACACACTACCACTGAAAGGTGTCTGAATGCCACCTAGTGGACATGTGTTGAAACACAATAGCATTAATTTTATTCAGCAAGGCAGAGGGACTGGTTAATTGAAAGTAGTGGAATAAAAAGCCCACACCCAGAACGCATTTAAAATGCAATAAAACAATATATTGTGAATTGAAAACGTATTATGAGTAGAATCGATTCTGGTGCATAGAGCGAAGCACTGCGCCACTGAAATTGAGCAATTGTAAAAGAGGTTGTATTGCCTATAGTAGCAATAGCCTAATTCTTCTGGAGGAAAAGTTAGATATTTTAAAATCATAATTCATGCATGGCCTTCTAGGCTTATCCGATGAGAAAACACTCAATCGCTTAATCGAGACGGCAAACATTCAATCACATTTGTTGCAGATATTAGTCAGGAAATAGATCTAACAGTGCTGCTGCTACTCCTCATAGCCTACTGCGTGACAGGGAGAAAGCACTCAGCAATCTTAATATCAGCAAATTAGCTTTTACATTACGTAGATTGACACAACATTGCCTAAACAAATAATGCATAGATACATAATTTAATAGGCACGATCTTTCAGCAACATGTAAGATCTGCGGTGAACAGGTCTGGTCTAACCTCGATCATCATTGATTGGGTGGTGGAGCAGCCAGGTGGAGCTTAAACTCATTAACACAATGCAGGTTGACATCGTTGAGAGGCTGAGGTGAATCTATAGGTTTAGGTTTAGAAAAAATCTTTATTTCCCAAGTTACCCCTTATGAGGGCCCCTTGGGAAAGAAAGGTTTGCACTGGCCATTCAGGGTACTGCAGCCTTTAAGTAGGAACAATTTGGTCCCTCTTATGTTTAAATTTTTACCAGTGTTTGTTTAATCCTCCTGGGAATATTGTGTTGAGTTTTCTAATCCAATGTCTTTCTGTCCTACGTCTGTCCTCTTGTGTCCAGTTAATGTTAGAATGCAGGCCTGATATTTCTACTGCTTCAAGTCCATGGTGTAGGAAATGAGCCACTATGTGTGTGTCTATTTTTCTATGATTTTTTATGTTATATATGTGTTGTGCCAATCTGGTCTTAATTGTATTTCCTGTTTCTCCTACATATTTTATGTCACAGTGTGTGCACTTTATGACATATATGCAGTTATATGTGTTAGCTGTGAGTGTTTGTTTAATAAGGTATGTTGTGTTTGTAGTGTTGTTTTTCACTGTAGTGGCCTGTTTGTAAAATATAGGGCCTTGTGTGGGTAAAATGTTTCGTTTAATTTTTCCGTTCGCTACTTGGCTGAATGTCGAGGTGGTGGTGATAAGCGGAATGATCTTTCGAGTGTCCTGTTGTTTTGTCGCCAAGAAGGTTTTCTGAATCTGTCTGAGGAACGATCTGGAATACCCCCTTGGAATGCGCCCTATAAATGTTGGCATAAGCCCGTGCAAATGTTTTGCCCATAGCTGTGCCACGGGTCTGTAAGAAGAATTTTTCATTGAATTCAAAGTCATTCTTGGTGAGGCTTATCTCCAGTAATTGCAGGAGGATCGTATCCAGTCGATTGTTGTCCGGGTACTTTTCCATCCATGTTTTTACTGCTGTTAATCCCGCTGCTGTGTTTATGTTGGTGTATAGACTATCTACAGTCAAGCCGGAAAGTCTGCACACCCCTTTCACCATCTCCACGTTTTATTATGTTACAGACATATTCTACAATAGATTGAGTTCATTTTTTGTCTAAAAATTCTACACAAAATAGCCCATAATGACAAAGTGAAAACAGGTTTTTAGACGTTTGTGCTAATTTATTAAAAATCTAAATGTAAAATATAATATGTACACAAGTATGCACACCCTTTCATATGACACACAAAAGTGAGCTGAGGTGCATTTTGTTTCCACTGATACTGCTTGAGATGTTTCTACAACTTAATTGGAGTCCACCTGTGATAAATTAAATTGATTGGACATGTTTGGGGATTGCCAACACCTGCCTATATAAGTTCCCACAGTTGACAGTGCGTGTCAGAGCAAACTCCAAGCCATGGGGTCAAATTAATTATCTGCAAACCTCAGAAACAGGATTGTGTCAAGGCATAGATCTGGAGAAGGGTACGGAAAAATCTCTGCAGCTTTACAGGTCCCAAAGAGCACAGTGGCCACCATCATTCATAAATGGAAGAAGTTTGGAACCACCAAGAATCTTCCTAGACCTGGCTGCCCGACCAAACTGAGCAATCGGGGAAGACGGGCCTTAGCCAGGGAGGTGAGCAGGAACCCGAGGGTCACTCTGACAGAGCTCCAGCGTATCCTTGTGGAGATGGGAGAACCTTTCAGAAGATCAACCATCCAGGCAGCACTCCACCAATCAGGCCTTTATGGTAGAGTGGCCAGACGGAAGCCCCTCCTTAATAAAAGGCACATCACAGCCCGCTTGGAGTTTGCCAAAAGGCACCTAGAGGACTCCTAAACCATGAGAATCAAGATTTTCTGGTCTGATGAAACCAAAATAGAACTTTTTGGCCTGAATACCAAGCATCATGTCTGGAGAAAACCAGGCACCGCTCATCACCTGGCTAATACCATCCCTACAATGAAGCATGGCGGTGGCAGAATCATGATGTGGGGATGTTTTTCCGCCGCGGGAACGGGGCGACTAGTTCTGATCGAGAGACAGATGAATGCAGCTAAGTACACAGTACAGTATTCAGCTATCCTATAGGATTTGCTGTTGCAGTCTGAAATAATAGGCCTCCCTGCTGGGACCTCATATGGTATGCTCCAGGATTCTGGTGGCTTGTGTATTTTAGGGAGGAGGTAAAAAAAATCCTAGGTTTCGGGTTGTCTTCTCCCCTCAGGTTTTTTTTAGTGATGTATTTGTTTTCTACTAGTGTCTGTATGATGGCATGTATTTCCTGGGCCATGTCTGTGTATAGGGGTCCATCAAATTTTCTGTAATGTGAAATGTTGTGAAGTTGTCTATAGACTTCCTGTGTGTATTGTGTTCTATTCATAATAACCATGGCACTTCCCTTATCTGCTGGTTTAATAATTATATGTTTGTTGTTAGCCAGCTGTAGTAGTGCTTGGCTCTCACCTTTGCTGAGGTTGTTTTGGTCTTTGTGGGTTTGCGGGTTCAGTGCCTTAATCTGTGTTGTCCTCTTTAATAATTTGTGCGATCTCTTCTGGATTTTTTTCGGTCTGGGTTCCCAGTTGGATTTTTGCTCCTATAGGCTCCTAATTGGTGTTGTGGACACATGGCCACTAAAACTAAGCATTAGTCGATGAAGAATTCAAAGACCAAGCAAATGACAACGAGCCAAACCTGCATTGTGTTAATAAGTTTATGGGAAAGTTATGGAAGAACGTAACCACACGGGTTCAGGAAAAAACAAATTAGCCGCTTTTTTTTTTTCTTCATAAAAAGGCAGATTTTTTTAAATGTCATTTTAACAAGCTAAAAAATGGCGGAAAATACTGTTCTGTGCACTAATTTCAGAATTCCACGCATGCTATTTATGGAACTAAATAAACTATGGAGGTAGATTTCTATCAAAAATAAACAAACACAAAAGTATAATCCACAATTATAGTTACCATCCACACACACCTCTCAATTTGTGTTCGTAGGTATAATCCACAAATATGTTTTTGCCATCAACACGCAAACACCTCTCAATTTGTGTTTCGTAAAAATAATCCACAAGTATGTGTCTGCCATCCACACACAAACACCTCTCAACTTGTTTCGTAAATTATCATTTGGATGAATGCAAAAATGATATTCACAAATGCAAATAACATTTTCAGATATGGTTCCAATGTTCACATTTACAAATCAAAAGCTTGGCTTGCGAACTGGCGAATCTACATTTGGCGATCAAAGGACACGCTTGCATTTAAATACGGAATTTTGAGACAAATATTCCGCAGTTTTTTTCCGTGTCGATTCACACATGCTTAACTTGTGATTCACACGCAAAACTTCTTCTTCGGCCTTACCTAACACGGCGGTGTGTTTTCGGCTCATCGGCGTCACTTTTACATTAAAGGTATTTTTTTAAAGCCAACATTAACTTGGTTTCCAAATCTTTCTCAAAGATAGAAACCAGAGAGTTAAAACCATTGATAGGAACTAAAACGTACAACACTATGAGCTAAAATAAGAAGAGCACTCCATGCGATTTGAATGATCATTTTCATTGAGGTGTCTTATCTACTAGCTAGCTAGCTGAACAAATACCATATTTCATAGGAGACATTGGTATCAGTGAGAATAGCTGTCAAATTAATTGAATTGGCTGTAGTAACATTACTTCACATGGTTGAGTTTGTTTTACATAATCTTTCCCATGAGGGACAAAAGAGTTATGTAGCTACTGTGTACGGACATACCCCTCTGTAATGTAATCTAGCTAGCTAGCTAGCTAGCTACATGCAATCTGATAGGAGTTTTGTGCAATGACTGTTTAAAAAACGTCCCATTGCAAGATTAGCGTGGGGTTAATTTTACAACCTAAATAAACTCAAAACTCGGTTGTTTTCATTTGCCATTAATCCACTTCTTAAAGATAATGTACGATTTTGGCCACTTGTTCTAAAAGTGGCGCTGATGAGCCGAACACACATCGCCGTGTTAGGTAGCGCCGAAGAAGAAGAAGTTCTGCGTGTTAATCACAAATTAAGCATGTGTGAATCGACAGGGGAAAAAACAGCGGAATATTTGTCTCAAAATTCCGTACGTAAATGCAAGCAGATCAAGCGTGTCCTTCGATCGCCAAATGTAGATTCGCCAGTTCGCAAGCCAAGCTTTTGATTTGTAAACATCAACATTGGAAATATATCTGAAAATGTTATTTGCATTTGTGAATATCATTTTTGCATTCATCCAAATGATGATTTACGAAACACAAATTGAGAGGTGTTTGCATGTGGATGGCAAAAACACATTTGTGGATTATACCTACGTACACAAATTGAGAGAGGTGTGTGTGTGGATGGTAAAAATAATTGTGGATTATACTTTTGTGTTCGTTTATTTTTGATAGAAATCTACCTCCATAATAAACTCCATTGGCTTGTCTTGAATGTCACGTTAGATAACGGAAACTGTTGTTAGTTGGTCACTCAAAATCAGGAAACAAGTTCTAAAGGACCTATATAGAAATTAATATCGAGATGAAGAGAAGAGATTAAAATATTATTTAAGAGACGTATTATAGAGATTGTTTTGTATAATTTTAGGTTTCATTAGTTTTATTTATTTTTTATTTTATTTTTTATAGATATAGACCGAAGAGAAATGTACGCTTTTCCACACTCAGTAACAGTAGGTGGCGGTATGCACCTGACAGTTGGTAGTAACCCGCCATATAAAACCCGAAGAAGAAGAAAAAATATATAAAAAGTTTTGTGTGGTTCCTTTTTTGTATCCAGGAACTGAGACGTAGGCTACTTCATATGAGATACAGTAGCAAGTATTGCTAGCCAACAAACAGTCGCTGTTTAAGTCATTGCTTTAATGCGTTAAATTTGCACGGGCATTACCATGCTAGTAGTCTGGTTATGTTGTATGTTTCTGGCGCTGGATTCATGTAATGCGCACTGTCCATGTGAAACTGAAGAGCTATGCAAACAAATCACCGACGAAAAGGATTTTGAAGTAAGTTGGCTAACTGAACAGGCTGTGTGAGCTGGTTGAAGTAGGCTAACCTTACTTAGTACGTGCTTAGCATTTGGTGTGGTTCTATGGGTTATTGTCAAAGATTTCAGCATTTGTAACGGAGTAGGCTACGCTAAAGCTTAGCAAAACGCGCATTGGCTTTTTAGCTGAGCCTTACACTGTTTGGAAGTAACTTAGCTAGCCCTGTAAGTGAACGGTATCACTTTCCTTACTAATCCTTATTCAGGTGTACGTGTTTGATGTGGGACGAAATACATGGAAGTCATATGACTGGAGTATTGTAACAACTGTAGCTGCATTTGGAAAATATGATCCAGAGCTCATGTGTTACGCTCACTCCAAAGGAGCACGGCTAGTCCTGAAAGGTAACGACTATATAATCTGAGCAGTTATAATTTACAGGTTAGACGTTTGAATAATAAACAAGATGACAGGAGTCTGTAAACTAATTCTCAGTTTTGTGATGTAAACAGTGGTCATGAAATATATGAAATACTCAAGATCAATAACGACATGCTAATTTGGGTCATTCAGGTGATGTACTGCTTTCTGAAGTTGTGGACCCTGCCAATAGGACTGCATGGATTGCAGAGAAAGTGGACTTGGCCAAGAAGCAGTTTATGGATGGGATCAATATCGACATTGAGCAAGCGGTGGAGAAAGACTCACCCGAGTACTTTGCTTTGACTGCCCTTGTGAAAGAATCCACTGAGGCTTTCCACAGAGAGATTCCAGGGTCACAGGTGATGTCCATTTCTGAAATATCATAATTTATTCACAATAGTTTCACACAATGTTTATCATGATATTATTTGTGCTAGATACAGGGGCTTTGCAAAAAAACTAAATTTTCATAAATAAAATAAATGGTAGCTATGTATTATCACCTGCTGCATAAGTGAAAATAGATTATATCTGATATTAGGATTAGTGTTGTTGTTTTAATTTACCCACTCTGCTTTTATAATTCTGTAACAAATATAAATAGTCTTTTCCGTTCTTAGGTGTCATTTGATGTGGCATGGTCACCCAACTGTATTGACAAACGTTTTTATGACTATGCTGCCATCGCAGAATCATGTGACCTTCTCTTTGTGATGTCATACGATGAACAGAGTCAGATATGGGGTGACTGTATTGCTATGGCAAATGCACCCATTAACCAGACTTTAACTGGTGAGTAAAGTTGGAAAAAGGAATTGGTGAATTTGGGAAGATTTAGAAGATTTTAAAATGAGTTTCTACATATGGGCTATTACATTCAATGTATAATTTATGCCAGAGTTTCCCAAACGCTGTCCTTGGGACCTACTGTGTGTGCAGGTTTCCCCAAAGGGAAATAAGTTGGTTAAATTCTAGGAATTTATGCTCAACTTTCTTTTTCTTAGCATATGATCAATACATGAAGATGAAGATAAATCCAAGGAAACTTGTGATGGGAGTGCCATGGTATGGTTATGACTACCCATGTCTGACCTTTTCACAGGTAACTACCCAACTGCTTGTTTGTCACACAGGAAGAATGGTGTTGCTAAAGTACAGCTTGTCATGTACAGATGGTGCCCAAAGGTCTGCCTTTATCCTGTCATAATTTATATTAAGCAGCTTTGTTGGAGTCGCTGGGTTTTAACCTCTAAAAAAGGCTGAGTGTAAACAGTTGACCACATTTACATGCATACATATTCTGAATAATGATCCTTATTCTGGTTGGGGACATATTCCGACATTTTACGGCATGAAAGGAATAACCCAGTCTTATTCTAATATGGTTAGCTCTTATTCTAGGCTGTGAAATCAAATAACATGGTGGTGTGATAAAGCTCCATAGTTAAAAAAAAATATATATAATTTATTAAATTTACTGAAGATCACTGGTCGTTTCAAGAGATTTCAGACCTGCTGCAAAGTGATAATTTGTCACAAAATTTGCTGCCATCTTGAATTGGAGGCCATTTTGGAAATATAATAATAATATTATTATAATAATATTTAAAATGTTTCTCTTTCTTGAGTTGTGGCTTAACCACATGGGCAATTCTTTAGTAACTTGGTACACTGATGAATAGGGCCATGCAAAGACCTTTTGAGGTGATAAAGTGAGAAAAGGGCACACCGACCTAGAAAAACTGTTTTACAACACCCAGTTATTGTGCAGAATATATTTTACCAAAATGAAAGAATGGAAATGAATGGCAGCAACAATGATAATGCAACTTGTTTATCAAATCAAAGGGCACTTTGGGTAAAAGCGGCAGGTGTTCGAGCACTCCTAGATGTCCGTTTATTAGACTCAATTAATCACATCTTATTTTTGCTGTGTTGGTTCCCATAAGTGCAGATCTATGAGAGATTTCCCATCTACCATCTTATCTTTAACAGTTGTAGGCCAAATTGATATTTGGATGTTTTCTGCCAATTGCAGAAGACTGTCTCCTTGTTGGTCCAGAAGTGAGGGCTCTGTGCTTGCTGCAACATTTTTACAGTAAACTAGCTGGCTGACTTCAACATCCAAGACACCTTGTGAATGTGTACATGCACAGACCGTGCTTAACTGTTATAAAGGGAATAAGGTGTTTACATGATAATCATTTGCGGGTTAGTAGAGGCCTATGCAACCTATAT
This sequence comes from Ilyophis sp. 1 JC-2022, assembly GCA_022702515.1. Taxonomy (NCBI): domain Eukaryota; kingdom Metazoa; phylum Chordata; class Actinopteri; order Anguilliformes; family Synaphobranchidae; genus Ilyophis; species Ilyophis sp. 1 JC-2022. The sequence continues at coordinate 105,435,862 of CM040403.1, forward strand.
TATTTATACAGATTTAGCAGTCCGAATAGGAATGGAATGGACGTTTATATGGGCTATGTCGTACCCGGAATACTAGAATAAGATCGGAATAATAAGCATGTAAACATGGTCAGTGACTCTTGGTCAGATACGGCTGTTCCCTTTTAGGAGGGTGTGTGTACCATCTCTAAAGTTCCCTTCCGTGGAGCTCCTTGCAGCGATGCAGCCGGACGACAGGTACCCTACAGCACCATGATGAAACAGATCAACAGCTCCATGTCAGGCAGAATGTGGGACAGGGTGCAGGCTGCCCCCTACTACACTTACAAGGTATGTACGTTTTCTAAAAGCATTTTGTTATGCAGTCCAATCAATCAAGTATGTATAATGGCAGTGTACATTATGTAGCTTGAACTGGTTGAATGGCTTTTCTGTACACTTTTAACACTATTAAAATATTTGCTGTGCCTGATATTAGCTTTGACTTTCTGTCCTCAGACAAAAGAGGGGCAGGTCCACCAGGTGTGGTATGATGACCCAGAGAGCATTTCTCTAAAGGCAGCCTTCGTCAGTGCACGGGGCCTACGGGGAATTGGCATGTGGAATGGCAATCTCCTGGACTATAGCAACAGCCCTGTTGCCCAGCAGCAGACTAAAGCCATGTGGAATGCCCTTAAACCAAACCATGAGAAAGAGTGCTGAGTGAATAGACATCCCAGACTCCACAGCTATTTCTACAGGTCAATATAATAGAATAACTTTTATTTATCTTTAGGGAACTTCAGTTGTAGCCCCAGCAACAACAAAAAGACATAGACAGTCTCATGACAGACCCACAACACACAAACAAACCTATCAAATAAAGACATTCAATAGAATCATTGCGTTAATCAAGTTAATTCAAGTGGAAGAGTCATGATTAAAAATAGCCCCCGTTGTCCCAAGATAAGTCATAAGTCCAACACACAAACTCCGCCTCCACGAAAGACAGAAGCCAGACACAACAAAACACATTCAAATTAACAAACACGAACATGAGAGACAGCTGGACTACATGTCGCCATTACAGTGCCACGTGATGTAATAATGCCTTGTTTTTGGACTGGAGGAGGAATCTCTTTAGGGATTTGGGGATTTGTACTAGCACTTCTATTAAATCGTTTTTTTATTGCAGTCCAAATGGTTGGATGTGCTTAAGGAAATTGCTTTCAAAAATTATGATTTTCAAATTTTATATTAACATAAATTAGAATTTTCTCTTGTTGGGTCACAGACATTAGGAAGTCATGGCATGCAAAAGATATGCGACCAAATATTAAAAATTAATACTTTATTCTATATTTAAATGCAGGGGTGCCAATAATTGTGGCACACTTGGTTTCGTTAAAAATAATTATTTCTTGTTGAGGAATTTTATTTTTCCATAATAAATTTACTTGAATTAAAGATTGGATTATTCTAATTTTTCCAGTGGGATTTTAAGCTAATTCACCAAATGATACATTTTTTATAACCTTTTTTTCTCATCTTTACCGGGGGTGCTAATAATAATTGGAGGGCACTGTATGTTGAGTTGGTATAACAAGCAGATTTTGTCATGAACTGTCACTGCAGGGTAATGCTGGTCTTGTTTTAACCATGGTATATATAGTAACAACAGACTATAACAGTATTTCTGTATTTAAACAGAGCATCTTGGCATACAGTCCAGACCCCTAAATAACTATAAATTGAGACAGTCATGAAGTTTTTACAGTACAGTGATATTCATGGGCGGGGAAATGGACAAGTACTGTAACGTGAAAGGATGAGGCCGTACCCGTTAATTGCTGGAACCATACGGCAAGCAACAGTGCTATGCTTGCTTTAGCTTTGGGAACACGCCCTAGTCTCACCTTTGTTTTCATTTGGGATAAAGCTGGAGCAAGTTTCCTACTTCAAGCATAAAGCTAAACATAGTGATTTTATAAATAAATATATTTAAATGCATTGTTCCATTGTGAACTGTTACTATATGTTTTATTGTATTGTTACATTGTGGAGTGTACTATATTTTCACAATGTAATGCTCCAACTTTCATTCAGTGATACTTTAATCACAAATTGCCCATATAAGCTTATGGCTTTAGCACTTATTTAAAATACAACCAGTTTAATGCAGCACCTAGCAGGTGTGGCTGAAAGTGACCAAAGAAATGAGCTTATAAAGTGTCAGCTTACTATCTGTGAGGAAAACAGAAGTAGTGGGTTTGCGTGTAGCTGTGGCTTGAGGAGGGAGCGCTGGAGGTGGGGAAGGCTGTGCAGAAATGCGCAGATGGGATGGATTTCTCCAGACCTGTAAACAAATTTCAAATTGAGTGTTGTCCTCAGAGTACACATTTAAATCCTTTTCCTGGATACTTTCCCACTCTGTATCTATGACATAGACCAAGATCTTCCTTTAAAATCCATCCCCCCTGCTGGTTATGGAATTTCTAAAGGTTTGTGCAAGAAAGTTACTGGCAGAGCCACAAAGCCTTATTTTACAGGGAATCCCTCATTTACATGTCTACAAGACTTCCTAGTGAAATAAAACTCCACAAATACTCTACAAAAACATAATTACCCATTGTTAATTTTGTGTGTTTTAAATAGGACACCGTATTCAAGGGTGGTATGCAAAAAAATTGCCTCCATGAAGTGGAAAAATTACAAAGAGGCTATGAATAATTTATGTACCCTTCAGTTAACCCTATATTGACATTTTATGAAGCCTTTTATGTTTTGGGGTCAGATTTACCCCAAGAATTTCTATTGCAATAAAACAAAAAATGTGTCTTCTTTTTAATTCTTTAATATAAAAATCATTGTACTTTTACAATGCTTACCAGGTTATTAGATTTTTTTGCTAATGTACTTCAATGGTTGAGAGCTTTTTATGTTCTTAAAACAAAGGAATGCATATTGGAATGTTAGTCTGTGAAAATGCATGTAAATAAATGTCTCTCTTAAACATTTGCTAGTGGGATTTGTGTTGAGACATACGTTACATACAGTGAGCACCATAATTCATTGGACAGTGACACATTTTTTCTTATTTTATTCTGCATTCTAGCACTTTGAGTTTTCCAGAACTTGGAACTAGGAATTGAGGATTAATATTCAGTACAGAATGGAATGGTTATATTATTTTGTTTGGTGTGTTGTTGTTTTTTTACCTGGCTTCAAAGAGATTGTTAAGCGGTTGAATCCAATGACTTTACAGAGAAGCATACCAACTAGGTTAGCATCATTCTGTGACTGGGTTTCTAAACACACTTTGAATCCAAAGGTTAGAGCTTCAGCACAAATGGTATTCTGACCAGCTGATGAGTGGAGACTCTTCTCAACTGTAGGGGTCTCTGTTTTTGTGGACATGGTTTCATCAGACAACTAGCACCAGAACAATTCTGAGAGAGGGAGGGCGACAAACAATTACTATTAAAAAGTTTTATTAGGACTATAATATCTGCTTTTATGTATTTAAGGCTACCAAAAAAATAACCTCAATAATGTTAGCTGTAATTACATAAAACAAACGTAAAAACACAATGTTGCCAGTATCTGTGCCTTTCAGCAATGATCCTTGGAAGATGTGTGCATTTAAAGAAAGACTTCTTGCCCAGAGACTTACGCCTAAGTCTTTTCCTTCAGGGTGTAGGGCCTCAGGTTTGAAATGGGATTTTAGAGCATAGTTTCCTGTAGATTCTGGCAGTAGATTCTTTTTTATCTGCTGTGGGATCTTCGGTATTTCTTGTGACAGAAAATGCATGTTTTTTTTCAAAAGAATACATTAAAATTACAGTCTATAAATTTTAATGTTAAAAGAAGACATACAGCACCGTTTATAGTAAAACAATAGGTGGCAGTGTAGCATAATGTGTGGGGGACTGAGCATATAAATTTAGTTCATATGAGTTCAGAACTGAGATTATAGGTATGATTCCCATGTGGGAATCACTGCTATTGCACCCTCGTACAGGGTATGAATTGCTTCAGTAAATATCCAGCTGGACAAGTGGAGGGTATGTAAATAAAATATGAGCTGCATCACTCTGGATTAGAGCATTTTATGAAATGCCTGAATGTAATGTTAAAATTTTGGATCTTTATTTTTTATCCCATGCACACAAAAGCTTTCCAATCACACAAAATGCATTCCAGGAGACCAATCTACATTAAAGGAAATATAGACGTGGCCTTTTCCTGCAATATACACAGGAGCAAACCCTGGGCCCAGAAACAAAAGCCAGCCCTGGTCAAAATATGTTGAAGCAAATATAGTTTCTCCAGTTTTGGAGCTCCCTGTTTTTCTCCCCATCCTCTTTTTCATTAATTTTGATTGACTGATTTTTTCACAAGATATATAAGGAATATACATTTTGATGTAAGCAATTATTAAACTGAAATACGAAAAGAAAAATGAAAGGTCAAAGTGTAAAAGAAGCCAGTGGTATACTGTACCTCACAGTCAGAAGGTCTGCTTCTCTCAAGCAAGGTTCATACTGCAGCTTCAAGTTCTTTTCTTTTACATCAATTGTAGTAGTGAATTTGACTGGAATGGTGGTGTGTGTCATCAGGTGGAACTCTCTCCCAACCTGAATAACCTCTGTGTTGATCCCCACAGTGGCTTTGGTGCTCACAGCCATACTCGAAAGTACATCAACAATTACAAGATCTTCCACAATCCACATCATAAACTTTTTTTGACAGAAATATTTCTGTTTTTTGAAAAATAAATTGTCCTTGAGGACTCGATTTAACTACACCGTCAGTTATGTGTTGTAAGTGAATGTTAAACATCCTTTTCAAGTACCTCGAGGTGCCATCAGTTGAGATCTGGATTTCAGAGTTGAGTAATTGGGCCAGACTAGACTCACCTGTGGAAACTGGTAAAATCTTCACTTGCGCTAAGGAGGGAGACAGAATTCAATGTTAATAAGCTCAATCACACTGGTATTGGAATCAAAAACCTCCATATTCTCTGATTGAGATTTTTTACTTTGATCATTGTAAAATCATTCTTGTGATCAGTCTTACCAGTCACCGAGGCAGTGGCCACAGCAGTAGAGACCAGGCTCATTTCTAGGGGCAGGCCAATTGAGGTGGGGAAGATGCCTCTCAGTTCTGCTATAAGAAGGGGTTTGGACAACTGCAATGTTTTTCCTTCCTGCAGCATTGCCAATACCCTCCAGATCATGGTGTGTCTAGAGATGGGCTCTCTAACAACCTTTGATGTGCACAGCCAAAATCAGGTATGGTACAACTTAATCGTTTGATATACTGTAAACACTCCTAAAACAGTATGGTAGGCCATACAAATGTGGTTGTTACAGTAACTGAGTATCTTCTAAATAAATATACCTGAAACATTTTTTCAATCGATTTCTTATCCATAAAGGCATAGAAAATCTCTTGTCCAAACATCTTGATGTATACCGATGCCAGGGTTTTTCCAGAAGGGACATATTTCCATCTGCTGAACTACTAAAAAGAATGTTCAAAAGGATGTTGTTCACCTCTGAAATTGAGTTGTGACATTCCTAACCAACCAGAAAATCAGACAATGGTCCAGTTCACTTTTGTACCACCCATTTGTCAGCACAAGTATGTTTTTCTGGAGTTAAAATTATAATTATAGAAACAAAAAAGTCTCACCAACTTCAAAACCTTCTGGATACTCATTGATGCTGTTGTAGTTTGGGATTCCTCATTGTTCTTCACAAAAATGTATTCTATACCTTCTGCATGAATACCAAGCTAGACAAAACTATAAACAAGACTAACTGAATAGGAAGCTGAAGTGTGACTGTTGTGGCTTGAGAATCTCAGTTTTCTGTATTTGAAGGATTTACATATAGGAAATGGAAATATTTTACTACATGACTTTCACTGAGCATTCATCCTGTTCTGATTCAGTCAGTGTATTACGAGGATCTCACCCTTGTAGGGTCATGCTCTGCAATATTCCTCAGGGCCATCACTGCATCCACTTGAACTTTGAGAAGAAACTCTGGGCTTATGGAGGAAAGCCCAGGTAGGATCTTCATTATGGGCTTGATAATAGCTGGACGGCCTGCATTACCAAGGGCTTTCAAGGCCAGGACCAAATCCTCCTCTTTGGCAGTACTTCAGCATAGTCATGGAGTAGCTAGCAGGCAGAAAAGTAAAATACAAAAAGTCTACATCTAGTATAACCAAGGACAATACATGTCATATACATGTGTTTTACTTGCAAAAATGATACAATTATACTTTATTTTTCTGTTTTAAAATATGCCTTTAAAATGGCATCTGGGCAATCTTTGTTCATCACACATAATTTGTTCACCATTGATCCATAGGCCAGCACAGCGAGATTGTGCACACTTGGAAAGTCAATGTTGTCCCTTGTGAATATGAGATCCTGTAGACAAGATTCAGGAATAGTTGTGCACCAAAGTTTTAGTTAGTTTGGGGAATTTTTTTTTTGCAATGTATAATATGAATTGTATTCATATGAAATGTTCAGATGTCAAATACAGGCTTACCATATTTTATCTGTTGGCACCCTAAAGAGAAGAAATAATTATAGTCAGCAGTAAAGAGTTATGACCTTTTCTTTATTATGTTCATAGCTCACCATACAAAGCTTCAGTAAAGATTATGGCCCACTCACCCACAACAACCAGAGTCAATGCAAGTATCATTCCCCTCATTGTGAATGCTGGATGGTGGTTTTGGACACGTTCAATACGTATGCTGACACAAGGGCATGTCACTGCTGTTGAGGTAGAAATGTTTTATCTGAAATCATGAGGTTATGCAAATGGTTTCTGCCAAGTACAACCTTTGCAGAACTGCTTACAAGCCTTCTATCAAATAGAGGTTAAAATACTTGTAGAAATGTGTTTATTTATATACCTGGGTATTAGTTAGCTAATACACCATCTTATTAGATTTCTTTAAATTAACATATACAGCTTTATAAACTATTTTTTGAGTAGGCCTTGGGTCATTGTGACCTTATAACCAAAAGCATTGTAATTTTTTATCTTGTGGAAACAAATGCTCTGAATTGACTTTGAACTTTCATGTTTAAAAGGTTTCTTTATGCAAACAATTTGTCAGTAAAAACAGCAACATTAAATACATTTTGGAAAGAATTATCAAGCTAATGATCAACTAACATTTATCCACAGCTAACATTTCTGCTGGGAATACATATCTGTTGGCACCCTAAAGAGAAGAAATAATTATATTCAGCAGTAAAAAGTGATGACCTTTTCTTTATTATGTTCATAGCTCACTATACAAAGCTTCAATACATCACTTCAGTAATCACTTATCTTTTATGAAAAAGAAGGGGGGCATGGAAATAATGGTGGAAGATCTTGGGCAGAAAAGTATTAAGTAAATGACTAGCCCCCTGTGGGAGGAACCGAGTTTAAGATCCACAATAGGTGGAGTTAGAGAAAAGAATAAAGGGAGCAGTAATTCAGAGAGAGTTCTGCGCAGACCAGCCCGGGTTCTTGTATGTCATTTTTAGAATCATATACAAATAAACCCAATTGCATCAGACCGGGGCAGGTTTCACCACAGCTGCTTCATATTAGATACAGTAGCAAGTATTGCTAGCCAACAATCAGTTGCTGTTTAAGTCATTGCATTAGCGACCATGCTAGTACCCTGGGTATGTTTTATGTTTCCGACGCTGGACTTATGTAAAGTGCAGTGTCCATGTGAAACTCAAGAGCTATGCAATCAAATCATCGGCGAAAAGGATTTTGAAGTAAGTTGGCTAACTGAACAGGCTGTATGAGCTCATTGAAGTAGGCTAACATTACTTAGTTTGTGCTTAGCGTTTGGTGTGGTATGGGTTATTGTCAAAGATTTTGGCATTTAGTAACTTAGCTAGCCCTTTAAGTGAACGGTATCACTTTCCTTACTAATCCTTATTCAGGTGTACGTGTTTGATGTGGGAGGAAAGACATGGAAGTCATATGACTGGAGTATTGTAACAACTGTAGCTGCATTTGGAAAATATGATCCAGAGCTCATGTGTTACGCTCACTCCAAAGGAGCACGGCTAGTCCTGAAAGGTAACAACTATATCATCTGAGCAGTTATAATTTACAGGTTAGACGTGATACTCAAGATTTAAAAGCACAGTCACTAATGAAATGCTAATTTGGGTCATTCAGGTGATGTACAGCTTTCTGAAGTTGTGGACCCTGCCAAAAGGACTGCATGGATTGCAGAGAAAGTGGACTTGGCCAAGAAGCAGTTTATGGATGGGATGAATATTGACATTGAGCAAGCGGCGGCGAAAGACTCACCCGAGTACTTTGCTTTGACTGCCCTTGTGAAAGAATCCACTGAGGCTTTCCACAGAGAGATTCCAGGGTCACAGGTGATGTATCCATTTCTGACATATCATATTTTATTCACAATTGTTTCCCGCAATGTCTATCATTATATTATTTGTGTTAGACACAGGGGCTTTGCTAAATTTTCATAAATAAAATAAATGGTAGTTATGTATTATCACCTGCTGCATAAGTGAAAATAGATTATATCTGATATTAAGATTAGTGTTGTTGTTTTCATTTTCCCACTCTGCTCATATAATTTTGTAACAAATATAAATAACAAAGTCTTTTCCATTCTTAGGTGTCATTTGATGTGGCATGGTCACCCAACTGTATTGACAAACGTTGTTATGACTATGTTGCCCTCGCTGAATCATGTGACCTTATCTTTGTGATGTCATACGATGAACAAAGTCAGATATGGGGTGACTGTATTGCTATGGCAAATGCACCCATTAAACAGACTTTTAATGGTGAGTAAAGGTGGAAAAAGGAATTGGTGGATTTGGGAAGATTTAGAAGATGTTAAAATGAGTTGCTACATATGGGCTATTACATTCAATGTATCATTTATGCCAGGGCTGCCCAAACACTGTCATTGGGACCTACTGTGTGTGCAGGTTTGTATTCCTACCAAAATTCCAATTCCCAAAGGGAAATAACTTATTAGTTAAATTCTAAGAATTTATGCTCAACTTTCTTTTTCTTAGCATACGATCAATACATGAAGATGAACATAAATCCTAGGAAAATTGTGATGGGAGTGCCATGGTATGGTTATGACTACCCATGTCTGACCTTTTCACAGGTAACTACCCAACTGCTTGTTTGTCACACAGGAAGAATTACAAGTACAGCTTGTCATGTACAGATGGTGTCCAAGGGTCTGCCTTTATCCTGTCATAATTTAGATTAAGCAGCTTTGTTGGAGTCGCTGGGTTTTAACCTCTAAAAAAGGCTGAGTGTAAACAGTTGACCACATTTACATGCATACATATTCTGAATAATGATCCTTATTCTGGTTGGGGACATATTCCGATTAGGACATTTTACAACATGAAAGGAATAACCCAGTCTTATTCTTATGTGGTTAGCTGAATATTCTATTTACGTCCTTTGGTCAGTGCTAAAGGACGGGTTCCTAGGAATTCTTATTCTAGGCTGTGAAATCAAAAAACATAGTGGTGTGATAAAGCTCCGTAGTTTAAAAAAATATATACAGTGAGCACCATAATTCATTGGACAGTGACAAATGTTTTGTTATTTTGGTTCTGTACTCTGAACCATTTAGAAATTATAGAACCTTTTGTACATAGTTCCCCCCCTCCCCATTGGGGGAAAAGTGGCAGGTGTTCCAGCACTCATAGATGTCCTTTTTCTTTTTTTAGACGCAATTAATCACATCTTATTATTTTTGCTGTGTTGGTCTCCATAAGTGCAGATCTATGAGACATTTCCCATCTACCATCCTATCTTTAACAATTGTAGGCCAAATCGATATTTGGATGTTTTCTGCCATCCATGTATTGCACAACGTTTAATTATTTTAATACAGAAATGAACACTGACTCCTTGTCAGTCCAGAAGTGAGGGCTCTGTGCTTGCTGCAACATTTTTACAGTAAACTAGATGGTTGACTTCAACTTATATTATTCAGATTTAGCATTTTTTCCGGAATAGGCGTTTACATGGTCTATATCGTAAGCGGAATTTAGTTTTCTGAATAAGATCGGAATAATAAGCATGTAAACATGGTCAGTGACTCTTGGTCGGCTGTTCTCTTTTAGGAGGGTGTGTGTACCATCTCTAAAGTTCCCTTCCATGGAGCTCCTTGCAGCGATTCAGCCGGACGACAGGTACCCTACAGCACCATGATGAAACAGATCAGCAGCTCCACGTCAGGCAGAGTGTGGGACCCGGTGCAGGCTGCCCCCTACTACACTTACAAGGTATGTACGTTTTCTAAACGTTGTTATGCAGTCCAATCAATCAAGTATCTATAATGGCAGTGTACATTATGTAGCTTGAACTGGTTGAATGGCTTTTCTGTACACTCTGCAAATATTAAAAAATGTCTGATATTAGCTTTGACTTTCTGTCCTCAGACAAAAGAGGGGCAGGTCCACCAGGTGTGGTATGATGACCCAGAGAGCATTTCTCGAAAGGCAGCCTTCATCAGTGCACGGGGCCTACGGGGAATTGGCATGTGGAATGGCGATCTCCTGGACTATAGTAACAACCGTGTTGCCCAGCAGCAGACTAAAGCCATGTGGAACGCCCTTAAACCAAACCATGAGAAAGAGTGAAGAGACATCCCGGACTCCACAGCTATTTCTATAAGTCAATATAATGCTTTTTTTTTGGACTGGAGGAGGAATCTCTTGAATTTAGGCATTTGTACTAGCACTTCAATTAAATCGCTTTTTTATTGCAGTCATAAAAAATTGGTTGGATGTGCTTAAGGAAATTGCCTTGAAAAATGATGATTTTCAATTTAAATAAATGAGAATTTTCTTTTCCCAACACAATGTTTGAAAGATTAAATTTGATTTGCAGCCGAGATTATTGTTTTTCAGAGTTATAATTTTCCAAACAAACCTTGATTTTGTACTTCATTCATGTAATAAGATAATACAATAATTTTTAGTATTTTTAAAGCAAAACCTTTCATAAACTGATGAATAAACCATCTTGAAATCATCTTATTACTTTTTCTTACAAGAAACATGAGTAAAACCTAAATTTTATATTCATAACTTCTACCGAAGAACAGAGCTGGCTCCACCCAATAAGCAAGATGAGCGGCTGTTTAGGGCTCTTGGCTGTCAGGGGGCTCCTAATTGTTCTAAAATTATAATCAAATCCTGCTTAGGGGCACTCAAAGGCTAGAGTGGGGACTGCTCATGAATCCAAGTACTAAACAAGTTGTAGAAAAAATAACTGATCTGTCACAATACTAGTGGGTTTCACACCATTGCGAATCTTGTTACCTTTTGATAAAAACAGCCTCTTCACACACAAATGATTTTTCATGATTCTTTGTTTATATTGATAGAGTCAAAGCCACAGAGATTTATTTGAGATGCCTAGAGTTTAAGACCTGCTCTGCAACCCAAGCCCATTGCCCAAAGAGCTTTTGTGTGGTAGAGAGAGAAGACTGGATCTTCTGTATTAGCTCTGCTTTCAGTGCCTGAAGTTCTGTTGTAGCCTGCTTCCTAAGCTGAAATTAACCCACAAGCATGTGGTTATTAAAGATCAGAAACCCTGATTAAAAAAAACAAGATCAAAGATTCCAAAGATCTTGCCTTGCCTCCTGCACCTTTAAGTCACCATGTGTGCAGTTAGCAACTAATCATTTTGTTAACACTGAAAACTAGGGTCTGCCACCTCCTAGTGGGCAGTCCATATGCAAAATTGTATTATAGTACCACATCTTTACCCTTATGAGAGATGGTTGGCGGAAATTCACCTTGGCATAAGGTTTCCCCAGACGTTTGGTTTTGTATCTGCCGTCCCGTGCCAGTAGCTGATGGAGCAGTTTATGATAAAATGCTTCCAAGTCCTGTCTGAGACCTTTTAGTGTACTCTACAAAGGGTTTGTGACCTTCCTTGTATCAAAGTACTTCCTCTTCCAACTGTCCCGTGCTGAGAAAAACAACTGCAATTATAACATCCACTCAACACTTTTGCTGTACAGTACTTAATAAAGAGGGAAATGGTATGTTTCACACAGCTTTAATTCATACCTTGATTCCTACGGTATTTGTTCTGTGCCAGTAGGTCTTTACCTTTTCGCAGTAGACCTTGTCGAGTCCTTTCAAGCTGCTTCCTCTCGTTTTTCACTAATTGAATCTGCTCAATCAACCCATCTTCTTCCAAAGCACAATTATTGTTGGGAATTCCATTAAATCCATTGGTCACCTGTGACAATATGTATTGATAATATTTGAATATGTATCTGTGAATGTATTAAGAGCAATATACAGAATGTATAAATGTATTAAGAACAGAGAAACGCATTCTTAAGCACAGTAAAATATTATAAGAGCAGAGAGACACGTTCTCTGTCTCTCTGACTAGAAGGAGCTGAAGGCCACAGTCAGAAGCTGCTGCTTTTCAGAGAGTCCAGAGAGTCTGATAAGAAGATAAGATGTTCCTAAACAATGGGGATTTTAAAGCTGGTGTTTTCAGAGAGTCCAGAGAGTCTGATAAGATAAGAGAAGTTGGCGCTCCAAGCACCTGGGCACCTGGTATCTGACCACCATTGTATCAGACCCTGGTTTCAGTACAAAATGAGCACAGAAACACATAGTGATATATTAATTAAAATGCACTTTCACAGAATCCCATAAAGTTAATAAATAGAATGGTCACAGTGAGATATAGACATTTCTGTGAATATGAACGCTGAGTCTGACGATAAAAGTTGAAGCCACTGTTATTTTTTACACACAGTTAGCCGTCCAGAGAGTTGGAGAAAAACTTGGATAGTGTCCAAACACTTGGGGTCTGATACGAGGTGGTTTCTCAGGCCTAAAAAACAGGCGATGCCATGGGAGGGGGCACACGGAGCTGGAGATGGGTGACGGAATCTGCGGGGGAGAGTTTGAGAGCTCTCCTCGTGGGGCGGAGCCGGGTGGTTGATAACCCAGGTGTGACCTAGATACAATCCAATAGGAGAGACCCTACGAAGGAAAAGTTTGGAAAGTTCTCGAAGAAAGGCGGAGATGGAGATGGCCTGTGTCTGTATGGTCAAAGGGGTCGGAGGAGTCACCTGATGGGCAAAGATGGGCGGAGAATGGGATGGAAAAACTGATAAAGAAACTGTATAAAAATGAACTGTAAACCAAGAATAATTGAGTGTCTCTGCGGAGAGGCACTACGCTTGGAGTGTCTCTGCGGAGATGTCATGACTTTGATCGTGCGGTGTATGGGATAAGGTCTGGCATTTTTGATAGTCTCTGCGGGGGCACTACGCTGGACTTTTGTTGTATGTTTAATGAAATAAAGTCTAGCATTCTCTGAGAATTATTGCCTCATCTTCTTTATTTAAACACTTTGAGATTTGAGAGCTAAAGTTGAAAACTCTGAATTTTGGCAAGAACTCTGAGATATTTTCACTCGGAGATCCACAACAAATTGACGTAATCAGGCAGGTTTGGATCCAGTATCCACAACATTTTCTGTTAGGTAGCTGCCTGGAAATGAAAAGCAAGGGGCTCCGTTTTAAAAAGAGATATATACAGTGCCCTCCACTATTATTGGGCTATGAATCATTTCTGTACTTCTGCCTATATTGACATTTTATGAAGCCTTTTATGTTTTGGGGTCACATATACCCCAATATTTTCTATTGTAATCGGAAAACTTTGACAATGTTTCACCATTTGTGTGTCTTCCAATTGACTAGCCTTTTATCCCTAAATATAAAAGATTTTTGTTGAAACATCTCATTTTAGAGCCTGAGGTAAGTGAAGGTTTGTGAAGTTTAAAACCTGTATGGGAAAGTACTACCAGAAACACCCACCAAAAATCTGAGGTAAAAAATAAAATAGTTTTTTACATTTTATACAGCTATCCCACACAATACCTTTGTATACAAACTTGGTACAGGACTTAAGTTTATAAGTTTATTTATTAAAAGTCATATAGTGTCAAAATGAAAAAATTTGTTGAACTGGCCTTAAAGGGATGTTAAACTAACCCGGGAGATAATATGAGGATTCATTAAAATAACGGAATTCAGCAGACATGCAGAGCAAAATACTTTTTAATTTTTTCACATAAAAATCATTGTACTTTTACAATGCTTACCAGGTTATTAGATGTTTTGCTAATGTACTTCAATGGTTGAGAGCTTTTTAAGTTCCTAAAACAAAGGAATGCATATTGGAAAGTTAGTCTGCCTAAATGCATGTAAATAAATGTCTCCCTTAAACATTTGCTAGTGGGATTTGTGTTGAGACATACGTCACATACAGTGATAACCATAATTCATTGGACAGTGACACATTTTTTGTTATTTTGGTTCTGCATTCTAGTTTTCCAGAACTTGGAACTAGGAATTGAGGATTAATATTCAGTACAATGATTTGATATAAAAAATAGCTTTCCAAAAATGGCAATGCAGAAGGGAACGGTCATGTTATTTTGTTTGGTGTGTTGTTATTTTTTTACCTGGCTTCAAAAAGATTGTTAAGCGGTTGAATCCAATGACTTTACAGAGAAGCATACCAACTAGGTTAGCATCATTCTGTGACTGGGTTTCTAAACACACTTTGAATCCAAATGTATTCAAGGCCACCAAAAAAATAACCTCAATAATGTTAACTGTAATTACAAAAAACAAACGTAAAAACACAATGTTGCCAGTATCTGTGCCTTTCAGCAACGGTCCTTCGAATAATTAAACAAAGACTTCTTGCCCAGAGACTTACGTCTAAGTCTTTTCCTTCAGGGTGTAGGGCCTCAGGTTTGAAATGGGATTTTAGAGCATAGTTTCCTGTAGATTCTGGCAGTAGCTGAACTTTTTTATCTGCTGTGGGATCTTCGGTATTTCTTGTGACAGAAAATGCATCGGTTCTTTCAAAAGAATACATTAAAATGAATTACATTATTACATACAATAAACAATTACTTTCTTACAATCTATAAATTCTAATGTGAAAAGAAGACATACAGCACTGTGTATAGTAAAACATTAGGTGGCAGTGTAACATAATGTGTGAGGGACTGAGCATATAAAAAGTTTAGAACTGAGATTATAGGTTTGATTCCCATGTGGGAATCACTGCTATTGCACCCTTGTACAGGGTATGAATTGCTTAAGTAAATATACAGCTGGACAAGTGGAGGGTATGTAAAGAAAATCTGAGCTGCATCCCTCTGGATGAGAGCTTTTATGAAATGCCTGAATTTAATGTTAAAACTTTTGATCTTATTTATTTTTTATCCCATGCACACAAAAGCTTTCTAATCACACAAAATGCATTCCAGGAGACCAATCTACGTACATTAGAGGAAATATAAACGTGGCCTTTTCTTGCAATATACACAGGAGCAAACCCTGGGCTCAGAAACAAAAGCCAGCCCTGGTCAAAATGTGGTGAAGCAAATATAGTTTCTCCAGTTTTGGAGCTCCCTGTTTTTCTCCCCATCCTCTTTTTCATTAATTCTGATTGACCAATTTTTTCACAAGATATATAAGAAATATATACTTTGATGTAAGCAATTATTAAGCTGAAATATGAAAAGAAAAATGAAAGCCAGTGGTGTAAAAAAAAAGCCAGTGGTATACTGTAGCACACAGTCAGTAGGTTGTAGTAGTGAATTTGACTGGGATGGTGGTGTGTGTCATCAGGTCTAACTCCCTCCCAACCTGAATAACCTCTCTGTTGATCCCCACAGTGGCTTTGGTGCTCGCAGCCATACTTGAAAGTACATCAACAATTACAAGATCTTCCACAATCCACATCATAACCTTTTTCTTTACAGAAATATTTCTGTTTTTTTTATTTTTTATTTAAATGTGTCCTTAATGACTCGATTTAACTACACCGTCAGTTATGTTTTGTAAGTGAATTATAAACATCCTTTTCAAGTACCTCAAGGTGCCATCAGTTGAGATCTGGATTTCAGAGTTCAGTAATTGGGCCAGACTAGACTCACCTGTGGAAACTTGTAAAATCTTCACTTGCGCTAAGAGGGAGACATAATTCGATGTCAATTAGCTCAATCACACTGGTATTGGAATCAAAAACCTCCATATTTCTTGATTGAGATTTTTTACTTTGATCATTGTAAAATCATTCTTGTGATCAGTCTTACCAGTCACCGAGGCAGTGGCCACAGCAGTAGAGACCAGACTCATTTCCAGGGGCAGGCCAATTGAGTTGGGGAAGATGCCTCTCAGTTCTGCTACTAGAAGGGGTTTGGACAACTGCAATGTTTTTCCTTCCTGCAGCATTGCCAATACCCTCCAGATAATGGTGTGTCTAGAGACGGGCTCTCTAACAACCTTTGATGTGCACAGGCAAAATCAGATATGGTACAACTTAATCGTTTTATATACCGTAAACACTACTAAAACATTATGGTAGGCCATACAAATGTGGTTGTTACAGTAACTGAGTATCTCCTAAATAAATATACCTGAAACATTTCTTCAATTGATTTCTTATCCATACAGGCATAGAATGTTTAAATGCCAGGGTTTTTCCAGAAGGGACATATTTACATCTGCTGAACTACCAATAAGAATGTTCAAAAGGATGTTGTTCACCTCTAAAATGGATTTCTGACATTCCTAACCAACCAGAAAATCAGACAATGGTCCAGTTCACTTCTGTACCACCCATTTGTCAGCACAAGTATTTTTTTCTGGAGTTAAAATTATAATTATAGAAACAAAAAAGTCTCACCAACTTCAAAACCTTCTGGATACTCATTGATGCTGTTGTAGTTTGGGATTCCTCATTGTTCTTCACAAAAATGTATTCCATACCTTCTGCATGAATACCAAGCTAGACAAAAGTATAAACAAGACTAACTGAATAGGAAGCTGAAGTGTGTATTTGTAGATTTTTCTCGTCTGTCAAGGCTTCAGCACTGTAGCTAGCAGAGCCAGGGGTGGTTTAGCCTCCAACAGGACTACAGAAGCCAGAATCCTCATTTCTGGCTGCTGACTCTTATTCATGAAAATCCCAAGACTGATCTAT
The DNA here is from genome assembly GCA_022702515.1 of Ilyophis sp. 1 JC-2022. NCBI lineage: Eukaryota > Metazoa > Chordata > Actinopteri > Anguilliformes > Synaphobranchidae > Ilyophis > Ilyophis sp. 1 JC-2022. The sequence continues at coordinate 105,452,927 of CM040403.1, forward strand.
TGTACCTGCAAGGATAAAGAATATAAAGATTTACTCATTGCCACAATAGGTTGTATGACTTTTACTGAGCATTCATCCTGTTCTGATTCAGTCAGTGTATTACGAGGATTTCACCCTTGTAGGGTCCTGTTCTGCAATATTCCTCAGGGCCATCATTGCATCCACTTGAACTTTGAGAAGAAACTCTGGGTTTATGGAGGAAAGCCCAGGTAGGATCTTCATGATGGGCTTGATACTAGCTGGACGGCCTGCATTACCAAGGGCTTTCAAGGCCAGTACCAAATCCTCCTCTTTGGCAGTACTTAATGCAACTTCAGCATAGTCATGGAGTGGCTAGCAGGCAGAATAATAAAATACAAAATGTCTACATCTAGTATAACAAAGGACAGTACATGTCATATACATGTGTTTTAATTGCAAAAATGATACAATTATACTTTATTTTACTATTTTAAAATAAGCCTTTAAAATGGAATCTGGGCAATCTTTGTTCATCACACATAATTTGTTCACCATTGATCCATAGGCCAGCACAGCTTGATTGTGCACATTTGGAAAGTCAATGTTGTCCCTTGTGAATATGAGATCCTGTAGACAAGGTTCAGGAATAGTTGTGCATCAAAGTTTTAGTTAGTTTGGGTGGTTCTATTTTAACTAAACAGACTGTTAAGATAAAAGGGTTCATGAGTAAACTCACAGCTGCTATCTTCATAATATCTTGGTCAACCTGAACGAGGTGCATGGAAAGGACAAGGGCCTGGCCAGCCTCAGCAAAGGTCAGCGCAGACTTTCTGATTCTTTCAGCAATGAATCTAAAAGAAACCAAGTTCCCAACAGCAGGTACTGCATCCAGGAACCAGCTCCTTAGAACAAAATACACCAAGAAGCACTTTCAGAAATTAAAAGGGAAAGGAAGGCTAAACTGATGGCCTTTTTAGCAAGACAAAAAACACCAGTCATCATTTCTACCCAAAGCATTCAAGCTCATTGAATGTCAATAAATTCAATATTTTTTTGAATATTTATACTTTGTTTATACCTGGAACAGCATTACAACTCATAGTACACAATAGTTTAAAATATTCTTGAACTTGATTTAGATTTTTATATTATTGCTATTTTTACTGGTGAAGCCTTGCAGGAAATTGAAGATGTATAATTGTTGGCCAAATAAATAAAGAAATACGGGTTTCTTGAAAACTACTTGACAGTTTTGTAGAGGGCACTACGCCACATAATAATAATAATAATAATAAATACTTTATTGACCCCGTGGTGTAATTTGTCTTCTGCACTGTATCCATCCTAACTACTTAGGAGCAGTGGGCAGCCACAGTGCAGCACCTGGGGACCAACTCCAGTTCTGTGGCCAGTGCCTTGGTCAAGGGCAATGGCAGAATTTGTATCTAACCTGACATGCATGTCATCTGATGACACTCAAATATGTATCGTAGTTCACATGGTTTAAGTTCCCTTACAGGAAAATAAAAGTTATTCTATGGTAAGACCCCAATATCCAATAGAGCCTCAAAATTTGATATTTTCAGAGAAATCATTATAAATGAAATTGAGACGGATGTGTGCGGGTTGGACCCGTAATACACGACTCAGAAAACTGACGTGATAATAAATACCCGCAAGGGCTTTATTATGGGGAAATCCAAAATCGTAGTCACACAAGCAAAGTCCAAAAACCAATAAATCCAGCCAGACCAAAGATACAGTACCGAGGGAGAAGGCAGTCTCGAAATCGGTATCCGTGCAGAAGTTCATTAACCAGAATAGCTGTCAGCGGAGCAGAAGTACAAAACAGGGGTAAAGCAAAGTTCGTAGTCTTGGGGCGTAGCAGGAGTCAGACCGAAGTCCTATCCGCGGGGCAGAGGTACAAACAGACAGCAGGAAAAACTCGTGTTCAAAAACAGGCAGTGGAAACAATAGGCAGGCAGTAACGATGGACAGTAAACAGGCTAGATTAATAACGGTACTCAAAACAATGGAAAACGCTCAAAAGTGACAGTAGAAAACTAAAGGCAACAATTTCACAAAGACATGACATGAACACTGATCTTATATGCAGGTGTAGACAGGTGCAGACACTTAGCTTGAGAGCAGCAGGAAATGGGAAACAGCTTGAGAAAATGAGACACATAACAAGGCAATTAGTAAATCGTTAGTAGTTATCCTATCCTAGACCTGACATTAGTAAATTAGTAAATGACATGCACAAGAAACGTAAGGTAAACATGAACACATGGTTAGAGAGTTAGTATGACCCAATCCTGATCTAATGTTAGTAGATTAGTAAATAGACACGGGAGAATGAAACAATTAGGGAAGCGTGAGCGACAGCAAGAGAAACAGCAAGAATGCAAGGCTGCGGAAAAACACGGAAATGTGTATGCAAACAATGAACTGCATCGTAACATAAACAAAACACAAGTATGACAAACACTAAACATGAAACGTGGCATAAATATGACAGAAACGTAACAGAAATGTTGAAAAGCATATGACCAAACCGCACATTTTTTAAATACATTTGGTAAATGTCACCTATCATTTTTAGGTATAGCAAAAAGGTCAACAAAAGACAATCATTTTCAGCCATTGCATAAAATGCACACATTAATGACTCAATACTGAGCCAAAATTCAAACTTGGTCTGTAGATTGACCACTTTATAATTGTTGCAAGATGCTGTATATGAATGCACCAAGCAAAAAAAAAATGCAGAATGCTGATAATTTTTTTTATTGTATTCAAAAACATCTTTTCCTGAAATACAACATTGAGGTGCATGACATTTTGCAGGCATGACCCTTCATAGAATTGCTCAATTGTACTGTTTAGTTTTTAAAAAAAGAACACCTTTGTATGCTTAGCCACTAGCCATTGCTGCTTGGAGCTATGTTGCTTACCTGTATTGCTATGAATTTGCATATTGCTTCCACACCCCATTAATATCCTCAAAGGTGCATCTGCGCAACAACTGAATTAATTTAAGAAACTGGTTTGGGGCATCCTTGTGGACTTTCCAAACCAGTTGCTGTAGAATGTGTATTACCTTTTAAAATAAAATTAAGAATTACTATTTATTCCACAATAATCATATTTCCTGAAAATAAATTAAATCAAATCAACTTTTCTTGGCTAAAAATGTATGCACCCATCTCAGCTCTAAATTCTTTACACTGAATGGCAATGTTGACATCTGATCGATTTCAGAGGCAAATTGATATTGAATGGGTTCACGCTTCTGAAATTTCAGGTCTGGAAAACTTCCTTTTGCTTCCTTCACCTCTACCAGTGTGAGTTTCTGACTAATGGAATACAATTGCCAAAACACATGAAAATACATAACAGGAGAAATAAAAATGATTCCCAATGGTCATGAATATGTACCTGGCCTCGCAGAGAGATGCTTCACCCTTATCATTGATGGGTGAAAACTGGTATATAGCTTTGGAGGTCACATCAGTAATCAGAAGACCAGGAATGTTTTTAAAAGGTTTCAAAGCATACTTGTAGATGGCAGTGCCCAGAATGTTCTTTGAAACCTTGAATTATAAGAAAAGGAACTAAATACACTTGGTTTGAATCATCACACCACATTTTATAACCAATATTAAACAGTCAAATAAATCCTATTAATCCTCAAAATAGGACCGACCTCATTACTGGCAGTGGGCTTGTGAAGATAAGCCATGCCAGTGATCCTCTGTACTTCCTCTTTACAGTTAATTAAGTCCTTTGATTTTGTAATACTGATTTGGTTACTTCCATTTTCCTGCTGGAGGACATACATCATTACAGGCATTTAGCAGACGCTCTTCTCCAGAGCAACATACACTTTTACTTAGTATCTATTTATACAGCTGGATATATACTGAAGCAATGCAGGTGAAGTACCTTGCTCAAGGGTACAACGGCAGTGTCCTACCTGGGAATCGAACCTGCAACCTTTCGATTACAAGCCCAGTTCCTTACCCATTATACTACACTGCCGCCCGGTTGGTCATGGTTATATGTGTAGTGATAGGTCTTCTTTTCAGGGAATTTTAGCTCTGTGTGGGGAAAGAATGTTTAAAATTGCATGTGTGCCTTTTTTTGATAAGGTTTTTTTTTTTGCAATGTATAATATGAATTGTATTCATATGAAATGTTCAGATGTCAAATACATGCTTACCATATTTTATCTGTTGGCACCCTAAAGAGAAGAAATAATTATATTCAGCAGTAAAGAGTTATGACATTTTCTTTATTATGTTCATAGCTCACCATACAAAGCTTCAGTAAAGATTAAGGCCCACTCACCCACAACAACCAGAGTCAATGCAAGTATTATTCCCCTCATTGTGAATGCTGGATGGTGGTTTTGGACACGTTCAATACTTATGCTGACACAAGGGCATGTCACTGCTGTTGAGGTAGAGATGTCTTATCTGGAATCATGCAGTTATGCAAATGGTTTCTGCCAAGTACAACCTTTGCAGAACTGCTTACAACATTTAAATCAAATAGAGGTTAAATACTTGTAGAAATGTGTTTATTTATATACCTGGGTATTAGTTAGCGAATGAACCATCTTATTAGATTTCTTTAAATTAATATATTCAGCTTTATAAACTATTTTTTGAGTAGGCCTTGGGTCATTGTGACCTTATAACCAAAAGCATTGTAATTTTTTATCTTGTGGAAACAAATGCTCTGAATTGACTTTGAACTTTCATGTTTAAAAGGTTCTCTTATGCAAACAATTTGACAGTAAAAACAGAAACATGAAATACATTTTGGAAAGAATTATCAAGCTAACGATCAACTAACATTTATCCACAGCTAACATTTCTGCTGGAAATACATATCTGTTGGCACCCTAAAGAGAAGAAATAATTATATTCAGCAGTAAAGAGTTATGACCTTTTCTTTATTATGTTCATAGCTCACCATACAAAGCTTCAGTAAAGATTAAGGCCCACTCACCCACAACAACCAGAGTCAATGCAAGTATTATTCCCCTCATTGTGAATGCTGGATGGTGGTTTTTAAAATACTTGTATTTGATGTGATGCAGCAGTGATTTTGAGGCTATGTGGAAGAAAGTTCAAAAGAGTTCACAGTCAGCATCACTACAATCTATGAGATCAGTCAGCATCACTACAATCTATGAAATCACTGTATTATCACTTATTAAATTACTGTAAGCAAACCAAGGTCAAGCCATAATCTATATAATAAAATCATAGCATGTTAGCAAATTACATTACAAGTGAATGCCATATGTACTGCATGATTCAAACCATCAGAGGTCAAGGGAGGTAATCACTTATTTTTTATGAAAAAGAAGGGGGGCATGGAAATAATGGTGGAAGATTTTGGGCAGAAAAGCATTTAGTAAATGACTATCCCCCTGTGGGAGGAACCAAGTTTAAGATCCACAATGGGTGGAGTTAGAGAAAAGAATAAAGGAAGCAATAATTCAGAGAGAGTTCTGCGCAGACCAGCCCGGGTTCTTGTATGTCATTTTTAGAATCATATACAAATAAACCCAAGTGCATCAGACCGGGGCAGGTTTCACCACAGCTACTTCATATTAGATACAGTAGCAAGTATTGCTAGCCAACAATCAGTTGCTGTTTAAGTCATTGCATTAGCTACCATGCTAATACCCTGGGTATGTTTTATGTTTCCGACGCTGGACTTATGTAAAGTGCAGTGTCCATGTGAAACTCAAGAGCTATGCAATCAAATCATCGGCGAAAAGGATTTTGAAGTAAGTTGGCTAACTGAACAGGCTGTATGAGCTCATTGAAGTAGGCTAACTTTACTTAGTTTGTGCTTAGCGTTTGGTGTGGTATGGGTTATTGTCAAAGATTTTGGCATTTGTAATGAAGTAGGCTATGCTGAAGCTTTGGCGTGCATTGGCTTTTTGGCTGAGCCGTATACTGTTTGGAAGTAACTTAGCTAGCCCTTTAAGTGAACGGTATAACTTTCCTTACTAATCCTTATTCAGGTGTACGTGTTTGATGTGGGAGGAAAGACATGGAAGTCATATGACTGGAGTATTGTAACAACTGTAGCTACATTTGGAAAATATGATCCAGAGCTCATGTGTTACGCTCACTCCAAAGGAGCACGGCTAGTCCTGAAAGGTAACAACTATATCATCTGAGCAGTTATAATTTACAGGTTAGACGTGATACTCAAGATTTAAAAGCACAGTCACTAATGAAATGCTAATTTGGGTCATTCAGGTGATGTACAGCTTTCTGAAGTTGTGGACCCTGCCAAAAGGACTGCATGGATTGCAGAGAAAGTGGACTTGGCCAAGAAGCAGTTTATGGATGGGATGAATATTGACATTGAGCAAGCGGCGGCGAAAGACTCACCCGAGTACTTTGCTTTGACTGCCCTTGTGAAAGAATCCACTGAGGCTTTCCACAGAGAGATTCCAGGGTCACAGGTGATGTATCCATTTCTGAAATATCATATTTTATTCACAATTGTTTTCCGCAATGTCTATCATTATATTATTTGTGCTAGACACAGGGGCTTTGCAGAAAACTAAATTTTCATAAATAAAATAAATGGTAGTTATGTATTATCACCTGCTGCATAAGCGAAAATTGATTATATCTGATATTAGGATTAGTGTTGTTGTTTTCATTTCCCAACTCTGCTCATATAATTTTGTAACAAATATAAATAACAAAGTCTTTTCCATTCTTAGGTGTCATTTGATGTGGCATGGTCACCCAACTGTATTGACAAACGTTGTTATGACTATGTTGCCCTCGCTGAATCATGTGACCTTATCTTTGTGATGTCATACGATGAACAAAGTCAGATATGGGGTGATTGTATTGCTATGGCAAATGCACCCATTAAACAGACTTTTAATGGTGAGTAAAGGTGGAAAAGGCAATTGGTGGATTTGGGAAGATTTAGAAGATGTTAAAATGAGTTGCTACATATGGGCTATTACATTCAATGTATCATTTATGCCAGGGCTGCCCAAACACTGTCATTGGGACCTACTGTGTGTGCAGGTTTGTATTCCTACCAAAATTCCAATTCCCAAAGGGAAATAACTTGCTAGTTAAATTCTAAGAATTTATGCTCAACTTTCTTTTCCTTAGCATACGATCAATACATGAAGATGAACATAAATCCAAGGAAAATTGTGATGGGAGTGCCATGGTATGGTTATGACTACCCATGTCTGACCTTTTCACAGGTAACTACCTAACTGCTTGTTTGTCACACAGGAAGAATTGTGTTGCTAAAGTACAGCTTGTCATGTACAGATGGTGCCCAAGGGTCTGCCTTTATCCTGTCATAATTTAGATTAAGCAGCTTTGTTGGAGTCGCTGGGTTTTAACCTCTAAAAAAGGCTGAGTGTAAACAGTTGACCACATTTACATGCATACATATTCTGAATAATGATTCTTATTCTGGTTGGGGACTCTTATTCTTATTCTTATTCCGATTATGACATTTTACGGCATGAAAGGAATAACCCAGTCTTATTTTTATATGGTTCGCTGAATATTCTATTTACGTCCTTTGGTCAGTGCTAAAGGACGGGTTCCTAGGAATTCTTATTCTAGGCTGTGAAATCAAAAAACATAGTGGTGTGATAAAGCTCCATAATTTAAAAAAATATATACAGTGAGCACCATAATTCATTGGACAGTGACAAATGTTTTGTTATTTTGGTTCTGTATTCTGAACCATTTCGAAATTATAGAACCTTTTGTACATAGTCGTCGTCCCCCCCCCCATTGGGGAAAGTGGCAGGTGTTCGAGCACTCATAGATGTCCTTTTTTTTTTTAGACGCAATTAATCACATCTTATTATTTTTGCTGTGTTGGTCTCCATAAGTGCAGATCTATGAGATATTTCCCATCTACCATCCTATCTTTAACAATTGTAGGCCAAATCGATATTTGGATGTTTTCTGCCATCCATGTATTGCACAACGTTTAATTATTTTAATACAGAAATGAACACTGTCTCCTTGTCAGTCCAGAAGTGAGGGCTCTGTGCTTGCTGCAACATTTTTACAGTAAACTGGTTGACTTCAACTTATATTATTCAGATTTTAGCGTTTACATGGTCTATATCGTAAGCGGAATTTAGTTTTCTGAATAAGATCGGAATAATAAGCATGTAAAGATGGTCAGTGACTCTTGGTCGGCTGTTCTCTTTTAGGAGGGTGTGTGTACCATCTCTAAAGTTCCCTTCCATGGAGCTCCTTGCAGCGATGCAGCCGGACGACAGGTACCCTACAGCACCATGATGAAACAGATCAGCAGCTCCACGTCAGGCAGAGTGTGGGACCCGGTGCAGGCTGCCCCCTACTACACTTACAAGGTATGTACGTTTTCTAAACGTTGTTATGCAGTCCAATCAATCAAGTATCTATAATGGCAGTGTACATTATGTAGCTTGAACTGGTTGAATGGCTTTTCTGTATTAAATATTAAAATATTTGCTGTGCCTGATATTAGCTTTGACTTTCTGTCCTCAGACAAAAGAGGGGCAGGTCCACCAGGTGTGGTATGATGACCCAGAGAGCATTTCTCGAAAGGCAGCCTTCGTCAGTGCACGGGGCCTACGGGGAATTGGCATGTGGAATGGCGATCTCCTGGACTATAGTAACAACCGTGTTGCCCAGCAGCAGACTAAAGCCATGTGGAACGCCCTTAAACCAAACCATGAGAAAGAGTGAAGAGACATCCCGGACTCCACAGCTATTTCTATAAGTCAATATAATTTTATTTTTTTTGCAGTCATAAACTGGTTTGATGTGCTTAAGAAAATTGCTTAAAAAAATAATGATTTGCTAAATTTTCAATTTACATTAATTTGAATTTTTTCTTCCCAACACAATTTTTGAAAGATTAAATTTGATATGCAGCCAAGATGATTGTTTTTTCAGGTTTTTTTTATTTTTATAAGAAATTTGTTCAGATATTAATTTGAACTGCCTTTCCGTTTTGTGTTCTACAGTGAATATTACGAACATAAAATAGAGATAAATATAATTTTCTAAACAAACCTTGATTTTGTACCACATTCATGTAATAAGATACAATGCTTCCGAATGTTTTTTTTTTTTTGGAATTCTTCATAAACCGATGAATAAACCATCTTGAAATCATCTTATTACCTTTTCTTACAAGAAACATTAGTAAAACCTAAATTGTATATTTATAACCTGTACCCGAAGAACAGTGTTAGGACGGGTGGGAAGAGGGACCCAGTCGCAGGCAGGGAGTACAAAAAAAGTTTAATGACAGGGCACCGGGAAGACACAGTAGAGGTACAAAATCAGAGTCCAAAATCAGGGTCACGAGAACACAGGCAGAAGTCAAATACCGGGGAAGCTCAAGGAAACAGAAACATGAACAATGATAACAAGACAAGGATAACAAATACAAAACTCACAGAAACTCAGAACAGACAACTCGGGGGAAATACCCGGGAAGCTCAAGGAAACAGAAAAATAAACAACGAGAACAAGACAAGGAAAACAAATTCAAAACCCACAGAAACTCGGAACAACCCGGGGGGGGGAAGGGTACTCAGAAAAAGACTTGTGACAGAGGCCGAAAAAATAAAAAAATAAAAATGCTAACAATGGTGAGGAACTTGCAGAGAATGACTGGGAAGACTGGGAAGACTGGGTTAAATAAACAGAGGGAGATAGACATAATGGGAATAAGGTGTGCAGAGGCGGGGAGGGGAGATAGCTCACAGGTGAGAACAATGAGGGTAACAAAGGCAAATAAAACAATAACGAGGGTAGACGTATACACGGACTGGATATCACGTAAACACAATGATAACAATCGACCCGGAGTTAACAGGTAACACGTGCACAGCTCGAAGGGGAGGAACGCGGAAGTGGACAGATAGACACAGATAGATACAGGGATAGGATAACGAGGGAGAATGACAGCTGCAGGTAGAAACTGAAGATAAATTAGTAAATAGTAATGTTAGTAGAAAATTCTAAATCCCTAATGTTAGTAAGTTAGTTGTTTAGTATTATGTACATTTTAGTTTGTTCGTAGGTTAGTATTAAATCTAATCTAACATTTAGAACGATTAATATGTTAGTATAATATTAATTAAGTCGGAAGGAAGAAAACGAGATATGAAATACAGAGGAAAACCGAATGTATCAAAATCACCCGAACAGTGTAATGACAATGACAGGGAGTGGAATCTCGGGGAACACGAAACAAAGACAGAGAGATGAGACTCGGACAACCCACGAACAGAGGGGGATGCAATGAATATAAGGAAAATAATAAATACATGAATGAAAAAATAAAAATACAGAATAGACAGAACTCAGAACATAACAAACAGAGCTGGCTCGACCCAATATGCAAGATGAGCGGCTGTTTAGGGCTCTTGGCTGTCAGGGGGCTCCTAATTGTTCTAAAATTATAATCAAATCCTGCTTAGGGCCACTCAAAGTCTAGAGTGGGGACTGCACATGAATCCAAGTTGTAGAAGAAATAACTGATATGTCACAATACTAGTGAGTTTCACACCATTGCAAATCTTGTTGGGAATTACTGATCATTGAATACCTTTTGATAAAAACAGCCTCTTCACACACAAAAGATTCTTCATAATTATTTGTTTCTATTGATAGAGTCAAAGCCACAAAAATGTATTTGAGATGCCTGGAGTTTAAGACCTGCTCTGCGACCCAAGCCCATTGCCCAAAGAGCTTTTGTGTGGTACAGAAAGAGAAGACTGGATCTTCTGTATTAGCTCTGCTTTCAGTGCCTGAAGTTCTGTTGCAGCCTGCTTCCTGAGCTGAAATGAACCCATAAACATGTGGTTATTAAAGATTTTTTTAAAAACAAGATCAAAATTCCTGTGTTGAAATAAAATGGTTTTCATGATACCTTCAGCTCTGTGACCAGTTTCATTTTGGCATCATCCACTCTCTTTTTCAGCTTGTCTATTTCATGGCTCTCTGAAATAATGTGGATGATGAGCTCATTCTGAAAAAGAAACATTGTGTACAGTGGCACCGAATTAAACAGATTAAATGATGAATGTGTTGTAGATATAGGACACACAATGTGTACATTAATCATTGTATCTTTTTAGATAAAAGTTCCAAATACTTTAAACTGTCCTTTAAAGCTGTAGTAGGCAAGTTTGAAAATATACAAGGCAAAAATACTTCCCCCAAATGTAGTCATTTCACCAAAATTATATCGAAAAAGTCTTGCCTACTGCACCTTTAAGCCACCATGTGTGCAGTTAGCAACTAATAATTTTGTTACCACTGAAAACTAGGGTCTGTCACCTCCTAGTGGGCAGTCCATATGCAGAATTGTATTATAGAACCACATCTTTACCCTTATGAGAGATGTTTGGCGGAAATTCACCTTGGCGTAAGGTTTCCCCAGATGTTTGGTTTTGTGTCTGCTATCCCGTGCCTGTAGCTGATTGAGCAGTTTATGATAAAATGCTTCCAAGTCCTGTCTGAGGCCTTTTAGTGTACTCTCCAAGGGTTCTGTGACCTTCTTTGTATCAAAGTACTTCCTCTTCCAACTGTCCCGTGCTGAGAAGGACAACTGCAATAATAACATCCACTCAACACTTTTGCTGTACAGTACTCAATAAATAGGGAAATGGTATGTTTCACACAGCTTTAATTCATACCTTGATTCCTACGGTATCTGTTCTGTGCCAGTAGGTCTTTACCTTTTCGCAGTAGACCTTGTCGAGTCCTTTCAAGCTGCTTCCTCTCGTCTTTCACTAATTTAATCTGCTCAATCAACCCATCTCCTTGAGAAAAGCACAATTATCTGTTAGGTAGCTGCCTGGAAATGAAAATCAAGGGGCCCCGTTTCAAAAAGAGATATATACAGGGTTATAAAAAATTCAGTTCGGTGAATTAGCTTAATCTCACACTCAGAAAATGAAAAAAAGCCAACCTTTACTTTAAGTAAATTTATTATGAGTAAAAAAAATCCCTCATCAAGAAATAATTATTTTTAACAAAACCATGTGTGCCACAATTATTGGCACCCCTGCATTTATATATAGAATAAAGCAATCATTTTTAATATGTGGTCGCATGCCATGACTTCCTGATGTCTGTGACCAAACAACATCAAAAAACTCTTGATATCTTAATTTCTGGTACTCTTACAAGTGATACTATAACGTCTGCATTATAATAGATCTCTATGGGAATTGTGGGTTGGGACTAGATTTAGATGTAAATTATGCGGGAACAGTATGGAATACATGGTACATGGTTGGTAAAATGGCTGTAAGTCATCAAGGGTCTGAGGTATCAAACAAGCCTTAAACCATCACTCTGCTGCCAGATATACAGTAGATATGGATGGATCACTCTAAGGGCTGTTTCTCCTGACAAATTGTCCTATTGAACTCTATGGAAAAATAGGTCAGAAGAAATCCTTCAAGTTATCTTGTGTTTTACAGATCCAATGCCACAGTATTCAAGCATGCCATGAATTAATTTAGTGACTGTTGTGAGTGATTGTTAAGTGATGAGTATACTCATAACCCTGTCACTGCAGGGTAATGCTGGTCTTGTTTTAACCATGGTATATATATTGTAACAACAGACTATAACAGTATTTCTGTATTTATTTTAAACAAAGCTCCTTGGCATACAGTCCAGATCCCTAAATAACTATAAATTGAGACAGTCATGAAGTTTTTACAGTACAGTGATATTCATGGGCGGGGAAATGGACAAGTACTGTAACGTGAAAGTATGATGCCGTACCCGTTAATTGCTGGAACCATATGGCAAGCAACAGTGCTATGCTTGCTTCAGCTTTGGGAACACGCCATAGTCTCACCTTTGTTTTCATTTGGGAAACAGCTGGAGTAAGTTTCCTACTTCAAGCATAAAGCTAAACATAGTGATTTTTTTAAATTAAATTTTAATTGTTTTATAAATAAATATATTTAAATGCATTGTTCCATTGTGAACTGTTACTATATATTTTATTGTATTGTTACATTGAGGAGTGTACTATATTTTCACAATGTAATGCTCCAACTTTCATTCAGTGATACTTTAATCACAAATTGCCCATATAAGCTTATGGCTTTAGCACTTATTTAAAATACAACCAATTTAATGCAGCACCTAGCAGGTATGGCTGAAAGTGACCAAAGAAATGAGCTTATAAAGTGTCAGCTTACTATCTGTGAGGAAAACAGAAGTAGTGGGTTTGCGTGTAGCTGTGGCTTGAGGAGGGAGCGCTGGAGGTGGGGAAGGCTGTGCAGAAATGCGCAGATGGGATGGATTTCTCCAGACCTGTAAACAAATTTTAAATTGAGTGTTGTCCTCAGAGTACACATTTAAATCCTTTTCCTGGATACTTTCCCACTCTGTATCTATGACATAGACCAAGATCTTCCTTTAAAATGCATCCCCCCTGCTGGTTATGGAATTTCTAAAGGTTTGTGCAAGAAAGTTACTGGCAGAGCCACAAAGCCTTATTTTACAGGGAATCCCTCATTTACATGTCTACAAGACTTCCTGGTGAAATAAAACTCCACAAATACTCTTCAAAAACATAATTACCCATTGTTAATTTTGTGTGTTTTAAATAGGACACCGTATTCAAGGGTGGTATGCAAAGAATTTGCATTCGTGAAGTGGAAAAATTACAAAGAGGCTATGAATAATTTCTGTACTTTTCAGTTAACCCTATATTGACATTTCATGAAGCCTTTTATGTTTTGGGGTCAGATTTAACCCAAGAATTTCTATTGTAATCGAAAAACTTTGACAATGTTTCACCGTTTGTCTGTCTTCCAATTGACTAGCCTTTTATCCCTAAATATAAAAGATTTTTGTTGAAACATCTCATTTTAGAGCCAGAGGTAATTGAATGTTTGTGAAGTTTAAAACCTGTATGGGAAAGTACCACCAGAAACACCCACCAAAAATCTGAGGTAAAAAATAAAATAGTTTTTTACATTTTATACAGCTATCCCACACAATACCTTTGTATGCAAACTTGGTACAGGACTTTTGAAAACAGCAATAAGTTTATTGCATGTTTACTATTTAATCCCAACAACTAAAAAAAGTCATATAGTGTCAAGATGAAAAAATGTGTTTAACTGGCCTTAAAAAGACCTCAAACACTGAATAGGGTCAAACTGACCCCGGAGATAATATGAGGGTTAATTGGAAGAACGAAATTCAGCAGTCATGCAGAGCAATATTTTTAAAAATTCTTTAACATAAAAATCATTGTACTTTTACAATGCTTACCAGGTTATTTGATTTTTTGCAAATGTACATCAATGGTTGAGAGCTTTTTAAGTTCCTAAAACAAAGGAATGCATATCGAAATGTTAGTCTGCGAAAATGCATGTAAATACAAATATGTCTCCCTTAAACATTTGCTATTGGGATTTGTGTTGAGACATACGTTACATACAGTGGGCACCATAACTCATTGGACAGTGACACATTTTTTGATATTTTGGTTCTGTACTCTAGGACTTTGAGTTTGAAACGATACAATGCCAATGAGGTTGAGGTGCAGGGGTATGTTCCTCCATATTGGATGAACCGTTTAGAAATTATAGAACCTTTTGGACATAGTCCCCCCCCCATTTTCGGGCATCAAAAAATATTGGACAGTTTAACATAATGTAGAATAAAGTAATCATTTTTATATTTGGTTGCATATCCTTTGCATGCCATGACTTCCTGATGTCTGTGACCCAACAATATTAAAATACTCTTGATATCTTATTTTCTGTTACTCCTACAAGCGATACTATAACCTCTCTGCATTTGAATGGATCTCTGGGAATTTGGGGGTGGGACTAGATTTAGCTGTAAATTACACTGGAACAGTATGGAACACATGGTTGGTAAAATAGCTGTAAGTCATCAAGGGTCTGAGGTATCAAACGAGCCTCAAACCATCACTCTGCTGCCAGATATGCAGTAGATGTGAATGAATAACTTGAAGGGCTTCTTCTCCTGACTTATTTTTTCATAGTGTTCAATCGGAAAATTAGCCAGGATAAACAACCCTTAATGTGATCCATCCATATCTATGAACATACCCGCAAATTAAAGCTGACAGTCTGCACTTAAAACTGAGTTTGTATCCTTTAAAACTCAAAGTGCTAGAGTGCAGAACCAAAATAACAAAAAATGTGTCACTGCCCAATGAATTATGGTGCTCACTCACTGTATGTGTTTACCTGGCTTTGGAGGGGGAGAATCCAGTTTCACAATCCTCCAGTGACTCAGGAACTCCAGAATCTCTGGTGTGGTTTCTTTGGCAACGGGGTCCCATCTTTATGTAGGTCTTGCTTTTAGCTTGAGGCTCTGCTGCTGGAGCTATTTTATATTTTGTGATAATAAATATATAGATCATACCAATACATTATACTCATTCTGGAATCAGATTATCAGTTTTTGCAAATGACAGTTTTCTTCACCTATAAACAAATACTTGAAAACAGAAGTGCAAATATGATAATATATAAAAGACCTGTGATACATGTAGACAGTTATAGGAGCTCTGTGCTTGGCTCACCTGCCTGTTCTAAAATAGACTGGGACTGCTCTTGGTCTCTTCCCAGGGGGTGGTGAGCTTCATCCCACCCTGGCTCTTGAGAGGGGGGAACATCTTCTTTCTCATCACTAGAGCTGAGGCTCCCCAAACCTTGCATGGTTTGTGTTAGGCGAGGCTGTTGGGGTGCTTGGTCTTTGATCTGGGAAAATTTAGTGGACTTCTTTGTCACGGCAGGTACACAGAAACTCTTGGCAGAGTACATGTGAAGATCGGTGTGGTAGCTCTGCCTGTCTGGTGTGAGCGAATGTGAGAGAACACTGTCACTATTTTCCACCATGGGCAGCAGGTACAGTTCTGGATGAGGGGCCTGATTAGAATCAACAGAAAAAAGAAGCAATAAAACAATTATCTCTAAAACTGTTTACAATAACATATGAACATAAATATGAATATAAAAATGTAATTATTGTTAATACAATTTGTCTAAATTAATTTATCATAAATTGGCTTGCATTATAATAACATGTAAGAATTTTTTTTATATTAAAAAGACACAACACAATATACATACAAATGGAGGGACAAAGGACTTCACTTTCAGTTCCCTTTCTTGTTTGGCTTTGACCTGAGATGTGGCAATAAATATATAAATATATACATATTAATTCACTAGCACAAATCATGAATTTTCTCCCCATTAAATCCCACTCTACAGTTTCTTAAATGGCCCAAATTAAGACCTTATATGTAGTGTTTTCCCATGGAGAAACATATTGTACTCACCAATGCCAAACTTCGACCAACACATTTCAAAAATGAAAAATTGTCCATTGCCTTTTCTGCCCCAAGAAGCCCACCAAGTTCATCCCTGAGGGTTTCTAAACTTATGTTGGGATACACTCTGCAACAAGACAAAATATTCAATGAGCACATACAAAATAAAAAAGTAATATTATAATAAAATGTTACATTAGGTTTGAATTAATACTTGGATTAATGTAGCACTGCGTGGCTAATGAGTTTCAGTATTTAACTTGAAATGTATGGCATTTCAGTGAGATTTAACCTTAAATGTCTGTAATTTGACTGTGTCTCTCATGACGAGTCTCATTTATTAAATATATGGTTTCTATTTTGTAATTCTGTATTCACTAACGTAAAGCTATTTGATCAAACAATCAAAGTAAACGATACATTTACTTAGGAAGGGTGTTTACCTAATAAAGCCAGCAGATATGAAGCTGTCGATGGCCTCAACTGCAACTTTATTGAGTTTTGAATTCCACTTTTCTTCTGGTACGTAGAATACATGCAGCTCCAACAACTAGTGAATTATGAGAAGTTCAGAAACATAACCTAATTGTTCCAAAATACATTTTTTTTAAATATGGATAATGCATTTACCACACTCATCTTTTCAAAAAGCAAACCTGTTAAGACTACAGCACATGCAACAACATATCGATAATCTAGAGTCTAGGCTACCTAATACCGTTAGCCGCTTACCCCTGCGGTTGTTGGTCTTTCTTTTTCTGGAATTCTGCTCATCTGGACAGATGACGTTATTCTAATAAACTGCACGGTTAAAATGAACCTAAACAATGATGACATGGCACACGTAGCGAAGCCATATTTCATTTATTTTTCCTTCTATAAAGCGGGTGATTTGATATAATGTAGTAGCTACTAATTATTCCATCAAAAACCATGTCGATGTTTGGTCAGTTGGCTTGGTGAGTGCGTCCTGCGTGCGAAAGGAGTGGAGCAGACTGCTAAGTAACAATCTGTGTTATCAAACAGTCGCATATATGACAGGGACGTTCCTTCGGAAATTGTGAAGGGTAACGGAACACACAGTATTGTTGATGAATGAGGCGCACTTCTCGATGATAGCCTTAGAAGGTGGCGTAGCCTAATGAGTGCCGACGCCGAGGGAGTTCCCTTATATATTTAATATATTTATAAATATTTTATATTTAAGTTGAATTTACATTTGCGCAAACCTAAATTCGGTTTGCATCTCCAATGCTTTTGAAGATGGACAGAATATTTACAAAACGAAGAAGGAGAAATGAAAGATAACGTTTTTGAACAGACAAAAAAAAAAACAGATCACAAATTATCAGGGCTACTGAAATGCGGCCCATGAGGTCAAAGCAAGTAGCCTACTCCTGGTTTTAATTCTTCTTTGAATCAGGGACAGGCGGACAGCTTGGGACACCAGGTGAGTCTCTGGCTCAGCAGCAGGGACACTGCCAGTGATTTTGGGCCCCACCACCACGGAATTAAGTTGTGATCCTGTGATGTATTTTTTGGCCCCTAGAATTATTACCACCCTTTCTCCCCACTTAGGATGGTGCTGCCCATCAGTGACATTAGTCAATCAATGAATTATCAGGTAGAAAAGCAAATGGGAAAATGTAGTCCTGGAGGATCAGTAGGCCTATCATTCAGGTTTTTGTTTCCACCAATTACACTGTCTCTCTTCACTAATGAGTTATATACACACAGGTGATTTGCTTATACAATAGTGTTTCAGATTGGGACACAAAAGTGACCAATTGTAGGGTAAGTCATTACCCTAGTCATAAGAGTTTATTAAAAAGAAAAATATATAATTGTGTATTTTTGTTGTTGCGTGGTTTAAGTTACTTTTACTTTTCACAATAAACAACTGTTTTGAAAAGAAAAAAGAATACAATTTTTCTTAATGATAACTGATTTAGTCAAAATTCACAAACAAAATTCACATGCCTTCTATAAGATGAGGGGGGGTGGAGGTGGGTTTAAAATGTCATAAAATTATCGTATCCACTGATGTACTGATATGCTTTACCTTTATATGAAAGCATCTCAAATCTCATCTAGGGCTTTGAAGAAAAAAAATGTTCATAAATTAAACATTTTATGTTAGACAATGCCCTGTGTGAGGTTGTGTAGAAATGCAAGAAATTAGTTTTAAAAGGCTAAAATTTTGCTGGGGGAGGACCCTTGTGCCCCTCAAACATCTCTTCATGCCCCTCAAACAAAGGTGTATGAGCCATAATGTTTATTCAGCTTATATGTATGTTTTATTTTGTTAAGCCTGCACATCTTCCTTTGATTGATGAATTGAATGATGTCACTTCCTCTAATTGCTACATGGGGGTGTGGTTTCACTTATTGTCTATTTGACCTGTTCAGTTGGGGGCGGGGAAGAAAAACAGACAAAGGGGGTTAGTAGGTTCTTATACTTTCTGTTGATCGTTGTCATCACGTTTTCGTTTTTGTTTCATCATTATTTTTGTACAACTATCATTTTGTCAGTATTTGGTTAATAAACACCGTAAACTTTATTTCGGAATCAATGGACTTATTTGAACGAGTCACAGTAACGAGCCTACTTAAGCCTCTTTAGCTACCCTTTTTTGATAGTAGTCGCTACAATATAGTCAACAGAAAGCCATTCACATCCAAGACACAGCTGATGGACTGGATTGGAAACCAGGACGCCTTGGATCTCGGAGTTGGAAAATGGACATTTAAATTCTTTCATCCCTTCGGCTTGATTAGTGAAGCCGACGGCCACAATTGACTGCAGCCAGGGTGCAAACATTGCCTGTGACAGCAGCTCATCACAGCCATTAGAAGCGGTAGGTTTGTTTGTCTCCTTCTGTGTAGCAATTTGTTGCAAGTTTGGACACAGTTGGGAAGTGCTGCCGCTTGTCCATTGGGGACTGTTGCTTATGGCTTGTGTTGTGTTGTGTTACGCATGTTGGGCTTGTTTGACCGTTCGTCGTGGCTGCTGTTGCTTGTTGAATTGAAAATCGCATTGCCGACTCGCGGTTTATCTGTGGGGTGACGTTTATTTGATGCTGTGTATTTGGATGATTTGTGCATGTTGATGTTGTGTCTCGAATTGAGTGAGACAAATCAAATGGATGATGAAATGGAGGAGAGGAGGCCAATCAAGCTTACAGCCAAGGCTATGGCTTGCAAAATTGACACTCTTCAAAAGGAACGTCAATCAAATGTAAAACAAATTAAAGGGCTTGCACAGGAAATTAAAGGGCTAATGCAAAGTGATGAAAATGCAAAGGATGTGCAATGCAAGCTGGACAAATTGCTTCAGCTGTATGAAAATGCAAAAATCTCTCATGAGTCAGTGATTGCGTTGATTCCCAAGGAGGAACAGGAAACCCAGAGTGACTGGTTTGAACGCATAACAAAATGCAACACAGGCTTTATGGAAGATGTGACAAGATGGCTTGGGGAAATTGAAAGGCCCTCTCGGCAAGTACATCATGTGACTGCTAATTTACCAAACGATGCAGAGTCAGACATTGCTCCCACCTCACCTGAGGAGGCACCTGAGGAAATAAATGAGGAAGCACATAAGGAGGCGGAGGCACTCATGCAATTAAAGGAGACAATTCCTCATAATGATGTTCCATATAACGTTCCCTCCTCCCAGTCAAACATGGAGGCAACACCTGACATACAGGATGAAATACAACCTACGGACAGTGTGTCAAATGATGGCAGGAGAAGCAAGGGAGGTTCCTCTAGTTCAAGCTCCAGAGTTTCAAGCACTACATCTGCATGTATAAGGGCTGAGGCTGAAGTGGCTGCTCTTAAAGTACGACAAAAACTGCTTAAGGATAAACATGCCTTGGAAGAACAGGAGGAGCAGCTGAGGAAGAAAAATGAGCAGCTGGAGCTGGAAGCAAGCATTGCTGCTACTATGGCCAAGTTGAAAGTACTAGGATCCTCAAAGGGATCTGGTGTTCGCAGCAAATCATCTAGAGTGTCTGATGGTATGACTTCTTATTTTGAGAGAGGGCGACATGAGAAGAAACTACCACAGTTACCAGCCATGCATACACATGGACAAACCCTCTCAAAGCACAGTGTTATCAATGCACCACCACCAACCTCAGACAGAGCTGTAACTCAAATCCAAGCTCTCACCCCAGCTTCTTTGACACTCCAGTCAAGCAGCAGAAATGCAGGAGAACAAGCACCTGTGACATCTCCAGCTACACTGCCTGCTTCAAGCAACAGTGAGCAGAGCAATATATACTCAGTCATGGAAAAGCAAAATGAAATCACTGCACTATTAGTCCAGCAACAGTGTCTTTCTTCCATGCCCAAAAAGGAGATTGAAGTTTTTGATGGTGATCCACTTCAGTACCAAACATTCATTAAATCCTTTGAACATAATATTGAAGGCAAGAACATAAATCCCAGGGATTGTCTCTACTATTTGGAACAATACACAAGAGGACAACTAAGGGAACTTGTAAGGAGCTGCCTACATATGGCCTCAGATAGGGGATTCATGAAGGCTAAGTCCTTATTAGAGAAGAATTTTGGTAACGAGCATACAATTGCTACAGCTTATATGGAGAAGGTTCTTTCATGGACGTCAATAAAATCTGATGACACAAAAGCTCTACAAGCATACACCCTATTTCTAAGAGGTTGTTGTAATACCATGGAAAATGTCAACTATATGCGTGAGCTCGATATGGCTGCTAACATGCTGGTCATCATAAAGAAGTTGCCCTATCGACTGAGGGATAAATGGAGAACTGTGGCTTGTGATTTCCAGGAGAGATACAATCAAAGAGCTACTTTTAAGAATATGGTGGATTTCCTGGAAAGGCAAGTGAGGATTGCAACAGATCCAGTATTTGGAGACATTAAAGACACTCCACCAGTGAGCAGAGATGCAAGGAGGTTAAAGTCACAGCCTCAACCAAGGAAAGGAAGTATTTTTGCCACCACTGTGACAGTTGCAGAAAAGAAAGATTACAAAGGAACTAAGGAGAAGGAGAGTTGGCCTGCTGTGAAGAGTTGTTTGTTCTGTGGAGGTGGACATGATTTGGATGTGTGTCCAAAGTTGGAAAAGAGGGCACATAATGATAAAATCGCTTTCCTAAAAGAAAATGGAGTATGTTTTGGCTGTCTGTGTAAAGGACACATCAGCAAAGACTGCAGGAAGCGACTCAGCTGCAATATATGCAGTTTAAAGCATCCCAGAATGCTGCATATCCACCAACTAAGGAAGAAGGAAATGGACAAAGAGCAAGCAGAAACAAAGGAAGCAGCTGAAGGCAGTTCTGTAGCCTCTGTACAGTCAAGTGGTCTTACTGGGGCCGGTGAGGACAACTGTAAACTCTCAATAGTGCCTGTACAGGTGAAGGCCAAGAAAGGGAATGCAACAGTACATACTTATGCATTTCTTGACCCAGGTAGCACCGCATCGTTTTGCACAGTGGGGCTCATGAATAAACTTAATCTTCAGGGAAGAAGATCAAATATTCTATTAAGAACCATGGGTCAAAGGAAGGTCGTTGAAACAAGCATCGTTTCAGGCCTAGAGGTCGCAGGACTGGACAGCAGCGACTTTTGTGATCTTCCTGGTATATACACTCAGAGGATTATGCCTGTGCATAAAGGAAACGTCCCACATCAGAACGATATCGATCAGTGGCCTCATCTAAGGAATGTGCATCTGCCTGAAATTGACTCTGAGATAGATTTGCTGATTGGCTCAGATGTACCAAAGGCTCTGGAACCACTGAATGTAATCCGGAGTGTGGGAGACGGACCTTACGCCGTAAAAACCATGCTTGGTTGGACGGTTAATGGACCTCTAGGAGGAAAAAATGACGTTCAGGAGCAGTCAGCAGTTAGTGTCAACAGGATATCAGTTGTGAAACTTGAGGAGCTGTGGGAACAGCAGTTCAAGATCGACTTTCCTGAGTGTATCAGGGATGACCAAGAACCTTCAAGAGAAGACCAGCAGTTCTTGGATCTAGTCACAAAATCATCCAAACTAGTCGATAGCCATTACTGTATTGGATTGCCTTTAAAGGAAAGCCAAATCTGCATGCCTGACAATAGAACAACGAACAACGCACACTGAACCTAAAGAGAAGATTCAAGAGAGATTCTTCCTTTTATTCAGACTACACCGACTTTATGTCTGACATGATATCTAAAGGTTATGCAGAGAAGGTACCAGATGGTGTCTTGGAGCGCAGTGATGGCAGAAAATGGTATCTACCACATCATGAAGTTTTACATCCACAAAAGAAGAAACTTCGAGTGGTGTTTGACTGTGGAGCGACATTTCGGGGAGTGTCATTGAATTCCCAGCTCTTACAGGGGCCAGACTTAACCAGCACATTGATCGGAGTCTTGGCTAGATTCCGCAAAGAACCTGTTGTCATCGCTGCAGACATTGAAGCAATGTTTCACCAAGTGAAAGTGCCCAATGAAGACCGTGACTTGTTACGGTTCCTCTGGTGGCCTGACGGAGACTGCAGTCAAAATATGGCGGAATACAGGATGACCGTGCACCTGTTTGGAGCAACATCGTCTCCAAGTTGCTCGAACTTTGCCCTTCGGAAATGTGCTGAGGACAATGTGGAACAGTTTAGCCCTCAAGCTGTAGACACCATCCTAAACAACTTTTATGTGGATGACTGCCTCGCTTCAGCAGCTTCGGAGGTAGAGGCAATAGCTCTTTATCATGAGCTACGAGCGATCTGTTTCAAGGGAGGCTTTCTACTTAACAAGTGGATAAGTAACAGCCGCCATGTGTTGGCCGCCATACCTGAAACAGAGAGAGCAAAAGAAATGAAGAATTTGGAATTGGATCATGACAGCCTTCCCGTGGAGAGGGTGTTAGGAGTACAATGGTGCGTACAGTCCGACATTTTCAAGTTTAAAATCATCTTGAAAGATCGACCTCTCACAAGAAGGGGAATTCTGTCAACAGTCAGTTCGATATATGATCCCCTGGGAATAGTGGCACCAGTTGTCCTGACTGCCAAGAAGATCCTGCAAGATTTGTGTAGGAAAAAGATTGGTTGGGATGACAAAGTACCGGACTCCATCATACAGGACTGGATGAGTTGGATTCAAGATCTTCATCAGCTGGAAGACTTCAAAGTTGACAGATGCTTCAAACCCACAAACCTTGGAACGGTGACATCTGCTCAACTCCATCATTTTGCTGATGCGTGTGAGGACGGTTACGGAACTGTTAGTTACCTGTTGCTACATAACAACCGTGGTCAGGCACATTGTGGATTTGTGATGGGAAAGGCGAGAGTGGCTCCGTTAAAGCCAGCCACTATCCCTCGAATGGAGTTGACCGCTGCTACCATGGCGAGCAGAATAGACACAACATTGAGGAAAGAGCTGCAGATGGAACTAGCAGATTCCATGTTTTGGACCGATAGCACCTCAGTGCTGAAATACATCAACAACAAAACCACAAGGTTCCGAACCTTTGTGGCTAACAGAGTTTCTGATGGATTGGAAGAGATTTCATACAAGGACTCTGAAGTCAAGAGCATAATTGTAAATGCTGCTCAGATAATGTCCGAGGAAGTGGATCCAACAACCCATTTAATCCATCATTTCTCATCTTGGACTCGTTTGAAAAGAGCAGTGTCATGGATGCTCAGACTCAAAGGACTGCTTCTGCTTCGTAGCAGGAAGAGGAGACAAGTAAGTGATGTTCATCTTGAGACTCAGAAAACCAGTGGTCTCGCAGTTGAAGAACTGGCTGATGCTGAAATGGAGATAATCCGCTTTTGCCAGAAGAAGAGATTTGCAGAGGAAATCTCAAGTCTGAAAAAAAGGAATGAATGTCAGGAGGAACAGTCACATTCATAAACTCAACCCCATTCTGGAGAAAGATGTATTAAGAGTTGGGGGGCGACTTAGCAGAGCAGCGATGCCAGAAGAAATGAAACATCCTGTCATACTTGCCAAAGATTTCCACATTTCTGATCTAATTCTTCAACATGTTCATCAAAGGACGGGTCATGGTGGTCGCAACCATATGTTATCCAGATTACGCCAAAAATATTGGATTCCTGGCGCCACTGTGTCAATCAGAAGAGTTGTGTCGAAGTGTGTTGTTTGTCGGCGTATAAACGCTACTCCTGGACAACAACTGATGGCAGATTTGCCCCTGGATAGAGTCTCACCCGATGAACCTCCCTTCACATACGTTGGAGTTGATTATTTTGGACCCTTTGGAGTGAAGCGTGGCAGGAGTGTCGTAAAGCGCTATGGTGTGATTTTCACATGCTTGGCTGTAAGAGCAATTCACCTCGAGGTGGCATCATCACTTGACACAGATTCATTCATTAATGCCCTTCGCCGTTTTACAGCTAGACGTGGTCAAGTAGAAGAGGTAAGATCTGACAATGGCACCAATTTTGTTGGAGCTCAGCGCGAGTTGAGGGAGGCCATTGAAGGCTGGAATCAAGGTCAGATCCATAATACGCTGCTCCAGAAAGGAATCAGTTGGATCTTCCATCCCCCAGCGGGCTCGCACCACGGTGGTGTATGGGAAAGATTAATTAGATCAGTGCGAAAGGTTCTCAACTCCACTCTCAATCTGCAAAGTCTTGATGAGGAGGGTCTGCAGACAGTTTTATGTGAAGCTGAAGCTATCCTCAATAGTCGACCAATCACCAAGGCTTCAACAGATCCTAACGACCTTGAAGCACTTACCCCGAACCACCTTTTGGTTCTCAAGACTACACCTTCACTGCCACCAGGACTCTTTCAGAAGGCAGACATATATGCTCGCCGCAGGTGGAGGCAAGTGCAGTATATGTCGGATTTATTCTGGAAAAGATGGATTAAAGAATATCTTCCACAACTGCAGGAGCGACAGAAATGATCTAACATCAGACGCAACTTCACACCGGGAGACATCGTGATCATTGTGGATGATTCAGCGCCTCGAAACTCCTGGCTGACTGGAAAAATCGTTGAGACTATTCTGGACAAGAAGGGACTTGTACGTATTCTTCGGATCAAGACCAAGTCCGGCTTTCTGAACAGACCCATCAACAAAGTCTGCCTTCTACAAGAGGCAGAAGAACTTTAACAAGTCCATACTGACTTTTTCCCTTTTGCACCTTTGCCCCTTAACCACTACACAGACTACAGAGTTTGACTGACAGACAAATAGTGATGGTAAAGATCACTCAGACTAAGGCTATGTTCTGGAACCTCTGGTCTTACTGATGTCTCACTCTTTCTCACTCTTTTGTAAGGCATCTCTGGCCTTATGAAGAAAGAAGATCTACATAACATTGAGATATATTGCATTTAATAGTCAGTCAATAGTTTCTAAATGTGTAATAGTCGCTTATTATTGTGTAATTATTGTGTAATTATTGCTTGAAACACAATAATTAGGGGCCGGAATTGTATGAGCCATAATGTTTATTCAGCTTATATGTATGTTTTATTTTGTTAAGCCTGCACATCTTCCTTTGATTGATGAATTGAATGATGTCACTTCCTCTAATTGCTACATGGGGGTGTGGTTTCACTTATTGTCTATTTGACCTGTTCAGTTGGGGGCGGGGAAGAAAAACAGACAAAGGGGGTTAGTAGGTTCTTATACTTTCTGTTGATCGTTGTCATCACGTTTTCGTTTTTGTTTCATCATTATTTTTGTACAACTATCATTTTGTCAGTATTTGGTTAATAAACACCGTAAACTTTATTTCAGAATCAATGGACTTATTTGAACAAGTCACAGTAACGAGCCTACTTAAGCCTCTTTAGCGACCCTTTTTTGATAGTAGTCGCTACAAAAGGAGTCTATAAACGGCCCTGTTACGTGTAACACCATTGCCTTTGCATAGGCTACGCACGGTGACATCGCGCTGTTTGCCTACCCGGAAATGTGAGATAGGTCTATCCATAGATATATATACATATAAGTTGTGTAAGTCGCTCTGGATAAGAGCGTCTGCTAAATGCCTGTAATGTCATGTAATGTATATACAAAT
This sequence comes from Ilyophis sp. 1 JC-2022, assembly GCA_022702515.1. NCBI lineage: Eukaryota > Metazoa > Chordata > Actinopteri > Anguilliformes > Synaphobranchidae > Ilyophis > Ilyophis sp. 1 JC-2022. The sequence continues at coordinate 105,479,329 of CM040403.1, forward strand.
ATTTTAGATATATGACAAGATACGCAAATGACGCTTTCCCCATTGGATGTTTTGTCCGCACAGTGATCAGGCATGCGCAGTAGTGTTTTCAGTTAGCTTAGCAACTAAAGTTACATAACGTAGCGCTTAGAGTGACGCGCATGGCGCTAGCCGGATTTAAAGTTGGTTTTCGTTGGATAGTCAAAATCATAACGGGTTGTAAGTAGTAGTACTGGGTCCTGACAACCTAGGCATATATAATCTAAAAAGAAAAGGGAGACTTTTCCTTTCGTCTGTCTGATAATAATCCGTTTAGCAAACTGTTTGTGAAAACGCCATTGACTTGCATTCATTCAATTACCACCTGTTGTCTGTCTAATAGATTCCAACTGCAGACATTCCAGCGCCGAAGTTGGACCTCTTGCTCCGTTTACCCTCTTTGGTATATACAGGTGCAGCTCAAAAAATTAGAATATCGTGAAAAAGTTCAATATTTTTTGTCACTCATGTCAGAAAGTGAAACTCATATATTATATAGATTCATTACACATAGAGTGAAATATTTCAAGCCTTTATTTCTTGTAATTCTGATGATTATGGCTTACAGCTAATGAAAACCCAAATTCAGTGTCTCAGAAAATTTGAATATTACATAAGATCAATAAAAAAGGATATTTTAAACAGAAATGTCAGCCTTCTGAAAAGTATGTTAATTTCTATGCACTCAATACTTGGTTGGGGCTCCTTTTGCATGAATTACTGCATCAATGTGGTGTGGCATGGAGGCGATCAGCCTGTGGCACTGCTGAGGTGTAATGGAAGCCCAGGTTGCTTTGATAGCGGCCTTCAGGTCGTCTGCATTGTTGGGTCTGGTGTCTCTCATCTTCCTCTTGACAATACCCCATGGGGTTCAGGTCAGGCAAGTTTGCTGGCCAGTCAAGTACAGTAATACCATGGTCATTGAACCAGCTTTTGGTACTTTTGGCAGTGTGGGCAGGTGCCAAGTCCTGCTGGAAAATTAAATCAGCATCTCCATAAAGCTTATCAGCTGAAGGAAGCATGAAGTGCTCTAAAATGTCCTGGTAGATGGCTGCGTTGACTGTGGACTTCAGAAAACACAGTGGACCAACACCAGCAGATGACATGGCACCCCAAATCATCACTGACTGTGGAAACTTCACACTGGACTTCAAGCAACATGGATTCTGTGCCTCTCCACTCTTCCTCCAGACTCTGGGACCTTGATTTCCAAATGAAATGCAAAATTTACTTTCATCTGAAAAGAGGACTTTGGACCACTGAGCAACAGTCCAGTTATTTTTCTCCTTAGCCCAGGTAAGACGCTTCTGACGTTGTCTCTGGTTCAGGAGTGGCTTGACACGTCCAATGCGGATGGACAACCGCCATCTCAAGCTCAATCCTGGCAAGACTGAGCTCATCTACATTCCTGCTCTAACCTCTCCTCCTCTCAATCTCTCTATTTCCCTAGGGGACACTCCACTGACCCCAACGCCCTGTGCCAGGAACCACGGAGTCGTGATGGACAACAGGCTGTCCCTCTCGGAGAACATCGCAGCAGTAACCCGGGCATGCAGGTTCTTCCTGTACAACATCAGGAGAATCCGCCCCTTCCTCACCACCCACTCAACCCAGCTCCTGGTCCAAGCAATGGTGCTGTCTCGCCTGGACTATTGCAACTCTCTCCTGGCTGGCCTGCCAGCATCGGCCATTAGACCCCTTCAGCTTATCCAGAACGCAGCAGCGCGCCTGGTCTTCAACCTCCCCCGACACTCTCATGTCACCCCCCTGCTCATTGACCTCCACTGGCTACCGGTGATGGCTCGCATCAAATTCAAAACATTAGTGCTCGCCTTCCAGGCAGTCCGAGGATCTGCCCCTCCATACCTCCAAAAACTAATCAGACCCTACACACCTGCCAGATCCCTGCGTTCCGCCTCCTCAGGACGACTGGTACCCCCCCCCTCTTCATACTAGCACCCGGTCTCGACGTCTGTCTGTCCTGGCCCCTCGGTGGTGGAATGACCTCCCCGTGGAGGTCAGAACAGCAGAAAGTCTGACCGCCTTCAAGCGCAGATTGAAGACTCACCTCTTCAAGCTGCACATCTCTCCACCCCTCCCTACCTCCCTGTGACTATTGTTATTAATGTTGTGTAATTACCCCCCCAAAAAATAAAAATAATAATAATAAAAATGTAAAAAATAAAAATAATTTTTAAAAAAAACAAAACCCAATCATACTGACTGCGCCTAGTACTTCGATTCGTATTTGCCTTTTTAGGGTTGTTTTTAAACGTTCTTGTTCCTAGTTTGAAAATGCACTATGTACGTCGCTCTGGATAAGAGAGTCTGCTAAATGTCTATAATGTAATGTAATGTAATGCGACATTTGTAGCCCATGTCCTGGATTCGTCTGTGCGTGGTGGCTCTTGATGCACTGACTCCAGCCTCAGTCCACTCCTTGTGAAGCTCCTCCAAATTCTTGAATGGATTTCGCTTGACAATCCACTCAAGGCTGCGGTTATCCCTGTTGCTTGTGTACCTTTTCCTACCACACTTTTTCCTTCCACTCAACTTTCTATGAATATGCTTGGATACAGCACTCTGTGAACAACCAGCTTCTTTAGCAATGACCTTTTGTGGCTTACCCTCCTTGTGGAGGGTGTCAATGACTGTCTTCTGGGCATCTGTCAAGTCAGCAGTCTTCCCCATGATTGTGTAGCCTACTGAACCAGACTGAGAGACCATTTAAAGGCTCAGGAAACCTTTGCAGGTGTTTTGAGTTAATTAGCTGATTAGACTGTGACACCATGCGTTTCCAATATTGAACTTTTTCACAATATTCTAATTTTCTGAGACACTGAATTTGGGTTTTCATTAGCTGTAAGCCATAATCATCAAAATTACAAGAAATAAAGGCTTGAAATATTTCACTCTATGTGTAATGAATCTATAAAATATATGAGTTTCACTTTCTGAAATGAGTGACAAAACATATTGAACTTTTTCACGATATTCTAATTTTTTGAGCTGCACCTGTATATGGGCCAATCCACCCCATTCTCGTCCACACTCGCACAACCAAGCACATTCGCATAGGAACAGTTGTCAACTTCGGTAGTTGCTGCCTGTTTCGAACAGGACTAGTTACTACTCGTTCATAACCATACTAAGTGTGAATTTTACCGGATTAAGCACTAATATGATGAGCGACAACCATATTGGTAAGTTCAGGGACAGGCAGCGGTCAGAACCGGGGAATCCGTCAGAGCAGGTGATCAGGAGGGCGAAGGGCAGGAGCAGGGCTAGGACGAGGAAGGCAAGCAGAACAGGAGCTGGGCTGGGTGGGAACGGGCTGGACAGGAGCAGGCTGGACAGGCAGGAGAAGACGAATTGGACGGGTACACAGGACTGAACACAGGGTCGAGGAGCAGGTTGGGAACAGGCAGAAAACAACAAAACCGCTGGAAGGTAATATGACAAGCGCAGGGCATAAGACGATCTGGCACAGAACAAAAAAACTGGGGTGCTTAAATGCTAGATTAACGATGAGACAACATGAGGAAACACAATTCAGGTGCGGGGAAAATGGGGACGTCAAATTAAATCTGAAAATCTGCACTTTAATCTCATAGTCACTGTTCCATTTCAAATCCAATGTGCTAGAGTACAGACCTAAAACAACATACAATGTGTAACTGTCTTAACACTTGTGCAGTGCACTGTATATATACTGCGTTCTCAGCAAAACGACCTGGATGGATAGATAGCACTCCGGGTATATCAAAACATATCAACGTTTTTTTTGGGTGAACTGCGCTGTTAAAATGTCTTTAACCATCACCAACTATATCCTGCACGAGTTTATACAGAATAGAGAACTCAAGTCAGTACGTCAGATGTGGGCGGAGTCTGATTTCGGAAGTAAATTCCCTAGGACAGATAGAACGGGCTTCGGAAACTATCAACTATTTGTTGAAATCTGATTCATAGAATGAGCCGAAACGTTCCTCGATTAGCCTGTGTGATATAAGGCTATAGACCATATTACATGTTCCAATTTTAATTTTTTAAAGTAATAGATTAATGATTGTAGTTAGACTTGTAGTCCACTTTAACGGACTACATAGCCAGTACTGCAACGCGCGGGTGGTTCTCGACCAATAAGATATCATCTCGTCTGTCTGGACATTTTTGGCAGATGGGAGCAGGATGGGAGTACTGCCGCTGAAGATGAGCTAACATTAGCTTGCTAAATTGAGAAGCCCGCTCGACAAGGTCAGAAACTATGCTACGGTTAACCACATAAAGCAATTTTAGCTTTTAGTCCTTCAAGCTAGCTAGCTAACGTTATAAAAAAGTCTTTAAAAACGGAGCTGTGTGCTACTGCTGGCTAGCGTTATATGACAACGTTTGTAAACAAGGGTGCTCGTTCGGAGGGAATTTTGGGACGTGGAGTTTTTTAAAGTGTCAGCGCTGGCATGTTCACAAAAAAATACTAAAACGTAAAATATACTCGAACTGGTCCAGAAAAACGACATATTTTGCGAACGGGCATTATATTGAATAATCCGGGAAATTGACGGTAAAACATAATCAGTAGAAATGGTTTAAAAGTAAGCTTTAGTTAATGTCTATGCTCTAAATCAGGGGTCACCAACCTTTTTGAAACTGAGAGCTACTTCAAGGGTACTGAGTAGTACGGAGGGCTACTTGTTTGATACAAACTTCCTGAATAACATAAAGTTGCTCAGATCACCTTTTAATAATAATATATGTTGAAAAGACTTAGATATTATTACTTCCTTTTATTGCACTGTTTAATACTTTATTAGACAACAGCGCCCTCTTCTGGTGAAACTAAAGTTTTACGGGACAATTTTTATTTAGACAGATCTCCATGGTGATTAGTGCTATTTTTAGAACATGCCTCGCGGGCGACTCACGTGGTCCCTGCGGGCTACCAGGTGCCCGCGGGCACCATGGCTGCATTCCAATCCCATTTTATAGCCGTCCTATCTACTTGCTCCTCGTCTGCCCGGAAATCGATCGAGGTCCGCCATCTTTAAGGACATCCCAAACCGCTAAATGCTCCACCGAGGAGCGAGCAGTGGGGAAAGAGTAGGCTCCCGAAGAATTCTTCAGTGAGGAAACACGAGTGCAGCCTTTGCGGAAGTCTTTACTCAGAACGCGTGACGTGTTTGCCACACTGCCTCAGTTGAAAACATGGCGGGACCTCGCGTACACAAATGTAAGTGCTTATCGTTCCTTTCAATTTAATTTATAAAGCGCTTTCATTTATAATGTCACTCGTTCTTTCGGACAAACGAAAGGCAAGTTTATTCATGAAAAAAGAGACAACAAATATTGTAGTTCAGCGTGTAAGCGTAACATTTAGGACATGTTTCTGTCCCATATAGTTTGTTAGCTAACGTTACTGCATAGGAAACGCAAGCTTCAATGAACCCATGTCCTTTCAAAACTGTATACAATTTTATATTGTACGCTATGCAATAGGCTATGTTACGTTTAGCCTATGTTCACACTGTTGAATGCATCCCGGCAAGTAGGCTAACTGAGAAATAGGCTCCACAGTCGCTGCTCGATTTCCAGTGTAACAACTGAAACATGAACACGCAGCTGCTTTGCGTTTAAAATATATTTTTCCTCACTCTTGTATGACAGAAATAATGTAATTTCAGTCTATGTTATTGCATTTGCTGTCTTTGACTGATGAAATGCACATTAGGCTAGCTTATTAGGATAGGCTACTATTTTGCATCATGTAGCCTACTTACATATGTCATGTCTGAATTATGGGCTTGTGAAGCCCCTTGACACATGCCGTTGTGATTTAGGGCTATACACAGACATTACTAGCTGGTTTTTACTTGCAGGTCTGTTGTGTCATTTACAGGGACAGATGAGAGCACCCTCAGCCTCATTCGGCTGAGGTGTGAGAATGAGCATCTGTTTACGGGGAAGAGGCATGTAGCAAAGAAAACTTGGGGGTGAGTCATTAGTGACATTCTATAATGTGTGATGTCACATAGAACTAAAATATGTTACACAGAAACATTGGCAATAAGCCATTTTTTATGTTCTTGCAGGACCATGTCACTGTCCATATTGGTGTTCCTACATGTCATAGATTAATGTTGACGGAATCACTCCTCAGCACCATGATTCATGTCTTGTGTTGAAGTAGTTAATTGTATGCAAATGACAACTTCTGATATCCCTAATGTAAGTGTGATGGCAAGAGGCATGCCTGCCCCTGTAAATGGATAACACATAAACATGTTATGGCATGGCAGTAATTGTTGTAGGGCACTTGGGTATGGTATGGTAACATGTGTTGTTTTCCTCAGTGAAATTCATCTGCAGATGGGCCTACAGGGCCAGATGAGCCCCACCCAAATTGCAAAGAAATGGGACAACCTCAAGCAAAAATATAAGGTGAGGTTCAATTTATGATGTTTTTACTTTGCGAATTTGTAGTTTCTATTGCATACTGAAACAAAATTATGCCTGTGCAATAGGCTCACAGCTCACCTTCACCCTTGCATCTTTCCTTGTAGGCACTCAGATGCCCTGCTACAGAGACGGAACAGACAGGGGAGAGGCCACAGCAGCCACATGGCCATGGTTTAATGCAATGCATGAGGCCATCGGGGGGAGGCCATCTATTGATCCTCCTGTCCTGATGGATTCATGTGTTTCAGAAAACCTGGCACATGTGGCTGATGAGACCTCAGATGGCACTGGCTCATCTCTTCCTGGATTTGTGGCGGTCACTTGTAGCCGGGCGTGTGTGGAGGAGGAGGAAGAGGATGCACAGCCTGGCTAAAGGCTGTGCCTGTCCCACACCCCCCAAAAGGAGAAGGACCGGTGAGGGAGCCGTTCTGCGGTTCCTGAAGGAAGATGCTGCCAGAAAAGAGGCCACACTGGAAAGCTCTAATGAGTTTGAGAAAATTCTTAATAAAATGTAAATAGTTCACAAGTGTTTGTCAATTTGTTTTTTACTTGTGTTTTTACCTTTTAAGATATAGTTTTCATCTGAGTGCCCCCTTCAGCAGCACAAAACTATTTGGGAGAAAAGAAACACACAAATACTAACAATTTTGCTGATCGTGTAAGCTTCAGGAGGGTAATACCTAGGCTATTTCTGGCTTATCGGTCTCTCGCTCTTTACTGGTAACTTCAAGTGAATGTCTTCCTTTTTGTAAATTCTAAGTAGTCAGCCTACATTCATTAATGAATGATTTGCAGTCATTATTCTAATTTACTGTTTTTATTTTACTGTACTCTTAGGTCTGAATTAGACTTTGTTTTGACTTGTTGCTTCCACCAGGTTACTGTCCTATGGACGAATTATGCGATTGAATTGAGGATTGTCATTTATAATAATTATGAAATGATGTTAAATATATTTTTACTGCAGGATAAGTGAGTGGTTCTAGCACGCAATATCGCCTGTGTTCAGTATTCAGAGTGCTGAACATTTAAACAAGGAAGGGCATTGACCGTTGGAAACACTGGATTCAGAAAATAGACATTTTACAGAATTCTCACTTCCCCGACAGGTGGTTGACATACATTGGTGTCAAAGTGGTATGCTTATAGTGTGTTTTGAAATAAATAAAGGTAATGAAAAGAAAAAGTGGCACAGAAAAGATGTATGAAACTGATATGTTAGTATCCATAAGTGATTTTATTAACACTAACATAACAAATAAAACGTGGATTAACACGACAGAAAGAGGGGCTGCAAGGGAGAATATACAAACATAACAAGAAACGGAGACACTAACAAAAAGCTCTCCTGTATAAATAATATTTCAAACAATTGCCAAATTACATATAATCATGTTCATTCAGTGCTACTGGACACATATTTGGAGCAGACGGTTGCCCCGCCAGTCGGTCTCGCCGGCCATGTCCGCTTTTTCCCCCCCTCACTGGACGTGGTGGAGCCACACCAATATCACCAACATCCTCGACAACCTCAAGGATGTCCCCCTTTGTCAGGCAGATGTTATGGAGCATGGCACATGCGGTGATGACCGTGGGTACAAAGGTGTGGTCCACCTCCAGAGCCTTGAAGAGCAGGCACCTCCTGGACCCTTAAGTGGTGTGCCCAGACAATGCTCCCCATGCGGCAGTAGCATTATCAATGCTTCCATGGAGCCATGGCTCAGACGGTAGTCCTCCATGAGGTCCTGGTCCCCATTAAAGTAAAGCTGGAGCACTGGCACAGTGGCATTTTCTTGGGCATAATGCCCAGCTGTTGGATCGTCGACCTAAAAAAGAATGAAATGAAAAACATGAAGTGTGTACATGCAGCCTACAGTTCACACAAGTTGATTGATTAACACCAAACCACAGTAGCCAAATGTATAGTTTGTAGTCCGACATGCAAATTCCCGCTGAAGCCGGTGCCATGCGTTTAGGGCGAACGCTAGGTTCATTGCGGAAATGTTGATTGCGTACAGTAGCAGACCAGTATACTAGCCTATTGAAGTTCGCGATCTAAGTTTTGAAATCAGTATCTGTCGCTTATATACCATCAGATCATACATGCTTAATTGTTGATGAATTAATTAAACGGCATCAGCTCGGTTATTGGCTGGAAGTGTCATTTGTAATGTGCTCCAATTTTAACGAACAAACATGCATTCGAGTCCATTGATGAATTGGCCATTGAGCGTGTGGAATATAGGCGTTGCCTACTTACAATTTAAATTATGCTTCGTGCGATCTTTACTCACACAGTGATAAATAGCCATTTGTTGTGGATGTGTTAATGGGACACTGTACGTCAAACACAAACATCTGTAATTGAGAGACAATATTCTTATTTCACGTCATTTTCACATCTGTCAAATTGCATGGGAGAAAATCATTGCAAATAATTGTGATAACTTCACAGTGCAATATAGCGTCAAATAATACAATAGTTTATACCATGATGCATGCAAAAACAAGCTCAGAGATAAAAATACGATAGGCTACAGAACAATCCGTTAGCATTAAAGGCCACTGACAGCTGATACGGGTTTTTTTTTTTTGACAGGTGATACAGCTGTGCAACACGTCATTAGTAATTGACGTCGCTTCAGCTGACGCTTGACTGAGCAAGGACGTTCCATTTGCTTAATTCATGTTGCCTCGCTGCTGCGTCCTCGTATGTGATCCTTGGATCCTTTCCTTATGGCCTCCACTGGGTGGAGCTAATGAGCGAGGAAAGGACCTAGGAAAAGATGCAAGCAGTAAAAATATGGGATTGGAATGCAGCCCATGTTGGCTACCTCTGCTCTAAATGAATGGGGAATTTACTTCCGATACCAGCGTGACGTAGCCACTAGAGTACTCAAGAACTCCGTAGTCCCGCCCATTTTGGTGACGAACATCTGGTGCCACTTTTTGGAAAAAATACAATGGGAGTCAATAGACTGAATTTTAAAAAATATATATTCAGGCAGCTACACGTTCAAAACACCCAAGAGAGGGCTTGTCACATTTCTAAATAATTTATAAAATTGGTAATTAGAAATTATGTTCAACAAATAAACAACAAACACGTTTTCAAAAAAACAACCAAAACGACTATAACATTCGGTCTATTCACTTGCTCACCACCACTGCTGAAGTTAAAGCCATAAAGCTGACACTTTCGACATGGCCAGACTGATAGTGATTCTCGCCCTTGGTGATTTACTTTCATAATATATCACAAAGTGATAGCCATTTTCACTAGCAGTCCGGCCGGTAGCTACTTCCATAATGAGTTACAAGAGCAGACAGTGTTAGCCATTTTCGCTAGCAGAACGGCCGCCCGGTAGCTACTGCGTTAGCTAGCAAAAGCGGTAGCCGGTGATGTACGACCGGGGATTCTGGGTAGTGTAGTTATGCTTCTCAAACTTCGTAAATTATAGAATAGAATAACTTTTATTTTCCTGCTAGGGAACTTTAGTTGTAGCCCCAGCAACAACAAAAAAGAAATAGAAAGTGGGGCAGACCCACAACACGCAAACATATCAAACAAAGACATTCAATATAATCATTGCATTAATCAAACTAATTAAGTCAATTAAAGGAATACAGCCATGATTAAAAATAGCCCCCGCTGTCCCGAGATGTCCAGTGTCGTTATTAAGCAGTCCAACACACAAACCACGACTTTCCTCCATACACGCAGTGTGTCGGCTACACTGTCGAAACAGAGCACCGAACTGCGTCAGCCTTCCCAGTCGTCGCCTCACTCCTCCCCGCATTATCTTCTCTTTTCTCTTCCCTGGTGGCCTTTTGAAGATTGCCTGCAGTTCTAGATCTGTCCCGAGTCCCGACATCTTCAACTCCAGTGAAGAACGATGGTAAACGTTGTGGCTGCAGATTCAACGGAGCATATGTTGTGAATGCGTCTCCATGATGACAACCACAAACAAAATGATCCCGAATATACAATTCATCAATGTTATAAAAATAGCAGCAGGAGTGCCCCAACAAATCTCCAACCTGCTTCCCCGTCCCACAATAGACACACAGCACATGAAAAAAGACAAAAGCCTGACACAACAAAATACATTCAAATTAACAAACACGAACACGAGAGACAGCAGGACTACATGTCGCCATTACAGCGCCACGTGATGTCAAGATTCAATACGATTCAAATTTGATTTAAACGCGGTGGTGAGTATATCATGGACTTTGTATCACATATATGTCAAAGTTTGGGTCATACAATGCCATAATATCATCATAAGGGTGACTGAAAAATCCCGAAGTGGGGGCAGATAATGGCTTCCGGAAGTCTTCCGGGACCAACTAGGGCTAGTAGGGGGAGGTACTACAAGCTCTATACATCTGGCAACCCTAAAATGTATTCAAAACCGGAAGTGTTTTTCAATCTGAGCGCTTGAATTAGCATCTTCCCTTTGTTCCTAGTGTTTGCTTGTTCGCTACTTTATAGAATACATCAACATGTCTGGCTCATCAAACATCCTTGCAATGAAGAAAATTGTTCAGCAGTTGCGTTTTGAAGCAAGGATCGACAGAGTGAAGGTACAACAGAATGGTTGTAATGGGCACTTAGTAAAATGTGAACTGATTCGAACTAGGTTGCAACGCTAGCTCGCTAGGTATTGTACGGATTAGGGCGTATAACGTTATTGGGGACAAAAAAACAGTTACCTGCCAGTTGTATTGATGTTTTAACTATACACGTGTGCTGCTAACGACCTAGAAAACATATCTAATTTATTTTATCCAAGTTACTCAATAATTCTTGTTCATCCACCAACATTTAAACTACATCTGTATCTGGTTGGCGAGCCATGTTGACTGGCTAGCGATTAGCGAGGTGGCCAAGATAGATTTAAGTGATGTTAACCGTAACGTTAGCTTATTTGGAAGCTAAATTACTAACCGCACTGTTCTTACGAACGTGTCAGTTTTATTGCCTTTGAGATGCTGGCAAACTAGACAATTTACCCTATATAATTCGATGTATTTTTTTTACAGCGGACAGTAGCCTACCATTCCGGCTATTGTGCCGCCTGTTGTCTGTCAACAGTACAAACACTACGTCTCGATGGAAATTACCTTGCTGGATCTGACGCAGTTATGTGTACGATGCAACATGAATCTGCAATACTATTTTGAATGCATTAATTAGCTGTGCGAATTACACTCCCCTCCATAGGTGTCTCAGGCAGCTGCTGACCTGCAGCAGTTCTGCATCCAGAACGCGCTCCAAGACCCTCTGTTGACAGGGGTATCTTCGAGCACGAACCCATTCAGGCCTCAGAAAGTCTGCTCTTTCTTATGACATTGCTCCTGGCATAGATTGGTATGTGTCATTGATATACAATCTTCATTAACTCACCAAAGCCATAATTTAAATAGTAGCATGTTATATTTCACATTCGTTTCATATGCAGTCCACAACTCACTTCATTTTTGCTGTACTAATTTTTAAACATTTGTTCCAGGCGTCACATTTTCTGGTCAAGATGCCACATTGAATGACTTGTGAAAGACATCAGTGAAGAAATGTGTTGATGAGACCAGCTACAGTGTCTGCACTATACCTCGTTTAAAATACTGTTACCTGCCAATTGTTTTTTTTACTGCCATTGATGTGGAATGAATACCTTTTATAATACCTTGCATTTACATTGTATTCCACCATGGATCTCAGTGCTTTTGAAGTCTCTGCATTAATTTAAATTTTAAACCAGAGGAGAAAAGATATTTAAAATGTTCTTGTGCCTTTTAATTGATGCATTCTTTCTTGGCAACATTCTTAACTGGACTTTTATAATAAACAAGTAATTTCAAATTAATAGGAAAGTGTCCGTTTAATTTACAAGCCTTAGAACACATGGTCAATTACTTTAGGAAAAACTTGGATCGTTAAACTATAAGGTAATGTTTTCAAACACATACTGAAAAACAGACATTAACATGGCTGTGGTCTGCTGCATGTTAGGATCCATATTCAAAGATGGAACTTCCTTCTGCTGGAGTCCATCTCATGCCGCTGAAAAGTGAGAAAAGATTGAATGAAAATGAGAAATTGGCATGTCGAGCATATGAGCAAACCTGTCCGTATGTGTGTAAGAGCACACACAGTAAAACCACACCTCAGCAGTAAAAACCTTGGTTAGCGATGGAAAATCTACGTAATTATGCCTTATCAAATTCCTTATGACCACTGCTACAAAAAGGCAAGCATTCAACTGATGTCACACTTTCCACCGATTAATTTCCACCATGTGAAATATTAACAGGCATATCTTGACACTACAGCTAAATAATATGTGGGATACTCCACAGCATTCAACACAACGAAGGGACAGAACATGTTTTTGCGAGATGCCAAAGATAACAGGTTAATTAAAAGGAGATGCACCATGCAAGTACTCACCTTGTGAACCCATTCATACTCTCCAAATTTGGAGTCAAAGGTCCCCTTTTGGAGAGAGCGGAGTTTAAGTGTAAAGCGTGGTCCTAGCTCTTGAATGCCAACTCTCTTCTCATTCTTGAAGATGTACCTTAGGGGAGCAGACAACAATGATTATGCCCAATTTATCTAAAATGGCTTTCCCTTAAGACAAGATAATTTCCTCAAAGTCAGTGCTGTGGCTCCATTGTATATGCTGGTTTTTATTCCAACTTCCGAAGTACGATTGAGTTGTACCCACACCTGCATGCTAGATAGCCATCAACAGTTATCTCCCTGTAGAACTATATAGTCTTAGTTACCATAACCTCAAGTTTTCCACGTGAAAATTCTTCCTGTACATGCCATGCCTTATGTAACTTTTTTTTTTTACTGCACTATTTTACAATTGTTGTGTTCCTTATCAGTACCATTTTCAAATGTTAATCACAAGGTACATATTACAATTTAAACATTAAAATTTTTTTTACACCCATGGAATTCTTGACTAATATTGAGTGCTGCAATAGTTGAAGTCAACGAACACTTGCCTCCCTTTTACAAATACTGGAACACTACTAATCTAAGTGTATAGGAGTTTTGTTTTTTGTAAATATGTTAATAAAGGTATTGAGGTTAGGGTACTCACCTGTGAAATCTGAAAAAGATGAAGTCTCGCTGATTATGGAACGTTGCAACCTGCCGACCGACGAACTGTGGATCGTGGGGGAAGAGCGCAGCAAACACCCGTCCAATGCTGTGACCCAAACGTGTTGTAAAGTTGTTCAGTATCACCTCTGGAGTGTGCTCTGTTGGGTCTTTGCCACGTCTCTGTAAGGTATTCAAAGAAAGCAGTAAAGTAATTTTTTCCTCAGCAACAGGCACAGCCAGAACATATAATCTTGGATTTACAATTAAATAAATAGTAAAAGAAGCAGTATTTAATTATACAAACACCCTGCAAAAAGATAAGATATATTAATATAAAACCTGAACCAAAAACAACTTACCTTCATTTCCTTGCGGAGTCGAACACTGCTAACTTTGAAATGTGCTGTTGGTCCATCCGGAAGATGGCAAAAAACAAGACCATCTTTGCAATTTATGGTTAAGGTGACTCCAATAAACAAAATGTGTATGTAAATATGGCAAACCCTCAAATACCCAACTTTCATAAATGTATGCAAAATGTTTCTGTGTCAATTGGAACTTCATTAATGTAAATCATTAATTCAGTGCAAAAAAATTTTAACGTTGGAGGTAAAGATATTGTTGCTGAAGTGAAATGGGATAGCACAGGTCATATCATATTTTTGGTATAGGAAATGGCAAGGTGACATCAAAATCAGGCAGCCAACATTGGTAGTGTACTTTCTGCAAAAATAGTGTTTTGCATAAAAAAATAGTACTTGCGAAAAAAGCACAAACTCAGTGGATGTGTTTAAAAATGGCGTACAATTCCTGGAGAATTTTTGTTTTTGTGAGAAGGCCAAGGAATTCAAGATGTGACCTAAAACACAATACAAAAGGATACTGGGCACCTTACGGTCCTCGTTTACCACCATGAGAAATGTGAAATCTCTGGCTATACACTGAGGAATAACCTTCTTCAAAGCGAGGCCTCGTCTATAATACACATGTGCATTTGGTATAACAGTAGCAAGCTGCTCACAGAATCTCACTGTCCTCTGAAAAACAAAAAAGCAATTTTAAACAGGAGAAAAATTAAAAGTAAAACTTTCAGCATTTATGTTAAAGTGTAGTTCCACCGAAAAACAACATTAACCTTATTTAACAGATCAAGGCGCAAATAATCAAGTCTCTTTGTCGCTGGCCAAAACAATATGTGAACGTAAATATTGACAGCTAAAATTACAAATTTAGTAGAGGTATACATCAAAATGACGTACACCTCTACCACTTCCTAAAGACGACAGTGGCATCAAGTGGGCGTGTACATTACATAGGCATGTAGGCGGTGCCTGCAAGGGTGGAAACATTGCTGCGTCTGTCACTGTTCTGAGTAGGGAGTCTAGGGACACATCGTAGATCAAGCTAGCCATCATTGCTATTTTATTATTATGCAAAAACATTACATTAAAGATGTTTTGGCAAACTAAATCAAAAATCAAAAGACTCGAGTGCTGTCGGTTACAGAGTGGACAAATGATAGGCTCAGTGGCCTCGAGTTGCACAACTGGGAAAGTTTTGGCTTTGCTAGCAAACATAGCTAAAACGGCTAACAACCACAACAATAACGTTTTAACTTTTAATTGTATGTTTATCATTCTGTATTGGCATGTTGGCCGATACAAAAGCATTTCATACTAAAAAATGAAAGTTGAAGTGTTTTAAAAGCTAGAATTGTCTAAAAGTAATGTTTGTTTACTGATCACAATGTGGGTCGCTGTGTGAGCGTGTAAAAAGCGTCCCAATCTTGGTGTCGAAAAACATACTCACCCCTCTAGGTCTGTCTGAGGTGGTAATGAGAACTTTTGGATTTGTCAGTTTGTTAAAGTAAGCTGAAAACTCATCTGTTCCCTCATCAAAAGCTACCTGCAGAAAATTGATAAGAAAACATACATTTAAGCAGTAAACTAACATATTGAGGCAGGCAATTTACATTCTCTGCAGTTACCCACTGTTTACACAATATTCATAAATACGACATATTGTACATTTTATAGTAACATATTTCAGTCTGATGTAATCTTATAAATGATGTTGAACAAAATACTTAATCTTTTACCCTATAATTATCAAATGAGAAACCTTACCTCCTCATCTTCTGGGTCCACTGTAGTTTCATCATAAACCCTCTGATTTTCTATAGTTTTAGGGACTGGCTTTGGAGGTGCCTGCAGAAAAGCAGAAAAGTAATATTTCCTATACAACCACACCTTTGCATACTTTCTTCTAGACACCGCATTTTCTTTCTTTTTTGATACACTGATCATTAAAAGGCTACATAGATCACATATTTGCTTTCACTCTCCCACATCCAGCACAGCTTACACTTAAAATATAATTAATTAATTAGGCAGTAATTCGGTTTGAGTAGGCTAAGTTACATTGTTGAAGAGCAGTGCCACATCAACGTTAATGCCGCACAGTAAAAGTCAAATGGCAAAGTTTCTGTACAATACAGTAAGTCAGCTAATTAAAATCTCTGCAATTTACCGCGTCACCAAGGGCCTCTCTCTCCTTTTTCCTTTTCTTCTTCAATGTCTGCTTTTCCTTTGATAAAAAAGAAATGTTGGTCAAATTACACTTGCAGACACAGAAAGCCGCCTGTAGTTTATGTAACGTTAACTTTAACAATAACGCCAGCCTTGTCAAGCACCGAACGTTACTACAGTACATATTTTGCGCACAAGGCAATGTGATTAACGTTACTTCTGACGACTTGTCTTACTTTTCGTTTTTCCAGTTTGTATTTCGTGAACATAAAATGTCGTCGTTGTTTGTTTTTGATTTCTGACACGCTGAATGTTGGGGGGAACGACATTTCTGGTTGTGAATTCGCATTTTCAGATTCTTTGACAACGCTCTTTTCTACAGCCTCTTGATTTGGTTTGTTCTGTATCTTTTCAATTTTCATCTTTTTCTTTTGTTTCTTGCTCGTGTCCTGTAATTCTGATTGCACATTTACTTCTAACTCCGATTGCACATTTACTTCTAACTCCATGCTGCGTGTTCTTTATCCAAGTTTTTCTCTCGCATGCGTTTACTCGCAGTAAAGACTCTTTGACCTGGAAACAACCTTCAAAGAACTTCCGAGTTTATTCAAACGCACAAATATATTATGACCCCTAGCGACGCGGAGGAATAATGTTTATTCTCGCTCTACTTTTTGCAGTGGTGTCTCGCTGAAAATTAAACCAGACTAGAGAAGTAGCTACCTCACAGTGAATCTGTTGCCCATTAGTTTTTTTTATTTTATAAAACTAAGGCGAGATGCACCCTAAGTTAGCTAATTAAACAGCATACATTTTTATTTTATTGTAATTATTGTTTGTCTACCTGCCTGTCATGTTTTGTGTTAGTCACCTACTTTTTGTTATTTCCAACTTCTTATATTATTTTTTATTTATTTGTTTGTTCACTCATCTGCATATGCCATTTTTTCTTTTTTAAATTATTATTATTTTTTATCAACTACCCAAATTCTCATACATGAATATTTGTCACATACTGATGCATTACCCCACACATATACTCTTCTCTTGCCCATATACAAACTACAGTCCCACCTATCTCGCTCCCTCTTTCCCTCCCAGCCTTCCCACACAGTATGCATGCACACACATATATACATACATATCGTCTCTCAAAGTAACCCTTAAACATGCCCCCGATTAAATTTGTAAACTGGAACATTTGTGACATTGGCACCGAGACAAAAAAAAAAACATATATTACATAATTTAACTCAACGAGACACTGATATGTAAACCCACCGAACACATTCAGAAAAGTCATTACAATTTAACCAAGTCTTTTCAGCCACATACAACTCCAGACAAAGAGGTGTATCCATATTGGTGAATAAAAAAATACAACTAATCCATAATACAACAATCACAGACCCAGATGGGAGGTTCATTATCATTCATGCCTTTATAAACAACATAAACATAACCATAGCAAGCATTTACGGCCATAAAGACTTCAGCAGGGAAGACCATACACTCACCACAAGACATCAATAACATCTTTCAGTTTTTTTTTAACCAAAAATTATATTCATCAGACAACAAACCAGACCCAGCAGATATTAATTATTTTCTGAATAGTATTGATCTTCCAAAACTAACCAAAGACCTAGCTGACCAATTAGATAAATCTTTAACATCAGAAGAATTCCTAAAAGCACTTAACCAAATGCCCAATAACAAATCCCCGGGCCCAGACGGCTTCCCCGCTGAATTCTTTAGGCATTTTTGGAAAACCATCTCACCCCTTTTCAACAGGATGACTCAGGCTATTGAACACAATTAAAAAATCCCACCACACATGAACACCGCCAATATTTCAGTCCCACTAAAACCAAACAAAGACCCTACTTTACCTTCTAGCTATCGCCCTTTATCATTAATCAACACCGACATAAAAATTATCAGTAAAGCTCAAGCCACCAGAATTGAAACTGCCACACCACTAATAATACACCTCGATCAAACTGGCTTTGTTAAAGGCAGACATTCATATAACAACACACGCAGACTTTTTAACCTAATAAATTACATAACAAATAGCAAAGCAGAAATAATCATAGCTTCACTAGATGCGGAAAAAGCATTTGATAAGATTGACTGGAAATTTCTATTTGCTACACTGGAGAAATTTGGTTTCAGAGAGTCATTTATTAACTGGATTAGGGTATTATAGAACTCACCAATGGCCACAGTCACAACTAAGAGACTAACATCATTAAGTTTCACACTTGAAAGAGGAACCAGACAAGGATGCCCACTCTCTCCATCCCTCGAACCTCTGGCCGCAGCAATTCGACAAAATAACCAAATCAGAGGAATACAAATCCTCAATAGAGAGCATAAAATTAGTTTATATGCAGATGACGTTTTACTATATTTAGAGAATCCATCAACCTCCCTACTGGAAACCATCAAACGGAAAAACTCTTTTTTAAAAATATCAAATTATTTCATCAACTGGTCTAAATCAACAATTTTACCACTTAAAGACAGCTGTAATTTGGCAGGTCAAACAACACCCATTCCCCTACCTACTGGCAATATCAAATATCTAGGTATTAACATTTCTCCAAAGCTGTCAGAGCTTGTTCATCTGAACTTCAATCCACTACTCAAAACAATAGAAGGCGATCTACATTGATGGATGAACTTACCACTCTCTCTCATGGGTAGAATAGCTGTCTTCAAAATGACAATACTACCTAACTTTTTAATGATCCCAACCCAACCACCCACTTCTTGGTTTAATTCCCTTGATGCAATAACAACCAAATTTTACTCGAAAAAAAAAACTTAGAATACAACTATCCACATTACAAAAACAAAAAACTCAAGGAGGCCTGGAAGCCTCAAATTTTTATAACTACTTTCTTGCTAATCAGTTACAATTAATTTACAAATAGATTCATCCCATTGAACAGTGTAACTTCTGGATTTAGATAGAACAATCACAATGTAAAGAAATAATAATCTCAGACTTACCTCTACGCTAGTATCATGTAAATTCACGCCAATATGGAACAACCCAGATTTTTTGCATAATAAAAAAAACACAATTTTTTCCTACTGAATTACACAACTGCAGCACATAATCCAAACTTCATCTATTTTAACACTTGAGCAATTGTCCCAGAGGTATGACATTGGGAGTTAATCATTTCTTTAATTCCTACAACTCAAATCTGTTATTACACAAAAAATAAATGTAATGCATAACAACCTACAACTACCATTTATTGTAGAGAACTGTAAAAAAGCACTTTTGAAATTTTACAAATTACTTACTCATCATCATCATCATCATACCTTTATTTAAACAGGGAAGGGCCATTGAGAGCAAGCTCTCTTTTACAAGGACGCCCTGTTTACAATACAAAAATAACAACAGTATAAAAAATATTAAAACAGAACAGCAGCATATAATATTACAGTATAAAAACTAAAATATTAATAAATAACATAAAAGCACTATTTAGGCGCAACAATGGTTCAGCGAAAACACACACATTCACACTGCTCTATGTCAATCAATAGAGATTTAAATTGATTAAAAGGGATTAGCTTGTCTAATTTTGTGTGTTTTTGTATATTATTCCATTTGTTTGGAGCATAGTACATAAAAGCCAATTTCCCGATCTCCGTGCGGACACGACAATTTTCTAGAGCCAAAAAGTCTTGGGACCTAGTGCAGTGTGACGATGATTTCACATTAAGAAGACATGTGAGGTATGCAGGCAGTTCACCAAGAAGTGCTTTGTAAATAAATATAATACAGTGTTGTTTTCTCCTAACTGCCAAGGACTGCCACCCAACTTTCTCATACAGTATACAATGATGTGTTCTAAAAACATCCCCAGTTATAAATCTGAGGGCGGAATGATAGACTGCATCGAGAGGTTTAAGAGTGGAGGTGGGAGAGTTCATATAAATCACATCACCATAGTCTATCACAGATAAAAATGTTGACTGTATAATTTGTTTTTTGCAGTATTGAGTAAAACATGACTTATTTCTATAAAAGAATGCTAGTTTTGCTTTTAAAGATTTCGACAATTCAGTAATGTGTATTTTGAAGCATAGTTTGTCATCCAACCAAAAACCAAGGTACTTATAGCTGGATATGTAGCATACCGTTGCAGGCTGTTAGTGTGATTTACGACAGTGTGACGTGAGAGCCGAAAAGTGATGCTACACCGGTTGTTGTGATTTACGCGAGCCAGCGTGTAAGGTGCTGCGGAGTGGAGTTAATAAAGTGCCACGTTAACATACAGTCATTGTCCGTGGTTTCTGGACATAACATTGGCGACGATGGATGTTTTTCCTTTCTCACCACTACCTCCGTTCCTAGCTTTGCCTGGCGAGCCACCGATCCCGTGGCCCCGTTGGTTTGAATCTTTTCAGACGTTTGTGACCGTTTGTGGACTAGACAACGAGGAAACGACCGACGCACGGCTACGGGCGCTGCTAATTCACAGCCTAGGCAGCGAGGGACAACGCATTTTCCGCACTCTCAGAGCCGCAGAAAAATATGCAGACTGTGTTGCTTTGTTAGCCAAACATTTCGCCCCTCCACAGAGTGTCATAGCCAGGCGGGTTGCCTTCCGCCAACGCCGACAGAGACAGGGTGAGTCCGTCCACCATTACGTCACCGATCTCCGGTGTTTGGCGAGTCTCTGCAAGTTTGGCGTCTTAGAGCAAGAGATGATTCGGGACCAGCTAGCCGAACATACGACTAATCCCAAACTGCGAGAGAAACTGCTTATGTCACCGGACGACATGACACTAAATGCGGCTATTGAGATGGCTTTTCAACTCGAGTCAGCTGCTCAGCTAGCATCACAGCTAACAGCCTCAGACCCGCCTCCCTCGCACTCTGCTCCACTGGCACAGACAGTTGCCCCAGCTCCTCAGTTTTCTGACCCCGCCTCCCCTCACGACGGGCTGGAGGTTAACGTAGCAGGACGCCAAGACGCGACAGCACGCCGACTCTGTGGGAACTGTGGTTCTTCTTCTCATCCCACTCGCGCACCGGTCTGCCCAGCTATGGGGCAGAGATGCCAGCGATGCGGTAAGATTAACCATTTCTCTAGAGTGTGCCGCTCAGCGCCCGCCTCCACAAGACCTCAACACCGCTCGCCCCGCCCGCAGAGCCCGACCGCCATTCACTCCGTGGGCTCGAGTGCCAAGCCATTTACATGGTGTACAGTGGAGCTGGATGGCGTGTGCTTACCTTTGCTACTGGACACGGCTGCCTCCAGGTCTCTTCTCAGTGAATCTACAGTCCGACGGCTCTTCCCCAGACAGACAATCAAGGCAGGCGCGGAGGAGCTGTATGGGTACGGACACACTAAAATCGGCATGGTCGGCACTACCACTTTCTCCGTGCGCTACGGTTCGAGAGCACTTCCAGCGTTCACCTTCCAAGTGTCCCGCTACGGTGCCAATCTCCTGGGGTTTGATCTCTTCTGCGCCCTAGGCTTCTCCATCACTGACAACATGGGAGCCACTATCCTGACAGTGACTCCATCCTGGCAGCAGCGCTGGCCATCACTTTTCACTGGGCTGGGCTGCCTCACCGCTTTCCACCATCAACCGCTCATCGACCCAGCCGTGTCTGCTGTCATCCAGCCCCTCCGCCGTCTGCCCCTCGCCCTGCGCGATGGTGTCACAGATGAGCTGCAGAAACTGCTGGACGCCGGAATCATCGAACGAATCGACGCCTCACCTTGGATATCCAATCTTGTCGTGGCAAAGAAGAAGACGGGCGGCCTGCGTCCCTGTGTGGACCTCAGGCAGGTGAACAAAGCGGTGGTCCCGGACAGATACCCACTACCCACTGTGGAAGAACTGTCTGCCAAATTCCATGGCTCCACAGTTTTCTCTAAACTCGACCTACGGCAGGGGTATCTGCAGGTTCCCCTACATCCCGACAGCCGCAGCCTCACTGCGTTTGTGTCACACATGGGGGTCTTCCGCTACACCCGCATGCCTTTCGGCCTCTCTTCCGCCCCGAGTTGCTTCCAGAAGATTATGGCCACTATCTTCGCTGGCATCCCCGGGGTGGTCACATATTTGGATGACATCGTGGTACATGGCGCAACATCTTCTCTGCACGACGACCGTCTCACTAGGGTGCTGGACGTGCTCGCCCGTCACAATCTCACGCTCAACGGGGAGAAGTGCATCTTTGCGGTGCCCGTCATCGAGTTCATTGGATTCCGCCTGACTGCTGACGGCCTGAGCCCGCTCCACTCGAACGTCGACGCCATCCTGCGCCTGCCTGAGCCCTCCTGCCCGGCGCAGCTCTCTTCGTTCCTCGGGATGACGGCGTATTATCTGCGCTTTCTTCCCCACTATTCGGAGACCACTGCACCTCTGCGCGCCCTCCTCAAACAGGATGCGCCCTGGGCCTGGACCTCTGCGTGCTCCGCCGCAGTACAGCAACTCAAGTCGCAGCTCACCTCCCCACCTGTGCTCGCCCATTTTGACCTGCTGAGTCCCACGTTCGTGACCTGCGACGCCTCTAACACTGCAGTTGGCGCAGTCCTGTCCCAACTCCAGCATGGTGCCGAGCGCCCAGTGGCGTTTGCTTCGAGGTCACTTACTCCTACGGAGCAGAAGTACTCGGTGGGGGAGAGGGAGGCCCTAGCCTGCATCTGGGCATGTGAGAGGTGGCACATGTACCTGTATGGACGACACTTCACACTACGGACAGACCACCAGGCCTCACAGCACTACTGGACACGGCGGGATCAGGACACAGACCATTGCGCCTTTACCGGTGGTCAGAGAGGTTGCAGGCGTATAACTTCACCACCCAGTTCACGCCCGGCAGAGACAATGTTGTGGCGGATCTACTCTCCAGAGCCACACCCAGCCCTGCACCAGACTCCACTCCAGACTCCTCAGAGCCAGAATTGGTTCTCATGCTGCACACGCCCCTCCAGGAAGCTGTTTCTCTGCCAGAGCTTCATGCAGCATCCGAGCAGGACCCCGTACTCGCCCAGGTCCGCACTTTCGTCCGGGACGGATGGCCTGCCAAAGTGCCAGAGGAGTTAGTGCCCTTCTACCGGGTCAGGAGCGACCTCTCCTGCTGGAATGACGTCTGCGTGGCGAGGGGGCTGTGCACGGTGATCCCAGACACCCTGAGAGAACGTGTCTTGACCATGGTTCATGAAGGCCACCTGGGCATTGTAAAGGTCAAGCAACGCTGCAGGGGCCTGGTCTGGTGGCCGGGTATCGACAGAGACGTAGAGACGATGGTGAAGGACTGTGCAGCCTGCCTCACCAGCGGAAAGACTGGCCCACCCCCGACTCCGCCCTTGCAACCTGTACCATGGCCTCAGGCGCCCTGGACACACATTCAGGTGGACATCTGCGGCGAACTCCACGGCACCCCACAGCACCAGCGTTTCCTCCTTGTAGCCTATGATCTTCACTCCAAATGGCCCGAGGTGCTGCCCACCGGGTCCGTCACCACCAGAGTGGTCATCGACTTCCTCTCCTCCCTGTTTGCCCGCTGGGGGGTACCCGACACCATCACCACTGACAACGGGCCCCAGTTCATTTCGGCCGAGTTCACCTCTTTCACGGAGGGGAGGGGGATAAAACACATCAGGACGGCCCTGTATCACCCGATGGCCAATGGTGGAGTGGAGAGGTTTAACCAGACACTCAAGAATGGGCTCAGAGCACACATGGCAGAGGGCCTACCATTCTCATCGGCACTGCAGAGCACCCTACTCCATTATAGAGCGACAATGCATGCCACAACTGGCTGTTCTCCAGCTCTCCTGATGATGAAGCGTGAGCTCCAGCTTCCCCTGGACCGTCTGCGCCCTCCAGTGGGGGACACGCAAGCAGAGATGCCTTCCCCAGGTGACAGGGTGGCAGAACGCCAACGCAGCATGAAGCAGCGGTTTGACAGTAAGCACCGAGTGAAACGCCCTGCACTCGCAGTGTCGGACTGGGTCCGCATTCGTCGGCCCAATCGACCCCACAAGCTGCTCTCATTCTGGTCCGTGCCACAGCGGATTACAGCACAACTGGGACCAGCCACCTTCCGCCTGGCCGATGGAACGCGTTGGCATGCCAGTCGCCTTAGGCGGGTGACGCCACCACCTGCCTCACACCCTGCTGCAACTGCAGCTGATCACGGCCACACAGATGGGGACTGGGACTTTCCGGATGCACAGCCTGGGATCCCGGCTGGGAACCACCCTGAACCAGATGCACCGGTCGAGGCTCCACAGCCGGTCGAGCCTCCGCAGCTTGATCCCCATCCTGTCCGGGCCCGTCAGAGGCCACCTTACCTCAGAGACTATGTTACAGACTTTTAAAGAGTTTTAGCTCAGTGCATAGTCTATCATGTTGCAGAATAACCCACAAGGCTATGCGGGTAAATCGGCAGTCTACCCGGTTTACCCAGTCAGGTTGGCTCAGTTTAGGCCATAATATTGTTCTGTGCACTAGTATGTGTTAAACCTTACAGCACTGGGTTAGATGTTTAAAAGGGGGGGGTGAATGTAGCATACCGTTGTAGGCTGTTAGTGTGATTTACGACAGTGTGACGTGAGAGCCGAAAAGTGATGCTACACCGGTTGTTGTGATTTACGCGAGCCAGCGTGTAAGGTGCTGCGGAGTGGAGTTAATAAAGTGCCACGTTAACATACAGTCATTGTCCGTGGTTTCTGGACATAACAGGATACTCTCTCAACCAATGTCCCATTAAGGGTGGAAATATTCACTTCTGTGGAACTGCTATTCTTTTTATTTGAAAACAACATGCATTTTGTTTTATCCGAATTTAAAACTAATTTAAGATCAAATAAAATTTTCTGTATAGCACAGAAGTCAGACTGTAGGTTTTGAACCGCCTGGGCAGCAGACGGCGCCATTGTATATAGAATGGCGTCGTCCGCATAAAGATGAATTGAGCTGTATCAGGTATTTTCCTAGCTCATTTATGTAAATACCAAATAAAGTTGGCCCTAAAATAGAACCCTGTGGCACACCTTTATTAACATTCTCAAAGCTGGATTGATAGCCATCAGCCATGACAGCTTGCGTTCTACCATTTAGGTAGTTCGTAAACCAGTTAAGCGATTTTTTATCAAATCCAATGGAATCCAAACGTTCCAAAAGAATTTGATGATCGACAGTGTCGAAAGCCTTAGATAAATCGATAAAAATAGCAAGGCAATCCTGTTTTTTATCCAAGGCAATAGCAACGTCATTCAAAACTTTTGATGTTGCTGTCACAGTACTATAACCGGGTCTAAATCCTGATTGATATGGGTTTAAAATGGAGAATTGGTCTAAAAATGTTCTTACCTGATCGTTTACCAGTTTCTCTAAAACTTTAGCTAGGCATGAAAGTTTAGAGATTGGTCGATAATTATTTAGCTCATTGAGCTGACCTCCTTTATGTAAGGGAAGGACGAAAGCTGTCTTCCAGAGATCAGGGATTGTATCTGATGCCACAGTCAGATTAAAAATGTGTGTTATGCTATTATATATTAATGGAGCTGCTAATAATAAAATTCTAGGCTCTAACTGATCCGCCCCGGTGGATTTTTTTGGATCGATTGAGCGAAGGGCTTTAAATACCTCAGTATTTGAAATCAGTTTTAAAGAAAAGGTCTGAGTGCTTAATTTATTTTCCCATGGTGTGCTAGAGTCAGACACTATGGAGGGATATCTGGCATTTTCAAATAAATAACCTGATGAAATAAAATGTTTATTAAATGCATCACATATTTTCCTTCCGTCTGAGATAGTGGTATCACCTTGAACAATTTCATTTGGAAAGTTAGAGGTTAGACTGTGCGATAATGATTTAACCGTTTTCCAAAATTTAGCTGGGTTTCCTTGACTTTCGGACAATGCAGAAACATAAAATGACGATTTGGCATTTCGAATAGTAGCAAGACACCTATTTCGAAGTTGACGAAAATATTGCCAATCAGAGGGTGATTTAGATGCTCGTGCTTTGCGCCAGGCAACATCTCTGTTACGTAGCATTTCAGCGATTTCGGAACAAAACCAGGGATTGTTCCTTTTTTTTACTCTGAATTTCTTAAAAGGTGCGAGGTTATCTAAAATAGAATTGAATGTTTTCGCAAAATAATCCAAAGCCAGGTTTGGATCAGGGATTGCCGTGGTTAACCCAATATCACTGTGGTACAACTCTAACATAAATGCTTGTTCAGAGAAATGCTTAAAATTTCTTTTGACGGTAAAACGAGCTTTAGCACCTTTTAATTTAGTGTCACGAATACACGCTATTGGGCAGTGGTCGCTAAAGTCGAGAGGAAAAACACCACTAGTTTTGTAATGATGCGGTCTATTGGTTAGAATAATGTCTAGGAGTGTGGCTTTTTCTGTATTTTTCGGATCAGGCCGAGTGGGGGAAGAGATAAACTGCGTGAGATTTAATTCATCGCAGAGATTCTTTAGATGATCAGAAGCGTTTGTTAACCAATTTAGCTTCATGTCACCCATGATAAGAAGTTCCGCGTTTTCATAACTGGAAATCAAATCAAATAAAACATCTATCGCACCTGCGGGTGCAGAAGGTGAGCGATAAAATCCAATAACCAGCAATTTACAATAATTACTCTTTCCCAGACTGACACTTAAAGCCAAGAGTTCGAATTTTTTTGGCTCGGATACAGAGGTGACAATACAGGCAGAGAAACAATTTTTCACATACATAGGCCTTAGTAGGCCGATCACATCGGAAAACGTTAAAGTTATCAAGACTTATGTCGGCACTGTTTACCTTATTCGATAACCATGTTTCAGAAAACACAAAGATGTCAGGGTCAGTTTGTTGTGCCCAGACTTTAATATAGTCTAATTTTGAAACAATACTACGCACATTCATGTGAATAAAACCCATGCCCTTTCGCTGCATGAAGCCTTGTGTATTCAAACACATATCCTGAGGTTCACCCACATTTGTGCGTGAGAGACCTGTTTTAAAATCACTAGGTGTATTAGAGGTTAATGTGGGCTTCACAGCAGGGATATATGGAACTAACATGATATGAAAAAGGTTTTGGGGATTTACACCGCCAATTTTCTGATAAAATATCCTATGTCTAATAAGTGAAGATATCTGGGAGCACACGGAGGGATTTGGGAGTAATGGTAAACTTGAGAGAGAAACATTGGTGCTACTTGCAGTAAGAAGCCCACCTGGCCACATGGGGGGGCTAATGTGATTTGTAGGGGAGGGAAAGGTAGTGTGGGGGAGATCGGAAGTGATCTGTAATGCACAAGCATCAGAGACCAGTCAAAGTTTGGAGGAACGCATTGTGTAAAATGCATTGTCCGTTAAAATGCAGACTTAACAGTAACCCTTCTCACCAAGAAATGGGAAAGCGATCTATGTTTCACTCCAAAATTTTGACTTCAGGACTAATATCTGCAAAAACATATTTTCCATGACTAGCAATATTAACCTGCAGTTCATCCAATATACTGTAAAACAATACATAGAACACACATTACACAGAAAAAAATGCACCAAATGGGGTTTTTAGATTCTGACACTTGCACTCAATGTTTTTAAATATTCCTGATGATTATTTGCATGCAACTTGGCACTGTCCACCTATACAATTTTTTGGGCAAAATGTTACCAATCAAATATAACTCCTTTTGGGCTGCCGAATTCCACTTTCTTCATCCCTATGCCTTCTTGGCGATCTATCAACAATCACCATCCCTGACTATTATATTAGAACTTTAATCATTGCCATCACATCGCCCAGAAAACCATTCTCATGAACTGGAAGACAAACATGGGCCCCATTCATTAACTCACCACCTTCTTAAATTCACATACCAATCTATCAACCACATCAGACACACTCTCACTATTACACAACCACCCCCTTTGTATCTTCCTCCCTCTGTATATACAGTATATTGTAATGCAATGAGAGGCCAGGTCTGGGAAGGGTGCTATGTTAGTGCGAAATGGCTCCAGCAGGGAGAGCCATACCAAGTTTCCACGTGCCTAACAAGACATAATGAATCATCAACCACCCTATTTAAGCCCCTTGTTACAGACCCATGAGAGAGAAGGACAAGGAGGGAGAAGAACAAGGAGGGCGAACCAAGGAGAGTTGGTGGTGTTGGAGGAAATACCTGATTTGTTATCGACCTAACTTTGGAAGGAGAACCCGAACTGGCAATTGACTTTTTTTCTGGAACACTGGACTTTGAGCTAGCCTGTTGTTTTGGACTTGTTGTGTTTGCCCTGGAAAACTGCGTAGTAGTCCAGGTGTATAGAGGGGAAAAGCACCAAGAATGTTTAGATAGGCTCCAATAGAGAGCTAAGGCTTATTTTGTGGTTTGTTATTTTATTTAAAACTGCACTGTGGGTTGTGCCCCAATAAACGCACCAGTATAACTGGTTTCTCCCTTCCATCTTGCCTCCTTGTGTGTGACATCATTGCACAACTGCCTCAAGTTACTCGTGCCAACCCTGGGTCTTGCTACAATATATATACTACTCAAAATAATTTAAGGGTCAAAATACATTTTTTGATCATTTTTGTAAGTATGTCTTTTTAAGCCAGATAGGGTTAGAATATCACGTTATTATGGGACATGCATTCATTGCACTTATCTCTAGAAACTTTATAAGTTAACCCAGATTTCCTTTTTATGGATTTGAAGCACAAACTTTGTCAGACTAAACTGCCTCAAAACACCCATTGTAACTGCCTCAAAACACCCATTGTGACACCTCATGCACCATTTGCACGTGTTTTGCATAAGTGTAATTCCATGCATGCCAATTTTAGCAATAAAATGGCTGAGCATTTTCCATTTATCATCACATTATCATTTTGGGGGGTGCATGACTTTTTTTCATCAGGGTAATAAACTAGTGTTTTTTGTTTTGTGTTTTCTGTTCTTGAGCCATCAAATAATTATTTTGTCATTAGTCGTCACCATTTTAACTTGTTGGCTTATATTTAAATGCGCAAATATTTTTAACCCTTAACTTCTTTTGAGTAGTATATATATTTGTTTTCTCTCTTATTTAATTTATTTTTTATTATTGGTGGTGGGAGATAAAAATTCCGCTTTCTATTTATAAATAAATAAATAAATTAAAATATATATATATATTTAAATAAATAATTTTTTTTAAAAAGTTGTACACTTGAAGGGTTTGAGAGAAAGTTGTGGCAGGCTTGCCTGCCTTTTATTTTCCTATTCAAATCAGCTATTCCTATAAATAAATAAATAAATAAATAAATAAAAACAACATACAGAACAGATATTTTTTAATGTTATAATATCAAATTGCATTTAGTAACTAATGCTGGAATGTATTGTTAACTCCAAGGTCCAGAATGTTTAATATTTAATACCAGGATATAGGCCAGAATATACTTGCCTATTGTATATTTAATGCAAGGATATAGTCAATATAACAATATAATAACTTCATATGTGCACACCTCCCGGTCCATTTTCTTCTCCCACTCAACCCACAACAACATCTGCACAAGGCAACAATTAAACTCAATAACACATAATATACACAGCAAAGTTGGCTGGAAATTTTTATACTGAAAAACAGTAGACATAAAGCAAGGGTTTAAATAGACAAAGAATAGCCTACATGTGCATCTAGAGGAGACGACCATGATGACGCCCATGGAACAGTAGCATTTCATTTATTGTCCTGATGTTCTACCACTAACAAAAAAATCCCAGCTTACACCTTGCAAGAGAAGTCAAAAACAATCATCACAGTGGTCCCCCAAACTAGTTTCATTCTAGAAATAAAATTTTGAGGGACAGCCTGGTCGAGGAAATGTCTGAGTGGCCTGACCTACTCACCTCCTATTAATTGGCTTGAATGTGTGATACCTGACAGAAGGACATTACAAAAACAGGTTTAATTTGTTTTTCAGAACTAATTTGAACCACTATTATTGCACAAAATCAGAGGCCATTCAACTAATTGTTTGGTTCAAACAACTTGAAGAGTTGTTTCTCCTGACTTATTTTTCCATAAAGTTCAATAGGAAAATGAGTCAGGAGAAACAACCCTTAAAGTTATCCATCCATATCTACTGCATATCTGGCAGCAGAGTGATGGTTTGAGGCTCGTTTGATCCACAGACCCTTGATGACTTACAGCCATTTAGCCAACCATGGGTAGAAAGTTTGGAGTGAGATTTTCTTTTTATATAAACGCTACAGTAATATTCCACCCAAATTCTGGAGAGAGGTAGATGATGACCTGTTCTGTCATAAACAATTGTCAAAAGTTTGAGACCTAATTTTGGGGAGACATTCTAGTCTCATTTGTAACCACTCGTAGGTGTTTGACGTCATTCACAAGTGCTTCGCCTGATAACTTTAGCCTTTTTTATGTTTTTACGTAAAGTTTGATAATATGGGACAGATTCTCGATTGGTCTAAATTCAAGACAAACTCTAACCTTATCTCTGATATATGCCTAAATTATTTAACTTTTTCTATATTCTCCTTAATTTTTTAATTGATATTTACAATAAATAATGTTATTTGCATGTAAAATATGTCATATATGAATTGCAATTGAATGAGGTGTCATCATCGATGATCCCATTATCCTCAGCACACAACTGATGAAACCACCACCAGATGACACAGGAAATCCAATCTTCATTTTCTTTGGGATCCTCCTGGTCCCCATACTTTTGATTTCAGACAGAGCATGGCCCTTCACCTTCTTCATGAGAGGTTCTCTGCTTTGTTGCGATTCCCCTTCCCCTTGCTCTTCACATACTTAAAATGTGCTTCGCTTGTCAGGAGAAAGGTTGGAGGCTTCGACCGCTTGGCTCCAGTGGGTCGCTCTCGGGTGAGGACATGTATCATGTCTGCAAAGCTAATCCCTGCCATTTTCACCTCAAGTTCATTGTTAGGGGTAGGTGGAGTGACCACAATTTTATCATTTGGAAAACCCTAGGAGAGAGTGACTAATACATACCACCATATACATACATTTTCATCCCACTTTTTACACTACAATGCAACATTGAATTAAATTGTTTTTTGGAGCATTATTTTACTTTTCCAGCTAGGTGCTCAGTCATGTGATATGTGTTGTTTTACTCTGCCTTCATATTCATTTCCTTCTATAGCATTTTCTGTTGCGTGTTTTTTCATAAACAAACACAAAATGGTTGACTTCACAGGCAACATCAAATAAAAGTCAGTTATCTTTATTGATAGCCTACTCATACACCTCAGTGTCGTAGCTTGGTTAATTAAAAGCACAGTTCATAGTACAAATATTGACGATTAAGGATGATTAAATGCTCCTGTTGCAGTTTGTCAGCAACCGATGTACCAGGCTACGGCCTGGCGGAAGGCTCGATAGATGACTGGATTCTGTGAACAAACTAGACCCCCACTTTTCCAAGCCTGCGTATTCTCGCGGTTCAGATCCCCCAGACATGTCCAGTGGTCCTTGTGCATCCTTGACACACACCACTTTGAGTGATCAAAATAGGATTTGAACTGAATCGACCCAGGCAATTTGATCCTCCTGATGTTCATTACATGATTGGTGAGAGAACAGTTGGAAGGCAACACATAGCTGTGCTGCCAGGTTTCTGTTAACAGATCAGTCTTCAAGATTTGAGCCACCCATCCTGTGTATATGTCTGTAGAGAAGGTCAACAGAAACATTCATTCTATGATAAGAGTTAGAAACTTCTGTTTTATGTAGTATGTAATTCTAACAGCACCACTTACTGAATACTGAATGTATTAGGGCAGTTTAGGACAGTTTTCCCTAAAAAGGAATGTTTTTCATCTTCATAACTTGACAACTGTCTTTTGACCCAACAATGACAGCATTCTGAAGCCTCTTTTGCAGATTTGATTAGTCCAGAAGCTCTGCACTCTGCAGGGCCTCATTTAAAAATGCATGGAAGTCCGGACAATGCAGCGCCAGCTTTTAAGATCCATTCCAAACTTTATATTCTAAATTCATATTTTAAAGCATAAACTTAGCTGGATCTTCCCAATCGACTTAAAAAAGGCCTTGTGGAGCCTGTACATTTGCAGAAAGATTTTGCTGCAATTATCAATTTCCCAAGGTAAGAAAATTAATCAATGAACATCTGTTTTTAGGGTTATGCAGAATAGCAACATTCAGTCCTTTAAAAATTTAAAACCTCTAAGCAAGAAAGGCTAATTTAAACAAGTGTTCATTATTAAAAGTTAATTTGGGTCAAATATTTATATAAATATAAATACTGCAGTGGAATAAACCTTGAAATCCAGAAACAAGAGTGTGTCCACAAAAAAGTTATTGGGAAAGCAGCTGTGTAGTGCACTGAAAATCTTCAGTACATTTCAGTGTGCCTTTTTACTATGTCAATCATTTCTGTACCATAGAATGTTCTTGAACTTTGACTTATGATAGATTCAATATGTCACATGTCCAAATAACAATACAATAGAAAAGAAAAAATAGGATTGCAGTGAAATAAAACATTTTAGATGCAACTTCACAACATCACATAGCACATTCTTGTTTTAAAACCAATGTTCTTACCATCAACGTAGAATTTAGATTTAGCAAAACTAAGGAAGCTCTCTCCTTTTGCTGAAGTCAGTCCCTGCAGTCTTTTAGAGACCCATGGCAGCTTGGAGCCTTCACAAAGAAGGGCCAAACTGGCCATGTCTTTCCGGAATACCACAGGCAATGAGCAGTTGTACACATGGGGGTTATAGTATAAGAGCTGCTGGGCTGAAGAGAGAGGTAGTCAAACCATTAGCAGACACATTCAAAAACAAATCTGCTTTCCTTGCATAAGATTCAAATTTCAAATATCATTTTGGCCTTTTCTCACCTATTTGAAGTAACTGTCCATATTTATAAGTGACACAAAACACAGTTTGGCCATTCTTTTTTCCAGTGGGAGGCCAGGAGTATCCCCTTTCTGGGAATGGTGGGAAGTGGGGGATACTGTGGATGAGCCAGAACCCTTGAGACTGGTCAAAGTGTAGAGCTCCTGCCACGGACGCAAATATACACATGCAATTACACATGCATGTTTAAAAATGTTTTATGTGGTGCTGCAACAGCGGTGTAATGTTTTTTCCCCCCACTATATCATCACAGGGCCAGGAAAGAGCATGTAAGCAAAATCCAAAGTTTGATTAATGAATCCATTTAGCAAATTCTTGGAACCAGCACTGCATATCAGTATTCAAATCATTATTTGTGTAATGAAGAACAGTTATCAATAAAATTTAGCAGTCTCCCCAAAAATCTGCATTTCAGCCAACTCAGTTAAACAATAGTACCTTTTGCATGGCCATACTTATTTGTGTAATTCAGCGAGGGAGGGGCGTCATTGTATAGCATGTAAGCTGACCTGTCGGACTAAACAGAACCATACATGTAATGAAATTGCAAGCAGGAATTACAGACTCCAATACAGCCAAAATCTTTTTTCATTCTTCAAAGTACAGGACTCCAACCTGTCTAGAGTTAATTAAATTAAATTAAAGTTCATTAAAAAACCAGCATCCTAAAAATCACTCATCATAGTAATGATATGAGAATAGTCACAATTTAGCTATTTTACTTTAAATTATTATGTAAGCGAGGTTAAAAAAAAAAAGCTATAAAAACGGATTATAGCAAACTTAAAACAACCTTACCTTTATACCCCCTCCTGTGTACAGTGGTTTCAGTGTACTGCCAAGGGCTCCCTGACTGGTATTGACCAGAAACTGGCTCAGCTGCCAGTCTTCATTTGAGGAGTCCAAGTACATGTATTCAAGTCCACTTCCAACATTATCAATTTTATATTTTGGCAACTTGTACATGATGAACCTATCATTAATGGAAACAGTGTCACTTGAAAATGTAAACATCATTTAAAGTAATGTCAGCCATTTTATAAGTGAAATCTTTATTTTTATGGCCCCCCTGTCCCTCTCAGCCTCCTACACACAATTTTCAATTTCAACATTTTCATGCTTTCAGCCAAAGCAACTTTGAAAAAGTGCATTTCACATGATAAAAACACCATAAGAGCTAGAGATAGGTACAGTTTAAATCATAAGTGCCACTGTCAAGGGGCTTGCCTCAAGACTTGCGTGAGAAGGGTATTTAAATTTTAAAATATTATTCATAAAAAAACAAGGTTATTGGTGGGGCAGAAATGAATCCTTAAATGTCAAATCTGGCTTACATATTTACACAAGCACATGATATATTCAAAATTAATATAAATTTGTTCACACCAAAAAGCAGGCATTGCATAAAGGCAGCACATGGGCTGTCAACACTTATGAATACACAAACTGCCACTTATCACCCGTCTTTTTATAAACATTATTTTTCCTTCTCTACCTATATGATATAATTAATCGTGAATTTATTTAACTACGTAGCTGGTTTCTAACTTAAAAGCTTAACTCCAAATCAAAAAACTTTTCTGAAATATTGAGCCAGCACTTAGTAGAAAATGTTTTAATATATTTAATATATGGTTTTGAGAAATTAACTTATAGAGTTTCAGTTTTTATGATACAGTAAAGCAAACATAGTCCATTCTAAA
Source organism: Ilyophis sp. 1 JC-2022 (assembly GCA_022702515.1). Taxonomy (NCBI): domain Eukaryota; kingdom Metazoa; phylum Chordata; class Actinopteri; order Anguilliformes; family Synaphobranchidae; genus Ilyophis; species Ilyophis sp. 1 JC-2022. The sequence continues at coordinate 105,514,101 of CM040403.1, forward strand.
AATATAATCAAGAAATTGGTTCTTTCCAACTAATAGGCTATATGTGAATCGTTGTTGCTATTCTCAGATGTTGCCATGGCTCATATTCTCATATAGAAACATGCATTACTGAAGCAAAAGCAGTGAAGAGCTACCGAAGAAAACATAACAAATTATTTAAAATCCCACTTACCAGTCGACAGGTTTCCCATCTTCATTCCTACAGGATATGTCTGTATAACAGGGGCTAACACTGAAAAGAACAAAAAGTAAAATTAACCACGTATAAAAGCAACACATCTTAATGTGTCTGTAGCTTTGCAGTCTGATCGAGCCAGGGCACTTGAACTGAAAAAGAGAAGTGGTTTCCATGTACATTTCAGCTGTTTACTTCTTTATTGAGAAATATTGAAACTGGCCATAAATGCAGCTGTATAAACACAGTAGGGGAAGTCAGGAGTTTGTCCCATGACATGTGCATTCTATATTTATTGTGGCATAACAATAGCTGTTATGTACCACATCCCCAATTCAATTAGTTCAGTAAAACAATTTAATTCAAGGACTCGTGAAGAATTTTAAATATCAGGAGACACAATCCCCCACCTTCTTATAATACTTACAAATTTAAATATTTAAGATTAAGATGCAATTTAAGTAATTTCTAGTATATCCTGAATAAAAGTTACATTTGAATCTGGTTGGAAAATTATTTTAATCCATCCAAATTCATATTTTTTTAAAAATTGGAAAAGGCAATACAATTACTTAACTTAAAACCAAAAATTTCCCAATTATAAACATTGCAACAGGTGCTTGTCCAGTGGGGATAATTTACCATTTCAAATCTAGGGAAAAAGATGGTACACTCAAACAGTGGCAGGGGTTTGAACCAGAAGGTTGGTATTGGAACACTCATGGCACCTCAGGCACGTCGACTCTACACTGATGCAATGGCTTGACACTATACTTTCAGAGGCTGCAATATACCGTTTTCCTTTCTCACTTCTATACTTTTTAAATGTGGAATAATAAAGTTTACAAATAAGTAAAATGCTTTAACATCCAAAGAATGCTGGGACCAGCAACAGGCGTAGCTACAGCAGTCCAGAAGGTGCAAACAAAGCTGCCTTTTCTATAAATATAAGAATGAGAAAATCAAATGAAATTAGAAAGTGAAAATGTCAGAAATATAGGCATATAGATGGCTGGATAGCTCATCCTGGTATGACAATGTTCTAACTACGGCCTGGTATCGAATCTGGACTGTACCAATGTTGACTGTGGTTAGCTGCACCTCGCAGGGCAAGGCATAACTAGCTGTAGTGCTGGGAGGGAGGGATTCAGCAGTCGGGATGCCTGTCTCACTGCTCACCAGCGACACCCATTGGTCGCTCAGTGCCCACAGTCCGCTCGCTCAAGCTGCAAGCGAAGGATTCCTACTCATGTTTGTGCTTAACTTGTGAAATGCAGTGTGCAAAGAAGCAGTGCCTGACATCACATGTTCTGGAGGAGAGCTGTGAGGCAACTATTCATGAAAAAGAACTGTCGAGAACAACGCAGGGGTATCAAGGATAACAAAGATTTATACATTTTTACATCCCGATGTAGGCTATAAATAGGCTAATAGTCTCAAAACATGTTAGTTCCACAACATTGCTTTGTAATTTTAGCCCAACACTTATAATTACGTGTGTAAATTATTATAATATACACTTTACGACTATCACATGCTCTCATGCCACTGAAACAAATCTCACACCAATTAATTTCAATCGCACAACATTATTATTTTTAATTTACTCTCAATGGGGTAGGCTACAAAGTAGGCTAGGATTTAGGAGTTAGTCCGCGAAATTCAGGATATCATCCAGGTGATTTTCACCTAATCAAACATATTTAGCCGGCTAACTCCGTCATATGCATGAGCAGCCTGTTTTGCCAACTTTCCATCCATTCACCCATCCATTTTCTAACCACTTATTTCAAGACAGGGTTGTGGTGGCAACAGCGCAAGCAGAGTAGCCCAGACATCCTTTCCCCCAGTGACTTCCTCCAACTAATCCTGGGGGTCCCTAGGCGATTTCAGGGCAGCTGGGAGATATAATCCCTTCAGCAAATACTGGGCCAGCCCCGGGGTCTCCTTCCAGCTGTACGTGCCTGGTGCACCGCCACAGGGAGATGCCCAGGGAGACGCCCAGGGAAGAAACCCCATTTCAGCCGCGTGTATTCGCGTTCTGATTCTTTAGGTCACAACCCACAGCTCATGACCATAGGTGAGAGCAGAGGCATTTCTAGACTGCTTTGATTGGGGGGGGGCATGAAGCGTTGGTGGGGCACAGGGGGGGGATGAGGTAGCGGGGGTCTGGAGGTCCTCCCCCAGAAAAATTTGAGCCTTTTAAAACTAATTTCCTGCATTTATACACAACCTCACACAGGGCATTTTCAAAAATAAAATGTTTAATTTATGAACATTTTTCTTTTTCAAAGCCCTAGATGAGATTTGAGATGCTTTCATATAAAGCTAAAGCATAGGCTAATCAGTATTATATTAGTGGATAAGATAATTTTATTACATTTTAAACCCATCTCCACCCCCCCCCTCATCTTATAGGAGGCCAACTTTATTCATGCCCAATAATACCAAATAATTATCTAATCTTGGAAACAAGTATATTAAAGATGAGCTATATTTCTTCATCATTTCAGTCTCTTTGTGCTATTTACTATTTACATGTGAAACTACGTTACTGTAACTGGCTCATCATTTTAATTTATATTTTATCCACTCCACTGACTAGCCAACACGCAGCAGTAGGCTAGCTAACACACAAACACACGGACGCGCACACACACGTGCAGCCAGCTAATGCAATGTTTTAAATTTAGATGTTTTGCAGAATCGCAGCTATAACAACTAGGCTAGATGCAACATGTAATCGATCTAAAATCGAATCTACCAGAGTGAGACACTATTTCGTGCGGATTGTTTTCCCCAACGGTGGGCGTGGTTTTCAGAGTATGACGCGTGGCATTCTGTTTCTATAGATGGGGTGAAGTGCGTCTCAATTCAAATAACCCGCTTCGCCCTCGCTCCGTCCCACTTTCTAAACGCAAGTGTATACTCCCGTTTTATTGGCATGCGTGTCAAATCCTCCAAAGTGAAGTTTGCAAGTGAAGTTTACTAGGGTGGAGCAAAAACTGGATTTGGACGTAGCCCGAGTGTGCTCTTTTGCATACTCTTTGTAACACCCTCCGCCTCCTCCCAGTCCACTTCCCTATTGTTCTTTGTGTTTTCCCCATTCCCTCCCATTTTTTGTAACGTTGTTACGTTTTCCTGTCTGTCTTCCGTATTGTGCAGGTGTGGCGTGATTTTCTGTCTTATTTGCTCATTTCCCCTCTCTATTTCCCCAGCCTATCACCTACACTTCCCGTTTGCATTCCACACACTGCCAATTACCGTTTCATCACTCTCGCATACATTCGCACTAGGGATGCACCGATACCATTTTTTTCAGACCGAGTACGAGTACGAGTACTCACTTTTGAGTACTCGCCGATACCGATACCGATACCGATACCATTTTTTGTGTGTTTTTTTAAGTATGAGTACTTTATAATAATACTGTATAATAATACCACAATAATGAGACGGCTGATTTTGAAGATACTGTGTTTATTTTCTCCTGTTGATGGAGCACAGTCTATCAATTTACTGATTATTTAAATCAAATGAGGTCCAATAAAAATAAATAAATAAACATAAATAATAACCAAAATAAAACTGTACAGTCTTTTGTGCATCATTCTATTTATACTGGAACGTCAAAGTATAAGTGACCCCTAACCCTTACCACTAATATACATGGTCAACTTAACAGGGGGGGGGGGGGGGGGGGGGGGCTGACTGTAAAAAAACAATTGTGAAATAGGCCTACATACATTATAGGCTAACCTACTGTACTGACATGGAACAGCCTGTGTGCTATCTAAAGACTAGGTCTAATGCTGCTTATTGGCATAATGTCCTTTTCAACCATCAACCTCAGAGAGTCCTACTGAATTGACTAGCCTATATGAACTGCTGACTACCGCACCGCAGTAGCCTACATAACTGTCAACCGAATCAGTTACTCTCTGCATAGGCTACGGGCTACTCAATTAGTTTGCAACAAATGGCGGGGGTATTAGTAAAATAATATAGCCCGGTCAACTGTTTTTTGGTACAGTTTCACATTTAAAAAATATAGCCTGCAATCATGATCGGAACCTGCAGCCTACCTACTGGCATCTGACGTCCACCCAACGTAACGTTACCGAAAGCAAAACGGTTCAAGCATTTCTAATCAAAATCGCATAGGCTACTGTAGGCTATATTGTACATTTTCCATGTAGGCCTATTCTGTAACTATCAAACTAAGAGTTAATAAAAGTCTGCCCGTTATTAAACCATTTCAAATCTGTAATAATGATATTGATTAAATGAAGCACATTCGTGTTTTCTTTTGTATCGAAATAGCACAATAAATGTAGGCTATTTTAAGAAGGCCTAATATGCTATAACCATGTTTTATAGGCTACACAAATATAACCAATATGTGGCTATACGTTTGTTTCTTCTTTACACTTGAAATTCAGTAAGAAGTCTAGCTAAAGCCCTTTTCTTTATTTGTTGTCAGGTAATTTGAGTCTAGATCACGCACTGCGTGAATGGTTGCTATTTTAATCTGAACCGCTATTTTAATCAAGTAGCCTACTGACGAACTGGGTGATTAATAGCACTATGCTACATCAGTGCACCTAGCTCAACCCTTTGTATAAGGGCTCCCCCCATACATGACTGAACATCGACATTCAATTTGGGAGAAAAGAATCATCTGCTTTAAAAAAAAAGTATGGCCCTTGTCACCCTTTTGACAACTTTACCATTTGAAAACGCAATGTTTTACAATAGGTTACTTACCACGAAATGGTCAGAACTTGAGAACACACAAATTGTCATATATTTCCGTAGTTTCTAATCCATATTTAAAACGCTCACTGGAGCGACCATAAACCTAATCCATAAAACTATATAACTACAAGGAAAAAATACAAAAAGTTCATACGAGGTTTATAGGAAAAGTTCGCATTTCAGGTGGTAGGCTACATTAACTTCGCCCTCGCGTGGAGACCTTAAACCATGATTACGTTTCACACAAAAACTGCCGTTGAAACAAGATCGCAGATTATTCAGTTAATTGTTTCATTTGAAATCTTATCGATTAAATTCTTATGAGCAATTAATCGATAGTCGATTAACTGTTAACATCCCTAGTGAGCACGCAGGTCAGGATTAGGTGTTGCTAAGGTGATAGCATTAGCGTGCGGACGTTTGGACGTTGGTATCGGTTTTGGAGTATCGGTACATTTTTTCGAGTACGAGTACATGAGCATGGTATCGGCCCCTCGCACTCATTCAGTAATTTACCTCTCTATATATTCCCTTTCTGTTTGTTGTCTCATTGCCAGTTTGTTAGCTTTGTTTCTTTGTTTGACACGTTTGTCTAACCTGTACTTGGTCTTGTGTATTCCCTGTCTCGTGTTTGTTAACCTGTATTCTGCTCACCCTCCAGCCTGCTGCTCCAGCCTTCATTCACCACCTCCCTGTTTCCCGCTCCAGCTTATCCTGCTGCATCCAGCCCCCGCTCCTCTGCCCATTCCCGCTCCGCTCCTCTGCCTGACCTTCCCCGGATTCAGCCCCCCCTGCCTTCCTTTCTAATTAAATCGCTCTTTGTGAGCTTTTCCCCTGAATGAGTCTCAGAGTTGTGCTTTTGGGTCCGGCCTCGTGTCTGGAGTGTAACACTCGTTCCCTTGAGAAAAGTCGAGGGTTGAGGGGCTATGTCACAAACTTCACTTGGCTTTATAACGGATTGGACTCACACTTAAAGACTAAGGGCACATCCTGGTCTCAAAAGGGATTCCCCCAAGTGAAGTTTACGATGGTGGAGCAAACATGGGATTGGGACGCAGCCTGGGTTTGAATTCTACCGTAGAAGACAATTAGAAGTATTTCCGGTTTCCAGCTGTGGATGTATAGGGTGAATTCAGATAAAGTAAATTTGTGTTAAATTGGCTGCACTTTAAGTACAGGCTAATAAATGCACTAAAGTTGTACTTTTGTAGAACTTCCGTACACTTACTGTACTTAAGTGTACTAAATTGAGACACGTCTTACAAACTTAAAGTATATTTAAGTATACTAATTGAAAGGGTGATTTGTGTAGGTATTGGAAATACAATTTAAAATTATGACTACGGTGTTTGAAATATACTTTAAATAGCATTAAAACTAGTATGTGTAAGGCTGGAAATCAGTCATAAACCCTTGGAGCTGGTGGTGACTTCCTTGAGGGTGCAATAAAACAATTTACCTGGTGGTCTGAGAACCTTTTCCTCTGACCTCTCACGGCCTCGTAAACTACAGCTGGGGTTGAGCCTACAACTGGACATCAGAAGGAAACGGCATCCCTAATGACGCTGGGAACTCAGGCCTGCTCACACGTCTTTTACGGCCTAGATTCTGGACTGAATGGCTCTTGGAACATATTAAACAAAGCTGTATATGTATATTGCATCATATGTATGTGCATGTAAATTAGTAATTGTGGAAGTATAAAGTAATTGTGGATAATATGATAAATGTGGTGAACCTGGATAATACTAATTGAAGTGTGTGGTATGTGAAAGTATAGGAGGGGGAGAAATAAAGAATGTGGAAGGAGGATTGTATAGGTTATCAGGGATGCGCTTGTCCATATAAGTGTCTGGAACCTAGAGTGGCCATCACCGGGACCTCACCTGATATCTAGATATGATAGAGAAGATCATAAGATCACGCGCCGTCGTTCAAAGAGTCTTATTACTGTCACTAGATTGGGAGGGGTAGCTGTTTCTCTCCCTGGAGGGGGGTCCCTGGGTGGTGAAACTTCTCTTCCTGCCAGACCTTATTTGGACAAAGGGACTTGTGGAGTGTGCAAAGCCTGCATTTAAGGAAAGCCCAAAGGGATATTCGGGGAGAATCTGCTTAACAGTTCTCCTGGTACCATAGTCACACCGTACGGAATCACTTGGTGATATACTTTGTTAGTGAACTTGTTCATGTTTATGTGTCTTAGCAGCATGTTATCCTGTGTTTAGCTATAGGCATTGAATGTGTTCGTGTTTGCTCTCACAGTTTTAACCAGTGATTATTTGTCATTAATAAATTACCATGTTTTCACATCAACTGCATCTTTCTTTTAATCCCTTTTTCCAGCTTCAATTGCCTGCATGATCTGAGCTGCAGCGTTCCAAGCACTGTGGTGTGTATGCTTGAGTCTCAGAGTCAGAACTCCTGCATCTCACTCAGGGCTAATTCTAAGCTAATGACCTCCCTGCCTGTTATCCAATTCTTTTTATATTTAACGTGCGTGGCTCTCATCCATCTTATACCCTTTTCAGCCTAAATTACGACTGAAGACTCAGGGGGACAATTCTGACCAAGGACCGACTGATCAGCGGCCTGGTACAGAGGTGGCGTTCTCAAGTTGGGTAGGCAGTCAAGTTTCTGCCCATAAACAGGGTTGGGTAGTGTATGGTTCTGGTGATTTGATGTGAAGAGAACCCATGGGCGTTCTACACCGGTTCTTGTCAAATTAGCCTTAAGGAGCCCTTTAAATACACTCAAAGTAGTGCATGGTTCTGGTGATTTGATGTGAAGAGAACCCATGGGCGTTTTACGCCGGTTCTTGTCAAATCTGCCTTAAGGAGCCCTTTAAATGCACTCAGACCTGGGCTCGCAACTATCTATGATAAATGAATACATGTATTGTGTTGGCTAGACCCCCAACCTCTGCATTCGCCACCGAACTGAGCTTCAGCAATAATGTTGATTCCGGCAAACATATATTGAAGTAATGGTGGTACCTAAGGGCGAGTTGAGTGTAACCACTCCGAGCTCCACGCATGTTTAACCAAAATTCTAAATTATAATTATAAATGGAGTCAGATAAACGAGTAAATAAAATAATAATATTTCTAAATAACTTTTACCTTTTCCCACAGCAATAGTGGAATACATCACGCTTAAACCTTCGCTCCGAGCTATTCCCTCATTGGTCTAGTAATTGCGGATTCTACATATGCTATCAAGGGATGAAAATAAATTAGGCTATAACTTTTATACGTACCCGAAAATACCACAAAATATATGAGATTTAGTATATTTATTTGAAGTACACTTAAGTATAATTTAAATTTAATGACATATATTTCCAAATGAATTACACATTTTAAGCATACTTTAAATTAAGTATTAAATGTATAAGTACACTTCAAACGCATTTGGTATACTTAAATTATATTTTTAATACACCATTTCTTTCTCTTGAGGAACTTGTTAGAACATTATCTCTAAAGATAACCTCTAAGACTCATATTAACTTATTATCAATCATAACATAGTTCATCTTGACAAAAAAGTTGAGACCACTGACCTAAAAATGACTTGACAGCAATAGAAAAAGTATTATAGTTGCATTACAGTTAATATAGAGTTTATTGCCACATACACATGCATGTACTGAGGTTCCCTAAATATAAAATGGGATCATTTTCCTCTATTAGAATAGCCCACAACACTGTCCCACATTACCAGAAACATGCTGTCCCACATTTCCTGACTGTTTGGTAATGTGGGACATATAGAAAATGTCTGAATTAAAAAATTCTAAACATAATATTTACCACTTTTTTATTTATTTTGTTGCACAAAATGCATAATTACACCATAATTAGGCACAGTGTATTGTTTAGGACAGATTTAGAACCTTAACATTAATTCAAGCAAAAGCTTTTGTCATTGACCTATGTATTTTGCCGGATGACCTTCATATATGAAGCTTGCCATGATCCCCATCATGACATGTCATCAATGAAATAATGTAGTTTGGGAATGTGTTGGGAAGTTTCTCTGCAATAACCTAGTTACAATTATTTTGATTGTCGTTATTTCGATTCCCAAACTACTTGAGCGCAAACCACGCCTCGCAGTTTCGACGAACGTTCCGGGTCGATTTCATTGGTCAAAACGATGAGAGCGCTGATTGGTTAAATTCGGCTGACCACAGCTCGCGATCAAAATTACAAGATGCTCGCAAGCTGGATGTAAACCACGGGAGTTTATCTCACATCACCTGAGGAGAATGGATGCAAGCAGCAGTGCCAAAGATAGGTAAGAAACATATACCGGCGTAGACAAAAGTCACATAACGCTTAAATATTTTTAAATACGTTTTTATTAGTCTTACTAAGGCTATACAAATAAAAGGTGAATTTCATTCATCATTTTCATGTTGCTGATCTCAGATTTTCAGATAGATGTGACAGCGTGAATGAAGCCACCGTCGACAATTGAAGATGCTTAAGACAAAGATTATTAGGCTACGTTATTGATAATTAATTACTTATTTGAGAAAACGTGTTGGATGGGTTCACCACCATATAGTGCCTTTGACACTTCAAAAAATCTCTGTCATACATTAACATTCCTTTTAAGTTTTATCACAGAGAGTAGACAGTAGACTTTTTGGTCAAGCTCAGGCATTTAATTGCACCCAATTTTCGCTGAATAAACCATGAGCTATGTCTTTCATCTGACTAAAAGTATTTTCATTGGATTACTATAATAATATTTGCACCGATTTACAATATTGCAGATTGTCCCTTTTCCAATCATATTCATGTATTACTATCAAATTATAAACAAGTTTTAGATTTTGTTAAAATGAGTGCTTTTCTGAATAAACTCAATTTGCACCTTTTAAAAAAAAAAGAAAAAAAATGAAAAATACAAATATTCAGTTTCAATTTTTAAGTATTGACGGTCCCTTCTAAGTCTTTAACATATTATTTATATTTAATAATATGATGAAATTATGATTTTAAAAAACCGAGATAAAATGGTGGACCAAAGCATGACAGGGTGGACAGCTAGGACAGGGCAGATCATCAATGAAACAGACAATGAAAAGACATTTATGTGATAAAAGGTGTTTGATAAACTGTTATTGGCATCAAAACTGATTGAACATACTTCAAAACATAAAATATAGCAATAAATGTATAAAGTCAATAACTTCTTGAAAGGAAACTGAACTGATGTCCAAATAAAAATGGATATTTAACTTCTCAATACAAATTTGTTATATTTTAACAACAAAAAGCTAGCATAATGGTGAATATCTTTGATTTTATAATAAAAAATAAAATGTATTAAATTTATTATGAGGCCCATGTATTTAGGTTTTTATAATCATAAAAGCTTACTCATTAATAAAGAAATCAGAATAGTTTATATTGAGGACTGTAGGGGATCTCTGTGCCCAGAGACATGGAGGAAATATTGGAGGTCCAGGTGCGACAGACAAGGAATCTAAAAGTGTTCTAAACGAACACCACTAAAATGGACAATAATCCCTAGTGGACGGGGAAAATAAGGAGAACACAAATAACCTCGCAAAAATAAGCGAGGAGCTCGATATCTGAGCAAACAAAAGAAATAAGCAGTTACACTTATCTAACTCCCGTTATGGAGTGAAACAAAAAAAAGGAAGGAGAAAAATAAAAGAACTAAACCTAAACCTTAGGGCGAGAGCACTCGTAGGTTTGAGTGGAAAACAAAGAAACCAAAACCTCTGCTCTGAAATAAGAGACCAAAAGAGCGCGCTTTACTTTTTCTAAATTGTACTGCTAACAAGTCCCGCGTTGAGAAGCAAAGAGGTCGATAGCACGCACAACAAAGAATGTTACATTAAATAACATGGAAGTGACAAGAAAATGAGGAAGCGGAGTATAAATAGTGAGCAGAAATGCAGGACAGGTGAACTCACTAATCACAGAGGTGAAAGCAAAACCCGTAGCAGAACACAGCAAAATCTGATAGATTAAAGGTAAATGGAAAAACGGAAATACTTTTAAATTTCCACGACCTTATCTGCTGCCAGATATGTAGTAAATATTGAAGGATCACTTTAAAGGTTGTTTCTCCTAACAAATTTTCCTATTGAACTCTATGGAAAAATAAGTCAGGAGAAGAAACCCTTTAAGTTATCCATCCATATCTACTGCATATCTGGCAGCAGAGTGATGGTTTAAGGTTTGTTTGATATGTCAGATATCCCTTGATGACTTAGAGCCATTTTACCAACCATGTGTTCCATACTGTACCAGCGTAATTTACAGCTGAATCTAGTCTCACCCCCCAATTTCCAGAGATCAATTCAAATGCAGAGAGATTATAGTATCGCTTGTAACAGTACCTGAAAATAAGATGTCGAGAGTCTTTTGATGTTGATGGGTCACAAACTTCAGGAAGTAACAGCATGCAAAAAATATGTGACCAAATATGAAATATGATACTTTAAAAATACATTAACGCAAAGGGGGTGAATACATATGCACGCACCACTTTTCAGTTTAAAAAAATAATAATTTTTAAAACAAGTTTTTTTCTTCATTTCACTTCACCAATTTGGACTATTTTGTGTAGGTCCATCACATAAAATCCAAATAAAAATCAATTTCAATTACAGGTTGTAATGCAACAAACAAAAAAAGACTCAGAATGGGGTAAGTACATAAAGAAATATATTCAAAGAATCAAGTTTTAAAACATGCAACTACATACACGATACAGTCCTTTACTCAAACTACAACTAACATTTTTTACAACTTTTTGTCTTGGAGAGTTTGTTAGCTATCCTTTCATCAGTATAATGTTTATCTAACAGCCATTCTATCTGATTAACCTGCCTTGGTGAGGGAGATGCTGCGGAGCCTGGGGGATTTGGCCAACAACACCACCTACATCCCTGCCCTGACTGCAATGGCCAAGCAGTTTGAGAAGATGAAGAAAAATCCGGCCAGATTGGTGTCCGCATTTTATTACTTTGGTAAAGGAGTAACACCGATCTCAAAACGTGCAGCAGCACTTAGGCGTCTGTCAACCAACAGCAGTAGCCCGGAAAACAACAAGAAATGGTTCCAAGAGGCGTCTGATGGCTGGGCGTTCCAGGCTAAGAAATAGTGGTCCTGAGCACCCGTACAGTAGGCCACCAGAAAAACTTGGCAAAAGGGCTGCCAGGGTTGGGCACCATCATAAATTATATAAATTTGTGGCATTGAATTGCTCACACCAGAAGTAAGCAATTCATTGCCACAATCATAATTCATCTGTAAACTCGGGATTCGGAGGAGGGACCTTTCATATGTGGCTTTGGCTGAAATCTACAAGTTGGCACAGTGTGGATTCAATCCAAAAGCCGTGAGGCTCATCCATGCACCACAGTGTAGTGTCTTAACCCAGTGGTTCCCAAACTCGGCCTGGGGGACCCCTGTGTATACTGGGCTTCGTTCCTACCACAGTTGCAATCCCAGCAGTTTAACAAACTGTAAAAACATTTTAGTTACGTGCTTTTCATGTTTAGTGAGGTTATTTAGCCTCTTAAAGCACATTATTTCAGAAACAGCTATACATGCTGAGGCATGATTCACCTCAGTCTAGTCTTTGGTTTGATCAGCAAAAAAAATTTGTTACCTCTTTTTATGTAATTGTGACTTTTATTCTTCATTAGGGGTGGGACAATGCACCGGTGCATCGCGAGGCATCGATCTGAATGTGTAAATACAACTGCATCGATCTGTAAGATTAGAATTGATAAGCATCGATTAATATCGCATTTTAAATGAATGTGCACATGTATTAATTTATTCAAAAAAAATATTAATTTCATTATTTGAAATATATATTTCTGAGACACGACTAGTTTCAAAACTGTTTTGACCAGCTTCAATCCATGTTTCTGCTCCAAACCCCACGTAAGCGTGAGTTGAAAGCAAGGACAGGCGGGAATCAAGCGACAATGAGACGGACAGATCTGAGCGAAATGGCTAGCTGCGTGCTCGCTGAGTGCGACAAAAGAGACAGAAACTTACGAATGTTCCGAACAGAAAATCAGTGGAATGGAAGCATTTTGGGTTTAGAAAGAAGGAGGGTGTACTTGACAAAACCGCTGCAATATGCAAGATCTGCCAAGTAGAAATCAGATACACAGGCAACACCACAAACATGATAAACCATTTGAGCCGACGACACACCATTGACGTGAAGGACAGCAAGCGGGTTAGCAAGCTAAACTCGGGAGTCATTGACACTTCCCCTGAGTTTCCTGGAGAAATGGCCAAACAGTTCTATTTTTTTGTATAATTGTTTTTATACACATACCGTGTCCAGACAGTTAATTGTAAAGTGCTTTCTGATATTTAAACTATTTTCTATTCAAAATCAAGTTGACGTTAGAGACAAAAAACAAAAATAGTAAGACTATTTCCAATGTCTTACGTTTAATTAATTATTACTACGTTAACTGTCCGATTCACTTAATGAATGTCGTGGAACCTAGATACACCATACCATGCAGAAAACATTTTAGTGAAAAATGTATACCTGCTCTGTATGAAGAGGTGACGAAAACTGTTCGACTCCTTGCAAAACGCTACGAGTAGCTTTAACTACGGATGGATGGGATCTTGCTCCACCGAAGGTCTAGATCGTACTAAGATTTAGGAAAGTACTATGCATGACACTAACCTATAGGCTATTTCATTTTTCTTGGCCCAGTTTAGTAATTGTTATACATTTTGCCATTTTCATTTTGTAAATAAAGGAAATGTATTAGGGTACCATGTCTGACACTGTTTTAAAAACAATAACCTAAATAGGGCAACTTTAGAAAATACACTGTTAGTCATGTTTATTGCTGCATTATTTGCTGCAGACAGCTGCAAAATGTATGGCATGCCTTAACAATAAACATAATTCTGTGAACTTGGCGTACGGTTCTAACTGAATATTTAATTACTGCTGACTGTATCGGTATCAAATCACATTAGCATACCTATTACATATTTTTAAAGTATCAAAATTAATCGAACCGAATCTTATCGAATCGAATCGTGGTCAAATGTAAGATGTTATGATGCATCGAACCTTTGCCTAAAGAATCGTAATCGAATCGAATGGGATTGAATCGTCCCACCCCTATTCTTCATGGTATGCATACCTATGTATATCTGACATAATGTGGTTTAAGAGGGTAAATAATCCCTCAAAACATTAAACCACCTAATTAAGAAATATTAGCAGCTTGTTATGATTCTAGGATTGCAATTGTGGTTGGAATGAAAACAGCATACACAGGGTTTGGGAACTACTTCCCAAACTACTTCCTACTTCCCCGACGAACAAAATTTTAGTAGAGGCATATTCTTGTTATGTGTTTGTGTTTCTTGCTTTCCCTCATCTAATATGTTATCACTTCGTTATGTATCCACTTCAATGCATAATCAAGTTGAATTACTCTGTGAATGCCCAATATCATGTGCATTACTGTTTATTGGTGTTACATTTTTAGAGAGGGCAAACTTTCCTCCCGCTACCCAAAATCTGGGGGCATCATTGAAAATGTGTGGGCTACTAGTCATTAGTGTAGAAATTCATTGTTTTTACATTTAAACCAGCTCTTGTGTATAGGCTACATTTAATTAATAAAAATAAGAAAATAAAGCATAGCCTACTATACCACTTAAAATTGTCAGTTGGATATTATTAGGGCATTTTGACCCCCCAGTGTAGGAAATATAAGGGGGGCGAATTTCAAAATGGCCATACATTTTGAGATTCGCCCCCCTTATATTTCTTACACTGTATATGTTATGTCATTAACTGTTTATTAGGCCTATAGCCTAAATACATATTTTGAAGGATCCGTGGTGTATCACTTGCAGCAAATCAAATCAATAAGACTATGGCTGGTGATTTTCAGTGACTATTAAATGCAATCGCGATAGCGACACATAGTGAAATTAAATAGGCTACACTGCACTTTAGCTCTTGAGCATATAGGGTGTTAATTGCTCAGAATGTAAAAAAACGGTAAGCAATCGTCGTTATTGTAGCTTACGTTACACGCATTTACGAGATCAGTAGCCTACCTAGCCTACTACATGACATTTCATTGTCACGAAAACCAGCGCACTGGCGTTGAAAAACAATAGCCTACACCCCGTATTGTAGCCTATTTCAGTATGAGTGTTTTTGACAGAACACGCAATGAAATACAATGCAATAACGTTATGCGTTTGTTTTGTTTTTAATTATGGCGTGATAAATGCGCATCGTTATGTGTCGCTATAGCGATTGTAGCCTATTTAATAAAGCCACTGAAAATGTTCCATGGGCGAGAGTAGACTGACAAGGCAACTATGAGAAGGCAGACGGACCTGTTTGGTGACATCGCCTTAACACAACAAGACCTGTTCGTAAATAGGCCTATGTCCGGTATCAGCGTGAAGGACGTGATATATGAAGGTTGGCAGCTCTATGGTTGGGAGCCTCATTGTGTTAACCAATAAAATCGGTGAACGGTGGTCGCAACTGCGGGGCGTGGTTTGCGCGGAAGTGGGCGTGGTTTGCGCTCAAGTCGCTTGGGAATCAAAATTACGCTTTTGATTGGCTCCTGACAGAGCAAGAAATAAACATGTCAAAGCTTAATTGTTCCACCTGATGTCCCACAATACCTGTCTTGTGCCTACACAAATCAATAGATTTAGTAAAATGATGAATAAAACTCGATACGAAGCATACTTTGCGACGACATCTGTGTCAGAACATCAATGGACACCAGTGACCACTCGGTGAGTTTCCCGTCTTTGAAAACGAGAGTTTATGGTGTTTTTTGAAGGAATTTCTGCGCACGTCCAGATCCATTGTGCAAATTAGCTGTGACATGTTTAGCCTTTTCGGAAACCTTTTCTCAGAACGCGTGAGGTGTATAAATTATCCACCACTCTCCACAGCTGCCACGTCGCTGGCACACCCATACGAAAATGCAATTTTACCGTTTTTTTTCCATTTATTAAAAAGCGCTACTCCATGACACTCATTCTTTATAACTAACAAAAGCACCGGTTATTCACACAGAATAGACTAATCTATGGCTCGCAGTAGATGGACTAACGTTAATTTAAAAGATTAAACATTGCACATATAAACACCAAACTGCGTAGCTAACTCCATGATAATGTAACTATAGCCATGTTGCATTTGCATTAAAAACAATGACACAATTTAACTTAGGCTAATTGTAGCCCAGTTGAAGTAAATTAGCCTACTATTTGCAGCCTATAAGGTGGCGTAGATGTCTCAACCAGTTGTCACTGAGGGAAAGAAAGTAGGCTAACTATTCTGCTTAATTTACTTTATTATTTACTCCACTTACTGTATTTTTGGGACTCTGAATTAGCCGGTTATGGAGCACTAGCTAAATGATTCGCTGATTGATAAAAGTCTGATATGACAAAAGGGATGCCATCCTCATTATCTTCAGGTTCTTCCGAGTTCGGCGATGTATAATTTATCTACGAAAATCTAAAACATTGTCTGTAATATTGCAGTGAATGTAGACGACGAACAATATTTACGTGCTGAATTTATGGGTAAAGAAACACAAAGGATAGCCTACTGAAGAAAACTGCTATCCCATCTATTTTGACTTGGTCCAAGCCACCGGTGTTGTGCAGTAGAATGCACCCCTGCCGTGGATTGCACTCCCTGACGGGAGCGCGCGCGCTTACGTCATTCTGTTTGAAAAGTTTCTGAATTCGCTTCGTTTCAATATCGTACCAAAATAATATGAAGGAGGTATTAATATTATTGTATTATAATGCTTTGTGAAGGGTATCCTTGTCTTAAAGATGGTAAGCAACCTTCGATTTTATACTCATTTCAATTTAGACTCAAAACACGGAACTGGCGAGGGGTATGTCAGACGCAAATCCATAGCTACTTTTCTTATGGTACGATCGCATTATGCTAAAATATAGCCCAGCTATAATTACAAAATTAGCTGGAATTTTACTGGGGTTAGCCTGTATGTAGCTACTCGTAGCTGGGGAAATAACAGCTTCCTTATCCAGCAGATCAGCTCGACTGAAAATTAAATGTGATCCACGGTTATCATATGCAAGTCATATAGCTAAACTATACTGGATACTTGGCAGGACCCCAACGATCACCGTCAAGTATTTCTTTAAATGTTTTCTTGCAGCTAAATGAATGCAAATAAAAATGTATCCCCGATATATCACTGGCTTTGACCCTCCAGACGCACCGCGGTCACATATATTTTCCCCAAATGTATGTCGTCATATGCTGGAGTCAAGAGAGTGTTTTATTTCCTGGCACGGCTGTTTTTCTAATTGCCGTGAAATGCACCCCCTCCTAACTTTGGCTAAAAAGGTACTACATACATGAAACTCACAGTGGTATCTCATTTTGACTCCATATGAATGCCCTAAAAAGCATTTGATGCTGGGGTCACCAGAAAAATAATTACAAGGGGGTGAATTTTCAGGCAGGGCTGGATTTCCGCTTGCCGTGAAATGCACCCCCTGCTAACTTTGGCCATGAAGGTCTCACATCCATGAAACTCACAGTGGTAACTAATTTTCACTCCATATGAATGCCCTAAAAAGCATTTGATGCTGGGGTCACCAGAAAAATAATTACGAGGGGGTGCATTTTCAGGCAGGGCTGGATTTCCGCTTGCCGTGAAATGCACCCCCTGCTAACTTTGGCTAGGAAGGTCTCACATCCATGAAACTCACAGTGGTAACTCATTTTCACTCCATATGAATGCCCTAAAAAGCATTTGATGCTGGGGTCACCAGAAAAACAATTACAAGGGGGTGCATTTTCAGGCAGGGCTGGATTTACGCTTGCCGTGAATTGCACCCCCTCCTAACTTTCGCTAGGAAGGTACTACATACATGAAACTCACAGTGGTAACTCATTTTCACTCCATATGAATGCCCTAAAAAGCATTTGATGCTGGGGTCACCAGACACATAATTAGAAGGGGGTGCATATTCCGGCAGGGCTGGATTTCCGCTTGCCGTGAATTGCACCCCCTCCTAACTTTGGCTAGGAAGGTCTCACATCCATGAAACTCACAGTGGTAACTTATTTTGGCTCCATATGAATGCCCTAAAAAGCATTTGATGCTGGGGTCACCAGAAAAATAATTACAAGGGGGTGCATTTTCAGGCAGGGCTGGATTTCCGCTTGCCGTGAAATGCACCCCCTGCTAACTTTGGCTAGGAAGGTCTCACATCCATGAAACTCACAGTGGT
The DNA here is from genome assembly GCA_022702515.1 of Ilyophis sp. 1 JC-2022. Taxonomy (NCBI): domain Eukaryota; kingdom Metazoa; phylum Chordata; class Actinopteri; order Anguilliformes; family Synaphobranchidae; genus Ilyophis; species Ilyophis sp. 1 JC-2022. The sequence goes on from CM040403.1 coordinate 105,532,350, forward strand.
AACTAATTTTCACTCCATATGAATGCCCTAAAAAGCATTTGATGCTGGGGTCACCAGAAAAATAATTACAAGGGGGTGAATTTTCAGGCAGGGCTGGATTTCCGCTTGCCGTGAAATGCACCCCCTGCTAACCTTGGCCATGAAGGTCTCACATCCATGAAACTCACAGTGGTAACTAATTTTCACTCCATATGAATGCCCTAAAAAGCATTTGATGCTGGGGTCACCAGAAAAATAATTACAAGGGGGTGCATTTTCAGGCAGGGCTGGATTTCCGCTTGCCGTGAAATGCACCCCCTGCTAACTTTGGCTAGGAAGGTCTCACATCCATGAAACTCACAGTGGTAACTCATTTTCACTCCATATGAATGCCCTAAAAAGCATTTGATGCTGGGGTCACCAGAAAAACAATTACAAGGGGGTGCATTTTCAGGCAGGGCTGGATTTACGCTTGCCGTGAATTGCACCCCCTCCTAACTTTCGCTAGGAAGGTACTACATACATGAAACTCACAGTGGTAACTCATTTTCACTCCATATGAATGCCCTAAAAAGCATTTGATGCTGGGGTCACCAGACACATAATTAGAAGGGGGTGCATATTCCGGCAGGGCTGGATTTCCGCTTGCCGTGAATTGCACCCCCTCCTATCTTTGGCTAGGAAGGTCTCACATCCATGAAACTCACAGTGGTAACTTATTTTGGCTCCATATGAATGCCCTAAAAAGCATTTGATGCTGGGGTCACCAGAAAAATAATTACAAGGGGGTGCATATTCCGGCAGGGCTGGATTTCCGCTTGCCGTGAAATGCACCCCCTGCTAACTTTGGCTATGAAGGTCTCACATCCATGAAACTCACAGTGGTAACTTATTTTGGCTCCATATGAATGCCCTAAAAAGTATTTGATGCTGGGGTCACCAGACACATGATTAGAAGGGGGTGAATTTTCAGGCAGGGCTGGATTTCCACTTGCCGTGAAATGCACCCCCTGCTAACTTTGGCCATGAAGGTCTCACATCCATGAAACTCACAGTGGTAACTAATTTTCACTCCATATGAATGCCCTAAAAAGCATTTGATGCTGGGGTCACCAGAAAAATAATTACAAGGGGGTGCATTTTCAGGCAGGGCTGGATTTCCGCTTGCCGTGAAATGCACCCCCTGCTAACTTTGGCTAGGAAGGTCTCACATCCATGAAACTCACAGTGGTAACTCATTTTCACTCCATATGAATGCCCTAAAAAGCATTTGATGCTGGGGTCACCAGAAAAACAATTACAAGGGGGTGCATTTTCAGGCAGGGCTGGATTTACGCTTGCCGTGAATTGCACCCCCTCCTAACTTTCGCTAGGAAGGTACTACATACATGAAACTCACAGTGGTAACTCATTTTCACTCCATATGAATGCCCTAAAAAGCATTTGATGCTGGGGTCACCAGACACATAATTAGAAGGGGGTGCATATTCCGGCAGGGCTGGATTTCCGCTTGCCATGAATTGCACCCCCTCCTATCTTTGGCTAGGAAGGTCTCACATCCATGAAACTCACAGTGGTAACTTATTTTGGCTCCATATGAATGCCCTAAAAAGCATTTGATGCTGGGGTCACCAGACAAATAATTACAAGGGGGTGCATATTCCGGCAGGGCTGGATTTCCGCTTGCCGTGAAATGCACCCCCTGCTAACTTTGGCTATGAAGGTCTCACATACATGAAACTCACAGTGGTAACTCATTTTGGCTCCATATGAATGCCCTAAAAAGTATTTGATGCTGGGGTCACCAGACACATAATTAGAAGGGGGTGCATATTCCGGCAGGGCTGGATTTCCGCTTGCCGTGAAATGCACCTCCTCCTAACTTTGGCTATGAAGGTCTCACATACATGAAACTCACAGTGGTAACTTATTTTGGCTCCATATGAATGCCCTAAAAAGCATTTGATGCTGGGGTCACCAGAAAAATAATTACAAGGGGGTGCATATTCCGGCAGGGCTGGATTTCCGCTTGCCGTGAAATGCACCCCCTGCTAACTTTGGCTATGAAGGTCTCACATCCATGAAACTCACAGTGGTAACTTATTTTGGCTCCATATGAATGCCCTAAAAAGTATTTGATGCTGGGGTCACCAGACACATGATTAGAAGGGGGTGAATTTTCAGGCAGGGCTGGATTTCCGCTTGCCGTGAAATGCACCCCCTGCTAACCTTGGCCATGAAGGTCTCACATCCATGAAACTCACAGTGGTAACTAATTTTCACTCCATATGAATGCCCTAAAAAGCATTTGATGCTGGGGTCACCAGAAAAATAATTACAAGGGGGTGCATTTTCAGGCAGGGCTGGATTTCCGCTTGCCGTGAAATGCACCCCCTGCTAACTTTGGCTAGGAAGGTCTCACATCCATGAAACTCACAGTGGTAACTCATTTTCACTCCATATGAATGCCCTAAAAAGCATTTGATGCTGGGGTCACCAGAAAAACAATTACAAGGGGGTGCATTTTCAGGCAGGGCTGGATTTACGCTTGCCGTGAATTGCACCCCCTCCTAACTTTCGCTAGGAAGGTACTACATACATGAAACTCACAGTGGTAACTCATTTTCACTCCATATGAATGCCCTAAAAAGCATTTGATGCTGGGGTCACCAGACACATAATTAGAAGGGGGTGCATATTCCGGCAGGGCTGGATTTCCGCTTGCCGTGAATTGCACCCCCTCCTATCTTTGGCTAGGAAGGTCTCACATCCATGAAACTCACAGTGGTAACTTATTTTGGCTCCATATGAATGCCCTAAAAAGCATTTGATGCTGGAGTCACCAGACAAATTATTACAAGGGGGTGCATATTCCGGCAGGGCTGGATTTCCGCTTGCCGTGAAATGCACCCCCTGCTAACTTTGGCTATGAAGGTCTCACATACATGAAACTCACAGTGGTAACTCATTTTGGCTCCATATGAATGCCCTAAAAAGTATTTGATGCTGGGGTCACCAGACACATAATTAGAAGGGGGTGCATATTCCGGCAGGGCTGGATTTCCGCTTGCCGTGAAATGCACCCCCTCCTAACTTTGGCTATGAAGGTCTCACATACATGAAACTCACAGTGGTAACTCATTTTGGCTCCATATGTATGCCCTAAAAAGCATTTGATGCTGGGGTCACCAGAAACATAATTACAATTACAAAGGGGTGCATATTCCGGCAGGGCTGGATTTCCACTTGCCGTGAAATTCACCCTCTTTCTAACTTTGGCTAAGAAGGTCTCACATTCATGAATCTCACAGTGGTAACTCATTTTGGCTCCATATGTATGCCCTAAAAAGCATTTGATGTTGGGTTCACTACATAATTACAAGGGGGTAATATTCCGACAGCGCTGCATTTCCGCTTGCCGTGAAATGCACCCCCCCTCCTATCTTTGCATGAGTTTCACATCTACGAACCTCATGCAATTAAACATATTGTCCTCACCTGTACACTACAATAATTCTATGCTAAAGTCAACAGAAACATAATTACTGGCGGGTTGTAAATTTCCATTTGACGTAAAATGCACCGCTTCCTAACTTTTGAAAAGAAGGCCTCTCATCCATGACAGTCACACAGATGAAACATAGTGGCCCCACCTGTACACTGCAAAAAGCATTTTATGCTGAGGTCAACACTAACATTATTATCGGGGTGCAAATTCTTGCTGGGCTGCTTTTTCCCTTTCTTTGAAATGCACCCCCTCCGGACATTGGCTTGGAAACTGATTTTGTGGAATTTATTATTGCTGAACAAAGTAAAAAATAATAAACACACGTATTTAAAATTTAACTTGTGAGCAAATTAAATATACCTCATGAAAAAATATTATTTGGCATTTACATAGTTTGTGCTTTAAGAAGAAAAATATTTCAAAGTATTTAAATATTTTAAAGTGGAAATAGGACATTTTTACCATAATTAAATTGTAAACAATTTACATATACACACATCATTGAGGTACAATTAACTGCACATGCATTGTGAATAATTTATTAAAATGTATTATTAAATAGATTTTTGTTAAATTCCAAATTATGGTAAAAATGTCCTATTTCCACTTTAAAATTAAAACTATGTAAATGCCAAATAATATTTTTTCATGAGGTATATTTAATTTGCTCACAAGTGAAATTTTAAATACGTGTGTTTATTATTTTTTACTTTGTAAAAATATAAAAATATATGTGACCGCGGTGTGTCTGGAGGGTCAAAGCATGCAATAGTCAGTGATATATCGGGGATACATTTTTATTCGCATTCATTTAGCTGCAAGAAAACATTTAAAGAAATACTTGACGGTGATCGTTGGGGTCCTGCCAAGTATCCAGTATAGTTTAGCTATATGACTTGCATATGATAACCGTGGATCACATTTAATTTTCAGTCGAGCTGATCTGCTGGATAAGGAAGCTGTTATTTCCCCAGCTACGAGTAGCTACATACAGGCTAACCCCAGTAAAATTCCAGCTAATTTTGTAATTATAGCTGGGCTATATTTTAGCATAATGCGATCGTACCATAAGAAAAGTAGCTATGGATTTGCGTCTAACATACCCCTCGCCAGTTCCGTGTTTTGAGTCTAAATTGAAATGAGTATAAAATCGAAGGTTGCTTACCATCTTTAAGACAAGGATACCCTTCACAAAGCATTATAATACAATAATATTAATACCTCCTTCATATTATTTTGGTACGATATTGAAACGAAGCGAATTCAGAAACTTTTCAAACAGAATGACGTAAGCGCGCGCGCTCCCGTCAGGGGGTGCAATCCACGGCAGGGGTGCATTCTACGGCACAACACCGGCGTGTTCCAGCAGTGTCGTCGAGAAAAGAGCCCATGCTGAGGTATGTTGATTGGATAGCCGATGGAGATACCATCGATAACATTTACAATTTCGGAAACTTTTCACTGCAATAGTATACAATGTTTTTGATTTTCATAGCTTAATTATACATCGCAGAACTGGGAAGAACCCGAAGATAATGAGAATGGAATCCCTTAATCATATCAGACAGCGAATCTGATCAATTTCGAACCTTCCAGTAGCCTATACAGTATAGCTGTATAGCGGTAAAGCAATATAACTGCATATATGTCATAAAGTGCACACGCTGTGACATAAAATATTGAGGAGAAACAGGAAATACAATTAAAACCAGATTGGCACAACACATATACAATCATAGAAAAACAGACACACACATAGTGGCTCATTTCCTACACTATGGACTTGAAGCAGTAGAAATATCAGGCCTGCATTCTAACATTAACTGGAGACAAGAGGACAGACGTAGGACAGAAATACATTGGATTAGAAAACTCAATACCATATTCCCAGGAGGATTAAACAAACGCTGGTAAAAACTTCAACACAAGAGGGACCAAATTCTTCCTACTTAAAGGCTGCAGTACACTGAATGGCCAGTGATAACTATTCTTTCCCAATGAGCCCTCCTAAGGAGTAACTTGGGAAATAAAGATTTTTTCTAAACCTATACAGTATAGACTTGCAGCTGCATGGAATAGAGGCCTGTCACCTACGTCACAATTTGGTCAGACACGCCCACTTGTTTACGCCAACCGCCATGTTGGAGGACCAAATGCTGGTGTTCCATAACGTTATGCAAACCAAATTTCTAGATTATCACATCTAATCAGGAGGTTGCTTGATTTTCCTTTATTGCCATCATCGGAATTTGCTTTGCGCAATGCTTACAGGTAGCTCAGCAATATAAAAAATGTACACAAAATATACAGTGCACAACATCACGAAACAATAATACCAACATAAACAAATATTAGTCTTGGGGGGTATACTATGAAGCAGGATTAATTACTGAGTAAAACCCGGAACGCTCCCAAATCTGGAACATTGAAGTAAAAAGAGCTGTTCTGGGTTTTATTCAGTTATCCAGCTAGTACTAACTCAGTAATCCTGCTTCGTAGTATACCACCTTGGCAAGTAAAGTGCTTGTGCAGTTCATATGGGAGCAAAGTGATACGTTACATGTTAAAGTATTAACGGTAGGCTACATCGATGGATAAAAGGCGAATCAGTTAAACACATAAAGTACATTTAACATTACTTTCATTATTATTTTCAAATACATTGTTATTTGGTGCTTAATATCATTACATTACATTTTCTTTTCGCTCTCTTCTGGATTCTCTCATATCGCTTGCACCCTGCCTGGCCAGCACAGGTAATGTTTAGTCGGTATCCAATCTATTTTTGAAACATCGTACAACGTAGCACCCCTAGCAATGTAATAATTGAAATGAACACTGTTTTGTATTAGGTTAACATTAATGTTTCGCAGGCGTAGCAGTCGTTCACACAAATAATCTAGCTACTAACGTTAGCTAAACCTAGCGATCAATTCACTTTTAACTTCCTAACATTAAGATAATGCACAAAAACGTACATTAGGCTAGCTAGTTATGTATACTTATATTAACTGGCTAACTTTATAATTTGTTTTTAAAACATAATTTACCATTAATGATCCGAGCCTGATGCTGTACTGGTTGATCTAAATTCAGCTCACTCCTCAGTGATAGCTACCAATAGGGAGATGTACTCTCTAGCAAACAACACATGCTAGTTTTAACGTCAGCTAACGTTAGCACTCAGCCAAGTTTGCGAAGATGGAATAGAGCTAGCTATTGCAGTTAACATAAACTAAGAACTTAACTAACAACTTTAAACACAACGTGCTTGCACTAAAATTATATTGTGTATATATAAGCTCAAACCATGGAAAATTGCTCTTTTGATGGGCACCACTTTGCCCATTATGGATTTTCGTAGCTCTATAACTATGCTTCAACTTCTTAAGTTTCTCCATAACCTGTGTGGTAGTGCACTGAATACCCAGTTTGGATAATTGAGTGACTATATGCTTCATCAATCATCACATCCTCGTTTCTACAAACTCCGCCGCACTGACGGTTAAGTTAGCTTTTAATATTATTTGGGATACACAGGAATAAACATGGTTGCAGGGGGTCGTCTGATATAAAGGCCAGCTAAGCCTATGATAACCATGCCCTTGACCATTTATCCCCAGCTGGCCCTACAAGGACCAAGGTAATCGGGTTGCCAAGGTCATTTCTGGCCGGAAGCCCTGACGAGGCCCTGGAAGTGCCAGTGGAAAGCCACTTGGCCTTAACACGCACTGTCCCGCCCGACAATGGAAATGCGGCTAAGGGCTGCTCAGCTTCTGCGCTCTTATAGGGCAAATGCTGATCCTGTCGGAAATCACTCATGTGTAACTGCTTGCCTACTTTTTGCCAAAATTTCTGTACCAACTTAGAGCAGTAGCCTACAAAAATCACTCTACAGTTAGGCTACTACTGTACTAGGCTAATGTATGTACCCTACTGGCAAATCACTACCCAGGAATCTACTGGTAGTGATTTTGCAGGCTTTTCTCTGGCAGTGCATTAGGCTAATGGCCCTAATTGTCACAGACTGTTACGGAAATCAATGTTTCCTATTTATTAGATAATGAGACATGTTTTTGAACCAATGTTAGGACCCAGCTTCTTTCCTTAATCCAAGTCAGGACTATGTATCTCTTTGTACCAGAGTTACATATGCTTTTGTTCAACAACACACGCCATTAGTCATGCCAGAGGCACCTAGATGTCCGGTCAGGGAGGGCAGAGGCCTGTCCAATCTCAACCTTTGCCCTCCTGCTATACAATTTACAGGTCTCGATGATCAGCCCTCAACTGCTAAATCATTGACTAATACATACATGTGCTTAACTACTCTTAAGGACAAAACTCCAAACCCATCACCGACAATTAAAAAATTTATATATTTGTAGTTCTGCAGTATATGAAGGATAAATGCATGTAATTCGGACCTATGGCTTAAAACGTTTTTTTAAACATTGAATGTCATTGGCTAAAAGTCAGATGGCCCAAATCACAAATATTTGCAGATAACCTGCTATAGTTGTCCCACTTTATAAAAACACTAACCAGAGCCATACCCCACTGTAGACGAGGACAGGAAGAAGTACAAGAGGGAACGCTGCTGGATAGAAACAGAATGGCACATCAGGTAGAGAATGTCATTGTTCATTTTAGATTGTGACTGCTCTTGGTTTTTTCCTTCTGTCTTATGGCTATTCTCTCAAGTAATTTGTTTTTGAATATTTAGCCTTCATTGAGTTGAGCAATTACCATAGAGCTAGCATGCAACCAGAAAGGGTACATCAAGAACAAATAAGGTCCACTTATCTGCAAGAAAATAATCTGTAATATTAAAAAATAACAATCAACCTTTAATTTATGTTCCAGTTGTTTTGTGTTTTTATGTTTTATACTAAAACATTATTCCAAAGTAACACAATGTTTAAGTTTTTTTTTAGTTTATTCTGGATTATGTTTCATGATTCACAAGCTTTTACTGCCTAATGAGCATTTTTGGATGATTAAAAAATAGTTTTCAGTGCATAAACTATATTTTATTTGTTTTGTAAAATAAGTACACAAGAATAAGGGAGACTATTCAGGATTGCCTTGCAGTCTACTTTAACGTGCAATAGTTCTGGAGTTTCTAGACTTGAGTTTGTGATACATTTTTCCAATTAACTACCATGGTAAATGATGCCTGTCATGCCAAGAGCTGAAACATTTATGCTGTGAATAGCTCCATAATCAGCTGTGGAGGAATGCAACAATATAAATGATGGTATCATCAACAGAAAAGTAGGTTTGAATTTGTAATTCATTGGTCCAAGTTACTTAGATAAGTTGTGAACAAGGACTGGGCCTTGTGGTACACCATTACAATGGTTAGAATATCATACTTCAGACCGTCATGCAGTTCATATTGAGTTATATTCAAAAGGGATTTTGAACCAGTCAAAAGATTTGTTTTGCATCAAGCGTATCAATGTCGTTCACAACTATAGCTATTGTATTGGTACAATGCCTTTTTTCAAGACAAGATTTAAATTCAAAACAAGTTGAATATACAGTAAGAGCTCAATTAAATGGTTTAGGGCTCAGTGCTTGATGCCCTCCTGTGATTGTAAATATTGAGAAATGTAATATGTCCATCTTTTTTTAGAATTCTCATTTGTTTGTTTTGTGTACTATTGTTTTGCCAAGTTGAATTTTACATGTATTAAAGTAAAAATCTACAATGATATGAAATGCTTGAGTACAACAGTTTTTCATTTCAGTTTTACCATTTTCAGATTCTTAGTAATGAATTTACTACAGTTTGTATACAATGATAGTATTTTGATCTGACGTGCATTTACATTTGCCATGACTAAACAACCAACACTACAGCTAAAGACAAAGAAGTGGCAGTAAAATTAATGCTACTGTATTAGGGCCTCTTTCAGAGAAATCTCAGTTTTTGGCTTGGGTTATGAAAGAGTGAAGATCCGTTGCGTAGGCACATGAACTGAAACTAATCAATTTCCAAATATGATTTTATTTCTTCTGCCCAGGTTACATTTATTCCATATAACATGTCAGTTCATCAGAAAACACTATCAGTGATACCTTGTGATCTATAAATATAGATTTTGGAAGTAAGTGTAAGTCAAGTAAACTGCATTCTGTTCCAGTCACAAATGATAGAGGTCATGTAAAAACCTTGCCAGTTAAAATGTTTGAAATTGTGTGCTTGTGCGATGTGGGGCTTCACTTTTCATACTGTAGGAATTTTTGTAAAATGTAAAGCTTGTCCAAAGTCCAAAGTTTAGGTCAATAACAATTTACTTACAAAGCAAAAATAGTACTTAAAAAATAAGCGATGATATCAGCAAAATTTAATGCACCGAATGTTGTGTCAAAAAATTTGATACTAAAGAACTCTTCAAAGCAAAGGTGATGTAAGCCAATATCACCCCACAACAGTATCATAATAATCCTCTCTTATGCAAAAGACTCATGTGATACAACAAAGATCATTCAGTTGAAAAATAGATTTTGAAATCTTTTAAGTTTCATGAAAGCATTTTCATGCAGATACATGTATATTTACATTACAATAACTTGGCAGATGCCTTTATCTACAGCGACATACAGTAGTGAAGAAATTGTATATTGATATGATATTCATGTACCGATAACTCACCCACCCCCCTTTAAATACTCAGTATTGCTTTGCACTGGTCCAAAAGTCATGTCCTTTGATCCAATTCAGGGTTACTGAGTAAGGTTTACTTATGATAAGTAGAAAATATAAACTTTTTGACTTCTGGGTCAATGACTTCTGATACAAAGTACAGTTTCCAACTGGACACTGACTGCGTTCCCAGCTAACAATGTTTCAATCCCAACATCCTGGGATGATAGTAAAGTTATGGCAAAAAATCTCTCAGCATATACATTTGTCCTGTCACCTGGTAGTCCCTTGAATGTTATGTGCAACTCACAAGGAAGATTGCTGGAACACCCTTAGGACAGTATAATATATAGGCCTACTGTCCTAAGGTTGTTATACGCCATATAATAATAATAATAATAATAACTTTATTTGTATAGCACCTTTCATACAAAGAATGCAGCTCAAAGCGCTTCACACAAAATGACACATAAAAATAAAAATAAAAGAGAATAAAAGTAAGGCATAAGAAAATTAAAAAAAAAAAAAAAAAAAAGTTAAATTTCAATAGGAACAGGAAAAAAAAAAAATAAAAAAATAAACAATAAAAATGATAGGGTAGTAATAAAAAAATAAAAAAAAAAAACAAAAAAAAAAAAAAAAATAGTAAAATAAAAAAAAAAAGAAAAAAAAAATAAAAAAAATAAAAAAAGAGAAAAAAATAATAATAAAAAAAAAAAAAAAAAATCAAAAGCTAAAAAAAAAAAAAAGAGTGTTTTTTTAAAGTTTTAAAGAGTCCTGCTGTTCTAAGGTCCTGCGGAGGAGTGCGGGAGAGAGTTGGCATAATAAGCGGGGCACATCTCACAGAATTTTTTCTTTTTTTTTTTTTTTTTTTTAAGTTTAGGCTGGCTGTGGCGGATCTGAGAACTGTGAGTGAGCTGATAAAAAGACAGGTAAAAAAAAAATTGCTAGGAGGGTGAAAAAATTGAGAGCTTTGAAAACCAAAAAAAAAAAATAAAAAAAATACATTCTAAAATTAACAGTGCAGAATATGCAGCAGTAGCCAGTGCAGCTAAAAAAAAACAGAATTCTTTCTCTCTTGTTTCTTTTTGTTCTTAAAGCAGCTGAGCAGCATAGTTTCTTTTTTTGTAATTTCTCTACCAGTTTTTTTTTAGTCCATACCAGTTAAAAAACACAATATACAGTCTACAATAAATACATATACTGTATATGCCTAAGTTTTGAAAAGGTTGAAAATGTTTTGACACTGAAAAAAAACTTTTAAAGTGAAAGGGGCTGATTCAGAACTAAAAATAAGCTGTTTGTTCAATCAAATTCAAAGTCCAATTTTTGCTCATTATGTTTCTACTTCATATAATAATTTTTTTTCGGTTTCACAGTGTGTTTCACTTTCACATTTTTCCTTTTCAGTTACTGTATGTTTCTTTGTTTCAAATTTGTGAAACTTTTGGCCCTGATCTAAATCCATACAACTTAATCCAACAAACCAAAAATGCAATAACAAGCGACCCAAGGATTTCACCCACTTGTTTAATAACTTTCCCATTTCTGCTACACATACACAGGGTGTGTTAATTACGACCAGGTGCGTTAATCAATCAATCGGCTTATGATACAAAATTTTGCCAATGGCAAGGAGGAATATGAACAAGAAGGTATTTGCTTTGTTGCTTTCTTTTAGGATGTGGAGTTTGTGCGGACGGGCTATGGAAAGAACACCGTGAAAGTGTTGTACATCAGGAGAGAGGGGACACACCACTACATCATAGAACTGAAGGCAGATGTGCAGCTGACACTGAAGACACTTAAAGACTACCTGCATGGGGACAACTCTGACATCATCCCCACTGACACCATCAAGAATACTGTGCATGCTCTCGCTAAGCTGAAAGGGGTAGGCACTCACCTCGCATTCTCTGTCCTGTGTACCACAGAGACTGCTGTGCTGATGAGAGGTAGGTGATGATGGATAGTTTTGTGTTTTGGCAGGTCAGGACCATCGAGCAGTTTGCTTTAGACATCTGTGAACACTTTTTGACAGCCTTCAAACATGTCACTAGAGCCGTGGTGAACATTGAAGAGGCGCCGTGGAGAAGACTAGAGAAGGTACAAGTAGTAGACAGCATTTGACACTGGCTTGTATTCCCTAAGTGCTTTCTAATATCTAAAATCGTGTTATTCATTCACAGTGTAATGTAACCAGTCCACTCTCTGTTCCATAGAATGGTGTAGAGCACAGCCATGCATTCATCTACACCGCAGAAGCTTGCCGCTTTTGTGATGTTAAGCAAAATGTAAACGGTAAGCCTGCCGTTACAAGCGCATCTTGGTCTGTTGGACTGAATTGGCACTGTGTTCATGGTTGTGCTTCCCCCATGGTTACTTGATCCTATCTTTGAGTGTAAAGAAATTAGCGAAAACATTCTTTGACTGATCTGCTTCCCAGAGAACCCCGTTATCCACAGTGGTGTGAAGGACATGAAGGTTCTGAAGACCACACAGTCTGGCTTTGAGAACTTCCTGAAGGACAGGTTCACCACACTTCAGGAAGCTAAGGACAGGTGCTTCTGTACCTCTGTGTACTCCAGATGGCGTTACAATACCCACAAGGACATCCCTTTTAACTCAATATGGTAATTTCTGTTCTGCTGTTTAGTGGAAATGACATGGATGATGAAATACCAGGTTCTAGAAGAAATTGCATTACAGTCACTTAGCAGAAGCTGTTATCCAGAGCAACATACTGTACATAAGTGGAGAACACCAGTGTAACTGTCAGGAATACAAAAATACGATATCACCAAGAAGGCACAGATGACCATTAATAATCAATATGCGTAATGTTAACCTACAACAATTTATATTGTAACCACTAAAGAAAGTAACACTAAACCGTTATTCCATCTTTACACAGTGATGGGTTCTTAGTTTTGTCCTATAAGAGTAATTATGCATGTGTGTGTGTTAATCAATGATTTGGTGTAGCAGGTGAGGGCTGATCTTTGGCCCTCCCTGACCGGACATCTACAGTAGGTGCCATAAGTTATGGGGCATGACTAATGGCGTGGGTTGTTTTTTTAAAAATTTGTTTCTGATTTTTTCCCGTTTTTCTCCCAATTTAGTAGCCAATTGAACCCCTATTCTAATTCAATTCCCCCCGTGTAGCAACCGCTAGAGAATCACTGCTGCACAACCTCCGTCAGCCGGCGGTAGAGCGAAGGTAGCCACGCTACCAGAGCGCGACTCCTTCCGAGCCTGACCGTGATTCCAACCCGTCCGTGGCTGCTATATGCTCAGCGATTCTCTCCGAGCCCCTCCCCCCACCCGGAAGCAGCCGCCAATTGCTGCTCCCACAGGGCGCCGGCCATGCTCGGAAAATGGCAGGTCCGGGGCGCATGGCGTGGGTTGTTGATTAACAAAACAATGTTATTTGGGAACATTTGGGAGATATGCTCTCACAGATAATGTAAACATTTGTGTCAAACTCAAGGCCTCTGAGGGTATATAAGCTTGGCTAGATGATCAGTGCATCGAAGGTTGCTGGACTGCATTCTGTGCTGTCTTGGTGATCTTCCCGCTGGCCAGTGTGATTTTTTAATAAACTTTTACTTTCTCTAGTAAAGTGTTTGTTGTATTGAGTGAAATCCTGCATTGTCCTGACTTGCATTATTTGGAAAAAGCCGGTTCGTAACAACAGCTATACAACTTTAACGTTAAAAGGAAGATTCAAAGACAGAAAGGGGAAAAGAAAGGTTATCTAGAGGGGATTAGAGGAGCCATGGTGCAATGTGAAGAGGGGAGGCTTCAGTCTGTTTGAATATGGGCAGGGTTTCTGCTGTTCTTACTGCAGTGGGAAGCTCATTATACCACGGGGGGTCAGAACAGACAGGAGAAGTGACCTGGACATATAGGTAGGCAGGAGTTTGATGATATTTTTAAGATATAACAGAGCTGTCCCTTCAGCTGAATGATAGGCTAGCACCAATGTTTTGAATTTGATGTGAGCCGATATAGGTAGCCAGCTTGAGGGAGATGAAAAGGGGAGTGACATGGCTGAGTCTGGGGAGATTGTATATCAGACAAGCAGCAGCATTCCAGATGAGCTGTGCAGAGGTCTGATAGCAGAGGCAGTGAAGCCAGCAAGAAGAGAGTGCAGTAGTTCCCAGTGCGGCTGGGCACAATTGTCAAAAAATAAAAACCTCTTTACCTTCCTGTCCACATGTGACAAACGCCTATCTCCAATGTGTTATAGCACAACCTACTTGGAATGTTAGTGATTTATGATTCTAGGCCTTTTCTTTGTGCATTAAATATAATTTGTTCTGGATATGAGTCAACAGGATGCCTAAAATGTTATCTAAATGAGAGAGAGGAAAAGATTGCGTCTGCAGCAGAATCAGTGGAAAGTTGAGAGAAAGATCCCAAGAGCGATGGAAGGGATGTAGAGAAAGCAGAGGAGAAGGTGGAGGGAAAGAGGTTGCAGAAGTTGAGATGCACGGCTGGGGCTGAGAGGGGCTCAGAGGAAAGTGACAGGAAAAAAGATAAAAGATGCTGTAGGGGTTGGGTGCAGAGCAGTGTGACCAGGTCTGGCACTGTAGGTAGAGGGTGAGTGCAACAGTGAGACTGAAGGAGTAGAGCAGAGTGAGGAAGCCAGCTGAATGGGAACTCTCCAGATGGATGTTGAAGTCTCCCAGAATAATCAACAGGGTCACATCCTCTGGAAATGAGCTGAGCATGATGTCCAATTAATCAAGAAAACTTTATCCAGAGGGCCTGGTGGACAGTTCATGGAATTCAAATGAGAAAATGGAGAGGTGAGAGAGGGAGAATAAAAAATGTCAAAGAAGTAGACCAATTCCACCTCCCCTGCCAGAAGACTGGGGATTGTGGGGGAAAGAGAATGCTGAGGCGAGGGCTGCTGGAGTTGCAGTGTGGGGGTGATCCATGTTTCAGTCAGAACAAGAAACTGGAGGGAGAGTAGGGAGGCATAGTAAGAAATAATTTCACACTCCTTGTTTTTTCACAGGAAGACTGTCAAAGACACTATCATTGAGAAGTTTGCAGGCCCCTATGACCGTGGTGAATATTCCCCTTCTGTTCAAAAGACCCTCTACGACACACAGGTTCTAGTGCTCAGCAGAGTACCGGAGGTGGGTCCCTTTGCTTTGTGATATAAATAACAGAAATTCAACATTTCTACAAACTGGAGCTTGAGGCAAACAAGCTTCATTACTGCACTGACTATTTGCATGTGTGATGTTTCTGAAACATCTCCAGATGTGGGCCATTCACTGGTGGTTTCTAAGACCAGACTTATTTTTTATTTATATTTTAAAATTTATTTAAGATTTTTTGCCATTTTTCTCCCAATTTGGTAACCAATTGTACCCTATCTAATTCAATTTCCCGTGTAGCACCCGATTTGAGAATTCACCGCTAGACCCCGTCAGCCGGTAGTAGGAAAGAGGTTGCCACGCCCGCTTCAGGCCGTGACTCCTCAAGCTCCTGACCTAGATTCCAGCTCGCCTGACGTCATTTTTGTATGCTAAGATTCTCACCCACCGAGTCCTCCCCCCACCCCGGGAGCGGTCTCCAATTGCCACTGCCTCAAGGCACCGGCCATACTCAAATCTGGCAGGACCGGGGATCGAACCCCCGATCCTCGGGGTGCAACCACACAGACAAAGTCTACGCTAACTGCGGCCCCACCAGACTTATTGTTTAATCCAAAAAATGTGTAATGCATATTTATTTAGTAGAAATATGTATTACACATTTTGTTCCTGATTAATATATACATTCACTGTCTAGTTGTAATTCTTTGGGTCTGGTTGAACAGCACAGACGAACCAGAAGTTAAGCATACCCTCTTTTGCTTGTAGAAAATATAACAAAAGCCAATCTGGAATCAGACCTTGCCAATGATGACTATGGCCCACAGGATGGCATACAATTGGGAGTACCTCCTTGAGAAAGGTTAATTTGGCAGGGTATTCCCCATACCATTGTACATGCAACTCCATTGGTTATCAACTCCATCTAGCTCCTGAAGTCTGCTAACCAGGGTTATATGATGTGTAGTCCTTCAACCGTCTGCTAACCAGGTTTATATGTGTAGTCCTTCAACACAATGGACTGCATAATTCAGCTCTGTTATAGACCAGGGGTTTTCAACCTTTTCTGATTCAGGGACCCCCACTCAGGCTTAAAGGCATCTGGGGGACCCCCATCATAAAGTTGTATTTAGAAACAGGTTTTATATTTTGAAATATTTCCCCAAAACTATATATAGTCATTGCATATCAAGTCTGGACAGGGACCCTCTGCAGTACCTTCAAGAACCCCCAGGGATCCACAAACCCCCTGTTGAAAACCCAGGCTATCAAATACGAGTGTATTAAAATCAAACACAGCTGATACAACTCCCTTTCCAGGTAGAAGAAATTGAGATAATCATGCCAAACCAGCATTATTTCACCATTGACATGACAAAAATGGGGCTTTCCAACAAGGATGAGGTAAGTCTTCCAGCTGACGCACAGTAAAAATAGCCCAATGAAAGATGGACTGCTGTTAAAAATATAATTTCTCTTGTATTTAAATGGCAGGGAATCCAAGGGACAGGCAATTTACCTCAATCTTTTAATCCAAATTTAATCCTCTCAAAATCAGCCCGCCTCCATGTTTGCAGATATGCAGTCAGTTGAAAGTTGCGAGTGCTTTTCGGGGATATTTCCCAATACGTGTCAAATCAATATTATGTCAATTGGCCTGAGCCACTTTAATCAATGCTCTAACGCTGTTGTTTTAATCATGACCATTAAATGGTAAAATCACAAAGCATCTTGTTTAGGCCGCCGCTACGTTTTTACATTTTACGTTTCAGACACCACTGCAGGAGGGATTTAATGGGTATTTTAAAGTCATGACTTACTTTTGGTATATACAGGTGCAGCTCAAAAAATTAGAATATCGTGAAAAAGTTCTATATTTTTTGTCACTCATTTCAGAAAGTGAAACTCATATATTATATAGATTCATTACACAGAGTGAAATATTTCAAGCCTTTATTTCTTGTAATTTTGATGATTATGGCTTACAGCTAATGAAACCCAAAATTCAGTGTCTCAGAAAATTAGAATATTTTGCTTTAACATATTTTTAAAGTATCATATTTAATATTTGGTCGCATATCCTTTGCATGCTGTTACTTCCTGAAGTCTGTGACCAATCAGCATCAAAAGACTCTCGATATCTTATTTTCAGGTACTGTTACAAGCGATACTATAACCTCTGCATTTGAACTGATCTCCATGGGAATTGGGGGGTGAGACTAGATTCAGCTGTAAATTACACTGGTACAGTATGGAACACATGGCTGGCTAAATGGCTGTAAGTCATCAAGGGTCTGAGCTATTGAACGAGCCCCAAACCATCACTCTGTTGCCAGATATGGAGTAGATGTGGATGGATCACTGCAAGGGTTATTTCTCCTGACTCATTTTCCTATAGAACTCTCTGGGTGAGGAACAGGTTTTACCTGTGTGAACGCACAACACATTCCTCAACCTTTACTGCAGTGGAGGTTAACAGGAGTACCTTGTGTGGTCTTGTCCACACCGCTTCGAACGTACCCTTCACGCGCTTCTTGATGTGGACCCAGTCTCCTGGCTTTGGTCCAGGGATGAAGTCCTCAAGCTCCTCCCTTTGAACATGTGACCAGTTTGGGCGCTTCTCCATGTGCCTCGTCTTGTTTCACTAACTTGGCTGAGTCATTCCCACATGTGACCTTGGGGCAGATTCTTGTATCTTTGCAGATGGGAAGAAAGTGTGGATGCAGATGCCACTAAGACAGTTTCTTATCTCCTCCCTGGGAAAGAGAAAGAGAACGGCAGCCTTTGCTGCTTTATCAGTTCTGCGTTCTCCGGTTTCACCTTGTGTGTGTGCTTGACATTTTCAACAGCGTGGAAACAAATGCACAATGTGAATCCGCATGAACAGTAAAAATCCCCCCAAATTTGCATGCTTTAGTGAGAGTTACCAGCTCAGCAACCTGCAGATAGAGAAAGGGACAAAGAGCCTTGTTTTAGTGTTGCATAATTATCACAAATGGCATAACCCAGTGGTTCTCAAACTCGGTCCTGGGGCCCCCCTGTGTGTGCTGGTTTTCATTCCAACCACAATTGCGATCCGAGAATTGTAACAAGCCGTTTATTTTTTTAAATTGCACTTTTTATGTTTTGATGGATTATTTACCCTCTTAAACCAAATTATGTCAGAAAACAGCTATGCATGCCATGTAGAATAAATGTCCCATGTTTACATTTTGCTTATTGTGCTATATTGCAAACAATTTCATTAAAAGGCAACAAAACTGAGCAAATTAAAGGTCGAGGTGAATCAATGGGCTCCTAACTGGTGAAAGTGTGGACACATGACCACAAAAACTAACTATTTGGTTGATAATGAACAATTGAAAGACAACGCAAATTGATAATGAGCCAAACCTGCATTGTGTTAATAAGTTTAAGGAAACAAAATGATGAGAGAACTTACAAACACGTGTTCAACAACCTAATTAGGAGCGTATTGATTTACCTCAGTCTTTAATTTGATCAGTTATAACATTTTGGTCACTATTTTTATGTAGTTGTTTGCAATACACCACAATAAGCAACATGTGAACATTGGACATTTATTCTACATGGCATGCATAGCCATTAAAAGGGTAAATAATCCATCAAAACATGAAAAGTGCAATGAAAAAAAAAATTAACAGCTTGTTAACATTCTCGGATCGCGATTGTGGTTGGAACAAAAACCAGCATACACAGCGGGGCCCCAGGACTGAGTTTGATAACCACGGGCATAACCTGTGACTCTTTCACCATCATTCCTATAGCACGACCCGTCAACATAGGTTCTTGTTTGCTGGGGGGCCTCTGTCTCTCCACTCCTGCTGACTGTTGCCTCACAGTGATCTTCAAAACATTTCGGGGACTTGGGGGAGAAACAGAGATATTGTTAGGGTTTTCCGTTCCAAATTTAAATACAGGTGCTATCAGAGCAACTTCCCCTTTTGTCCAGCGTGCTGCTACAGCATGAGGACAAAACACAACTAAATTTTCACCTATTACAATTGGTGATGTGGCCTGTATGGCCAGAACAGCAGCTTGTACAACCCTTCGACATGTTGACATTCCCACAGTGGCCGTGTTAAAACTTTAACTGTAATACCTGACTGGTCTCCATTTCCCTCCACGTTCTGCAACAAGTAAGCACTTATGAATCGATTCCTTTCAGTTACATGCATATTAAATCTAAATGAATTCTCCACTGAATTCCATCGTAAAACCAGACAGGAAAAGGTTTCTGAATTTTCACCTTCTACATTTTCTCATATGGTGATGATTTATATATTTTTTTAACTCCCAGGGACTGGTCTCAAATGCTATCCATGTGTGAACAATATCACATATACTGAGTCAAATGGGTTTTCTGTAGAATTTGCAGAAATGAGACAAAATTGTGTCAAATCAGTATTATGTCAATTGGCCTGAGACACTTTAATCAATGCTCTAACGCCGTTTCTTTAATCATGACCATTAAATGGTAAAATCACAAAGCATCTTGTTTAGGCCGCCGCTACGTTTTTACATTTTACGTTTCAGACACCACTGCAGGAGGGATTTAATGGGTATTTTAAAGTCATGACTTACTTTTGGTATATGTAAATATACACAAAAATATGAACACATTTTGTGTGTTTAAGTGCATAGTGCTTTGATATTAACACAATATTTAAATCTATGGAAATAATTGTTGCATAATCACAAAAATGAATAGATCCGTACTTTATAATTTCTTTGAACTCCCAGGGACTGGTCTCAAATGCTATCCATGAGTGAACAATATCACATCTACTCAGTCAAATGGGTTTTTCTGCAGAATTTGCAAAAATGAATGACAAAATGGTGGCAAACTATTTAAAGCGGTGATTTTGCAGTATCTTGCTTTTGTTTGCATTAAGAAAATTGTCAAATGTAAACCAGCAAAATGTATATATCCATAACTGAGTTAATTCAAGAAATAGGATCTCTTATTATCAAGCATGTTTGTTCAGACATAAGACATTGTATGGAAATTTAGAATTTTAAGCTCCCAATTTGCACAAAAATGTCTTTTTACACAAATGAATCGCATTGCATGGTTCCTACAGTAAGTAATGGAAGATGTATGCTCTGTTAGGTCCTCTTGCCACTGGATAATCCCTCTGGGAACATCTCAGGAACAGTGGTGAGGAAACCACGTGCAAAACTGTGAGGGGAAGAGTTGCAGAGCATTCAAAGGCAGGATGCAACAGTACACAAAGCAGTCTCAAAGAATTGAATCACCAGAAAATATATACATCTGGTAATGTTTCCTACACGAGTAACAGAAGAATGAGTTCTCACATTTGAAGCAATTTGTTCCTCAGGAGTATTTCAGTGTGTTCTCCCCAATTGCATCATTTATTATATTGCAATATAAGTCCAATAAATAAAGTCTTTGGAAATTATCTTTAAACCTGCTTATTTATTTGTATTTACATTCATATATTACCAGTCACAAGAAGCTGAAAATAAAAGGGGAACATGTGAAAAGTTGGCTGTTCAAACTGATACATTCCTCTGAATTTCAGATAAATCTAGGCTAGTTATTTGTTCAAATATGTGCAGTAAAATGTATTATTCTTTGTGATTTCAATGACATTTCCCACTAATGAATTAGAACCTTGTGACAAAAGGCAATGCAATGAACACAGGACATTGTTTTCATTGAATAACAAACACATCTGGAGCATTTATTTACATACAAACCCTGGAACAGATACAACTTACATCAAATTTGTTCATTAAATTCACCCGAGCCATCTGTCTTAGATTAAAATCAAGAGTATAAAATGACACATCTTGATACCTAAGTTGGTTGTATTTCAAAATACAACAAATAAGTTCACCTGCAAAGTTTGCTTAAACAGCAAATAGACTTCCATATCAGTGAGCAATTGATATCAGCATCTAAATATCAAAAAAGTTTCTCATGAAGAGCAAATTGAATTACTAATTTGTATTGTAAATAATGTGCAATTCAATCAGGGTTTAAATCTGTCCAATTAAGATAAGAATTACACAAGCCGATGATATATATGTACATATATTTTTTTGTGACAGAACAGTGCTAATATGATAAAACTAGATTTGGCCAGTTGAATGTCAACTCTTCGTCTATTTTATTGAATATTTGACGGTAACTTCCTGCTTCCCAAAAAGCTTTATGTACAAAGGTGGCTGACATTTTCTTTGTAGTGTTTTTTTTCTTAAATCAAACAACAGCTATAACCATCAGAGCACAGAAAGCAACACCAGAGATGGGGAGAATGGCAGGATTACAGACATTGCAGTTCATACACACAGTTTATCAACTTATATTCTTATCAATAGTAGAAATCTGCAGAAACATGATGTTGTGGATAAAATGAAACCACTAAGGGGAGGATAGCTGTGGGATGATTGCAGCACATGCAGTGTGCTTGGATGAAGCATGTCACCAAGTTCACATGCTCTTATTCTGTTTTCCAAGCTAAATACTTTCATCTCCATAGTTTTTATTAGCACCAAAAAACTTGCATACAAATATATACTGTATAAAAAATGAGTTGGGGGGGAACCAGAAACGAGCTCTTGCACAGGCTAAAAGACAACACAACCTTTTTGTGTGCCATCAGGTTGCGTAGAGCAACAACAATGATGATGATGTTGTCTTTAGTTTATAATCTCCCAACCCTTTCCATTCTAATCTAGGCAAATGAGCCTCAGGCAACCTCTAAAAGCAGGTTTACTTCCATGGCTTCAGTGCAATCTCTATCCATTAGAGTTGCTCTTCAACCAAGACAATTGTTCTGAGCTGCAAATAGGATGCAATTATATCATGCAATACATTTCCTATCACTTCATGCTACTGCCACTGACATCTACTATGCCGTTAGTAATTGCCTTTACAGTAACAGGGTGACGCTCATGTGACACTCATATATGTGGGATTTGGAATGCTTTCAGTAGACTAATGGCAGAAACTTAGCAGTGTGTCCTGACTCAAAGCTGCAGCACACTTATACAACAACTTTCTGCTCACAGATAAAAAAGAATGGAATAAAACCACAGGGGTAGCTTGAGATGTCATTGCTTTCACAAGAAATGTAAAGTCATAGATGCTGGTCTTCATTGTTACTACAGGGTCAGCACCATTTTGGTGGTGAAAAAACAAAGAATGGACATTAAGGAGTGTATAAAGTTTATGCATTTCAGTGTGAAACTGTAAACAAGAATGATTAATTGAAGAAACTTAACTGCATGGTAAAATAGATACATTTGATTAGAATTATCACAAGCTCACGTTCCAGTGGCCTTCTAGAGATGAATATACTGTACTTTCGACTAGGAAATTATTTGGAAACTGCTTATTTTTTTTATTTTATTTTTTTAAAGAATAAAAAAACAAATACTCTTTTGAGCAATTGAAGCACCGCTTGTCAGAAAATTGACAACACAAAACAGACATTTTTTTTTACATAAGCATTAAAAGGTCAACTGTATAATATGTGTATAAAATTCATGTGGTCATATTCACATGCACCCCAAGATCCCATTATTAATTGGACTGTTCAGAATGAATGAATCTGTAAACGAGGGGATGAGGGGAGGGACATCGTTAATAGCCTTACGAGTCAAAATGATAGCTCTGTAAATATCACTCGTTATTCTTGGTTCATTGGTTTTAACATAATTTGTGAGTGTGCATCTGGATACATCACTACATACAGCCACTTACTGTGCAACAATGTTATCATGTTATCAATTTGTTACCATATAATCCGGTTCTGAAACTGTTTAATAGATATTTGAAAAAGATTAAAGCACCCCACTGTTTTGTTCATTATGATCCACCTGTAGCTCTCAGTGTGCAAGTCCACGCATGTTCACACTGCAGCCAATTCCAGTAGGTGAACTGCAATTATTTGTGAAACATTATATTTTTGCATATAGTCATATGAAAAAGTAAGTACACCCTCAAACAGTAGTCAGTTTTTTGACACAAGTTTATTTTATTTGAATTTAAACCAAATTGATTAAGATAAACTAATTAAACAAATGACGCTAAAAAAAGTAGATTTTGGAATCACTTCAGCAATGGAAATGAACATTATATTGACTAAAATAGATGTCTGGTGCATAAAACAGGTGTAAATGATTGTCCAATTATTAGATAATAATTTGGAAGTTTGGAAGACTCTTGATACAGTTGTGTTAAAAAAAAATAGCAGTACAACATCAGTATCCTGATGAACCACTGTTATTAGTAGTAGTAGTGATATTTCTGCATGGCAAATAATTTACTTGTAGATGTAGTAGTGTAATAGAAAAACAACAGACCCAACTGTCATGACATGCACGCTGCTTGTTCTGAGTAATTGACTCATTCATTGAAAGGGGCGTGTTCAAAATAATAGCAATGTGGAGTTTAATTAGAGAATTCATTAATTCTGTGAAAAAACAGGTGTGATTAATTGTCCTTTATTAAGGAAGAAGGGAAGCAAAACCCAAAAATTCACAGGAACTGCGGAATGTAGTTTGTTCATCCTGGGCTGAAATACCTGTTTCTAGGTGACAGAAGTTGGTTGACTCGATGCAACGCAGATGCGCAGCAGTTATCAAAAACAATGGTTATGCAACTAAATATTATTCCTCATGAGGAATTTGCATTTATGTTATATTATTTCAATTGCTTAAGTGATTCCAAAGTCTACTTTTTTAGCGTCATTTGTTGAATTAGTTTCTCTTAATCAATATGGTTTAAATTCAAATAAAATAAACTTGTGTCCAGATGTGTTAAAAAAAAACGACTACCGTTTGTGGGTGTACTTACTTTTTCACATGACTGTATGTAAACAGTTTGTTGAGAATATTCATCTGGATTCCACCAATTAAGAATTATTATTACAATATTTCCTGTATGTAAATGTGGTAAGTGACTGTACTCTCCAGCTGACAAAAGGTAATTCTATCTGCTTTAAGACCGTCAGTAGTTCCTATATCGTGATGTATCCAGTTTCTCACTTTTTCATATTGTTTTGAATGTTGCGTTTCCCTTTTTAGAACAAAAAGGATTTACTTACATCTGGCTTTATACTGAAATGTCCTCCTACCCCTTCTTCATCTGCTACGCATGTACAGAGTCTTGATGGGATTCCAAACAATACAGCACCCTGTGATTAGTGATCAGTCGTCCCTGCATATTCCGATCATTGCACCCACACACAATTTAGTTATCCGTGACAGCAATGGTGGAATTGCAATCCTAATTTGATTGATTGATTTTTAAATTGAGAAGATTATTAAAAAGGAATGTTAAAAAATAACTAAGATGAAAGCATTTCCTAAAATATGAATAAATCAAATGGCATTTTCTTTTCTCTTTTGTTGGGTTTATATATAACACAATATTTAGTGGTAGAACTTAAATACAAGATTTTGGCCTACAATGGTCAAAATGCAACTGAAAATATCCTGGACATTGTTCTCCGTTACAAATGTATAGAACTGAGTGTCACAAAGTTATATTTCTACCAAGTGAGGTTATGTACCAGCGTAATCCGTCACACTCTTGTAAATGGATAGAAAATAGTTTTAATTGCATAAGACGCAGATTGGAACAACAAAGTCTGGCCTTTTTCAGTTTCCTTGGACGTAGTTTCCTTGCTGCATCCATCAGTGATTGTCGTCCTCTGTACACATCTGAATGTGGTGCTATGACGTGTTGTTCTTCAGGTGCTGGGTCTGAAGTGGTTTCACATGATACTCGTAGATCTTCAAAGCTGGGCCCAACTTTATCGACAATCCAGTCAAGACATCATTCCGAGTCATCAACAGCAGTGATTTCCCATCAATTTCCTGAAAGACATTAAACACTAATACATGTTGTTGTACTTAACATGTCCCATTAACGCAATACATGTGTTACAGGAAATGCCTGCCATCACAATGTACTTGTGCAAATACAATTTGCAATCTATGCATATTCATATTTTCTAAATATTATAATAGTTTTTGCCCAATACATTTCAGAACAAACATGCATGGCAGTCTTAAATTGCTAGCTGTCCATTTGAGCAGATACAATTTTTGTTATTCTTTATCTCCACCTAGAGGCAGAGGTAGAAATATGGGCTACCTGAGGATTTGAAGGTTTATCCTGTTATACAACTGTAAGGTGCGATTTTTAAAAACACCGTTGAAGCTGCAGGCATCAGAGACCATAAAGCACAGTTTGATGAACAATCAATGTAACCATCACAAAACATTCTCACATTGATTTTTTTTTGATCTCTTATCAATCAAATCAACCACGGCCAAGATGGAATTGAGCATATCCTTATCAGATTCAGCAAAAATGGATTTTAGGGGGAAAATTATTTCCTTTTATACAGCTAAGAAAGAAAAAAAAGCATACGGTCAACTGAAAAGGAAGGTATTTCTATAAAGTAACCCTATAACTAAAAGCATTGTGGAAGCATGGATTAAAAGACAAATCATTCTGAATACTAGGTTAACCCTTTCTAGAAACTCACCAGGCAAAATCAGGACATTTGTATTGGTGGTAAGCCTTTTGAATTTTGTGTTCAGAAAGAAAAAGGAATTGTATATATTCACCATCTATTTGATGAAGGAAAGTTCATTCCATTCGAGGGTTTACAAGAAAACATGGGTCTAAGTTAGGGATGTTAACAGTTAATCGACTATCGATTAATTGCTAATAAGAATTTAATCGATAAGATTTCAAATGAAACAATTAACTGAACAATTTGCAGTCTTGTTTCAACGGGAGTTTTGAAATGTAATGTGAAATGTAATCATGGTTTAAGGTCTCCACGCGAGGGCGCCAAATTCAGCCTAGTGTAAGCCGTGAAGTTGAGCCTACACACGAAGTTAATGTAGCCTACCACCTGAAAAGCGTACATCTAACCGTGCTGTCAGGGCAAAGTGGATCGCAACCTACCATCACCTCAGTGTTGGCAAAGAGGGTATGTGACGATAGACGAGCGGAGTAGTGGTGGAAATTACGAATCACTTTACTGATTCGAATAGTTCAGTACAAAGATTCTAGTCACTGACTATGTGATTTGTTCACTGGGGTCAGTTGCGCAAGCGCACCAATATTCCAACAGCATGCATGATCAGTTCACTATAGCTACTCGTAGATCAGTGTATCATTCGTAGGTATTGTGCAAAATGATTCCAGTCAAAAGCACTGCAAGTAAAAAATATAAACTTTTTCTATAAACCTCGTATGAACTTTTTGTATTTTTTCCTTGTAGTTATATAGTTTTATGGATTAGGTTTATATGGCCGCTCCAGGTGAGCGTTTTAAATATGGATTAGAAACTACGGAAATATATGACAATTTGTGTGTTCTCAAGTTCTGACCATTTCGTGGTAAGTAACCTATTGTAAAACATTGCGTTTTCAAATGGTAAAGTTGTCAAAAGGGTGACAAGGGCCATAGTTTATCCTCTTTTTTTTTTTTAAAGCAGATGATTATTTTCTCCCAAATTGAATGTTGATGTTCAGTCATCTATGGGGGGAGCCCTTATACAAAGGGTTGAGCTAGGTGCACTGATGTAGCATAGTGCTATTAATCAGCCAGTTCGTCAGTAGGCTACTAGGTTAAAATAGCGGTTCAGATTAAAATAGCAATCATTCACGCAGTGCGTGATCTAGACTCAAATTACCTGACAACAAATAAAGAAAATGGCTTTAGCTAAACTTCTTACTGAATTTCAAGTGTAAAGAAGAAACAAACGTATAGCCACATATTGGTTATATTAGCCTATATAAAACATGGTTATAGCATATTAGGCCTTCTTAAAATAGCCTACATTTATTGTGCTATTTCGATACAAAAGAAAACACGAATGTGCTTCATTTAATCAATATCATTATTACAGATTTGAAATGGTTTAATAACGGGCAGACTTTCATTACCTCTTAGTTTGATAGATACAGAATAGGCCTACATGGAAAATGTACAACATAGCCTACAGTAGCCTATGTGATTTTGATTAGAAATGCTTGAACCGTTTTGCTTTCGGTTACGTTGGGTGAACGTCAGATGCCAGTAGGTAGGCTACAGGTTCCGATCAAGATTGCAGGCTATATTTTTTAAATGTGAAACTGTCCCAAAAAACAGTTGACCGGGCTATATTATTTTACTAATACCCCCGCCATTTGTTGCTAACTAATTTATTAGGCTATTGAGTAGCCCGTAGCCTATGCAGAGAGTAACTGATTCGGTTGACAATTATGTAGGCTACTGCGGTGCGGTAGTCAGCAGTTCATATAGGCTAGTCAGTTCAGTAGGACTCACTGAGGTTGATGGTTGAAAAGGACATGATGCCATTTCAAGCGAGATTATGTTAATGCTGCTAGCGGCTAGCGCAGCAACGGTTTCGCTTGCAATTGATGAGACGGAGCGCAATTTATTTTCTGTTGAAGTAGCCTATACACGCCTTCATATTCTATTTTTGTTACGCTGCAATAATGCCTGTTTCTCAAATGTTACAATAAATCTTTGATTGAGGAATATAACATGCATTTTGTATTCTGTATATCATAAGCTATATTTAGTATATTATGTTATCAATTAATCGACTATTGTTTGTTAAGGTTAACAACTATCGATTAAGGAAATTCCTTAAAATTTGCATCCCTAGTCTAAGTCCCTCCTGTTATTTTCTGTAATTAAAATCAGGAACGGAATCACATTGGATTCAGTTTGGATAAGAGCTGGGCTTATTACAGAAAATAGAAACCCTAAAGCAGTGGTGCCCAATCATGTGCCATGGAGGGCCCAGAGTATGCAGGTTTTCAATCCAACCAATCACTTCACCTGCCGATTTCACTAATTAGTTCCCTCCTCTCTGGTTGAAGGTGTGATAATTAGTGAAATCCGCAGGTGTAGTGATTTGTTGGAATGAAAACCTGTATACTCTGGGCCTTCCATGGCACATGATTGAGCAGCACTGCCCTAAAGGATTATATTCAAGGACATAAAGCAAACTCGTAGAAGGCGAAAACACTTTGAGCTCTCTGAATGCCTGGAAGGCATTCTTTTTGAATGTCCAATATTTCCAGTTACTTTAATTCAAAATTGCATCCAATACAAAATCTTGCATAAAATGCACTACACAAATAGAAGGTCGTTTTCAATGGGCTTCACTGATTCTCCTATTTATGCCTCCTGTCAAACAGGTCTTCAAGATACACATTTTCATGCTCTTGGCTTGTCCTATTGTGGAGAATAACTGGAAAAAAGGCTTTTAGCATACTCTCAGAAATCCTGGGTATTTCCGTTACAGCAGCTCCTACACAGTCTATTTTAAACTATATGGAACAGGACAGCCATCTTACCTTCTTCCAGCAGAAGGTAATTTTACTAAATTGGAAATAAATTGAACAATGAATATGAATAAATCCCGCACACCGAATCTTGCAATAATCTCATTTTTAATTCAAAGCTGACTTTTCAAAGTATCTTCATCAAAGCTTTAAAATAGAGAAAAATGGAAATACAAATGAATATTTATTGTGAACTTTTTATTTTAAAGTATTATTTTTATTTATTTAAAAAGAAAAGGAAAACTATAAAGATATCTGGAAACTGTTTTTACTATATATTGCAAAATGATTCTTTGTACTGGAAAACTGGTCTTACATTATTCCCTCCCTCATGACATACAATGTATAGCATAATGTTTTTTGTTTTATTTTTGAGTAATTTTTGTTGTATTTTGGTAATGTGTACTTATTAGTTGTTTACTTTAAGCATATTGTGATGTGTTTGTGAGCAAGGAAAGGCAAAAAAAAACAAAAAAAAGATAATAATAAAAGATGGTGGAGGTGGTGGTAGGAAAAAAAATGAAATAAATAATAAAAGTTAAAACTGCATATCTGTGGTTATTGCCAATTTCCATGATTACAGGTTTTAAAATGAATCAGATAAACTCCTCCCTGTGACAAAATCCAAATCCTGACAGAACATGAAAGCAACAGCCATACCTGATCCTGGAACGCATTGGCTTGTTCCTCGAATCCTGCAGCTTTGAAATAATTAACGACGTCAGTGACAGCCCAGTCAGCAGGGTCAGGGAGCTGACCATTCTCCATTGGGCTGCAGGGTGAAAGGGAGGAGCAAAGAGGTTTGATGTCACACCAGTCCTCCTGCTGTGATAGACTGTTTATGACATCTTTTGCTGTTCATCAAATGGTCGTTGCACTTCATTCACTCATGCAAGGATGCAAAACTTGTCAGGGAGGATGTTATTACAAGCCACTGCAAACTCTTATCTGTTTAGTTAACTATTTTGAATGTGTCAAACAGCCAACTTCTGCTACTACTCGACACTAACTTTTCTAAAATCTTCACAGGGCCTTTGGGAGAAAAACAGCCCCACATCATCACCAGATCCACCACTACACTTCACAATGGGGATAAGGCTTTTTTTGTACAACTATGCCTCTTATTGTGCCAAAGCCACTTTCAGTATTTATTGACAAAAAGCTCAATTTACATCACATCTGACCATAGCACCCATTTCCAATCTGATACCGCCAACATTTAACAAACTGGAGGTGCTTACGTTTGTGGTACTATGACAGCAGAGGCTTTCTTCTGGCAAGCCTTCTAAATAGTTTGTTGGCATAAAGGTGGCATCTAATTGTACTTGGTCACCCTATGATGCAACCAACTTCTGCAATTCTCAAACTGTGATCCTTGGAGAAATGTTTGCCTCTTGAAGCATCCTCCTCACTGTGCGTGGGGGCAAACTACAGTTTGTGTCCTCTTCCAGACAGGTTCATCACAGCTCCATTTGCTTTAAACTTTTATTGCCCTAATGGCAGGAGTAGGTAGTTTCAGACATGAAGCGATTTTCCTATAGCCATTGCCTGATTTATGAAAGTCAACAACTCTATTTTGTGTGTTCTCTGATCTTCCCCATATTGATGGATGACTAAGGGGTTTTGGCCTGTGTGTCACCTCTCATCTATATCCCAGTGAAACAGGAAGTTGAGAATGCCCACCTAAAGACTCAGGTGCGCTTAAAAAAAGTTAATTATGAATCAGAATATACTTCAATTAGGTTTTGTTTGCAATTATTTCTTGCTTTTCCAGTAATTGTGATGTTTTTTGAGAAATTTATTTATTTATTTTCTTTATAGCCTTTTTTGCTCATAATTTTGCCAATAATTCTGGTGGGCACTCTATAAGGTGTCCCACCCAAAAAAAAAGTGAGATACTAGAAGAGCACAGGTTCTAGAAAGCATCCTTCTGTGTCACATTTAAAGTATACTCTGCACATATTAAGACTCCACACAGCTCTGATAAAAAAGGATTGGTGTAATATATGGAACAATTGCACTGGGTGTGTTTGCTGAGGTTTAGGTATTTTAAAGAGGCAGATCCTGCTTGTCTGGTTGAGATTGTTCTTTCTGTTCATGTTTAAAAATACCCTCCAGAGGAGGACTAGGCAGATTTCTGCAAGTTTCTGGGAATGCTACTTTCCCTTCAAGAGAAAGCGTTTAGAGAACACAAACTAATTTAAACGTTAACTTACAAACTAATTAAAATGTACAATTTAAATATTTAGCAGATGCTTTTAGCCAAAGCGACTTAGACTTTATTATGAAGGATATGGGCCAAGAACATTGCTGTACTCAATACATCATTTTGTTAATATGGTTACTAAACAGAGTGTGATAACATGATTGATAAACAAAGGTTTTTTGCTGTCAATCTCTCTAAAGTCTCTCTAAATGTATTGAGAAGTCCTTAGCTTGCATGACTAACATTCATCTATTTATTGATACACTGGAAACATTGGGACATGTCATTTCAAAAGGTGACGGTATAATTACTGCAATAAATGATCAATTCTACCAGAGTAGCTGAACAATCTACACGACTTCAGTGAAAAGGAGCATCATGGCTGGAACTGTACTGGTGACGATATAACCTCACGTTGATCCCCTCTAACCAAATATCTCAATGGGGAACAGAATTTTTAAATTTCAGGGTTCAAAATCTGTCTGTTTTTTCCTCATCTTTAGCTTGGCCCAAACAATTCATAATTAATTCCATGAATACATCATATATGTTTTTATCACTGACCTTTTGGTGTCCATTGAGCCATTTGCCTTATTTTCCATGCCAACTAGGAATAAAAAAATGAGACAAGATAAATTTGAATTACTTTGATGTTGTTAGGAATTAATTTACAATCTTAAGTAGAATACTGGACTGATAATAACCAAACAATTTACTCTGGCCATGCCAGTTACTTAGCTACAATATACTGCAAGCAAATACAATCTCACAGTATAATGTGAGAAGTACAGTGTAAAGTGCAATTCTATAACACTAGTGGAGCCACAACCACCAGAGGCCACAAAGCACAGCTGGGAGAACAATCAATGCAACCTTCAGGACATGGTCTCTGCACCTTTCTATGGGAAACAATGTATGCATAATAGGACTGGTTGTTATAATCCCTGATATCTCAGCACATTAGTTGAAATGGATTGGAGATGTCTTATTGGGTGGGGTTGAGTTGGGTGATGACCACATGGCGCCACCAATATGACATCATCAGTTGTGTACCCCGGCCTCATTGGGTGTTTCGGCCTTTTTTCACAAGACACCCTCACCCGAGGCTGGCCCACCACAGGCTGATCAGACCTGGGTGTGTGTCGCATGGAGGGTGTGTGTCGCATGGAGGCTCCATGTGGTCATTTAGCAGCCCATACTGTCTCCTTTCTCCTCAGCCACAGCCAGTGACTACTTCTTTCGGCGACACTGGCGAGCTCTTTGATGGTCTTACGTTGGGCCTGCCCTCTGATTCCTACCTCCTTCAGTAGCCTTATGGGAAACAAGATACCAATACCAACTAAGACCCATATCAACACCTCTTGGACTGGTTGAGCGAGAACCCAGGATGTGTGGTGGTAAACGGATAGCCAGGACAAGAAGCCACCACGTTGGACCCTCATAGAAGAGCATGTGCAAGAATGTCAGAAGGTGACTGATTTCTGACAGAATTCCCTACCTTGGAGGATAGAATCTTGAATTTACAACTGTTCAGTACATGAAAGATCACTTGAAACTAAAATTTAAAAACAAAGCAGACAATATAGGCACGTGGCGTTTTTCATACAAATATAGTTACCTTTCCCCACAAAACGTCAATACAGTTATACAGCTGTGGCTTAAAATATAATTTACATAATAACATCTTTAGAAGACGAACATATTGCCACATCTTGTAGGCACGCACATAGTGCAATGTTAAAACAGAGGGCATTGGACAAATGTTTCAGTGCCATTGTCAGTGTCTAAATTGCCTATATTACAAGTGCAAAGCAGTTTTTTTTAATTTTATACAGATCACCATTTTGAGTGTCTACCAAATTGTAAATGCAAACCCTACCTTTGCAAAAGTACGACCTTGTTTATCCATGGCTGTCATATCAGTGAGAATTTCAGACTCTTCTATTAAATATTTAAAGGCATACTATGCAGGATTTTTATCTTAAAATATGATAAAATAACCTTTCTCAGTCATATCTATGATGCACTGGCAATCTCTGTCTTTGCACACATTTGCAAATCCAGGGGCACGTCCCAATAGTCGGAAAATGCAACTTTTCCTCCTCCACTACCACTCCTCTACTCTGTGCCCTGGAAACAGATCTTTGTGTTTTAATCTAATGTCACTGATTACATCTTAATTACATATTAATGGTTTCATATTAATTCATGTCTCGACGCAAACCGCAATGTCAGGTACATTGTATACTGTACATGCAAATACTTGTACTCAAAATGTTCACAGTTCTGCATACTTCCAGGTAAGAGAGAAGTGGTAGTAGGGGAGTGAAGAATATTGGGACGCACCCCATGTTCCTCTGCCTGTATTTCTTCTTCAAAGATGTGCATTTCTGAGCGTGATGCTCTTTTCAGTGCAGGGTGGGTGTGGCTACAGAGTCTGGGGGGTGAAGTCCTCGTAAAAGCTGAACAGTGCACAACATATGCAAAACTTTCATAGTGCAGGATATTAGCATTACAATAACCATCAAAAAATGATCCCAAGGGCCACTTAATACACAAAAACCTAATATAACTACAAACATGAAAGGTAAGATTTTGAAGCTTGTCTACTGCAGCTAAAACTAGAACACAGCTTCTACTTTTGTAAAGCACAATGCAAATCCACCAAAAATAGTGCTCAATAAGCCTTCTGTTAGTAATAGGCACCACTTTGATGGCGTACAGCCTGGGCTACGCATTGCTCCTTCTAGAATACTCACAACATTTCAAGACACTGCAAATACTGAACTCACCCCTGCGCTGTTGTTCTTATTATATGAATTGAGTTTGAATAAAAGGCTCCAGATATGTGGACAACCTTATCATGATACAGTTATAAATTGGAGACATTTAAATTCAGATTTTTCTAGAATTTTGGAAGAAATAGCCTACATTATGAAACAGTGTGGTCAAATAAATAAAAAAACACAAGTTCCATTGGTGGACTTATTTCAGCTGTTAAAAGAGCAAAGGATCATTCAGTTAATTTATCAATGTAAAACATCACTTGCTTTTGTTTAATACTCACTTTTTTTTAAATACTAGCAAACAGAATACATGTCTTTTATAATAGGGAGCTTGAAAAGGCAGCGTATGGTGTTTCATGGTTCATACTCTGTTTGGTCCACTGATCAGTCTGAGGTTTGGATCACTGTGATTACATAACATTCCAATAAATTTCAAGTGAGACTCATTTCTGCCGGACAATTGCTATACCAAGCAATTAAGTACTTTTCATACCTACAGGATATGCTGCAATCTCCACATATAGCAGTACATCCAGATTAGGTTGCCAGATCTCAGCACAACACTCAGTAGGTTGCTGTCAGATCTGGGTTAGGGAAGCTTTTGTACCAGGTTGTAACAAGTGTTCTACAGTAGTGAATGACTGGATTTTAACCATGTGAAAGCTCACTGCAAATTGTTTTGAATGCAGTACAACATCAAAAAATGGCAAGCTACTTACATTCTGAGCTTCAGAGAAAGGCTTTCTGCTTTACCTCACCTGACTACTAATAAGTATTAAGGCATATTCTGTGTCGGCCACAAACCAAATATTATATAAAGCTAACACGATCACTGAAATACTTGATTTTGTGTGACGTTTGATACATGATGAGCAATAAAAGAACTTCAAAGTAATTATAGGTATGCAATTCTTTAAACATGTCTCTACACTGACAGTATAAAAGCCAGTTGCTTAGCAACATGACTGAGCAGCATATTTATATATAAAGAGCAGCTATTATCGCTGAATATGTAATTGATTATCATAAGCAATCTCCCAAAGTAACCATAATTAATTGTTTTTGGGTCAACTGTCTGCTCAATATACCCAGGTTACCATCCGAACCCATGTTTGGGGGCTGGAGTGGCTATATTAAAAATGACTGATTGAAAGCCTCGTTCAGAGCTGATTAAGAATGAGGCCCGATGTTAAACACAATATTGAGGCATCCCACACAGCTGTAACAATGTTCAGCCCTTTATTTCACTTTGTCCCCAGAAACTGGCCTTTTCCCCCTCTAATTAAAAAAAAACATAATACAAATAAATCAAAATTATTATTAATAACAAAATGATAATCAACAAATTTCATGATTTTGATAATATCTATTAAAAAAAGATCAATATACATATGCCTTTGCAACCTTCAAGCCATTTCTGCCAAATTCAGTAACACTATAAACTAAAACTTGTATAAGCTATACATTAAATATTGCTATTAAGACTGAACCTCTTATCAGAGTTCATTTCTTTGGTTAAGACTTCAGCCTGGGCTGCAGGGTACTCCCCAGTCCCCTAAAGAGCTGCTATATTTATAAATATGCCAGGACCAGAATCCAGTGAATTCCAGCAGTGCCCTTTCACACGGACTCCTTGGCACACAGCTCCTTTTCTCATAACTCCATCAATGTTTGCCCTTAAAGGTACACCCACAAACACTGCACAAACTGAAGACTGACTGCATAAAAATAGCATGCCAATTTTATGGAAATACTTATTTCTCATCCAGCACAATATATTTGTCATCCAGCACAATATTTCAAACAGAAAGATTCTATAGCCCATAGCAACAGCCTCCATCAATGAGAAAGCAGGTCCGGTGGACTCTGCAGATGAAGCAGGCTGAAAACCTTGCCTCCTGAGGTGATGCTACGGGCAATTACGCATCACCACACAGGAAGCACTTTGGCAATGGCACTCTAGAAAAGATCTGAATGGTAGGATCCTGCAAACACATTTTAAGAATGGAAACACACAAATGCTCATTAAAACAGAGCAGTTTAACCCAAAATCCCTTTCAATCAAGTTTCTTTCACCCTAGCCCTCAAACAACAGCCCTCCAGTCCCTGCAGCCCAAAAATACCTTGAATATGTTCATCAATCCACATCAATATGCTGGACGTTACTGTTTGGGGGGAAATAATTTCAGAATAACTTTCGCCTCTATGATCTCTTCAAACGGGATTGTTTAGATACAAATTAAAACTGTAATAAACCATAGAATTATCCCATATAATAGCCTGTCAGTTCATTTTCAAGAATTTTTATTTGCCACTCTAGCTGTTAACAACCTTCAAACAGAACTTGCAAATCACACTGCACTGCTCACTTCAGCTATTAGAATGGTCCCAACTCCTTACCTTCAGTAGTGGTTCTTTCATTGGGTGTTTTTAGTCGCAACACTTCATCACAGGATGACCTTTCCACCAGAAGCATTGTTCCTTTAATGTCTCTACTTGAGACACTGCATTTCCTCGAGGTCCTGCAGTCAATTAAACAAGGTATCAGTGATGCTTCAACCACATCTACGACTCTGAGCCTAATCTACCCGCATTCAACATATTTATAAAACCACAGCTAACCACTAACCAGTCAATTGCCCCTTGTAGTAGTCTTGTAATAGTACTGTATAATAAAAATAATAAAAAATAATCAATAATTTTTTTTAAACTGGTAAATTTGGCAAGTGCAGAATGTATAGAACAGGGGGTTTTCTTCATTAGGTGCTATTAATGTTTTGAGGGATTATTTACCTTAAGATACATTGTCAGAAATGGCTGCGCAGGCCATAAAGAATAAAAGTCCCATCTTCACATTGCACCAATAGTGCTATATTGCAAATAATTTTAATTAATAATTAATGCAAATAATTAAATAAATGTATGCAATGTTGTAGAGCAAGTCTCTCATGAAAGTAGACATGGGTAGGCCAAAACTGGAGCGAAAATTGACCCGTAATTGGCCATTAGGTTTAATCTACGATTGGATTTATTGAATCAAAATGTCTGACTACGGACACTGGAGCTTTACAAATGATAACGTGCTGTATGGTTAAAATACAACGTGAATAATTTATTTCAATGGAACTCCATTACTTACGAATATTTTATTTAGATTGTGTTATTAGCTTTTTGAACCCTTGACAATTTACCCTGCGAGACATTTCTTTGTGAAATGATATAGCATGAGCTGAATCCAATGGCTACCATCATCACTACTGCCCAAGATACCAACGTAGCTAACGAATTTAAACGTTTTAGCATACACCTGTTCGAACCATTCAGGTCACATATTTTTGTAATCAAGGTTAAGTTAGATGGGTTTTTTTGGGGGGGGTTTTAAGATCGAGTGTCTGCACTAACTTGACGTATATGGCGACCTGGAACTTCTGCAAGGATAACGTTAACTAGAGGTTGCCAAAAATAACGTTTGTACTACTGACATTACCGCACATAAAGCATGTTTGTTCCAATGCAATGCTTGTCTAACAAAAGAAAACTAGTAGATAATGCTGTTGATCACCGGCTATGTAGCACTAAGTTAACGTTACCATTACAGTACAATAATAAAACCAAAACAAATACACATTGAACCAATTATGCAATACATAACTATTCACGTTAGTTAGCCAACTTAAAATGTAACATTGGCTAACTTACTACAAGCCACATTACTTGCAACGTAAGCAATGATCTAATCCTTGTTCTTCTTAGCTAACGTTAGTTTATTTTAAGTTGAGCTTCCAAAGCTTAACGTTAGAATATACATTAGTTCTGTGATCCAGACCTAGCACCCCACAAGCTAGCTAACATCTGAAATGGAGAGTAATGTTAGCTACCTTAACGTAAGTGTTTGGCACGGTAAAATTACCAACGAATGACGCGATGAAATAAATTATGTAAAATACTGAAACGATAACATTAACGTTAGCTAGCTACCTAATTACAACGCATGCTCCTTCATACTGCTACTACCAACTATAAATTACAATTCAGCTGACCAGCTCTTTATAACGCATATAACGTTAGCTAGATAAAACGTTAGTAAGCTACGAGTATCTGTACTGAGTTAAGCTAACGTTAGCTAGTGTTCACATTCAAACCCATCGTTGACCTGACTCCAATGTAACTTACGTTAGGCTAGGTAATTAACGTTAGCCCGCTAGTTAAGTCATCTAGCTAGCGAAGAGGGCACATACGCTAAACCGCTTAGTCTAACTAGACCAACTTAAAAATGCGGACACTGGAGGTGGGCGTAACGTTAGTTATGTACGGGCATTCGCGAACACTTTAAATAGCTAGCTAGTGCGACCTGCCTCGCTACAAACAGCAGTAAGACTAGCACATACACGGCGTAACATAAGTAACATTATAGCTAGCCTGGCATGTGACATATAAGTTAGCTGACTGGTTTGCTAGCAACAGAAGCGCCCAGGCTGCAAAATAATATTTAAAAAACATCGCAGCTAAGACATCATGGAAAAACAAATATACGTCTCGTGAGATTAACTGTATGATCTTCACCTGTAGCTAACGTTACATGAAAATAAGTTTGAAAAAAATAGCTACATTTACCTTTTCTCTGCAAATATTTGATTCTGCGAATAGCTTGATAGCTTCCTCCCAGCGCAGAGCTCCCAACAAAAATCATAAAGTGTCCAATCACACAAGCTGCTAGTCTACAAAGGATTGTGGATATTGCAGTTCTAAATAATCGCCGACGTATTTAAAGGGCAACTCTTAGGTTAACATTAACAGTGAATTAATATGTGGGGAAATTATGTAGCAATGGGATTTAAATTATTATTATTATTTTTAAATACACTTAGAATTACATCTATGCTTATTTTTGTAATGAAATCGGCCACGCGCACCTCAAATCTGGCAAATCGAACGGCGACGTTACGTCAGGTAGTGAGAGCAGAGCGGGAGTTACAGTGAATGGGAAATTAAGCAACATTAACAGCAAAATACATCGTAATCTCGGCATCGTTGAGACCGATGATCTGGGAAATCCGATTTCCAATGCTTGCGTAAACTATCTAACGTGTCAGTGGACAAACTAACCCAGGAGTGACTGTCCAATCCCACTGAGCAAAATCACGTCCATTCGTCGTCCGTAATAATGTCGGGCGACATCAGTTGTGTTTGGTCGCCTGTGTATGTTGTTTTGATCACTTTTTAATCGTGATTTAGGGTTCAGTTAGAAGATATCGTTTGACATTTAACAATATTTTTCTAAGTTCATCTATTGTTTCGGTCAAGATCGGCTAGTGAGCTCATTTTAATTAATCGGTAGCCTATTGAGCTGCAATTGTGACCATTATAGCCTATGAAATGTGCAGAAATCAATATCGCATGTCTAATGCAATGAAGTAGCCTAAGTTATCCTGCTCCGTGGATGCGTGTGAAACCATGGGCTAACAAAACATTCTTTTGAACCTCATTTACCATTTGTGGTCTAAAACTGCATTTTGCCCACTGACATGAAAGCAATAATATTGTATATGTCTGTATTGAAACAATCCCCCAATAACATGAAATAACATGAAAATGACAGTCAAAAATCCTAAAAACGTTACTAGTTATAAAGTCTCACCATAGCTAGCCAGCTAACTAGCTTAAAATACTTTCGCCTAACTTAACTCATCTGTGGTGTAGGCTAAGGTTACACTTCCACAGCACGGCCACGACTCTCCTCCATACACGCAGTGCCGCGGTCTCTGTACACCGCCGATACGGAGCACCGAACTGCGTCAATCTTCCCAGTCGTCTCCTCACTCCCCCGCATTATGTTCTCCTTCTCTGGTTGCCTTTTGAAGGATGGCTCTGGGGGAGTGACAAGATTACTGGAAACTGAACTACTGCTAGTTCCTTCCTCACAGCTGACAATAGGGCTGCTGTCATCATTATTACTATCAGAGGGTTTTTGAAAGAATTTGGCGATGAGTGGAACACTTTGAAGCAAAACTGCCTCTCTTGCCTCCTTTTCTTTTTTGGTTTTCCTTTTGGAAGCGCCACTATTCCAACATTTGTGGTCCATATTTCAGAACTAGTATGCTATTTATATGAATATATTTATAGCATATCTCAATACTTATTAAATAAAAATGATATTAATATATATTAATAATGACAGCACCCTTCAAATACTGTTGTTGAAAAATACAATCAAGTGGTAGTATTTTATGTCTATTAGTACCTAAAGGCAGATTTGAGTAGATAAAAGAAAAAATTTAAAAAGCACATAAGAAAATAACCCTAACCCCAGTGGACAGGCTTTTCAAAGTCTATTTTAACATAGTCAAAAACATTTGTGATATCAGAGCAGATTCCTTGCACCTTAATTTTGATACGCTCAATCTTGTTACATTTGATTGGCTTTCTAGTTTTGATACAGTGAAGGTCAAAATGGCAGGTGGAGGTGGAAACATACAAACTCCCTCTGGTGTAGCTGTGAAAAGCTGTTTTTCCTAGAGAACAGCGCTTGTTAAAAAAAGGACAATACTCGGATGCGGCAGGACCGGGGATCAAACCCCTGATCCTCGGGGCGCAAGCGCACAGACAAAGTCTGCACCTTAGACTGCTACGCTAACCACGGCCCCAATAATTAGTTATATTTGTACTAATCATTTAAATCAATAATTAGATTTTTCATAATAGTTCATGCATGTGAAAGAAAATAACAAATGCATAGCCAGCCAGCCGCTTAAGCGCAGTGCACTGCCAGGAGACTGAGCGCAAATAGGCCCTGCCCATCCCGGGGGGGAAAACACATCCCGCTCTCGCCCTCCATTGACTTGACGTGCTGGTGCCTTCTTG
Organism: Ilyophis sp. 1 JC-2022; assembly: GCA_022702515.1. Taxonomy (NCBI): domain Eukaryota; kingdom Metazoa; phylum Chordata; class Actinopteri; order Anguilliformes; family Synaphobranchidae; genus Ilyophis; species Ilyophis sp. 1 JC-2022. The sequence goes on from CM040403.1 coordinate 105,572,839, forward strand.
TCATTTCGATCCGTTAGCTAACAGCATAAAAATGCCTAAAAGTTGTTGTTTGGTGGGATGCACTACAAACAAGGCAAGAAAAACCCCAGAATTGCGGTTTTATAAGATTCCGAACCGCAAAACGGAGCCCATAAGATGAGAAAAGTGGATCCCAGCAATAAGACGTGAGCCATCGGCAGGAAGAAAGGGAAAATGTGGGACCCTGAAACTCCACATGCTTATGTGTGCAGCAGGCATTGTTTCACAGGTAGCCTAAGTCAAATAGGTTATCCAATTGTCAATTTATGGCTAACTAATATTGCTGTAAGAAACGCTCAAGCATTTTAACCATATGCAAATGGTTTGTTGTGGAATGTGGATAAATCTGAGTGCTATAACGTTACAGTATTATATTTGCAAGTGCAAAATATTATCATCCACTAAAAAAAAGTTGTAGGCATCCAAAGAACGATAATTTTTTATTGTTGTATGCGTGTAGATTCCAAACAAACGGTGAGACAAAGAAGAAACAATCAGCTTTCAATGAGTAGGCTACTCTTCTCATGCAGGTTGTAACTGTTCAAGTAGGCTAACCTAGCGAAATAGAGGTAACGTTGTCATAGAATTTCTTCTTACAGTGAAAATGGATGACTTGTTTACATTCTTGGACAGATGTTAAAGTAAATCTATCACCACGGCGGCACTTTTGCCACAAGTCAGCAATTATATCTGGAAATGCCCTCTTTGGAAAAAATAAATAAATAAAAGAAAAAGGCTATGCTGTTACTGCATACCAGTTTTTGCCAAAGTTTTTGCCAAAGCGGAGCTTTCAAAACCGTAACAACGCGGAAACCCTTTAAAAAAAAAAAAAAACTAAATAAAAACCGTAGGCTACACATAGCCTAGCCTTGGATAAACGGGCTGAGAAGAATGTAGCCTAATAAAGCAGGGATATGAGTAGGTTGTGAGTAGGCTATAATAAAATGTATATTGTTGTCCATGATGATTATGCTTTTTCGTTTTGTTTTTCATTTTTGGACATATATAGTATAATATTTCCGTTTACAAAAAGACACAGCAACAGCCAAATACAGCTGTATTGAAAAGAATTGGAGGCCTCTGTGTGGTGTTTTTAAACTCTAGTAGGCTTGTTCCCAGGAAATGTTTTGTTCCTTCCAATAAAGGAATAGCTATTCCTTCAAATTAAAGCTGTATATTTGTCTTTTTAAGGAAAAGGACAACTACTAGCCTATTTGAAGAACAATGAATTGCCTATGTATATACAGATACATAACACATTAAAACAGGATTGTTGTGGAACTAAAAATGTTAACTGTACTGGTATTAGTCTGTGCACATCAGTTAATTAATAACATTAACTGTAAAATAAGAGATCGCATACTGATATACTTTGGTTTCTTAACTCTCATATTGACATAGTTTTCAACTAGCCTATATACTACAACAACATAATAGAATTCCTGAAATTCAGTTATGGCTTTTGGTTTTGGTGTGCCGCCCCAAGATTTTAAGTGGCCCCATCTGGCCACCCCAATGAGCGCCACTGGCTGTGCGCACTGAGGGCCCTGGCGTTCAACTTCCTTCGGAAGTCTTGGGACACGCACCGCGCACGACCTGAGGGCCCCCTGGCACTCCGAGGCCACGGGGCACTGGTCCCACTGGCCCGGTCCATAATCCAGGTATGCTTCAGTGCCATTTAATTTCTTGAACTGAGCTTGTTACAATTGTGCATCTGGCCCAGTACTTTAATAAGACAAGCACATTTTATTTTTAGCACGCATGCCAGTGTTGTCAAACTAAGCTGCCCCAAACACCTTCTCTGCATCTTGTGCCACAATCAGGCCCAAACCTACAAAGGGTGCGCTCACAAAGTGTCATTCCTGTGATAGTCCCTCATGCTCCCCACCTCTCAGCTGCTTCATCTTCGGACAGCCTCCCACCTTTAGGCTCAGCCTCTGCTGATAGCTGGATTAGCCGAGAATGCATACCAACTGGATAATGACTCATTAATAAAATGAAAAGATGCTGTAATAGAAACTTAATTTTCTTCACAACCACTTTGCCTCTACATATTTTTATTAGGTCACTACTTAGCTAGCCTATTTTGTGCCATTCAATGAATCTGCAAGGCTAACAACAGGGGGTGGACAAAACATTGGGAACACCAGAAACGGAAAAAAGCTTTTCATAAAACATAAAACAGCTGCTATGCGTTTTCTCCCATTTCTCTTACCTATATTTTCTACACTCTTTTATGACTGGTATGCCATGTATACATTTTCGTTTGTCTTGTTTTTTATATTAACTTGATAATGAATCATAATTAGCCATTAATCATATTATTATCAAATAATACTAATTTGTCAATTAAATGCTGCTTTTGTGTCAGTAACAAGTGAGAACACTGAGCTAATGCAAATTGAAAGCATTTTGTTCCATGACAATCGGAGATGTGCACCTCTGCACAGCTGTGGGGAGTGAACACCACTGCTCAAAGTGAAGTGAACAGCTGAATAAAACAGAGTATCATTGAAACTGGTCTAGAATCCAACACTTGCACGTACCATGAGTCACAAATATGGCCCAATTGTTAATTATTCTTTTTCAGTTAAGTTTTTCACTAATCACTTTCCACTGTACTACATAGAGATCAAATCCAGTTGTTGGGGACCAAAATGTTTTCTGATTTCTTCTTAAACATTTGTTGAAGTGTACTCACTTATTACTGATATAACAGCGACATGTAATTTATGATTTATTAGCATTTCATAAAAATATGACTATATATAAGAATATAAAAAGATATGGAGTAGATGTGGATGGATCACTGCAAAGGTTATTTCTCCTGACTCATTTTTCATATAGGACTCTTTGGTCAGGAGAATAAACCCTTAAAGTGATCCATCCACATCGACTCCATATCTGGCCACAGAGTGATGGTTTGGGGCTCGTTTGATACCTTAGACCAGGGATGTCAAACTCATTCCACCGAGGGCCGAGTGTATGCAGGTTTTTGTTCCAACTGTGCCCTACACCAGCTGATTTCACTAATTAGCTCAGCTCTTCAACCAAGGAGGTGCACTAATTAGTGGAATCAGCTGGTGTAGAGCATGGTTAAAACAAAAACTTGCATACACTCGGCCCTCGATGGAATGAGTTTGACACCGCTGCCTTAGACCCTTAATGACTTACAGCCATTTAGCCATACATTTGTTCCATACTGTACCAGAGTAATTTACAGCTGAATCTAGTCTCACCCCCAATTCCCACAGAGATCAATTCACATGCAGAAAGGTAATAGTATCGCTTAGAACATTACCTGAAAAGTCTTTTGATGTTGATGGGTCACAGGCTTCAGGAAGTAACAGCATGCAAAGGATATGCGACCAAATATGAAATATGATACTTTAAACATACGTTATAGCAAAGGGTGTGAATACTTATGTTGATTATATTTCAGTTTTTAATTTTGAATATAATCATGAAGATATCTAAATACTTTATTTAATTTGCACATTATAGAGAATTACTTCTACAGGAGTAGAAAAAAATTCCATCTGTAAATATGTTTTAAGTTGACGTTGCAACACAGAAAAATGAGAAATAATCAATGGGGTATGAATACTTTCTGAAGCCACCCCCAACCCCCATTTTAGGGTATGAAAAGTAATTGGACAAATTAACAAACTTAAACGTAATTATTAAATATGACTAAGTTTATGTTAATTTGTCCAAATACCTTTGTAATTTCACGTTTGGAAAGTGCTGCTCATTCCCTCTGCTTTTTATAGCTGATAACACGTCCGTTAAGGTAACAACACCCACAAATTTAGTGATTGAGGCAATAGTAGAATAACTGATGTATTCAAAATTATTTATAAAAAAGATAAAGCATTGTGCTGAGCACTCAATGACAATGTTTTAGGTGAAAGACCCATACACTTGCATGTGTGAAAAATACAAACCAGAGCAGCTAATATAGCAGACCACATGACTGAAATGGATGTTACATATAATACTTTATGTATAAGTTATATACGTATACCTTATAATATATAGCATGTAAAAAATTACACGAGGCCATAACAGAATTTGAAACCTCGTGTCACATTTTCAGGAGGAAACAGAAATGGGTTTCAGAGCAATTTGATGTACATTACACCTTTTGTAACTTCCTTCGTTCAGACCAGCAACCGCTCTTAATCCAAAAAACATGCCAAAAAGCAAACCAGCCCTCATGACAGAAATCTCAGACCAATCCACCAGTAACCAGGACCCCGTTTCCCAAAAGGATATTGTGTTTTATAAATTTTATGACTCAAATTTACTGACATTACATACAAAATATTATACAAATAGAGGGAGAAAGACAAAGAAAAAACTAATGACAAAAAACAATGAAAGTTATTTAAAAAGAAAATAACCTAAGATGACCTTTATCTAAGATCCTTTTGGGAAACGGGACCCAGGTTGCTTTAGAGCAGAAGAAAAAAGAAAACCAGTGGAAGTCTTCAGATGTATCGCAAGATATTTCATCAGTATTCACTGTAAAACCCTTTTGGACTTGAATGTGATGACTATTTACATATTAGAGAAGCAGTTTAATTCTTTTAGGCACTGTAACTAAGTAATTAATAATCGTTGCCAAGCCAAACAAAAACTTATTGTAAGGAATTTGCCATTTTTCCAGGATCACTAGTGATTTAACATGGGACAACTTCAAATTTCAAGATTTGATCATAATGACTGATCTATCTCCAGGTTACTAGAATCAACTTTTAAAAAATTAAGGTAAATTATAGGAATGATTTTGAAGTAACATTAAATCTGTGATTCAACAAAGAAATGAAAATTTAATTACAAGAATTTATTAAAACCTTTAAGTCCACAAATGATAAGTTACTGCAGCACGTATTGCATACAGCAAGCAACCAGTATGTCCTCAGTCCAAATGAAATACAAAAAATCCTTGCATTTTAATACAAAGTGTTTCCTTTTAATTTATTAATGTGACATATATATATTGTTACATAAAATCTGCAACGGCAAAGTATTTTTTTTTTTACTTTGTAAATACAAGTAAATACTAGGGGACAACATTTCTGTGAGTGTGAGCCTTCTAATGATATTGTGCAATATATCCAACAAACTAAATACATAGGTAATTCATGGTAGAGGTCATAATGTAATGCATTTGACTACAAACAGGTACTATAATTTTCAAATAATTTTTATTTTGTGTTGCATTGTTATGGGTAGGAAAAAGCATCATCAGTTATGTCATACCAACTGACACACCGACAAATATGACTATTTCAATATGTTATACTGGTATCTTCATGGCAAGGAGATTGAAAAACATCTTCAAAAGAGGAAGGGCTATGTTGTTTTAACCCTTTAAAAATGATATTTATTTAACAGCCTCTTTCTCCAAGATGTATATAAATAAAAATACATAAGAAACAAATGTCTTATGAAATTAGTTTAACAAAGATTGGATTAAATGTGAGGGAAAGGTGCTGAAGCTGGCAAATGTCAGCTTGTGAAAATTAGCTTGAATTTGTGTGTGAATATAACAACTTACATACATACTATTTGTCACTCTACATTCTGTCATAAGAACAAACTCAACTAAAAAATGCTGGAGTAAAATGGAAAACATAGAAATATGGCAGTTTTACAATCTCTCGAGAACTCTAATGCGAAACAAAATAAGCATTAAACATAATGGAGCAAAACGATAGTTTATGCACATCACAGGTCCAGTTTTACCAACACTGTTCCACTGGCAAAACTAGGAAGTAACCCTTTTTCATAAATATATATCAAACAGACCCTTCACTTTAGCAATATTCAATTTTTGTATTTATGTGATAAAAAAATCCTATGTTTCATTGTAGAATCCTATTTTTTGTGTACTTGAAAATGTCTCGTTTATTGTTTTCATTATGAGACATATTTTGATACGTAGGAAAAGGAGGAAACTTTCAATTAGTCGACAGACCTGTAAAACACTGCTACAAATGGCAAGCACATCTTCTGAAAGTTCCTGCTTAATCATTAGGTTTGCTAATCTCTGTAGTACACAGCTATTTCAAGGGATAAGCATCATTTAGCCCTGAAGGGTATTGGGTGTTTGGGTTTTGGAATAACCACAGGGAAATTAGTCCATACATTCATTTTAAATTTGCTACTGGTTTAAACACAGGTGTTTAAAATCTTATTTGATCAGTTCAGTATACATAAACACATTAAGAGCAAGTACTACTTCTGCAAGATGCTCAAAACATTTCAAGAATTTTGTCTGAGCTAGAAGAATTTTCTTTTACCTTATAAAATATATAAATCTCAAAACATGTAACAGACAAACTTAGCTGGGAAGAACTGAAAGAAACACCTTTCTTTCAGTTTCCCATCACACGCCAAGTGAAATTCTTCCCGGTACAATTGATGACTTCTCATGTGCCCAAAAAATAATAATAATGTTGTTTCACTCACTGGAGACTTTCCCATTTATTTAAAAACACCACTTGGTTTAAAAAAAATAAAATAAAAAATAAAAATAAAGACAGCGACAACTGCTTAAAAACAGAGGGGGAGAAAAGAAGAATGTGGTCTAGATCTTTGTGTTGCAGCACAAGGAGTGCTTAAATGTGCCTGTGAATGAATTAGAGCTAACTGCACACAAGTATAATGGCAATAAAGGACCTCATTCAGCCTTGTGGAATGAAAGAACAAGGTAATTATATGAACATGATGGTTTCAGCTCCACCTCATTTCAAAGCAGAGTGCAAATATCCCTATATATATATATACATACACACACACAATCCCTGATGTAACTACTCTTGTGCTAAAATTCTGAAAACTCTTTTGCACATTTTTCTGTGACAGAGACACGGATGTCCTCCTCTTCATAATCATCAAAGTTGCTGGTATCTCCAGGGCCTCTGCACTTTGGGATGAAAGGAGCCTCCACCTTTAATCACAAAGAAGCAATCCTGACTAATTAATACAAAGCAGCCTGTAGTTCCAAAGAACAGCACAATAAAACTGAAGACACTAAACGTACAAACACTCCAAAATTACAGCTGGGTCCATCATAAGGCAAATTTTCTCTATAATGCAGAGTTCCTTCATACCTTCCTCTCATAGATGGCAATCCAGTCTGTTGTGGCAAACCACTTGTGGTTTTTAATGTCATTTACGCCATTCTTCAGATTGCCATACCGCTTGGTTAGGTCCACCTGCAGCAAATTCCTCAGGAGGTCTTTCAAGTCTGAGCTGAAGTGAGAGGGGAATCGTACCTAAAAGTAAAAAAATGTAATAAAAAAAGAAAAAGAAAAAAGAAAAGAAAAACTGGTTATAAATTTTATTCAACATTACCAGTGTGTTTAAAGAAATATTTCACCTTTGTGTGACAGAAGAAATTTTGTGGAGCCAACCCCATTAGATTTGCATAGCGTGAATACTAGCAATGTCAGCTGTCCCTGCTGACCATTAATGGCATCCCCGGTAGTCCCGGTTGTCAGGCTCCCCATTCACTCACATTTATTTTCGGGACCTTACCAAAATTAATTGTTTTAAAGCACACACTAACTACGGAAGATAATACATCGATAAAAGAGAACATGACGGTGAAAAGGTACGCGTTTGTTTTGAGCTTATAAGATGTTGTCACGTTTAAATTAGCTATAATAGTGGAACTATTTTCGAATATGCTACTGTGTAGAAATACAACAAGCCGTAGTTTGATTTTTAGTTTTATTATGATGTACACCTACAACTAACGGTAGCCTACTACAGTTGGTGAATTGACGTCAACTTTATCGTACGCAAGGATTCTTCACCAAGTCAAAATAACAAAGGTTTTTGCCGGATCTTCCTTTTCTTTTAAAAGGTAATAAAACGTTGAAAATACATTAAATATCAAAACAAATGTGTACCGTTTCACCCTCTTTTATCGATGTATTATCTGCCGTAGTTAGTGTGTGCTTTAAAACGATACATTTTGGTGAGGTCCCGAAAATGAATGGGAGTGAATGGGGAGCCTGACAACCGGGACTACCGGGGATGCCGTTAACGGCCAGCAGGGACAGTTGCTCGTATTCACGCTATGCAAATATAATGAGGTAGGCTCCACAAAATTACTTCTGTCACACGAAGGTGAAATATCCCATTAACAATGTTTTCATAAAATTGATGTAATGTAATGTGTTATTTAGGGTACTGGACCCACTGAAATAGAGTACATCTGTATGAATACATATTTTCATACCTTGCCAGACACAATTTTCTCGTAGATCTGGATTGGCTGGTCTGCAAAAAATGGGGGGTAGCCAGCTGCCATTTCATAGATGAGAACACCCAGTGCCCACCAGTCCACAGCTTTGTTGTAGCCCTATAAAACAATCAATAGTCTTGTTAACCCCCTCAAGTAAACAAATGCAACTTCGTTCATCCCTAAAACCATTGAATTTGCAGTTTCCAAAGTATTTTTACTTTGATTAATTCCTTTAAGAATACTACAGCAAGTATCCAAACAAGACTCCTTTATGCACATGCAATTGGTTTTCCAGTTCTGTAGAATGAGTGACTGAACATGCAACCCTTTATGATTTAACAGACTGCTTCCCCAAACAACTTCCCTTTGCACAATTTATGTAATTAATTAATTAATGTTGAATTCCAACCTTGCTGAGTATGATTTCTGGTGCCAGGTACTCTGGTGTGCCACACAATGTCCAAGTCCTGCCTTTTACTCTTTTGGCAAAGCCGAAGTCTGTGACCTGAAACACGAGAAAAATAAAAGTTGGTTGGTCACGACTCGGTAAAAATGCACTTGCTTCAGTGATCGACCTCCTCATCTGGAACATATGCGTGTACCTCATGGATCATCGCCATCTTGAATTAGCCACTCTTTTCTTGAACTGCATTGAACTTATATGGTCAGTGGACTCTTTAAAAGTTATATAATGATAGTGTCTGTGACAAATTGCTGAAGTGTTAAAGTATGCTATTTATGTAATATGTATTAATTATGTAAGTTACTGTAATTCACTACAGATTTGCTTCATTGGCTTGAAACCTTTACTGAGTTGCAGGGAACATGGGGCTGACCAAAACAATATATATTGACTATGATCATCATTCTGCTTGGACCCCGCACTTGCTGCTTGCAGCTATATTTATAATTTTTACTACAAACAACAACAACAACAATAATAATAATAATAATAATAATAATAATAATTATTATTATTATTATAATCCCTTCTGGCTTGAAACCCTAATTACATACCTGGATGTACCCGAGCTGATCAATCAGAAGATTTTCAGGTTTGAGATCTCTGTAGATAAGATCTAGTGAATGGAGGTACTCAAAAGTCAGTACTATCTGAGCTGCATAAAATCTTGCATGAGGTTCACTATGGGAAGGAGAGGAAAAGGAAAGAAAATAAATAAATTAGTCCTGTGTAAAATTTGGGGGAATCTATTTTTTAAAGAAACAAGCGCAAATTAAAAGTAATCGTTGGAAGCATAATCACATCAAAATTCTAATGAAAATGCAAATAGGCCATTAAGCCATTCCTTTTTATTCGAAGTGCGCAAAAACCATGATGTAATTAAAATGAAAATGCAAAAGCCCACTTTGCGTTTTTGTTTTCAAGTCAATGTATGCACTCTGACAATTTTCTAAATTTTAATGCAGCCTATTTCAAATGAGTTCTCTCTCTTCCTCTACGGCACCACCCTGCCATAATTTAAATGAAAATGAAAAACCACATTTGAAATAACAGTTTCTGATTGTAATCGCATCATCCATGACAAAAAGGGAATGGTAATTAAATTTGCCATTTAATTTTCATGTTTTTGTGGTACAAGTGTTACAATAGCTATTAACTATTTCTGTACGTGATGCTGATCATTTTACACAGAAGACGACTGTACACACTTTAAAACGAATCACCTGCTTCTGGAGTACATAAATACACTGCTTTTTCATTGCGACTTATACCATAATAGATTCTAGTCATTCTACTCTTAATTAGCAGATTAGAATCATTTATAAAAGTAGTAGCTTATACTGGACATGTGACCTAGGCTTATACCACTGTCCATGAAAATCACGAATGTATCATTACAGACGGGTGTAAGAAAAAGAATGGAATACAGTAGCCTACCCTTGGGACCACAATGCAGTAGACTATATAACAGCCATAAACAATTAAAAACAGAAATACATACAGGAATCAGCCTAACATAAAAAAAGAAAAAAGACAATGCACAATAAATGCAAAGTATGAATTTTTTCCTGCTTGGGGGATTTATATTACAGTCAAATCAGACGGACATATCCACAAAAATGGTTTATTGGCTTTTGAATAGGTTATGAATGATCATGCATGCATTGCTACAAAAAGACTGGATCGCGATGATTAGCTAAAGCCATTAACTATTTTATGATGTAATAAGCAAGTAATTAGCTATAGCTAGCTAGTAACGAAGAGCATCAAGGGCAACCGTTATCAGCATTTTGGCGAATCGGTGCCATCTCGTGGAGTGCAGTGAGTAGCAGCCTAATGACACGTCATGGTCAAGATTAAATAAAGTAGGCATTTATGTGATCATATGAAACGCAGTCAAATGTGAACAGTAAAAAAAAAAATTTTCCCCCTATTTAATTGCACAAATGCAGATTAATGAATACTAACACTTTGTTCATAGGCCTAATTGCATTAGAATGTTGCTGTAGCCTACATGATTCCGGGAGCCAATAGATATCTCCCGCGACCCACAGTTTGGGCACCGCTGCCCTATACAATACCATGTTTAACCTCCTACCCAGGCGTTATAGGAGAAACTAAATTTCAGCGAGACGGTCCAGCTTACCATTGGTGTGCCTTTTTTTTTTTTTTTGGGCATATGCCCCCCAAAATATCTGCACGGCCCTGCTAGCGATCACTCTCTCACTAACATTAGATAGACAGAGACAGATTTCTAGTAGTGTATAAAACTGCAAAACATGTTTAGGGTTGAACAGGACAGGGTAGGCTTGAAATGGTATCATATCGGTGGGAGAAATAGGAAGGGTGGAACTCTGATTGGCTGTCAACGTTTTGTAACTTAAGTTAAACTGCGGGCAACATTTATTGGGCTATTTTTGTCGTTCAATCACCCAGTTGCTCAGGTTGCTGACTGTCGCTCAGCTTCATAGAAAATTAATGGACATTCAGCAAGTGGGGGACCAAATTGCTCGCTGTGTGAACAGGGCGAGGATGCAGTGGTCGGGGCGGGATCGTCTACCAAAGACAGTGGATTGTTTTGTATAATGTATAATTACATAAAAATATAATTTAAAAAAATTGCCTACATGTCAGTTTGTTTTAATCAGTATGTTGCTTCATGCCAAGATTATTACAATACAGGCAAGATTACCAAGATTGATGAGCCGGTGAGGCATGCGGAAAAGCCACAAACAAGAAAGGAATGTCTTGATAATATAGCGGTGGCTAACTAACTAGTTTAGGGCTATAATACATAATCGGCCACTTTCATCGCTAGCTAGCCACACACTTTACACAGCACTAAGATCAAAGTGGATTAGGCCTATAAATGCTGCCTCCCACCAAAGATTCCACTCGTTATTGATAATAAAACTGGCTTAAAGTTAATGAATAGAGCTTTATGGTAGCAAGTGCTACACAACTCCTGGTTGCTAATGCTAGCTAACTAACAAATTAAGCTAAGTTAGCATAATTTAGCAGGCATTGCTAGGCGCATTTGACTGCGGCAGCCATTACACTGTGTAAAAGTGTTAAAATGATGACCTTCACATCAGACTCCATTTTCGCATCCTTTCTTCACCTCGTTCCCAGAGCTACCATGTAAAATCTTTGCCCAGGCTTACTGGCATCAGATAAACTGGACTCCAACGCCCCGTTCTTCGAGCTCCCGTCGACACAGTGTGATTGACAGATTTTTTTTACTTTTAAATGCAAAAAATGTAAATGCAAAGGAAGGATTGCATTTTCAAGTTGAATTGTGGCAGGGCTTTTGCGTAACCATGTGGAAATGAAAAGGAAGTAATGCCATTGGATTTTATTTATGCCACCCTTGTGCCACAAAAACATGAAAATTAAATGTTAAATAGAATTATTTCCTTTTTGTCATGCATCATGCAAATACATTAAGAAACTGCTATTTCCAATGTTTTTTGTAAATTATCATTTAAATTATGACAGGGTTGTGTTGTAGAGGGAGAGAAAAACTAAATGTAAAATGACTTTGCATTAAAATTTTCAATTTTTCAGTGCGTACATTAACTTGAAAATTAAAACGCAAAGTGGGCTTTTGCATTTTCATTTGAATTATGTCATGGCTTTTGCACACATCGTGAAAACGAAATGCAATGGCCGATTAAAACTTTCATTTTGACGTGATTATGCATCCATATTCAACATTCAAAGATTGGTTATAAAAACATCATTCAAATCAAATCAGAAAATAGTTGGAATGATTAATTTGTAGGGCTGGCCCCAACGATTTGAATATTCGATCATTTGGTAGACATTAGAATATTAATTCAGGATTTAAATTGTTAGTTTTTGGGGGGGTTCCAGTTTTTTTGTTGCAAAAGTGATCAATAAATACAATATACAAATGCATTTTGTCAGCACATTCCTGTACTATATTTATAATTTGTATTTGTACTGTTAAAATGTGGAAATATAAATTATCATCTCGATGAGTTGGACAAATACAACAGTTTTAAGGCGAAGTCATATCATCTAGATATTTTTCCACAATTTAACAGTTATTTCTGTTATTTCCTTGTTCAATGAAACATAATTGCGGAAATAATGTGTGAATTGAGCTTTTCAATAAAGGGGTTGCAGATGATGAGTGCAGCCGAGACAAGTCAATGGTACCTGTGACAAGGGTATCTTTTATATTTTGCTGACCCTGGTGCTAAAACGAGACTTAATACGGTAACGGTGCCTAAAAGCAATAACGTCACTAAAATAAAGACCAAATGACAACATTAAAGAATGTCTTTTTCTTGCTAAGGCACATCCCGTTGTTTGAATCATTTTGGATAAAATATGACCACACTTTAGACCGTTTCGCTTCTGGCATTTCGACCGAGTTTAACGTTACTGCTGTCACTGAATGAGACAAGATACCGTTTGCAAGCTAGCTAACATTAAACTTGGTCAAAATACCAATGGTGTAAAGAGTGGCTGTATCATATTTTAGCCAAAGGATTCAAACAATTGGATGCTTTTTCACAATATAAAAGACGTTATTTAATGTTGTTTTCTCCTTAATTAAAGATGATATTGCTTTAGGCACCAGCACCATTTTAAAGTATCGTTTTAGTGAAGGCGTGGGGCAAGCGCATGGGCGAGCGATGCTTATGTCTGTAAATGTTTCGGAGCGAGGGCGGTGGTATTCTAATATTCAATCGGAAACACCAATGAATATTTGAAGCTTGTAAAATGTAAGTCGGGCCAGCCCTATTAATTCGATTTATTTATTTATTTAAATCACTGTTGAATATAAAACGTAATTTATTAAAAACTCTCAACCTTACCTGAACCTTCCAATTCGTCTAAGATGTGAAAACATTTCTCCACCTGGAACATACTCCATCACCATGTATAAATTGGAGTTGTCCTAATAAGAATAGAAATTGAATTTATTAATGTATGTTTTCCTAATCATTCTTACAAAGTACAATTTGGATAATTTCACATTTTATAAATTTTAGGTTTAATTGGTTGATCTGATAAATTCACAAATGATGAACAGTACCTGAAGGAAAGTGGAACATTATAAATAAATCATCAGTTAATCAAGGAAATAACTCATGTATCACGTATAACCCATGTATCAGATTTTTTATTTTTTATTTTATTTTTATTGGCTGGTGCATAAAATTGCCAAAAGGCTCTGGTCAAAAAGGTTTATCTGCATTTCACATGTTTCCACATAGTTGTATATTTTATCAAGCAATACATTTACCTTGAAGGCATACTCCAATCTGACAAGGAAAGGAAAGGACACAGCCTGCAATATTCTTTTCTCATTTAATGTGTGTTCTATTTGCTTCAGCTTCACCACCTTTTAAAATGAAAAAAAAAGGTAATCAAGATCAATTACACCAGATACAAAAACAACAGCTACTACAATTAACTAAAGTAAATTTATCACATTAATATAGAATTACACCCTAGTATGTAACTGGCAAAATAAACCAAGCAAGTGGGATGACTAGACGGAAGTAAAGTTTCATTATAAATACAGGCTTATAGGGGTGAGCAATATGGGCTTGATTTTTGGGCAGTACAAGGCAAATTTCACAATATGTCGTTGAAGTTTAACCTACCTTCTGCTTGTCCAGGATCTTCATTGCGTAGTGCTGGTCTACTCCTTTATGTTTTACCAACATAACTCTTCCAAAGGAGCCTGTGCCAAGAGTTTTTAGCCTCTCAAAGTCTTCTAGACCAGTTGTGCTCTAAGGGAAGAATACAATATAACATAACATACAATATAATGTTTATGAATGTCCAGACATGCACACAGAATGTTTTTCATATATATCAGGAACAAATTAAATAATTACTTTCAATCAAGATGACCATCCAAATATTCAAACTTGTAATTCAAAAGGTCTGCTCCTTTTCAAGAATATATTTTTCAACTGAAGACTTTTTTTGAATTAGTTTTTTAATAAATAAATTAAATATTAACAAGTAAAAATTAATTTCCAGTAAATGAAACTGATTAACTGATCACGGTCAACAGGAAACTTAATCAACTCAGTCAACAACTTAAATGTTAAATATATTGTACATTAATCCCTTAACTAGCACCAACCTGCATTCGGGCCGGAAGTGGTTTAGTTTACTTGCATTGATTGCATTTTTTATGGTGAAATTTTCAGCTGGGGTTTCCAGAACCTCACCAAATGTCCGTGAATTTTACAGTCAAAGGCCCTATTCACACTGGAGAAGTATTACCAGGGAACTGCATGTGATTTCTAAGAATTGCAGTCTGTGATCTTAATCCCATGTGAATCTGCCATGTCCGTAATTTGTAAAGTACAAATTCCACCGTAAATTACCGACCGTATTTTGCAAAACACAGAGGTCATCTGATAATATTTGTCCCGTGCGAATTGCCATCTCTGTAATTTGGTGTGATATTTTTTTCTCCTTATATATTCCACGCCTTTTTCCTTCATCTTTCCGAGTTGAGAATTATGGACGCCGAGGTGCAAATTTTGGGTGCGGTTCATATGCCAAAAGTTTAGTCCTACTCCTGAATTAACTGAATTGAAAGTGAATTATAGCCTATATTCAACCTGTACCAACATTCAAAGCACCAATTTGCATAGCCAACGCTGTGCCTTAGACTACACATGTGCAGAAAATAACACTGCGAACTGCCAATATAAAAGTATATTGTTACGCTTCAGTCGTAGCCTATTCGGTGATAATCCTTAGGCTTTGATCAGTAAAATCGAGTGAAATGCAGACTTTGTTTATCCCGTGAGAATGAATAGCCAAAGTACGAAATTAGAAAACAGCTGAAATGTAAATAGGCTTACTTGTATCATTTGCTGTGAAACACTACAATATAATTGAAACAGAGCCTGCTACCATATGCTTATCATAGGCTATTTTACGCGATTTATACAGTTTATGGTATCAGCAAAAAACAATTTAAAGTATTTAGAACGCCCTGGATGGATATTTTCGGTACCAAAAAAAAGAAAGGTCCAGGAACAAGCCATAGAAAACAACGTAGCATTTGAAAATATATAACATTTGACAATATGGGGGGAATCCTGAGTTGGAGCATTGCATTTGTAAAAAAAACTATTTATGCACTTAAGGCAAAAACATATTCTGATTCAGACTTGGGCGCAATTTAAAGTCTGACACACCCTCGGAATATTGACTGACTATCTTAAGGAGGCACTGCCAGGGAGGCAAAGGAGGCACTGCCTCCTCAAAATAAAACATATTAAATATAATTGAAAAAACGCCTTCTGAGAATTAAGCATAATCAGTCAAATTAATAAAACAAATACAAATTTAACACGTGAGAGAAAAGGGCGATTATTTTGCATCATATTTTTAGTTATAAATTGTGACAGAAAGAGTGACCTCTATCGGCCGAAAAGGTAAATAGTGTAAACTCGCTCCTCGGAGGCAATCTCAAATTTGCCACCAACGAGCTGGTCGTCTGTTATACGTATGTATCAATTTTTTTTTGTTCAGTCATGCACACATTATAGTGGATTGAACAACAGCACTGTCAATTAAATATACGAGTCCCTCCTACTCTTGCTAATATTAAAGGGTTAGCATTTTTTAGACCCAGGTCCGCTGAGCTACTCACCACGAATTATGTGATAATTGGGGAACATACGGGGCTCAAGCCCTGTATGTGTAGCTCAATCTCTGTTAGCCGTTAGCTTTGTAAGCCAAATAACATTGATTTAATGGGGGCTTGCCCCCTGACAGCTACTTAACAAAGACACTTAATAAACACTTCATCATATGTTTATTTGCGCATACATGCATATCTTGTAATCAAAACGTGTCAATATAGTAAAAAAACTGATAGTTTTGGACCACGTGCCTTATCAACGTAATTGTTCTTCACGAAACCTAGACTAGTATAGAACTCCCGGCTGCACGACAGCTGATCATGCCAGCAGTTGCTTGGGAACGGTACATTAGCGATGTGCGACTCCGGGAATTTTGGAGTTGACTCAAGACTCCCAACTCCAACGTTCAGAGTCGATGGAGTCGACTCTTCTAATCCCACTAAATGACGTGATGGAACGTCTACACAATCTTTGAATGTGGCAAGTCCGGTGCCAGTGTCGTGACACCAGAACCAAATCGTAAGACACATTTGAAAATCATGGGGTGGCGTGGCAGCTATGCAGTGCATAGGAAATAAAAACAAAAATAAAAGCCAGGTAACGTCTGGTATCCTATCAACGCATATGAACAAAGATGGCGACGACCGTGGTATAAGGTAATTGTTTTGGTGTTAAATCAACTATGGTCGTGTCTAGATGGGATATAGGATATTTCAGGAAGTAGTGAGTGGTGTCCTGACCACATTTGTTAACCAAACTAAAGATAAATAATTTGGACAGAAAGATAATCAGAAATAAAAGGTGGGGAAACTAGTGGTTGGTGACACTAAGCAACGACCACGAATAAAACGTCATATTTCATGATTTGCACAACTAAGTTACGTTACAGTTATAATGTAACGTTAGATAGCACGTTTACTGCCTTACATTGTCCGCTATAGCCGAGCATTAAACACATAATTAGCTGCTTGACTGCTCAGCCAGTGAGGTGAATGAGACGAGTCTCGGCTGCCTGCGTTCACTCTTCTCATAATCATATTTCCAGTCATCACAACTGCTTTGTAAAAATCGCTTTTAGAAAGGTCAATCTTACATTTATGTTCAGTGACTACACATTACAGTGTAGTCGTATTAATAAATAGGGCTCAAAGGAATGGAACACACAAAATTAATTGTTAATGGCTTGCTTTTAATAGATTATCATATAATAGGCAGATCATATGCAGTCCGTTACAACTTATCCAAAGTGTGGCAGCTTAAACAATAATGTACTGAAGTGCAAAATTGGAGGACAGAAAAAAGATAAATTTAAATTTAAAAAAAATGAAACCGAGTTGCAATGTATGCTATTGCAGCCAAGGTCGTGTAAATGTTTTAGCTACCATTCTCAACGAAGGAGTGGTGGGCCAAAGGCTCTGGGGTTTTTAAACTATAGGGTAGCTAACCAGACACTCTTAGTTCTTGCACCCAGGGCAGATACAATTGCGTAGCATTATAGCCTTCCTGCAGTTAATTAAAAACACCAGTAAAGTCATATACAGTTTTGCTTACATCTAGTGACGCCAAGGCTGTCGCAAGGCAACCCTGAAAAGAAGCACTGCCGTAAATGCTTTCAGCAAGAGTAACTACGCAACGCAAATGCTTTCCATTGATAAGGAAAGTGGTCCAAAACTATTAATAATAGTTTTTTTGGCTATATTGACACGTTTTGATTACAAGGCATGCATTTTTGCAAGCAAATATACATATGATGAAGTGTTTAGTTAAGTTTGGTTTATTAATAGTGTCCAGGCTAAAGTGAGAGCGGTTTCCCCCAGTGCACGGTTTGTACATTGCTACGCCCATTGTTTAAATAATAATATTTATATTTAATTTATTTTTTTACTTGGACCTATTTTTAGTAACCATTTCCGCCATGCTGATCGGTAATAAAAATAATTTAGTAGCATCTTTCTTTTTTAAGAAGCGCTCCATTCTGCTTTACAATGGAGCATATTTAGATATAGGTTCAATTTACCTCAAACAAGTCTAGTTTATATAAACCTTATATAAATGGTTATTGTTGTATGAAATGTCCATCAAATACAAACAGATACATACGTAGCATTAAGCTCTATAAAAACAAAAGCTGGGGCATTTTATGCAGTGGCAATATAACTACATTACTTTTTAATTTACATTTTATTTGACTTTTAAGGACCTGGCTTGAATTCTATTTCATTTGCTGCCGAACTAATGGTCGAATTAAGTTGTATTCTCCCCCCAAAAGTCATCAAATCTAACCATTTTAGAGTGATTAAACCAAACATTTTCTTCCGGGGAGCATGCCCCAGGACCTCGCTAAATAAACCTTACCCTGCCTCCTCAGTTTTGCAACCCACTAGCTGCAACTGCTCTGAATATCCTCAAGGTAAAATACACCCTCCTGGCTATGTTTATGGGATGATACATGGATTCTGTGTTATTTGCTTAAATTAGCTGCACGAGGATGAAAAGAAAAAAATCTAAAGATGGACTCAATGTTTTATTGGCAGTGGCTTTTGGATTACACTTTAAAGATTTATTCCTGATACTCCCAGAAAACAGCGAGCGTACGGGCGAGGTATCATGAGTAACATTAAAGTCTAGAACTAGCCTATGAAAAGGCTGATTGTTGGCTAGGAAAAGCAGAGTTAGTCATGAGCAAATCATGGATTAACGCTGCACAGCATCATGCGCCCTGTGTCTGTGCAATTAGCAGTGCAGTGGGCCACAGATACCATTACCAGAGAAGATGGATCCATGATGTTAAAGCAGGAAGATGTTTTCATTGAGTTATTCATAATTTCATTGACATTCATGGTAGTTTTAACAGATGGATTGTAGGGGTGGGACGATTCAATCCCATCACGATTCGATTCGTTTCCGATTCTTTAGGCAAAGGTTCGATGCATCATAATATCTTACATTTGACCACGATTCGATTCGATTCGATTAATTTAGATACTTTAAATAGGTATGCTAATGTGATTTGATACCGATACATTCATCAGTAATTAAATATTCAATTAGAACCTTACACCAAATTCACAGCATTATGTTTATTGTTAAGGCATGCCATACATTTTGCAGCTGTCTGCAGCAATAAACATGACTAACAGTGCATTTTCTAGTTGCCCTATTTAGGTTATTGTTTTTCAAACAGTGTCAGACATGGTACCCTAATACATTTCCTTTATTTACAAAATGAAAATGGCTAAATGTATAACAATTACTAAACTGGGCCAATAAAAATGAAATAGCCTATAGGTTAGTGTCATGCATAGTACTTTCCTAAATCTTAGTACGATCTAGAACTTCGGTGGAGCAAGATGCCCATCCATCCGTAGTTAAAGCTACTCTCGTAGCGTTTTGCAAGGACAGTCGAACAGTTTTCTTCACCTCTTCATACAGAGCAGGTATACATTTTTCACTCAAATATTTTCTGCATGGTATGGTGCATCTAGGTTCCACGACATTCATTTTGTGAATCGGACAGTTAACGTAGTAATAATTAATTGAACGTAAGACATTGGAAATAGTCTTACTATTTTTGTTTTTTGTCTCTAACGTCTACTTGATTTTGAATAGAAAATGGTTTAAATTTAAATATCAGAAAGCACTTTACAATTAACTGTCTGGACACGGTATGTGTATAAAAACGAATAAAAACAATTATACAAAAAAATAGAACTGTTTGGCCATTTCTCCAGGAAACTCATCAATGACTCCCGAGTTTAGCTTGCTTACCAGCTTGCTAACGCGCTTGCTGTCCTTCACGTCAATTGTGTATCGTCGGCTCAAATGGTTTATCATGTTTGTGGTGTTGCCTGTGTATCTGATTTCTACTTGGCAGATCTTGCATATTGCAGCGGTTTTGTCAAGTACACCCTCCTTCTTTCTAAACCCGAAATGCTTCCATACCACTGATTTTCTGTTCGGAACATCGCAAATTCTGAGTTTCTGTCTCTTTTGTCGCACTCAGCGAGCACGCAGCTAGCCATTTCGCTCAGATCTGTCCGTCTCATAGTCGCTACTTTCAACTCACGCTTACGTTGGGGTTGGAGCAGAAACATGGATTGAAGCTGGTCAAAAGAGTTTTAAAAGTAATCGTGTCTCAGAAATATATATTTTAAATAATTTTTGAATAAATGAATACATGTGTACATTCATTTAAAATGCGATATTAATCGATGCTTATCGATTCGAATCTTGCAGATCGATGCAGTTGTATTTACACATTCGGATCGATGCATCGCGATGCATCGGTGCATTGTCCCACCCCTAATGGATTGTTTTGAAACAATGCTGTATTCAATATTTTAATATTAGGGAATTTGTCATTGTCAATATTGATACGAGTGGTCAAGACAGTGACATGCTCAAACCCGCGGTAAACCTCCCATGACCGCGATGGCGATATGGCCATTACTTTGGCAGCCCTACACACAATATACCGTTTGAAAGCGGTAAATCTGACGATTATAACTATTTTATAATCCAATGTTATAGCGACAACGGTTCCTTATTTTGTAACATGACAAAACAGGCTCGATCAAAACAACATGTTCAATAGAAATCCAGACAAAACGAATAACGGTAAATTCGGTTTCCTTATCCTGGCAGGTGAGGAAAAAAATTAATACATAAACTTTACACTTCCACTGTGTTAGAGCTTCTATTACTTTGTTTAAGTAATACTTAGAGTAATTTTGTGTCTCCCAAGGATTACCATACAGAAAAGGCAAGGATTATTTATGCCTGTAGTCAAAGGGGTTCAAGAACAGTAACCATTTTATTTTCGGCTTGTGTTCAAAAAAAGGTGGTGCTACAGAAGGGGTTAAGCAAAGTAATTCAAATCAACTATACAGGACAGTCCTTAAGTATTTAGACAGTGACACATTTTTAGTTGATTTGGCTCTGTACTCCAGCACATTGGATTTGAAATGAAACAATGAGGTTAATTTGCACTGTCAGCTTTAATTAGCGGGTATTAACATCCATATCGGGTGAACTATGTCAGAATTTCAGCCCTTTTTATATATGATCCCCCAATTTGGGGGGCCCAAAAGTAATTGTACAATTGGCTGCTCTGCTGTTTCTTGGCTAGCTGTGTGCTGTTGCATCATTAGGTCATGCACAAGAAAGCTAACAAAAAGGATTGTTTCTACGAATGGCATTTGAATTTAGAGTCTGTTGCTGTTGTCTCTCAACACGAGGACCAAAGAAGTGTCAGTGCCAGTAAAGCTGGCCATCATCTGGTGGAAAAATCTAAATAAATCGATCACAGACATAGCAAAAACATTCAGTCTGTGGTACATTGTTAAGCAAGCATGTACTAGTGAGCTCAGCAATAGCAAACAACCTGATAGACCACGGAAGGTCAAGAAACAAACAGGTCAAGAACACTCCATGATGTAGGCATAGATGTGTCAACGAATAAAATAAAGAGAAGACTAAACCAGCATAACCTAGGAGGGTTCACTGCAAGATGCAAATCATCCTAATTATGCAAATCAGCAAGATAGAATCACCCTATCTGCTCAGATACAACCAAATGCCTCAAAACTCATGAGACGGTGTTTCACCTTGCAGCAGGACAATGACCCCAAACACATTGCTCAAACAACCAAGTTTTGGTTGCTTAAAGAGTTGTGCACTCATTGTCTCCGTCTACTACGCAATTTTTAAAAATACTTTGTAGGGTGAGGGAGAGGAATGGGGGGCGCAGGAGATTTGTCCTTCGTCATTTGCATAAATGAATGCACAATGTACAAATTATTTTCTATAACTCAGATCAAACTGTCAAACTAAATTGTACGTTGTTCTGGTTTAAAAACGTGGAGCCGAAACCAAAGGACCGTCGTGTGTCTCACCAATCAGGTGCCGGCTATTTCCATTGTGGGCGGCAACAATTATCCACATGAAGTAGAGGTACCTCCAAAGAGGTTGTCTGCCATCACAATTGGAGCAGATAGAAAATGTCAACTGTTAGAAGGCAGCACCAAGACGCTTTTCTACCAGTTTTTTCAGATATACGATATTATTTCTGAATTTTTGAAATAACGGAATGGATGATTGGTGAATGGATGGTTTGATTATAAGGTAGGCATACAAACACATGATCTAGAGTGTAGTTACCCCTTAAGACAAGACTGAAGGCAAAAATCCCCTGAAACAAAAAGTAACTGAAGATATCAAATACAGGTCTGGCAGAGCATCACCAGGGAAGATACCCAGCATCTGGTGATGCCTATGGGTTGCAGACTTCAGGCAGTCATCGAATGCAAAAGATTTGTAACCAAGTACTAAATATGACGACTATTTCAGATCATGTTAATTTGTCCAATTACTTTTGGTCCCCTAAAACGGGAGGAACCATGCGTAAAAAGGGCTGCATTTCCTACATGGATAACTGGATATGGATGTAAATACCCTTAAATTACAGCGGGCTGTCTGCATTTCAACCTCGTATGCATCGTTTTATTTCAAATCCAATGTGCTGGAGTACAGAGCCAAAGTAACAAAAATTGTGTCACTGTCCAAATACTTATGCTGTGTTACCTAAAGCTATGTCAGTTGCATAGCAACTGGGATATAAAGATATCTGGGACTGCAAATGGCAAACATATTTTATTGATTTCAAACACCTGACAGAGTAAATAAATGTAGATTGAAAATCTTAAACAGCCTCTTGCTAGCTGAACATTTGGAAAGTGATTGTCTTGAAATATTCACACCTCTTACCTGGGGTGGACACTCCCATGTTCTTAAAAAGTCTTCTTTGGCTTTGGCTAAGAACTCTTTCACTGTAAGGAAAAATGAGAACAAACTCAGCACACATGGAGCTTGGCTTATTCTTCTCTATAAAGGTGTCTTTGGGGTTGGGCAACAAACAGAACAATATTTAATGTAAGAGAGAGTTCCATATATATCACTGTCAGAACATCAATAAAAATAACATACTTTTAAAGCTCCCATCTACATTAAATGTCAGCCAAATTTATTTCACCATCAGAAAAAATAATTCTTCTCATTTCTATAAGATTACAACCCACTGAAACACCCACACAAGCAATCTTATAAGTGATGCCAACAGATCTCTAAATTTCAGATGGATAATTTGAGGAAAAACAACCCTGAAAACCAGATTTGTCTTGTTCAGGAGAATTGAGCTATTGTACATCACTTTCAGTGGTAATCCTGTTTAATAAAAAAAAGCTATGGTCTGAAAAGCACAGTATTACTATAAACAAAAACAAACAGGGCTACATGAAAGACAAAGCAGTTAAGCTGTCCATAGTCACAGAGGTTCAGAGTTAAAACATGAGCTAAAAAATTATATTAAATACAAAATTGTTTTAGTACCAGTTTAGTTAGTGTATTTGACTTGTAATATAACACATGGTATATATCCTACATACAGAGACCTGGGAATATATATATATAGATAAAATTTATTTACAAATGTATTTTTTTTACATATACAGTGCCCTCCACAATTATTGCCACCGCTGGTAAAGATGAGTAAAAAGGGTTATAAAGAATTCACCTATTGGTGAATTAGCAGAAAAAAGGAGAAAAATCCAACGTTTAATTGAAGAAAATTTATTCTGAGAAAAAAATCCCTCATCAAGAAATAATAAATTTTAACAAAACCACGTGTGCCACAATTATTGGCACCACTAGAAATTCTTATGAACAAAATGTAACTGAAGCATTTTTTCCACTTATATTCTACTTTTTAAAGTTGATCAGTGTTTAGGAACTTTCAAGCAGTAATCCACGAGTTCATGTTTCACTCGGGTATAAATATGAGGTGACAGAGGCCATATTCTCTTATTCATACATCAACATGGGAAAGATAAGAAAACACAAATCAAATGAGGGAAAAGTGTTTTGAGATTCATAAGTCAGGGAATGTCTATATAAAATATCTACTCACCTGAAAATGCCCATATCTAGCCTACCATTAGGGCAATACTTAAAAAGTTCAATGCAACTGGAACTGTTACAAACTTGCCTGGAAGAGGACCCAAGTTTATTTTGCCCCCACGCACAGTGAGGAGGATGGTAAGAGAGGCAAAAAAATCCCCAAGGATCACTGTTGGAAAATTACAGAGGAAAGTAGCATCTTGGGGTCATCAAGTCTCCAAAACTACCATTCTACATCACCTCCATGCCAACAAATTGTTTGGAAGGCATGCCAGAAAAAAGCCTTTTCTGTCTTTTCACCAGAAACATAAGCGCCTGGAGTTTGCTAAACGCTACTGGAACTTTGACTGAAACAGTGTTCTTTGTTAGATTAAACGAAAATTGAGCTTTTCGGCAACCAACACTGAAGGTGGGTTTGGCGTAAAAAGAAGGATGGCTATACCGAAAATAACCTGATCCCCACTGTTAAGTATGGTGGAGGTTCCGTGATGTGGTGGGGCTGTTTTTCCTCCAAAGGCCCTGGGAACCTTGTTAGGGTACATGGTATCATGAACTCCATGAAATACCAGGACATTTTTAATCTGAATCTGGTTGCCTCTGCCAGGAAACTAAAACTGGGTCGTCGTTGGATCTTCCAGCAGGACAATGATCCAAAATACACATCCAAATCAACAAAAAAATGGTTAACTGAACACAAAATCAAGCTTCTGCCATGGCCATCTCAGTCCCCTGACCTAAACCCCATTGAAAACCTGTGGGCTGAGCTGAAGAGAAGAATGCACAAGAGAGGACCAAGGGAGGTTGTACAAAGTATTAAATGCAGGGGTGCCAATAATTGTGGCACATGTGGTTTTGTAAAAATAATTATTTCTCGATGAGGGATTTTTTTTCCCTCAGAATAAATTTACTTCAATTAAAGGTTGATTTTTCAAATTTTTTCAGTGTGAGATCAAGTAAATTGACCAAATGGTTAATTTTTTTTATAACCCTTTTTACTCATCTTTACCAGGAGTGCCAATAATTGTGGAAGGCACTGTATATCACCTGCCACATGTGGGTGCTGTTTTAAAATCAGTGTGACAACCCAGATAATTAAATATTCTAAGCACCCAGAATTTTTCTGAGTTGTAATTACAGGGTTCTATCAAAACAATCTCAAAATATCTTGCAAACTCACTAGCCAGGTTTCAAGTGTCTTGTACCTGAGAAGTGATTTTGAGCATAAAATGGAAGAAAGATAAAACTAGATGAATTTATCAATGCTTTCACTGAATGTAACAACTCATGGGAAGATGAGGTAAATTTGTTGTGATCTGAAGAAAAACTAAAAAAAAAAAGAGCTGTTAAGCCATCAAGCTATCTACTCGGCAAGCTAATTATATTATTCTATTAGCTAGCTAGATAGGTAGTTAGTGAGTTAACATTTATAAACATATAACCAGCCAACTATCTAAACCTGGACTAAAATTGTAATTGTTGCAAGCTACAATCGTAATCATCCGAGTCATTTTCAATCCATTCAAACTTAAATCTGAAACTTTATGGTGGGTCAGTGCTAATGCTAAGCTAGGTAGCTGTACATTTTTAATGCTGTCACTTACTTGATTGGACATTACTAGATATTAGATTTAGATATAGCTAAACTTCGCATGGGAATTTTAAGTTAAAAGGTTCCATCAGGAAATCTCCCCCCCCCCCCACCCCACACCCCACACACACACATGAAAAACAATGTCATCAAGGCTTGACTTTTTTTCTTTTTTTTTTTACTTTAAAGCTCAGTATCTCAAAACTGTAAAAATGGCAAGAACCCTGTAATTCTAAGGTCTCAACAAAGCTTACTTTTAATAATCTTTGTTTCAAATTCCAGTAACCTGTACAGCAGGGGTCACCAACCTTTTTGCAACTGAGAGCTACTTCAAGGGTACTGAGTAGTACGGAGGGCTACTTGTTGGATTGTAATTGTTGAGGGAGGGGGGGGGGGGTTGCGATCAAAGGATTTCGCTGTTTATTAAATTGTTCATTTAGCGTATTTACCGCGAGTGTTCGTTTGCGTGCCTAAGTTAACAGTAAATCGCCGATAACGAGCCACGTAGATACACGCGTTATATTGCTATTTTTAGAACATGCCTCGCGGGCGACTGAGAAGGAGGGCATAGGGTTGGTGACCCCTGCTGTACAGACTGCTGATTTATGTACTCTCTGTGACTTCAGACATCTTGTTAAAGAATGAGCATACCAAAAGTCTCTATAGTTCACCAAGGTTTTGCAGGAACATTCACCCACATGGATGGGATGATGAGGAAAGAGAAAGGGAGAAAGGATTCTGAATTTAAAAATAAGCACATCAGCTATTCAAGTGAAAAAGTCTTACAAGAGGAGGAAGACAGACAGAAAGAAAGAAAAAAAGCCCTTTTCCTAGTCCTGGGCTGGTTGTTCAGGGTTTTTCCTGCAGATAAATCTTTGGCAGGTGAAATTTGCAAGCCCCAAAGTACAGAGGTTAAAGTATTGCTTGTAACAGTACCTGATAATAAGATATCGAGATTATTTTGATGTTGATGGGTCACAGACTTCAGGAAGTAACAGCATGCAAAGGATATGTGACCAAATATTAAACATGATACTTTAAAAATATGTTAAAGCAAATACTTATATATATATATATGTGAATACTTATGTAAATGTGATATTTCAGTTTTTTATTTTTAATATAATCCTGAAAATATCGAAATACTTTATTTAATTTGCACATTATAGAGAATTACTTCTACAGGAGTAGAAAAAAATCCCATAAAAATATGTTTGAATCTGACTTTGCAACACAGCAAAATGAGAAATAATCACTGGGTCAAATACACAATACACTATAAACGGTTCCATCAATTTATCTTGTAGCCTAGCTACTTTATGCACTTTTGTGTCGCAGATTAACATGGTGTTTGCATTGTACAGTTTAATAAAAAATAGATTGTAATTTTGACAAGCATTTTAGACCTTGACTGTTATTTGGGGCCAATTTAGGATAGTTCAGTGCTAACAATGTGGAACCACAAGCAGTGATGGGGAGCACCAAAGACCCTTTTCATGCCAGGAAAAACCCTGATGTTACTTTGAAAATATATATTTCTTTATTTCAGTGTAGAAAATTGAGAGTAAACGGATTTATCAACAAATATACTTGAATCATGCCTTGCATCGGTTATATTTAAGATGGACATTCAATTTAGCATCAGTCAGTTTTCCCTACCTGTGTTCTCTAGACAAAGTTCTCACCTTTGCCACCACTTCAAGGACATTTCAAGTCCTCTAAAGGTCAGATTCCCCGAAATACAGTGACCCACAAAAACTGAACAGTAGACTATATAATGGATTTTTGCATACCATACATAAAACTAAATTAAAATGGACTCAATATAATAAATGCTGCTCCAGAATCAACTCTTTTGATCCAAATACAAACCACAACCATGTTAGCAGACCATGTTACAATCCCTCACTCAGAGTGACATACAAAAGTGGAGAAAATCAGTGCTAGTCTCAAGAATACAAATTCAAGTACTGTAGCCGAATTCAATTCCTATATTTTATAAAGAGCATGGGAATGCTGCAAAATTCCTATACTGCAATTTCACAGCCGAACAGACACAGGTAGTCAGGTACTGTACAAAGCAAGCTAGTACACACAGATTGAAAAGAAAAAATACTGTGCCAACTAAAGCCCTTCTTCCCAGTAGAACTATCAACAATTATGCATTGCCCTGAGAGAACAGTTGACAGTCGCCAACGAAATATCCTGGTTTCAATCTAGTCCACTCAGTGCATAACTGCAAAGCAAATAAACACTTTACCTACTAAACTGTATATGGCTATCAGGCAAAAGCAATCAATCAGAGCTTGGGTTAGAACTTACCATGAATAATCTACACTATGATTAAACATATAAGCATATTTCACATGAAAGTTCATAGCCCCTGTGTTCCAAGCAGTGGCACTGTAAGTACATACTTACTTACATTTTTAATCCTACAGCTAAACCTAGATAATGACAAATTGGAAGACAAATGGCAGTTTAGCAAGAAATATGTGGTGTTTCAACATTCAACAGACAATACTGGAAGGCATCACACATGCAACTTCAAAACTCTGCTCAGAATCCACAATCCAGAAAAGAAATGCATTTTACTTGACTCATAAAATTAGGATCTATCCAAATATATAGACTTTGTGTGGCGATTTCTAAGAGTTCACTTACTTAGGTTATTAAGGCTTACACTTGGTAGAAATGTGTACAAATTTTATATCAGAAGGGTTGAATATCTGTGAGGAGACATAAATTTGGGAGCATTTGTACCTACAGTTCGTACAGTAATGCCAACATTTTAAAGCCTGCATCTCCTCCTTTAAAGTCTTACTCATTATGAATCTAACAAGGTGCTACATATGATTGTAGCATCTCGCTCGAATTTAGGATTATTTTACTGGTCAGGTTTTTTTTACTTCAGGATATCAAGAATATACAGGTGCAGCTCAAAAAATTAGAATATCGTGAAAGTTCAATATTTTTTGTCACTAATTTCAGAAAGTGAAACTCATATATTATATAGATTCATTACACATAGAGTGAAATATTTCAAGCCTTTATTTCTTGTAATTTTGATGATTATGGCTTACAGCTAATGAAAACCCAAATTCAGTGTCTCATAAAATTAGAATATTTTGCTTTAACATATTTTAAAAGTATCATATTTAATATTTGGTCGCATATCCTTTGCATGCTGTTATTTCCTGAAGTCTGTGACCAATCAACATCAAAAGACTCTCGATATCTTATTTTCAGGTACTGTTACAAGCGATACTATAACCTCTCTGCATTTGAACTGATCTCTATGGGAATTGGGGGGTGAGACTAGATTCAGCTGTAAATTACGCTGGTACAGTATGGAACACACGACTGGCGAAATGGCTGTACGTCATCAAGGGTCTAAGGCATAGGTGTCAAACTCCCGGCCCGCCACATCATTTTATGTGGCCCGCGAGAACTTAATTATCTGACGCGGAATCCGGCCCGCCACGTCATTTTATGTGGCCCGCGAGAACTTAATTATCTGACGTGTGTATCTACGTGGCTGGTTAACGGGGATTAACTTTTACGATATAACAGACAAACGCAGACGCGGACGCACACCTGCGGTACATACGTTAAATAAAACGTTAAATGAAGTTTGTATAAAAAATAAAAAAAGGCGATTGAGTTCTATAGGAAAATGAGTCAGGAGAAATAACCCTTGCAGTGTTCCATCCACATCTACTCCATATCTGGCAACAGAGTGATGGTTTGGGGCTCGTTCGATAGCTCAGACCCTTGATGACTTACAGCCATTTAGCCAGCCATGTGTTCCATACTGTACCAGTGTAATTTACAGCTGAATCTAGTGTCACCCCCCAATTCCCATAGAGATCCATTCAAATGCAAAGAGCTTATAGTATCGCTTGTAACAGTACCTGGAAATAAGATATCGAGAGTCTTTTGATGTTTATGGGTCACAGACTTCAGGACGTAACAGCATGCAAAGGATATGCGACCAAATATTAAATATGATACTTTAAAAATATGTTAAAGCAAAATATTCTAATTTTCTGAGACACTGAATTTGGGTTTTCAATAGCTGTAAGCCATAATCATCAAAATTACAAGAAATAAAGGCTTGAAATATTTCACTGTGTAATGAATCTATATAATATATGAGTTTCACTTTCTGAAATGAGTGACAAAAAATATTGAACTTTTTCACGATATTCTAATTTTTTGAGCTGCACCTGTACTTCACCTTAGTGTGACAAAAGTCGTTTTGTAGAGCTTACCCCATTATGTTTGAATAGCGTGAATATTAGCGACATCAGATGTCCCTGCTGACCGTTAACGGCATTACCAGTAGTTCCGGTTGTCAGGGTCCCCATTCGCTCTCATTCATTTAATCGTTTTAAAGCAGAGAAACTACGGCAGAAAATGCATCGATAAAAGAGAACACGACGATGAAAATACGTGTTTTTTTGATATTTAATGTAGTTTAAACATTTGTATTACCTTTTAAAAGAAAAAGAAGATCCGGCAAAAACCTTTGTTATTGAAGAATCCTTGCGTACGATAAAGTTGACGTCAATTCACAAACTGTAGTAGGCTACCGTTTGTTGTAGGTTTACCTCCATAATAAAACAAAAAATTAGACTACGGCTCATTGTATTTCTATGCAGTAGCATATCCGAAAATAGTTCCACTATTATAGCTAATTTAAACGTGACAACATCTTATAAGCTCAAAACAAACACGTACCTTTTCACCGTCGTGTTCTCTTTTATCGATGTATTATCGCTGTAGTCAGTCTGTGCTTTAAAACGATGAATTTAGGTGAGGTCCCGAAAATGGGTGATGCCGTTAACGGTCAGCAGGGATCGCTGATGTTGCTAGTATTCACACTATGCAAATATAATGGGGTAGACTCCACAAAATGACTTATGTCACACTAAGGTGAAACATCCCTTTAAGGAGCAAGTTACCAATTACTTATTTTAATAGTTTAAATATCCGTCCCTCTCTGGATATTGGAAAAGTGCTTATGCAATCTTATTAATTGTTCACTATTGCTACTGTGAGAAACATTTATTTATTAAGATTTTGGAAAACTAGTTGATCACATTTGTAACAAGCCCTAAAAGCTCCATTCTAACATCACATAACGCAGTATTATCTGGGTTCGTTCATTTGACTGAAGAGCACGAAACATTGGACATTTCCTTCTGATTGAAATGCATCATATTCTGGCTCATATAATCCGTCTGCATGCTTCAAATGTGGAGAGTAATTGTGTAATGTGCAAGCTATCAAACTTTACAAATATTTCTCACCATCTTCTTTTCAGCCATTTTACAATTAACTTACATCCAACTTTTCTTTCTGATGATTGAGGGAAACAGTCTCAAACATGTCTGAGTTGTGCTGCTATGGTTTCATGTGCCCACATTCAGTTGCAATAATTGGCTCGTAAAACATGCAGTATATGATAATCAGTAGCACATCCTGTCGTTCAGGCATTACATTTTCTATCCTAATATAATGTAAATGCAATGAAATGGAAAGTAAATGTTGAAATGGAAGTGCGTGAAGACAAACGGTTACTTGCTGACCTATTTAGTTAGCATATTTAGTTAACAGTCAAGTAGTATTTTGAGATGTCGCACTGCCATTTTAAGTTCTGACTGTGGGCGGATGGGGTAGGAAGTGTTCTCTATCAGTTACAGGAATATTTTCAGGGTCAGCTGTAACCATTAAAAGGACAACTAAAAAGCAAACAATTTCTTAGGATTACATGCTAATTTGGAATGAATCATGACCCGAGCATGGTCAATGGAATGCGGTCATACTGTCAAATTGGTAATGTTCTCATGCATACAACACTGTTGGCAGGAAAATGATGCACTATAATTTTAAGCTATTTATAGAATGCATTTGTGTATTTGTTAAAAATCATGTCACAAATTGGATGCAGCCTTCTGGTTACCAAATGGCCACCTCTGCATTGCATTATTATTCAATCATAATATTTCAATGCAATTTGGAAACAATACAAACCCAGAATATGCTATCCATTTGGTGACACCTTTAAAACTAAGCAGCGTTCATCCCCCAAAACAGTAATGTAACTTTATTGATACAACTACCACAGCATGAAAACATTTGAAAAGCTTTTGTTTGAATCTTACTGAAATCAAATGAACCCTAAATATACACCATGCTACCTGACGTGATTTGAAGAGCCACAATTATTTCCACATATCTGCAAGCAGATGTGTATCTCATGTTAAATAAAATGGCATCGGTCTTTGATGAAAAGCATGCAAAATGAAATGGCATCATCTGCACACATACTCACCATTCATTTTGACTCTAACTCCTTGAAAACATATTGCAAAAAAATTACAAGCATTTTTCATCAATCCAGAACGCAGCAAAATGTATATAATCAATATAAAGAAGGTTCCAGATGTACAGCGTTTCCAGCAGCATGGTAGAGGAAAAACACAACCATTTTTAAATGTCTCAAACTAAGCAAATGCAGGAGAGGTTGACAAAAAAGGAATTCCCGGAATGTTATATTATTGTACGCATTTCTGAAGTGATGTTAAAACGGAACCTAGGATGTAAGCACACCATGATGCAAAAAGATGTTTGCAATTAGATCGAGCATAGGGCATCACCATGGCAACATGATCTGCACAGAAACACTTGACTTCAAGCTGTAGCACTGACTAAACAGAGTGGTTCTTAACCCCTTAAGTGCTTTTTACATCCTTATTTGTGATGCTGAAATGAGTGTCAACACAAACAGCTGACTATTTAATGAAAAGAAAGAAAAAGTTAAGATAAAAAGTGGGATTCATGGGAGTGTTTAGTCAAATTAATTAAAAATTGGTCATGCCTAGGAATTTACCCATGAACCCAAAAAGCAGCGCAAAGGGCAACTTAACCATTGCATTGTATCATCTTGTTTCTTACCTTACGACAGAAGGCATTGAAAATTAAACACTTATTTGTGAAAGTGAGAACAAGCTAATTGAAGGACTTCCAGGTTTCCCAATAAGGCAAAGCAACCCTCATTCCAACATGCACGTTGTGGCCCACAGCAAATTATATTCGCAAATAATGTTGCTATTCATTCTTTAAAAATCATTCTTGACTAGCACCCAAATATAGACTTGAAAATGTTAGCTAAGGTGTAAATACATAGTGTGCTATTTGTGCATCAAGCAACATTTAGCTACATCTTACACTGATGAATTCAGATTTGCTGGTGTGGTGGCAACATACTATAGACTCGAGGTAGGCAATGCCATAGATGACATTCAATTAGAAAAATTCAACTAACATCAAAATGATTTAGAGCATTTTAGGACAGACACTTGTATGTGCTTTGACCTGTGAAAAAATTGACTTGGTGGTAGGTGATATAAATCAAGGTCACACATTGCTCATGCATTGAAGAGGGCAAATGTCACACATATGTATGTGTGTGAAATATATATTGTAGGAAATTAAAATTTTTCCATTGAGTATCTTGCCTTTCAGTATGCATACCTTTTTAACTGCAAGGTAAGATTTTCTATTCCCGTTCATCTATATTTACTTTATGCCCTTACTGGGAAGTTGTTATAGATAAGCGCTTCGGATACATTCCAAAATCTACTGTAAATGTAAGAAACAACATTAGATCATAAGCATTTTATTATCAAATAATATAATGAAAACATTTGTCTAGTGCAACACAATTTTAAGCATAACAATTCAATACTGATTAAATGTAATTTCCGTGGGTAACTGGCTCTTAATTCCGATTACATTATATCCTCCAAAAGGATATTTTCCCCCCAAAGTGTATCAACTGTGTGCTGCTTCTTCATAGCTTTCATTGGGCTATACTTTTACCGTGACCATTTTGCGCCATTTTACAGACACTTCAGCTTCCTCATAACAGTAAAGCTCAGATTCATTGAAAACAATCTGCAAAAACCTAGAATCAATACTTTTCCAGTTGCTAATATTAACATTGAGTGCTAATAACATTTAAGAACTGCCTTTCTTTCACTGGCTTAATATAATCAATATATTAAACTAGCACACATCATAGGTGACATTGCATGGCTGACTGCTCAGTTATTATTAAACGAGGAGCCACATTAGCTAAATGGTCCTTATTTATACATTTTAGCTGTGCTTCAGGAGATATTTTTAGCATGATGGCAGGAGCACAGAGAATTTTCGAGAATTTCAAACTGCAGGAAGCTGCCGCTTATCTAACCAGATTAATTCTGCCTGCGCACACTTACTCGATCTGTCCCAGTTGAGGGTGAACTCAGAAATGTGGGGCCCTTCGCTTTCCTGTGTCTTCTGTTCTTGGTTCCCTTTGCGATACTTGTGAAAGAAACGGTTTGCCAGGTCATCCAGTTTTTGCAGGGCATAATTGGTACCTGTAGACTGGCCACAGTCCTTTGCTTGGGCCATTTCCAAAAACCTTTGACAGCTTATTCCTCTGCTTGAGCAAATACAGCTAAAAGGTAACCAAAATATTTTCAACTTGGTGAGACCGAGTGATAGACTTCCTGTTTGCAACACTCTTAAGCTGCTGCTTGGCTTACCGCATGCATAGCTGGTCATGCTTCCTGTCAGCGATAGTATACTTTCTTTTTGCCAAAGTATGTGCACTCAAGTACAACTAAACTTTTGAGTATCTTGTGTGCTTACATTTAACCAGTGCTAAAGGAACATGTGCATTTACAAAATAACTCCAAGCAACAATTTCACTGAACATTCTATGTGCTAGAAAACAAGTATTTATTTTAAATGGATTGCAATATTAAATACAAAACAAATGTATTCCAATATGTTGTTCTCTTATAAATAAACAAACTTTAATAGGATATAGATAAAATAATATTTTACATACTGAATATTTAAAATATGCTCCTATGACTGCCACCACAGGTTCAGGCCTATAGCCTTCTTCAACCCATTTTGTGCTTAAGAGTTTGCACAATTTACCATATATTTTTGCTTTTCTGGAGCTTAACTTCAAATCCTGTGGAAAACTTTGCTTGATTTGTTTTCAGATTCAACAAACAGCTAATGTTATTCAAACCAAATGTTTGCCCTGATATTTAGAATCAAACGTCTAAGTTAATCTAAAGTGTTGCTAAGTTTAATGAACATATCTGTGCCATTTTGAGTTGACGTTAACCTATTCAGATTGCATTTCCTTTCATGTCACGTGACCGTCCCACTTCCTCTCAGCACTTTCCAGTGTGCTGAGACAAAACAAAAAAACCTGGTTACAGGTATAAACAATACCATAAAATTTTAAGAATAGCTTTAAAAGTTAAGTCGTTCTTTGTTTTTATCTTTTCATGTTCAAACCTTATTTGTGATTTGTAAAGGCTATACAGCCTAACGATATTCACCATTCTCCTGGCTGTCCTACCTTTTTACTAACAAACTAACAGGCTTTCTGCAAAAGCAAATACAATTAAGACAAGGAACAAATTTGCCTGGCCAGCATAAGCTGCAGCTTTTAAAACAGGAACAGAAAAATTGCTTCTTGAATTTAAAACTTGGTGTCACAATGCAAAGCATGTATAATGATATAAACAATATTTCAGACATTGTTTTAAAATATAAGTATGCAATCTGTGCAATACACAAGTGAAGTGCTTCAATGCAAGCCTAACAGAATTCTGCATGCTCATTGGTGCTTTGAGATGGTTATATGGCCTCTAAAATCCAGGCAGAGGGAATTATTTGAAAGTTTGATTTCACAGACAGGAAATACATACATATTTGCTGAGCGAATGTCATGCAACCGCAATTTAGTTTTACATTTGCATTACCATAATACGTTTTGCTGCATTTGTGGCAAGAGGTTGCAAAACATTATAACGATGTACATATAACTGATATTACAAAAGAGAGGCGGAACACTTGCATGCATGCATTAACAGCAAGTATATAGGTTTATCAAAGGTAATACTGCTCTCTGCTGGTCACAATTCACACCACATCCGATAAATTGCAGAGTTCACTTTTTACCATACTTCCATGGCTACAGAGAATGTATGCAATAATAGCCTATTTGTGCACAGCACTATACAAATAGTGTAAAATAATCATTTTAATTTTGTTAGCACAGCTTCATTTGCTAGGAGTGTCAATATCCTGGCCAGCGTCAAAGTCAGTTAGCAATAACAATAAACAAACCATCCAAATGCTGGTGCCTTCTTCAACCTGACAAGACAACATGAGCAATTAACAAGCAACAGCATTTCCAGAAACTGACAAAGCCAAATATGGGAATATATTAACAATATAATATAAAAAAGACATTTACTGAAACTCAACTCATGTTAAAGTATAAGACATGGGGTCATCATCACCAGCTATAAGTATCTTACTTTGTCATAGACAAAGATGTCTTTTTGCTAGAGGGACCAGCTCATTACCAGCCTTTATTATTGGGTCATTCCACATAACTTAAAAAAAGTGTACATTCACAGGGAATACACAATAGTATAATTTTTATTTTTTATTTTATTATTATTATTTTTTTAAAACCTCCAAGCTACTGATCAAATGGGGAACTGATGTTTTTTGGGGGTCCATGGGGGGGATTTTGACCATTTATTTGGATTCCTCATGTCTTAATCATCATTAGGAAAGATATTGGTCCATTTTGGATTCAGAGGACTGTATTTAATTAATATTATGTGAACCATGCCAAGCTAAAATGTCCAATCATTGGTTAGTAGTGTCAATACCGCTAATCATTTAGTGTGATTTTTCACAGATCAAATTATATTTCTACAAACCCCAATTCCAAAAAATTTGGGACAGTATGTGAAATTCACATAAAAGCATAAAGGAGTGATTTGTAAATGATCTTTTACATATACAATGGGGGAAATAAGTATTGGACACGTCAACAATTTTATTATCAAACATATTTCCAATGTAGCTATTCACATGAGATTTTGACCAGACATTGGTATTAACTCAATAAAACTACACAGCTAAAGAAATTGTAATGTTCCAATTCTTTAAAAAAGTTATGTGCAATAAAGTGAAATGACACAGGAAAAAAAGTATTGAACACGCTAAGTTAAATATGGTAGAAAAGCCATATTTTTTATATTTGGTTGCATATCCTTTGCATGCCATGACTTTATGATGTCTGTGACCCAACAACATCAAAAGGCTCTTGATATCTTATTTGCTGGTACTCTTACAAGCGATACTATAACAGCTCTGCATTTGAATGGATCTCTATGGGAATTGGGGGGTGAGACAAGATTTAGCTGTAAATTACACTGGAACAGTATAGAACACATGGTTGGCTAAGTGGCTCTAAGTCATCAAGGGTCTGATGTATTAAACAAGCCTTTAACCATCACTCTGCTGCCAGAAATACAGTAGATATGGATGGATAACTTGAAGGGCTTCTTCTCCTGACTTATTTTTCCATAGAGTTCAATAGGAAAATCTGTCAGGAGAAACAACCCTTAAAGTGATCCTTCCATATCTACTGTATTTCTGGCAGCAGAGTGATGGTTAAAGGCTTGTTTAATACATCAGACCCTTGATGACTTAGAGCCACTTAGCCAACCATGTGAAGTCAGGAGAAAAAACCCTTCAGGTGACCCGTAGCCTAATGAAATTTGTGTTGCCAACTTGCCACCTTCAATGCAGAAAATGCCCCCCATCAGAAAAATCCTCTGCATTGAACTCGTCATCTTATTTTGCTTTTGAAAATGCAAAGTGTAGGCCAGACTAATGTTTCTGTCTACGCAAAACAAAATCATTAATTTTGACACTGTAGGTCTAGGCTATGTGAGAAATTGAATATTCAGTTCATTCATTCATTTATGGAGTACATTTAAAATGTCATAGCATACGTCAAAAAAATTACGTTCATTCACTGCGTTTCCTTGTCTACATGGTCGCGGTCATTCTTACAGGTCAATTCTTCGTTCTTTTGCCCTGGCAAACTCGTTGATTATGTTCTCCAAATTGAGACAATCTCAACTTGAGCCCTCCTTGGGTTGATTATGCTTCAAAAAGAGTGCCCACCCTGCCCCCCACCCCCCCCCCCCCACCCCACTAGTTACGCTAGTGCTACTACTACTACTTTGTGTTCTACCCTGAACCAAACCAGTTCTGCACCCACTCTGAAATACGTCCTGTAACGGTCTTCATTTTGATAATAGTCTCACATGTGGTACTTTAACAAATGCTTTTTGAAAATCTAAGTAGGCCTATATAATATCATAAGCCCTGTTACAATCAAAACACTCAAATAATGCCAAACGGTTTGTGAGGCATGAACTTCCCCTGTCGTCCGGCGTTTCTCCAGTTTCTAAAGACTGTCTAAAAATACCTGCCAGTGGTTTACAGACGATCTCACCGAACTCTTTGTGTACCCTTGGGTAAATGCCATCAGGGCCGGCTGCCTTATCTGTCTTTAGTTTACGTCATTTATGTTGTAGTTCTCTATCCCCTATCTGAATATTTGCAAAAACCAGGGTTGCAAAGGGGGGGAATTTTCCAGGTAACGTCCGGTAATTTTCCACTCCGTGTAATTTTGCCTCAGTGTAATAGAGTTTTCAATCTTATACTTAACTTTCTTATTATGTTAAAATTTTACTGCCATTTGTGTTAAGGTGTTTTTACAGGTCAATATATAAAAAAAGCTCCCAAAGCTCCTTAAAGGTGTTTGCTGAAGAAAATCACCAATTTGAAATGATACAAAAACAAAAAGTTATTTTGGGACATATAGCCCCAAACATAATAGGAAGGTTAAACAAAGCTAATAAAACACAAGTTGAAAAAAACAATAAACAAACAAAATGTGCTGAACAGGCCCCTTTCCTTTCAAAAGAGTAGGTTTCTCCCAGGTACCATGGTGCCATTGCACAGCACCTTAATCTAGATCTTATACGTTTGGCTACATTTTCCAACAATGATATGCCACCTGGAAGGCAGCCATACACATTAAGGTATCAACCTGGTGGAAGGGACTCTGTAACTGTGAAGCTATGTACCCTCTTGCTTCAATTATTCTCCAGATCAGATCTGATCAGCTGCATCAGAGTGGAACTGGTCCCTGTTTGTGGAACACACATCAGAGTACGCAACAGGCTGACAAACGAAAGAGTTGAGAAACTGATGGCTATTCGGTCAAACTTGAAACTCTTTGAGCCCATCAAAGATGACACCACACAAATCGAATCTGAGAAGGATTGTCCAGATACTTCATTCTCTTTCTGAAGATGAAGCTAGCTGTGGTTGAGATAGATAGCTGAGGTCAAGCAAGTCAAGTTAAAATATTTGTATAACCTTAGTTTAGTCAAAAGATTAAGGCATACATAGGCCTATCTAATTTTCTGTCTTGGATGAAAGGAAATTACTAAAATATATTTTTACATTTACAAGGTTTTTCCTGCATTGAAAGCAGGCCGCCTAAGTGTTTTTTTCAAGCTGCCTAGGAGAAATCACGGAAAAAGAACACCTGCAAAAATGATTAGAAACGGTCCGTGCATTTATTTCGCTGGACATTTGATAAATCCCGTCTTATAACTTAAAAGTCCCAGCTTATTGGTTAATAGTTTAACCGCTTAGTGCAGATGCCTAGTGGCCATGGTGCTGGCGGAAAGATTTTGCGCCGAGTCATTAATTTCTCCTGCAGCCAAGCTATGAGTGGAAGCCCCCC
The DNA here is from genome assembly GCA_022702515.1 of Ilyophis sp. 1 JC-2022. Classification (NCBI taxonomy): domain Eukaryota; kingdom Metazoa; phylum Chordata; class Actinopteri; order Anguilliformes; family Synaphobranchidae; genus Ilyophis; species Ilyophis sp. 1 JC-2022. Next base: position 105,612,502 of record CM040403.1, read on the forward strand.
ACCCAGTCTCGCCTGCAACTATACCTAGCCATGTGTGACTTAGTGGACAACAGCGTCTATGTGTGAGTTAATAAATATCATCATTCATCATATAAAATTAGAATTCCGTCATCGCAACAAGATAAACCCAACAATAACATGATAGTATGCCAAAAAAATCTGTGAAAAGCCCTGCTAACTCAAATGCTAAATAAACATGTGAAATTATTGTGTCATTATACCACATCATTCTACTATCAATATCTGATACTAAATATGAAATAAATATACTATCCTACCATACACAGAGATGTTCCTTTCAAAATTTAGGAATAATTTATTGTCTTGGACAATCAGTTTGAAAAATAAACATCAGTTTAGCATGTTATAACACTATGTGGAATGTCTGAACACAATATCCCCTACCTGCAGCTCTGAAGTATTTCACGTCATTCCGGTTTTATTCACAACTGTTTTATCCGATAGAGGACAGCATATCTATATTTTTTCTGGGATGCTTTGAACAATAAATTGTAACAGAATTTGTAATCTAGTTCATGTACTATGACAGTTACAGAAAATGCATTCGCTGACGGGAGTTTTCCGTCCTCAATATGAAAAAAGTACTGCTTGCAATATGCAGTTCTTCTCGCTGGCTACATATATACGTTACTTTTTCCACTCGATCACGGTCTTGTCCAGTAGGCTATGTTAGATATGGTTATTTTTGAGTACATTTCACACACTGTAGTATAAGCATTCATTGCTCAGTCATGTTTCGTTTCATATACTGACTTTCATTGAAGCTAGAACATTTGGCAGAATTTTCCTGTTGGTGGAATATTAATATTTATTTTATTGTAATGTCATCTTACATAATATAGGCTTTAGGCTTCGTATCTTCCTGGGCTATACTTGTCACTTAAGACATGGGAAATGCTAATTCCAATTTACTGTGCGCTGATATGTGCTTGGCGAATGTAAATTTTTCCTTGGAGTCATTATGAATGGAAACATTAAAAAAATGTTTTAATGCAATCCCAGGGCAAAAGCATATTGTAGACTACAGGAAAAAGTGATGTTTTCTTGAGGTACAAGAGTGAATGATTAGGCTATATATTTAGGTGTGTGTAACAGTGTGATAGCAATGTTTTCATCTTAAACCATCAGAAGGGGCAAATGCATATGCTTCATAATGAACAAAACTAATTGTATTCATTTTATGACATGTATTGAATAGGGTTTTGGACCCATAGATATCCATCCCCCTACACTGATGGAAAAATAGTAATTCCCGACACAATTTAGCCATGGTCTATGGAGTGGCGGGACCTAAGAATGGCGCCTGCAGCCGTATAGTATAGCTCAAATAGCCTATTTAATGTAAAACTAGTTTGATTTTATTCATGATTATGTTATTCTCACTATTGTGAAAGATGCTGTGTGTAGTTGGAAAATACGGAAGAAATTGCGTCCCGTATTGATTCAAATCGCAAATATGTCTTCATAACGCCGCGCTCTCACAGCGAGCAACTTGGTCGCTGGTAAGTCAATTCTACTAGGCTGGGGGGGGGGGGGGGGCAAGAGCTTTCCGGTGTGTCATCCAAGTCAGCTTGAGCAGCTACAATTTGATGAAGAGAAACAACAGTAGCCTACATATAACAGACATATTTGCGATGCATCCTATTCTTTATAGTTATGCCATGACACTGATAATTACGTGTTCTCGCTAGCTAGCGATAGGCTAGCCTATATCTATTTTCGTCGCGAGCTAGCGATCTTTATCTATCTATCTTGATACATAGATAGATTTATGTATAAAACTCAACATGTAGTTTGGGCTCAATGTGATATTGGTAGAACAGCCATATATATCCTTTAAGGTTATGTTATACATTGAACAGAACAGGGCAGGCTTGGACCATTATTAAAAGCTGAAATCGAGCGGAACAATTATTCACGAAATGGTTTCGAGTCGGTTGGAGAAATATGAAGCGTGGAACTCTGATTGGCTGTTATGGCCGATGGTCGCTCAAAAGTTAAGTTGCGGGCAACATTTATCGGCCGATTTTGGTCGCTCAGTTGCCTAGTCGCTCAGGTCGCTGACCGTCGCTCAGCTTCATAGAGAATGAATGGACTTCCGGCGACCGAAGTTGCTCGATGTGAGAACGCAGCGTCAGCCGACAACTAGGCTAGACAACATATATCTCCAAAAGTGTCTAAACGGAAGTAAAGGTATACAGGAAGTTCTGGTAAAGCGGCGCAGATCTGTTTACATTCCCCAGCGAAACAAAGAACGAAGCAGACGCTATTAAATCTCGAATGAAGAAGAATTGAACGCTGAACGTTTGTTCAAGAAAAATTGAGTTATCAGCGGACTAGTACTAGTAAAACGTTCCATTTTTCGGGTATCGTGAGATGGATATTAGGCTGGACAGGACGGTGATAACGAGGTTGTTTCTGAGGGTGATACATTTTCATGAACGTGATTGGTCGAAATCACCTTCCGTTCTGTACATACACCAGAAATCCTACCCTAGACACTTTCGGCAGTAGTTATTTTCCAGGCTTTATCTCCTCGCGAGACGGAGATAAAACTGGGAACGAGGTTAGCCTACAACTAAGAAAGCTTGACCACTGCATAGTAACGGTTGGACTTTCGCCGCTTGGAGGAGGGGTTTAGCGAAGGGTCAATTGCAATCCCAGAATTTTAACGGTTTCTTAATGAGGTGCCATTCATGTTGAGGGATTATTTACACATTATCTCAAAAATATCTAACGTTGCATGCCATGAACAATAAGTCCCTTAAAACAATACCCATTCGACAGCTGGTTAAAAAATTCAACACGGAGCTTTGTGTCATAACCATAGTGATAACCAGCATAAGTATGCGATGATGCGAATAAATACAAATAACGTTAGACATCTGACCACAATATGGTTGTTTTCAGCGTTCATTGAAATATTCCAATAAAGTAGTGTCACCGTTATAATGTTTGCAAACTGGTGCTGAACTTATTGCTGACTGTTGCAGCACTACTAACCATTGAGCATGCATTTATATAAATGGACAGACAGTGCTAGCTAACGCTAGAACGTTTCAGGCCTTCGCAATGGCCATAGTAGCGAACATCAGCTAGTTGCTAAGTAAAACCCACGACTAAGTGAATATTCAGTGCAAAGTTAACCTTCGCGAACATCAACGAAATGTTAGGTTGCGCTAACATTAGCCACCGTTTGGTATCCTATTGTTGTACAGAGTGGATAACCTCAGCAGATGATTAGGAAAGCTAACGTTACACAATTCGGTTGTTTGCAAATGAAACGAGAAAGGGTACTTCGCTAGACAGCTAACAAAATTAGTCATGGACAACAAGGCAGCTTCTTAGCTACCGTTAACTAAAGATTGGCAATGTTTCTGAGATCGGGGGCCTATTAGGTGGTCCCAAATCCAACTGGCAGGTCAGCTAGCGGGATAACTTAATATAGTTGACCAACTTTGCTAGATAATGTTAGCCTAATCCCTACCTCTCAGGTTAACGTTAGTTGGTTAGGGGGCTAGTAGGATTTCAGTTATTTCGAGATATCTGTTAACGTTAGGTAATTGACGTTAGTTAACATTTTCCAGTCGAACATGGATAGCTAGCTTGATAAGAGATGAAGTGACATGTAGCTGAGCATTTGATTTTTATAGAATAGGTAACGTTAGAATCTAGTTAGCGCTAATGTCGTGCATCACTTTGTCTCCACGCTGCTGGTTGCTAATGCTAACCGTCGAACTTTGTATTAACTTGGTCTTTAGCTAACGTTAGCAGTCAACAAAGATGTTGACTGTTAGCCAAGAGAAACGCTGAGAGGAAGTGTCTAAAGAACTCACTCATCTGATATGTGTTCCCTAGCTAACGTTAGACACTTCGCCAACAGTAGTTGTCAATTGGATTTACTAGGTTAACTGTAGTCACTAAGCCAGCCAAGTTAACGTAACACACCCCCTACTTCATTTGCCTGCATGCAGTTTAGCTTTGGATGGGGGCATGCAAATGTTGGCGGAATGTTTAACGTTACACCACAGGAATGAATGAGCGTGCGCTTCCCCTAAACTGCTCCAGAAGCCTTCACTAGTTATAGCCTGCTCTTTCATCCTAACGTTACACAAATCTAATGTTATGTGTGTTAGGCAGTTTACTTGCTAGCCAGTCAGTAGCGTTAACGTTAGTCGATATAGCCTAGCTACATATAACTTGGCTAGCACCGTTAGCTAGCCATTCGAGTTGACGTTACAGCTGTTAACGTTACTCACCGCTCTCTAGCTCGTTGCCTTTCTTTGCTGTAGCAGCGTTTCCCATCGTAAGGAAGACACGACTATGGCTCGGAGTGCTGGAGATGGCGATAATGCTTGAAGGGGTCCTCCGTTGCGTTGTATTCCTCGTCTCGTTGTTGTAGTGTGTAAGTTAGCTAGCTATCTAGCTAGTTTGGGTCGCTCTGTGTATTGCAGGGGTGAGCCCAAACGCACTTTGTCAGCCCCTTTATTTTCGTTGTTTCATATCCTATTACTGACGGGGAAGCTATCGCCTACCTTCCTGAAATGGACATGCATTCACACTTTTTCCTTTAGCCTCCAGTTCCACTGTTGATTCTTTTTCACCACAACCAAAGAAAACAGTTTTGGTGCACATACAGGAAATGACGACATATATTACAGGAAGCTGGTTGAAACTGTATACCAAACTGGCATTTTATGCTTCTCTATGGAAGACTTTCCGATGAATGCATATTATTATGGAAAAATCGTTCTTATGAGCTCACCTATACAGACTACAAAATCAGAAATGACTTGGATGCGAAATGGTATATTCTCCATTTGTAAATAAATGCTCTGACACAACACATCTACAACACACACACAAATGTAACACTCAACCATTTTTGTTGAAACTTGGATGCATTTTCATGTAAATAATCTTATTACAATTTTTTCACCTGTTTATTTACATAAACATTTCACTATATATACAACCCCGATTCCAAAAAAGTTGGGACAGTATGTAAAATGCACATAAAAGCAGAAAACAGCGATTTGTAAATTTTCTTTTACATATATTTAATTGAAAACAGTACAAAGAAAATATATTTAATGTTTTGCCTTATCAACTTTATTTCTTTTTGTAAACAGAATTTCGAATTTGATGCCTGCAACACGTTCCAAAAAAGTTGGGACAGGGGCAAAAAAAAAGACTGGGAAGTCAAAAAACATGTGTGTAACATTCCACAGGTAAACGGGTGATGCTATCATGACTGGGTATAAAATTATATAAAAAGACTCTTGATATCTTATTTTCAGGTAGTCTTACAAGCGATACTATAACCTCTCTGCATTTGAATGGATCTCTATGGGAATTGGGGGTGGGACTAGATTAAGCTGTAAATTACATGGGAATAGTATGGATCACATGGTTGGCTAAATGTATGTAAGTCATCAAGGGTCTGAGGTATCAATCAAGCCTCAAACTATCACTCTGCTGCCCGATATGCAGTAGATATAAATGGTTGTTTCTCCTGACTCATTTTTCTATTGAACTCTATGGAAAATGAAGTCAGGAGAAACAGCCCTTTGTGATCCATCCATATCTACTGAATCAAAAGTATTTTAATGCTGTTGGGTCACACATCAGGAAGTCATGGCATGCAAAGGATATGCAACCAAATATTAAACATGATGACTTTATTTAAGTTCATGTTCATTTGTCCAATTACTTTTCGTCCCATAAAATGGGGGGGGGGGGGGGGGACAACGACTGTGTATTAAAAGGGCTACAATTGCTCCACGGTTCACCCAATATGGATGTAAAAAGTAAAGCTGTACTTTAACCTCATAGTCACTGTTCCATTTCAAATCCAATGTTCTGGAGTACAGAGCCAAAACAAGAAAACTTGTGTCACTGCCCCAATACTTTCCGTCCCCAATGTATACAGATGGGTGACAAATTGAAGGGAAAAAAACCCTACAGTGGGGGGCATTTTCCTGCCGTGGTTTGGGTCCACTTGTACCCTTAGAGGGAAGGGTCACTGCAAATCAATACAAAGTTATTCTGAGTAATCACTTTTCTCATATGATGAAACATTTATATCCTGATGGGAGTGGTCTCTTCCAGGATGACAATGACCCCATCCACAGGGCACGAGCAGTGTACTCTAATTTAGCAAAATCGATGATTACTAATTGATACGTGCATCAGTCGGTATACTCTATGCCAGGGGTGGCCAATTCCAGGCCTCGCGGGCCGGTGTGTATGCAGGTTTTTGCTGCCGCCAGTTAACAATTATTTAATTAGCCCAATCGTTTACACGATCTGATATTTTAATCTAAATATCCGCGATATGAAAAGCAGCTGATGAATGTTCTTGTGCCGGTATGCGTCAATGCGTGTATTGTAGCATTTTATCGTTCTGTAATTTACAAGTGAATCGGTGATTGTGTGTATGACTAATTAGCTGATTGAACCGTGGTAACTGGTGGCAGTAAAAACCTGCATACACACCGGCCCGCGAGGCCTGGAATTGGCCACCCCTGCTCTATGCCCACTAAGAAAGAAATGGGTAGACTGTGTATACCAGTGGTGGCTGCTGACCTGAAAATTGAGGTTGAAAACTTCCCCTTAAACCGATTATTGGTCTCAATCATTTCCCTTGATTAACAATAGGCTACAGCGTTTAATTCACTAATTACTCAATGCCATCAGATGTAACCAGCTCTCTTCAATTAGGCAAGTAATAAATTTTTTCATTTGCGTCGCAAAATTGTGTACATTTTAATCAAATATTATCATCTGCTCTTTGTTCTCCGCACTAAAATTCTGAGAATATTCATGGATATTAAACATCTTAAAGCTCAGCTTTTGTTAGATTATTTTTATTGCAGGTTGTGCATTTCTATTAACTTGTACTGTTCCGTTTAATCTCCCTGTCATGATGTGAAGAAAGACGCTGTGTCCTCACCTGCAAATTATTGTTCAGATCGTTGGCACACTTGTTAATCAAGGGAAATGATTGGAAAATGATTGAGACCAATAATCAGTTTAAAGGGAAGTTTTCTGCCTCCTCAATTTTCAGCTCAGCAGCCGCCACTGGTGTATACCCTCCACTACTGGGCACGAGGACTCACTGAATGGTTTGGCGAGGATAAAAATTATGTGTCATATGCTATGGTCATCGCAAGTCACCAGTTCTCAACCCAATTCAACACCTATGAGAGATTTTGGGCCGACGTGTTATATAGTGCTCTCCACCACCATCATAAAAACACTAAATGAGGGAATATCTTTCGAAGAATGGTGTTCCATCCCACCAGTTGAATTCCAGAGATGAGAATCTATGCTAGACTTGAGGTATAATCTCTTCCAAGGCACATTGAAGCTGTTTTGGTGGCCCGTGGTGGCCCAACACCTTACTAAGAAAGGAAAAAGTCGTTAAAATGTCAAGTCATTAAAATATTCAGATTTGCTCGTCAGTCTAGGCTCTACCCATTTCATTATGCTGTGTCTGACAGGAACAGTATAGTCTTCCACATTTTTGGTTGGCATACCACTTCCCGTGGAAAAATTCCAGCCACAGGGGGTCAGCTGTTTCTCAATCCACACACACAGATGCACGTCACTACTGTCAGTAGTATAGTATAAGAGTTATATTTCACAAGGAAAATGTAAATCCTTTTATTTCCATACATGACAAATGGTAGTCAAGTAACAAAATCCTATCCATCCTTTTGCACTGCAAAAGAGTCTGATTATCTGGCCATAAATGAATGGCTTTCTTGCAGGTAATGATTGCATTTTGCCCAGCAGAACGCAAGCTTCTGTCTTTTAGTAGCAGGTCAATTTTTTGTTTGCACATTTTCACAAACACATCAACAAGAAAACACCATATTCTCAAATTAAATGGAAAACCTGCATGAAAAACCGAAGCAAAATATTTAATTATAAAAAAAATAAAGTTTCATGAGTAAGAAAACACTTGACTGTAATCACTGCATTTTTTCTTTGACACACCTCTCCCAACTATTACACACTGGAAATGAGAGCATCCACGTTTAAAGTGGCTTATTTAGTATTTTCCATCAATAATGTGCACTCTTGCTTTTACACCAGATTTTGCAACTTACGGAAATAATGTCATTTTCACTATGTTGTATACCTCATCAGCATAATATAATGGTCTTTTGAGCCTTTTTGTTGCAGCTACCAAATGGTGGGTCTCAGGCTCACAAACTACAGGTGGACTTCTATCATCATTTAAATGTCTTTTTCGAACGAAACCTGGTCTAACCATGTTCACACTACAACGCATCCGGTGTTTTGCTGGCCTGGTTACAAACAGGCAAAGGTTATGTGCTAACATTTCATCAGTCAGCTCCAAAACTGTCATAAAAGAGAAACATTCTGTCGATAAGATCAACAGAACAAATTTATAATTATTACAGAAAGTATAAGTAGCCATATAGAACCAGCACCACTTTAACAAGAATGAATACAAAATAAATACAATTTTCATATTTGTTAATTAAGTGAAATATTTTTTCTTGCAGTTGCATATACCTCTCCTACTACTGTGCACAACAATATAAAACCAACTGTATAGCTACAGTTTAGAATGGCTTAGCTCAGCACCGCTCCATCAGTGGAAAAGTGATATGTTGGTCTCACATATGAGCAACTCCCACAAAAATAATGGCAGTACCTTTGTTTTGAAATGATAGGGCAAAATGCCACAAATAAGGTGATCCAATGGAATTTGAACCTCTTCAGTAGCTGATTATTTTTACTGACATTTCTAACAAAGTAACACACAAAATTTAAACAGAACATAGAAAGCCCATTTTTCAGAACGAGTATTTCCTTCACAGAATGCTGTTGAAGCTGTTAAGTCACAGGCAGTTCATAAGTGAGTCTGACATGAGTTGCAACGAATTCCCTGTGACCAGTCCTTTGGAAGCTGAAGTCGAGCTGTCTGAAGTGAGCAATGGCTGAACACTGAGGTTAGGGGTCTCAGAATGATCCATTTTCTCATTACTTTCATCCCAGTTAATGTGGAAGCGTGTGACTCGTGGGTTTGATGCCAGGATGTTTCTCTGGAGCTGAGAAGCAAACAGAAAATCTTAAAAGCTGCTGTATGTATAGGTATAAGGTTATAGTGCAGATTGCCAGCTTTAAGTTGAGGTTATTTACATCCATATCGGGTGATCCATGTAGAAACGACAGCCCTTTTTATATATAGTCCTTCCCATTTTAGGGGAGCAAAAGTGCTTTGGATCATGAGCAGTCCCTTTCTTTCCTCCTTCCATCACTTTGGTACAGGTTAATACTCATCTCATCTGTTCATAAGACTTTGTTCCAGAACTCTAGAGTTTTATTAGCTAACTCTAACCTGGCCATTCTGTTCTTGAGGCTTACCAGTGGTTTGCATCTTGCAGTGAACCGTCTGAGGTTATGCTGGTGTAGTCTTCTCTATATTTTAGTCGTTGACACATACAGTATATGCCTCCAGCCTGGAGTGTTCTTGATCTGTGGTTTTGACACACCAAATGTTTTGGCTATGTCTCTGACATTTATTCAATTCGATTTACTATTTGTCAGCCTCATGATGGCCTGCTTTACTGGCATTGACATGTATTTAGTCCTCATGTTGAGAGACAACAGCAACAGACTCCGAATGCAAATTCCACACCAAGAATCAACTTTAGACCTTTCTTGTGCATGAACTAATAATGCAAAGACACACAGCTGGCCAAGAAATAGGAGGGAGCCAAAACAGAAAATTGTGTCACTGTCCCAATACTTTTGCATTTAACTGTGTGTGCGTGCGTGTGTGTGTGTGTGTGTGTGTGTGTGTGTGTGTGTATATTTATCACCCATTCTTAAGAATTGAGACAAATCATGTCCTACCAAAAAATCTTCCAATTATTACTTAAAACAATTCAGGTGAAAATTTACATTTAAATAAGTGTAATTAATTTCATTTTTTGGACTAATTTCATTATTTTAACTTCTATACCTGCTGAGGGCCAGGAAAAACCCTTTCCCCAAACAAAAATTCACAATTTCAAACATTAAAAAATGTGTTAAAGGCCTTCAAACCTAAAACTAACGATTCCTCCTGATAACATAGGTGTGAAAATGCACTTATTTATAATAATCTGTTTTAAAATATAATTTTAATGAAAATTTGTCCCTTGAAAGTTGTGTCTCAGATTTTTGTCAAGACCGTCAGATTTCTATAAAAATGTAATGTTCCTTGTAAAAAGTACTCAAAATCCATACTTAAGTAAAAGTAAAGATAACTTGCTGGAAAATTACTCAAGTAAAAGTGAAAGCCACCCATTAAAATACTACTTAAGTAAAAGTATTAAGGTATCTGGTATTAAGTGTACTTAAGTATAAAAAGTACATGTATTATAAAATTATTACTTAAGTATTAAAAGTACAAAAAAAAAAAACCACAAAAAAAACAGACTATTTGTTCAGATCATAGGTGCTGCGTTAGGTGCCATAGGCACAAGAGCCCCTTTGTTTTGAAAACAAAATTTGGGCCAAATCGCTGGTTTTATAATGCAAAATTTGAGGGTAAAACACAATGTATGGTGCTGGATTTCTCTCAGAACAGTTCTTGCTATGATTACTATCAACTAAGCATGATTGTTCCCGATATCTTTGAAAAAAAAGTTGCATAATCCAGCTTTGAAAAAAAAAAAAAAATCACTGGGAGATGGACCGTTTACAGGGTTTCATAGCCAAGACTGATCTATCAAAATATATTTCAGCATAACTGAAGAGTAAAAAACAAAAACAAAATAAAACAAGGTTTTGCCCCATTTCTCAAGAATGCACGATCGATACGGATGAATATACCCTCAAATTAAAGCTGAGTCTGCACTTCAACCTCATTGTCATTGTATCCTTTCAAACTCAAAGTGTTAGGGTACAAAAACAAAATGACAGAAAATGTTTCAATGTCCAATGAATTATGGTGCGCACTGTATATCTTGTTTCATAAAATACAACTGAAAGCATAAAATATATTTAAAATTATATTTAATATTTAATTGTAAGCTTTGGAAAATGCTTACAAAAACTATTGCGTAGTTCAAAATGCAATAGAAAAACAGAAGAATGTGTCTAAATTATTATGTCATGATATTATAGATCCATATAAGTAATATAGCTATTTAGTATGATACCACTGATTAACTTAACATATGTCATGACACATAACAGACAGAATTTATAAATTAAATCAACAATTACCTTTGCGAAAGCTGGTTTTACTGGTGGGTTTTCTCTGAGCTCTGGGTCCATATATTCATTGTTCACATAATACCCAACTCGAATAAACTCATGTGTTCTGTAGGTACAAGTTATCAACACAACAGTGACTCCCACTGCATCTCCATCAGGGATCAGGGCAGGATTTGCTGCATCAGCCTGAAGACAAGAAGCAAAACAGAACAGAAAGAAAGATAATGATAGTAATGCAGACCCGTCCACACCTGCAGTATACAAAGGTGCATAGTGAATATGTACTACAATAACCCATGCATTAGACATGAATATAAATAAAAAGTGGTCGAATGGCTCACGCTGTTGGATAACTTTCCATATCACTAGCAATAGTTTTACCCTTCTTGTCCATCAAAAAGGACCTGTTTATGCTCAACTCTGGCTGCTAATTTATGCGAGTGAGCTACTCACTGCCATTTGGACTGCATCACTTCTCATCACATTTCATTGCCCTCTGAAAATGAACCTCCATGCATTACATACAGTGAGCACCATAATTAATTGGACAGTGACACATTTTTTGTTATTTTGGTTCTGTACTCTAGCACTTTGAGTTTGAAGCGATACAATGATGTTGAGTGCAGACTGTCAGCTTTAATTTGAGGGTATTTTCATCCATATCGGATGAACTTTTCTAGAAATTATAGAACCTTTTGTACATAGTACCCCATTGTCCAATGAATTACGGCGCTCACTATATAAGGTCTGAAAACTAGCTACCGGTTTGTCGACAGCAAGATTGAGTCATGCTAAAGATTGCAGTGGAATATAGGTGATGCAGAAGGGTTTGGCAAAACAATGTCAATCATCCATGATCTAGTGAATACACAGAAACACACCCAGCCCATCCCAAATGTCTTAATGAGTGAAATAATATGGTTTGAATCAAGGCAATATTTTAAAAGCTTAATAATTCTGGTGAAAACACTTGAGGCATATTGTTGTTCCAAATATGAAAATGAAACCCCTGGATTGCACTTCAATATAAGTTTTTGTACTATTGTGTCCTTCAGGGGTATGCAACTCCGGTCCTGAAAGGTTAGTCTGCGTGCTGGTTTTTGTTCCAACCAATTACCTTCGTTTTCTGACAGCTCTATAAACTACGCTGGTTCACTCATTTTCTTTGCGCACAGTAATACATCTTAAGGATACACATACAGTTTGCAGTTGTAGAGTTAATTAAATAATTAACAGCAGATGTTGGCACAAAATCCTGAAACGAATTGTTCCTTATTGCGCAGCCCCTGGTATACTGGTTTAATATTTGGTATGGTAATTTTCTCTCTCAACATCAAATCCCTTGCGGTTCTATCCCAATCAGAAAGTACATGTTTGAACTCTCATACTGATTCAAGTCATTTTATTATTAAAGAGCATAGTTCTTTAAAGCGGAATTAGACCGAAAAACTAAATTAAAGCATAATTTAACTTTGGTAGAACTTTGGGTTGTGTAGTTACCTAGCCAAATGGTGGAAAATATGTTCATTAGTTGCTCTGTGCTCCCCTGGAATCATAATCCAGTATAGGGTATTTGTCACTCTCCATTCACTTCTATAGTGCAGCTAAAACAGTCTCAAAATGACTGGCAATTGTTTGTATTGACAGAATCTGACAGAGACCGTTTTAGCTGTGCTCTAGAAATGAATGGAGAGCGACAAATACCCTATTCTGGATTGTCACCCCAGGGGAGCACAGAGGAACTAATGAACATATTTTCCACCATTTGGACTCACATCATGGCCAGGTAACTACACAGCCCAAAGTTCTACCAAAGTTCAATTTTGCTTTAACCGCATTTAACAGATCAAGGCGTAACTGATTAAGTCTCTCTTTGAGGCTGGGTAAAACAATCTCTGAACAGAAGTATCAGCAGGGAAAGAAGCACATTTGAGAGAGCTATACTTCAAAATGGCAAACACCTCTACCTCATTTTTGAAAAACTACAATGGGCAGGTAAGCTGAATTTGGAGAGACCTCCCATACTAGGAGAAGGGGCGTTGACCGAGCTAACACACAGTCACTCAGTATGATCAGTAACATTAGTCTCGCCTGAATGTGCTCCTCAAAATCATCTGGGCGAAAGTGCCTGCTCGTACACCCTTTAGCTGTGTCTCAGGTGTATCTGGAGGATATTTAGCATTCCAAACTGCAGTCAGCATTGATTCTCACCTGCATCTTGTGATAGCCAGTAAAAATAAATTCCTTCCTTTACCGATGTTAAACCCTTGCAGTCAATTAACCATACAGCGAAGCGGCATTTTATTTTCAGTAGAACGTAAGCACAAAGGTAATTGGAACTCAACACCATAAATCTAGATTGTCTTTCTTTCGTGGCTAGCTTGCTAGCGAAAATAAGAACAGCTTCCATGCCAAGTAGTAACACCCAGCCCCTCCGTTTGTATTCAGTAGAAGTGGAAACCTGCGACTGCCGTTGTCTGATGCCCACCCATAGACTGTATGCACTCGCCCCTTTGTAGTCTGTAGTCAAGCAGGTACCTGTAAAATGCGCAGTAGTTTGGGGCTACATCTCTATACTCACTACAGGTAAAGATTTGTCCGAGAGCTTTTCTTAAAAATTTAAGAATTTTTTGGTGGAATTCCCCTTTAATAATAAAGGAGGCAAGCTAAAGCAGAAATGTCAAGCACTTGGTGCTTTCTGTAAAGGGCAAAAAAGAAGAGGTTACCTGGAACACGAACATGTGCCTTCCTGCAGGCACTGGTCCGACGAGGACAGAGTCCAATACCTGGTCATATTCTTCACTCTCTGCGGATCCCACATAAATTATTTTCCACTCCAGATCTGTAGGACAATGCAATTGCAGGTATGAAGAGATGGGATTCCTGTGCATTAACTGGTGATATTCTTGGAATGTCTCTCTGTTCCAGTGACTATCAACACCAATTTTTGTATGTACCGCTGTGATGGCAATTACTAAAGCTAAAGAGATGTGTGTGTGTTTGTGTGTGTGTGTGTGTGTGAAGATTTCTACCGCCATCTAGGTTACTAAAGCTACATTGTGTTAGCTACCTATAGTGAATGCATACTGGCACATAACATTAACTTAAGTCATTAGTGTGGTTGCTTAAGTTAGCAACCACACTGTCTGTTCTTTTGCATACTTCTTATTCTTGTTCTTCCACCAAAAGTTTTGCACACTACTCCTCCTACTTTAAAATAGACATGCCATTCCAACTTTAAAATAGACATGCCATTCCAACTTTAAAATGTTCCTCCTGGCTCAGATTGCTTTTATTCATCTTTTTGATATCTTTTATATTTTTTGAGATAATCACCCTTCTATCCCAAAAAATTCCCATTGAGAATGAATGGTGGAATGCTGACTCATGTGACATCACAATGCCCTCTTGCAGCTTTTTTTGTTTGTTGCTCTCTAACAGCTGAACTGCTCCCTCTCCAGCTGGTATTGTCACAAGTCACTACAGCAGAATAGGAAGTGCCCCTTGTAACAAAAATCGGACAGTCTATGTCTGTAAAAACTCATTCGGGATATCCCAAAGCATGACGCAATTCGCTGCTAACTAAATCCAAGGGACAAACATTGATCTATTTGCTCATATGATATATCATATCGAGGTCGCCCTGAAAAACCACTCTGAGTAGTAGGGGGAAGCGGGAAGGTTCATTGATATTAGTATCATACTGATGCAATAAGGACCGAAAGCACCTGTAGATTGCATCTAAAGCACCAGAGCAGTCTTCTTGTCCCGGTCCATCGGATGCAGACCTACTGGCCACATCGAGCAACAAACTTATTGTTCTAGTATGGTCATCGAGATCTCTATACAGGCCCTCCAAAGCCAAGTTGTCTTGCATCTCAGGGGATGGACAAGCAGTACTTGGACCACAAAGAGCATGATTTGAATAGCCCAGAGCTACACATTTGTGAGTTACTGCTGTTCTTGGGGGGTATTTGTTCTACTGATAATAATGGTTCAAAGTTCTGACCCTGACCTACACTGCAGCCAATAGGACAGGCCCCGTCTACCTGCAAGACTTGATCCAGAACTATGTTCCTGCTCGACCACTTCGCTCATCTACTGCAGGGCGCCTTGCACTTCCCCCCCTCCGTGTAAATGGCACTCGCTCGTCCCGACTGCGGAGCTTTTCCACCCAAGCTCCCCAGTGATGGAACGAACTTCCCATTCCCCACTTTCCATGCCAACCCTGCCTACTTTCCGCCGTGGCCTGAAAACGCACCTTTTCAGACTCCACCTGGACTAATACTTATCTAGGACCTCATGGTATGTGTTCTTGTTGAACTGTGTATTCAAGTGTATAATATTTAGAATAGAATTGTATTAGAGCTGATTTACCCAGTTCACTGTGAACTGCATTGTGTTCATTACTAGGGATAGCTGCTACTGTATGGGAAGAATGTGCTTTCTTATCTGTTCTGTAGTTACTTCGATGACCTTCTGTATGCACTTACTGTACGTCGCTTTGGATAAAAGCGTCTGCTAAATGAATGTAATGTAATGTAATAAAACCAATTGATGAGGTATGTTACACAGTACACCAACAATATAAGGAATTAGTGATATGAAACCGTGTGATGCTACTTCAGATAAGTAATGATATCTCAGCAACCACTCAATAAGCCAAGACCAAATTTTCTGGAGGTGTTGATGGATTATAACCTAACTTTGATGAAAGTTTTAGTCATTTTAAAATATAGGTTTTTTCACAGATCAATTTTTAAGAATATAATCAACCATAACTCTTTTACCTTTAATTCTTTGCTGAATATAGTATATGAATAAAAGATGGACCTGGGCGATATCTTTAATATGATATAAGAACCATTTCTCTACAACCTACAGTAATAGAGTTAAAGTTAAAGTCATGGGTACACACTCATTAGCACAAACTTCGTTAGCCCATATTTCATTAGCCCATATGTCTCCCAGATTAAGTATAATTTTGGTTCCAGGGGTTTCTTATAAGACCAAATCAGCATGCCAAATCTCATTTAAATCCGGGTCGATGCGGTCAAAAAGCATGTTGAATTGACATGGACTCACCCAGTGAGTAAATCATAATACTTAGTATGTCACCAGCAAAACAATTGTAGACTTTTTTTAAAAAGCTGGTGGGGAGTGGGATGAGGGCACAGGTAGAGGAATGTAGTTTATTCACTATTTCAGCTAACAAATCTGCAGTAACAGGGGAGAAACATTCAAGTAATGGGCGTTCAACTTAAATATGACCAGTGTTTACCTTAGATTTTATATCATTCCTAATGTTCATTATCTCATCTCTGAAGAAAGTAGACAAATGATCACACTTAGATTCAGAGATCATATCAGGGGCAGGGGGAGGGTTAATTAATCTACTATTATAGAAAATACATTTATCACAATTGTTAAAAACGAATTAGTAAAATATGTTCTAGCAGTTTCGATACCATGGTTGAATTTTGCAAGTTTATCTTTAAAAAAAGTCCAAATTAATCTGTAGCTTACATTTCTCCATTTTCATTCTGCCCTTCTACACTATCTTTAGACATTATCTCCACATTTTTTTCATTTGACTTTGGGTTTACTCTTGATCTTTTTATTTTGAGTGGTGCAACTAAGTCAATGGTTTGTTTAAATGTTTTACAAAAGCTAACAACTACATTGTCATTGGTGGGCAGATTGAGGGCTGGACTTTCTTGAAAGGACGTCATAAGATTTTCAACTGTATCAGAGCTAAGGTGACATTTTCACAGTGGTTTAGTAATGTTCTGTTGATTACATGGAAGCACAGTAAGTAAATTGCAAAAGCGATCAGAATAGCCAAGTCTGTGACAGAGAGACCCCGTGTGCAAAATAGATCTATTGACCATTTTGTGGGTGGGTTCACTGACATGCTGCATGAAGTCCATACGGTCCAAGAGGTTGATAAATTAAATGACTTTTGAGTCAGCAGTATTGTCAAGACGAAGATTCAAGTCTCCCATAACAATGATCTTATTGTAATTTGAATGTACAATTGACATCTCAGAAAAATCATCCAGGAATGCGGAGCGGGGTTTGTGGGGCCTGTAAAGTGTAGCCCAATAGCTAATAATGTCGGATGATATTTTAGTAAGATTGCATGGTGTTCATAATATGTGAAAATGTCCTCCATAATAAATCCAGTTGGGGAACCAGCGTGACAGTTCTTGGTCAAATGAGTTGGACTCGCGGGACATCATTTACTGCGACACAAAACAGCGTGTGCGTGCACCTATCTATGACAGAACAGATCTGTAGCGTGCACATGGTGAATGTTATAATCAAGATGAGCGGATTGAGTCAGATGCATGTCCTTCAGCTGCACTGAAGTGAACTGCAGGAGGTCTAGAAACTTCCTATGCACCACTACTCAGAAAAAAACAAAACAAATATTATCTTAGCTAGCTTAATGTTACACAAACTAGCCAAACACCAGAATACCCAACATTATGCTTGTTACTCGTTAACATCCCGGTTTTAGTTTTTTGATAACGATAGCAAGAGTAGTTAACGTTACACAAAATAATATAGCAACAACGCTAACAACTGTAATTAGTTTATGAGTTACTTCGTTAGTCAGGCACTCATTTGTTCGGTTTGGTTTACTGCCACACGATAACAATGTACGAAAACCCTAAACCCGCTGAATGTCCACTAACGTAAACTGCCCTATAGTCTGCTAGCTGGAAACTCCATCCCAGCAGCCGTTAGCGTTCAGTAAAATTAGGCTATGCTGGCTAACTGGCTAGTTGCTATTCATATCACTCATTAACTTGGAATTGTGGGGAATTTGACGATAACGTTTGGTAACGTTGCAAGCAATCAAGAAAACTTACCTTCAGGTAAATCTTCTATACACTCGAAGGTGATCTCAAACTGAAAAGGGTTCAAAAACGGAGATGGATTATCCAGAACGATTACACTGTTTACTTGTACCTTTGCCATAGTTTGCCAGCTGACGGTTACATGAACACTGTCTAATAATGCTAGCAAGCTACCTCGGTAACGTTAGTGTATATCTGTAACGTTAGGTACAGGTGCAGAGTCAGCGCTTCGGAACAGTGGTGGTACTGGTAGCGCTGCATAAAGCCACAGCAGTCTCGCCAAAGGTAACGTCCCAGTGCGCAAAATGTCGTTGAAAAGGCGTCCAAGACGTGATTCCAACACAATCTAGCCGTCCATGGACGACTGTTCAGTGTTACTGTATTACCTCACATTAGCTGAGTCCAGCTCGCGAAATATCTCGTTGTGGATGGAGCCACGCAAACTGGCTGGTAGTAGGGAACGGATAACGAGTTCGTTTTTTTTATACCCCTTAATATAGAACTCAACATTACGGACATCGCCACGTCCCGAACAGCAATGCTGGCAAAACACTGCTTGCTCATTTTTAATCATGACGATTGGCTGTATTCCACTCGACTCATCCCTTCACCTTAGTTCACTTAATTTGTTTGATCAATTCAATGATTCTATTGGATGTTTTTATTTGATATGTTTGTTTGTGTGTTGTTGCTCTGCCCCACTGTCTTTTTTGTTGTTGCTGGTGGCTACAAGTGACGATCCCTTCATGAAAGTTATTAATTTCTATTCTATTACTTCAATCTAGAAGAATTATCTATTTGGTCCTTTTTATGTCACTATTTCATTATTCGGTTTGAGCGCCCTCTGCTGAATATGCAATTGTATGTCGCCAAAAAAAACACTGGGACATTGACAAGGATGTTCCAGCTACGTAAATGTTTACGAACAAATATGCTACGCATGCGGTGTAAACCAAAATAAAAAGCCCTTACAATATTATGTGGTGTTCTGTCTACCTAGCCTACTTTATTATGTGCATGCATGTACTGTGCAGTGAAAAAGTTTTTGCCCCCTTCCTGGTTTTCTCTATTGTTGCATATTTCTCGCACTGGATGTTTTCAGATCTTTAGACACAATATAATATTGATTTTAGGGAACACGAGTTAACAAATGACACATTTGTTTTTTTACTTATTTCATTTATTTAATTAACAAAAAATCCCAACACCCATTTCCGTTGTGTGAAAAGGTAGTTGCCCCCTTCCACTTAACTGCAGCCAATGTAGAATAAAGTAATCATTTTAAATATTTGGTCGCATATCCTTTGCATGCCATGACTTCCTGATGTCTGTGACCCAACAATATAAAAAAACTCTTGATATCTTAATTTCTGGTACTGCTACAAGCAATACTATAACCTCTCTGCATTTGAATGGATCTCTACGGGAATTGGGGAGATTTAGTTGTAAATTACACTGGAGCAGCATGGAACACATGGTTGGCTAAATGGCTGTAAGTCATCAAGTGTCTGACGTATCAAACAAGCCTTAAACCATCACTCTGCTGGATCAATTGAAGGGTTTCTTCTCCTGACTTATTTTTCCATAGAGTTTAATAGGAAAATTTGTCAGGAGAAACAATCCTTAAGTCTTTTGACATTGTTGGGTCACAGACATCAGGAAGTCATGGCATGCAAAGGATATGCGACCAAATATTTAAAATGATTACTTTATTCTACATTGGCTGCAGTTAAGTGTAAGGGGGTAACTTTTTCACACAACGGAAATGGGTGTTGGGATTTTTTGTTCATTAAATAAATGAAATAAGTAAAAAACAAATGTGTCATTTGTTAACTCGGGTTCCCTAAAATCCATATTATATTTTGTCTAAAGATCTGAAAACATCCAGTGCGAGAAATATGCAACAATAGAGGAAATCAGGAAGGGGGCACTGCTTTTTCACGGCACTGTATGTACGCTACCGGTCAAAAGTTTTAGAACACCCACAATTTTCAAGCAATCAAAATCTTTTAAAAATAAACAAACAAACAAAAAAAAACACCTTTTATTTATCTTTAAAAAAATTATGTAAATCTTATAGATTCATCAATACAGCCACCTTTTGCAGTAACTGCTGAGCATTTTCTGCACTTGTGGGGTTCTTCTCCTTGACCCTTCTGTCCAATTCCTCTCAAACTAGCTTGATTTTACTTCTCTTGTTGGAAGAACTCCCACTTTTAACTCCAAAATTTAGATCACTGAAGTAAAGTATTCTTTTTAACTTCTGACTATTCTGTTCTTACCTTGTGCCATTTCAGGTTATTTACAAAAGTTAAACTGATGAAATTTCACTAAAAACAGAGTACTAAAACACAAATAAAGTGGAGGCAACTACATATTTTGAACGATTGTGCATGTGTGCGTGTGTGCAACAATTCTGATATGAGGGCCTAGTCGCTGAAACTAAATGTTCAATGAAAGCACAATATGCCTACATTGTAATAAAATAATTTTAAGCTAAAAACTGCATGGAGGAAATCAGAACTATACAGGATGTATTTATTAATGTATTTTTTAAAACTTAATTCAAATATTAAAATAACTTAACGGTTAGAGAAAAACGAAAATGTACCCATTGCTTTATTATACATTAGCAACAGGCGAAATCTTTAAAATAAGACCAAAGATTCGCTGTTGTTTAAATTGAAATAAGGATGCTTCATTAATCAGACAATTATCTACCATGCACTCGTGTCAGGTGCAGGTGCACGCATAGGGCAATATGCCGGTCAATAGCCTACATGTTGCCAAGACTGCTGTTTGCACTGGAAACCGCAACTATAGTAACTGGGTGAATATGTGAGGCAAATATAGTCAGGTGAGGTTTAAAATAAAATACGATCAATGTACCACGGTAATAGCCTACTTACAGTGCTGTAACTTAATATTTCAGTCGAACGCACAAACGCTGTTTTACGTACAAATTAAAATGATTAATATCATATCCCCCACGATAAACAGAATGGTTCAGTCCCTAGGAGCTTTAACCCTCACTTTTCAGTGTTAGTGGCTTGTAAAGCCTAAAAAGGACCGTTCATTAGAGGCATCATTCAGTGACATAATCAGAATTAAAGTGTAACATTAAATCATTTTACAAAATAGTAAATGTATACTTTGCCAATTAAAACAACGCTCTACAATCACTGACATGCAGTGAATCAACCTCCCACCTTAAAGCGACTGGACGAGGTAACGCTTTTTCTTACCGTTTTACAAACCATTCCGTTGTATCGGGTTTTATTAGCCAGCTAATTGGCGAATTCTGGTTAATTAAAATGCGACGGGTAAAACATTTAATTATGTTGTTATCCAACTAGCATGTTAGCCGTATCAGTCTGTAACGTTTGCTACCCACTAATCTGGACGTTAGCCAAGTTGTGGCTAGCAAACTAGCTACTGTAATATGGCTTGCTTGCTAGCATGCTGGAATAGTGCTCATTTTCTAGGTACCTGGCGAAATATTTGTGTATTAAATTAAATCATATTTTTAGTTTAAATAATAGCTGAAATGAAATGAAAGTCGATTTTATGATGCAGTGTGCTGTCTCACTTACTACCTACCAGTGACAGTGGAAAGTTAACGTTAGCTAATGTTACAGACATCAGAAGAGAGCCTAGCTGGCGATGCATCAAATAGCAAACGTTACCATCATCGGTTCGTTTACGATATTGAGAGTTTTTCAGCGTTAGCTGACGTTTTAAAAATAGATCTGCAAACACTTAAATATGATAAGCTTACTAAATGTCCAAATAAATCCAGTTTCAGCGCAGCAACGTTAGCTAAGTGGCTAGCTAGCCAGCTAGATGTGCACGCGTTGGATTTGATGACAAATGCCTAGCTACAGTTTACAGTATTGATTTCACGTTAAGGTAATTTGCTAGCTACTAGCTAGCAGGTCAAGTAACGTCATGAATCTGCATCACTGAATGCACAGGATTAAAATGATCCATGTGTTGTTTTCATACACTAAATAGCTAGTCAGTTTGTCATTCTTATTTATTATAAGATATGCCCCCTTTTGCTAGCCTTGCTATGCTGAACATTCATTGTGTCAGTGACCTGCTATTAATAGCCAGTGATGACTGCATGGGTAGGAATACAGTGATTTACTTTAGCTAACGTTAGTCCTTATTAAATTGCTATAGCGACTGGTTAACAGGAGGAGTATGAAGCAAGGTATTTTCTTGATTCAAATGAAAATATGTAATCTGCTGTCTCCGCGGTATGATCTTTATCGTTTCACTTCAACGTGTCTGGCCTTAGCAAAGCGTATATTTGGCCTAGCCAGCTGACGGAAGGCCTTTCACCATAATGCAGGTTTAATTGCAAACTGAAGTCTCCTTAACATTTTTTTTTTTTTTTTACAGTAAGATTATACAGACACGTGGAAGACAAAGTAAGGCATTTATTGATTTTGAACAATTAGTGGAATTATAATATGGATACGTTTAATTTGTCACTAAATTAAAGGCGGTTCCGCTGTGTTATTAAATAATGAGACTGTAATGGTAGACAAGGGGTAGCTGAATGTTTATATGCAATTGTAATATAATGAATACACACAAAAACAAAGCAGTATTCAAATTAAATCACTGACTGTTAAGAATGTAGCCTACACATACTTTGTCACATGTCAGTCTTCTTGCTTCAATATGATACAGGTGCAGCTCAAAAAATGAGAATATCGTGAAAAAGTTCAATATTTTTTGTCACTCATTTCAGAAAGTGAAACTCATATATTATATAGATTCATTACACATAGAGTGAAATATTTCAAGCCTTTATTTCTTGTAATTTTGATGATTATGGCTTACAGCTAATGAAACCCAAAATTCAGTGTCTCAGAAAATTAGAATATTTTGCTTTAACATATTTTTAAAGTATCATATTTAATATTTGGTCGCATATCCTTTGCATGCTGTTACTTCCTGAAGTCTGTGACCAATCAACATCAAAAGACTCTCAATATCTTATTTTCAGGTACTGTTACAAGCGATACTATAACCTCTCTGCATTTGAACTGATCTCTATGAGAATTGGGGGGTAAGACTAGATTCAGCTGTAAATTACGCTGGTACAGTATGGAACACATGACTGGCGAAATGGCTGTACGTCATCATGGGTCTAAGGTATCAAACGAGCCCCAAACCATCAATCTGCGGCCAGATATGGAGTAGATGTTGATGGATCCCTTTAAGGGTTGTTTCTCCTGACTTTTTTCCCCATAGAGTTCTATAGGAAAATGAGTCAGGAGAAATAACCCTTGCAGTGATCCATCCACATCTACTCCATATCTGGCAACAGAGTGATGGTTTGGGGCTCGTTCGATAGCTCAGACCCTTGATGACTTACAGCCATTTAGCCAGCCATGTGTTCCATACTGTACCAGTGTAATTTACAGCTGAATCTAGTCTCACCCCCCAATTCCCATAGAGATCAGTTAAAATGCAGAGAGGTTATAGTATCGCTTGTAACAGTACCTGAAAATAAGATATCGAGAGTCTTTTGATGTTGATTGGTCACAGACTTCAGGAAGTAACAGCATGCAAAGGATATGTGACCAAATATTAAATATGATACTTTAAAAATATGTTAAAGCAAAATATTCTAATTTTCTGAGACACTGAATTTTGGGTTTCATTAGCTGTAAGCCATAATCATCAAAATTACAAGAAATAAAGGCTTGAAATATTTCACTCTATGTGTAATGAATCTATATAATATATGAGTTTCACTTTCTGAAATGAGTGACAAAAAATATTGAACTTTTTCACAATATTCTCATTTTTTGAGCTGCACCTGTATATTGTGAAATAGCTGACTGTCTTTTGATGCAATTTAGCAGTTATGGAAAAGTTATCGAAAATACCATAAATGTACTGGAAAATATTTTTAGTGTGTAATGTTATAGACCAAAACAACAGCTGCCCCCAACAACAGCTGGCTAACTAGTGGTTTGCATCTTTCAGTGTAGCCTCTGTAGTTTGGTTTGTGAAGTCTTCTGAAGACCGTAGTCACTGACACATCCACGCCTGCCTCCTGAAAAGTGTTTCTGATCTGTTGGACAGGTGTTTGGGGGTTTTTCTTTATGATGGGGAGAATTTGTTGGTCATCACCTGGAGAGGTCTTTCTTGGCCTACTCTTTACGATTACTGAGCTCACCCGTGCTCTGTTTCTTCATAATGATGTTCCAAGAAATAGATTTTGGTTAGCCTATGTCTCTGACTGTTTTTTTTCTAATTTCTCAGCCTGATACTGGCTTCATTGGCTTTAATTGTAACAAATCTGGTCCCCATGTTGACAATCACCAATAGCAGACTCCAAAAGCAATCAAAAGTTTTGAATCAAGTCAAGATACTGAAATCTCTCTTATACCTCCACTAATGAAGCAATTGAACCACCTGACTAATAATAAACACCTGTGAAACCATTTGTGCCAAACACATCGGCACTGTATCCACATGTGAATTATTTGATTAGTTGTGGAGTACAGAGCCAAATCAAGAAAAAATGTCTTTGTCCCAAACATTACGGAGGGCACTATATATTACAGGTGTTGCTCACATAAAATATTCTGGAAAATACATTTTTGAAAACTGTGGGAACCCTGTATTTGGCAAACATTTTTAATTTACTGACTGATTTGCTTGAAATTTCCAGAAACACCCTGCCCCCTTCGCAGTGTGCTGTGAGACGATCACAATCAACACTTTCTCTTCACAGCCTTTCATTGGAAGTATTGTCTCCTAGTCTAATTGCAGGGTACTCAGAGTTGAAAACCTATGCTTGCTCATTTGTTGAAACCATTACTTTAATTCAAACTTTACATTTTCATTTTTAAGTGCATGGCTACCTAATACAAATACATATTTGGTTGAGCACTAACTGTGTATCATTTTGTGTTGTAGTTATGTAGCCTAATAGTTTTGAATCCTCACAGAGTGGTTGTTGAGCTTAGAATACCAAGATCGACTAAAAACACACAAACAAACAAACAGGAAGCATTAAAAGCAGAGACTATTAAGAACTGACTAATATCTTTTTAATAATGACAGCAGTAGATTTTTCTGTTAATATTTCTGATCATATGTCAGGGAAAACTTAGGGCTTGATTTATTAAGACCTTTAGTATGTGCAAAACCTATTAGCACAAGCAAAACCAATAATATGACCAATGATTGGTCACAGCATTTGTTTTGTGTTATTAGTTTTGTGTGTGCTAAAGGTCGTAGTAAATCATGCCGTTAATATTGTAATTGTAAGGCTCAAATAGAGAAACTTCTTAAAAAAGAAAGTCATGGCTATACACTAAAACTAATATTTTGGGATATTGGCATCTGTATGAAAAATGAGTAGTTTCACTATTTAAGATTTGCTGTTTAGCTTGTTTGTCAAGACAGCTCCCTGTCCATTTAGGGGGGAAACAGCTCAATTAGCTGGATGTTTAGCTACATTTAAATGGCAGCTATTTATGAGTCCCTCATAAATAGTATTCAACATATAATGTGTCCCTGAGCAATGTCATTGGTTATCAGGCTAGGCCAAAATGTTCCTGTACTCACTACTGACTGGAATCTTTTTTTTACTAAAGATTAAATGAATCAAGGAGCAAGTAGAGAAATGACAAATTATTATGGTAATTATTAGGGTAAAGAAAATGATTTAGGTAACATTTTGTGAACCTCTTAACAAGTGTCACTTTTGAGAACTAGGCTATATAAAAATGTAAGCCATGAAATAATATGCCAAAAGCATATTGGATTCAGAAATGAACAATCTTGCTACTGTAAATCATGTTGATTGTGTATTACATTAACACTCAATAGGCCTCATGCAGGAAACACTCGGCAGGTAAGAAAGGTTTACGCAAACAAAGGTATACCAATGCAAAATATACTTTTATTCACAACTTGTGTTCATGTGAAAAAGTGCAAAAAGAAAAAGGTGACACAAAGGAAAAATATAAATAAAATGTTCAGTTCAAATCATCAGTTATCTTGAACTATGTGCTCATGACTCATTAAGACTTGTCGTCTTTATCTTTTTTCTCTACTGTTCAGGTACTGTTCAGCTTTTTGACTTGCAACTAAATTGTTTAAGTCGCTGGGTAATAATTTAAAGTCGCCTCATTGGCCATTTCCACAGATGATGTACAGTGGGGACGGAAAGTATTCGGGCAGTGACACAATTTTTGTTGTTTTGGCTCTGTACTCCAGAACATTGGATTTGAAATAGAACAGTGACTATGAGGTTAAAGTGCAGACTTTCAGCTTTAATTGAATGGTTTTTACATCCATATCGGGTGAACCGTGTAGCAATTGTAGCTCTTTTTATACATAGCCCCCCCCCCCCCCCCCCCTCTCCATTTTAGGGGATGAAAAGTCATCATATTCAATATGTGGTTGCATATCCTTTGCATGCATTGACTTCCTGATGTCTGTGACCCAACAACATCTAAAGACTCTTGATATCTTATTTTCTGGTACTCTTACAAGCGGTACTATAACCTCTCTGCATTTGAATGGTTTTCTATGGGAATTGGGGGCGGGGGTGACTAGATTAAGCTGTAAATTACACAAGAATAGTATGGAACACATGGTTGGCTAAATGGCTGTAAGTCATCAAGGGTCTGCGATATCAAACAAACCTCAAACCATCACTCTGCTGCCAGATATGCAGTAGATATGGATGGATCACTTGAAGGGTTGACTTATTTTTCCATAGAGTTCAATAGGAAATTGAGTCAGGAGAAACAACCCTTAAAGTGATTTTTTAATTGAACTTCCTAGTCTTTTTTTGTTGCCCCTGTCTCTTTTTTTTTTTTTTGGAACGTGTTGCAGGCATCAAATTCGGAATTACCATATATTTACAAAAAGGTCAAACTTTAAATGCCTTTTCATTGTACTGTTTTAAATTAATTATATGTGAAAGAGAATTTACAAATCACTGCTTTCTGCTTTTATGTGCATTTTAGATACTGTCCCAACTTTTTTGGGAATTGGGGTTTGTAGTATTGTACTGTTAATTATTAAATTCACAACTACGGGAAGTGCATTAGCGAAAGCAGTCTGTTATCCTTTGAATTACATGGTCAAACAATCTAAATAGGGTTGACATCTTATCACTGATTCTAAGGGGACACAGCCAAGGGAATATGATATTCCCCTTGTTACTTTGACAAGTCATTATTATTATTTTTTACATTTATGTTAATAAACTATTCTCTGAACCATGGACTGTAGACTTGTCTTCATATTACAATGGATTTATCAGGTTAATGTGGTGGATATGCTACTTTATTTCAGGATAGATGGTACAGAGCAGAGCCATAATTACCAGTAGGCTACCTACAGTACTATTTATCCTGTGCTTAACAAAATCCTAATATTGAAAGGGTAGTTGCTATGGTTACCATAATATAGTTACCAGCGAAAA
Source organism: Ilyophis sp. 1 JC-2022 (assembly GCA_022702515.1). Lineage (NCBI taxonomy): Eukaryota > Metazoa > Chordata > Actinopteri > Anguilliformes > Synaphobranchidae > Ilyophis > Ilyophis sp. 1 JC-2022. The sequence goes on from CM040403.1 coordinate 105,640,111, forward strand.
GTTTTTCAATAGAAAAAATAAATATTCTTTGGCAAATAAGAATAGCCTATATTTAAATAAATAGATGTTCTGAGATACATATTCTTACTGTGGATTCACCTGAAAAAATACCTGAACCCCCCACTGGTCATATTTGGTCCCTCCCAATGTTGAATACATGGTTACAGCCTTGATAGATTTTATTAAATGCAATGTGAAAATCTCAAATCTTTAATTTCTTTGACTACATTGCACAATGCTTTTGATTGGGTCTGAGTAGCAAGCATTGAAAAAGAAGATTGCACGCTCTCTTTCCTCCTTAGTTTATATTACAGAATGCAACAGACATTTCGGCACTACATGTCTTCCTCAGGGTTTGCTTCTGTGGTGTAGAATGAAAATACGGTGCATATTATTTCATAGGTGACAGGTGCAACGAAGTAGTACAGCACATCACAATCCTACATTACTAGATACCAGAAAGTTTAACAGTTTTGAAATATGCTATAATAAAAGTAATTTCATCAGTTGCAAAACATTATAAAACAATGGCATACAGTTAAATATCTTTTAGGTCATAGGGCCTGATTTACTAAGTCTTTTAGCATGTGCAAAACCTTTTAGCACACGCAAAACTATTACAACAACCAATGGTTGGTGCAAACCCAATATCATCACCAATCATTGGTTATTGTTTTTGTGTGTGCTAAAAGGATTTGCACATGCTAAATGTCTTTGTAAATCAAGCCCTAAATGTATTATTTAGTAGTTCACTTTTCATTTACAATGTATGGCCCATAGTAACTACTCACCAACCAACACCAATTTACATGGTGAATGAGATTTTTACTTTGTGCTTCGACTGCAATTTGTTTGGTATTATCTGAATGTAGGCATCTGATCTATGTCAGAAAAGTGCATTCTGAGAAGACATTGTTTTGCTAAACCTGATTAGCAAACCTGAAACCTTGTTTAAAAACATTGTTTCTGATTATCCGCAATGCCTCTGCTTATAATGGGTAGTTTATTTCGGCCGGCAAGGAAAGTAGCTGACAGCAGGTTGTCTACAACCTTTTGATTATAGGCCTGCTAATTATATCACCATATTATGTAGCCTGAGTCATGTCATCAGTTTAATTTTAGATTTTGAAGAAACCTAAACCTTATGTTGACTGGATGTGAATACCAAAGTAAGCACATCCCTACGAGTTTAAGAAGTGAGTTTTAACAAGCGTTACTGCTCACATGTTGAAGTATTGCGCCTTTGATATTCAACATAATAATACGGCACTCCTGGAGTACTTTAGCAAAATATAGATCAACATATTAACAGTGTTAGCAGAGCTTGTTGCCTCTGGCTTTGTAGCGTTTCATTTTTTTTCTTGAGAAAAAGGCTGTAACACTAAAGAGTCTACGTCATGAAGGAAGTTCCTATCTTTCTGGAAGTTGATTTCTCTCAGACATTACCACATTGCTTTTCCCAGACTGCCCAATAGCCATCAGGGCCCCTTAGCAGTACTTTGTGTTTTATGGTAACTGAACATATGTGTAATTGCAGTAGTCAAGGGTAGATGATGCTTGGAGGGGACATGATTTTGGCTCAACAACAAAAGCCTAGGCGATAAATTTAAAGGGAAAAAGACTTGACTATTCACTGCATTCTACCGTTTCACATAAGGATAATAGTGCATTTCACTGCTCTTCTTTGACAGCAGTTAGCCTACAGGAGCAGAACGTCACCATAGCACTTAGTAACAGTTCATAACGCTGGAGCAAATTATTAGTATACATTTATAACTGACATAATACCAAACCAAAGGGGTTTATATTGGTTTCGGTCACCAACATTTTATTGATTTAATTACAGTTCTTGGTAGATGATGGATGGATCTGTCCTGGTAAGTAGAGGCAAGATGAAGGCCTGTACAGTTGAAACATTGGATTTCACAGTACTCCACAGAAGAGATTCAGTGCAGGTCCTTCAGAAAGAAAGTGCATTGTTTTGTTCAAAGAGAGGCCAGTTCGGAAGGTTTGTTTGTCTGCGTGTCAGTGTGTGTCAGTGAAGGGAATATTTGTTCTTGCTTTGTCACGCACTTGAATTGTCCGGCTCTGCGCTGACTGACTACAGTCTTAAGAGTGAAATGATGATGTTTATAGTACTTTGCTATGCTATACTTCCAACTTTAATCTCAAGTTGGTAGCAACACAGATTTTCAAGGCACAATTTGTCTTGGAAGTGGACAGGAAATATTCAAGTATAATACTAACTAGACACATAAAAGCACGCAACCAAATTTCTCAACAGAATAGCACTGGTGCTGTTCCTATTCAATATGAATGCTTGTTTAGGATGTTGAAATGGAAATGTAGGCAACCTTTTTAATGTGTGGTTATGCATGAGTATTATTTCATAGTGCTACATTTCAGCTTCATAGTAACAAGATGTTAAAGTAAAGTATGTTTCTACAAACCCACAATACAGACCCTGAATTAATGAAAGCAATAGGCAAGGGTCATGAACCACTGGTGAAAAGATATTGCTGTATTTTTTTGGAAATGCACTGCTCACGTGAGTTCATTTAACTCTTTCACTTGTATCTTTAAATATGTCATTCTGTAAAATTACAAGCTGTTTCTTCCTGAAAATGTATTTGCAAACACAGCGGTGACTCTGAAATGAAATGCCATCTAGGTTATGCAGTGAAACGTTTTATATGTTTAAAGGGAGTATTGTTGGAGTTAAAATGTACATTTTTTAAATAATATAATTAATCAATATTATCTATAATCCACAATTACTTACTAACACTTTAATTTAGTCTCTCTAACAAACTTTATTTAATCTCATTAACCTTTTTTGGGAGACCAAAATGTAACAAGTGATGATTTGTTAATGCTGAATGTAAACGGGAATGATGTGATATGAATGTTATAAATGTCCGGAGAGACTGCCCCCTCTGTGGGACTTTGAACAAGCTTATGGTTGCGTGTACTGACTCCCCTTCTGCAGGATAAAGAACACTGATTATTTACAGTTTCCGCCTTGTACCTTTTTCTAACAAACTCATGGGGCTCTATCTTGGTGATTGGTCTAAGCGCATGGCGTAAAGTGCATTTAGGGCGTGTCCAAGTCCACTTTTGCTATTTTAACGGCGTGTTTTTTGGGCGATAAGCACGGCGCAACGTGCAAATGGGCTGAACCTAGTCTCTTCATTAATTATAGGTGTGTCTTGGGCATGACATGCAATAAACCAATCAAAATGTCATATCCCATTCTTTTTAAAAGCCTGCTTTTCCACTTTGGCGGATTGCTTGATGGCGAAACAGACATGCTCATGCGTGTTTAGTGCGATCAAGGAATAGGCTAAATGGATCAATAGTCAATATTATTCGGACTAACCATTAGTTCCCGGTAACTCCCAACAGGGTTTTTATTCGACAAAATATATGCGGTTAAATTTTGTTAAAAGGACCTGCAACAGCTGAGAATAAGCTATCGATGGCTTCAGTCTCACCTTAGAAAACGCTGAATTAGTCTGCTTGTTCAACAAATTTCTTTTGATTATGCAATGAAAGTCTCAAACATCAATTCCATGAGGCTGTTCTCATGGAGTTCTCGAAGTTCAAGCTTCATCCGAAGTTCATTAGGCTACCTGCATAGTAATATTGATTAATAACATAGATACCGTTATTTTGCCTTAATGACTAAATACAATAAAGCTGTCAGGTTGGCAACCCATATGTTCACGCATATTTCTCCTTGTTTTATGATGTCCTGCTTCTGGAAATCTGACCAACCTGTTTTACTCGTAGCGTAATGCTTTAAAGCAATCCACTTTAAGACCATGAAACGTGCGACTTACAGCAGGGGAAACAGAGAACATGCAGCGCGCATGCAGAGAATGGAATTCAAATTAATTGTGTAATGTGCTGCAAATTTGTTTTTGTTTCTAATTGGACGCTAAGTTCTCTTCTCATTTTGTTCAGTTATGGAATAACGGGTGAAATCAGCTGGGTTTTAATAAGCTGAGAGTATGGAAACCTTGTCACTGTAATTAAAAAAAATATGAAGGATGAAGAATACTAAGGTTCAAATTCAGTTAACGTGACATTTATCTCTGTTGTTTAACCGTAGGCTATGGAAAAAGCCTTATGCACAGCGAATCATCTGTAACTTAGGCTATTTGAAAAACAATAAATGCAATATTCACTGGACAAGGCTTTGAACTTTTTTCAGTTAAAACTATTCTATTTACTTACAGGCTGTAGGCCGAGAGAGCTGTGTTGTAATAACATCTGAAGCGCATTTTCAGAACTCAAATGTTCGTCTATTGCAGTGCGCGAGTTTTCCATTGAATGAGAATTCACACATTAGGTGTAAATGACAATTCGCGCATTAGGCTTAATATAGGTGCTATCAGCAAATGGGAAGCCATTTTTAACGGATAGCCATTGTCCCGTAACAAAAGATTGTCCCCCCAGAAGATTACAGGAATTATTGGCAAATATAGGCTAAGTCATAGCTTGATCCAGGATAATTGTGAATAGTCTATAGCCTACATGTAACCTTACATGTACCATTGCACATCGCCTGGATGTTGATGAAGTGGACTGAACGGCATTCCCCTTCGCTGAGGGACAGGTAGCTATGTGGTTTTTGACCTATGGACCCTTTTATTATTATGCATTTTTTAATATAGCCTAGCCTACACAATAATATTTCATATTGTAATCTTGATATTTTTAGTCATGCGTGTGCACGCCCCTGTGTGTAACAGACAGGAGGGTGTACGCATGTTGTGCACACGCCTATGTAGACACACTTATATGCGCCGTTAAAATAACATGTAAACAATTGCGACATGACTTTAGACCAGCTTTTTGGTGGTTTAGCGCAAGCGCTTTCTGCTGGCTCAAGATAGCAATACGCCCAAAATAATCCTGGCCACTCCTCATCTTAAGACCAACACGCCCAGTTCACTTGTAATGGGCGCAAGAATACATGGTATTTAAACGACGTGAATGCAAGGCGTTATAATGAACCATGCGCCGGGTGTAAGATAGAAAAGACACTTGCGTTTGGGTTAGTGCCGCTTAGCGCCGGATGTAAGATAGGCCCCCTGGAGTCTAACGGCTCAGACTGACAAAACTATGTGGGTACGCTGTTTCTGAGGATTGGCAAGATAAAAACCAGTTTTGAGATGGTATCCAGTTGCATCACGTTTGGGGGTATGCCTGTACCGACTTTTACTCTTACGGAAAAGGCAATTTGAACGCTTTGTAGATATTGTCAAATAGACCAGAATAGAAGTGGTAACAATAAAGAAGCTTATCTTTATTTAGTATTTAGTATTTTTTACTAAATACATGCACTGCACTGTAATACAGTGTGGGGTTGTGAAGGGCAGTGGGGTGAGGACTTAATGACCCTTTCCTAAATTTGTCAGTTGGAGACCACTTCAAAATTCCCAATTGCTGTGCAGTTCCATGGTGAATGACACTCACAGGCTTTATGCCCTTTCTATGTATTAGTTGGCACAATATTGTATTTCACCAAGGTCAAATAGTGGGGAATGCAATTTCAAACGGCATATATATTCTCATGCAGTGTGAATATGAAACATCAATGGTTTGTTGTGACAGAAATTTGCTGTGAGCACTTCCACTCAAGTGGAATTGTCAGTCACCAACTCATGAAGTGGTGTAAAAAGCTTTTAAAGTATTTATTCAATTCTGATGTCACCCTCTGTAGGCTACAAAAAATTTAGTCTGTTCAGGTCGTCATAGGTCGTTAATTCACATACTACAATGAAAACACACCCTTTTGTTGCGCTGCTGATAAATACTCAGCTTTAACTAATTTCACTGAGCAAGTGGAACCTTATATGGCTGTCAGAACACGTAGATGTGACAATTCCTTTGTTAAGAGGTTTATATTTGAGAGCCCACAGTTACTAGCTGGTGAACCCCTCCAGCATGGCGAGTAGGAGTAGGACACAACTTGTTAGATGCAGTAACAAGGTGTCACAACATGTCAGCATTAATAAAAGGCCTATCTGTCATGGGTTAGCCAGTCTTTACATGCGGAGCAGGGTGAACGGGGGCTCTCACAAAGAGACCATTCTGCGTTAGGTAACGCAGCTGCAGCAACAGCAACACATACCAAGCTGTGGGTGCCAGTCATCTGCATCCCCCGTCAGGAAAAACAGCCACTTTCTGTTTGGCTCATTTCTAAGCTGTATATTCTCTATAAATCCATGTTTCTGGAAATAATAATGATAATTTTTTCAAATTAAGTCTACAATTTTGTACAGTTGATACAAAGTAGCAATTGTCCTATGCAAGGCATTCTTTTAAAAATGTGATTTAATGTTTTTGGCTCTTTGTCCTGACACAATAAAAAAGTCTGATAGAAATTCTGATTAGCTTTGTTTTTTTTATGATCCATCAGGACTTGCTTCAGGATGTAGAGGTTGATGTTTCTGAAGGAAAATCCCATCAACACAAGAAACCAAACTGCAGCACTGTTGATGAGGAAAACACATCCTGTTTGATTGCTAGGCTCCTAAAGTAAGGATTCCAGCTTTAAAAGAAGGATATGAGATTTTGATAATAATTATATTGAGATTGGAAGACTAATGGCTGTTCTACCAGACCTGTTGAAGGTGGATTTGTGGTTAGTGCAGTGGAATGCTGTAGGAGCTTCAAAGATAGCATGACACCAAGAGCAATCTCTCAGGGATAAGGTGATGCATTTTAATCAATCTGTTACAAACCACATCAAATAATAAGTCATGGAAATTGAGAATCAGCAGGACCAGCATTGCAAATAAAGCTGTGTATAAATAGGTGCGCTAAGTACAAAACCATAATGTTTTAAAACTATTGCAAGGGGGCCCTCTTGTGGAGATAGTGTGAACACATTCCCTGAGCCTGACATTTCACCAGATCAGCTTGGAACTGTCCATTTTGTAAACTTACAACAGCACCGAGTGGCATTACACTATAATCTTATTTCAGACTGACAAAACCTGTATCTGATAGATACTGTCTGTCAAGTCATTAGATCGACTCTTGACCCCCCTGGTGAAAGAATTGCACGCATTTGAGAAATTTCAGCTGAGGGCCCAGCGAGACAGATGTCAGTACAGAGCAGATAACTCCTGAATCCACAGGGATTGTAAGAGAGTGCTCCTTGGCTCTTAGCGTTGGAAAAAACAGGGCCGTGGAGAGCCAATCGAAGCCAGAGTGAATGGATTTTTCCTCAGAGTGCAGCTCTTGGATGCAGTTAAGTGTGAGTGCTGAACAGAATACCACCCATGGGAGCAGCGGTGTCAGCAGACAGCTCGTCAGATGTTTCCTGGCTGGTGCTGCGCCATTGTGTTATTGTTGACATCACTGAAATTAAGGACAAAGAGCGCATCATATCTTGAAAATTTTATCATTTATCATCTTCATTTATGAATTGAATCAAAGCATTTGGTTATCATGTGTTTTTTATGCTTTGCCTTAAGTGATTTTTTTTCTGCTGGTGTCTCTCTGTATCTTATTATGACCAACTTACTATTATTTAGTAACTCTCATATTTTTTTAAGGTGAACTTTTATATGTTAAGCATGTATAAAGCTGAATGTAGATTCAATGATATTGTAAAATCCCAGTACAGTATACTTTATTAGAATTGCATTCCATGCTGACATGTTTTTCATAAAGTGGCCACTAGAGGATACTGTTGGTCTCTTTTCAAAATGTGTTGCTTGAATTGGTGTCTATCATTATTATTATAAGCGAAATGCAGGCATATTGCAAAATAACTTTTTTATATACTGTACCGTACTGAACTTTATCTATTTTAATAGACGAGTAAAACATATAATTTAATTGCTGCCCTTAGGAACATGCTTTTCAGTAGATGTATACCAGGCTGATCAAAGTGAGCTGCAAGACATTGGACAGAGGGAATCAAGCCCTTTGCCAGATGCAGTACTGGCATTAATATTTCACCACAAAGTAAGCGGTTTTCAAGACACTAAGCGGGCAGGTGATGCTACCCACGTCTTTAAATAAACATTGTTGTATCTTCGGGAGGTGTTGCCTTTAGCAGGATATACAGCACCATTGAACATGATTTATTCTTTTGAAACAATACTCATCACATTGATGGTTGGAGATCTATTTGGGCTGCATATTGAACGGTTGCCTTCAGAATGTGCTGCCAGTTGCTTGAAGCAGTCTTCTCTCTACCCTGGATTATGGCTATAAATGAGCTTTCATTCCACAGCTCACACCAGACATTTTTTGAGCTGTAAATACTCAATGGTTGAGGCTCCCATTAATTCAGTTTTTTCTCCTCTCCTGTCTCTTTCTTGTAAAGGAGATCCTGCAAATTCTGCTGGCTGTGATGGTGCTAAAAATTCATTAAGACAGGGGAGACGGAGTCGATCGGTGGAGGGCTGTCTGGAGTCCTAACAGCCTGGCAGAAAATTCAGCCTGGGCCTTTGATCCGTCAACCCGTGAGATGCCCTCCCTCCCCAACGATGGAGGTGAGTATGACACTGCTCTGAAGGCCTGTCACAGAGGATTACTTAACGTGGATGTTACCGAGTCTGGAACCATGGTAAATTAGGTTGACAATGAATGACGGAAGACGGTCACCTCCAGCTCAGAAGAGCAGGGCTCTTTAGCCCATCCATTGCTGCTTCCCTGCAGAGTTGGTAAATAGGCTTTCTAACGGCTGTGTGAGTTTCTGCCTGAAACCCCCTCTGCTCATAATGTTGCTCCATGATCTCCCTGAATGTGGTGTGATTCCTACAGAGGATCAAGGAACATCCCCCGTGAACCTGCCATCTGCCCTGTCCTACCAGAATGGCGGGAAGAGGAAGGTCCGCACCAAGAAGAAGAAGGGATCCATCACAGCCAATGTCGCAGGAACCAAATATGAGATCGGTATGCAGTCCAAATCTATTTAAGTGGTGAACTGGGTTATTACCCTCTAGGCTAAAATGAAATAAAATGAAGTTAGAATATGAATAGAGTATGAAACAAAGAGCAGAATTAATTGTCCACCATTTTTAAAGCCTGGAGCACAGTCGGCCGTTTTACAGGCTTCTAGAAAACTTTTGTGCTAAGAGTTTGTTCATTTCTGTGTTACATAAAAGTTGGTCAACAACATATGTGGTCACCATTTGATTACTGTATTAGAGAAAGGGTGTTTTGTAAAGTAACTATCGCTGTGCACTTTAAGCCTTCTCACCCCAAGCTTAAAAATAAACCACATAAGAAACTTAAGTCTTGTCTTTCGTGTAAAACATTTCATTTAATCACTGACACTAATATAAGGAACTATTTTATCATATAACCTCCTGAGACCTGGCTGTATTTTTAGCGTCTCGGATTTTAAAAAAAGCATGTTGCAGCGAAATATTAGCTAAAATATTATTGAATGTTTCTTGTAATGAAGGTTTCAGCATAGGAGAATATTTGGTTTCTGAGATTAAGACCTCAGACTAGGGGACATCAATGAATGACCAGACTTTAGGATATATAACTCCAAATCTATTATAGTACATATTTTCAATTCAAACCAATAAAATGTAGTTTAACTGTAGAATCAGGGTTTTTTCTAACAAAGGGCTGGACCTTCATTGTTGACTTCAAAAGGACATGAGTGAGTGATAATTTACATTGGCAGTGAATTTTAAAATGGAGGGTGTAAAATGGCTGAATAAGCCTTCCTTAAGTATAAATTGCGCGATGGTATCTCAAGGGGTGAACCGCAATATAGCAGAATGTGTAGTCAGCAACTTAGACAAATAGTTTTAAAAAGGTTTTGAGAAGTGAAAATAGTTGCATTTAATCCAGCTGTCATCCAATGCATTATGTAGAACACGGTTAATGTAGCCTTTCTGTATTTAAACATCAGATAGCAGTGGTTGAGAAAACACAGGCTAAACACACACAAGTGAGTTTTCAGTGAGTTTTCATCTTGTGAATCAACAATTCACATGAAAGTCAAAACTTTTGTGAAAAATATGGTAAATTGTTTAGTTAGCTTTTGTCAGACTAATTAGGTGTATGCTTGCAAAATGGCGTGAAACATTTAATTTTAGTCTGATTGCTGCCACCATTGGAAACATAAAAAAGGCAATTCCACAGCATTAGGTATGGCATCTCATCGTTTTCAACGACATTCAAGAAATTAATTAATACCTTATTTGTCGTTAGGGCATATGAATTTTTTATTAGACAATGAATAATGAATAGTTATTGGATTAATGTCTAAATGCATGGGCCACCTGTCTCTCATACTTTCATCTTTCACTGGGTTGTAAATGCATTACGGTGCATTAATTGATCTTTTTGAAAACGTGTTATAACGCGTTGCAGCCCTCTCACTGATACTGCATGTTGCTTTGAGCAGCAGATGAGGTCTGAAACTGATACCTTACTGTACAGATGCATAAATGTATATAGTATAGAATAGTGAGATCAAATACATTCTTATATAAGGTAGCTTCATTTACTTTTCTGTTATTTCAAAATTAAATTTAATGTGTGTGTGTACACATTTAAACACGTACACACACACACACACACACACGTTTATAAATTAGCATTTTGAGTACCGTACTCTTCACTCAGTTTTAGTAATTGAGAAGCATTTGATTGTATCTTGGTATGTCACGCTTACCTATTGTGTTAAATACATTTTTATGTAAAGGAGTGGATTTACATTTCAATGCAAATACACTGTATTCAGTCTCTCAATATAAGTGGCCCTTTAATATATAAAAAAAAATCAGCGAAAAAATGTTTTTCCACCATATGTAGTAATGTTTCTCACTCAAACTCATAATGTGCTGTCCGTGTTTTGCAAATGAATGTTTAATGATGAATGATCAGTAAGTAGGGCTCTTGTTCTTCAGTGCGCATAGTGATCGGGGAAATGGCTTTCCTGAAAACCAGAGACGAGGATGAAACGGCCAATCTCATCTGGAACGACTCTGCCGTGCAGCACGAGAAAATCGCTGAGCTCAGGAACTATCAGGTACTACACATCTATTTACATTTGTGACCCTCTTTGCACAATTACACAATGCGTTATTTAGAGGCAGGGAGGGTTGTTTTAAAGCCATATCTTCTCTCCTCAGCTTTACGTTGTAGCAGGCCAGACAGAATAGGGCGTAGTATTATGTACGTGTAATGATATTCCATGCACTCTAGGTGGTGTTGAGACATAAGCTTGTATGGGTGACATGGCCTGAAACATGGGTTGTGCCAAACGTTCAGAAGCCTGTATTTAAGGTAGCTGTAATAAAACATTTCTACTTCGTAGTACAGAACAATGCACCAAACAAAGAATTATGGGTGCCAGCGTGTGACAGAGAACAAATGCCTGCCAGACAAACTCTTGATCTTGTCTCATGCTGTGCTTAACATCCTTTTTACTCATACAAAAACAAAGCAATAAAACATAAAAAACGCCCTCATGATCCGAATCCCAAGCAAGGGCGCGGACAAGAGTTGTAATTGCGTTTGAGTGTTTGCCAAACGCCTGCTGGCGGATCCGAAGATAAGCACCACCTGAGGACAGGTTAACCGTACGTCGAGCGGGACTGTGATCCAGGGGTCTGAGCACCCGCTGGTGCTCGTGGCCGGGTAATGTGAGGTGAGCTGGGCTGCATTGTGAAAGTCACACAAGGTGAGGGCCTCCGCTGCACGCGTGAGGGGGGGGGAAAGCAGTGTGAGGCGTGCCTGCTGTGACTGGAAGTTCCTCCTGCCTCGCCCTCTGCACTGCACTGCGTCCCCATCCATCCCCAGCCCAGAAAGCAGAGTGTCCCAGAGCCGCCTCTCTCCCTCAGCACAGCGCCGTAGGCGTCCAGCGTAACACCGGCCATGCCACTCCGCCGCCCGTCCGGTTACTGTAAAGCGGCTGATTCCTTCTGACCCGGGAAGTAATAGCAAGAAATTTTCCATTTCATACAAATTACCTGCGGCTTTCATCTGTGCTTCAGATAAGTCTGTGACATCATAAATGAACTGCATAGAAATGTCAAAGAAAGTGCTGTTCTGTGTTATTTATTATTCCCCCCCCAAGCCTTCTCTATTGTCACCCTTCCAAAAAGCAGCCTCAATACTCACCCATGTAATGTTATTGTCGTAGGTTAAATGAGGTGGCATTTAAAGTTTCTGAATATGTCAAATTAATGCAGTCGCCCAAAGTTGAGATAATTGAACCGTAATCTTGATGTATTGAGTGGAATTAGAATCTAGATCCTTTTCACCCCTAGCAGTTTATCAAAGAGCCTGTTGCACGCCCACCTCTTTCCACATTTGAAGAGCAAACCTTTTTTTTTTTAACGTGTTGGTAAGGAAAGAGTAGACAGTTTTTCCAACTACTTGTCGAGAGTTCTGAAATGAAACATCAGTTTTGATGTCTCTATTCTCCCTATTCTCAGGGCTCTCATCTGCCTTGTCAGGGCTTGGCATCAATTCTTCTCTCTTCGGCTATTTCATTTATGCAGGACAGTAAGGATCGATTAAATCATTACTCAGTCAGTGGGAGTGTAGTTTTGCAAAGAAAATAGATGGAGCAGGAGCTCTGGCTGATGATCACCTCAGGTTAAGATTATAAAATGGCCAAACAGCATAATACATTTCAATAGCAGCATGCACTTAGAAATGGATCCTAAGAATTCCGTTTTAAAAACACATTTCATCATTCTGGAAGTTATGGGTCTGTTAATAAAATGATATATGTAAATTTCTATATCTATGCATGCATTGGTGTGTGTGTATATATATATATTTAAAATTTATTTATTTATTTTTTGTACTAAATGCACATGCAATTATCTTTCCCAAACTTGCTTTTGGGCTTAGTAAATCACATTACACATGCTTAAAGTAATCTATTTGCATGACCTCCTCCCACTATTTTTCAAAATAACAAAATAACATTGGGACGCCCAATTTTGCATATTCCATTCAGGCTAACCCGCAAAAACAAAAAAATCTATGTATCTTCTTTTTAACACACACAGTCCTCTTTACACCTCATTAGTTGATCACCTTGGATGATTTCTTTGCGTGGTAATAGTTTTCCATTTGTACAAGCAAAACTTTAGAAAATCGACCTCTAAATCTTTTAGGCGAGAAAGCAATACACGTCCACTGTGTCTGAGCTTCTGTTACTTTGTTTCAGTAATATGTAGAGCAATTTTTCTTACCCTTGGAAAACAAACCAAGGCTTTACCTTACGGAAGAGACCAGGATAATGCCTGTCGTCGAAGGGGTTGAAGAACAGTAACCATTTTGTTTTTGGGCTTATGTTCAAAAAAGGTGCTGCTAGAGAATGTGTTAAGAGACCTCTTAGCAACATCTTAGAAAGATAAAATGGCTACTCACTATGGCTATGCCGTGAAATGAGAAAATGTAACATTTTGTCAACTCCGTAAAACGTCAACTCAGTCAGATATTGTATCTATTCTGGCTTCGCACTCACTTCTCTTAGTTTTTTCAGTTTCTATTTTCAATTAAGTTATTATTATATACTATTAAAACATTAATAAATAGTTTTTTTTTTTTGCGAAATATATATTTTTTCATGGAAATCATGTGAATTTTAAAAAGTGAGCTTTGCTGGTGACAGTCGCATTCAATCATAAAATCAAATCGGCAGTGTTGAATAGTGACTCAGTAGTGCTACTGTATGTCAAGTCTGGCCCAGTCAGAGTCCTCGTATGTTGGATCACTAAGTACCTATTGTTTGAAATGGATCTCTTACAGTGTGCTTCCAGGATGATGTATTTTTAGTTTAATGAAGTAAAGAGAAAGGGAAACTCCTGAGTTATAATGACTCATTTTGAAACAGGGTTTGTTTCAATAGCATGAATATAATTACTTAGATGTTTTGTTATTGTTGGGGAATTACGTGTGTTTGTGTACTATTGTCAACTCCGTCAGTTGGCTGTCAACTCTGTCAGTGAAAAGTCACCTCCATCAGATGTGTATTTTATGTTATTTTTGTGAAGAATATGTTCATAATGATTTAAAAAATGTGTTTATATCAATAAGAAAGTTGCTATGGTACACCTAATGTGTGTTATAAATGATATTATATGTAATTTATCACAAATACAAAGTACATTATCAACAGACATTGTAAGTGGGCAACATTATAATGTATATAATTTATTTCTTGAATAAAAAGATATCACACTTTTTGATTATACAGCTAGTAAAGTAATCAAGTATTTAATACTCCAAAATGCATGAAACATTTATTTTATATTTTATAACACTAAATGATTTATTTGTGTGCCTGATGGAGTTGAGAATTCAAGTCCTCAGCTATTTAAGAAAAAACTTAATCACTGGAAAATGGCTCCTTTTTCAGGGTTTAATAGCCAAGACTTTGATCTATCAAAATATATCTTCTCAGTATAATTGAGAGGTAAAAAACAAAACCAAAAAAAAACAGGTTTTGTCCCAATTCTCAACACGCAGTATATATATATATACACGCACGCACGCACGCACACACACACACACACACACACACACATATATATATATATATAAGTATATAAATAATTAGTTTTTCACCCTAATGCTTTACACACACTGTCTTTCAGCATGATGGTAAGAGTTCTTGAGGGTCTCAGAATCCTAATTACTACAGTCTCATTCGGATAATTGTGAATTCCTTTCACAGTCTGTAAAATGCATGTTCTTTCTTTCCCACTGATTTACTTGGAAAGTTTGCTGTCAAGCTGCAGTTCATATGAGCCTAATTAACGGCGCTGTTCAGCCTCATTTGGTCAAAGAATACAGAAACCCAGGTTTCTTTCTTTTTTTTTTCTTCTTTTTTTTTTTTTTGTTGCATTCAAAGCAATTCATTCATCTGTCACTGGCTACAATTGCAGGAGCTCCGGAGCAGAACCAATTACTTTGCCCCTAGGAGTAGAAATTGATCGGCTTTTTTCTTTTTAAATTAAAAACGATGTGGTAAACTAAATAAGGGTTAAGAAAGGTCTCGCAGTCACCTTTTGTTTTGAGTCCATAATTGGGCATAAATGTCAGAACATTGTAATCTAACTTCAGGCTTTGTGCTTTTACGTTGCGTTTTCAAAATGTATTTATTTATTTATTTTCTGCGGTGGAGAAGGAATGACTTAATAGGTTTAACAATATTATCATTCTTTTATTTCTCACTACAGAGAATTAACCATTTCCCGGGAATGGGTGAGATCTGCCGGAAAGACTGCCTGGCAAGGAACATGGCCAAGTAAGCCGTCCTTGTGTACAGATTATGGGCGAGTTGTATCAAAGGCTTTGTTGGGATTGTTTTTGGCAAATAAAGCAGCAGTTGGGTTGTGTCACCGCTGGTGCCGCTCTGATGATCCCCTTTCCTTGTGCGCAGAATGATAAAGAGTCAGCCTCAGGAGTACAGCTTCAGTCCCAAAACCTGGATCTTCCCTGCGGAGTACACCCAGTTCCAGAACTACGTGAAGGAGCTGCGCAGGAAACGCAAGCAGAAGACATTCATCGTGAAGCCCGCCAACGGAGCCATGGGTCACGGGTAGGTCATGGGTAGAGGCGTCCGTCCGTGGCGTCGCTCGTGAGTGACTGCGCCGCCGTCCCTGCCGTGAACGATGGCCGTGACACGACCATCTACGAGAATAATGTGCCGGGGCTAAATTGAGTAATTCTGTGGTAAGACTAAAGCCATTCTTACACTAGACCTCATTTTCATTTTCCCCACTCCATAAATCCACAGCAAGGACGCCGTCATGGGCAGCCCATTCCCTGAAGGTCTTGGCTCGTCATTATTGAGTCCCCTTATCGGGCGCCATGGAGACCTGGCCAGACTATAAATAGGATGTGCCGCCGTGTGCCGTTATGTTACTATTCCGTCTTTACTAGAAAGGATCCCGGCGAATTCCAGCCAAAGTCTGTTAGCATTTCAGGTCAAGCATCGCCAAAAGCACTGATCTAACAAAATCGTTTTCTGGAGGTTTTCATTTTAGCAGGGGACAGACAAAACATTATTTCAGTTTACAGGCCAGTGACTGATCAGATGGCATTAACAGCGGAGCATTTTGAAAGGCCCTGCAAGCAAAATAAATTTAGAAACAGCACAGATGCTGTTCAGTATGCAACTACGGTATATCTATTTGTCTAACTTGCAATTTGCCATAACTGTATTAACATGTGATTTATGAAAATGATGTCCATGGATTAATATCTTAGAACAGTGCCAGGTTGTAGGGGAGTCTGAGCAAGCCATTTTTCCTATGAAGAGCCACTGAGCTCAGCAGAAAGGAGGTTCCTGTTTTTGAGGTTGTGTATAGATGGGGTTGTTCCAACAATCAAACTGTAGTGCTGCAGGTTTGAATGCTTTGTTTAGAATTGAGGCAAATAGATGAGAGTATATGAGCACTATGGTACTATAAGCTGCTATTTATCAAAGAACGAAAGTCTCTATAGCCTGAATTATTCCAGTGCGTTTAGAAACTGAATGAAGATTTAAGAAGAGTTTAGTCTAGGCTTTTGTAGGAGGGTGAGAGATTAAATTTGAGAACTCGTACCATGATGCAGGAAATTAAGTTACATCTTCCTCCGTAATTTGTTTTCAGTCTGAAAACAAAATGAAGGTATTGTTTGTGTCTGAAATGAAGCTTGTTAAAAAGCATTGGGTTTAAATACAAGATCCCCAATGGTGCCAAATTAAACAGCCGCTTTAAGTGGGTTTTGATTACCTGACATTAGTGCTCATCAATCATGTCCTGTAATTTACTGCTATAGCTACAAAGATTATTAACCCTGTCTGGACCTTCTATACATTCAAATAAATACACACAACTCAACCATTGACAATTTTTTTGGTGTTCAGTTTTGAGGCAGCAGACTGAATATAATCATTTCTACCGTGGGGATGGGGGTCATAACTGCTGCAAGTAGCTGGTTATTGAGAAAACTAATTTTCCCAATTTACATCACATCATATCAATTCATTATTCATTCAGTCTTTAGTCCTCTCTCTTGGCAATACACATGTATTTAAGCTTTTATTTTAGTGGAATTGTCATTCAGTAACTAAACATCTAAGACAGATGGTTAAATCATCTGGAATTTAAGACAATTACAGTTAGTTATAGCGCAGGGGAACTGGGCTTTGTGCTCACTGGGTGAATCCTGTCTCACTGGGAGATGTGTTGTGTGCTTGAGAATTTTTGAAGTTCAGTCTGCGTGGGTAATTTAATCTTTGGCTCGTCTATCAAATCTTCTGTTTATTTTTTAGTATTTGGTTAATTTCACCCAGTGGAAAAATACGGTAGGCACAATACATTTAAAACATTTTTTAAAAGTTATTTAAAAACATACACTTGTAGAATATAATAAACAAATATAATATTTTTAAATATATACTGTATACTTTTAAAAATCAATGTCATCTTTTGGGTCAGAGCTACCAATCTACTAATATACTACCTTCACCAAAACATCAGGAACTGAACAACTACATTTAATAGCCTTTACCTGAATTTACATGCAGCTTATACCATATTGAAATATACCTTTAAGTATTTTTAGCATTTCCTGAATTGTAGTGTCAACTCATGATTTGGTTGAACATGCTTGTCCAATAGGAGTACCAGAGAGTGAACCACATTTATTCTGAGAATTGATCTTTATTACCTTCAGTCTCCGTTCTCTTGATATTACATTTTTCTACGTTCTCACTCAAATCAAATGATGCGTATTCTAATTGAAAAGAAAACAACCAAAAGCCAAATGCAGGTATTTGTAAAGTACTCCGACAGTGTTAACCCAGAAAAGAGCCTTCTTGGAGTGTTTGTAATCCACACTTGCCCTTCTGCTTATTTTCCCTTTCTGAATACCTGTGACAAGAGGCTGAAGCAAAGTAATTTTTTCAGCAGCAGAAAATTACCTGCTTGTCTGCTCTTATTACCCTGTACATAGTGAGAAACCCCATAGAAAAGCTTCAAATGTAGTTGTTTTCAGGAAACGGGAGGTAGCTGTGGGGGCCCATATTACCGTGTTAGTCTCTGTGGTTCGGATTTCATTGAATTATTCCAGCAGCACTTGTGCGCACATTGACTGATGAAAGACGGGCCGCTCATGTTCCCCTGCAGGATCTCCTTGATCAGAAACTGCGAGAAGCTTCCAGCTCAAGATCACTTCATCGTCCAGGAGTACCTCGACAAGCCCTTCCTGATGGAAGGCTACAAGTTTGACCTGAGGATCTACATCCTGGTCACTTCCTGTGACCCCCTTCGCATCTTCCTGTACAATGATGGTCTGGTGAGGATGGGCACAGAGAAGTACCACGCGCCCAACGAGTCCAACCTGGTGAGGGAGCGCAAAGCGGCAGATGTCTCATTAAAGACTGGTCCCCAAAGGGCCGTGGCACCTGCTGTGGCCCAGTTTGTCACATGCTCCAGATTCTCTTACACACACCACCTGATATTTGAGAATGATGCGTGACAGAGTGAGATTAATGAAGGATCACATAGAGCCCGACTACCAGCATAAGGTATCAGATGGCAAAGGGTATCCATGTGAGGCCCAGATTTCAGAGGAAGTGTGGTTGGGCTTCTGCACGTCTGTTGTAAATACTGTTCAAGCTGCTCTATTTTTGTCAAAGACTAACGAGTCAAAACAACAGTTTCAAAAAAAAAAAAAAAAAATTTATAAATAAAAAAGTGTGTTCGAGGGAGGAGAAAAGTTAATTATCTTTAGTGGTTATGAGGATTTCATGCAGGTGTAGAGACAGATGTTAATTTGACAGAATTTCCATTTCAGTGTTTGACCTTGTTTCCTCTCAGAATCAACTGTACATGCACCTGACAAACTACTCTGTGAACAAACACAATGAAAACTTTGAAAGGGATGAGACGGCGGACAAGGGCAGCAAGAGATCCATTGGCTGGTTCACCGAGTTTCTCCGCACCAACGATCATGATGTGGCCAAATTTTGGGGCGATGTCTCAGTAAGTACACCAGGCGCATTCAACAGCAACAGGTGTCGCAAAGGTGCGTAGAGTTCTCCTGAAAACATCAATACCACTGTTGCATTAGATTAGACCTTTCAAACATGTACCTATGATTTAATGGCTGCCATAAATGATATATCCATCACATTTTTGTACAAATATGAATTACATGTGTTCTTAATTATATGCAAGTCAGCTAAAGTATTAATCATATTCAGTTTATAATGTTCAATGTGTAATAAGCAGCGCTTATCCCAATCATGTGGTATGTCTGCTTGCCGTTTTTCTGCCTCTTTAACCTAAGCCTGAAGCCAGTAAATGAAGCCTTAACACATGAGAAATACGGTGGTTCAGGTATTGTCATTTTAACTTCACTGAACCACAACCCTACTGTGGTAGTTTAACTCCTGTAGAAAGGGACCTCTGAGTGGGTCAGTAGTATTGGGCTACACCAAACACGCACTCAAACACACGCACACAAACAAAGGCGCAAACAAACAAATGCACGCATGCACACACACGCACACACACACACACACAAACGCATCCCCTCCTGTTTGTGGACACCTGTGGGTCCAGGCCTGCCCAGCTCCGCGGGGCTGCCAGAGCGGGCCTGCACTTCCTACTCCCTACAGGATGCCAGCTCCTCTCTTCCCTCCCTCCCTCCCCTGCTGTGTGCCGGTGATACCGACAAACCTGTCTGCTCTCTCCGGGGGGACTCCGTCCACCCCAGTGCTGATAAGGGAATTCACTGACAGTTTCAGGCCACCAGCACATGCATTTCAACGCTGTGCCTTCAGGATAAGGCCCGACAGAGTCAGTGGAAAACATCCCCATCACACAGTAAAAACCTCCATTACTCCGTTATTCAATTTGCACGCCGCCTGTTTGCTGTTTTGCGCATCCCGAATTGAGTCAGGGTCACCAGTGAACAGCTCACGGGAGACATTCCGTCCCGGCAATGAAGTGGTGTGAGAGGGAAGGAGGCAAACAAACACAGTGACGGCGCGTAGTGTGTAGTACACAGGGCATTGACCTGAGGTGCTCTTCCGCAGGAGCTGGTGGTGAAGACCCTAATCGTGGCCGAGCCTCATGTCCTTCATGCCTATCGCATGTGCCGCCCCGGCCAGCCACCAGGGAGCGACAGTGTCTGCTTTGAGGTTTTGGGATTCGATATCATTCTGGACCGCAAGCTGAAGCCATGGCTTCTAGAGGTGTGTAGTGGGAAGGGGAGGGCTGTGCTATTGATGCCTATTGATGCTTATGTATGATGGCATTCTGTCATTAATAGTAATTGCAGGGTACACAGCAGGACCAACAATCCATTTAGACAAACCTAATGGAAGTTTTTTGCATGTGTTGTGAACTTGATAATGTGGATTGTGCACTTGTGCATAGTGATTATGCACTTAAGCATCTGTGTGCTATTTTAAGCATATCTGTTATGACTTAGGTTTTATTTTTTGTAAACCTGGATTTGTGTCCCTTTGCTGTCCCTCTATATGCTGTAGTTTCACTTCACAGTGGTCATTGTTCAAAGCCTAATGCCCTAATGTGTAAACTTTACCAAGGCAGTTTCACAGGTTATTCGCTGAAAAGCTAATACTCTGTGTATGGACTAGTAAGTTAGGTCAGTAGTTCGGGTGACCGAATCTAGTTGAAGTATTGGAAATATTTCTGATTGATAACTCTGCAAGAGAATGTAATTGAAGTGTTAAAACATCACCCTGTTATAGGCCTTGGAGACTGATCAGGATGCATCACAGGGATAGGCGGTGTCAGTAGTGGGGATTTATATGCCGATTTTGTTGATATAAATATCAAATGTAGTGAGTATATGTGTGCGGCCATAAATTAAGGTCATATGGTTGAGGAAAAAAATTGTGGGTTATATTGGCCCTTAAGCGTCTTCTAATTTTTCCTGTGACAAGTGCCGTCACTGATGTACCCTGAGATTAAGAATGTCAGTCAGAAATGCAGGTTCACCAACCAATCGGTGACTAGAATTCAAGCCTTACATCTGTCTGTGCAGTTGCCATTTGTAGGGAGATCCAGGCCAGGTTTTCCATCTCTCTAGACCAATGCAGCCAGTGAAAGCCTGACCTAAATCTTTAAACCCAAAGTGCTGGGTGTTAGTTTTTTTTATTATTTCACCCCTTTTTTGGTCTTTTTTTCCAACCATAAACTGAGCAGAGGATGTTGGATTCCTTTGGGACAACTCTTTGTTTTCGCCATCGCACAAAAGAAAATCTGTTTAAAAGCCGTCGACTTAAATAGAGTGTTTGTCTGCATTTCTGCCCCGTCATTGCAGAACGCCTCTCGCATTACTGTCTAGTTTTTGTGGTTGAGTGACAAAAGGACACAAAGTGAGACGTGCTCAGTGACTACTGCAGCCTCTGCTCGCGAGCACAGAGCCCTGCACGCGAGAGGGTGCAAACAGCCGTGGACGCAGCTGTTACACTCCACCGATAATGATCCCCACCGTGCACTGCATGCCCGCCATAACTCTCATCAATTAACATCCTCACAAGTTCCACACGGTGAAGCAGCTTCTTTTTCACGCTACATTTACAGCAACAACCGTTTACTTCCAAAATTCAAGCGATTAGTTTGGAGACATTTCTAAGCAAACTGCATGTTGTCTTGAGTGTACACAGCAAAGGCCGACAACTGTTCGTTTGTTTGCTTAGCAGGTGTCTGCCTTTGTGTACTTTGTGTTGCATTCAGCGTTCATTCCTAAACCTGTTATTGCCTGCTTCGCTTGCAGTACTCAAATCTATTACTCCATTGTTTCAAATACAGTGCCTCAAATGATAATCCGTACAGGTATATTTTACCTGCATTTAAAATCGCTTAAGTTCCTATTTTTTCCATCTTAAATTTTCAGAACGTTTAAATATTTTGAAACAGACATTTAAATATTTTTTTCCATGTTTTGTCGAAATGTCTGTCTCACGTATGCCCTGTCTAAATGTTTGCAATTGTAGACTAAATATCTCAGGTTACCTTGTGTCACCACAGATAAAACGGAAGCCTTGGTTCCAGGGATTGCCTCTCATACGTCCAGCATTGCCATTCATCGTTTTTTTTCTGCCTGTTTACCCGGACAACTACGTCAGTGACAGGCAAACTTAATGAGCAAACAAACCTTTAGTCCAAATAAATTCTGAACCTCTATCCGACATGTAGATGGTATCGTCAAAAAGAAAATGTCAAATACAATTCTGTTCTTGCGCGGGGTGCATTTCAAGAAAAGGCCGTGATTGCACTTTACATCCTGTAATTATGTTGGAAAGTCACTATCGTTTTGACAAGGTATTCACATTTGTGTAGTGCGGCAAACAACACTGATTAGGGACAGACCGAGAGGTAGCTGAGCACACTGCGGCTTGGCCAATTCCAAATGAGCAGACAAAAGAGAATCAGCAGAGCTTCAGAAATATTGAGGATAAAATGTCACCGTATGTGGACCTGGATGAACGTACACCTGCTAAAAAAAAAACGCCAAACGTTATTTCAAGGACTATCAAAAGAGAGCTCGGAGAAACGAAAGGCAAGCGAAGCCATCAGGCGGACAGATTGTGTTGAGAAGAGAAAGAGACGGCCTTTGTGTGATTCTTATCTTAATTCCCTCGGTTTTCAACATAGGTTTTTACCTCCCATTGACATTTAAAACATTGCGGCTAAACAGAAAGACACAAAAACGGTGTAACTCTAGAAACCTCGTTCCCATTACCCCGTCTGGCCATTAGAAAAAGCCCATCTGCATCTTTCCGACATTTCATTCGCTGTTGTTTTGCGCTCAGTGGCTGGTCTGACTGTGGTTTGCTAATTGCAGTACAGCCAGCTGATCTGAAAGGTTACTGCTGGGCAGCAAGTACTGGGAGTTCAAAAAGTATCACCGAATAAGCTTTTGTCCATTAATAAAATATCTTGGTACAACACTGGCATTATTGCCCCCAGGTTTCCCTTCTAATTTTTCACAAGTCTTTCCAGGAACTGGTCACACTGGAGTTGTTAAGCTGGCATGACAAATAATGTAAGAGCAGCCCACAGAAAAAATATTCAATGCGCACAGCAAGTGAAAAAGAGAGCGCGCATGCAAACGGCCCCCTTAAATGATACGGCATGTCGCTCCTGCTGGAATCTGACTGCAAGATTATTTATTGTTTTATGAATTTGTGGTAGGTTCCTGGCCAGCACAGCTAGCCTGTGGACCACTTGTGGCGTTCAGGCTCATTAAAGCAGGGTTTACTTCTTGTTTGTGGGGTTTACAAAAATACAGCTGGTTTTATAAATAAGAGGAACAAGTGTTTGCAGCGTATGGGATAATTAGTGTCCTGGAAGGTCCCAGTAAGGCCAGCTATCGCCTGCTCTCTCTCAAAAGACGGCCCTGCTTGTTAGAGAGCCACTGCGAGCAGGACCCTGGTGTGTTGATCGTGCTGCAGGCTTTCTGTTCAGGGCACTCAGAAACACGTGTGGCCTTTCTGATCTTACAGCATCAAACCCGACCTTTCCTTTCGATAGGAGGAGCTGGGAGGGGCCTAATTCCTGCCGCACATGCAAAAAAAAATCAAAAAAATGTTATTAAACGTGAATCTGAAAAGCGGTGCAAGAAAACCTGTGTTTTGCTTTCTTGTCCAGTGCTGTGCGAGCTGTTGTCTCACACTGCAATTACATTCAAAAAGGATGTTGGTTTTCTCCAAATTGAGGTGAAGTTATTAGGTTTTGTATGTTGGAAGCTGTGGCCTAATTGCCATCCCTCCGGGGAGAGCACGTAGTGATTGGCAACTAATGAGGCAAGCGTGGGTCAGGCATGCTTGGGGTGTTTCTCGGGACGGTGACAGCTCAGACTGCACCCCGCGGTGGTCGAGCCACTTTCCTCTCCCCCGATTGTTTCAAGATGAGTTTGTTTGTCCTTTCCTGAAAGCCAACACAAGCCAGACTTCCTTTCTTCCCTCGCAATGAATGGAAATGATCTGCACCAGCAAGCGTAAACAAACAGACTCTTTTCATGGCTCGCTCAGACACACTTGTGATCTTTGGGCTTCTCTTCAGCATCGTGACGGCCATTTCCCCTCGTTGCCGTGCGCTGCTCTGAAAGGGAAAGTTAACCCCCCCCCCCAGCTGAAGAACAGTCATATTGAAAGAGCCCTTAAAAATGTCCTTGGGTAATTGTGTTTTTGCATTAAGGACATAAAAGTGTACAGTTGTATAACAGTACGAAACGGCGTTCTGCGTGTAACCCTGATGGAGAGGCAGTGGCGTGGAGTTCAATTAACTTTGCTGTGCTGCATGTAAAACATTGTAGCAGTAATCCAGGAAAATGAAAAAGATCCTTTTGAAGGATGTATGAATTGCTGAATATAAATTCTTAATGCTTTCATTATTCCACCTTTTAATATCATATTTTAATTCTGACATCAGCGTTGATATTATCAATTTAAGTCTGCTGCATGAATAAGTAACTAAACCAGGAAATATATCTGAGGGAATATAGAAAAGAAAAGTCTTTGCTTTGTTTTCCTAATATTCATGGCGAGTTCACATGGTATGATTATATGCTACATGCTTTGTGACCAGTAGAACTGTTAATACTTTTATTTATTACATATTTATTTTTTATTGTTCATTAAAAAAGTGGATATATTTTGTCTTCACCTAATTGTAATGCTATTGTATATATTACAATTTATTTTTAAAGAATTTTAGGCGTTGTGAAAAATGAACATTAAATGCACTGACATTCTGTAGCTGTATTGGACATGCTCTGAGCAGCCTTGTATATAGCTCTAGATGGCAGTGTTCCCCTTTTGTGAACAGCTATGGATTTCAAATAGGCTTGTTTAAAAAGAATCATTACAATGATCTATGCGTCTGTCTATCTCTACCTATCTATATCTGTGTAAATCTACGTTATGTTTGTTTTACCTCGCCGTCTCACTGAAAAAACACCAAATTGGGAATTTGTAAGTCTACATTGAGTGACAGTGGAAAACACACCCTGCTATTTGGCCATTTATCTTGAAGTAGAGCAGGCAGCAATCCTGAAAGTCAGTGTGTCGTGGCCTTGACCATATCAGTGTGTGCAGAAGCCATTCCAGACTGGCTTAACAGGTGACCTTAAAAGTGTTTGTTTGAGAACTCACTGTAGCGTGCATTGCACAGAATCAGAGTATTGAGTTTCCGCAGCGCCGCTGGCCTCTACGAATGCAACAAAAGAACAAAACGGAGGTTGAAGGCAAACTGAAAGCAGCGCTTTAATTTTCTAAGTGACCGCCTGTATTGCCTGGCTTTTTCCCTCCGTTTTGCAACGCTGCTTTTTCAGGCAGTTGGGCTCTGTGGTCAGTTATCGGTTTTTCAGGAAACTGTATTTGTCTGCGCTAATGTTTCTGTGATAAGCCGCCGAGGTCTTATGGAGGCGATTAATCATTCATGTAGATTTGGGTGGACGTATTATGCTTAAACAGAATTAATAATTCTGTTTCGTTCTACGAGTTCAAAATGGCAGGCATTGAATTTTATAGATCATTGATTCATAGCCATCGCTCATTGTTTTTCCACCCATGTCTAATATATTGAATAGTCACATTCTTCAGGTCTGGAAGCTTAATAGATTTCTCTTTTGTTTCTTTACCGTTCCTTAACTGAAAAATTTTGATGTGAAAATGCATCGCTTGCACGATTTTGCAGTTTTACTTTAAGGGCAGTAATTGAGATCATTAGACCACAAGCACATCAAAGCAAATTGAAACCAAATGGGTAATCCATTTTTGTGGAATGGTACACTGAAAGCGAATGAGGGGTTGAATCCCACAAGTGGTTATGGAAATGTTGACAGGTTATTTATGCATCAAAGCCATGGAGATCCAGGTGCA
Source organism: Ilyophis sp. 1 JC-2022 (assembly GCA_022702515.1). NCBI lineage: Eukaryota > Metazoa > Chordata > Actinopteri > Anguilliformes > Synaphobranchidae > Ilyophis > Ilyophis sp. 1 JC-2022. The sequence continues at coordinate 105,665,990 of CM040403.1, forward strand.
GAACAATCCTTGAGTGTATTGCTGGTGCTCCACGGATCTGCTCTTTCTCCACGAACTAAGGCTGTCATTTGGGGAGAGTTAGAAAGGGAGTGGGAGAGGAAATATTGGCAAGGTAAATTCACAAAATGACTATTGTTTTTTTTTGTTTTTTTGATTTGTTGTCGTCCTTGTTTCCCCTGTTGTCGCGCGTATTTAGAAAAGACAGATTTAGGCTGGGAATCAAAACCAAACTTTCATCTTTTCATCTGACGTTTTTATTGAATGCCTCTTTATATGCCGAGTCTTTAAGCCCCTGCCAGAGACACTTAAGGAAATCACTACCGGGTTTTAAAGGCTACAGGGGTTCATTAGCCTCAGACTGGCCTGACTTCCTCAATGAGAAAGGGCCTGGTATACTGCCAGTCTTATTCCTTTCGGGGTGACAGATTGACACTACAAATCACAGTGAAAAATTAGGAAAAAGGAGAAAAATGTAACCAGGATTAAGCAGAGAAATGGCATTGTCCATAGTCCAGTGTACTTTTCCCTGTTAATTATGTTTGAAGGGAATGTAAATTAGAATTGCGATTTTCAAATTTTTTTGTCAAGTGGTGGGAAGAGGGGCTACATTTGAGACTCTGAGTGTAAATGTACTCCTTCCATTTACGAAGCCCATTAAATTAAAAAAGAAAACCTTCTGTTAAATGGCTGACGCTATAAATCTCAGGGGCTCCAGTGTTGTAGAACTTGATGAGCTTTCTTTGTTGTTTTGTGAAACCGGCCATCTGCAAGGGTAGCTTTCTGTGGGTAATGTTGCACCGCTCAAAGCTGAGGACAGAAGCTGCTAGAGTTACGGTCAGTACAGTAAATTCATTGATTTAGCACACTGTTGCAGTTTCCCAGTTTTTTTTCACCCCGCGCTCAGTTGTGATGTAAATATTATCTTACAGCTTGCTTCTAAGCCTCACACACATCAGTAACCACCTTTGTGATGGGGATTAACATCCAGCCGGGGTAGATTTACCCAGAGCCCAGAGAGGATTTGTGTGTCTCCCCCTGCAGCAGTGCTTCACAGGAGCGTGGGGCCAGGCTGCTCATTTCCAACTGCTCCAACCGTCGAGCTTAATGACCAGGTCCAAATATCTCATGTACAAGGCATGTGATACGTCCCTGTGTGGTTTAACATCACGGCGAGAGTCCCAAGACCAGAAAAAGGCATTAATCACAAATAGTTTCCAAAAGTAACATTTGGACAAAAAGGAATGAATAATTTGTTGTTACAGACGTAAATATCCCCTTGCATTTGATTAATATTTTTTTTATGTTCTTGGTATGCACCCTATTTTGTATTAAACGTATGTTTATTTATTTAAAAAAAATTGTTTTGCAGTGGACAGTGTTGTTTGAGACCTTGTGTGAGGTCGACCAGACAGCAGTTTCCTTGAGCAAAATAAATGCATTTTTTTATGCAAGCATTTTAAAAGAAATGGAACACTTCTTAATGAGGATAGCAATGCATCATGTTGCTGAAACACCAAAGCAATAGAAAACAGGGGAAAGAAGGTTCTCGGCAGTGTTAAAATGCGTTATCTGAAAGCTCAAGGAGCTTTACCCGATACTTTAGCGGAGGCTCTGCTAGTTGTGGCAAGCAGTCATTTGAACTTGTTTTTAGATGGAAAGCAATTCAATCAGCATTCTCCTCAATATGCAAGTCCCTTTGTTGCGTTCAACAATCCCTGAACCATCTGGAAAAAAAAAAAAAAGATCTTCTCATCTGATGAATAATACCTTATACCCAGATTCACATCACTGACAACGCTACAAATTCATTATAAGAAAAGGCCTTTAGAAATTCCCTGACTGCCGCACACTTTGAGGAGAGTGTCAGTAACGCAACAGGATGGTGTTGGCAGCCCTCTCACTCACGCCAGACATGGGCGGTAATTTTCAGTCATGAGCGATAATATTGATATTCCCTGAGAGAGCAAAGATTACACTGTGAATCGGTCCAGAGGCTGTACTCCATAGTAGAGCAGGGGGCAGTAGCACACTGCAGATGGGGAGGGGCCCATCGCCTTCGCTGGCGTATTGAGACCGGCTCCCCGATCAGGTGACAGCTGCCCTTGTTCAGACAGGATGTGTGGCTTGGTGAGGTCAAAGGTCATGCAACAAGCCTCTTACGGCGCTCCCTCCAAACACGCTGCCCCTCACCCTCAAATCGGACAAAGGGAGCCTAGCTTCTGGCCTGTGTTGAAATGTGTTTTTTTTTTTCTGTGAAATAATATCTTTCAAATGTTTCATCCTAGATCAATCGGGCTCCGAGTTTTGGGACAGATCAGAAGATTGACTATGACGTTAAAAAGGGAGTCCTGCTCAATGCTTTAAAGCTGCTGAACATCAGGTACTGTAAGCTCTCCCAGAACAGAGCGTGTTGTGTGCGTGTCCCAATACTGCAGAGAACAACCAAGAGTTTAAAAAGAGCCAGATGAACTTGTATAGGGTCAGTGCATTTTTAACATTGCATATTTCACTGATCCTCTCATTTCATAACGAGAACCCTTTGATGTACGAGACCTATATTGTTCTCAGGTGCAAAACGCGCAAGAGAACATTTCGTAAATCTCAGACTGAGCGCTTATTTTAAAGGAAAAAGCCTTTAAACCCGGAATGCGAGTGGATGTTCCTCTCTGTGGCGAGGGAAGAACGCCGCGCTGGGTCAGCCCTGCGTTTGCCTGCGCTGCGTTTTGCCTGTGTGCTGCATGTGCGTCTTTGTGAGCCTCCAGGCTGCAAGGGACACTGAGGAGACGGCCATGCTGATTGATCATCACAGCTCAGATGGTGCTTCCATAGTCCACCACATGGCTAAATATAGACTAAACTAACACTGCGTTAGCACAAAGAAGTATTAATTGCAAGGTAGTATTTTGCATTATGCATTCCGCACTAAACGGTTTTAATTGAGCCACATTAATTACCAATTGGCCATTTGTTAATAAAAATGTAACAAAGAAAAAAAAGCAGCCTGTGGCTCATAAACTGACAAAATATAATATCAGTTTATAATCTAAAGCGCTGGGGCTTGCCCTCTACATAGAGATGGCTTTTTTTGAGGGGCTGAACAGGAGGGCATTCATTAGGCTTTCATTCTGTCCAATCACAGCGAAATCCTTACAATAAGTGTTGTAAAGGCAGAACATTAATTCCTGGGGCAAATCCAGGATGTTGTGTATAAAGCTGAGTCTCTCTGTAACCCTTGACTCTCAATCAAAAGAAAACCATGAAAGAGACTATCAATGTGTGTTTTTTTTTGTACTTTTCCTGCTCGGCATGCGAGAGCCCGCCGAGCTCGCCGCTCGCCACATTCGTCGTGACTTGGTGGTGCGCGCGGCAGGAGCGGAGCGTGTCTTCATTTCTCCCCTGGCTTTGTTTCCAGGGCGAGCGATAAGAGGCGGAACCTAGCGCAGCAGAAGGCGGAGGCTCAGCGCCGACTCTACGGACAGGGCTCCATGAAGAAGCTCTCGGCCGGTTCCACGGACTGGGAGAAGCAGAGGCACACGCTGGAGCGGAGGAAAGAGGAGCTGGTGCGCGCTAACCTTCAGCGGTAGCTCCGCGCGCATCCGTCTGTGTGACGCCGAGCGACCGCGTCAGTCAACGATATCACGTTTCATTATTTCTAGTTCTGGGTTGGGCAGGTCAAGGCCTGTCAAAGGCTCCGCTGTCTCTCTCGGTGTCTGGCGAGCCCGTCCTAGCTAAGCCATTTTATTATGTCTCTTCATTAGTCTTTTGATCAACCTGTGAATAATAAATGATTGTGTGACCGTTGGGTAGTTGCACATAAGTGGGCTTTAAAGAGTACACAGCAGAGTACAAGAAGGGGGTGAGAAAGTAGAACCAAGGCTGAATTTGGAACATTTACAACTGTTGAACTGAGATCAGACTGTGAAAATATAATTGGAGGTATCCTGCAGCTCTCCAGCAAATTGACCAGCTGACCTTTTCTCACTTATTGTATTTGATATATTAAAATCAAAAGCAGAGGGGCAAAAAATCCATATGAATTATGAATTCCCTTCTGGCATTAACAGACACAAGAGAGAGCATGTCTTCAATTGGAGTCTTTGTGCTCAGTCTTTAACTCAAGTCTTCATTATCAGGCTCTAATGGTGGGGAACGTGTCATCCTATGAATGTGTGATGGGCTGGATATTTATTTATTTATTTTTTTTAGTCCCGTATGTAATGGGAATGCACGCCTCTCTGCTTGCAGAAAGAACGGCTGGCTCAGGTCCGCAAGCAGATCTCCAGGGAGGAGCATGAAAACCGACATCTAGGGAACTACAGGTAAGAAGAGGCGCAGTGGAGCTCCCACGGGGCCCGCTTCTTGGTTCTACTTACATTTACAGGGTCATTTGTAGAGCGTTTTTGTCCCTGGAGAATAAATAACATTGAAAAGAATGTTAAGTCAGAGTAAGTAGGAGAGGGGAGAAGCTGAAGTGAAATGGGGGTGATGCCTGCGCTCTCTTGTCAGCAGCTCTGAATCGTGACTTCCTTCCTCTGCCTAAACACATCAGGGATGCTGCAGCAAAAACAAAAATGGGAAAAAACCCAAAACAAGCCGCCGCGCAGCCCCTCGCTCACGTTCCTCTGTCATTGATAAAGCCTTCAGAAGACCGAGGCAATCCATTTTTAATATTCACCTGTCAAAAGACCAGATGCCACTCGACGCTTTTCAGGTCTACCGGGGGGGGCGACGCCGCATACGCGCAAAATGCTATTTCGCATACTAAAATGCCCTCGCAGAGCTCTCAGTGATGCAACGGCTTGACAAGTGGCGTTAAGCCGCACGCCGTGCCGCGCGCATCGTTTTGAAAAGGGCCTGCGTGGATTGAGGACCATAAAGTCTTATGGTTCAAAGGCAATGTCCGGGTTTGATTTATGCACCCTTAAGAGAAGAGTCAATCTGCTAACTTGCCCCATCCATTCAGTTAAATACTCTTTGTAATGGGGAAATTGAGTTCAAAGAGAACCTCTGCATGTGGCCATTACAATACGTACCACTTATCTAATGTTTTATGAGTGATTTTGAAGACGGGCAGACTGATGTAATACTAGTACTTCAAAGCTGGATGATGAACGCAAAGGGAAACCATTGAAATGGGTCCATTTTTAGCTGATGTAATTGGTATTTCTAACATTGCTGCCTCGGAAAAAAAAACAACGATGAAAATGTGCTGAAACATTAAGAATTATATAAATGTAGGTCATTCACAGATTAAGCTACCATATGTTTAACACCAGAAAAAAAATCTAATCGTAGGACACGCTGTATAAATATTTGACCTTTTCCACACAGCTTTGCATTGCACATGTATATGTCCTAATGGACCGAAAGCCTTATCTTCAGATCTCAACCTAACTGAGGTTAATCCCACGATTGTAGCGCTTCGGCCGTGTTTCTGATTGCACTGCACTCATACTGAAGATCTTGGGTCTGTACAGACACACACAATATCTATCACACCAATCTACTTGCACCCAGGGCAGTTCACGTATGCAAAAGCAGTTGTTCATTCAGCCTTGCAGTTATTGTTTGTTTAGATAACTGTCACCAATGTTGTTTTTATTCGATGGCAAAACTTGTATGAGGTAATTTGGTGATATACCATATACAGATAGCAACGGCAGTTCATGCTACTTTGGTCCCTTGGGCTGAAAGATAAACATAAGTCATATTTATTTAGTCTTGAGCCCAGAAAGAGGCTCCTGAGGTCTGGTGTGAGGACTAGTACATTAGTTAGTCCTCGGTCGGTGAAACATATTTCGGCCCACATATTTGTGATGGCAGTTACATTTATGTACAGCCGTTTATAGGAAAAGAGGCAATAGGGTTTGCTCACTTCCTGCTCGAATGAAAGTGAGGCTCGTGAAGTAACCATTTGAATATTTAACATGTATTTTTGCCTCTCCTCTTTCTCTCTTCTCACCGACAGACGTATTTACCCCCCAGATGACAAGCTGCTCTTGGAGAAGTATGAAAGCCTGCTCTCCGCTGCCTTTCAGACGTTTCTTGCCGGGCGAGCCGCCTCACTTCAAAAGGAAATGAATAATCCTCTGAAACGAATGAAGGCATGTACCTGAGACTCCTCTGGCTTTAGTGTTGAACAGCAGCACATACAGGCTGTATTTTTGTCCGTCCCGCTCCTTTTCTTCAGCTGAAAAACGAATGCTGCAAACACACTCGCGGTTCCACCTTGTATGCGTGGCTGCGTCCTTGTGCGTAGACAAGCGTTCATTGAATGCTGAAGGCTTGTTTTTTTCAAGAGCTCTAATGAAAGCAAACAAACTTCCCCTTTGTGCTCCAGAATTTTATACATATTGGGTCTTTCTCCCTCCCGTCATCGTCAGTGTCCTTTGGCTCAACTCCTTTCATTACCGTGCTGTGGATTTTGTGTAAAATGTCTGCGGGTTAAATTGAAGAGGATTCTCAAGGATAAGAACGCTGCCAGCGCATTGCATTTCAGGAAAGTTGCGAAGCCATGTGATGGCTGTGACTATTGAGGTGGAAAAGCAAAAATCAAGGGGAAAGGATTGTTTGTTTCTAATGCTGAAGGCTGTATGATTGTTTGGCAGGCGCTTACATATGGAGGGTGTTGCTAATGGAGAGCCGTAGCTCGAGCACAATGTTATCTCTGTTCCACTGAGAGAGATATGGCGTGTCTATATGTGATTCAGTGCGCCTGTAAAAGGTGACTTCTACTGAGGGGGATGACTGTTTGGGCTCGACAATAATCAGGAGATTACTGTGAGCCAGCGCTCCGTTAGCCTCTGACCTTTTCTCTGGCAGGACCAAGCTTGACATTAGCGCTCCAGCTGACCAAAAACAGCACAACCCTTTTAGACTGCCGCGACACTTCCGTAGGTAATCAAAAACAAATCTGTCCGTTTCAGATTGAAGGCCTGTGTATTTCATCTGCCTTTGAATGGCACCATCCCATTTATTCCTGCTTGTAGAGCTCCTGTAATGTCTGTTTTTTGATGGCTAAGGGGAAATTTGTTGGGCGTCTTTTACTCTCTCAGGAGGAAGATATCCTAGACCTCCTGGAGCAGTGCGAGCTGGATGATGAGAAACTCATGGGGAAATCGTCTAGGCAAAGAGGGCCTAAGGTAATACCAAGCTCCGCTTGGGCTGTCAGCTCTCCCACTTTATAACATACTTTGTCCGCCACGCACACACAGCTACAGTGAAAAGACGTGGTTTCCAACATCAGAGTCATTTCCAGAGGTTCTACATCTAAATCTAGTAAAAACCCAGGAGTTTAAGCAGTGTGAAATGTATTAAGTGCCAAAACGATACTGTCAAGGCAGTTTTAAAGTGTATTAAACCTCCACTAGGATAACTACATGTTCTACACCACGCCATTACTTCTGCTGAAATTAATTTGCGCTTGTCACTTTGGACTGTGTGGAGTGTAAGTTGATTTCTGTGGGCCTGCTGGACTTTGCTGAGTGCTCAGATGGATATATATATATTCCCAGGGGTGTATTATGAGCCATCTGGAAAGATCTGAGAAAGAAGAAACGAGGCAATTTAAATACAGTGGATTCATGCTTTTGCTGTCCTGTGCTACCTTGAGCAGCATCCGAGGGAAATGTTTGAGCGCTGTAGAAAAGCACACTCCCCCTCCGCGTCTTTCTATTGATGGTATAAGCATACGCCTGTGATCACATCCTGAGCGTGAATTGTGTAAAAGAAACCCAAGCCAAATTAGCTGATGAATAACAGATGCGAATGCTTTATTAATGCTAACAGTGTGTTGCTTCCAGGGTGCGAAATAGACATTCAATTCAATTAACTTTCCTGTTGAGGAAATTATAAATTCATGCTCGGAACCGGGCGCGGAGGATCGGGAGCCGTTTGGATTGAATTAACACGTCTCCCATCGTTGCATTAATCACAGCAAAGTCAACACCGTCCCCGTCGCGCCGTCCGCTTATCGGCGGCCTTTTGTCATTCCGTTCTCCTCAACGAGGTGAGGAGTGCTAATGGAGCAGGTCCGCTGACGCCTTGTCGCCTCCCCCCCCAGCCTCTGTCGTCCATGCCCGAGAGCACCCAGACGCCAAAGAGACTGAAGGACTGCAGCAGCGCGAGCAGCTGCAACAACAGCAGCTCCTCCGGCTCGGAGGACGAGGAGAAAGAGGACCTCCAGGAGAAGAAAGAGAAGAAGGTTTCATACGACCTGGGGGAGAACAAATACAAGCCATCGGAGCGCTCCAGTAAGGGCTCGCCCGCCTTCGCCGCACGCACCACACCTGTTAACAAGACGGTCTGGGAATCTCTTTACGACCAATCAGAGGCCCCTATTAGAACCGCCAGTGTTTCCAGGATGTTCCCCATTTCCTCCCTTTTTATATTAAAGTCTGTTATTTGAGATTCCTCCCCTGATGCATTCCAGATGACCACGAGGGCCCGTTAATTACAAAAACAAACTCTTTGTTACACACGCACACACACACACACACACACACACACACACACACACATCCTTGTGTGCCAAGAGGTAGACATCATACTGGGTCTGGCTCTGTCAGTTTGCACAACCTGAATTACAGGAGTACATCTGGATAATGTATTTGTTTACCTAATTAATACGGAAGACAGCAGAAATCGATCTTTTTTTTTTTTTTTTTTTTGTAATTAGAGGCAAGAAGGTTTGATGTTTCAGTACAACGGTGCTCTACTTTACCGGGTCACCCTGGCATGCAGTGGCTGGAAAGACCCTCTCGGCTCACATATACTGTACCTTTAATAAGCTTTTTGATGTGTTCCAGTCCAATGAGCTGGTGGCCAGAATGTCTCAGGCACTCTGCGCCTGCAGTGTGGGGAATATTCTATGAAGGTGAACGAAGAAACAAAAAAACACTTGCAGCTTACCTTGAAAAATAGTTCTGAAACTTGTAGTGGAGGGAGGGGGAGGGTTAGTTTGGCTTTCCTTCTGGCTCATAGACAATTTATATATTATTAACACAAGTAAGAGTTAATAGAGCTGCATGTTCTGAGGGTGTTGTAAATATTTCGGTGTTACCTACCACATTTGCTTATTGCATCCATGAAATGAGCAGTAGTTTTTTTTTTATTTCGACAAGTGACCTAGCCAGATATTTTTCGTTAGCTCCAGGATGAAGGACGAAAAGATAATTTGGCGGGATTTTGGGACTGTGTGGCAGTGACTTTGACTCCGCTCTCTTAGAGCCCATCTGGGGTGGACTAAGCTAAAGCTCTATAATACTCAATTTGGCAACTTCTCTCCCTTAAGGTTCACTAGTAGAACAGCAAACACTGGCCGATGGTCAAACTGGAGGGCATTCAATGTTGACCTGCTGGGTAATGTATGAGCTGGAGCTGACTTTCTAATCTGAACCATAGAGGGAACCGACTTGGCGGTCAGGGTAACACATGGTTTTGTGGTTTAGAAAAGTCTGTCGTCAAATATTTAATCAGGATTTTTACATCACAGCACAGTTAGACTGTTATTTAGCCATCAGTGTAAGGAAATCAGCGCAGCGTGAACGAGCTGCTAGGCTTTGTGCTTCATTGCTTATGTTGCCATTTCATTCTCTTGTCCTCTGCTCAAAGGCAGGGTACACTGGAAACCTCCAATCAAGTCTGTCAAAGCCGGACCCTCTGCCTCTCCGACGTTATCCGGCCCAATCCGGCGCTCGATCTCCTGCCCGCGGTCCATCTCCTCGTTGATGGCACAGTCGCCCACCGGCGAGCCGCGCGCACCTGCGGTGAAGCCCTCCACTCCCACCCTACGGCCCAACTCTGCCTCGCGGTCTCACTCCCTGAATCGCGGTGGCTCTGCCAATAGGGTACCCCACAGCAGCAGTCTGGGAACCATCCAGTCTAACATGGCAAGTCCATCAGGAATAATGGACACACACAGACGCACGCACCCACACATGGAGTGCCTCCTACATGTTTTTCTCTGGGAACATTTCTTCACTCTGAAAACTCAATTATTTCTTTTCTGCCATTCCTGCCCTGCCTTCTGCTTTCTGTAATTATCGTAAAAATTGTGCTCGTCCACAGACGAGGCATAAGCTGTATGCCATCAAAGCCGTCGCACAAATTTCCTCGTTATCCCAAAGAAAGACAGGCCACATTGTGCAGCATCACATTTCACTGTGATTCTCCAGACGGCGTCAGTTGCTTTTCAGACCGTTACCTCAGGAACTGAACAGGCCTGAATGATGGCCTCTCTTTGAAGTGCAGCCAGAGTCTTCGCTAATTGTTGCTGTTATTTTGTCTTGTTTCTGAGCTCCAAACAGAGGCAGCCTAGAAATAGGGTGAAACTGATGATGAAAAAAGAAAGCATGGGGAAAACCTCATACTAATTCATCTCTCCCCTCCCCCCACTGTGCTTGGTCAATGTTGCTGTGTTTTCAGGGAGAGTCCCTGCTGAACCTGAGAACGAAAGAACAGGAGGCGGAGCTCACGCGGCAGACCCTGGCTGCTCTGAACGAAATGAGGATCCGCTTCCCGGGGAAAAATGAGGAGGAGGCAGAGATGGTCTTGGATGACGTGAGTGTTTGGGTTTGATCTTCACATTCATCTCCCAACAGAAGCGACACCGTGTCCTCTCCCTTGGAACACCTCTTTACAGACACATTTATATTGGTAGCATAAGTTGCTTTTAAGAAAACTAATTATTGATGCGTCCAAGTGAAAATGAGCATGTGGAAAATTATCGCTTTGAAAGCTTCTTTTGTACTCTTTATTATTTATCATTTTTTTTGCAAAAATATGGTACAGTGTAGCCGACGGTCATGGGAAAATCTTTAAAACACTATTAAATGTGCAAATTAACAGAATATTACTGCATCAAATAGTGCAGAATCTACTGTGTAGTACTTGCTCGTAATTTCTTACATTGATTTTTTAAGAAGTCATGCCAAATTTTTCTTTTTAAGTAGAACGTTGAGATTTAATGCAGTCCAGCTGAAAACACCTCTTCGATTAAGCAAGTATCGTCGTGCTTTATCCTTTCCTAAGTGCTTAACATAATGCTGATCAGTACAATTAAGTCATTACTGTCCAAGTAGGTTAAAATGAATTATTTTGGTAATTACTGTGGGTTTAATTTACCTCTACATTAATTATCACTTGTTATTAGAACTTGTATGTTCTTAATGTACCATCATTTAAGTCTGTATGCTGTGTCCACTAGAGCTGTATAAAAGGAGATAATGCATGGCGCTGCTTTGTAGCATGGTAAATAAGTCTATAGTGGCCGAGAGCTCTTGAAAGAGAATGAAACTGAGAGATATGGAAGGCTTCAGTCATCGTAAGGTTTGCGGACCACCTCGTTCAGGATGAGCACTCTGCTTTTGAAAGGCGATGGCAATAAGGAATGTGGGGGAAAAAAACCTCATGCTGATCCAAAACATTGGCTGTATTGCATAGGACACGGCCTTTCTCTTTTCACTTTAAATATGGACTTTAATCACACTTCATGATCATGTTGCATAAAACCCCATTGAGAGCAGCAGCTAGTTTAAATATAAAGAAAACCAAAAAAACCTGAAGTGAGCTTTGACTTTTTTCTTCCAAGGTCTGATTTACGCTTTGACTAGATAGAAAAAAGTACTTCAGTCTGACATCATCCCCTAAAAATCCCAAAACTATAGAAGATTGGCAGCTTATTAGAGATAAAATGTATTTATCTTGGTACAGTCTGAGCAGAAATGTGCATTTATTTCTGTTTTAAGGACATATTTGGCAGGCAAGCCACTCTTCCGTGGTTCTCACTGCAAAGGCTGTTCCACTGACATTGAGTTTGTCTCGCTGGCACTTTACACAGTACAGAGCTGTTGAATGCTGTGGTAAATATATTCTGGAGATCAACAAGCAGATACATAGAACCTCCGAATGGAGAGGCGCAGAGAAATTGTATGAAACGTCTTTTTTATCTGCACATTTTTACATTTTGCAAAAAAAAATTCTTCCCATAGATACTTGATAACTGGAAATATCATAAACCAAAAGTGGCCTCCTATTGGTTGGTGAAGTTGGACGCCACAAAACAAAGGAAGGTAAGTTTCATGTTTTTACAGCTGAATTTTATGTTTCTTCAACCTCTAATTGACTCTGGGTATTTCAGATTTTTCCTTAATTGGGTTGTAAGATATTTTTGCAAGCGGAGGCTTTTGCTTTCATAATGACAAAAACATTGTGTTTACTTTGCTTAAAGGACCTCTTTGTAAATATGGAAACACATTTTCACTTGATTACTTTACATGAACAATTGAATAACCTCATTACATTATCATTAAATTATTTTACTGAAAGGTTCTTGCTGTGCGTGCAAGTAGATCTAAATGGGTCAGTTCTATTTCATTGTCATATTTAAAGGCAAGGCATAGTTACAATAGATAATTCTGGAATTTCCTCCAAAAAGGAAATATGAAGTTTGTATTTTCCAGATGTACGTCACGTTGAATCTTTACTGGATATGTTAGGACCAAGCAGACAGTCAGATAGTTAGGAGGATTTGCACCAAGTCACAGAGTATTGCATCAGGTTGTAGAGCTTTAATGAATGAACCTTGAGAGTAATTTGTTCTTTAGCAGCTAAAGCAGATTCAATCCAGTGATTCAATCCAGTTAGTTATTTTTCCCCCAGAATATTTATTCCATGTATGATGTGATGCATCGATTCCGTCTCATTGGGGTCAAAGTCTGTTATGAGCTGTACAGCCATTCATCAGTACGCTATGTTCAGAGTCTGTGATATAACGTGATTACGTTCATTAGAAATCTGAGCTATCGGGTGTCCATTCCTCCTCAATCTTATGCGGTTTGCAGAAACCACTTGGAATGTAGATGCTGATATAATGAAGCACAGACATATGGTGAAGCTTGCAGTGCCCCTCACACTGATTATGATAGGAGGCTGGTCAAACCTCTCCGAGAAAGTTTACTCTGTCCCACATGCAAGTTCATTAAATCTGGCATCTCTGTTGAATGGCATATCTCAGTAATTAGGGAAGAGGATTCAAAGGCCTAAACTATGGCCCCGAGCAAAAAAAAAAAGCATAGGAAAAGGGGAAAGAAAATCTTCAACTGACCAGGAACTTTTGACACAGCACGCCTGAGACTGACACTCGCCGCAATTACTTCTGCTCTCCTTTTTTCCCCCCGCTGCAGTAGGGCCTTGGTGCCTTTCTCACTATGTCTCCTACCCTGTTGTCCAATTCCACCTCGCGCACAGCCCGGATAATTATGACTGGCGCCTGAGCTGCCATGTGGAGGGACTGCGCGGCCGTGCCCGCCACAAAAATAATAATAAACCTAGCGAGAATGTATTCCCACCTTGATTCTTAATTAATCCATTGCCAGCTGCCTTTGTGTTTCTGTTTTTTTCTTTCTTTCCGCGAGCCGTCCACTGGCGCCTATTTAAAACCCTGATTTTCGATTTCTCTCTTCTTTTTTTTTCTCCCCCCTTTTTTTCACCCATTAATATTTTATGTGAAGGTCTTAGACATCGTTCGCACGAACTTGCGCTCGGTGCTGCAGAGGATCTGGAGGGAGCCTGACGTGGACAGTTTACATTTATACCGCCTTTTCAATCGTGTCTTTAACCGCCTGCTCTGGAGTCATGGCCAAGGGTTGTGGAACTGCTTCTCTAACTCTGGGTAGGTCCTGTCTCATTCCTTCTCTAAACAAGGCTGACACCCATGTTAAAAATGTTTCAGGGAAAAATAAGGCGCAGCTTCAGCCCGAGGTACGTATATACTCCAGTGCTACTTTCATACACCTTGTCCTTTGAGAGGCAGATGAATGAAACTCGTTCAGGATATGCCCCTTCCCTCTCCTAGCCCTGTTTTTCTTCTATTCTTCACTCTTCTCATGTCCGTTTTATTCAGCAACGGAGACGGCTAATCAAATCATGATACGACACAAGCCGATACTATTTGCCGTCAAATTGTGTGATATATATGTGTAAAGTTTGTGGGCAGGCAGCTTGAAGTCACCTAAGGTAGACTTGGTCATAGGAACTACAGGACTGGTGGGCCCCTTCTACTCTTGTTGGAAATGGATGAAAGCAGCCCGTTAAGGTGTGACCAGCCTAGAGAACAGGGGCATTGCAAAGCACTCCGTTAGCAACAGAAATGGTCTGCGTGAAACGCGTGTGATGTGACGTCAATTACATTTAAAACACTGCGCCGTTTAGACATGACTGACGAGTCACAAAGGTCGAGGACTCTTAACGGGCTTCTGCTTTGGCAATGTTAGTCGTTACAAAACCCTTTGAAGTATTTTGAGTCTTTTACAGCATCCATTTCTCTCTTAGTTATTTCAGCACTCCACATCACTATAGATGTTCACGTATGCATTAGCATAATCATATAATCTCACAAAGAAAACTATGTCGGCTGCTTTTTGTCCTGAAGCATATTTTTGTTAAAGTAAAGTCGCATCTTGTCTGTGCAGGGGGTTCCCAAGTTCTGTAGAGTTGGCCCCTGTACTTCGGTCTGTAATTGACAGATGGCCATGTTGCCCCCGCACGCCTGGCATTTCAGATCGGGTTTATTTCAGCTGATGAGGGTCTACATGCCAGGGGATTAACACCAGTCCTGAGCGCCACACGCTGCTTGCGTTTAATCAGACCAGGCTCCGGAGGAGGTAGGCAGCTGGCAGGAGAATAATTTCAATGTGAGTGCATTGTCATGCAGAGAAAGAGAGAAACCACATTTTAAGTGAGATTTGCAGTGTAATGTGAACTTAAGATCTTAAGTTTCGCATGAGTTACGGAACAGTTAAACTATCAAGACTTTAGTGGCTTCAACAAGGCCTTTTGATAGGACTGTACTTCTCTTCAAAACTGAGGGGAAAAGAAGAGAGAAGCCAATCTATTTTCTGGCGATCTGGGTTACAAAATGGCAGAAGGAAAGTAAGGGAGCGACAGCTGATGCTAAGTAACTGTAACGTGCTTGGTTTGTGGCGGTCGTGCTCACGCATGCTTGCGTGCTGCCCTGCAGGTCTTCGTGGGAGACCATATTCAGTAAGAGCAGCGAGGTGGTGTCGCCGCAGGAGCTGCAGTGCTGTCAGAGGCTGGTGCAGCTGTGCCGGGACTGCCTGCTCGTCGTGTATAAGTTTGTAGCCGACTCCCGGGGCTCCCTGACCGGCCTCAGCCCGGAGTGGGACGACACCAGGTAAGCGGCCTCCCAACTTGGGCGGGTTATTCTTAAAAAAAAAAAAAAAAAAGGTGCCCGCGAATTGCAGAAGGCCACGCAGGCAATGATCAAAGCGCTTTTCCGCAGTTCAGCATGAACGCGATGGGGGTGCTTTGAACAGGAGATAAAGACCCCTGGAGTGCCTGACTTTGGATAAGTGGTCAGGTTAGCATACCCCCTGGAACTAGATTAATCCGATTATAAAACAGATCAGACACACACACACACACACACACACACACACACACACACACACACACACACACACAAACTCACACATATTGCATTAATCTGTATATTTTTTGTTTGTTTGTTTATTTGTTTGTTTTGCTTACTTAACCCCCCCTCAAAGAGACTTCACAATATTTTTCTCCCCTTTTTTTTTCTTCTCTCTTTTCTTTCTTACAAGTTGCAAATGTAATAATAAAAAATAAAGTTGACCTCCCAAGAGGGGGGGGTGGTGGCGGGAAATAAAAAAAAAAAAAAAATAAATAAAAAATAAAAAAAAAACACAGATCAGCAGCAGACTGAATGACCTTATGGGAATTTGTATGCGTGCACAATGAGCATTACCCAACGCCATTCAATTTAAAAGCATCTAAGTAAAAACATTATCATAACAGCCTCGCAGGGTTCTTAGTGACATGTTGTGGGAATTTCTAACCACTAATTGTTAACAGAGGCTTAATTTAGTAGGAAATTAAAGTTAAAAGGTTTGAAATCTTTAATAGTACCACTGTGTCCCATATTCTTCCGTAACTTGTATGAATGGCAGAATATTTATGTCTGCTTTTCCATAGACCATGTACTGTAGTCTTTAATATAGATGTGGCCATTTGTCCTATAATGACAGGGCTGGTCATTATTGGGAAGTACTAAATGGAATGCTAATTTCTCCATCTATAACAATCTGTGATTTGCAAATCTCTTATACGGTGGCAGTCATTGAAAGGGTTTGTAGTTTAATGGTCTTTATTATTCATTAAAACAACTGTCTCTCTCATTCGCTCCTACCGCTGAACTGTGGTGAAGTTCGCCACTGGCTGCAGGATCTGCCTCTGCCAACGACTCGGTGGAATCAGCCCCTGCCACCTGGCTCCTCGAAGCAGGTTTTCAAAGAACCTTTTGCTCGATTTGGGAACACCCCCTTGTCTACGGCCAGCTCTGGCTGTGTTCCACCACCCCCCCCCACCCCACACACCGTTGTAGCACACTGTATATAGAGGACTCTTGACTGTGCGAGCACGCTCAGGGTGTCCTCTGGTCATCTTCCCTTGTCCTTCCACTGAAAGAGAACATCTCTCCATCGCTCTCTCCACACTTAGCTCACTCGACTGCACTGTACATCTCCCCTTCGCCTAATGTTTTTAATTACATGAAGCACTTGGGGGAAACGCTCCATCCCCTCAGCCCACCCACTTGTGGAACTGAACAAGAGTGAACTTTGTTATTTTTCCATTAAGGGCATATGCTTTGCCTTATTTGGAAAGTCGTGCCTGATTATGACGAGAGCACCATCTGCCTGTGACCCCTCTGCAGCCACTCATCACTCCACCCCGGCATGTGCCTGAACCCCCAAACTGCACCCGCGCGCCGGTCGTCCTCCATCACTGACACATGCTTCTCTCAGCTGCTCTGAAGTTCGCTGGAGAGGGACAGAGGGGGTGCACTGTAGGGCCTTTCATTTTCACAGACAATCCTGCTCTAGCTTAAGCACCACTCAGCTCGATTAGAGGTTCTTTTGTAATCGTGCAGGTCTCAGAACATGCTTTAGCTCAAGTTGAGTCTGAGCAAAACTGAAGTATACTGACACCTCCACAATAACTTTACCTGTCACAACTTCAATTACCATGTCAAATCTAGAATTTCTGGAAGGCTTGCAATGCATTTTTCATGTTTTTCCAAAGTACTATTTAAACATTTTTGAATGCATTTAAAAACATAAAAAGAAGCCTTGCCTATTGCCCAGATCCATACCATACACAATTAGATTCCAACACAAGATTAGCTGTCCCATATCAGTTTATTACATTATTGTTTTATGAAAGGTCTTTGTCCTGTTTAATGAAGAAGCAAATTCCATCAATATTATTACAGATTGTATGTGGCAGCTCCTCTTGGATGAAGACTTTGAAAAAGAAAGCCCGTAGGAGAAACTTGAGGATGTTGCATTGAGGTGAACGTAATGAGAGCAGCTTTCACACAGGCTTTTACTAAGAAACCACTGGTGCAAAGGGACTGGTCCTTGTGGGCTCCAAACCAGTAGGTTTTTTAAAATCTCTAGATGATTAAAAGACTAAGACCTGGGGAAAGGGTTACGTGGATCCAATTAAACATCATCCTGCAGCCCAACTTGAGTGATATAAATTCATAATAAGCTGCTTACTACTGTGCATACAGGATTTCTGAAAGACTGTGTAACAGAGATGAAGAGATGCCAACCCCCATATGCTTTAATAAGTTTGATGTATAAATGTGTGTAGATTTGATTTGTCACAATTTCATTGTCTTTGTTGACCATTTTCAACATGCTGTGGTGAAAATGGGTTTGGGGTGATGTGAAATACTACACCAACTCAACATCAAACTAGGCTGAACAACTCAAAGCTCTGTTAAAGACTCAGATAGCCCAAAGAATAATAACATTACAGTAGTAGACCGAACAGGAGGTCAGTTTTAGAAAAAATGGTAAATGCAAAACAAATTCCTTCAAAAGCAGGTTTGTACAATTTGATACATTAATCCAGCGCAATCCAGTTCTGTAAAGACACGCGGGTAAAAAAAAATGTTGCTTCTTTCCACCTTGTTCCCCAATGAATGGTCGAGACAAAGGTAGTCAAAGTACATTTTAAGAAGGCATTTGACAAGTACCTGTGGTTCACTTGAGCAGTTTCAAGGACATTGTACATGAACTAAATGAAGTTAATTTAAATATTGCCAACTCTCCTGGGTAGAGCTCTGTTGCAGATGACTTCTACGCAGTTCTTTTTTTGGTATACTTAAAAGAAGCAGGTCTGTTAATTTGTCAGGGAGACATTTTACAAGGAAGACGTGGACTCTATTACAGCACCCCAGAATTACTTTCAAGACCGTGCTGAATTATGCCGGTAACATGTATTTGCCTTTCAAGGAGTTCCACTTGAGTGTAAAACCCGTTGGAAGTTAGTTCACATTTATAGTTGGTTTATTGTACCATATTTTTTTACATGTGCATTGTTTACATAATATTTGTACCAGAAATAGGGTTTTCACCATTTTTCAAATCTTTATTTTTGAGGGCCGCCGCGGTGGTACAACGGTAAGAGCGCTGACTTTCAGTCAGCGCAGTTGTACTCCGAGGATCGGGGTTCGCGCCCCGGTCCTGCCATATCCGAGCGTGGCCGGTGCCCTGTGGAAGCGGCAATTGGCGGCCGCTTCCGGGTGCGGGGAGGGGCTCGGAGAGAATCGCTGCGCACGGACGACCCAGGGCGAGTTGGGGTCACGGTCAGGAGCTCGAGGAGCCGCGCCCTGTAGAGGACGTGGCGCCCTCCTTCCTACTACAAATACCGATTGACGGGGTTGTGTAGCAGTGGTTCTCAAGCGGTTGCTACATGGGGGGAATTGAATTAGAATAGGGGTTCAATTGGCTACCAAAATTGGGAGAAAAAGGGAAAAATCAGAAACTAATTTTTAAAAAATCTTTATTTTTGTGTTGTAATAACAAATCGAATTAGTACGAAAAGTGTCAATAGTTCAACGAGATCTCGATAGCCCACGTATCAGGGCGGATGTATGCTGTATGAGTATGCTGTACACCCTGTTCTCAGGATGGCTGTTTCTTTGTTCAGTGAGGATATGACAGAGTGCTGTGATTACTTGCTTTTTAAATTAATCAGCAGTGCTAAAATGAGGCGTGTGGCTTGGAGCGCTGTCCTTGAAGAGCTGTCTTTGTACAACTAGTGATAAAATATTTTGTGGTACAGTGATGGGGATAGTGGCCAACTTAGTGAAAAAGATAAAAACGTGAATAATGATTGTACCCTACAGTTCCGAGACTGGCTGGGACGGTGCCTTTTCTCAAATGCCAAAATTAAAATTCCAGTTCCTTTCTCAGACTGGCAAACATTTTCCCTGGATCTGCTGCCTTTTTGCTTTAATTAAGTCATACATGTATAAAATGTCTCTCTTTGAAGTCGGCTGCCAGGCTAAACTGGCCTTGGTGAGACACCTGACAACAGCAGAACGATCTGCTATTCTGGTCTTTTTCTGTGTAGGTCAGTAGCTGTCGTGTACCGTGAACCTATCTGTCCCTTTCTAGGGCTTAATTATCTAATCACTCGTCCACGGTCGAAAGGTGTGTCCCTGTACCATTTAGGGATTCAGACGCTTTTTATACCCACCACATAACCTTTAATCCCTCTCAACAAGCTTAGTCAATTTCTGCCATGAAAAGCTACTGAACACGGAGTTGAACATGGAATACGGCCGGGAGATAAAAGCAGAAACCTTACGAGGAACCGCCACTCGCAGCGGGAAAGTAGAAACCGCGACTCGCGACCATGGCTGCTATGGGCCGTTTCCCAGCTCTGTAGAATTGGCACATTTGTGTTCCAGGGATGCTGTGTCAGATTCCATCTCGGGGTTAATGTGGCCCGATCTCTTCATTCCACCTTTGTCTTTCACATCCCCTCATTGCTTCTCCTGTCCCATCCTCCCGTCTGTCCAGGTATCTGCTGCCAGTGACCTCCCAGTTCATTATGAAGTGGCCTTCCTCCAGCTTCGGACGCGTCTCCTCTGCAATGCCGCGCTCGCGCAGCCTGTTCACCACCAGGATGGGACAGTTCTGAGGAAAGGAAGGAAGGAGGGAGGGAGAGAGGAATGGAGGGATGGGTTTGGCTGCTATGGGCCGTTTCCCAGCTCTGTAGAATTGGCACATTTGTGTTCCCGGAGCCCTTCAACACTCAGGTGAGAAGGACTGGATCCTGCCCGTGTTAGTGGTTGTCCTGAACAAAAGCAAGACGGGACGGAACTGCGCAGCCCCGCCCACCTCATCGCCAAGCACTACCACATCAACTGCAGAAGTCTAACTTGTCCCAGATGCTCCGTCACAGTACTGTAAAAATGAAAGTTAAAAAAAGACAAACAAAAGTATTAATTTATTTTGAGATGTAACATATTCCACACAAATGTTATGTAGCTGGAATGACATTGCAGGTAATCCCCTGTCTGAGAAAACGGATGTAAATTGCTTATTTTTTGCTGTTGATGACAAATGCAAAATCATTTTGGTTCTTTTTTTTTTTTTTTTTTTCTTAAAAAAAAAAAAAGATTATGACATCATTAGATGCTATGGTCTTACTATTATATAGCTGCTTTTATGATTCATCTGCTCAGTGCAGCTTCAGTTCTGTACAGTGCAGTGAAACGTACAATATACGAGAACCCAAAAGGCTTTCAGAACCTTAAATATACGATCACAGCCTACACATCATCTGCTGAATAACTCGGCAGCTTAAAAGTCTCGCCTCAGTAATTCAGTTTATTGATTTTGAGTCCAAGACAGAATATTAGCATTGCCGTTAAGTGGAGATGGCAGTGTCCGCAAGGAAAACAATGAGGTTTTTTTTGATCTAACATTTAGTTGTTTAGTGTGCGGCTTCACATTAGGGAGCCAAAGGACACCTTAAAGGATGTTATGTTGAATATGCGCCTCGCAGTATGTTAAGGTGGGACTTGGAGTACTGCGGTTGTTTGCATTATTTCTTGCATGCATGAAAAACAGTCGCTGATTCCCGAACCCACACTGGATAAGAGCAACTGCTTATGGGAAATACTTGAATTATTTTGTGTTGCAATTGCATTAAGTAACCTAAGTTATTTTGTTGTTTTTAAATCCATGTATGTGTTGTCTTTTTGTGGTAATATCATGGGTTTCACGCACCTATTTACTGTATGAGGAAAATCATTCTTTAAGAAGATGGCTGCACTATATTTGGTCAGCGTACCCAGCTGTAACCAAAGTGCATTTTTCCTCTCTGAATGAAGCCAGTTATGCCATACAGTGTTTTAGCAGCTGTGTCCCATTTTTACTCCATCAGGTGTAAGTGCCAGTGCAAAACTGTGGTATGCCAATATGAAGCACAGCCACCAGTAATATGGTAATTGGCCATAATTAAGGTTAAAAATGTGCTTAATTACAGTAGATTCCTCTTAGTTTGTATTTATAATGTCCATATAATCATATCCTGCACATTAGTTATATTTGTACAGTGTAGGGACACTGTATTCAGTTTTCAAGTTATTTAATTTTAATGGTTGATGGCAAACCCCAAGGTAAAGTCAGTTTTAAAAGGTTCCTCCAAGTGGATTTGACCTTGCGCTACAAATATACTTTCGTTTACTACCCAATTGTGTCATTCAATGATGCCAAACATTTTATCTTGCCTGCATATATGTAGAGTACTGCTGTATATTTCCTTTGAGAATATGAATTTTAAGTTTACATAGCAATAAAATGCTTCAAACATTACCAAGGTTCTTTGACTTAATTGGATTTCTTCCATCAGATGACATGGAGGGGTGGTAGCGTAGAGGATTAGGGAACTGGGTTGTAACCAGGTGGATGCAGTTTTGAATCTCAGGTGGGCCACTGCTCTGTGCCCTCAAGCAAAGAACCCAAATTGCTTCTATAAATATTCACTGACATGCATGGGTGATATGCAAAATGTAAGATATGCAGTGCACCTCACCGGTGAAGGGTGTCTTCTAAGCGCATAGGAAATGTAGTACTATAGATTATCTAACTGCCAGTTTTTCTTTATAAGTTTAAATATGTTCCAAACGCTGAGCCCATTTGGGGTAATTCCCTCCCCTTGGACCCTGGGACTGAGGGTGACTATTTTCATTCTCTTTTTTTTGCAGTCTGTATTGCAGGCTCGCACATCCCTATCGCATGTTGCGTCTCCGATCCCAGCCTTGGAGAAGCGGTTCTCTGTCCTCCGCGCAGTCTGTCAGTTTGATGCAGGTCTCCACTGCGGCCTTGTCATGTCTTGTCCTGACCTGAAACGGTGGGAATGAAGGTGATTTCGGTGAGATTTCAGCGAGCCTTTATTTACACTCTGGGTGTCAGGATGGCGTCCGGCCACATGCCGGCCTCCCCTGCTCTCTCGGCTGGTGCTGCGGGGCCCTCCGCCCCCGCCTCCTTCCTCTCTGTCAGCAGCCAGAGTGTAGATCACGACCTTGAATTCCTCCTCAAACGCCTCCCGAAACTTGAAAATGAGTAGACTTTGGACCTTGAATTCTAAACCCCCCACACTCTCCAAAAATATCCTGACGTGTTTTTTTTAGTTGTTTTTTTTTTTTAGTGCCCGGTTGCACCTGCACTTGTCCAGCCAGAGCTGATCTGTCAGTGGGGTAGTTTGTGAGCAGCGAGGTCCCTGCGGTTGACCCACTTTTAATAAACACATAAGCTCACTGATGCCCATCCCCGCCCATCTGTGAAATATTCAGTGGAGCAGCGTGAGGCGGAAGCGGTCCAAACGCAGTAAACTACAACTGGGAAAAAACTCAAATTGGTGGCTGCTTTTTCAAGGTGGCTGTTTTTCTGGTGGTGGGGGTGGGGGGGAATTATGTCTGTCGAAACGAGGATGACTACTGCGGCTCTTCCAGTGTTCGCCATTCTGACAGACTTTAAACTCTTTGTTGTTGCGAGTCTTGGCACAGTCAAAGGGGAAGAATACGGTATTTATTTGGTGAATGTGTTTTTCGTAATATGCAGATAACTCTGAATGGGAATAAGTGGCAATACAGGCCCTGGCAGACCTGGCGGAACAACAAATGATTTCATTTGTAGACATGAGCAGTTTTGTACGTGAGCTGAGGGAGGAGAAGGCGGAGTGTGACTTCCTTCATCACATTATCAGAGTCAGACATTTACAGCATCTCTCTCTCAGCTGGAGTCTGCCCTACAAGCTCTAGATAACAGACAAAATACTAGATATATGTTCTACTGCCTTCACAGACCTTTACGAGTCTCATATTTCCATTTGTATGACAATTGAAGGGTCCCCTCCTTTCTATCCTCGAGGCTAAACTACACAACCCTTGCTCCTCCAAGCCCAGCAGGGGAAAAAATGAATTTCAGTGTAATTTAAAAGCCCGCTAGTATCTTTGTAAGGTCAGAAACCTTGTACAGGTGGGAAGATGCATCAACAGATTAAACCAGGTTTATCATTTGTTGAAGGAAAGCCTGGCCATCATGTATTAGGCTGTGGTATATTTTAATGGCCACGGTAACATGGTTAAATTATTTGCTTGGATGGATTGACCTGACCTTGCCAGTTCCCACTGAAAACCGACTGCGTGCCAGGGACCCAATGCACTGTCCCTGTCAAAGGCAGCACAGTGCAAAAAAACTGCTGCTCTGTGCCCGGGTTCAACACACAAAAAGCCACACGCACTTTGTTCAAACCACAGGGTGACAGTAAGCCCGGAGCCTGAACTCCCTACATAGCTCACATCCAAAGATACTCCCTTCAGCTCCCTTGGGCATTTGTAAGAAGGAGAATATAAAAATAGACCCGTTAATGTAATGCAGTTTCAATGAAAGTGAAACTTTAAAGACTGGGAAAAACCCGCTCCTAACAAGAGGCCAGCTGAGCGGGCTCTCCCTGGTTTCCTCTCTCCATATTATCACTTCTAACAACCCAAAGTGCAGGACCCACCGAGTGGTCTCCCCTCCCTCCCGCTCTTGTTACGCGCCTCTCATCCGCTCTTAAGGTGCGTGCTGTCAATCTGCGAAAGTGACTGAGGGGAAAGTGAGCCTCTGCCCAGGGATTCCCCCTCCTCGGCCCTTCTGGGGATTGAGACATCCATGCGGATATTATCAATACATCCCCTCCAGCCAGGCTCAGAGACATGAGACGGAGCTGCTCTGCCCATTAGTCGACTGCTGAGCGTTGGGACTCGGGAGCAGCTGTCTACGTGCTCCCGTGCCAGGAGCGCTCCGGCAGTCTGCGCTCACAGGAAGAGCGAAGAGATGCACCTAAACTCGCATGACTGCATGAAGGCTTTATTGTAGGTCTGCGGAGTCTATCACTCATCTTTTTTCCCCCCCTTCAGCTCAAGAAACCTGGGGGTCACTTTAGACTTCTCCTCATGTTCCTCTGAAGATAATGGCCTGTATTAATACAGTGTCTTTTATCCAATGTGTTTTTGTAAAGCCTATCCAACGTTGACGTGTAGGGCCAGAGGGATGAACAGAGCAGCCATTTTGTGTTCAGAATATTCAGTTGCAACAGAGAGGCAAGGACTTTAATTAGTCAGTCAAACTTGGGGGTGATTAGAGAGCCAGATTGAGATAGCTAGTCTGGGGACTCTGCAGTTGTCTTCCCAGCTGAAAATCAGAAATGTAGGTTAAGCTGTACTCAAAACTTGTTGAAGAGATTTCTGAGTTGCGACTGCTGTTCCAGAGAAATGCTCTGTGTAGAATTGTTAAGGATTTAAAAAATTCATAGCAGGTTCTGGTGTTCAGCTGTTATAATTCTCTATAGACACATGCACACACATTCTATTGTTGATTTTGTAAGTTTAAAAAAAAATTCTGCTTCTATATGTGTTTATACAGATCCATACTAAAACAAGGGTGCAGGCCCTTTGCACATCGGAATGCTATTAGTTATGTACTGAATTCATGTTTGCGCATAAATTTTCTGACTTAAAGATTATATTGGCTTGGTATTTTTGACCCCAGTCTTGCTCAAATCTCACCATCGAAACTAAAAAGAGTGTGAGCAGCA
This sequence comes from Ilyophis sp. 1 JC-2022, assembly GCA_022702515.1. Taxonomy (NCBI): domain Eukaryota; kingdom Metazoa; phylum Chordata; class Actinopteri; order Anguilliformes; family Synaphobranchidae; genus Ilyophis; species Ilyophis sp. 1 JC-2022. The sequence goes on from CM040403.1 coordinate 105,690,980, forward strand.
CAAATGTTTATTTTATATTTGACATTCAGGCATCAGGAATAATAGGCTAAGAATATTTGTATATTTTTGTATTTATAATTGCATATCTCATATTTTTCTTTTCTATCTCAGACACACCTTGTATGGTATGTATGTGTGTGGTTGTCTATTTCGTGCATGCAAGTGGTTGTGTGTATATGTGACAGAAAGTATCAACACTTAAACATACAAAACTTGGCACCTCATTCCCCTGGAGGGTGGATTGTAATTTTGTGATGAAATCATTGTCGGGAAATATGGCAATAAATATATAGAGATATAGAGAACCATCTTGCAGCTTCTTATCTTCTCACCACTTGATAAGTTGGAAGCAGAAGTATTTATGAGTATTCGCTTGCCTGAAGACAGATGCAGACCATTCCTATCTCCTTTTCCAAGTCATCCAAAAGTTCTACCTTTTCCCCCCTTTAAACTTTTTTCTGGGAAGATGCTGTTGAAATCTGGGATACTTGGCCCCGAGTGCGATACACATGCTTGAAGGACGTGTCTCTGCAGTGAATATTTTGCTGAATATGTACAAGCAGGCATGAGCTGTTGAAAACATGTCAGTTTCATCATGTTATTGACACTGTAACGTGGGAGGGTCTCCAAATATTTTTCAAATGTGTTCCAAGGTAAAGTGTAGTCAATTAGGTTTAGCACTGTATTTGCCGTTTCTGTGGTATGGCATTTCCATTCTATATCTCGGAGCAAACCTGTCCCAGACCTGCCTAAATAATTGAGTGACTGTTCCAGGGTCCTCAAGTTGAAATAATTGGGCCTCTTTCCTTTCTACTTTTACTTGAGGTATCTAAGTATTCTGTTGATCTGCAGACTTTTCCTTGAACTTCACTCCATCCAATATCATTAAGAAAATCCACTCTGAAACGGAAAAAACAAAATGAAAGCACTGTGACACCCCCACTGAGATCTGTGAAAGGTAAACAATATCTCACACTCCATTTATATTCCTCTCTCTTAGAGGATGGTATCTGCTGAGGAAATCATGCAGAAAACATTGAAGAGTGGTATGGATATAAGCGCTTGCATCCACAATTTAACACGGTGTAGTATCCGGGGGGGATGGGGACGGGGGGATGGTGGAGAGGCTTGGGGGACAAGGAGGGGGTTGGTGGTGGGAGGGGTGCGCAGAGAATCACATTCCTGCCATCCGTACAGCACCCTGAAGATCTTTGTTACATTACAAATCTACTTTCCCGTTGACGCCTCGTTACAAGACTAAAATAGTTATTTTTGTTTTTATTTTATTTCGTTTTTTTTATCCCCCATTGATTTACCAGAAATAAGTATTCATGGTTTAATGGCTGCCATTATTGATCTGTATAAATGTTCTTATATTTTCACTAAATAAAAAAAAATGGCCTTATGTAGAATTCATTATTATGCTGTAAAATAATACCTGAACATAATCTGGGCTGTCAGGGACCTTTTTTGTTGTATCCCGCATGAAATGGTCTATTTTTTTCTTTTTTTTTTCTATCTTTTGACTTTTTATATGGCTAAATTGTACATTGGGAGATTTGACCAGACTTGATTAATGTTGCTTTAAAACACACTTTGATTCTTATAATTATTATTTTGATGAATTAATTTTAGGGAATTGCTTATGCTAATGTGAAGGTTTGCACAATACAAAATTTTAATGAAATGTACATTCTCTGCCTTGCTAGAATCTTGTCAGGTATGAGACTCGTCTTTTCATTGCTATGGTAACCCGTCAACTGCTCAGATAAGCTTGCTTGGACCTTCCTGGAAATAGCCATACCATTTGATGGCAATCGTGTCAAAAATCCAGTGTCCTTTTTTAATGTGGCTATTGAGAAGGACATTTCTCAAAGTAAAACTTACTTAAATTAAGTATGAATGTACAATTGCGAGCCTACATAACACACTATTAGAGACAAATACTGCCACGTGACTAAAAAAAAGTATGATTTTTGGTGGCTATGTTTGAATTTGAGCTTGCAATATCAGAACCTACAATTCTCCTTTTTATTAAAATCATCATGTGGTCCCTTTGCCTACCTAAAGGGCATGAAACTGGTGACTAGCGTGCTGCAGTAGCGTTTCTTCTGAATTTACCTCTGGGCAGTCTTTTCAAATCATGAAAACATGAATAGTGGAAATTGAATTAAAAAGCCCTTCATTTTAGATTTGTTTAATAATGTCAGAGCAGGATTTAGATAGAAAATGTCACCAGAATATTTTTTTAATTCATTCAAAAAATTCTATTCCATGTGACTGAAGTTTTTGGAGGATGACTGTATATGGTAGCATGTCTGCAAAGCATATTATGTTCTCGTTTTGTGATTTAAAAGGCATATTTGTGCTTAGTAAATGTTGCTTTGCAATCTGCAGAATCTAGTAAGTAGACATTTCTGAGGTACATCTACAATGGCAGATCCTTTGTTTTCAGGATTAAAACACTGCGCTTTCAAATGATTTGCAACCAAAGTAAAAAAAAAAAAAAATTATTTCAGGTATTGGTTTGCTTTATAGTCAATTTAATAATTAGATGTGGATGCTAACATACAATCAATCGCTCCAGTCACTTGAGGAAGTCCAACAGTGAAATTCATGCTGTCTCTTTGAATTGAGAATTCCAAGAATATCTTAAATATCACCATTCTTATGTTCAATTGAACTCATCCCTCTTCGATGCAAATCCAACTGGATGACGGGTGTTTCTGTTGCTGCAGAAAGCAGGAGAGAAACCAGCTGAGGCCGTTTATAAGAAATATTCAGCCTGTGCTGAGTAATAAACCCAGGGGAGTGTCTTGCTTAAATTCCTCCATCAAAAAAATCTCGAGATCTCTAAACGCCTTTCCTCTGTCTGAGCTTTTCTTCTCCTCGGGCGGACGCGGGCCGAGGGTGACGCTCCGGCCTGCACGGGCTCACTCACCCCGGGACAATGCGCAGCGGAGCCACAGGCAGCTCTCTGGAGAGAGCACGGCGGCCAGGTGGCCCTACTGCTCGGGACATGAAAGAGATGTCATGTACAACTTAAACCTGGCCGTCCGTGTTTTCTGTGATTTCTATGCCCATGTTGGATGGGCTTGTGGGGTTGAGAGAACAAGATCCTGGGAAGAAAGGATAAAAGTGAAACACTGAACTGGCATCATTCAAATTTCAGGTCAATTGACTTTCTCAAAAAGCACACGCAATCTACTCTGTACTTAAAAGCTGTATTAACTGATAATTATCGGAGTATGCAATTGCATGATTTTGAATTGAATAGAAATGTTGGAGCACAAAATGTTATTGGAATGTATAATATAATAGTGTATTCTATACACATAGCATATAAAGGTAGTGAGTACGAGAGCACCTGCCTCTGCATTGTTTTGTAATGGTTAAAACTGCACCATGTTTCCTCAAACAATGCGGCTCTTGTTTTGTTACAGGCAGCATCGGAGTCTTTGTTCCTGCCATGTACACAAATTACGCAGTCTCTAGCTGGCAGATTGCATGAGCAGTCTCCTATTCTGTGCACAGTGCTTAATCAGAGAAGAATAGCTTCCAGATACTCCCATTGTCTCAAGCACTAGGGCAAGAAGTGCAGAAGATGCATATTGACAAACAGGAATAATAGACAACAACTGAAAAAAAAAAGTTGTTCTTTAGCCTTCACTGGGGGAGGGGAGAGATTTTCCACCAGGGAAGCCGAACGCTAACAATGCGGTGCTAGGAGAGGAATGAATGGGATGCGTGATGAATGGTGAAATGGCAGTAACACATTGGCATGCACACAAACTACATAAGGAGAAGAATCACTTTACTGCTAGAAAATTCAGAAAGCTGGCTTAGCGCTTACTTTCCACAACAGCTCAACTATGGAAGGTGGTAAGAACTGCACTAGCTTCATCTCTAAGTAGTTTGCATTGTCTTTGGTCCAACTGCTGTTAGTGCCCTGTATTTTTCTGGATTTTTAAATTATTATATAGACTGTTGTCTCTATATAATGTTGCCAGCCTTGCCACTATTGTCTGTAACAAGGGCAACAGCACACAGTGTATGGTGATAGGAGAGGTTCTACAGAGTGGAGCATGTAGAAACGGAGGGAAAACGAACCATATCATTTTATATTCACAAAGTTGGAACTCTTTCAGTTGTTAATCCTTTTAGCAGAGGAAGCTCCTGCTGATTCAACTTGGCAAAATGCTCTAGCTCTCCTGGAAAAATCACCACAGGGCTAGTTTCAATTTAGGCAAAGGCCGATTTTATTTACTCACTTTTTATGGTATGCAGATACAGTATGTCATTGAACACTATTGTTGCAGTATTAAAAAATATTATTTTGAGGCAATATTTAGGCAGCATATTGTATCTGACATGTTTTCCAAAAGTGGATTATGAATGCCATCTAAAAACCTGTTCAATTACCATATTTCTCATTAAGTATTAAGTTAAATACTTAAGTTAAGTTAAATCCCTTTATCTCATGAAGCAATTATTTGTCAAGAATGTGCATTTGACCTACTTGAATGCCATGAATTTGACATGCATTTCAACATTTTGGATAATGGAAATAAACAGCCAGCAAAGTAACTTCGTAAATTCTGTCAAAACTGAATACAATAGCATTTTTACGGCAAAGTAAATCTCAAAATCAGAACCAAAGTCAAGGGTACTGTAATATATATATATATGGTTTGAGGAAGGTCCTAAGGTGTTAAATGATCAAAATTCTGTGAATGAGGGTGTCCCCTCAGTTTTTGGGGGAGAATGCTGCAGTATTGCACTGTGTGATGTAAGTGGGGAGCACGCCCTGGCAATTGGAAGAAAAAGTGCTCAACAGCCAGTGGGGTGGGTTGGTGGGGAGAGCAGTAAAAATAGCACTGATTTTGATTAATGAAAAGAAAGGTTTAACACCTTGATTACGACACCTGTAAGGCCTATTAATGCGGACCTACCCTAGAAAGCTGCCACTCACATCTGTCATTGCAGTGCAAAGTGCCTATAAACTTCGCACAGGGATGTAGCCGGGGGCTGGGACAAACTGAAATAAAGTGAAGGAGAACAACTGTGGAGGAGGTACGCTCAAAAATGTGTGTTGATGGTGCGTGGAGATCAAAACTCGCTTTACAAATGAAACCCCTTAAGAAACCTTAACAAAAAGTAAAATGTTTGCTGTCATTTTTTTTAACCTCTTTTTTTGAACTTTCCCCTAGAGATAAAAAAAGCCCTATAATTGTCAAATCCTGTGAAAAGAGCAGATGTCAAGGTTCAATCATTACACCCTATCATTGACACCATGTGGGTGAAATCTTAATATTTCTTTTGTAAACTACAGACCGGATGCTTAGATTTGCTTGTGAACACAGCCAACTGTTCTCCAGACCACCATACTGGTCAGGGCCCTGCAGTGAGTTCTCAGACACTCTTGACCTAAGTTCACTCATAGGCTGCTTCTATGAAGTTGTTAAAACAAACAGCTCCCCTACAGATGGTATGTTTTTAAATGTGTTTGGCCGAATCTAGTCCTTGGGGACTTTCCTTATAAGAGATTGGACATGGACGGGTCAGGGTGCACTTAACCCCATGGAACACCAACTCTAATTTTGAACTCTTGAGTGTAAAAGTGCAGATCATGCCACACTGAAGAAAGCTGGGAACATCCTTTCTACTGGACTTCCTCTTCTAGCTCCTCAGCTCAGCTCTCTACAAACTGGATATAAAATGCATAGATTTTAATGGATCCTGTTTTGATTTAACGTAATTTGTAATTATTGTTTCAGTAGCCTACATACAGTAATACATAACATGAAATATATGGTACAAAATAAAAATGTATAATTCCACTTTCAAATACGTTGTCGTAACTTTAACACAGACACTAAGATGGACACGTTACTATATCTGTAACTGCATACTGCTGCAAATTTTGGACGGGCAGACCAATTTTGAATGATTTGACAGCCATTGCCAAATAATTTCTGTCTGTACACAAAGCACACAGAGCTGCAGTGCCTGGTCATCCTCATTGTCACTCCCAAGTTCTCACCGCTATTGATCAACTTCACCTGAATGGACAGCTGGTCACCTACACTGGCCAGGCATTTCCTGGTCACCTGGGTAGAACGTGACCCTTCTAGTTCCCACACATCCTGCTTGGTTTTGCAGGGGCCAGAAAAGGGTCGCCCTGACTCAGTGGGTGTGGGGATCCATACCGTGATATTTGTTATCTTATTAACTCCTCATTTAACTGCAAGGGCTGCGGCCCACCAACGTTTCAACGTGGGTGAGGAACAGTTCATAAGGGGATTATTTGAAATGCTGAACTTAAAAAAGAAACAAAAAGGCAAAACAAACACTTTCTTAGCCTCCCATAAAAGGCTACTTGCAAGAGAAGAAAGGTAAAACCTTTAAAAATGCATGTTTATGTGCTGTGATAAATTTAGTTGAAGCAGCACTCCTAGACAACCGCACGCTTTTATAAAGGGATGTTTACGGGTGGCCGCCAACTGGGTTTTATGCAATCACATCATTTATTTGAGACTGCTGGACTTGAAATAACCCCCCAGAACACTGCTTTATTACTTTTAGACAGACCCCCCTCTTTGATTCCCCAAAAATACTGAGCGGGGGTTACTTTGTTACAGGAGCCTTATGAAGATAAGGTTTAAATTATTAAGGGAAATATTTATCCAGACTGAGCAATATTACTGGCTCCCTTCAGCCACTCTAGTGATCACCAGGGAGGGACAATAAACTAGATGAGTGGAGCAGCTAACTTCATTAGCTGACTGAGGTAATAAAAGCCATTCTTGTGAGATTACCTACACCAAGTATACAAACACTGACTTATATGCATCTAATCACCCATCCCCCAGCATGCACAAACAGCAGACAAATGGTTGATTTAGAGTAAGCATCCTTTTACATGCTCACCTAACCTTGTTTTGCTGCCAGACAAATCTTCAAATGCCAATGTTATTGAATCTTGAACATGCCATATAACCCAAGCACTGTAATGAGGACAGAAGCAGGGAAAACACAGTCGAACAGGAGGACTAATTTTCATGTCATTTTGATTTGCATTATAAATGAGTGGAAAACCATTAGGAAATTGATATGATGAAAACGATCAGATATACAGGGTGCCTGCCAACAGCCTTGGAGGATTTTAAACATACTGCTCTTTGATGCTTGTTTGTAAGTTCAGCAAGATTAATAGTTGTATAAACATGATTAATGAGGCTTATTTTTGAGATGACAGTTTCTGAATGACAGGTTACAGGTGTGGCCCTCCTGGTCATCCGTTACCCTGTTCTGGAGAGAGAAACAGCCGGTCTCTCGCGTGACATGTTGTCTTTTCAATCATGCGGTGTTTCTCAAAATTACTGGGAAGTATAACCTTTGACTCTGATGATAAACATTTGCCAGGCCTGACTATGACTTTTTTGTCCCAGGATTCTTTGTCAGAAGCCCTTGGCTTATCTGGCATTTAGCCGTCCCCAGAGTATCTGTCAGCAAAAGAAATGGTTAAGCTGTCACCCATGAGAGCAGACATGTAATGGCCCCCTAACATTTAGGCCTTGCAGTTGGTGAAATTGTTGAATATAATCAGAGCGCCTCCCAAAATAACAGCTGCAAATGGGTTTAGTTTTACAATAGAAAGCTTGTCTAATATGACAGACGCTTTCAATGTGTCATCACTGAATCCTGTATATTTCACTTTTGTTGCCAGGCTTGAAGAAGTTATTCTTTTTCAAATAAAATTTCCTTTCTAGTAAATGAGTAAATTTTATGTAATAAAGCACATTTAAAAACAACAAAAATTGTGGACCAAAAGTGCCATACAAAATATATACATATGAAATGTATATACATACAAACACATACAAGACAGAAACAGAGTGCTTTTAAAAATGTATTTATTTTATTTTATGTTTTTTACAGTTGTTGCAAATGGTTATTGTTCAATTAAATTGAGGCATACATACATACTGTTACTAGTTTCTAAATTTCTGTTCATGTTGATTTTTGATGATGAATTGATTGTACAGCCTAGAGTGCCCAGCACCAGAAAGTCTACATATAATGACTGTAGTGAGCATGGGCAACCATGGGGCTTTGCACAATCTGATCAGGGGAATAACAGAAGCAAAAAGTACAAACCTTTATTCTCCTCCAAATCTCCCCAATAGAATAACTTTGCTCTCCAATGAGAAATACAAGGGGAAAACAGAATACGGAAACCCTATTAATGGACTAGACACCCCCTGATATCGCTTCAACTCCTCATAACAGCATGATGCTTTCATAGACTCTGACATACGAGGGTCTTCCATGCATCATAAATCATCTAAAAAAAGAAACAACAAGTCAGGAATTTGGAGAATAAAGTGTATGCAATCAAACGAATCAATTATTTGTCCAGGCTTTCAACTGTTATAGTGACAATGTGACTGGAGAAAAAACGTCCTACATATTTGTAATAAAAATGAGAAATCATTAATATGTTGAAAAATAAATGTGAATGTTCACACTAACAACATACAAAGTCCAGTCTTGCAGAAAGTAGGCCACCTGGACTGCTGGATTTCACACAAACAAGGTTTCAGTCAGATTGGATATGGGCGCTGCGATAACTTCACTCGCCCTTACCCTCTCAACAGCACTTGGACATTGAGCCACACCGTGAAGCTCCTGAAATCTGGCTGTCATGTGTTTGACAAGTATCCTTGACAAAGAAAGCCCAATCTGTATGCGCTGCGGCAAGCAAGGACCTTGTCAGATGCTAATGCTGGGGCCATTGCCGAGGGTGAGATCTGCAGCTATTTTTATTTTTCAACTGAAGGACACATTTGTTGTGATGTAGTACTGGGATGAACCAGGTGGTGGTGCTCTCTGCACTTTCTTCATAAATCATCCTCTCATCTTGTCCTCTCTCTTGTTATTCATTAAAGCAGGTTGGAATAATAAGTCCCAAAGAAACTAGGAACATGTGATGAAGCCATAGTGAATAATGTATACATCTACACCCCCCTTCTTCTCTCCATCCCTGCCTCTTCCTGCCTTCCACCACTCCACTGTTGCAGTGCTCAGTGAAGCTTCTTTTTCAATATATCCCTGCCCTTGCACTCAATGGGGTAAACATACATTAACATATTTATACTTTGCTTTAAAATGTGACAACACACAAAAGTAAATGGACTCAATTGAAGCCTTGATCACACAACTCCTTTCACAGTCCATTTCAGCTCTGTAATTACACTGCTTAATGCAGCCTCGTAAGACACCAGTGTGTTCTGATGCTAAGAAAATGCCCATTTCGGGGGGAAAAGCCATTTAAATCAAGCCCCAGCAACATTAAAAAACAAAGTGCTGTTATGATCAGACATAATACACATTTCAACACTTCTAAACATCGGACGAGAAAGGTAAGGACTTACTTGTGTGTAGATGATCATTTTGTGTCATGTTTTCTTTGCGGTCTGTTTTAAGTCTTTCTTTGCTTTGTGTCACTAGCAAGATGCACATACAGTCTGAGCTTATGCAGATGCGTGAGACACACACGCCGTACTGAATTTTAAACAGTGAAAACAGAAATGTGTTTAATCCATTTATTTTATTTTCCATTTTTGCCAAATGAAGCAAAATACATAACTTCTCATTTTAATCTCCTCAGTGCTGCATGTGGCAGATGAAGCAAGTGTTTTATTCCTACATGACTATCCATATGCATGTTATAGACGCCAAAGACGCTTGTCTTCTCACTACTGCCAAATGTAATATGAGGAACTTCAGCCAGCCGGCCTAATATTGCAAATAACACAGATTATCCCTATTGACATATTGATGGCAATTGTTGCTTTACACGTGTATATAGAGGTCATATTGTTTATTCTCAATGTACCACCACATTTTGGAATAAATCTTTAATGTGGGGATACTTAAAAGTTTTGATTTCTGTTGGACATTGGGATATTGCAGACTTCGTACTCCCTGACTCCATTTGCAAGCATTTGAAAAATAATCCTCAATTCCTCTTAGCTTTAGAAAATAAACCAGGGGTCTGATGAAATTAATTATTTATTCTAAAATTGACGCTATCCTTCATGATACTCTCATAAGCTCCGGATGCAAATGAAAGTGACTCCTATAAATAGCTTCAGCTGGAGTGGATCTTCAGCATGGTGCAGTTTTACTGAGAAATATGCCAAATGTTCTAAAATGATGCACTCATAAACATCATAGCTTAGAGGAGCAATTGATCTTACATTATACATACAAGTGTACCTACATGCATTCATGCATACATTCATGCGGATGAAACCATAGTTTTACACCAAGCTAAAGACAGAAAATATGGAAAAGAATTTAGAAATAATTCTGCAATAATGCCTCAGTCTCTGAGTAGGTTTTCTTTGATAACCTTCGACTACGATTTTAAAATTAGCCATGGCCTAGTTAAGAATTTATTAATTTTGATATGTGCAACAGTGAAATGGAAAGATGTCCAAAAACATTTTATATGTATATTTTATAGTTTCAACTGTGTATCCATAGCACATATATACAACATTACCATTAATTTAAGAAAATATTAAGCAATTAAAAAAAATATTATTTCAATAGAAGATCTACTAAATTGAAGTTATAAATAACATTTTTGCAAGTACTTCGGTTCTTGGGGAATTGCTTTCATGGTTTGATATTTGAACATTTGAACAATTTGAATCAAATTGTACTACAGGGACACAAGAAGAGAATTCACAGAATAAACTGAATTCATTCCTTATTCTCTTAAAAGCTGTTTGGCTAGATTAAGGAATACAGATCTCCATATCAGTCACACCTGCTTATTCTAAATTATGTACAGTACAGCATATCACCAAGAAAAGTCTCTTCTACATTTCACCCCCTTAAATGACAGAATTGCTTGCACAATTTCTGTTATAATTTGATGCTATTCTGGAGTACAAGCAAGAACAATGAGAATGAAAAGCAATAATCTTTTTCTTATTTTTTCCCCACATTGGCTCCTGCCCAGAAGTCTCTTTTATTCTTATAATGTAATATTAATGCTCGGCATTGCTACCTTGCAGCTATAATGCAATTATAACCATCAGAAAGGGAGGTCCTGATTCTTATTCTTTGCATATTGCTTGCACAGATGCAAACAAATGCAGTCTTGACAATCTTTAAAGCACGGTAAAAAAAAATGTACCCTTTGAACTGAGCAGACTGCGGATCCGCACTTCCTGTTTTGTCTTCTGCATCGGCTCTTTCAGGCAATATTCTTTTACCGTTGAGTGATCGTTTCCCAATTGACTGTTAATACACTCAAGCTTGATGTTCCTTCTTCCATTCCAAACTAAAAAAAAATCTGCATTCTTTACGCTTTGCTGTCCATTTAGGGAAAAGATGGTTGCAAAGATACAAAGATCGATAGAAACGAAAACTACTAGCATTTTTATTTCTCATCAGCCCGCGCATGTATAATTTTCCCATTTCTCCAATTTAGCATGGATGAAGTTCATTAAAGCTATTTAAGAGGCTAGATTGAATATTGAATATTGAACAGAGGAAAGTATTATCAGAGTTACTGTATCATTATGGTAATAATTTCACATAATTCTATTTCAGTGTGAATCAATTGCGCATTTAGTTTGTACTTACATTAGCATGATTACTTTTTCTTACTTCAACCAGCACCTTAATTCAACCATTTACACATAGCCAGTTCAAATTATGCAATTTTATGCACTTTTTCAACTTGTACTTTTTGAAGCACATATACAGGCAACAATTTAGATAATTTAATATCATTATGGAATAATTCATAAAAAAGTTGTTTTATTTTTCTGAATAAATGAGTTGAAATTCTTGCTGCTTATTAAGATTTGCCCCAACAACTGACCCCTAGAGGTCACTGCAGAATAAGAAGACAAAGTAAACAATACATTGCGAGTACCCCAACCAATCACATGGGCACATCTCCTCATGATTCCAAAACAAGAAACGGCACCTCGTTTGATATTGATACACCTCCATATGATATTTTATTTACTCATTAATTGCATGCTCACATACGGTCACATTAGCTGAATAGGGTGGAATTTACAATCCATGTCCAAAATATACAAACCTCAGTAATTAACATGGTATAGCCATGGATGCCCTTTTGTTTTTGTTGCAGCAACTGCATATCAGCACGTCGCATGGAATCCAATGTGTTTACCCACACTGTAATACCTCAGTCGTATATGAAGGTCTTTTACAATACATACATTACATTTGCCTTATCATTTTCTGTCTGTGATAAACACTTCCCGAGGTTTGAAACAGACATGAAACCGTGTCACTGTGGAGCCAGCCTGCCTGTGTCCACAAACAGCCTCAAACAGCCTCCTTTAATCCAGTCTCTTTTTTAAAAAAATGAGATAAGGAGGCAATGGAGTGCACACAACTGCAGATCTTAGTGGAGCAGCTAAGCTATGGTAAAATGATTGTGCGAGGCAGGGAAGGGATTTAACCTTTAAGGCATATCTTCTCCACAGCCATTGATGATATTTAAATGTGTGGGGGACAATGCTGAGGCTGTGCATGCATTTATTTATTTATTTATTTATTTATTTATTTATTTATTTATTTATTTTTACTATTGAGAGTCTGGAACAGTCACAGAAATGTTTTAATTTGCATCATGACACAAAGTTTTAAAAGCACGTAGCTTAACAGGCCATGCTACATCCATCACACAGGCTGTATTGTATTTTTGATTACAATTTCAAGCAAGCGCGCATGGTAGCCCGTCCTGTTTCCTGGTCTGTCAAAGAAGTGTCCCTCCATAGCTGTGACAGTTTAGAAAATATTATTTGAATACTTAAAGTTGAAACAGAGGGAGACCTCATGTCTGTTAAAGTAATATTATGTCATCTGCCTGCTAACAAAATAATGACTCTGAGTGGTGCAGTTGGAACAGAGGTGGCAGTAAAAACTAAAACCCAAAAATAGTACATACTGTATATTCAAATAATAAACTTAAGCATCAAAAGGATGCAATTACACATCAACTTAAGCATCAAAGGGAACAATGGTTAAATGTATAAGATCACTGAGAGTTTGTGATGATAGTGCGTTCACATTACTATCACTATTACAATTTAAAATATACAATTAAATTCAGAATATACAATAAATGTATCTAAATCATCCATTGAGAAGAGTGTAAACCCAGTACATTTGAAATTAGATGTGCCCGCATAATAATAATAATAATAATAATAATAATAATAATAATAATAATCATAATGTCTAGCACAAACATTGACAAAACAACTTTAAATACAACACAACAATCATATGAAAACACTTTCACAGTAACTTCAACCTTCATTATAGTAACATGGTCCAGTAGTCATGTTCAGATAATGTAAAGACACAGAACCTACTTTTATGGCTCCAAAATATTTTTTTAAGTTATAAAATTAGGCAATTATTGTTATTATGTGTCACTGTCATTAGAACAAACAAATATTTTAAAAAGGAAATACAGTAACTAATCTACAAGTTACATTTATTATTTCAGAATTGAATGGCAAGTTTTACTTTTACGTTTATCTAAAAAAAGGGAAATGTTTGTTTCCCACTCTAGAATCTCCTAAGGCGATCTGATGAGGTAATATACATGCAAGGCCTAAAGTATTAAGTCTAAATCTTTTTCCATTAACGGGGCCCTCTCGATGCAAGCAATATTATCTTTCCATCGTTGAAATTCTCTCGGGATTCTGACGAACAACACTGATCTGTGCTGATGGTCATGAGAAATGTAGCCTCCACCTATGTAGCCTACAAACGAAAAGCTCTGAAGCTAAAACTCAAAACACAGAAAACCTTTTTCCTAAATGCGCGCATCTTTTTTTTGTTTTGTTTCCGTGGATTGTATTTATGTTCTCAAATTTAAAAAAAATCCCTCATATCATTTGGGTAGGCTACTGGTGGCCATCATGCAGAGATTTGTCCTAATGCATTCCAGCATATTTGAAAGTGTTGAAATGGGATATTGTTCACAAAGGCAAATTCAAGTTCAGAGATGTACATCTCTGACACTGTTTACCTATTTCACCACCAATGTTATTAACATGGATCTAGCATTACGCCTCCCTGTAATCCCGGTGATTAAGACTCGCTGACAGTTCGAGTCAACGTTTATTGTTTCGTTCGTGCTTTGGTCTCTCACTGCCGTATTACCAGCATGCATCCTGACCTCGAATGGGAAAAAAGACGTGCCAGAAAACCAGAGATTAAATGGGTTGGCTGTTCTGGCGGCGAATGTGTTCTAACTTCCTGACAATTTGAGAATCTCAATTACGTCGTTCAGAGCACATACGTGCGCGCGTATTCAAATAAAGAGAACAAATAAATGCATATTTTATTCCTACGTTTAGAAAGGACAATACGAGTTTTTCACAAAGTTTTTACATCCCCCAAATTTTTTTTTTGCTTAATGCAATTCCGTGAGGTATTTAAAAGCAATCATGACGATTGGAAATAGTTTACTTATCTTTTAATGAAGGAAAATGGTTTCCCCCCACTGTTTTTTGTTTTGTTTTCACTGGAATTTATAGTGTGGTAAGAAAACCTCAAGTTTTAAAAATTATATTATGTACAGTATTATTTTTTTAATAGTGTATCACTATACAAATATACAATTGGCCTTACATTGGTGACAGATGGACAGATAGAATTATGCTTTTAAAATAAATAAATAAATAAAATTAACTCATTTCCACCCTCCTTTTTTTTCTTCTTTTTTTCCCCCCACATGCCCAATCAGATCCTCAGATTGTGAGATGAAAATGCCAGTTCTCCTGAAGGCAGCCTGAGGCATGTCATTAGGGTGGGAATTTGATCCCCCTCACCGGTGCTTGGAACTATCAAGTCCAGTAAAAGTGAAAACTCATCACTTTTTCAAAAAATTCTGCTTGTCCTTGAATAAGTCACTTACACACCAGCAATATGGCTACAGAACTAGCCTTTAGGTGTCACTGTACTTTCAAGAATAATCCTCAGCTCTAGCACTGCCACAAAATGGTGTCTCCTGTGAGGCCCTGTTTTGTTACAGTTAGCACATTTTTAATTTGCAAAAATACCTCAGCACTGATTATACTTAGTTTACTTTACTTTTCAAATGGGAAAACACCCCTCCCTCCAAGATCCTACTAAAATCTAAAACAATGAGCCATAGTTCAAAGGGAGCCACTATCCACAAAAAAAAGTTTCAATTTTAATAGCTGACTGACGAAAGTGTATTCCTGAACATTTTCTTCACTAATTACAATTGGCACAATCCAGTGATGGGAAACTTAAACATAATTGTCATGAAGCAAAATAAATAAAATTTAATCTCAACCCCAGTCACCCTTGATTACTTTTTTCTCAAGATTCACTGAATTATGATAGACTGACTAAATAAAACGCTTTTCATAGATCATAAATTACTTTTAAGATCCAAAGCTTTACTTTCAACACTATGGGAACAAAGTTTTGCTATAAGTACTTCCATATGCTTACTGTTTGTGGGTATCAATGAACATCTTTTCAAGGGAAAACATGCGGTTTTAGCTAAAACACTTACTATTCATAAAAAGTCTATAGATGAAAAGATTTCAAATGTTCCTAGTACTTTTCTGCTGTGGCATTAGCATAGATCGAAAATGCACTTACTGATACAGTTCAGACCAATCAGCTATAGTTCTGCTGTTTAATCTAAAAAGAAATTCTGCCAAAAGAACAGAAATAATCAAAAGCCTGGACCATTATGCTGCTCTGGAGAAGTTCAGCAGCTCATTTAAAACAACTGGAAGTATGGTGAAGCAGACCACGGGAGAGCAAAAATAGAATAGAAATGTGCCTTTACACAATGGCAAAGTAACTAACCAAGTGTAATAATTGTCATTTACGTTCAAACATTCCCAAAAAGATTTGGAAATTCTCGAGCTGCCTGAAAGCTATGTCGCCATCATCTTTACTGCACTAATGCTGCCATTATTTGTGTGCTCTTGAAAATCCATCAACAAATAAAGTTGACTGCTTTTATATTTTCACCGGGTTTTACTGGAGATGCTGTATACTGAAGTGGCACAAACTTGGCAGCGCTGGAACGGCTTCTACACATTTATTCAATTATAGCAATTGGCACGGCAAGGCAGAAAAGCCAGTCTGTACCGGGTTAAATACCACTCACTGTTCTTGCTGCCCAATCACAATTCATTGAAATGTTTTTATTTGTCCGCATGTTTGTCACATCTTTGTTAAACTATATTGTCTGTGTTCGTGATCACAGGTACAAAAAAATTGTGGAAGGTCTTTTGCTTAAATTTTTATTAAAAATAAATAAATAAATAATAATAATTCTCCAGAATTTTTTACTCTATTGCCAGCAAGTATCAATCGATATTTAAAAAGTATTTGCACAAGAGGGGAAAAAAGCCAAGAATGACATAAAGGGCATAAATCTGTGCGGTGTCACATGATGCTTTTCACATGCTCATCAATCATTCTGATGTGTTTCAGCATATCTTTCCAGCAAGCAACTGTCATCCATTCTTTGCTGAGCCTGTGGATGCCGTGTGGTGTCTGAGAGAAGAGCCGAGCGGTGCTGACAGTAGCTAGACGGGGTGAGCAGGAGCTGTCTGCAGAATTACAGTAGAGCCCTGTGCCACAGAGGCTAAGAGATGTACAGGGGAGCTGTGATAGTCAGGGTTGGTGTTGGAGGACAGCAACGCTCTTTCTCCCTCTAATCTCATTCTGCTCCATCTGAAAATTAGTTGAAAGCTGTACCAGGGTCCTGAAAGGTATAAGGCAGACCCGTTCCTTTTATAACCTTTCTCATTGTAAAAATTGGATCTCATATAGGCACTTTGTAAGAGATCTTTTTTCGTGCTAATCCCACACCTATTCCCGAGAGGCTGTTCAGGTGATAATTAGAAGAGCCCCCTCCTCCCCATTAAATTTACAGGAGCTATAAGGTGCCTGTGCAACGTATAGGTAGAATGGAGCACCGTGTTAAAACTGAGATAGCATGGCAGGCCCTGTGACCTAGATAGTGAGCGGAGTGGCAGGGAAGAGAGAAGTGTTGGGTTTCAAATCCAGCGCTCAGACAGTAATGTGCCAGTTGACCTTGGGCATGTCACGTTGCCATCTGCTGCCTCTGTCTCGTCCCGTCAGCGCACCTCTCCTGGAGCTAAAGCATAACATTCCAGTTCATGACACAGAAGGGAGCTCATGATTACCAAAAAATAGAGTGAGAGGCAGTCCTGAATTGGCTGAATTGGCATAGATAAACAATTCCTTTTTGTGAGGAAGGCCTTTCTGATATCGGACAAGTAATTGATACAAAATTCTATACACATCGCAGTTAAAATACTATAAGCAAAGTAAATTTCATTATAAGATTATAATATATTATGGAAGAGATATTTATTAAATTAGTCAGTTATATTAGTTTGCACGACATTCGTACATTACAGTTTTGACAGACACTATATGATAATCTCGCAATGATTCACCAGAAAACTGTATAATTTATAATACCATATAATTGACAATAAAATAATTATGTGTACAATTCACTTTGACTTCCATCCTTTTGAACATTTTTTAAATGTGCAGAAGGATGGAATTTCAACATTCTGATGAAGCATTTTAAAATGTATTTTTTGAATTGTTTAAATTCAGAGGTGTCACAAAGCTTTGAAGTTCTAGGAGCATATATACAATGCACTGAAAAAAGATAGGCACTGACTCTGTAGCACCTTTTGCATAGGCTATAAAAGGAGGTAAAACTGGAAAGAAATAACATGCATGATCCATGCTGTCCTTACAAAACTTTCGTCTCTGTTGTGAAGTTTCTAAAGGAGCTTGCTTCAAGGAAATATGTGGTGGGGTTTGTGTTCTGCGTTTTCAGACTCAAACCCTGAAGACGTCAAAGTCATTGTTATGGATTTCACGGCACGCAATTGTGTACTTCAAGGCTTCAATTAAAAGTAGATCTTGATAAACCGACATTACTGGAACTGGAACACCTGGAGGCAGAAGTGGATGTGGTGTTGGGGGGGGGGGGGGGTATCGAGATGAATTGAACCAAAAGGGAATAATTCAGCTCACCATAATCTGTTAATTATATTCTGATGTACTGGAATAAGTGCTGAGCTGTGTGCCCAAACTAGGCCCTGCATTCCGAGAGACAGATAAGATCCAGGAGATCAAGGTGCTTATTATTGGGATTATCCTCCAAATGAAGTCCCCAGATACTGCCTATGGTAGATTTTGGCTAGCACAAGCATGTTCTGGTAATAAAAAGCAGGACACATTCGGAATGTTTAATTTGCAGTGACCAAACCGGCGATCGATGGTGACTGCTGTGTCTGCTGTCTTAATTTGCTGGAGATTAAAATGAAAGGAGAAACAACTTGTTTAGATTGAGGTCAATTGCTATTACAAACAATCAATCCTGGAGAGTAATGTTTTCTATTGAGAGTTAGATTACTCCTAGTATTGTTCAGCAGGTTTTTAAAGAGGTAAGACCAGCATGTGTTTCTATCTCATTTCAATTACGTTAGGGATTGAACATTCTGCTCGCCACCAAATATTTATATAAAAAACTATGAGAAAGATGGAGGAGTTCTCATGCATACTTATGCATACTACTCCTTATTTATTATTTTATCTGTAGGATCTTCTCAAAGTACAATGCACTTGAGGTCACCCTGTAAAAAAAACAACAACAGTGAATAAATTCTTTAACAGACGCATGAGTGAATAAATGGAGTGAAATTTACAAGTGCACAGTAAATACCTTTGCACAAAGCTGTGGAGTCATTAAACTGAGTCAATTATTCCATTTCCCAAAGTCAGTGATGTCACTAAATTTCATCCAATTTCCGTCCTTAAATTCCCAGTAGTCCTGCTCACAAGAAGTCATACAAATGCACAGTAGTGATCATATAACCTCTGCTCCACCTACAGTTAGCAAAAGTTGTTAAAAACATTAGATGCATAATATCAGATACACCAAAGACTTCATAACCCATGTGTAGGTCATGTGAGCCCTCACCTCTCCAGTTCTCTGCACACAACTGCCATCAGTGAGGGGAGTCAGGTATGATACGCTGTAAGATTCCTGAGAAGTGGGGAGAACACAGATGTAATGAAGGCTGCCCTTCTTTTTTTTTTTTTGCTTTTGAAAGAGGAAAAAAAAAGCATCTTAAAACTATATGTGTGTGTTTGTACCTGCCACTCTGAGGACTGCGAAAGGGACTTCAAAATGGCCTCGGCTCATTTTCCAGCCATCCGAGACCGATATGAGAGGGGAATGTGCTGATGGCCTGATGGCTTGGCTTTGACTTTGGGAAATTGCTCTGACCTCACATTGCTTTAGGGAGGAAACAACCTGGCACATGCCAGGCAAAGTAGCCCTTTTTTCTGACCCCAAGGCTGTGGAAGCCCTCTTTACCCTCTCATACATAAACAGGGAAAATTGGTGTGGAGGGATCATATTACATCCACCGGCAACTGCACTCTTTTTTTCACTTCCTTACTTGAGCTCCTTTCCTTTAAAAATATAAAAGCTACGTCGACGGAAGCTCGCAAAGTAAAACGGTATGCATTCATCTGAGCTGTTCCAGGAGCCACAGACAAGACTGATGAAAGATAATGTGCTGCCCGTGCCATGGTAGCAGCCCTCAACTCTACACTGTGACTCACAGGCTTAACTGGAGTGCAGGATACGATAAGCAGCCCCACACCAAGAAAAATAAAAGTTAATTACACAGCACATCATGTGCCCTTCACTGTCACACAGACATCCCCCTTTAATTCTAGGACCTGTCTCTGTCATTTTATAGACAAATGCTGCATTGCACTTTGTTTTAGAGCAAACTGGTTTACATCAGTCAACTCACTCACTCAAAAAAAAAAAGTGTTGCGTGTAATTTACTGCTGTAACTTTCTGTTATTTTAGAATGTCTGGAAAGGGTCTTCAAACCACAACCAGTATGAACCCATGAGCAAAAGGGGGTCTGTGGAAGGTCCAGGTTTTCTGTCTGCATTTAAACGTTTGATGCTCATGAAATTCAGTGAATGTAGACAAACTGGTAATACTGATGCATATCTTTTGGTTATTGTGTGCCACAAATAATTTTACTGGGAAAGTGGACTTCAATTTGCTGCAATTAGATTTAATGAAAGGAACCCAGAGAGACAATGCTTTGCTTTGAGATTAAATTACCTATGGTCCCAGTAAACATTTTGTTGACCGGTTCATCTCAGGAGACAGTGGCTTCTGCAGCTGCCATGTTCCATGTTCCTGTAGTGTTGGATACTTTATTAAAATATTTATAGTCATAGACTTAGTTCCACATAAGCAGAAATTATGCTCTGAAACTGATTTTTTATAAATTAATTTAATATTATTTTTTAATATTAGTCAATTTCCCTCAGGTATTTATTGTAACTGACTTCACTAATATTCTAATGCTTGTACCAGGTTTGTGCACAATCCATTTTCATTCGGTATTTGTGCAAACACAGGATTGACCCAAACCCATTATTTACTGGAGAGGTACAGTGCTGTTTATGCTGAAAGACATTGAGGTGGGTTGCCTGTGGAATTACACAGAAAACCCTTCACAATAGGTTGTTATTTTGATAAGTATTTTTTGCCTCCATACTTACGGTGAATTTAAGATGATTTTAACATGGCTATCTTTCCATTATAAATACCAACAACTCTATCCAGTTAAACAACCAGACAATGTATAACCATTTAATAAAACCAACAAAGGAATTGTTGAAAAAAATAATACAATTTCACCAATGCACTGCCTTTGTAAACCACAAAATTAAAAAAATAAAACAAAACAAACATTTTCAGGAACAATTATTTCCATTATTAGATCTACAAACAAGGGGCAAATTGCTCTGTTTTGGAGAGGCAATGGATTTTTTTTTCTAATTGATGTCATGTGGCCTGTTGTGTTAGTCTCCATGAAGCAGCTGGAATACTTCTCATCTCGACAGGCGCTCACTCACGGCAGGGGGAAACTACATCTCTTTCTCATTTGGAGGAAATAACAGGGGCAGAAATGCTTTGGCAGACAAACAAAACTACACCCAGAGCTACACTTAGGGAAGGAACACAACTTTTGTTTTGTTTTGTTTAAATTGCCATGAAGTCATATTCTGATATTATGGGGTAATTTAAGTCTGAAACCTTTCAGAATTGAAACACATTTATTCACAGCATGACAGAGTATTTTCTGATCACCCAAACAAACATTGAATTTAGTGGAGAAACAGGACGTAACCATGCAGGCCATACAGGTGATCTACTTTTTCTATTCAGATCTTCACAACACACACTACAAAACGCATCCCACAGAAATGGTTTATTAAAAAGCTCAAAGGCAGGAAATTGCACCAGGAAAAGCCTATAACCGCAGGACAATTTAAAGTGGGCAGCCGGGCATGCAGGTATTCTCATTTGAATTCCATGTAGTTCCCATGCAGCTATAAAATTTGTTCTTTTGAAAGATTTTCCTGAAAATTTGAGGAACACACTACATGTACTGTATGAGAAAATCTAAATTCACAGATAAGATACTTTCAATCCTGCATTTAAAAAAAATATTAGAGATGATAAGAGGAAGGAGACAATAATATCATGAATAAAGGTAGAGTCATTGACTCTTACATTAATGAAAATGTAGGTAGGGTTTGAATTACATTTTAAATTTATGTTACCATGTCACTTCATTAGCAGCATTAAGTTTGCATTAGCACCACAGTGAAATGTGTACTGAATATAACTTTCTATTTGCCCACATGCGGTGTAACATTATTATGATGAATATATAATTGCTTAATCAGCGCATTGCAGTTGTATCATTGAACATATTACATTTGAAAGTGTTTCCAATCTCTGGTGATGTAAATTATGACAAAAATGTGTTTTCACTCATTTTTAGAGGAATCGTAAGAGTAACTGCTGAGAGTAATTATGTCGCCTACTGTGTGCTTTAAAGACTCATATCCATAAATGGCCTCTTTCTGGTGGGTTACTGGAAATATTTGTAATCATGCGATTGCTAATTTCTTGATATTGTTTGACTGTGTCTGAAACCGGAATTAAATTTAGTTTTGGTTGTTTTATAGCATGTATAGATGGAAAAGTATGGCATTCATCAAAATATACCAAAAGGCAACATATATTGCACTGAAGCAAGAGACAAAAGATCCAACCCCCCCACCCAACCCAAACCCATCCCACCCATGGTATTTTCAACTTTAAGATAGGCAGAAGCTGACTTGTATTGGTTCGACGAAGCTCCATTCAACATGGCTTTTTATTCCTCCTTCACTTTAATTGGCATCAACAGGACACTGTAAGAAATATAACAAACGATCATTAAAGAAATATCTCTCTTTCCATCTATCCATCCATCTATCCATCAATTCAGTGTGATGTTCAGACTTTAATATGGTAATCATTTCCCACTGTCTTGTGAGCACAGGGCTGTTTCCCACACACCAGTGCTTAATTACTTCTGACTCTGTCCTGCCTTCTCTTGTTTGCTACAATTTTCTCACCAGGAATGCTTTTATTGCAGATCAGTCTCAGATACAGGCGTTATAATGACCCTCCAGCCACTAAATGCTTTGTGATATTATTACTTGGCATAAGGAGGTGGGGTGTGTGTGAACAGTTCAGTGGTCTGCTCTGGCAGGGAGAGCTTTGAATGGATCAAACAGTAAAATGTTTCTACCATATTGAAGCAATGCAGATATTTAAACTATGTTTAAACTACAATTTAAATCTATGTTAGGGCTACACAACATGTTGCAGGGCAATGCACACAATACCCAAAATGGCTATACACTGAGAAGCTTGTGAACACAACTGCTGTGTGTCACTACTGGGATTTGCTTTCTATATTGTCGGAATTCCTATTCCCAGGGATTAAGCAGTATAAACAGTATAGTGTATATAAGGCTACTTTTCCTTCTATAATATAATATTTCCTTCTGTTGTGAAAAACATTCGACTCCTGAACCCTCCCTCTTGTATTCCAGGAGATTTTTCTAATGTAATAACATGCTTCACTGATATTCCGTGTACATAAAAAATGTTGATTTCTCAATTTATTATATTTTATAATCTTCAGAACGCAATTTGAATAAAAAAGAAGCAATATTTATAATAATATTGCCTGATAAATGGTTGGTGGTTGTTAATACTGGCTTTTTAATTTTACGGTATAAAAGCCCCTGAATGATTATTAGCCGGGAGTTTTTTTTTATCAAATGGTGATTTTATGGAAAGAATGGTAGCTATAGGCCATGCCATTGACAATTTCATCATTAAACAACAGACACAAGCCTCCTACTAAAAAATCTGAAAAAGAAAAGGAAGTTCCCTGCACAGCCTTACAAAGCCTCAGAACATTCCAGGAACAGTCAAATAATTACAAAAAAACGCAGTAATATGGACATTCGTTCACTGTCCATTAATGTATGAAAACATTTTATTTTAATGCAGATATATATTAACGTAACCCAGTATTCCACATTTTAGCCACGACAAAGCTGTATAACAGCAGCCACTCAAATACAGTAAAGCCATGTATCTAGAAATGTAATAGAAAAACCATTCTTGCGATAGTTATGCGGTCACAATAAAAAAAGAATTTGGATTTTTTCCCGAGGAGCAGATACTGGTCGTGGCCAGTCGTCAATGACCGAGTTTAACATATGCAATGTGTCAGGTGTGACTAAGAGGCCCAGCATGGCCTAGGAAAGGCAAATGCGTTCGCCAGAGAGGGAAGAGCTGATTTGCAGATGAGTACAATAAAAAAAAGCAGCGAGGGGAGCTTATACTGTGCGAGGTTAAATAGGCAAAGTGTGGTGAAAGAGAGAAAGGAAAGCGATTGCCATCTGCCACCCCGCGCAATTACAGCATTTCAGATTCCGTGCGAAGCCGATAGGCGATCAGTGACTCTAAAGCTCCGGAATGCTCACTTTGCCGCTAAACACAATAAATCCTTCAAGGATAAGGTCCACTTCTGTGAACTGCAAAGGGCCTGGACATGAGCAATAACCGCAGGAATGCCTAGGTCTGCCCTGAGCAGGCACACAATGCAGCAGCGGCCACCGGAGACCCAATCAAAAGTGGGATAATGAGTGCTGTCCTTCTTTTCACCGCAATTAGTGACACCTCAGTCTTCATGGGTGGAGCGCTGTGAGTGTTTATATGTGAAACCACCCCATCAATTGATGAGCTATTGCCTCATTTCTGACAATTTCCTCGCTAGCCAGTGCTGCACAAGGTGATCTGTGCCTGGTTGTTCATAAACAACTTTTTATTTCAAGGCAAACAGTGGACAGAGAAAAGGCTTAGCTTTTGCTCTGATGGCGCAAGCGATATGGTGGCCTATATGTAAGCTTAGCTGATGATTGACTCTCTTCATTTGGTTGGCTCTCATTGTCCTGCTCATTCCCTCAGACTTGGATTCAGAGATGGCAGCAAGCAGACTTTGTGGAGATTAATCACCTCTTCTCTGATGGGCATCTGCTGCCTGTATTACAAGACTAGCAAAATGAAGGACAGATGGGCATATACCTGCACATAACTTGGTGAAAAACCCCATGATGGCAGAAGCTGTTGAAAACAATGAACATCAGGTACTCCTTTTACATTTTCTAGAAAACTATGTCACCTTCTGTTAGCACCTGGAGCCAGAGCTTTATGACAACTCCAATGTTTCTTCGAGGTAAAATGACTGGCCCTGGCCTCTTTCCTACAAAACCTCAAGGTTTATAATGATATTGTTTCTATCTTTTTTAAAAGGACTTTTAAGAAAAAAAGAAGAAGTAAGCTGTTACAAGGATATTGTGACACTTCGTAATACTTGTACTTGATACTGAATGTTTAAGGCTTAGAAATCTGTAGCTCCCATCTGTTAGTGTTTGCTGTCTCCTTTGCCTGTTAATAACCTGTCACCGACTCCTCAGACAGCAAGTGTGACACTCGATCTTCAGCATTTTTCCATTAGTCAAAAGTGGTAACACTTAGATCTAAAACAAAAGCATGTGCAGTACTGTTTGCTATACTTAAAAGGATAAATGCAGATTAATGTCAGAATATTAAGGGCCGGCGCTAACACAGAAGTGCTCAAAATTGGAATGAGCAATCAATTTTGGAATGAGCAAAAGTGCACAGAGGAAGGCCACATGGTATTTTTATCACCACACATCTCCTCTTGGTTGGGGGTCGAAAAAGGCACCATCTGATCTGACAAAATTCTGTTAACAGCCAATGAAGAAATGCATGGGTATTTGGTAGATTTGCTTTCAAAATCCCATTACACTAGGATTTGAAGCATATTACCACTTAGCTACCATGAATCAATGTGCAGCTGATGTGACACCTACCACAGCATGATAAATGCATCATGCCAATTTGAACTTTATATTTGCCGAAGCAAAACATAAACATCTTGGCATAGGACACTATGCCCTTATTGAAGAATAGTATACTGAGATGAAGTCAAATGCAGTGCAAAGAGAATCATTTTTTAGAAAAGCAGAGCTTGGATAACTGTATTAGAGTGCCAATGTAAGAATTGAGGAGGTAAGTCATGTCCTGACAGACAAAGAGGAGACTTCTCAAGACCTCTCCAAATACAGTATAACCGCAATTTAATGTAAGGAAGGAATAGTTCAAATGATCCTAAACACCACACAGCATGGTTTTAATTTATTATGTTTTCAGTATCAATTTATGGATTTGCCCCGAGGATATGCATTGAGCTGTGCCTCAGCCCAGAATTAGCCTACAAGTCGCTGACTGGTGTTAGTGTTCATATCCTAGATGGTATGATTTACTTACAAAAACACTAAAATGATATTCTTTACATGTATCATTTTAAAAGTAGTACAGCATTTGATTGATGGAAAAATATGCTTCTAATCTGCTTTTATGATTTTATAATGTATTTATAATGCACATAATATTCATATAAACGTGGAGTTTGTTGAAGTCAGCCATTTTGTATACATCTGAAATGTGTACTAGTACAAGTTAATGATGTCCTGCAAACCTTTCAGTGTGTAGTTAAACTAACACAAACTAAAGACCTTACTTCTATCTTGTAAATTATCTTAATGATTAGCAATTCCATAGAGGTCACAAGCTGCTTTTTCAGAATAATGTTAATTACATCTCAGTGTATAACCGTAAGTGTAAACTTTGCATTTTTAACAATTTGCATGTGTTCTAACATGTTCTAAACACAATTATTGATGATAAAGAGTTGACACAGGCAAGATTTAGCTGGATTAAAAGGCACTAAAAGTGGCTCTATGAGAACATTAAACCTAAAAAACAGGATCTGGTTTGACACATTGAGCCTTTACAAATTTGTCCTGCAAGGGCCATTGACTTGGTGTTTGCTTGGTCTGCAACTCTCAGCACCTTCCCCGGGGTTCATTTTTGCACTCATTGCCTTTTTCCAGAAAACTTGAAAGTCATTTCAAGTTCCATTTAAATACACATGTTAACTGACAATTGTAACATAAACGATTTACTCTTTTTGTTGTTGTTGCATTGTTCTAGGTGCCCTGTAAACTGCTCTGATATACCATTAGTAAAATTACCATATAGTATCTGGATATCCGAGTCTCTTTTCACTTCACTGATGAGGTAATGGCTCAGTACCTCTTAATTTGCTATATTGTGTTTAATTACTGAGCCGTGGTCTATAAAACAACAAAAAAGTGACTATTACTACTTCATGTGTTCTCATTTAAATTTTCAGTCCTGAAATGAAAGACTGATACAAATTACGGGACCCTTTTCCAAATCACATAATTCCATCAAAAAGATGTGATAAAAATTTTGCCCCTCTGTTCTGTCATGTTTGAGTGCTCTTGACATGTTTTCCCTGCACTGTGGGAATAACAATCAGCCAAAAATATTAGAAATGCTAACCAAATAACTAAAGGTCATTTCAATTATCCAGATGGGCTGTCTGGCAGTCATGGTCTACGAGAAATAGAAATAGATGACATAATAGCGAACAAGCAAGGCAGTCCATCAGTATCTTTGTCGGGCTGAATAAAGGCAGCTTTAGAGCAAGGTGGTAGAGGCAGACCACTGTTAAACTGAATACAGACAGCTTTAGATAAAGGTAGCAGAGACAGACCACCAGAAACCCATGTGAGATTAATTTAGTCAGAATCCCTGACCTACATCCTTGGGGAAATTACAGTTTTTATGTGGTTCAGTGAAACACATTTCAAAAAGTTGTGTCTAAAACTAAAGACTTGGAGCCTTTCAGAAATAAACTATAAACAGTAATTGAATACTTGAATTATTTTCAACATAAGTTGAATTCTTTCTTGTATTTTTTTTTTCAGTAGGATTTTTCTTTATTCACTTTTACCGGACATGATATCTATCACGATTACTGCTTCTGTACCGGCATGCGTCTGGCACAAATATAGCACTTTCTTTGAAAAATATTCCAAAACTTACAGTTTGACTATTTGGACTTTGTATAAAAAGGCCAAATGTTTTTTTTTTTAAAGCTTCTGTATTTCATTTTAGTCTGAGAAGGAAAAAAAAAAAAGCATTTTAACTGCAGCAGAATGGACATATTTTTTTCTAGAATACGATGGAACACATTTCTTCCTTGTATAGTCATACTCTTGAGAGCACTGAAGAAATGATTTGAACCTGTGGTTTAATCTCTAGCAGAGAGCATTAAAACTAGTGTGAAACTCATATGAAAACGTACTATACATTGACAGTGTGCTCTGCAAGTCTAAAGTGCAGCTGGGAAGAAAGGAATGAGAAAAAGATAATGGAAAGAAAGAAAGAAAGAAAAAATGCAAAGTTAAACAACAGCAAAATTTTTCCTGAGAGGTAACTCAAATTACCCTTTTGAAACTTCAGGGTGGTTATCGATGTTTTAATCTCTGGCACGGAATGAAAATGAACTAAAGAAACAACAAACAAAAAAAATGTCATGCTGCTTTAAGCGTCCAAAGCTTGCCCCCTCACCACAGGAGTTCAAAAGCATAATAACAGAACCTCACTCATCACCACCAAGAGAAATACAAGGATGTTTTTCAATTCCTTTTTTAATTACGTGCTAATTTGATCATTAAAAAAACTGCAAAAATTACTGTAAAGTACAAAGGCTCTGGAAATAATTAAAGCAACAGCAACCAAAAGTGTTAAAGAAAACCCACATGTGTAGAATAAGGCCTAGCTGCATTCATGGCAACGCTGCGTACGCTCCAGTGATCTACTGAGTCAAAGACATGGGGATGGAGTCAAGCCAAAAGGAGAGAGGGTGGAATTACAGGCATTAATAGAGAACAGATGGGCTGGATTTATGTTCAGATATGCAGAAGTACCAGGGAAGAGCAGTGTCCTCTGTCTAGTGGTGGTCAGCATGGAATGCTATGCAGTGATTCCCATAGCACGCCTGTCACCAACTAAGGATTTCAAGCTTAACTGAAGATGCAGATGTACAGTATAATAATTTTTTTTGTGGTGGCATGTTTTGAACATTTTTGCATTAATGAAAAAAACCCCTCACAAAAGCATAATGGCTGACAGACAGCCACAGCTGTAGATGTACAGTAATACACTCTTGATTATATCTCTATATTATTTTTGACACAGTATCTACTATAATGAATCCTCCCTCCCTAACCTATCCATTGGAAAACATGACGTTTTTGACTACCTGTTGTGCATTGTGCCCTGCTTGTTGTTTTGATCATAGCTGTTGCCATTGTTCCACACCCCCCCCCCCCACCCCCACCATCACACGGCAGCTTCTGCCCGCTGCAAGTCAACCATCACTCAGCGCGCCCCAATTTCAGCTACAGCTTCAGAGGGCTGAATTAAGGAGAAACTTGAGCTGGGCCAGATTGTAATCAAAGCAAAAATAATGAGCCCAGGACAAAAAAACGTGCTAATATTCCACGGTACATTTCTTTCTTTCTTTTCCGCAGTGCCCCGGAAAACATAAACAAGCGCCTGAGAGGGAAAATGAATGGATGTGAACGTCCTTCATTCCTCCGTCCCATGAGCTCCAGAGGAGGACTGTGCCTCTCTCTCATGGCCGAGTCGCTAATGAGCTAATCACCTGAGGGGATTCTTCTCGGCTTACTGAAACAACCAGGGAGTTAAGCACACATCCCTCACAACTGTCCTTGCGTGTGTGACCCACCGACCGGAGGACGGAGGCTTCCAGCCGGTAGCCAAGTCAGGCAGCATCTGTTCCTCTCTGCTAGCAGGGGCTCGGGCATTTTTCGTGATGAAGATCCCCGCCCAGCAGACATCAGCATCGCCATTGGAGGTTTGTTGATTTTTTTAATTAATAAAATGAAACAAAATGACACGCCGCTACAATTTGTAAGGAAAACACTGGGCCCCACTGCAAATGATGCGTACTATTGCCATAGCACTTCAGTTAAATAACACTGAGATCAGTTTTAGACACCCGGCTCTCAACCTCTCTCTCCCTCCATGGCTTTTCTGGATGTCCTTTTTATGCTCACCATCCATTGCTGTCAAAATCTTTTGATATCCTGTTTGAGCTGCGACAATAATTTAAGTAATAAGAATGAGGAGAGACATCAGTTTCGTATTTTTGTGGCTGTTTGAACTAATATAAATGCTACCAGATTTAAAACAGAATGTAACAAGGAGGAAATCACTGACATTATTTATGCAGAAAATGATTGTAGCCTGCCTTCGGCCAGATCATCACAATTCTGGAATGGCTGGCAATACTTTCACATCTGTATTTTCCCCTCCGAGCTCCATCTCTGACAGTATGGCGGCCCAGGCCCTGTAGCAGCTGCAGTCCTAACATGACAAGTTCTGTAAATTTCACACTCTGCTGGCTGCCAAAGAAACAGGCCCCAGATTTCTTTATGCAAGCTGCTGGCTTTTCATCTCTGGTATGGACCTCATCCCTATTTTGGATGCAGCAGGGAAACATCTTGAAGTCACCAGCTATGGGCCATTTGCAGCTCTCAAACAAATCAACAGAACTTCAGATCCCTGGTAATCTGCAATCCATATCACATATGTGGAGAACGTAAAAGAAAACCATTCAGAACCCCAGAACAGACCAGGTATTTTTTTCTAATGGCATGTTTCTTATCATATTATGTATAGATGGGCATGGAGAAATGGGGATGGAGAAATTGATCTTGTTTTTCAACAAGATCTGTTTTTGCCCAACCTCCACACATTTAAAAAAAAACAGCAACAAGATAGGCCCCATCTTTGATCTTCTGTCCCACTTGTTATTGCACAATAAGGTCTAGTTATGAATGAAAAGACATTCATCAATTGCTCTCACATTCTAGAGTTACATTTTCATTGGAAACTGTGCAGCTGTATGAGAACTGAATTATTATCTCAGGAGAAACATTTTTAGGTGGACTTTTAGTAAATTATGGGAAAGCTTGACAGCCCTTTTAATAAAAGAGTATGATTAATCTGACAAATTTCAGAGGTTAAAAGTTTTCCACATCAAGACATATATTCCAATCACATATATTTACTCAAGCTCCACATAATGATAGCAGTGTGATACAAGTCTTTATTCCAGTTATCAAACAGCCACAGTTTTAGAACCACAGTTGTAACAAATGTTTTCCCTTCATTTTAAAGAAATGTTCCCATTCAGCAAGTGTCAGCCTTGGGGGGGGGGGACACTGAATAAAAAGCAGACATAGTCTCTATCATTGAAACCTGTCACTTGGCTGAAACCTGTGAGAAAATCACAGAGCTTTTGGTGTCAGTGAGCATCCCTTGTTATTGGACAGGTTGTCTTATCTGCATGACTCCTCTCACTATCACTATCAATCTTGTGCCACAGGACATTGGGTGTCAATCCAGAGCATGATATCAAACAGCTCTTAGTTCATTGATTATATCTGCCATGGTTACACTAATTACAGGAATGATTGTGATGAAACACGGCGAGGCATGGCTTGTATTGGCCACATATGGAGGGTATCACGGCCCAGTTGTTTGATGAGAAAATTGGTGAATGTTCAGTCATTGTGCCAAGTATTGTGCGGGCTTGAATGATGTTGAAATAATGTGACTCTCACATTGGTCGAAGTAAATGCTGTTAACAAGGCTACATAACACAAATTATGAAAGGCGACAAATAATCCTTCACAAATCATGCAAAAAATATACTGTGTTGGACTGAGGAAAGTTATGTACAAACCAATATTACCTGCATTAAAACTAGGATTTCATTGCGGATAACTTCTGAAGACGGTGGACAATTAAAATAGCTAGATTTTCCTTCCATGTGTTCGTTGTGCAAACACTGAATGTGCCTCGCAAAATAAATCTTTCTAGCAGATGCAGTGAAATATGAGATAAATAGCAAATAATTACAGTAAGTGCCATTGACAAATGAATACATATCTATGGTACATTAATTTCTCATTAGAATGGCTTGGTGGTATGATTTAAACAATTATGTTCAGATGTCTTCTGGTGGAGTCATGCAGTTGCAGACAGAATTACATTTTTTGTTGTCTTCTGATGTTCATTTATTGTTTTGACGTACAGAGCTTTGTGGTGGAAAAGAACATTTTTCTTTGCAAGCAAAATGATTATACCATAGTGAGTCCTGCAGGGACACTGTGACTGCAGTTTGTACTTTGATGAAATGTTGTGACCTGACACACTATGATCCAGAAAGATGGGATAATTCAGGTGCAATGCACAGCCTTCTCGGCTGCTTTCCAGTGTGCAGTCAAGGTCTTTATGACCACCACTGCTCTCCGCTAAGGAGAAGCCATAATCTCATTCCCAGCAATGTTCAGCAGAGATCAGAGGCAGTAAACGTAACTGAGCCATGGGATAACCATGACCCAAACACCGTACAACACTGTTTAGATATTGACCATGCAGATTTTTTCACATTCTGCTTTTCCAGATAGACCTTCATTGTAGGAGAGCAAAAAAAAATTAAATACAATTTTTCTTATATTTTTATGACAGACATTTTTACTTTTACTGAATTAGCCACTGCAGAATATTTGCTATGTAAATAAATAAGCCTTTCTACTTTATATTTGCACATCTACAGTATGTAATTCATAAGGAAATCTGAAGTCACATTTTTTATTGATCATTTTACCCATAAACAATAACCAGTGTTGGGGAAACTATTCTGAAAGTGTAGTTGCACAAACTAACACTTACTTCACACTGAAAGCCAAGCTACCCTAACGAGTTTGTAGTTTGCGACACTACAATTACTCTTAAAGAACTACAATAAAAATGTATCATAAACTTCAAATTTAATAAAAATTTCATGATAACAAAATACAAATTTAAGTGACTCAGTTTTACAAAAATACCAGACATATTGTGGGACAATAATTTTTGCAGACACAAATTATTTTATAGAATAAAATTTAAACGAATAGGCTGACAGCACTACAAAACTCCAAGGCACTCAATCGCCAGTGAATAAAGCTAAAAATGCATTATTATTTGGCTATATTATAATAGAACAGCGCACTAATGTGTAGGCAAGTGTTACAGGGTACCCAGATGAAGGCATGTGTTGCTGACGCGTTGGTGCGCTTTTCTACAACGATGTAGAGCAGAATCTTTTATCTTGTCTAACATTGCATTTTAGAAATTGGCCATGTATTAATACTGACCTTTATACGGGTTCTTAGATTCGTGTTTGTTGCCTTTGCTGTGGAGATGATTTCATTTTTGGCTTGTAAAGCTCACACTTCTGTTGGGTTAGCTAGTACAAAGTATTAAAGTATGCTTAGATAGGGCCATGATTGTTCCCCACACATGACGTGAGAACCTATATACAGCTCAGTGGGGAGAACCATCAATATGTGGCAATTGGCAGTTGACCGTGGGCAACTATAGTGGAGCGCAGTGGTTCTTACCAATCAAGATTAAAGGGATAAGAAAGAGCGGAGGCAGTATTTGGGCAATGGGGTTTGGAAAATAAATATTTCAGGGCCAAAAGTAGTTCCTGTAGTTAACTATACCTCAAAATGACAAAAAAAGTAATTACTACTACAAGCACTACACAAATTTGTATGTAGTGTAGCAACACTACCAGCAAACCATTACAAAATGTAATTGAACTACTAGTTTATCTACATGTAGTTAAACTACTCCACAACACTGGTAATAGAACATTAAACATGTTTGTTAGCAAATGAACAAGATGGTTGTGTCACATGTAGGGTATGTATCAGGTCGAAACGTTGTATATACTGTTGCATATGTTCAACATGTTCATTTCACCATTAAATACTTTCACATAAAGTGTGCTCTGTAACTATACCTGAGATAAAACCATTCCACAATTCTCTTCTTGTGAATTTTTATAGTCACTATAAAAGTCTAGAGTCTCATAAGGCAAAAGCATAGAGCTATTTGTGGAATAGAATACACATACATTTTATGTCCAGTTTGGAGCAGATGCAATGTGATGGAAAATAGTTATTGTACATAGAAAAAAAAGAAGAACAATTTGTAGGTTTTCATATTAAAGCAGTAGTGCAGTCTAATATGCCATTGTTTCTCTGTGCTTAATATAAGTATTCATTATGCAACATGAATTTTCTGACCAGCTCTGAAGCACATAATGGGATATAAAGTCAAGTCAATACAGCGAAGCTGAGAGAGTGGAGACAAAATACTAGAGTATACTCCATCTCCTCTGATAACACTCTAGCCCTCAAATAGCTCCAGATTTCTTCATTTGTTTGCTCACTTTGTACGTTGAATCACCCATCTCCATTCTCCACAGTGCTTTACAGCCTAAACTGTTCGCTTTTCATATGGAAGAGTAATAAAACACAGTGTGGAAGCCGTGGACTCTGGAGATTGTATCTTGGACAGACTAAATAAATGAGCTATGCCAGAGCATTCATTACAGTTTCACTAATCGTAATGCAAGGAGAGGAAGGAGTTTTAATTTCCACGAAATACAACAGACGATTTTACAGCATTTCAGACACTAAGACAAATTCAGCATTCATTTTATTATCACCAAAATAGGAAGACACAGATACAGTGACTCCTGCATTAGATAAATCCCCCCAAAACCAGGAGAAAGTACAAAATGTTCAGAATTAATTCTGTTGTCCTCAACTAACATTTTATGACATTAGCTTTTCTTCCTTGAAAGGGCATTAGTTCAATGTATTTACTTAACTTTCGGTGTATCCATCTGTCTTTTAATTTTTTATTAAAAAGCTTAACTGGCCATATTGGCCAGTTAAGCTGATGCACTGTGAATTACTGTTTTAATTCAGCATGTGGTGTTGAGACTATATACACAGTAGGTTAATTGAGGGTTAATAAATAACACTAATTAATACTAAATAATAACAACACTATTATTTATTTTGTAAATATCTTATTTATTTTGCTTTATAATGTTGTATTTAATTATATTTATCCCAAGCAGTAGTCTACAAATGTGAAGTAACGGCTGACAGAGTTAAGATGGCTCTTTGTTCCACAAACTTCAGGTAGATTTAATGTCTGTTGTTAAAAATGATTTTAGTACTATTATGCTATTCCACACAATGATGAATTACACCTTGAGGAACAATTATACCTAATGGTGCTCTGCCAGAAATGTTGATAAATGTAAATGGATAATCTATTTATCTTTTCATAAGGCCACTGTTGTTCTCGAGGTTCCCGTGTAGCATACCCTTCTAATCTCTCACAGTACAGAATACAAAAATATATACAACAAATAGAGTTGGCCATATGTAATTCATTTTCATTTATGCTTAAAAACAAAAAATGTAGATCTATGCACCCTGTCACTTCACACCTGCCTTACTTTGTGTTGCGCAAATCCTCTTCTGTTCCCAATCAAAACTAAAACCTACCCATAAACATAAAGGTAGCTACTTGCTTTCTAGCCAGCCCTATCTAGCCAGGAGGGAAACATTATATATAGATAGTAGAAATGTATTGGCAGGCAATGATACACTCGCTTAAGTTAGCTTCCAAAAGCCGTCTACATGAAAAAAACAGGACAGCTGCATTGTGCAGAAAAGACCCTACCAAAAAGCATACCATATGAAGTGAATTATTTTCTTGTTATTAAGCAATGCATAATTAAAAATAACACACTTATTTATGATCCACTTAGCAGGTCATGGTTGCGATTAACATGCAGAAAATCATACATTTAAGCATATAGTATCCCATCAACCTTCCTATATATCCAACAATCGTTGGCATACTATCTTACTGCGCATAATTCCGTGTTGTGAAAACATCTAGTGCTCTACTAGCCCTACTGAAACAAATACAATTTAGTCGATTATATTATCCTATTTTCTCATTATACTATTTTAACAGCATTGGCACGTCAGCAACCTTGTTTACATTTTCATATTTGTTAATTAAGTACCCTGAAGCTTACATTCCCCTGAGTGACCCTGACTTCAGTTTTCTAAACAACCTTGTTGTTTTCTTAAAACTTGAACTTGGGCATCTCATTACTGTACTGATGTTTCAGTGCTGAATATCAATGACTCAAAAGATTCTTTGGATTTACGAACGAGAATCTAAATGAAACACAAAATTGTTATTTCCAGTTCCTTTGCTGAACCCCTCTGATGTACCAGTCCCTTAGTTGTACTGAGGCCAAAAACAGCTTAAATCTATAATAAGTTGTATCTTCTTTCCATATTTAAGTCTAACCTGCACATTGTCCAAACTTCAATTTCAGCACATTATACAGTATGTAAGTGTAATTGAATTAAAAAGGAAATAATGATATACAAACAGATATTTAATTATTATTAATAATAATAATAATAATAATAATAATAATAATAATAGACAAGGAAAAAGTACTAGTTATATTTTGAGTAATTATGATGAATAGATAAAGCAAAATAATTGCTTGTTATGAGCTCCAACCATTACAAATACCTTGACATTATAAATCAGCCATGTGCTATTGAATAAATACAAAAAAATGCTTTGCTTAATTTATTTACATATGCTACTTTGTAAAATAACACGTTACATGTCGATCATAGTTTCTGCAAAGATCTAGTAGTTTCTAGTTCTATGGTCTCCGTTAATATAATAAAAATAAAGAAATGCACTCGGCCCAGGCTTTCCCTCACCTGCTCATTTAAAAACAACCTAAGCATCTGGACAGACAAGCAGACAGACAGACGCACCTCCTCTGACTATACAAATAACATTCTTAACCGAGTCTCTAAATTCGGATGCAACGGTAAACAATAATGCAGGATCCTTTCGAATTTTAAGACCATCACTGATCCTCTGGGAGAAGAAGAATAGACCAGCACCCATGCCCAGAGTTTTGCAGCGGAGAATTGTCATGGGAGTAATCCCACTCTATGGGGTCTGCACCCCCTGTCATTACTACCCAATAACCATGCTGTGACACCGCGTCGGCGAATGACAACTCCACAAAGCCAGCGTCCCGGGCCACTGCTGGGGCTTCTTGCTATGCACTGCTGTGCGTGGAATCTGCATTGGGGGAATAAAGGAGATGAGCATCATGTTTACAATGAGCGCCTGGGTGTTGAAACCATGTCGGGCCACTGTGTGACCACCCATCAAATCCCTGCTTCCCTCATGGCATCCCTGCCCTGTGCAGAGGTGGTCTGAGACAAGGGCATTCAGAGGGGCTGCAGCCGGCGGAACTGACAGCTGGAATGGCGGCATACTCATACCTCAAGCTGAGACAATGCAAATTCTCCCCTTACGAGGAACAGAGAGGATGGTGGAAATGAACAGCCACTGCCATTGTCATGCTGGAATCCTTTCAAAATAATGAGGTTTAGTGTAGGGCTAATTGAAAATGACAAGCCTTTGAATGTTTGCCGTTTACGTATTTCAACCAGAAACCAGATTGGGAATCGTAAAAATAATAATAAAACTCCAGTCATCCCTTTTTATCCGTTATATTTTTATGAGTTTTATTTTTAGGTCCTGCTGGTAGATTCTTTGCATCTTAATGTGATTAGCCTAAATTTTGTTTTCTGTACAATTACCTTGCCGTTATTTTAAGGATAATACATCAGCTCTCTTTCGCCAGGAGCTGAGTTTACGCCTACAGAGAAAAACATTCCTCCTCAGTATCTGTCTTATAAGATGTTTATTTGTTTAATCAGAGACACATGCATCCAAAAATTCTGTCTGACAGACGGCGGAGGCTAGAAAGTACCAACCCAGGGAAAAAAAGAAGAGATTGTCATATTCCATGTTGATTTTTCCACATAACATTGCCCAGGTCCTTGTTGTGTGACTCAAATTAGCTCTTTCCCCACGTACATTTATTTTTCAGTTTACATCTCTCAACTATACTGCAGCTGGCCCTCCATATAGGTTAGACATAATCATTACTTCCAATACATTACCCGTGTGTATGCCAATGCTTTAAAATAACATTTTCTTTAAAAAATATTCATTTTTAACCAAGGTCCCCTGTGTATAGCTCCACATTTCTAGTAATACATGCATCCGATTATAATGATATTTAAACCTAGTACATAGTTCAGCACGGTGCTGACTTACTGAATGCTAATGATAAAATAACAAGGGAAATAATAGGCTATTCTGCTCATTAAAACTCTCATGGACATTTCCTTTTTCACTTATTAAAATCTGAAAAAAAGGAGTCAAATAAACTGATGAGCTGAAGTGCAATTGGTTTAGAATGCTAGTTTGTTCATTACTGTAATGTAGGTAGACTGCATAACTAGGAGGCTGGCAATTTGGCGCTGTGAATAAGTGAAATTATGATACTTGTTAAAGAAATGACCTTCCTTTATAGAATAAATCTGAAGCAATGAAGATCATTTATAAGTAAAAATGGCATTCATATTAGTTATGTTTTCAGTATGCTGGTAAAATCAGAATAAAAAAAATGCAGTATATTCATGAAGTCACTTTGTCTCTTTTTGTCTTTCTCTCACACATATGCACAAATGCATGCACACACACACACACACACACACTCCAGAGTGATCCTCTCTTGGTTATTATTTATGTATTAAAAAACAACATTTTCCTATTATCATATTATTGAGCCCAAATTCCAAAGCACAAATAATCACAAAGCAATTCTCTTTACCACATCACATTAATTTCAATTGAAATGGCTGCTGCATAATTTAAATAGTCTTCTTTTCGCCATCCCATTGAAAGCAAGATGCACACTATACCATATCACGATACTTAACATATGAAAACCTACAACAGCAATGCACAAATAATGGAAAAAAATATGTGAATAGTGGTCATCACTAAAGGCCCTGTCACACTATAGCGTTTCGTACTAGCGTATGCCAGCGTATTAAAAATATCACTCATACGCTGATATACGCTGATATACGCTGACATACGCTAGGGGTACGTTAGGCATAGGTTGTATACGTTTCAAGCACGGTCGCATTCGGTGGCATACGCTGGCATACGGCGAGGCACCAAAAGTTTTTTAAGCATGCTCAAAAAATTTGTGCGTGTTCGGACGTATGGTTTATACGCTAAACATACGCTAGGCATACGCTGAATACGCTAGAATTAAGCTAGAGGTACGTTACTCATAGGTCGAGTACGCTGGTCATACGCTGACATACGCTGACATGAAGGTGTACCGTACAGCTAGCGTATTGATAGCGCATTGATAGCGCATGAGTAACGTACTTCTAACGTATGTCTGACGTATCTGCAACGTATATAGACATCTTGGCGTATGCCTGACGATTGAAAGAAGCACTGGGCCAACTCAGGTGCAGGTGCAGTTCCATGGCAAGACAGGATGATTTAGAACAATTGTATAGTTTAAAGTCAAGTGTAAAATGCAGTTTATTATTCTATGGGTCAGGGGTACTTATAAATTACACATCATTTGATGTATTATAAAAGTATGAAAAACACCAGAAGTAAGTTTAAAAAACGTTTATTCATATGATCAACGGATCATTAATAATGCCACATGATAATAATGGTAATAATGGTACATAGTAGGGATGCAAATATTAAGGAATTTCCTTAATCGATAGTTGTTAACCTTAACAAAAAATCGTCGATTAATTGATAACATAAAAGCTAAATATAGCTTACGATAGACAGAATACAAAATGCATGTTATATTCCTCAATCAAAGATTTATTGTAACATTTGAGAAACAGGCATTATTGTAGCATAACAAAAATAGAATAGGAAGGCGTGTATAGGCTACTTTAACAGAAAAGAAATTGCGCTCGGTCTCATCTGTAGCAAGCGAAACCGTTGCTCCGCTAGGCACTTGCAGCATGAACATAATCGCTCTTGAAATTGAAAGGCGACAGTTAAACTAGTAGACCTAGCATAGAACAGTCAACTTAAAACATAGGCTATTATGTTTTGAATAGGCTCCTCATATGCATACTAGATAGACCTACTTATTTTTATTCAAGAACATTTAAGCATATCTACGTGGTCTGGAGTGAGTCTGTTTATTAGCTCTCGAAATCCCTCACCGTCAACGGTGCTTATTGCCATCATGTCATTTTCAACCATGTTGCATACCCTCTGAGTAATAGCCTACAGTCATTAAAGAGTCAATACTTCTTTCCTGGTTGTGGTGGTGTGTTGTTCCCCATCCTGAGAACCGAGAATGAGGAAAGGCCGATGGTTATATTGGCACTTTGTCACGTGATAGCGGTACGCTGGACATGCGCAGTTCATACTCTACTCATACGCTAGCCATACGTACATTACGCTAGCCATACGCTGGCGATACGCTACTCATACGCTACTCACAGGTTCAATACGGTAAGTATCCGAAAAATTCTTTATTTTCAACGGCTTTTTGCGCGTATGAAAATTATTTCATGAATTTACATCCGCAACTCATACGTTTCTCTCATACGCAATAGTGTGACAGGGCCATAAGCAATAGGACCTGCTGGATGGCAAAAAACAGTGCTAGTAGTACCTCAAAAGTAATTGGAATAAAAAAAAGAACTATTGACTATGCCAAAACAGTTGAAAAGAAAAGTTTTGAGTGAGGAAAAGAAGGGTTCCATTCTGGCTTTGCTGGCAGAGGGATACAGTGAGCGTAAGGTTGCTTCCATCCTTAAAATTTCAAAGACGGCGGTTCATAAGAACAAGGTCAAGCAGCAGACATTGGGAACAACAAAGCTACAGACCGGCAGAGGGAGAAAACGACTCTCTACTGACCGGGATGACCGCCAACTCATTCGAAAGTCACTCAACAACCATAGGATGACCTAAAAAAAGAATGGCAAACGGCAGCTGGGGTGAAGTGCACGGCGAGGACGGTTGGAAACAGGCTTCTAGGGGCAGGGCTGAAGTCGTGCAAAGCTAGAAAAAAGCCCTTCATCAATGAGTAGCAAAGAAGAGCCAGGCTGAGGTTTGCAAAAAACCATAAGGATTGAATTAAGGTCATCTTCTCTGATGAGTCCAATTTTCAGCTTTGCCCAATACCTGGTCATCTAATGGTTAGACAGAGACTGGGAGAGGCCTACAAGCCATAGTGTCTCGCTGTGAAATTTGGTGGAGGATCGGTGATGATCTGGGGGTGCTTCAGCAAGGCTGGAATTTGTCTTTGTGAAGGACGCATGAATCAAGCCACGTACAAGGTTATCCTGGAAGAAAACTTGCTTCCTTCTGCTCTGACAATGTTCCCTAACTCTGAGGATTGGTTTTTCCAGCAGGACAATGCTCCATGCCACACAGCCAGGTCAATCAAAGTGTGGATGGAGGGCCACCAGATCAAGCCCCTGTCATGGCCAGCCCAATCTCCAGACCTGAACCCCATTGAAAACCTCTGAAATGTGTTCCAACCCGTGGAGGATTTCCCACTCGCTCAGTCTCGGCATGATACCCTACGCTTTGCCTTCGACCAGGTGATATATGTTGATAGTCAGCTGGTGCGCCCTGACGCTGCATGCTCTCACCAATATTTTGCAATTATTAAAGATAGGTTGTACAGAGTGAGTCGTGACACTCAGACAGGTGAGGAAACGACCCAGTTGTTGGTACCGAAAAGCCGCCGGGAAATCACTTAGGGTATGATAAAACACTAGACCGGATAATGGCCCGGTTTTATTGGCCGGGCATCTGGGCGGACGTACGGAGGTGGTGTGCGTCCTGTCCAGATTGCCCGCTAGTAAATGCCCTGGCCATCCCAAAAGCGCCATTGCGGCCCCTACCATTAATTGAGGTCCCTTTTGATAGAGTGGGCATGGACCTCATCGGGCCATTTGACAGGAGCACTCAGGGATACCAATTTGTATTAGTTCTGGTGGATTATGCAACCCGGTATCCCGAAGCCGTGCCGTTGCGCAATATATCGGCTAAGAGTGTTGCGCAGGCATTGTTTCAGATAATCTCCCGAGTTGGAATCCCAAGAGAGATTCTGACTGATCAAGGCACTTCGTTCATGTCACGTACACTACGCAAACTGTATGAACTATTGGGTGTTCAGTCCATTAGGACTAGCGTGTACCATCCACAAACGGATGGGCTCCTGGAACGTTTTAATAGGACTTTGAAATCCATGATTCGGAAGTTCGTACACGATGACAGCCGAAATTGGAATAAGTGGTTCGTTTCTCTATTGTTCGCAGTGCGAGAGGTTCCCCAGGCCTCCACTGGATTTTCTCCTTTCGAATTGTTGTTCGGTAGACAACCCCAGGGTATCTTGGACCTGGTTAAAGAAAGCTGGGAGGAGGGTCCAAGTCCCAGTAAAAACTAAATTCAATATGTTATGGACCTGCGAGCAAAACTCCATACACTGGGGAGATTGTGACGCGAGAATTTGCTCGAGGCTCAGGAACCGCAGCAGAGACACTACAATAGAGGAACTAAACTACGGCAATTTTCACCGGGAGATAAAGTCCTGGTATTACTCCCGACTTCCAGCACAAAATTACTCGCCAAGTGGCAAGGGCCCTTCGTGGTCACACGACGAGTGGGGGAAATCGATTATGAGGTGGAGCGGTCTGATAGAGAGGGGGCGAAACAGATTTATCACCTCAATCTATTAAAAGCATGAAAAGAGGTGATACCGGTCTCATTGGTATCGGTAGATCAGGAGCGAGATGAGCTGGGACCGGAGGTTCCAAATTCTAACGATCAAACCTCCCCCTTTCTGATAGCCATCTCTTACAGAATCAGAGAACGGATCTTGCCAGGTTGCAAAAGCAGTTCGCTGATGTGTTTTCCCCTCTACCAGGCCGCACTAATCTCATAAATCACCATATTGAGACAACCCCGGGGGTGCCGGTGCGTTCGCGCCCCTACAGACTGCCTGAATATAAAAAGAAAGTGGTTCAGGCAGAAATAAAGGCAATGTTGGAATTGGGGGTAATAGAGGAGTCTAACAGTGCGTGGAATAGCCCCATCGTGCTAGTGAGTAAGCCTGATGGATCTGTTCGCTTCTGTGTAGACTATCGCAAAGTAAACGAAGTGTCACGATTCGATGCCTATTCCATGCCTCGGGTCAACGACCTATTGGATCGGCTGGGCACAGCTTGTTTCTTTTCGACACTGGATTTTACCAAGGGCTACTGGCAGATTCCCTTGTCTCCAGAGTCCAAGGAAAAAACGTCTTTCTCCGCTCCGGACAGGTTGTAGTACAGCACGGTCGAGAAGGAGTGCCTGGCCATTAGATGGGCGGTCGGGTCCCTCCGTTATTATCTACTGGGTCGCTCATTCACTCTCTGCTCGGACCATGCTCCCCTCCAATGGCTTCACCGCATGAAAGATACCAACGCCCAAATCACTCGTTGGTATCTGGCTTTACAGCCTTTTAATTTCAACGTGGTTCATAGGCCGGGAGCGCAGATGGTGGCGGCTGATTTTCTCTCCCGTCCGGTGGAGGAGGAGGAGGGGGGCGGAGTTGAGCATTGGCCGGATGGCTTCCCGGCCTAAGTCGGGCGGTGGGGGTATGTGGTAGGGGGTCGTGGTTTTAGGCGCAGCTAGCAAGAGAGAGAGTGAACGCGGCTGGTTTAGGGAGCCGGCACAGCTATCGGCAATCAGGCAATTGGGGACGATTGATTATATGATTGTTGTTATCAATTAACCAATTGCCTTGATTGTTCAACAGTGAGCCTGAGAGCCTTGAAAAGGAACCCTCGGGGAGTGGAGAGGAGGAAGGACGGGACATAGAGCATGTGTCCAGTGTTTGTGTGTTTGAAAGAGAAATAAACTGAAAGTTCTCTTTCAACGGGACTGGATTGTCTTTATTCACGACCGGTAAGAGCTCACTTCGCCACAATATGTATATAGTATATACTGTACATTTAAAGGCAAAGGTATTGGGACAGTGACACATTTTGTTGTTTTGGCTGTGTACTCAAGCAAATTTGAAATAAATTAATGCATATGATTTGTAGGAATTACAGCCCTTTTTTATACATAGTTCCCCCATTTTAGGGGACCAAATTAACTGGACTGAACATAATTTGAAATAATGTATTCATATTTAGTACTCGGTTGCAAATCCTTTAAATTATATGACCTCCTGAAGTCTCAGACCCATAGGCATCACCAGACGCTGCATATATTCACTAGTGATGATCTGTACTGATGATGGGCTGTACTGTGGTGTTCGTGAACGTTTCGATGCCTATCCCATGCCTCGGGTCGACGATCTATTGGATCGGCTGGGCACAGCTAGTTTCTTTTCGACACACCACAAATTGTTCCTGTTTGTTTCTGGGGTGTTTAGCTTTCAGTCCTGTCTTCAGCAAGTGAAACACATGTACAATTGGATTCAGGACAGATTATTGACTTGGCCAGTCAAGAACATTCCCCTTTTTGGTTGCTTTAGCAGTATGTTTGGGGTAATTGTCCTACTGCAAGGTAAAGTGTGTTTTTTAAATGTCGTTTTTAACAAACTCTAACCTGACCATTATGTCTTGAGGCTTACCAATGGTTTGCATCTTGCGGTGAACCCTCTGAGGTTATGCTGGTGTAGTCTTCTCTTTATGGTAGTCTTTGATATATCTATATGTTAGCAATTTTATTTGTATTTTGGCATTCATCAGTTTTTGTTCGTGTGTACAAACAAAATTTACACCTGCCTGGGTCCACGCGTACCGTGGTCATAGAATTCAAAATGCCGCTAAATGTAGCTTCACTTTAGATTATGCCTATTAATCAATTGTAGGCTATGAATGTATTTAATCAGACCCATATTTTTTGCTATTTGCTATAAAATGGCTTGCAGGTCTGTACCTAGCATTACAATGGCTGATCTTGCGCTGTTTGAGGAATTAGCGTCCCTTGGAAAAGACTCATCTTTAGTGCAGAATTGTTGATCG
Source organism: Ilyophis sp. 1 JC-2022 (assembly GCA_022702515.1). Lineage (NCBI taxonomy): Eukaryota > Metazoa > Chordata > Actinopteri > Anguilliformes > Synaphobranchidae > Ilyophis > Ilyophis sp. 1 JC-2022. The sequence goes on from CM040403.1 coordinate 105,735,425, forward strand.
CGTATTGAGTGATGAATGGCTGGTTAGTCGTTTTAAGGGTTTTATGAAGTTGCCAATCTTCCCAATGCTTTCGGTGCCATCGACTGCACTCCACACGCGCGCGCATCAAGGCTCCATCATATTATGTGTTTGCGTATATGAATGGAAAGTGCTATCACTTCCTCGATGTGCAGCTGTGATCCAAAATTAGTTGTTCAACGTTGTGGCCCAGGCGGCACCCACGACAGCTTCATTCTGCGGGGCAGTTCAGTTACAACTCATTTGGAGAACGGTGCTGTGAGAGACGACTGGCTTATATTAACTACCTCTTTCCATTACTATGGGACAGGGGTTACCCGCTATATGCGGTGGCTGATGACTCCATTAACCAACCCACAGACGCCATGGGAGGTGGCTTACAATGAGGCGCACACCATCACACAGTCTGGCAATTAGAATGTTCCAGCAATTCATAGACGGACTCTAAAATAAAGTATGTGAATACCCAATTTCAAACCATAACACTTACACGTACATAACACCAAGGAAATTACAAAATGATTAACATTTTATTTATTTCCAGGCTGCAAGAAAAACTGTAGTGCTTGGCAGATGAAGTCAATGTGCTCGTCCGATGCCAAAAGGCTTGAAGAACCTTGGCCACCTCCTGTAGCTGTGGTGCTTTTGTGTGCAGCTGTGTTTCTTCCGATTCCAGTTTAATGTTGAACCATTTTGTTTGTGATACTTTAACAGTTTGTGTGACAAGTGATACTGCCAGGCCATTACTATTTCAGTTCCTTTGACGATACTGACGCAACTAAAAATGTTGTCATTTACAATGAATTGGAATGTATGAACATACGCACATGAATATGAACAAATCTGGTTTGATGAATCAGTCGTAATTCTTTTGTACAAACTTGTTTACTTGTGTAAATGTATGCATATTTTGGAACGTTTCATGAGTGAGGCTCATTGACAATAATTTGGTCCTCATGTCAAAAGACAACAGTAACAGCCTCAAAATGCAAATTCCACACCTAGAATCCACTCTAGACCTATTGTAGCTTTCTTGCACATGAAGTAATGACACAAAGACACACAGCTGGCCAACAAAACATCTGAGCAGCCAATCAGTGTTAATTTCGTCAATGAAAATTTTAACAAAAATTTGTGGTGTGTCGTTCGTGAACGCTTCGCTACTCCTGTTTAACTATCACGATTGGACTCTGTCGTAGCCATTAGCCAATGACAGCATTGAACCGTGTGCACATCTGTGTGTGACTGAAGCAATAGTTCCTGAGGAATGAATCAGTGAGGGAACCACACATGCTGTCGCTCACTGGGTCAGGATTCTCCGGAATGAGTTAAAGGCACAATACGCAGTTGCTGTAGATCCCCCTAATGTCTTTATATTGCACTGACAAACACTTGCCTGAGTGAAATTATAAGCAATTGGCTTTGTAAGCACCTAGCAGCTGCATCTGAGAAATGCATAGGCTATAGGCTAGCTCTTCTCTTTGCGTGAAGTAAATAAAACCTGGAAAGAGGAAGGCTATTCAGTACCTATGTATTTCACAACTCGAACAATAAAACCACAGTCATTATATTCCTATATATTCCACTTTGAGAGGTCAACATAGTTTTAACATTGGTGTAGCTAGCTTGCTGAAAAATGTTACATCCACATAAATAAATATATGCCTACACATATACAGCGCCCTCCACTATTATTGGCACCCCTGGTAAAGATGAATAAAAAGAGTTGTAAAAAATTCACCGTTTGATGAATTAGCTTAATGTCACACTGAAAAAATGAAAAAAATCCAACCTTTAATTGAAGTAAATTTTTATAAGAAAAAAAAAATCCCTCATCGAACGCAGTAGCAGGAGTGAACCATTCTAGGGGGGTCCTGCTTTTTTTTTGCCAGTTTAATTACTGTAAAGTCTGTTATTTCATCACATATTCTACTAATTATAGGTATTGTTTTATTCCAGTGACACACACATAATACTTTGGTTTGTGAAAACTCTGCAACTGTCCAGGCATTGTGGGCCCCGCCATCAGCCTCAGGCCCCCTGAATGAGTACCACTTTTCCCCGCTTTACGACGGCCCTGAAGATGAGTAAAAAAGGTTATAAAAAATTCACACTGAAAAAATTAGAAAAATCCAACCTTTAATTTAAGTAAATTTATTATGAGAAAAATGAATAATTATTTTTAACAAAACCACGTGTGCCAGAATTATTGGCACCCCTGCATTTATATATAGAATAAAATAATCATTTTTTATATTTGGTCGCATATCCTTTGCATGCCATGACTTCCTGATGTCTGTGACCCAACAACATCAATTCTCTTGATATCTTATTTTCTGGTACTCTTACAAGCGATACTATAACGTCTCTGCATTGAAATAGATCTCTATGGGAATTGGGGGGTGGGACTAGATTTAGTTGTAAATTATGCTGGAACAGTATGGAATACATGGTTGGCAAAATGGCTGTAAGTCATCAAGGGTCTGAGGTATCAAACGAGCGTCAAACCATCACTCTGCTGCCAAATATGCAGTTATGCAAACATGCAATTAGCTAAGGCGTGAAATTTGAATAATTCCGAGGCTAGTAGAATGTTCTTCAGTTCAGCAACGAATTTCAGCATCGCTAACGTGACTTTTTTTACTCTGATTGAGATAATGTTACAGAGCTCAGCTGCTCAGTTAGCCTAACATTAAAGCACCCAATGTCATGCTTTTTGGTCCTGGCTGAAAGGCACATTTAGCTTCTTTAAAAAAAAAAATATATATATATATAATTTGGTATCTTATGTGCAAATGAATAGACTAAAATTAAAACCTAAATTCTGCCCTTAATGCCAACAGAACCTAATGTAGCCCCCTCCAGGGTGAAAGACCGCAAAAGGAGCAGACAGCCAGCTGCAGGAACAAATGCAGTCTGAAGTTGAAAAAAAATAAAGCACTTTTAGAAAGGATCCTAGATGTAACACTGCACCGTTCATCTAGAAATCTCTCATTACGGGGGAATACTAGTGATTTGGATGATGTGCACAATGGCAATTTCTTAGGTACACTGGAATTGTTATCACATTATGACCCCCTTTTACATGGGCACTTGAACAAAGTCAGAGAGAAAAAGAAAGGAGCTTGACTAACTCATTACCTTAGCCCTGTCAGTCAGAATGAGTTCATCGAACTATGTGGTAAGAAGGTTTTAAAAAAATACTGAGTGAGAGGGAGGATGCAATTTATTATGCAGTCATATGTGATACAACTCCAGACATATCCCATACAGAGCAAAATGTTCTCTTGGTAAGATATGTTCACAAAGACCAAGACAAATGGCAATGGGAGATTGTTCTCCAATTCAAGGACTTTGCTAAAAAGACTGGTAGGGAAATCGCTGACATGATTGAAAGTGCATTGGAAGAGCACGGCATTGACATAGCAGATTACAGAGGTCAAGGCTATGATAATGGTGCAAATATGTCGGGAAAGGTGAAGGGAGTGCAAGCACGGATATTGCAAAGAAATCCACTAGCCACAGTGGCCTCTCATACACTTAATTTGGTGGGTGGACATGCTGCGGAGTCGTGCACAGAAGTGTCAACATTTTCTGGCTGTGTGAATCGACTTTATAGTCTATTCAGTGCCATCCCAGAGCGATGGGCCATTCTCAAGGCAAAGACGTGCTGCTCTCTTCACCGCCTATCAGACACACGTTGTAGCGCACGTATCGCTGCTGTCCGACCTGTGGCAAACCATTTACCTTCCATTATCGAGGCCCTAGACAGCATCATTACTACATACGGTCTGACCAATGAAGCAAAATTGGAAGCTAATGGTCTGAAAAGCTACTTCATGTCTTTCAAGGCAGTTTTCCTTCTCACTTTCTGGGTTAAAGTATTGCAGTGCATTGAGAACAGGAGCTTGATTCTTCAGTCAGGAGATATTTCTCTAGTTGTAGAATCAGCCAACATTCAAGCATTACAGAATGAGATACTGGCTTTGTGCAACGAATGGGATGCTCTTCTGGCCGAAGCCTCTGTGATTGCAAATGCGACGGGTGTTAAACTCAGTTTCACAACGAACGGAGCCGTCAGAAGAAAAATAAACGTTTTTCTGATGAACCTGCTGAAGATGTCACAAATCAAGAGAGTGAAGACATTGTGTTTCGCAACACAGTGTTTTACATCACAATGGACATCATCAGTAATTTGGACACTCGGTTCCACTCCACAGCAGCAATCGAGGAGTTTGCAGCAGTTTTGAAATTCAGGGCAATGAGTGACGACCAAATCCACAGAGCTTGTCGCACATTGACAAACAAATATTCCAAAGATCTTACAGCTGAATTTGAAAACAAAGTGCAACATTTGAAAACAGTATATAGTGCCACTTTTTCAGAAAGTCTATCTCCCCTTGAGCTCCTAAATGCTATCTACAGCTTCAGAGCATTTTTGGAGAAGTGTGTATTCTGCTCATTGCCTGTAACAGTTGCTGTAACAGAGCTTTTAGCGAGCTGAAACTAGTAAAAAAACTATCTAAGATTAACAATGTGCCAAGACAGATTGAACAGCCTTGCCCCTCTTTCAATTGAGAGCCAGTTAGCCCGGAATTGGACTTTAGACATTATCAAAGCCAACAAGAAGGCTCTGGGCTCTTGGTGTGGTGTAACCCAGACAGCTCACAGGAGATTAGAGACACACTTTATTTGTGTAGCCTACACATTTGTTACACATTTGAGAATATTCTGAGTGTTTTTAAGTGTATTTTTTATACAGCAAGTGTAGCATGTAAGATAAATGTAGCCTTTTTTTCTGCATCACAAATTAAAGCTCAGGATTAGTAGTATTGTTATTCTTATTTCTAATTTCTCAGTCCATATGAATGATCACTTGGTAATATGTAGCCTACTGAGAAAGGTTGTCCAAAGTAGGCTAAGGTATGCACTCTGAGTCTCCAGAGTGCCAGCTATCAATAAGACATAGGCTAGTTGATTTTAACTCCACAAAATTGACAAGTTTGTAATACCAATTAAATCCAAAACCCACACAGAATTAAACATCACGCCTGTGTCAAACGATTCTGAGGAAAGTAACGCTAGCAGCATATTTTCAACATCTGCCTCCCAGTGAACAGTTTTACGTTGTAAAGTAGGTGAAATGCCATCTCGCATTAAGGTGAAAAACTGGCTAAAATTGGTGAAAATCTTTTTTAACCTGCATGCACTTTTAACGCACTTTTACACTTGCATACGTGCCTAATCATGTATAAGATTCTTGCCGGTGAGTAGCCTGCCTGCTAGCTAAATAGGTTATTATACCACTGCAAGCAAAATAAATCCAACATTTCGGCAATATGAATTGAATAGAATGTAACGTGGCTTTTAACGTGGCTTTTAATTTTCTTTACTTTTACCTAAGTATGAATTTTCAGTACTTTTTACAACACTGTTCACTGGTGATATGCAAGATACAATTTGTTGTAAGTTCACATTATGGTGTTGTTTTATACTGGCAGAGCCAAAAGCTACATAGAATTACACAAGGTGATGCAAAATGACATTCATTGTGCACCGTGAGATCCCGAAAGCACACCCACTGCAGTCCATTTTTGACATGCAGCGGTTCATTTTCGACCTTACACCGGCACCTGCTTTCTTGCTTTCTCACTGCTTTTCTGCAACGGGACCTGTATTTTTAACATGTTAGCTTGGCACAAAAATGGAAAGTTCCAGAACGAATTATACCGCAAATTCTAATTTCTATACTAGCACTTATTTTCTTCCACGTTGCTGTAGGGCAAGAGTGTCCGCAAGCAGTCTGTTTTCAGATTTGTGCACTGTAGTGTGCCCATGAATGCGCACTTACAATGTAGTGTGTATAATGGTCAGTCAGTAATAATTTCGAAGAACATTCCAGTGAAAAGGAAATTGTGAAAAATGTCTCATTAGAAAGAAAAACTTTGTTTTCATTCACTAAAACTACTTTACTTTTCACCTACTAAAACTACTTTAGTTTCCATTGACAAAAACTAGACTAAAACTGACAATATGCAAATGACTAATATGTGATTTTGTCAGAAGACTGACCACAGCCAATTACATTTGCTCCCCTAAAATGTGAAGACTATGCATAAAGGGGCTGTAATTCCTACAAGGATCACCCAATATATATATAATTTTCTTTATGGATGTGGACTTGGGTGTAATAGAAACAACCCAAAGACATCATTAAGGAACCTTATGGTTTATTATTTCTGTCACTATATATATGCAGTGCTTCACACAGTATGAGAGCTTATACCGTGCCCTCCACAATTATTGGCACCCCTGCATTTAATACTTTGTACAACCTCCCTTAGCACTGAGTCTTCTCCCGTAACATCTAATAAGGTTGGAGAATGCAGAGCAAGGAATCTGAGACCATTCTTCTTTACAGAATCTCCAGATCATCTAGGTTCTCTCTTGTGCACTCCTCTTCAGCTCAGCCCACAGGCTTTCAATGGGGTTTAGGTCAGGGGACTGAGATGGCCATGGCAGAAGTTTGATTTTGTGTTCAGTTAACCATTTTTGTGTTAATTTGTCCTGCTGGAAGATCCAACGATGACCCAGTTTTAGTTTATTGGCAGAGGCAGCCAGATTCAGATTTTAAATTTCCTGGTATTTCATGGAGTTCATGATGCCATGTACCCTAACAAGGTTCCCAGGACCTTCTTTTTACAACAAACCCACCTTGAGTGTTGGTTGCCGAACAGCTCAATTATAGTTTCATCTGACATGGTTCCAGTCAAAGTAGCATTCAGCAAAGTCCAGGAGCTTACATTTGTGGTGAAATGACAGGAAAGGCTTTTTTCTGGCATGCCTTCCAAATAATTTGTTGGCATGGAGGTGATGTAGAATGGTAGTTTTGGGAACTTGATGACCCCAAGATGCTACTTTCCTCTGTAATTCTCCAACAGTGATCCTTGGGGATTTTTTTGCCTCTCTTACCATCCTCCTCACTGTGCATGGGGGCAAAATAAACTTGGGTCCTCTTCCAGGAAAGTTGGTCACAGTTCCAGTTGCTTTGAACTTTTTAAGTATTGCCCTAACGGTAGATATGGGCATTTTCAGGTGAGTAGATATTTTTGTATAGCCATTCCCTGACTTATGAAGCTCAACACACTTCCCTCATTAGATTTGTGTGTTCTCTTATCTTTCCAATGTTGATGTATAAATAAGAGAATATGGCCTCTGTGTCACCTCATATTTATACCCCAGTGAAACAGGAAGTCATGGATTACTGCTTTAAAAACTAAAATATAATGGAAAAAATGCTTCAGTTCTATTTTGTTCATAATAATTTCTAGGGGTGCCAATAATTGTGGCACGTGGTTTTGTCAAAAATATTTTTTCCTTGAGGAGGGATTTCTTTTCTCAGAATAAATTTACTTCAATTAAAGGTTGGATTTTTCTCATTTTTTCAGTGTGAGATTAAGCTAATTCACCAAAAGGTGAATATTTTATAACCCTTTTTACTCATCTTTACCAGGGGTGCCAATAATTGTGGAGGGCACTGTATATGATTTGCTCTCCTTCTGTCCCTAGTGGACAAAGCTCCATCGTCAGTTTACCTTGCCCCAGGTAATTCAAGGGAAGGCTATTGGTGTTTTTACTGCAAAGACATGTGGATCTGTTTATCTCCTAATTGATTCTCTGAGGAAGGCAGAGATTGACAGTGTCAGTCTTACATCATCAAAATCCTGTTCCCAGAGCAAAGCCATGCATCACACATTAATAATACATAAAGAGACTCCTTCCTGATAAGCACCTGCTTTCCACTAAATGAATACTAAGAGAAGTCAAATACGTCAAGAAGATTTTTCAACCTAATCACAATTTCTTCCCCCAAACGCTGAGATTATGCACTTACTGTGTACAGCAACACAGTGATTGCTCTGTTGAAATCAAGTGTCTATATGACTGGTAGGATAGTGCGCGGGTTACCTGGGTTAATGAATAATAGACTATTCCACAAAAGAGTGCAACGACAAGAGTAATTCAGCTATTAAAAAACGTCAAACTTATCACCTTTGTTATGAATACCGAATATGATATCCTCTTGTCAAGGTTATTTTTGGACAATGTAAAGTAGATGTGTTGTTCTGATAAAGATGTCCACTAAATAAAAATACTGAATTTTTAATAATCTATCACAACCATCTAAAATTGACATCTTTATTTCTTTGGACAGCAGTTCTCCCACAATAAAAAAGAATATTGGCGCCAACCCATTAGTTATCACAAAAGAAAAAATGAGAAATGTTCCCTTTTTCCCTATTATGTACTAATGGAGGGGCAGGACATGGCGATACTTCATGCAAATGGCTGAACTGTGTTTAACACATCAAACATTCGTTTGATAAGTTGAAGGTAAAAATGAGTGCGCTGCTATTTTTGTCTTCTGCTTCGTGGTTGTCATTACCTGACAAGAAGCAGGTTTTTCCTTGATTGATGTTACAGGGCGAGTCACCCGCTGTGCAATTTGCGCACTTTGAGATCGTGGCTTTAGCCCCCGATTATGATGTGGTGACTGTGACCAAACCTGGCCTTTGTCTTGCCTGTCAGGGATCATTTCCTTGATTTGGCTGAAGGTCTCGGACGTTTGTCACATGCTACCATGAATGATGTCGCAGGGTATTAATGGACTGTGCTCCAGACGGGCATTTTAAAGCCGTTTAATATTGCTGCTACCTGGTAATCTCTCTCTCTTACCCCAGTCCCTTTTACAAGTCAGTGCAAAATCTTATCTTAGGTACACATTTTAATGCAAAATCTTATCTTAGGTCGAGTAGCGGGGTATGCAGCATTCCTTTCTGCCTGACTGTGTTTATTCAAACCAAATTATTCTCAGAATAAATTTCTGATGTTTGAGAAACATTTGCTTCCAGACCTCGCAAAACACATGAACAAAGGTGACCCTGTCGAAACACAGAAGGCCTCGTGAGAGGGAATGATCGGCATACACCACCGACCAAAGATTAACATGAAAAGCTCATAGATCATTATTTCTCATACATTAAAAACAGCCATTAAAAATGACAGCCATTCATACGGTCTCTTTTTTTTTTCCTAACCCTAGCCTTTTTCATAATTTTGTATTGGAAATTGTATCTGATCGTTTGCTTTTTTCATATTTTTTTATAAATGTAATTTATTTACGTCAGTTTGATGTGTCTTCAGGATCATGTCATTTTAATAAAAATACTGGTGTAATGGTTCATCATAGTCTATCGCCAATCCTAAAACAGATTTAGAAGAAAATAAATGTAGCTTCAGAGCATATGTAATGGAGGTGTGGAGTACTGCCATACTTACCCATTGCTCCATTTATAGGTGCAGTACTGCATCTGGGAAGAAAAAAAAACAAAACAACTCAAAGTAGCACTCCCTCGAGGCATCAAAGGGACAGGATGTTCTGGTTCAGAGCTTATTCAAATAAGACTCCTAGCCCACAACTCAATCCTCCATGGAGAGCTGGAAGGTCCAGAAGAATGGCTACAGAGAAAGCCAGTGGAGTGGAGACACTCACTTAGTACCTGAAGACTTGAACAGTCCTGAACATCACAGTATAGAATTTTAAACAACTGAATAAAATTATGCAATATATTGACTTTGTCTTTGACACAAAGCCTCTCCAATCCAGCATAGTATTTCAGGTGAACACTTAACAGAACCTGTCTATATGTAACAGCAAACATGCAATGTGTCCAGCAAACAGGTCTATGCCACAAGATGAACGGTTATTTTTACAACCTTTCCCCTCTTGATTTGATCATTAGCTTATGACTTGATCTATCATATGATATGAGTAATCTCATTAATTTAACTGATGTCTTAATGCACAGCAAAACTACAGTACATGTAAAGGATTCAACACTGCTAAGAGACGGAGAGCTAGATTATTTCCTTTCATGAGTTGTATGATTTTTCTTCAGTTTATTGCATTGCCTCCGGGGTATATCTAATATCCTTCCAAGTTTGCTGAATCCTTTTCACCCATCTTGTTTGGTGATTTATTCTGTATGACTAGCTGTGCTTCAAAAGCTTATGATATAGTGTTTGTCAGTGACCAAAAATGTCTTTCATCCTTGTTTTACTGGCAGGGCTTCGTACTTTGTAGGTGCAGTTCTTCGACTTTCAGAATCTCCATCTCAGATCTATTCTCAGCGTCTTCAAAACGACAGCATGTCTCGCGCAAAAGAGAAGAATCAAATTCGAGACACACAGCGGAAAGAAGCTTTTTAAATTTTGTGACCCTATTAACTTTGAGCATGCCTCACTTCAAACACAGACAGGAGATTCATCTTCAGTGTGGGCGGGCTATCCTGCAGAGCAACAACTGATTCTCATCTGGCAACCTTGTCCTCAAACCCACTGCAACACAATGTGACAGACAATTGCATTGACTCTCTGCGGAAATGATCAGCAATTAGAAGTGCATTACACCTGAACCATGAAATATCAAAAGCGAACTCAAAATGGACTTGGCGTGATAAAATCAACACTTCTATGTCTTCAACATAGAGGACAAAGTAAGATTCAACAAAACAACACAATGCAATCCAAAAGAAAAATAGACACAAAAACAGTGCAAATTTACTAAAACAATGTACCAAACTAGCAATCATATCCTAACAACCTGCGCGAGGGTTTGTTGCTCAATTTATCATAACAAGTTATTTAAGGTATTCATATCTGACCTTGCAATCACTGTCCTTTTCAGTTCATGTGGTATGTTCTGAGCTTGTTCAAGCCTTCTCCTACAGTACTTGGCACAATGGCACATTGGTGGTTTTCAGGGTGACAGCTGAATGGTGGGATAGGGGTATAATCTTATTCACACCTCCCCCTTGCAATGCCTGGTAATTACTTTGACAGCATGAAAAATGAACACGATACACTGTCTCTTTCTATAAAATGTAAATATGCAATAATATATATTTCAAACTGTATGTGGAATTTCTCTCCAGTCAGGAGACACATGCCGAAGGATCTTGGATTTCATTGCTTCAAATATGAAAAGTCAGCATTTAACATAAAAGAGAAGACTTGCTTTGTCTTTGGATAAAATTTGGTGTTGCTGTCAAAGTTTCAGTTGTCTTTCTTTTGTAGAAAGTTAAAAAAAAAAAATTAGCTGGGCACTCAAAACTTTACAACTGTTTCTCCATTCCTGAAATGCACATATTGCTTCTATTTAAAATCCAGATATTTTACCAAATTATTAGTTATATTGCATGACTGTCAGCCACAGGTCTCCTGAAGCTTACTTTATTATTTTAAGGACTGTAAATTTCGAAATTGACTTCCTGGGTGATAATGACATCCGTCTGGATTAATCCTTGTACTGTATGTCTACAGCCACACAGTCATCAGCTCCTGCTGCACTCCCTCGGCTCTAATGTAACTGTGGAATGTCTTTCAGTATAAATAGATGGTTTGCATAATTACCACTTTTCTTTCCATCAAGGATGCCTACCTGCAAGGCTTCCCTGGGGTTTTCAATACTACTTTTAGTCTGGTCATTCCTGAATAAATTCCCCTATGCACAGCACAAACTGCAGCTTCTCATGCAATATACAGAGGGAAACAAGAAAAACAAGGCAACAAAAAAGAAAAGAATTGTATTGCACAATGCACACAATAAGTTTTGATTATCAATTTCCAGTGTCTATAAATATTATACATTATTTTAAAATTAGGATTGTTTTTTTTTTTTATTCACATTGATATCACAGTGGCAATACTGTACTGCTAATGAATAGTTGTGACCCGGACCTGTATCTTAGAAGAAAATGTATCAATACTTCTGGACAGAAAGGCAGAACAGGTCTACAATTTGATCAAGGGATGACCCTGTATTCTGCTCTGCAATAAACTAATAATACATTTATACACAAACAGTATCTCCTGATAATGGAAAACATTAGATAGCTATCATCAGAAACAGATCTTGGAAACCATTAAAATAAATAAACAAACAAAATCCTTTCCTGGAAAAGAACCGAGAAAGCTCCAGTTACAAATATTTACACGGTACAAATAATAACGATGCTAATGTCAATATAAATACAATGACGCAGAAATCTGATTACTTACGCCGTGTATAGCGAGTTGAAAATTTAATTTGAAATTTGAGAGCCTGCGCTGAATGCAATGCATCATGAGCTGGAAGGCTGAATTTAATAAACCGAGAGAAACTTTTAAAATGCATATTGCAAAGATAAGGATGGGTCTGTACCTTTTCTAAAGTAATTATGAGATTTTATTCATTTCCATCATTAGTCAAACTGACAGGAGCTCCCCTCAGGCTGTGCTCCCTCGCTTCCTCCTGTTCACCTATCTAAAAAGAATCCAGATAATGAATGTTTACAACACACAGGTAATAGAGTAAATATTGGAGTCATCAATTATTGAAGATGAGGGACCGGCAATCAAATCCCATGATTATCGTTAGTTTTAATGCTGCATGGGCTCTGTCACTTTCTTGCTAGCACGCTGCTCCTGTCCTTTCACCTCAACATTTTGTACGATGAAATTATTGTGCACGGGCAGGTAGGGAGACAAAGGATTCTGTGCATGCACACACCGTTTGTGTTGGGAGAGAAACGTTTAAACGGTGTCATTATCCCCCAGGGCTTTGGTCCTGTAAGTATGGGTCAGGACCTGTTTATGGTTCCCACCTGTATTCCAGATAGTTCCCCAATGAGGAATGGAAATAAAAAGCAACATACATGAAAATGATAAGTAACTTCACAACACAGCTAACTAAATGTCCTTGGTGTACATGGCAATAAAACATTTTGAGGTCGGTCTTTACAGTATGTATTGAAATTAGCATATTTCTGAAAGATTCTAGTAGTAATTTTTATTTTTTATTTATCAATTATATAATGAAGTACTTTGCATAATAACATTGATGAGCAATGCAGTATAAATGCTGCATTTAAAATAACTTCCCAAATGATTTTCATATTGATCAAGTAAAATAGAAATTCATGATTCTTTGATTATTTTACTTCTTTTTAGTTTGGCTCTGATAAAATTTCTGAGCAAAAAAAAAAATACTATGGTGTGTCTATTTGTATCTGCACATACACATACAGTAAATGTATCTTTTTGACTTAATCCAGAGGCTCTATTTGTAATGAACTCAAAGGAGTAGAATAACTAAGAACATAAACTAATCCCATCATTGAGCAAATGCTTGTTAGTATGAAGCCTTTTTCTTCTATTTTTCTATAGATCTCTTGTGCCACTCTACATTGTTACCAGGTATAAAGTGGTTATTTAGACCATTTAAAATGGTGCTCTTTAATACGCTCTGCATCCAGTGTAATCAAGGAAAAGATGAATAATGGGTTCACTGTGGGAGGTGAAATGCCTACTCTGTGTTACATTTCACCATCTCAAATGTTGAGCAAAACTGGACTTGCAGGCATACAGAGGAGGGCAGTAATTGCAATTAAACAAGATGAATTAGGTCTACAAACTGCTTTTCGCAGGGCAACTGTTTTCCTTTCTCCCCCAGCATCTGTTCTACTTCAGTGACACGGAGTGGAGTTTGCGGTATATTCTAGCGTGTTGGAAATCCCTGTTGCCTTGCGCGACTTCGCTTGAAGAGTTACGGCAATGCAAATGAGTCACTGGATTTAACACGCACCTGAACCAGAAAATAATGCATCACACATATAATTATTCAGGGGACACTCAGGGGACGCACACACAAGATGTCTTCAGCTTTAAAATCAGCTAGCTGTCTCTGTTTTAACAATTCACAAAAGTGTCATGTTTGGCCTTCACATTGGATTTAGTAAGGCAAAGGAACAGAATCTAATTTCCCTGCTTCATGATTAATCTAACTTATATGGGGAAATAAAACAAGCTCTGGTATATGCCTCCAGATCTGATGTAATCAACATTGGAGATTAAAAAAAAAGAATTAGCATTGTTTTGTTCTATTTGTGAATTAACTGCAGGCATACAAAGGCACTCCTAATGACTTATTACACAAGTGGTGCTGCAGCTGTACTTGTGTCACTGAAGTGTACAGAGTAGCCCAAAGCCAGGACAATGCCAGTTGAGCAGATCCACCACCAGTGCTACTCCAAGTCCACAGGTCACAATCTCTCTTTGGAGCGGACCAGTATAATTTGTAATTTAGCGGAGTTTATGAGTGTGATGTGCCCTGCGGACACTCTTGTTTTTAATAGGAGGCCACAGTATGCAGGCAGTGCTGGGGTTCGAGAAGGTGCAGCAGAGGGGTGAGGGGGTGAAGGTCTGCTGGGTTACAGTATGCCCGCCGTATACCCGCCGGAATTGACATCGCCTCGGAGGGTAAGTGATCAGACCGAGCAAACAGCGGCTGCCACGGATCAAACTCTTAACTTGTGCCCGCGTCACCTGACCTGCCCCGGTGACTACTGTCGCTCCCACGCTGTCTCGACGGGGCTGGCTGGATGTCACCGCTGTCTGATTGACCACCACCTCCATAGCAACTCCGTGTTCGCAGCCTGTATGTCTGCAGTGATTACCGAGCCGTGCTTCTCTGCCGCCTGCACTCAGGCGGTCTGCACGGAGGCCGCCTTGTATATATAACCCCGTTTCTGTTCTAGCAAAGTTAATTTGGCCTTCTTTTCTGAGCAGTGACGTCTGGCCCGGCCTGAAAGAAAGGCGCAGTTAACAAAAAAAGCTCAGCTAAGACAGTAAAGCTATGAAGCCGGTTCTCTGCATGCTGGCCATGTGATGTATCCACTGTGGATTAATTCCTCCACTTATTTACTGCGCCCTGCAGCCTGAAAGAATTATGAAAAGCAAAGTAGGGGTGGAGGGTGTTAACTACAGACGCAAATATGAAATATGTGGGTGAACTGGAGCACAGACTGTCACGTGAGGTCTTCCCGGTGTGCGGAACGCACGCCAACTGCCTACCGAGATGTTTTAGGAGCCCTCTTAAAAATTTAAGATTCTGTTTTGTGTTCATGTGAAGTTGTAAATTTACACAGAGGGATATATTTTACTAACTTGTGAACACTTTGCATGCAGCTGTTCTCCTTAAACACCTTGTTTGAAACAAGGTTAGAACATCTCCCCTTTTCCTCTCCGCTCATAACAGTTTGATGTGACTTGAAAACACATCGAACCCAAATGTTTGCTGTTGTTATTGCAGGGAGGCACAAGTGGCCAAATTAGCAAGACTGCTGACACCATGGTGAAGAGAAAGTCTACAGCACCGCTGAGGTTACTGATGCTAAACTGGACTGCTAAACAACCTCTTCACAGGGCAACTTAATCACTTCAAAACACATTGGAGGAAGTAGTTTATGGCCTCTAACACAAGTAATTACACACAAAGGAAAGCTTCAAGATATATTTACAGTCCATGCTTCTTTGTTGAAATGTGCCTGCTAAGAAAAAAACAACACATTTACGCACACATGCACACACACGCACGCACTCACGCAAACCACACACACACACACACACACACACACACACACACACACACACACACACACACACACACACACACACACACACTTTTTTACGGGATTCCTAAAGTCTACTTTCTGACTCATCTGAGCTGACAGCTGGGTAAGTAACACCACCAGGAGCAGCAGCATTTGGATTAAATCTAAGCCTCATGGGTACCATCAGGTCTAATAAGTTATCATTAATTGCAGCCATTGGGGACATTTGTTCTTGAATTAATTAGCTGGCCACAGAAAAGCTTTCAGCAGCAACAGGCAAAGAAGGGCAATTTGTGCTACAATATCATGGTTTTATTTTTTTACGGTTTTAATGCATGGTTTTACATGTTATATAATACTCTTATTCTGTCCTGATTCTTGGACATACTGTATGTCAACATTTTATAATTCTGTACAATTTTACAACAACAGAACGTCTGAAATAATGCTTATGTGCATGTCACACTTTTACTGTATTGCTTGTTCAAATCCCATGACTTCAGCATGTTTCCATGTGATGTTCTGCAGATATTTTTCACCCCCTACCCTTACACAAATTTGTTTCAGCAATATATACTTTTGCAACATCTATCTACCACCTACCACCAACTATAGGAGGTTTATGGAAATGGGTCTAGAAAAATCAATAAAGTCCTGGGTAACTATTTAGCTTTGCCTGTGGTGTGCCAAAGTATTCTTTTAAAAATTCAATTATGAACAAGAAATAAGTGTGGACCAAGTGTGACTAATCTTCCCATTGCTCTCTGTGAGTGCAGGAATTAAAAGGGAAATGATGCTGAGAGGACCACCAACAAAAACAGTCCTATATGCCCATGCTTCAGAGTCATAAAACATGCCTGTGGATTAACTAGCGAGAGATACTCCATATCACACTGCCAGACAGCCGCTACTGAACTTAGAGGTCCAGACACAAAGCAAAAATAAATAAAACACTCAATACTAAAATACAAATCTGAAAGCAGTCCTATAAAACCCCTTGTTATTATATATATTTTTTATCATTCCCAGGTTCGGACATTGGGAAGGTAGGGCCCATCTATCCCTTTAGCATAAAATTTCAAACTAATTTTACACAATATTCCCTGATTCCCTATTTGATGTAATACCACCTGCAGTAAATAAAAATGCAGAAATCATGAATAAGGTGATGTTTGATGTTTAAATGGGTAGTTAGACAGATAGACAGACTGAAATGGACTGAGAGAGGGAGAACGATCAATAGAAATAGAATGTCAAAATATCTGGCCCGCCGTACGAATGGTCTCGTGATGAGTCACCAGAAGCATTCCTGACAACTGCTACGCGAAGCAAAAGCAACGCATCGTAGACTGTTACCTCAGGGCTAAGGCTATTGTGCCAGCAAACGCCGCCTACAACCATGGGCGTGGACATGTTCCAGGATGGAGTTTGGGGGTTTTGGATTGTGGGATAATTAATTAGACTGGGTGGTTCAGATTTGTATTGGCCTGCAATGTATTTTTGCTAAACGAATACTGCTGCTGAAGCAGCTCTACTCCTTCCAAAAAATAAATGTCATGGGGTCTTTGAAAACCAAGGCAGGGCTGAAGTTTGATGTATTCAATATTGTTTTTAACACAATACTAATGGTTCCTCTGGGCAGTACAAACCCACATAGAACACCCAGGCAAAGTGCCTATTCCGGCTCCAGTCTTGGGAGAGTTCCACATACACAGCAGAAACTTCTTAAGTAGTAATCAACCCAAATGCCTGTTACAGAGACTGCATACTGGTGTGTAATGTACACCATTAAGCTACATTGCAAGTAGCCGCTGTTTCTTTTGTTACCAGAGAAAGAGTGAAAGTAACAAGTAGTGGAAATAAATTGTTGCAGTTGAAGGCCAAGGCCATTTCAAGTCACCACAAGTTCCATGAATTGCGGGCACAGCCTCTCTTGACATATTTCCTACTGGGATGGTAATTTCAGCTGTTGGCTGACAAAATATCACTTGCCCCCATATGCACCATTCACCTATGTTTGAGCCTTACTGCTTTATTGATAGTGCACAGTGGCATTTCTTTAACATTGCAGTCAGAACTCAGTCAGATATTCTGACCTTGTATTGCCTACCAGAAGGTAAAAATAGACATTACAAACAACTACAAAATAAATAACACTGTAGAAGAAATGGTGGGAAAGGGGGTTGGGGGGGCAAACAGAAGGCAAGGTATAATAATGATGACAGAACTAAAAAAGTCAACAGAGTCGTGCGTAAAAGTTTCCTCTACTTCTTGTACAGAGTGTGACCAGTCAGGGTGATAGCCCGCTGTATTCATGCTCTGCTGACTTTGAATCTGCAGTCACGTCCGTCCTTTATACCAGCAGGCCAAACATGGCTATCAGCTTTCCGTCAGACCCTGTCTATCAATGTCATTCTGGATCAACAATGCAGAACCCTCATGCCTCCTTTCCCTGTTGCTCCACTGTATTTTTCCCCTCACATTATTGTCAAGGGCAGGATTTGAACTCAGGCAGCAGTGCGTTGATTTATTTATTTATTTATATGTCCATGGATCAATATGAGGAATCTGCTCTATAGCTTCCTGCCGCATGACAGGAGCTGGGAGTGAGGAGGCAGGCGGGGCGGAAACATGCGAGGCACACACCACTGTACTTCTGCTCTGTAACGGCTTACATTAAATTGTGACGCCGGAGTGGTTTAAACAACAGCCCGGGCGATTTTCAAGATGAAGAAAAAGGGGATAAGGCAACTGCAGATGCACACGCTACAAGGATAACAATTAAAACGCTAACAAACAGCTATTACAATAATTAAGATGTCACAGCATTAGTGCGAGCATCCATTCCAGAGGCAGAAGTTTAAAATTATACAGCTCTGTGCATTACTGTGCAATTAAACCCAAACATGGGTATATTGGTAAATGACAGAAAGAGGCGACCCAGATTGTTCTCCACAGGCTGCACTAGTATGCATATCATCACATACATAAAGAACACAGATTTCTCTTCATGGCAATAATACTTTAAGTATATATATATACAGTATATATATATATTTATATATATATTCCCAGAGGGAAACTATTTGGCTTTTTTAATAACTGAAATCAATCTCGCCAAACACTTATAATTTTAAAATACTTACAAAGCATCTTTTTCCCTTTCATATAAGTTTTAATTAATTTGTTTCTGACCTCAACCCCTCTGTGTTGCCTACCTTTGTGTTTCTGTAGAACATTACGGGAAAGTAATTAAAAGATAGCATACGGCGTTTATTTTTCTTTTCACACACATGCTATACAACTGAAAATGCTCTAAGTTCAATATACAAGCGCAGGATAAAAAGATTGAAATGTTACAGCAGAAGGATGGACACAGACAAAACTAGCTGAGACTCTATTGAGGTATAATTATTTTATGTACAGACATAATGTTTACCTACAAATCAAGGGGACAGCTATGAGCAGCCGTATGGCACCCAATTATGCCAATTTATATGTGGGATTGTTTGAAGAGAGTTTTATATACTCTTCCTGAAACCCTTTCCTTCACCACATAAAGATATGGAAAAATCTGAAAACTGACGGGGGGTTAATAGTGAAATGTTTCTGCCACCGCTCATGTCGTCCCCTCCTCTGCTTCTTAACCAATTTTCATCCCCAAGCCGGGATGCTATTATCCCCCCCCCCCCCCTTACCCCCCCATACTTGTCTCTCTATCTTTTTAAAAATATATTTTTGGGGGTTTTTTCAGCTTCATTGGACAGCACAGTGTAGAGAGACAGGAATAATGGGGAGCGAGAGGGAGGGAGAGACATGCGACGGTCTCGCAGCCAGATTCGAGCCGCCAACATCGCGGCTGGCAATGAGCGTGTGGACGGCGCCGTACAGGCTATGCCACTGAGATGTTTTATAATAAATCCTAAACGACAAATAAAAATGTATACGTTATTTCTGAGTGTCCAATTCAAATCTAGGCTATACTTTAAAAGTTTGGATGTTCGTGGCCATCTGTGCTGCTCAGCCTGCTCTCATCAGGAGTAGCCAGACATTCGCTTTTTCAATGGCATTGTTCTTGCCGTATATTATTATTAATGTGTACCAATATATTGTTGTTCATGTGTTCTTTATTAATTATGTCCTAATTAAGCAACCATAGTCTAACGCCAGAATCTAACCTGTGGCAGTACCTTTTTATCTAACGTACCGGGCAGTAATTACAAATGTGGTTTGCGCACACAATGTCATTTTCATTTTTAGTTGCACGTCCTTTTTGTCACCCGAGGATAAGGGGCCAAAATTTATATCAAGGGTATGATAAGCTGCAATACCACTACTGTTATTTACATGCTCAAGAGCCCATGTAGTCTTGCGTATGTGGGCAAAACCAGCAGAGCCCTAAGAATAAGAATTAGTGAGCTGAGCTCCATCAGAAGCAATGATACAAAGAGCCCTGCGGCATTACATTTTAACACATTATAGTCATGATGTGTCCTCTTTGTGCTGTGTTGGCATTGAAAATGTAATTCTACCCCGTCTCGGAGGAGATATTGATAATGCTGTACTCAGTCATGAAATACACTGGATCTACCATCTACAAAACCTTTTCTCATGGACTTAACATGGAGTTTGATATTAAACCATTTCTCTGACCCATATTGTATATTAACAGCTACTGTGACTGTCTATTGCCAGTTTTTATGCTCTCTTATAATTTACCGGTTTTGTTTTTTATGGTGGAGATCACACAATATTTTTTGTAAAAAAAACAGCACTGGCTTGATAGGCGATAGAATATAGCCTATGTGCAGGTTGCACATAATACTTGCTAGACTACGTGCACCTATAGTCCTCTGGGCTAGACTTTTTAAATGGGCTAATGAATAGCACACAAATATGTTCTGAGGAAGGCTTATCAGTCGAAAAGTTAACACTGCTAGATTAAATCTTTATATTTGGAACATTACATCAAGTGTACGAGTTCCAACAGTCTTTTGACTCTGAATCTTAAACCATAGAGCTGGTGTGCGTGCTTCTCTTTAGGACATTTCTACATACAAAACATACTCATGTATTGTATTGTATTGTATTCATCATTGTGTTATAGGACATATTTATTTTTGTATCATCTGAGGAAAATAAGAAAGCTTTATAACATGAAATTGGAAAATATCTCAGCTTTATTACAAAAAAAATCTCTCAGTGAAAACAATGATTACCATTTATTGTTACCTATTACAGTAAACTTTCCACGCAACCAATAATTTGGATTATATCTTTCTCCTCTTAAGACATATTGGTGCATCATTGAAAATAAATAAAAAGGGATATTACCACTGCACAAGACATTCCCCACATTATCAAGTACACTCATCAATAGGAAAAAAAAAATCAGTTTAGAGTTCAGTTTAAAGTACCAACAGACACAAGTGTGTTTTATGAGTTCAATGCCAATGATTGCTGAGACATCATTGAAAAGATATTACACTTCACTTCAGCTGTCAGAGGTTTTTCAGTGTTCTGGTAAATTCTCAACTTGATTAATGTTATTCCGAAGTGCTTTATAATATAAATCAATACCTTTGACAGTATGGCATTGACAACACTACTGAGTCCAGGAACACTTTATAGAAAGTATTTCCTCCCAGGAAAAGGGGTAATTTGGATGACTTGCCAAATAATTTTCTGTTATAGAGAGATATAGCTGGAGGGGCAATATTACATACTTTTGGGGGCCATTGGAGGGTGATGCTCTCAATTCTGTAATCCCACTTTTTAGCCTCTCAGTCATCGCTTCTTCACCAGGGATATGGACACAGAGATGAGCCAGTTAGACGAGAGGAGTCTGAGAATCCTCAGGTACTTGGGCTTTAAAGGAAGACTTCTTGAACTTACAGTTCAACTTACAAAAAAAAACAACCCAGATCTTTCCCAGCAGACATCTTGATTCCCTTCCACTGAAAGGCACCAGGTTGTCCTCTCCCAACACTCAAAGGTGTACCCTGAGAGGGCTGTGTAGAGGCAGTCACTACCGTCTCAGGAGGTGGCTCTTGTTCGGGCGCCGTCGTGACTCAAGGGGCCCACTGCGATTAGCAGAGTGGTTAGCGGCTCTGCCTTAAGAGTGACGGAAATTTCCTGCGCTCTTTGTTGCTCAACGGAAGCAATAGTGTCAAAACATGTCAAGTCTTAAAATAAACTTTAAGGATGCTGACAATACATGTGGAGAGCTGTCTCGTGTACATGTCCTCCATCTCACGCAATGTTAAAAATCAAGGTCACCGCGGAACACCATACGTCATTTCAACTGGGGAAGCATCCGTAAATGTGACCACTGATATTGGTGTCATGAGGGGTCAATATCAGTGAAACACAAGGGGGGGGATTTTTTTACTGAGGTTTGCTTACACGTGTTTAGAAAATAACCCTGGGTCAGTATACAACACCTTCATATCAAATATTTACCTCATTGGGTTTGACAGAGCAGTGTGCCCCAGTGCTCATAGAAGAGGAGCGCTGGTCTCCCTCTTTCCCTCAATAATATGGGACTGAAAAAAAAGTGAATTCAGATGGGATGCTGCCAGGGGGATAGCGCCTTTTGCAGCCCTTATTACACACTGACATTAAATCTGAGGCTGGGACTCAGATGGGAGTTTCCGGCTCTTTGCCAGTGCTGTGAAAGTCAGAGGACGGTGCGCCGGCGTTCCACACAATGCAGCGGGAATGACAGGAGAAATGAAAACAGCAACCGCCTCCATTTCCCCAGCACCTGACACTCTTGTGATCTCCATTAAATAGTTTTCTGGAATTGTGGCACCCAAAGTAAATGCATGTGAGTGGAGTTATCGCTACGGGCTACGCTTGGGTGTACTCTGCACAGCCCTTCGCGTGCCACAGGGAGCGGCATGTTATTTTACAATTAATTGCAACTGTCAGCCAGGGACCTCAGAACTGAAAGAACAGTAATGTGACATGACTGCAAAATAAACTATTTTGAAGGACATCTGTAAGATATATTAACATACTGTAAGCAACAGACCTTAGCCATAGTGTCTAACAGGGGCTGTGCTGCCTTTGAAAAGACAAAGAGAATTTATAGCCATTGCTGGTGAGGGATGGTGGGTGCATTGGAAAGCACTACTTCTAGTTAATGGCGTGTCACCAACAAAGGTGAAGGGTCAGGACTTACACCAACTGCACACCATAGAAGCCTGCTGAATTACACCAAGCATACTCATAAGGTAGATGGCTGACTACATAATAGGTATACATGTCACAACTTTCATATGCAGGATAAATTCGCTGGTGGTTACTGCTGAGAGCGTTTCTTGGTCCAAGAAAGATGAGCTGACTATACACATAAATAAAACTGCTGTTTTTGTCTTTTACCTTTATTTTACTCTTCCAGGGAATTGTACACCTTGCATAAAAAAAAACAAGAATTCAGAAAGAGAAAAAAATGCAACAGCAAGCTTTGTATGTGTTTACATCCTATCATCAATTATATACCACTGACTGAATGCTGACTCTAATGATTTATTCCGACTGACTGATTAGCCACACAGACATGAATATGCACACAAACACATTAGTCGCAGCAGCAAAGTAAGAGAGCATAAAAGCATCGCATTGTGGTTATGCAAAACAATGCTTGGCCTTTGGCCCTATTACCTTTAATGTGTGGTTCCACACTGATTATGAAAAACAAAAGGTTCCGGTGTCATAGGCTTCACGGTGCACTCTGTGCCGGGCAAAGCCGGGGGAGCCACGAGTGCCACTTGTCATAGTTATGCTTTTCAATGACCTCTCCCCGTCTCAGACAGGGGAAATTGCTCCGGTACAACAGAGAGCAATACTGCAGTGGATAACAGTAAGACACCTCCGCCACCTCACCGAGCGCTTTGTTCAGGGATTTATCTTCATTTTCCTGCTTAGGTCTTTTTTTTTCTCCTGAAGGCACATCTGTAGGTTATCACTCATTAGTACATTTGCTAACATGCAGACGGGAGGAATGCAGACTAAGACCCTGAAGGCTATGATAGGGTTTTATAGCTTGTCAAAAAGAATGAAATATTATCCTGCACGGGAGATGGAAATGTAGTTTAGAAAAGGAATGCAATTCTTAGCAAGGATTTAGCGCAAAGCACACTACAGGGAATATGAACATCAGATGATGCCGGCTTGCCCCCCCAATAAGGTACGTTACGGTAAATTAACTTGAAAAACATGTAGAATTAATGTATCGTCACATTTAAACACTTGAAAAGGACTCATGGAAGTCGTATATAATTATCGCACACGCTTACACAGATTAAGGTTTCAAAAGAGTTGAGCTTAGCAAGTAACACAATCTTATTACTGTGTGGGAAAGCAAAATGCCCACATCTACGTTTAAATAAACATGGAGTTATAGAGTAGATTTTTTGTGGAAGTTTAAAATTTGCATGGAATGACAAAAAAAGTCAAATATAAATCCCATAGTATTTGGAGAAGTGGTATTCTCAGTTTGAAGAAGAAAATGAAAAAATAGTGATTTTTTTTATTCTTATGGGGCTTATTTATGTATATTTACTCTCAGGTCTCAAGGTTAGGTAGCAGGTCCTGACCCCACTACACAGACTTTCCAAAGCTCCTTCTTGTTGCACATCATTGCCTTCCTGCACCAAGGTTTCCTACTGTATGCCTGTAGGCCATCTGGCTGGCTCATATTCAAAGCTTGCATAATAGCAATGAGAAACTCCTCAAGGAGATTGCTCTTCTCACACAACCCGTGGATCTCACAAGGGACCTGAATCAGACATACAATAAAAATGTGTTAAAACCTACAATATTAAGTCTGCTTATTATTACAACAAAATTATAGCTCTGCCGTTATTATTTTGTGACCTGCTCATAAGCACTGAATATGTTTTTTGTTTCCTCCTCCAGAACCAATGTATTGTCTGTTGATTACTTTTTTGGAATTCTTTTCTTTTGTCATTCTTATTCTTTTTTATTGTTTGTAATGGCCATGATAAAAGCACCATACAAAGTCTATCATTATGATTACTGATTTGGCAAAATGACAAGATGGGCCTTATCACAATTGATATCACTATATTGTTCTAATGTTCTTCTTGTGGTTTGTATGTCACTTTGTGAATGAATGTGGCATTAAATGCAGAAAACAAGTAACAAGCACCAAACAGTAAAACAGCAGGGATGGCTTGGAGCACTGACAGTCAATCCATAGAACAGGGATGAGGCCCTCTTACCTACATGTGTAATTTCCATTGTTTCAGGAAACCCAGTGCAGGTAGGGTCTCAGAAAACACACAAGGTTTCAAGCATTCCTTGACAGGCACTTTCCCCAGTCCTCCGCCACCCACAGAGAACTGAGATGCCCAGTAGAGAGTTAAAAAGGTGGATAGGAATTCAATTAAAACAAACAGAATAGAGCTTGGGAAAAGGGCCGGATTTACTAAGGAAACAGTCGCAGTGCAAAGCATTTGCTATTTTGCAATTCTGTAGCGATCGCAGATAACGAAAAATTCATGGCAATTTACTATGACTGGTCTTAATTACGCAATCAAAAAAATTAAATACCGACCTTCGCAATTTTGCGTTTGGATACACCCATAAAAAAGGGTCAGAAACAATGACCTGTCCAGATTACAAGGCACTAAAAAATGGATATGGAGCAACAGGCATAAGTAGCATGGTAACCATAACAAAAAGAAAACTTCAATTTACGAGGTACACAATGCCGTATTACGGCATAGGAATACAACACCAATGGAGAGAGTAGAACATTTTAGAATGACATCACATACAAAATGAATGAAGTAGAGGATGTAAATAGAAGATGGCGTGACTTTAGAAAAACTTTCCTACAGCATAAAGCGGGCAAAAGACACAGGTGGTGGTCCAACTAAGGAAAGAATATTAACACCGATAGAACAACAGGTGGAAAAATCCCTGCAAAATGAGCAAGTCGTGGGGGTGGATGGAATAGACACGGATGAACTTGTGATGGGAGAAGGCCACAGAGCGTATGAAAATACAGCTGTATTCACAATGCATTATATGCCCTACTGAACGCATAGGCACATCAGTTATTTAAATAGTTTACATTCAGAACTGCGTTTTTATACTAACTGCTAGCTCATGACTTCAATAGAAGTGTTGTGTCCGTAATAAAAACAAATATAATTTCATAGCATATGAAAATACATGAGAAGTGACTAGTAGAAACATGTGTGAAACATATTTTAAATCCTGTCTCTTTTCCAGAATGCTATGCATTAGAGGACGCATTCTTTTTAAATCTCCACCCCATGCAACCCACAAGGGAAACTGATTTGACTGCCAAGGATGTGCGTACAGCCCAAACACCTTCTCCGGCACCCTGCGTGTGAGCTATAGGCTATATTTGCGCAGACAAATTACCACGTGCTTTCAGACCTAAGAATGCTCAAGCAAAGAGGAGAGTCGCAATTAAGGCAAGCTTTAGTAAATTAGACCAAATGCTTAATTGGCCTAATTTACATAATGTCCACCATGTCCACCATTCCAGGTATATACATGCATGAACACATTTAACTATGCATCAAAAAGAAAATTTGCAGCGTGACGTGATCCCCGCCAATATCCCCAGCGTTTAGTAAATCCAACGTAGATATTGCGACCTTGTAGCAACTGATTTTGCGTCGGAAAAAGGGTTGCAATCCTCTAGTAAATCTGGCCCCAAATGCTTTTTCCAATTCAGAATGTATGAATTGTAAGAATGTCAAATACTTCATGGTCACCCATTCCTACACACACACACACACACACACACACACATGCACACACAGACAAAAGCATAGGTATACTCACACACATACACACACATACACACACACACAAGCACAGGTACACTCCTACACATACACAAAAACAAGCAAGAAGGAGGTTTTGTTCTGGATATAGATTTGATTAGAGAGGTTTTTGGTTCAAGTCCTGAGAGAGACTCCACTGTTCCCCAGAGCAAGGTGCTTATTTAGATTGCGCGAGTCAAAACCCAGATGTATACTCGCAAATGGGTTCCAGAACTGACAAGTCACTTTGGATCACATGAATGAAAGCTAATAAGTTACACATGGATTGAAGCCAAGGAGGTCATAGGGGGGACATATGTATGACACAGAAGACTATTCGCTCCACATCACTGTGTGACACGGTGATATGGAGCGAATAGCCTCATGTTAGGACATACATGTCACTATAGCCCTCAGCTTTTTTGCTGTATGCTGTAGGACTGGATGTTGTAACATGCAATGTGTGTCAGAACAGCTGAAATGTATATATACATTTTCCTAGGTACAGAATGCTGGGTAAAACATGCATTAAAAGCGGCTTAGCAATAATATCACAACTGCCACAAAATAGTAGACAAGGGGGAATGCTGAGGGAATGGAAATGACTACACACTTGGATGTGCACCTGCCAACAAATCACACCTGTAATGGCAATGTGTTGACATGGGATCAACTGACTGCATCCAAAACTACTGCAGAGACACCTGGGTGGTGTCATAGCCAGATGAGCTCCATACACCAGCTCCAAAATCAATGTATCAGAGCCTAATTTACATTGTACATTGGCATGAGGCTGGAAGTCTGGCAGAGAACAGCATGCCTTGGCACAAAAACATTCCAACTGAAACCTACCAAACACAGACTGACACAATGCTGTTTTCAGTCATAGGTCAAGGTTCTGTATAGTCTGGTATGATATCACTGTTCTGCAGACATGGGTGAGATACTTTCAATGTGGTGTTGTGGAAATGGGCCAGTTGAAGTTGTAATAAAAGTTTTAATATAGATGCATTGCAACATTATTGTTTATTAATGGCAGGCCAACTGAGCTTGATTCAATTCAAAATTCAACGTCAATGCCACCCACATTGTCTCTTACTGTAAAATAATTCCCTTAAATTTATGGTTGGAAATGCATGGTTACATCACACGCATATGTAAGGATTTACTAACATTGGGACCGGCCATCCTATTTACCTGACACAAATTCAAAACGACACCTCTGGGATGTTCTGGATTGCCATGGAATGGCCACATACCGAACACATGCTGAGTTGCATGTAGCACCCATTTCTCAGCATAATTTTCCACAGAGAAATGAATAATCACGTCATGTCGATACCTGGTCGGTAGAGGTTATTGATAAGAAGCTAATGTCGGACACATGATACAGAATATTAACCCTAACCCTAACCCTAACACACTCATTTAATTCCCTTTTATTTACTCCAACATTACATGCAGGTTTTTCTTCTGCCAAACAAAGGAATAAAGCTTTGTTGCCCTATGAATTTTATTGCAATATAGAGTGTTATTAATTTGCTGAAAATTAATAAAAACTCCTTTCTCTGGAGGATTCCTTCATTGGCGGGAGCTTCCCCCCCCCCCCCCTTTCCTTTAAATATAAAAGGTCCCTGGCTGTTTAAAGACTTAAAGATTTAAATTGCTGTAAGAGAATTACTACATATATGCAGTAAGGAACAACATGGGCCTCATTTTCACAATCATTGCACAAATGTCGACTGCTGTTGTGGAATGCCAGGGTAAATGGTCTGAAACTCTAGATAATGCTACATTTGGACGAGTGCTCAGCTGGAAAGGGCCCAGAAACCCATGGGCACTTCAGCGTAGCTACTAAAGACTTCAATTTAATATAACAACTTCTAATTGGCCTTTCCCGTGACTTCCAAGGAAAGAAGTTCAAGGAATACCTACTCTTTGTGCTGTTTATTAATGTTGTACTTATACAGTATGGACATGTTTTGCTCTCAATGCCACATTTAGGTGTCAGAGCATTGGACAATATACATTTTTGGACATGGGTCCATTAAATTGGTGGCCTCTGTCTTTGTTGGATTTCTGCATTTACAGTAAACCTGTCATTCCTGCAGTGTCAGAGGTCAGCTGTTCTCATGTCACATTTAAATTTTCTCCATAATCAGTCGGAGATACAGTTAGCACTACTGAACTGTCCACACTTCTCCTTACTGTTAGTTTTTCCTTAAAATATGGCTGAAGGACTCTCAGGATTAAATTCAGTACATACTAGTACATAAAGTATGTAAGAAGGTGCAATGCTGAAACAGTGAGTAAAGAAATCAGTATTTACCCAGCCATTTTATTGTAAACTATAATGCATTTCCTTTATGTTCACACTAATTTAGACTCGCTAATCATGCCATTCAAGTCACCACTCAAGGGCCTGGACCCCACGCAAGCAGAACTGCAGCTTAAATGCATGACCTTAAACTACATACACCAGTGATGTGATACTTCCCACCAGACAGGCCTCTCAGTACTAAGACAGCTAGCACAGATTAGAGAGCCGTATCACATACTGAGAAAAGGGTGGCTTGTAGGTGGTTGGAACGGGAACCCAGACTAGTATGTCTCAACGATTCACATGTATTTACACAATGGTTTAATATACTGACAATTAAAAAAGAAGAAAGATCTACCCTTTATTATAATTTAGTCAAGCTGTATGATAAATGTTGCAGTGACCCATCCTTACTCTTCTCAGTATGAGAAAACAGATGTGTTTCTGGTGTTAAACATCCAATTATATTTAGAATAATAAATTAGAATGCATATTCAAAATTAATAATCATCATTGTAGTCTTTCAAAAGACCACAGTAGTTAAAAGCTGATATACCTCACCCATGTACACGACATCTTAATACAGATAATTAGTGACATGTGTATTCTACTGTGTGCTTGTAACTGACCTGACATGCATTTTCAATTAGAAGAACACTGAAAAGGAAATATACAAAAGCATAATATCCATAATTCTCAATTCTTACTGCACTGTCATTTTGTACCTATTGGACTGATATTTTAAAAGTATATTTTAAAATCTGCAGGGATTATGATGACTTCACCTTCTTAGTGACATAAAATGACAGCAGCACATACTATATGTCGACCTCTGACCTTTCCCAGCATTCTTTTTTACATAAAAAGAGTGATACTACAAAAATACACACAAATTCCTGGCAGACTGGAAGAAAGATTTGAAAACGGTGCAGATGTGACACTTGGTGACATTTTGTCCTTTCCATCTTGATTTTGATGAAATGCGTAATGACAAGTTCAGTTCGCATAGCAACAAAGCCAGATAATTCTTATCCAAATGCAGAGAGTTGCAATATTTCTTGCATGGCAAAGAGTATGTGTCAAAACTGTGGAAAATCAATCACATGCGTTACTTGCCATGCTGCCAATGTAGAGACAGCTGTTCAGGAAGGTTTTTTGACAAAGCTAATGGAAGTTAAATGATCTGCAACTTAATCATATTTTGTTTTTCTTTTAGCTGACTATGTCCTAAAATTTTTCTAATTATATACAGTTTTTTTGTATTTAGTGATCACACTTTAAGTAACCGTCAGTAGATGTGATGTTTATAGAAATCACTGCTTTTTGGGATATCTTGTGTTTTCTTTCTTTTAAGCACTAAACTAAGTATATTTTTTGTTAAAATGAAAAAACACTTGCCAAGTGTGAATGATTTTCACGTATAAAACGCATTACTTTGAAATGTGTTTAACAACACCTTTGATGGAATTTATTAAATCTGTAAATTAAAATATAATTACATTTTTTGTTTAATACTTTAAATTATTTACTTTACACTCATAGGGCCTGATTTACTAAGGCATTTTGCATGTGCAAAAACTTTTAGCACACACAAAACCAATAACATGACCAATGATTGGTCATGGTATTTATTTTGCACCAATCATTGTCACCAATCAAAAGGTTTTGTACACGCTAAAAGTCTTAGTAAATCAAGTCGATAGTCTCTGTAACTTCCAAAATGTTTTACCTTTCCTATAACTTCTTAGTAAATGTGAAATTAAACCAAGACAATATAGAAAAAATATGACAAAAACCACAAAGTACATGTTTCACAACAACCATTGTATCTATTTTGAAAATATAATGACATTACAGTGACACTAACATACTTATGAAGTAGAATTCAGTCATGGATGTAAAATCAAGTGAAAATGGGATATTCACTAATCTACTTTCAAAACATAAAGAATCACGTTTAAAAGGATAGTTCACTTTCTGGATTTTTTATTATTATTTAGTGTATGCAATGGCTAGTAGAGCAGCAATCAACATTTTGTGGTTTTAAAGCCAAAAATACACTTCAGGTAAATTCACATCAGCTTGTACCGTAATTTTATGCCTCCAGAGGTAATACATGCTTATATTACCTATTATTATTATTATTTATGTAAAATTGTGTTTAATATTTTCAGATGGAACTATTCCCTATGCATATATAACCTGATAATTCGACACTCAATTAAATAAGTACTAGAACAATAAAAAAACTTACTGTTTTTAATTGCGAATTTACTATATAAAATGGATGTGTTCTTTTCGGGGAAAATAATGTCACTGTGCAAACTGCTTTGTAGTTACTTGAAGGGTAGTTTTTCGCTTTAAACCACAAATCAGTGGTTACCCAGCCATTTTATTGGAGTGTGAATGGAAACTGGACTTCTTCTAGATATGTGGTGTCATAAACACTGCCCTAAAAGAATTATTTTCATCTTGCTACTGTGTTCTCTTATCATGCCAGAAAACATGCTACAAAAAGCAGGTTTATTTGGCAACACTAAACACCACTGGTAATTACTCATGAAACAGGGGCCATTTAATTTGAAAATGTGGCAGACCACTTCCATTCAACACCTTGTATTAGCAAACTACCAGAATACCAATAAATAAACAATAATTGCTCTGAAAATAATGGCCGGAGATGACCCCATTCACCCTCAGAGTTTACAGAGTTTACAGCACATTTGGAGGGTTTATATTTTGGCTGGTTTTAAAAGTCAGCCTATTACTTTCTCCCTGGCATTTAGCACTTTGTGATTATAATCACACAGCTGGTTTGCCCTGAGCTGGTCACATTAATAGACTTGATGGCTTTACTTGGTTGGTAACATGGGTTGCTCATGTTTGCATTTGGAATGTTGATTTAATAATGTTTTATCATTTTCTTTTTTGACATTAAAACTGACGACGGTCAGACATAAAAAATAAGTGAAAAGGTCTCCATACAGATCATTCCATAGCCATGCTGAACATTTCAATATCCTTTTTATGTAGTTTATTCAGTTTTGTTATGTACAAAGTGCAGCTGTATGTTTCATATCCCATTGCATATTCAGTTTATTACCCCCACCCCCCCCCCCCCAACAGTGTTGATAAATAATGTTGCCTATTGTTCCATTCTTTATGTGTTGGACAAACCCAGCGAATAGACTACAATTCACTGGACCTTATGATTTAGTTTTCAGCTCTGGAAAGCGCTCAGACCATTTATTTCACAGGGGTTGGTTGTATGTCTAAGGGCCTCAGAAGAAATGCCAGTTTTATTGCCTGAATAGGAGACCCATGGAAGAGGTGTGGTTAACTTTGACCAAAGGTAAATTAAGTATACGTCAGGATTTAAAATGTGTTTGCACTTTTTACCTTGCAAAAACTGTTTATCATCCAACCTTTTTATTTGCTAGTAAAGTCAACTTGGAATCTGTGCTTTCACTTTTATAATATAATACTGTTAGAAGGGCTTGGTCGGTAAATACATGCCAGAAACTGAGGCATGTTGTGCTTCAAGTAAGGTTTTAGGCAAGCTCTGGAGTCCAGGCTCTATCACTCAACATGAGTATAGCATTTCAAGTTAATTCCAGCAAAGAGCAGAAGAGAACATGGGCTTCCATCCAGGAGCTTCGGCTCCTAGGAGGAACTCTGATATACATGTTAATTTTTACTGCCTTTTTACAGTCAAACCACAATATAAACATCTTGGGCCTCATTTTGTGAAGGCATAATGCATATACAGTATGGAGAAGCATGTAGTAGCTCTGCACTGTTTAACAGAGAACTAATAGAGAAAAGGCTATTAGTGGCCATATTTGATTTCTGTGGGAGTACAAATAGCTAGACAAATTTTGACGTGCAATTTAAACCATTTTGCATGGAAATAATGTATTAAATTCAGCATGTCTTTGCTGTGCTGTGAAATACAGCAGCAGGAAGCTACTCTATTTGACAGTGTAACACACCATTAATTCTACAAAACCAGGCAAATGGTATCTAATTTTAATATGTACCTTTATTCAATATCACATTTTCAGCTCAAACAATACCATGTTTTTTCACAATTGCTTTTTAAGTCAGCATTGTTTGTTGAACTACCTTTAAAATGTGAACAGCTGAAAAGTTGTTGAAAAAGGTTCAACCGTCAATGATAGGAAATAGAAAATATGCCAGTAAATGTACCTGTCTTTCTAGTATGAAAAATATTATAAAAGCAACATGTTATATTCTGGATAATGCCTACCATTTGCTAGATAAGGACGTTATCACCGCAAAAATAATCAGGATGCAAATGGGTTACGAGTATAGCGTCAGTGTAGTATAATGGTTAAGGAACTGGACTTGTACGCGAAAGGTTGCAGGTTCAATTCCCAGGTACACTGCCGTTGTACCCTTGAGCAAAGTACTTATATATCCAGCTGTATAAATGGATAAATGTAATAAGAATTTGTGTAAGTTGCTCTGGATAAGAGTGTCTGCTAAATGCCTCTAATGTAATGTAATAAGGATGTTATCACCCCAAAAATAATCAGGAAGCAAATGGGTTAAGCATATAACCAAGAAAACTATACCAACTATAGTAGTAAATATATCTTAAGCCTCAAGAACAAGTTGTCAACCCTTTCAACACAATTGGACTTGTCCACAGTAAAAATAAAAATAGATCAATAATTATTCTGTTGCCATCTGATATAAATTAGAAATAATACATAACAATACAGTATTTTCAACAGTAGGAAGGCACAACTAAAAAAAAGACTGGGAAGTTAAAAAAACACCTGTTTGGAATGTTCCACAGGTAAACAAGTGATGTTATCATGACTGGGTTTAAAAAGATTTTTAAAAACTCTTTATATTTTATTTTCAGCGATACTATAACCTATCTGCATTTCAATGAATCTCTATGGGAATTGGGGGGTGGGACTAGATTAAGCTGTAAATTACACGGGAATAGTATGGAATCCATGGTTGGCTGAGTGGCTGTAAGTAATCAAGGGTCTGAGGTATCAAACAAGCCTCAAACCATCACTCTGCTGCCAGATATGCAGTAGATATGGATGAATCACTTGGAGGGTTGTTTCTCCTGGCTTATTTTTCCATAGAGATCAATATACCCAGTCATGATAGCATCACCTGTTTACCTGTGGAATGGCAAACAGGTGTTTTTTTTAAATCTTCCCAGTCTTTTTTTTTGCCCCTGTCCCAACTTTTTTGGAACGTGTTGCAGGCATCAAATTCAGAATTAGCATATATTTACAAAAATCAATAATGTTGATACGATAAAACATTAAATATATTTCCTTTGTACTGTTTTCTATTAAATATATGTAAAAGAGAATTTACAAATCACTGCTTTTATGTGAATTTTACATACTGTCCCAACTTTTTTGAAACTGGGGTTGTACGTGTACAATGCAAGTACCTCTGAAAGTGACGATAGAGTTGTAATCTGTTCTCTTTTTTCAAAGTTATTTTTTTGTGTGGCTGAATACATTTACAACCTCTAGTTTGCTTCTTGAAGAGCACATAAATCATTAGGGAAATGCTATACCACATGAAAATGAATGGCGGTAAGGAACTAAAACTTTGACAAATTACTATTTCCCCCTTGTTCTGCAACAAAAGTAAAGGCTTATGTTATTTTAATGAACCTTAAAACTGCGGAGGCTATTGTAATGTGTCCACTCTTTAACTGCACATGAGGCTGCAGCCTCCCAGCGGAGGATCATTAGGAAAATCAGTCAATACAACCCATTTGGAAAACAGTTCGCTGAATTGCTGCAGACGCTGTAAAGATTGTCCAGTATATGTGGTGTAAGTTGAACCAGTGGACCTTAACATGCAGCTTATTTCATGTGGCTTTACATTCATTCTACTGTGATGACACATCTGGTGTACAGCTCTTTTCTACGTATGTAATCAGAAAGTATAACAATTTGAGGTTCACATTAGTGGAAAGATTACATTGCGCAAGGGAGTTTACATAAGTATCCACTGCTGGAAAAACCCACACGTCTGGTATAAACTTTATGTAAATGCCTAAAACAGAATAATTAACAAAAGATGGTTGTGCTTTGAGTTTCTTTAATTGCTGATTTTTCAACTTCTCCAGCATAGTCACTTTGTAAATATCTGGCAAACATCATGCCCTAAACATAACCTCACACGTATATATCTGTAAGGCACACCATCAACCGACTCTTAAGCATGACTGCAGCATTAAGCTCAAGATGGCTGATTTCTGACCTTAATGGTTTTGGCTTCACCTCACGTTTTACAACCCCAAATGGTCCCTGCTGACTGATAAATCAACTGTGCATCGAGTCAGATTGCTTCAATGAACTCTTACCATTCCCAGGTTGCTAACTGCAGAAGTAGACCAAAAATTTGGCCAATGAAAACAACTTCCTTTCCAGTCGTTCGCGTTCCAAAGTCAAAGATTAATAATTATCATTATTATTTATAGTTATAATTCTTTTAGTTTTAAACAGGTGTGCTACATGTTAACACCATACTGTACCTCGAAGCAACAGCAGACAAACAAAATAAATAGAAACAAAAAGAATGCAAGAATAGCACCGCCACTGTATGGATGTGTATCTGAGCTAAGAGGCTCATAAAGCTGGGGTTTATGTAGATCTCTGTGGTGTAAAGCCGATGTGCAAGTGCACTCCTTGGAAAGGATGGCAGTCTATTGCAGGGCCATTACTTCAAGCAAGCAAGCCTAATCACTTCTCTGACTAATGAGGTGATGTAGTGCTCATGCAACAGGCAAATTCACCCAAGCCTTTCGTAGTCAATCAACAGTGATCAATTAATCAAACTGACATCTAAAACATTTAAACAGTGTTCAATTTTTATATAAAGAATACATCGAGAGTAATATATATATATATATATATTTATCAGCTTGTTTTTGTACATGCATTATGTATATTATATATCTTTGACTTTGTAGAAAAAGGATTTGTTTAGTATGGAGGCCTTAAACAGCGGTTTGCCAATTGGGGGTTCTGCCCACGAGGGAGATGCGAGAACATAGCTAGGAGGCATTTTTTTATCCTTTCATTCTTTTTAAGCTAATACATGTAAATAATGTGCCTGCTTGTACGAGCTTGGACTTCAGTAAGGCTCAGTGACAACTCAGTCCACTGGGTGATAATAAATATGCTAAATTAAAATATGTATGTTTTTGGTATTGCATTGACTAGATTGCTTTGATATTGGTTTTAAACGTGTTATCCTTGAATGGAGCACGGGTTCGCTAATACAATACCATGCCTATGCTCAATACTAGTTCTCTTAAATTTAGCCTTTTCTTTCTCTTGTGTTTCTCATCCATTTTCTCTTCACATTAGGTAACATGATGATTTACCTTATTATTTTGTTTTTTTTCTCTTTGCTACCAGGTTTGTCTCCCATGTACATATTTGCGATATTAGGTAAAGGCCAGTTTATAGTCCATCGACATAGTGTCGCTCGACTGAAATCGCAGAGCATTCGTGAACATTCTACTGTTGCTCTCCACATTGTGGTCGTTGTCGTTTGCAAAAAAGTAGCCTATAAACGCACTCCAGCGACAGTTTACACTCAGGGGGCAATGGAGGAAGAAGCCTCTTTAATCTTTAAGCTACATCTCATTATGTCTGCTGCTTTACCCCTTTTTTTACATCCATCGCACATCGTCGGTCGCAGCGACACTAAACTGGCCTCAACACTTTACAGCAGACGAGAACGTTTACTCAGCCTTTCATTTTTCATATTTATTTGTGGATGGATAATTTAAAGTCCTCAAAGGGTGTCACGACAAGTCACGTTCAACAAAAAACACAACACAGAGTAAAGTGGTCATGGTAGACGCAGAGTCAATATGTAGTTTTATATCTTCAGGGCTGGAAAAATAGAGAAGCATACCTGTTCACAAACAGGCACTCTTGGTCTGGACTGGAGACATTTTTATTAAAATTGGCTATTATGCCAGTGCAATGCTATCCTTCATTCAGTTTATATTCCTTTTTTCTTTGGAAAATTGGACATTAAGTTTATTTCAATTTCACTCCTAAAAAAATTATGTGTTTCCAGATTTGGTTTCTATTGCCTGAACTGGTTGTATTCCCTGGCCAGTACTTTATAATAAACAACAAAGCAATTTTATTTTTGGATGAACAAAGAAATTGTTAGATATGGTCAATCAAACTGAATTGATTAGATTTTTTTAACTTGATTTATTCATTTGCACATAAGAAAAAAAAAACTGGTAAATAGCTTAGAAATACAAACAAACTGAAGGTGCAGGTCAGGTAAAAATAAACCCCATGGGGCTTATTTTAACAAGACTGCACCATTCAAATAGATTCACAGCATGACATCATGAAATAGAAAATGTAAGTTTCCATAACAAGGGTAAAACAAATTAACATTGCAAAGGAATTGATTCTATGATTAATGACTAATTCCATTAAAAAGTTGAAACAACTTGGTAACAACTTGTTGTATGGAGGCCTGGAATCAGAGTGGTGCCATGGATTTGACAAAAACCAAGCAAACACACACTTAATCAAACAAACGAGCAATAAACTATATGATGTATGACTAATAATGTATTACTTTATAATTACACTTTACAAATGATGACACAAATTCATCAGTTTAATAACCCCAGATTAAACAATTAATTGAATTATGCACAAGCATAATTAGATTCAGTAACAATACATTTTTTGAAACCAAGATAAGATATTAGACACATTTATTGACACAGTATGATGACTACTACTGTGCAATTATATATACGCATGCAGCCTCCACAGCATTATGGATATGATATGGTTTATCATGGAGTGCCACAATATATTGAGGCTTCAAAATATCTTAGCTGTCATTGTACAACATCAAAAAATGGGATGGGCATCACTTACTACTCATTGAATGAAACATTGGTGTAGGTGTGCACGTATGCCTTAGACAGACAGCCTTCTGTGTTCACACCTGTCTATCTCACCAGTACCACAAAAGGGTTGAAAATGGAATGATCTCATTCGACTGGAAGGAATTAAATCACATTGCATACAGGGCTGCATCTGCCGTACTGTACTGTACACTACTGAAAGTGAGACCTTGTTGTACCAGTATCTGTACCTGTAATTCTACTTGTTATTATTTAAACAGTTAAAAATGATCAATTTAAACATTTACTCATTTTGGACGTGACTTATTGTGTTCCATTAATAAACCAGCACATTGTCATCAGGACTGCCACGGGAGTAATCAGTGGCATAATATATATAGCTTCTGAAAGAGGCTGAACTCTGTATTGTCATCTGGCCGTACTCTGCCTGCGAGCATGTTTGCGAGCAATGGGCCTCCTCCATCTTACACTACTGCTGGATTGTCACCCCTTCCATCCCTCGTTGTTGCTCCTCTGAGCCATTTGAAGTGCAAAGGAGGTAGGATGTCACCACAAAAAGATATCTTTCCAACACAGGCCATTTACATGCAGCAAAGGCCGTTGAGAAGACAGAAGTGGAACTGAGGTATTTCCCAGCAGCAGTAGCATTCTCACAGGCTGCTTATTGATCTTATTGTGCAGTTACTCAGATACAGGAAACGTGGTGTTTATTTTTTTTAAAGAAATTGACAGCCATCCTGCTTGACTGGTAAATATAAATATATTCAGTTACTATTATTTTTAATTATGATTAATAACTGTGTATATTGTTTGGTGCAGGATAACATTGGATATTATGATATTTGCCTAGCTTTCCCACTCTTTTGTACAGTAATTGCCTTTTTCTGAAGTGATAAATGAGGGCACCCAGTATTTACATATTATTTAAGAGTAAACCAAGTGATACATTAGTGATATGTGATAAAGTTTGACAGATGACTACAGCACAAAAAAAACTCCCATTCTCAGGCATATAAACAGATGTTACAAGATAACATCCTCTTCAACTTCAAGTGTGGCGAACTTAACTGACCAGAACAAAGATGGATGATTCCTATTGTGTTTAAGTTTTATTTTTCTTCATTAAAATGACTGTCAGCATTACACTGTTTGTTCCAGACATTAACCAGACAATATCATAAACTAAAATACGCACTACACTTCTCATATAGCAGTCCCTGTAGAAGGAAGCCATATTGCTGGCCTGTTTTCAGTTCTTGTAAAAAGGAATATTTTGGCATTTGATGTGATTTAATGTCCACAAGGAACTTTACAGAAATCAGCAACGCTTCTGCATTGCCAACTAAGCCGTGTGAACGCGGGCCACAGATGAAAGATTTAAAAGTTTGGTTTGTATAATGTGTTGCCCATATTTTTATTTCATCAGCGATGAAGACTTTGTAGACTTTTCAGCTTTTTAATTAATTCATTTATTTATTTATTTTATAATTAAACTCTGAACTGGAGATAATGACATGAATGAAAGGTCTGTTATCACCTTATCACCATGCTGAAAATGAATAACAATACTCTCAGTAATAAAGGTACATTGGAGGTACATTTTTGTTCCTTAAGGTACACATTTCCCAAATGTACCCTGAAAGTACAATAATGTTCTCTTTGGGTACTAATAAGGTACCTTTTCAGGGAAAAAAAGGTACTAATTAATGATGTATTGTTGGCTAAGGGTACAATTTTATGTACCTATAGGATACCACCCCAGCGACGAGCTTTTGTACCTTTTTAGGTACTTTTTGTACCTTTTTTTCTGAGAGTGAAGGTGCACGGGTCATTGTTTTCTTTTTGAATTTCAGCTGTTCCGAAGAGTTCCTCCGCGCACTACTCTTCAGTCTGTCAGGCCTCTGCATTATTGCTGAGGAACATCATAGCTCACAAGACTATATGCATTTCTCTGTCGGGACTCTGTCATCAATCACATACTGGCAGAGAAGCTGATAATTTGAACATAAATAGCTAAAACGGCTGAGGCGAAATCATCTCTGATACTTTCCTGCGTGCACTTTGAGATTCAAGACCAATTTTAATGGCACGTAATTAAGGCCCAAACAAAATTTTCCCAAAGGAGGCGATTAATGGGAAACTTATTACGGGCTATGACACCCAAGGGGGTAATAAATAAATACTAATCCTGCCGTTGATGGCCCTGGGGCTTGTGTGCTGCTGAAACACATTCATTTTCAGGGTGAGGAGGACAGGAAGAGTTTAGCCGCGAGGAGGTAAAACACTGGTACTTCAGATTGGATCGGTACTATGACTAATAATTCATAAAAAATAATGCCGTTAGAGCACTTCACAACAAGCATGTACACATACATCATTTATTTTTCTACAGTCTCACGTTGCGTAAACCTAAGCAATTCATTCCTAATGGGCAGATCAGGTGAAGTAAGGGGAGAGACAGGTGTAGTTTGTCAATCCAAGAGACGGACTGGGTGTTTGGAAGGTTTAATGTACACAGCCGGTAGTGGGAACACATGCAAGGTTACAAAATGTTCGAGGAGCACTAATTTTAGTTGTCCTTTTATACAGTTCTAACAGGTACATTTGCATTGAGTAGTCCTGGGGGAGTGCGGACTTCGCCCCTGCCTGATTGATTTCAAGACACTATTGTTACATCTCCAAAACCAGCCAGACATCAGGGCGTCATCTGCGCAATCCCAATACACAAACACACAATATCATCTGTATGCTCCCAGACCAAATGTTGTGCTTCTATGTATATATTAAAAGTACATTCTTACAGCGTCTTGGAAGAGCTATGCAGACATAACACTGAACACATTCTGTGTGAGTTAAAGGATACGATGGAAAGGTTGCTATAAACTAATGATTATACATCACAACTGCAAGACAAATCACCACTTTTAACATTGCGGTTGTATTAATTGATGTGCGCTGCAGCTCCATTACCTCAGACAGACTGAGCCAGGGGCATCCAAATATGAAGGACTGCAGACATCCAGGAGTCACTGCACTTGATAGAAAAGTTAATGTAAAAAGCTTATACGTGATGGATATTCACCTCATAGACATAACAGTTGAATATTCCACACTATGCAGTATACTCATATATTAAAGGTCTGACAGTGAAGAGGTAAGAACCTCAGCCTTGACTTTTTAAAACGCTGTACGTATGGAAATAAATATAGGATAACCCAGATATTCACGAAGTATTGTTTTTAATAATACCGGAATATTTATGACCTATACACCAACCTAATAAATCACATATCATTAAAAGATGAAAAATGCTTGCCTGCCTCACACATTCATAGTGTTCTGACTCTCTATACTGGCCCTGAGAAAGAGCACACCCCCCCCTTTTTCCCATTCCAGGGCTGAACACAGGTTTTCGTGAAGTGATGCCTCTTTTGGTCGTACCCCAGGGGATCAGTGGTGTCTGTTCGCATGAGAATTAAGAGAGAGCGCTACAACACTGCATTCTACTTCTTGAAGGTCTGTGAAGCCAGCTCACAGAGCTCACCCGCACATAGCAGTGATACTTCAGTGGCTGAGAGGGACTTCTCACACCAAGAGTCAAGGTGGGTGGAGGAGTTGGGGAGGATGTGTGATCATTCGTGAGAGTCACAGACAAATGTACCTAAAGCCACTGTGCCTAGACAGAAACTCCCCCAACAAGTCAAAGTGAAGGGATACGAGACTTGAGAAAAAGAAGTGAAAATTCGCAGTAGGTAAAAATATATATTGCTTGTTGTTCACGGTTCGTGTTAACGTTACTTGTTCCTATGGTATAGTGCCTCTGTAGTTTGACTGAAAGTACATTTTTTTATAGTCTGCTCTTATATGTCGTGTGCTGCATCCCATCTTAGATT
Organism: Ilyophis sp. 1 JC-2022; assembly: GCA_022702515.1. Taxonomy (NCBI): domain Eukaryota; kingdom Metazoa; phylum Chordata; class Actinopteri; order Anguilliformes; family Synaphobranchidae; genus Ilyophis; species Ilyophis sp. 1 JC-2022. The sequence continues at coordinate 105,776,917 of CM040403.1, forward strand.
TTAAAACATGGAAAATGTCACATTAAGGCTGGCAATTGCTTCGAGAATCCTAAACCTGTACGGGCGCGTCCTTCATTTGCTTGTAAAACCATTCCGCTATACAAAAACTAACTGGCATAATGATAACCTCTTTACTGTGTATGCTTCCGTAAAACATAATTACCAAGTTCAGTGACTCTGTGGACCAAAAGAAAAAAACCATCTGTGAGGTTAAAGAGATTCACTGTTGAAGAATGAGATTTTTGAAGGGGAAATTAAAATAAAACAGTTGTAGTAATTGGAAGTATTAAATAACCTACAGAATTAATAACTAGTGACAGGCTATTATCGCAGGTATGGTACCCATGAACAGAAGTTAATTTAACAATACCCTTGGTTCATTTTACCATTTATTTCACTGACTCACAATTATCATAAGACTGCTCTTTGGCTCTCAAGTGGATGTTTTTATAACATGTCATATGTATTAAATAGGTTATTAGTGGCTAAGTTGTTAAGACTATGAAGCAGACAAATTGTTAGATACAAATGAACATCTCAAGTGACTGTGCCCAATTGTCACAATGGGAAAAAGGCATGTTGCTTGGTGTGTCTAATGAAAACCTTTTTTCATATTCCGACAATGTTGACGTACATTTTTATGCTGTGTTAAATAAGAGCATCAATTCCTGAGCAGGGTCGGAACAGACTATCATTCATAAATTTTATTATGTATCAATTCAACAGTTTTTATTAGACAATAGAATTCCAGGTAATTGTGTGTCAAGTTGATTTGATGGTAATTTATGGAATACAGTATTCTTTATGTAAGTATTCTTAATGTATTTTTATGTAAGTAGTACTAGTAGTAGAATTCATCCTGCTATCTATATTTCAGTTAGTCCGGAAATTCCGTCTACTCTCCAATATTAAAACACAGATTACCTTAAAAGAAACATTCATCACATCCATTTACAAATGTGAAATTCAACACCACTAATGACAATCCATGGAAATATACAGAGCAATGTTACAATTAAAACTAATTTGCTCAGTCTTTCACCAGCTTCTATTATTGGTTTTACATCAGTCATTTTTCACATCCAAGAGTAAAACAGATGTGTCAACAAATAGTCAACGAACACAAACTGAGACCTTGCCATAATACAATGTGTGGCCAACGTGAATGCAAATGCCTCATACTCCCCGACGCTGAGCCAATGAAACAAATTGCCTTCACATTTCAGCAAAACAATAGGGCAGTCATGTACAGATGTCCAAGCTGAGAATATGTAATCTATCATTGCAATGACAGAGATGTTGCACTCTGACACATCTACACTGCATCAGAAAGGAAAGCTTAGAATAAGAGCAATGTGATCTTAACTCCCCTGTCTTCCTAGGGCATTTTTATTCCCTGGAGACTAAGTTACATTCCCACATGCTCAGGGACTGGTGGTGGAGGCCATCTCACCAGTCCATAGATCTCTGCAGAAAACTACAGTGGTGGATTCTGAGCACCGTACCTGCCATGTTGCCAGCAGGGGAAATAATTCATGTTCTCAATACTCTTCCGTGCAGAATGGAGACATTTGAAGAAGGCCTTACACATATTGTATAATCTGCTGAAAGGGGCCTCTGGGGGGTTTAACTTCACGGTAGGCAGCCAGTTCTATGCCCTCCACTTGCTAACTTTTTTCATTGCCAACCATGCCTGAGAATGGTCTTTGCATGTACTGGAGAAAGCTCTTGATCATAAGAAACTGAAAAACAAAAACAACAAAAATGCTCATGGCTCCAAGAGGTGTTCTTCATATGGGGAAAAACACTCCCCTTCAAGTTTGCGCGTCATTAAAATCTCCAACATTCACACATGTAAACGCAATCGTAACCAGACAACAAATAAACAAACACAAGCCAACTTCAAAGTTTGGAGTAAATGTCACAATCCTCAGGTAGCTTTTCCTACTTTGCCCTCCGGTGTGCAGAACTCTGCTGACATTCAAACCTCTTTACATTTCTCCCCTGAGACAAGATTTGCATCTGTGGGCAATTTTGGGTCTGCAACCCATAGAACATTCCTGAAGTGTTTTCATCACAGCAGAGGAGTGTCAATCAGTTTAGAAGAGGATGATAAGACTTAATTCAAGTGCATAAACTGTCCATATATGACGATAAGTCCAAAAAAATCTGACCGTAGACCAAAGGAAAAATGACCATTCTTATAAACAATAATTCTTAGTCCCTTGGTCTCCAGTGAAAGAGATCAAATTTCAACTCATTTTCTATGTATTGTTTACCAATGAATCACATTGAAGTGAAAAATAATGCTTATTTTTGGGGTGCAATGATTCATGCATTTGTACCAAACTACAACTACCAAAAAAGTATACTTCCATAAAGTAATGCATATCTTATTGTCATATATAGACTTGCATTGAAAACCCTCTGAGTTTTGTAACATTTAAAGGATATGTTTACATACCTATTGAAATGAAAAGATGCACATAAAGTTATAACCTTGTGGACTGCCAGCCTCTAAATGTAATACCTACTATGGTAACACCTAATTGGAAGGGTCCTTCATAAGAGCTATATAACTTCTTCATCAATGTTTGTTGACATAACACACCATATGCCTGTTTGCGGTCATTGACATAAGCACTTATGAATGTTTATGTAGTGCTTATGAATATGCTATGTAGTGCGTATGAAGAAGTGATATTGCTCTTATGAAGGACCCTTCAAGTGAAGTGTTACCCTACATATATACTAGGCCTACATAGTATTACTTTTACTTTCCAAATGGGATTACCTGAACTCACACAATAAATTATGTTCTTTGCTTGTAATCTACACTAAGGTTTCCCCAAATAATAATAATAACAATAAATCCCCTACAACCTTCACCTGCTTCTAAATAGCAAATGAAAAAGTATAGCTTTGGTTTGCATTTCTAGCACAGTATACACTTTTATGTATTCCCATCACATGGGCTTGTGTTCACATTAAAGCATCTACAATGGTTTTTTTCTGTCAGAAGTGATTCAGGTAACACATAAGAACCATTAGGTCACAGATTACTGTGATTTATTCCAAATCTGAACGGTGACACTCTTTGTTCCTCTTCTGAGATGGAACTGTCTGGTGCTCAGAGGATGCACAAGGGTATGACAGAGATCACCCATAATAAAATTTGGCTCAGCTATGAGATTGGACTAAAGCTCCATAGAGGATTGTAGATTGTTCAGGCACTTTGGTGTTGCTTAGCAGAACCACATACGTCTGTCTTTGTTCTGTGCACATCATAATGAAAACAATATTTAATAGAATATTGACCGTGATCATTTTTAGGTTTATTAACATCTGGTAATAAATGATGGCCAAGTAAAATATATATTTTTTATATTTATATGTATCACAATTAGTGATGCAAGTACTCATCCTATTAGTCAACCTTTCTTTTGGACTGATATTTGATTTTCTTTAATCCCTGTGCCAACATTTTGATGATAATAGTAGCACAAAAAAGATGAAAAAGGATCAGGGTTTAAAGCAAAACCATGTATGTATTTTTAAAATATTTGTATGAATTTATAGTTGAAATACTATTATAATCCAACTTATTAAAAATCATAGCAAGCTCAGGGTTACAGACTACACAAATATAACAATGTTTTACAATAGTTCCTGGTTTGAGGGTGATTATATAACACTCAAAACTGTGTTTTGCTAAATCACAATATTCAAACAGTCATATCTCCAGAAATATTTACTCAATCTCATCAAATGATACCACTTTGTAGCTCTGATTCTGTACTTTAATGTGAGATAAAAAACCAAAAAGCCTCATTTTGAAGCATGTATCTGAAGCAAATGCATCAGTGGAATTTCTCATCTCTAAATTTCCAAATATGAGTTGGACGTGCCTTAATTTGCCACCAGCGTGGATTACTGCAAAAGTTTGACAACTTGACTGCTAACATAATGGAACAATAATGGAGTTGACTTGTGGTAACCAAACCAAAAAAGTATTATCAAATGCATTTACTGACTATTTGCCATCAACAATACCCTTTACTCCACTTTCTGTTTCCACTTTCTCCATTCTATACACCATATTGCTTATATTTCTTACACTTCTTACACATAGTGTGGCCAATTTTCCCACCTTCTCACATTTTTTCTTGGTAAAAAAATCCAATCTGTAGGCAACCTCTCAGCCTCTAACCTCAGAGTATTTTTCCAATGTTTTAGTGTTGCTGTATTTAGAGCCCACCCCTGAGCTCAGTTCTAGTAACATCTGACAAGGAAGCCCTTATCAATACCGAAAAGAGCCACGGCAATCTTACTGTTGCAGTTGACTTCATTTCTTTACATTGGTACCACAGGTATTTTTATATACAAATAGAAAATATAGGTGATATGACAGAGACACAAATTTAGACAGCAAATTTATATTAGCTGTCACCAGCAAGCCTGAAGTGTATACAAAATTATACAAAGTCTTGACAGCTAGCCACAGTACATTAAAACTGGAAGTTTGTCTCTGTGTGGGACACTAAAAGCATGGCCTAAGTTACTAATGATTCCTCCAGTGAACACACCGCTGCAGTTAAATCCACACAACAGAACACATTAGTTTCGTACTCCCTTCTATGACAGTATATTTAATCATTCATATTTCCATTGTACATCACCAATGAGAAAAAGAATTGGCTTTGAAAAGGATGCCCACAGATCTTGTCTTTTATGCTGACAGAACTGCAACGCATTTATTTATTTTACTGCATGACAGCAATATCCTTCCTTAAGGTTGATATCTGAAAGGAGAAAAACTATTATATACTACTTTATTTTCAACAAATGAGCTCAGTTTCACCATAATCTCTGCTGTAGCACTTTCAGGGTTGTCCCCAGGTTTTGTTTTCACAGAGTGGCGTGCAGGCCCTCGAGGGATTCCAGACTGGGCTTAATGGGTACCCAGTAGGAGAGTAACGGTACACAAAAATCTTGTTTCGTTACGTTCGTTTTGACTTAACGGTTCAGTGCATTTTCGGTCCAGCAGAATGTTTAAAATGTGAATTATAAAATTGAATAGTGTCTAAGTGGCCATAATTTCTTTTGGAACAAAGTAAGGCACAATAAAGCTAATTCATCAGGGAGTGAGAACTGTGAGTTTTGAATTTAAGTTTTGCACAAGAAAAAAAAATTTCTGCACTTGCATTAAACCAACACTGTCATTTTTGGGTTTGCAGTGCGTGTCAAACCAAAGGTCCCGTACCAATGGAAAGAAGAAATGTTTTCCAGCCTTAACGATATAAGCTGTGAATCGTCTCTTATTAGATGTCCGTTGCTCTCCCCGGCTTTGCAGAAGCATCGCTCCCCTGACTGAGCGTAAGTACAACAGCAACGCGTGACACAGGCTACTATTTGGGTTATACAGTAGCGCTAGTGAGGGAAAAGAGTGGCGCACCGCTTCTGTTAAATTATTTGGTGAGAATTATTTTCTTTTATATTCCGAAAGAAAGAATGTGATGTCCAAGGTTAGAGTCTGCATGTACAAAATCACTCCAAATTTAATAGAAAACTACCGCTGAGTCCATAAATCAGTAAGGTCTGCATTTACTCAAGAGTTCAGTTCTTCTGCGCAATTCCAGACAAAAACAAACAAAGTGAACTCTGTTTACCATTGAATCAAACGGAACTGAGGCTGGGAGAGAAGGACAAGACAAAATATTATTTTTTGTACAAAACACACAGGGGCAGTCTGGTATAAATGCCATGGCAGTAACTTTACCCTCCGTCTTTTTCAACAATTGTCATGGAGAAGCAGGATGACGTTAAAATGATGGAATACAAGGGGAAATAGTGCTACATGGTAAGTTGGTGGTATTTCTATTTAGAAAGACAGGTTCATCTATCTCCCACCAGATTCGTTTCAAGTGCCAGCAGGAAGGAACAACAAGCAGTTAAGTATTTCCTTTGCTCTGACCTTTGGCACATGTCTCCGCAATACTCAAACAGGGGACTGAGCAGAGAGAGAATCCATCCCCTAGGCCCACTGCTCTCCCTGACAGCACCAACCAGCAAAGGAGTCGCTGGCTTGTCAACAGAGTGTATCTGGACACATTCCATATAAAAGAGAGCCACCCTTGGTAGTACTGGATGCTTTATTGAAAAAGAAAAAAATGCCATTGTCTGATGACCTTTTGACCACGAGACATATAATCAATAGCTAGAGCTCTTAGTAAGAGTTACAGCACCATATTTTTAACCTTATACTAAAATGGGGTCTATAGCAATAAGCCCCACAACTGTCCCTTTGGTGCAATTCAGGTAGGAAACATCTCTAAAGTACAAAGTAAATGTTACATGTAATAGCACAAATGATGCTTACATGTTTATTTGCTAAGGTCTGGCCTCTCGAACATCGTCTTACTGGCCTGTTATAATTGCAGGGGGCATTCACTTGAAAATGTCCTTGTTTTTAATTGCCCCATGGAATTGCAAGTGCCTGAAAATATAATGTATTTTTTGCTAAAGTTGCCGCTTAGCTATGATTATTATTGTAAAACCAACATTAAACTGTCCTGTGTTCAGGCATTATGTCAATGGAAGCTTTGAGGCTTGCCTTTGAAACAATGTGAATGAAAGATCCTCAGCAGCTTGCCTTTGAAGCAATGTGAATGAAAGATACTCATTTTGAAAGTCATTGATCCCTCACCAACAGAGGCTGGTGGTCACTGAAATAAAGGCTCTGATTGGAGCACTGTCATCTCGCGTCGGAATGTAGAGTTTGACAACTGTAATGGGTGGGGTCCAGATGCTGATGTCATAGCATGGCTTTGAGGAGGTTGATGGGTGCCAGGAAGCACCTGCGCTGGTTGGTAATACATGGGCACATTTCCAACAGATGGATTTACTGAAGGATAAACCTCACCAGAATCAGGTTTGATTGAAACACAATAACGCGGAGCTGCTGAGCGCAGCGGTGAAATTGAGGATAGCGGCTTCTGATCTAAGCTCTTTGCCCTTGCCTTGTGCTGCTTTCACCTGAGCGCTACTGCTCGTCTAAGGCCCAAGGTAATTTACCCACGAGCCGACGTTATTATCACACAGCTGCGGAGACCGGACTGTAGAAAGAGATGGGGACTGTTTCATTTCCGACACAATTTATCATTAATCTGCAGGGAAAGTGGAGAATGGGAAAATAAGAAAAAAATCAGTTTTTCATTTCATTCCATTTCACAGACATCTATCTGTTAGGAGTGCATAGTATACTATACTATACCATATTCATTCTGTACAAATATAAGGGGTTGGGTAGCAGAGAGGGTCAGACAGAAGGGATGAAGGGGTGATATAGATGGCAAAACAATTGGAGGTGAAATGTGTTTGTTGCTCTTTTGTACGTGAAGAAGATCTCTTGTAAAACGAGAAATAGTCTGGCTCATTGGTAGGCTACTGTGCAGTTCATTCAAGTCAGCTCGCAGTGGAGCACACGTACCATCGCCTGCTGTCACTGCTCTTTCTTTGGAAAATTTTTTCGATGCATTTTTAATTCTGGTAGTAACCATGGAAATGTGATTTTTGACAGCAGTGGCGTACAAAGGCAGGTGCATGGCAGGGGCCTAGGGCAACAACATTTGAAAAATGTTCAAATGTTCCACTGACTGCTATGGTCTGGCTCTGCCAGTGCAGATGAAATACGCTGCAAGGTCACAACAGTAGCTCCTTGCTGAATAGAGCTTTTATGGAGACAATAAATAGACATTACATTTCAACCGAGGGCTGGATGGATGGAAATAAGATTTCTCAATTCTTCATTAAAGGTGACATATAAGTGTAAGTTTAGATCCCTTGTATTGAGCAACATTTGAGTGTACAAATCGATATGACCGAAGTATTATGATCAATAATTTAGTATTTTATTTCCTGGGAAGCCTTTGTGTTAGGGAAGTTAATGGTACACTTAGGGCACTTTCTAGGTTGTTTCACTTCTTGATGTGGATTGAGTGCAGTCCTGTTCCTTTGGAGCTGTACCTTAAACCCCTGACAGTTCTGTAATCACACTAAAATGTGAATCAAAACCAACTAGCCAACCACTGAAAAAAGGTTACTTTGGCTTTTCTGAAGGCAGGCTCAGAACATTTACGTTAGTGCTTCCTCAAAATATTTTGCATTATGAAAGTAAACTCAATGAGGTTCATTTGGAACCAGGGAATAGAAGCAGTTCATGAAATGGAACAAAATCTTCCTTGGAGCAGAACAACAAAAAAAAAAATCTGTTAATTTCAAGAATAAATTAATTCCATGTTCAGCGAACAAAAAAGTTAATTAAAAGTGTTGTTTACCAGTTGGTAATGCTTTTTCATTAAAACTTTCATAATTATCAAGTGAACAAAGAAACCGCCTTGCATTTGCACATGGTCAAAATCCAATGCTTTGATTTCAAAACACAAGCTTCTTTAACATTTATCCTTCGTTGTCTCAGAGCAACTTTCTGTGTCATCCCCTTACAACCTCTCTTGCCTGCGTTTCCTTCCACATGTTCAGCATATCTGCAGGTTAAGATGAAATGCTGCAATCTTTTAAATGAATGAGTATCATTGGATATACTGCAACAAACAAACATAATTTTATAAATAAGACCAACCTGTCATCTCTGAAATGATTTGACAACATACTATCAAACATTAGCCTGACACACACACAAATGTCTGGAGAATGTCTGCAATGTAATGTATTACTATAGTATAATATTACATGTAGGCCCGTAATAAATTGTTTTTTAATTTAAGAACAACAACTCTCCCACAATTCCCCTTTTACTAACCACTGATGGGTTCTGAGTTTTGTCCTATAAAAGTAATTATGCACGTGTGCGTGTGTTCATCAATGATTTGGTGTAGTAGGTGAGGGCTGATCCTGACCGGACATCAAGGTGCCATAAATTATCGGGCATGACTAATGGCGTGGGTTGTTGATGAACAAAAGCATGTTATTTGGGAACATTTGGGATATATGCTCTCACAAATAATGTAAACATTTGCGTCAAACTCAAGGCCTCCGAGGGTATATAAGCTTGGCAAGACGATCAGAGCATCGAAGGTTGCTGGACCGCATTCCGTGATGTCTTGGTGATCCAGTGTCCAGTGTGATTTTCAATAAACCTTTACTTTCTCTCGTAAAGCGTTTGTTGTATTGAGTGAGTTCCTGCATTGTCCTGACTTGGATTATTTGGAAAGAAGCTGGTTCCTAACACCATCTTCAACACCTCCAGTTCCAGAGTGTATGTTAATACAGTATGAACATTAAGGGGGTGGTTGCGAAACAAACTAGTGGTAATTAGTTACTTGAACACGTCATCAGAATGTGAGAGTATCTATTTAGAATGAGTGAAAAAGCTGAATAGCTAACGAGAGCTCACAGCATATATTTCAAGCTGTGTTATCTAGGCAAACCATGGAACAAAATCCTAAAGCAGCAGTATGTCTCACATCACATTTCCTATGAGTCCAGAAGCTTGTGAACACAGATTTTTTTTGCCTTGATATAAAAATATAACTTGAGAAACAGCTGCGAGGCCTGTTATTGTCAAAATGACATGCCCAAATAATACCAGAGAATCCAAAGATCATGATATTACACAGCTCAATGAAGTCAATACCTTTAATAACTATTGTTGTGGAAAAAGCCACAACAAAAACCCCTGCAAACTGGATTAATATAACAAAAAAACAGCAATGGAAAGACAAACATAGACATTTCTTGTGATTCTTATATCTTCCAGCATACAAAAGTGATTCTCTTCTGACCATTAATTGGTTGTTCATTGTAGGAAAAGATGGGCAATTTAAATTAATCAACAAAAAAAAAAAAAGTACACACATGCACATTAATATTGAGCTGTATTCATCGACATTTGTCCTTAATTTAGACTTCCTGCAGAGAGATGCATCCATAAATTGCAAATGAAATACTTTTATTTACGTCAAAGCTGAATTAGATATTATATGACCTTATACTAATGTGGCAACAATGTTACTAACATTAAAGAAACACTTTCTACATTATTGTGTCATGGTTTAACTCCCCTTTCCTCTAAATTCCACGCCTCACATATTTTCTCTATCGGATTTGTTCCCCGCATTCCCGTGCGGGATTTTCCTTTCGCCAGGTGATTAGTTGGTTCACCTGTCGTCCGCGTCAGGAGGTACTTATATCCCTGAGTTCCGCTTCCTGACGCTTCGTTATCATTTCGTACCTGCACGAATGTTTTAGGTCGTTGTCTGTTTTCTCTGCACGCAAGTATCTAAAGATTTTGTTCTTTATTCGCGTAACAGAGCCTTGCAAATAATCACTTAGAAGCTCAGGGAGTATTGTTTGTATTTCTCCCTTTCCTCTTCTCCTTCCTACTCCCGCTCTCTGTGTTGTGTGAGGGTGTGAGTGTTATTTTACTTTCATTTCTTTCACCAGCTATCGGACGTATTAGTCAAGTTCCGAAGGTGTCTTTCGGTTTTGCTGTGCTATCCCTATCAGTTTAGTTCGCCCGTGTTTACGTGGTGATTTCGTTTATCAAGGGTGTTTTTTGGTTTTCGGCTACGGCTGGGAAGTTCTTCCACATTGTTTATTCTCTGTTCGCATTTGGCTCATCGTTGTACCACTACAACGCCCTGACAGTATAACGAAGCCATTATGGATGAGTCAGCGAATGTATCTCCTGCTCAACAAGGAGATAATCCCTCTGAGGAGAGTATCTCCGCTCTCCGCATACAGCAGCAGGCACTTACCGGTCAAGTGCAAAGTCTGACAAACCAGTTGCGGGTCCAGGAGGGTTGGTTTCGGGAATTGGCGGAGAGTATGCGGCTACTCACGGGCGCACAACAAACGCCTCCTCCGGCAGTTCAAGTCTCTCTCCCCCCAGGTTCCGCGATTCTTAAAGAACCTAAATTACAGCTGCCCCTCCGTTATGACGGTCGGGTTGGCAAGTGTCGGGGGTTTCTTGCGCAGTGCATTATATTTTTTAAAGCCCAGTCAACACGGTTTGTTACCCAAGAGTCCCGGGTGGCTTTTATTTTATCTCTTCTCACCTTTGCACCGTTTGCCGTGCCCATTCCGCCTCTGGCCGCTTCCACTTCACGTGGCTATGAGGAGTTTATTGACTCTGGGGCGGTTGGGTGTTTTATGGATTCACGGTGGGCTAGAGAACATCGCTTTCCCATCCGCAAACTTTCCCATTCGCGGTCGAGGGGAGATTCAGGAGCTACTGACTGCAGCTCCGACTCAGAGACAGAGGAGAGTATTATTGGCTCGGATTCTCAAGACTCCGTCCTGGGATCGGAGGTTGAGGATGAGAGTCTGGAATGGGACTCTCGCGCTGATAGTCTGTCTGGTTGGGAGGAGAGTTCTCAGGAGGAGTTTTCTGACACTGATATTCGGTGGTCACCTTCTCTCTCTCCCTCTTCCAAGACGGGGAGGGTTAACTTGGCAGGATCGTTAGAATTCCCATTACCTCCTAACGTTCCTTCCAAGTACGCTAGTCTGGCTGAGGTTTTCAGCAAACAAAGAGCCACCACCCTCCCCCTTCACCGCCCGTACGATTGCGCCATTGAACTGCATCCGGGTACCAGCCCTACCAGAGGCAGTTTATACTCCTTGTCTGCTCCCGAGAGCGCGGCCATGAAGGAGTATGTCGAGGAGGCGCTGGCGAACGGCTTCATCAGACCCTCCACCTCTCCTGCTGGGGCGGGGTTTTTTTTTGTAAAGAAAAAGGACGGGGGTCTGAGACCATGTATCGATTACCGCTCGCTTAACGCCATCACTATAAAAAATAGGTACCCACTTCCCCTGATGAATTCGGCATTTGAACGCCTCCAGGGGGCAGTGATTTTTTCTAAACTCGACCTCCGCAACGCCTATAACCTGGTGCGTATGCGTGAGGGCGATGAGTGGAAAACCGCGTTTAACACGCATAGCGGCCACTACGAGTACCAGGTCATGCCTTTCGGTCTCTCTAGCGCCCCCTCTGTGTTTCAGGCGTTGGTGAACGACGTACTGCGGGAGATGCTAGACAAATTTGTTTTCGTCTACTTAGACGATATTCTAATTTTTTCCGCAGACCTGCAAACGCACATCGAGCACGTTAAACAGGTTCTGAAGGCCCTCCTACAGGCTAAACTGTTTGTGAAAGCGGAGAAGTGCTCGTTTCACGTCAGCACCATCTCCTTTTTAGGGTTTATCGTGTCGGAGGGCAAGGTTCACATGGATCCTGATAAAGTCTCCGCAGTGCTTGATTGGCCCACTCCTCGTTCTGTGAAGCAGGTTCAGCGCTTTCTAGGGTTCGCCAATTTTTATCGGCGGTTCATTAGGAATTTTAGCAAGCTCGCCGCACCCATTACCGCTCTTACAAAAAAGACTACTGCAGGGCAATTTCAGTGGAGTTCCAGAGCGGATTCCGCATTTAGGGAGTTAAAGGGGAGGTTCAGCTCTCAGCCCATTTTGGTTACGCCCAATCCCTCCCTTCCGTTTGTCGTGGAGGTTGACGCCTCCGAGTTGGGAGCAGGTGCCATTCTGTCCCAGCACTCTCCCATCGATCGCAAGATGCACCCCTGTGCATATTTCTCTCGGTCCCTTACTCCGGCTGAGAGGAATTACGATGTAGGGGATCGGGAGCTGCTGGCTGTCAAATTAGCTCTGGAGGAGTGGCGGCATTGGTTAGAGGGGGCTGAACACCCTTTTACGGTCTGGACGGACCACAAAAATTTGGAATACATCCAGCAGGCCAAAAGACGCAATTCTCGGCAGGCGCGCTGGTCATTGTTTTTCACCCGTTTAAATTTTCTACTTACTTATCGGCCCGGGTCTAAAAACATTAAACCTGATGCACTTTCCCGTATCTTTGATCAGTCCGACAGTTCCGTCTCCCCGGAGTCCATTTTGCCAGGCGCTCAGATTGTAGCCCCGGTATTTTGGGACATCGAAGTAGCGGTTCAGAACGCTTTGCGACGGAATCCGGATCCTGGTGGTGGCCCTGCCAGTTGCCTTTTCGTGGCGCCCAATGTGAGGTCTCAAGTGCTCCAGTCCCAGTCGACCATGGAGTCACATCGCTCTTGATTTTGTGAGACATATTGTTGTTGTATGTTTGACTGCGGGTTTCCTATGAAACGTGAATTGTGAATTCACACTTGCAGTTGACACGACCAGCAGGTTGGTTAATTGAGGTGATAATTGCAGAGGTAGGCAGAGTGCCTGGGACCTTGGGAGCACTGAAGAAGGCATCACTGTTGTGCTAAAATGTTGTACTTAAATGTTGTTCTTGATGAATATAATAGCTATACAACTCATGGGCTGTCTTTTATTTCTGAGGGCAAAAGCAGCTACACATCTTTTGACAAGGGTTCAGAAGCAAATGTCAAAGATAAATTCTACTTTTTCCTTATCTTTTTTAATAGTTAATGTTCTCTGGAATTGTTTGGTTTTTGTTTCTCATATCAATGGATTGTTTATTTATTTATTTTTTAAGTCCACCACTGAGACTTATGGGAAGAGCGTATGCAAGGAGGATAAAGTTAGCAATGCCCCAGGAGCCCTCCAGGCCATTTTAAAGGGTTATAAAGTGAAGCCATACTGTATTTCAATGCCCACAGAATTGATCCCAATAAGCCTGCTCTTTCATGCTTATACATACTACTTTCAGACCAAGTACAACCCACATGCAAAAAGCTGAATTTGGACTAAATCAGAATCCCAAAGGCCCTGGACTCACATATGAATGAGCGTAAGAGCATATCTACAAACTCTGGCTCCTTTTTTTGGTCTTCCATAGAATTTTCTAAAATTCCATTTACCACTCAGTGTGCCCAGGCTTGTGAATCCATCTTTAGATATCTTTTGTTCATGGCTGGCTAGTTTTACATTTTCTGGTCAGTGATTGGCAGAATGTCCAGCAGGCCAGTTCCTCGAAGACTAACACTGTACTGTCTGGAGGTCCACCATTATTGATTTCCTGCTTGTGCTCACTGCCTGCCCTGCCAATCACCGGTCAGAACCACGGGATGTCATTTGGAGTGAGTTGACGACATGTGATGCTTGGCAGACGTGCAGCTGATGGTACTGAACTAACAAAACATGCGGGTCTGAAAGTGGGCCGAGCACAAAAAGAAAATCTAACCAAAAAAGTGAAAGTTCTCAGTTTTACTGTATATAAGAGTGCACATTTTCTTGAATTAAAAGGCTTGAAGTACTTTTCTGTAGATTGGATGAAATCCAAAAAGACTTTTATAGTTTCAACATGGTCTTGGTTATTTCTTTTCTGTAAAGTGCAACCAGTGTGACTGTATTAGTTTGTAACTCTCTATGAGGACCTTGTGATTAGTTACAAAATGGAGACACAATGTTTAATCTGTAGTGCAGACAGTGAAGTGGAAAATCTTTGAGAAGCACTGCACATTTGAACTCAAAGTTCAATTTCAAAGATTGAAGGAGGGCGAGAATAAATAAATAAATTTTTCATTTTTATAAAAGAATGTAAACTTACAGGCCTGAAAAGAAACCTTGGTTTCATACAACACAAACAATAATGGGAGAGCCAGCAAACTTTTAAACTTTGGAATGAAAGACAAGTAAATGGCAAAGTTATCATTTTATTAAAACAGAAAACATGAATTTTGAAAAGAAATTCAAACATATACTTGAGAAACAGATGTCTTTGACTTAATGAGACCCTGAACTGAATATTTTTCTGTAGTTGGATCACTTTATTTTCATGTTTTAAATTTGTATATATCTCCCTCGTGGTTATGGATGTACTCAGCAAAGCGGAACTAGTGAGTGGGTTTTTGAAGCCTGAGTTAAGTGCCGTATCGGTTTGGTGAATGTAAAAATTCTGTGGCCAATTCTTTTTGAATTCCGAAAATGTAAGCGCATCCGATATTCACGCCATAAAAAAAAAGAAAAAAGAATACCCAATGAGTATGAGGGAGGCAAGTTTCCTCCCAAAGGTGTAAAGGAATTGTAACACATCAAAAAACATTTTTTCAAATACATTTTAAATTAATTACAAAAATAATGGCATTTTACAAAAGAACTAAACGCTGTACATGGCAAGAGTTTTATATTTAACCATGGTGTAAAGGGTTATAAAAATTCAAAGTTTAATTTCAATATTATACAATAATCAAACTTACGTGTATATTAAAATGTTGCATTTTAATGGTATGAATGTTTTGAAGTGTGAACCAATAATATAATTTTACTTTTGGTATTAAGGTGGAAAAAAGGTTTCTATGATGACATATGGTGGAAATGTTGACAGCATTATGTCATTAGGCAAAAGCTGTTGCAGTATTAAGTCATTAGTCAAAAGCTGTTGCTTTTGCAAATTAACCCTCTGACACAACGGAAAGAATTTAGCCTGAAAACATGATCAATTTTTTATAACCTGGTTATTTTAATGGTTGCATTTTCCCATTAATGTGTCTCACTCTTATCCTTGCGGATTAACCAGCATTAAATATATATTTATACATTAATAAATTAATAATGTGATGTTTTTCCTCTTTTCAGGTAAAACAATATCCACCTTATTATCCAGTGGTGGGAAGAAGGAAAGCAAAGAGCATGTAAACTGTGATATGGAATAAATCTTTTCCCAAAGCACATTATTCTATTAGTTTATTCTTGTTCTTATTATTACTAAGGTTCAATAGCTGCTATATTACCAATTAGATTTAAAAAATAGACTTTTTGATGTTGAATTACATTAAAATGGTTTATATCAATGGCAACAATATAAAATTGCATCACTAAATCATAAAAAAAAAAATACAACTGTGAATTACAGAAAACACCTTAATCCTGCTCTCTCCCATTATTTCTGAACTCAAACCTTTGTCCACAGTATTGTGAAGATGCCCTTACAAGGATTTAGCTGATAAATGACTATAACTTCTTATTTTTCGTTGACAAAGATGCAACGTCAGCCAAATTAAACATGCTGGCAACAGGGCTAGCATCAAGCTGTCTGCGAAGGAAACATTTCCTCCTGCAGCACCTTGACAGTTATGCGAAGCCGCCATTAGTGCATTATGCATAATTGTACATTTCTGCACTAGGCTCAATGTCAGTCGAAGACAACCTACAGCATTGCAATGATGCCTACGCCACATTTGTTATTGTGTGCCATCAGCAATTTTTTTATGTAAATTATATTATTACAAAGGGTCATTTTCCAATCTTCTACCATGAAATCATTCTTCCTGTCACCAAAATGCAGAACTCACAGTAAGGCTTCTAAATATTCAATAAGTTTTCTCTGTAAATATGTTTTTTCTGACATGCTAGAATGACCAAGAGAGAAACAGAAAAATAATGTTCAGTACATGTAAACATCAGTCATATACTATAAGATGATAGGTATACTTTTGGTATGCCTGTATCATAGCATTATACAGTATTTGAGTACTAGATGTAGGAAATGCACAAAATCAATACATTATACTCTTCCCATAATTATTTTTACGTCGTTACTAAATTAAATTATATAGGAGATACATAATGCTGGAATTGATTTTAATTAATAGTAAATATCTTGCCTCCCATATATCATCGATCTGCCTGTAGTATGAAATAATTTGCAACACAAATGATTACTTCATTCTGGAAATTCTGATTACTTAGGAAGTGAGGTATTATATTTCTGTATTGTTTTTCCTATATCATACAATTTTTTGTGTGGATGCCCTTACCGTGGGGTAAAGTTAACAGCATAATGGTGACAATATTAAATAGTTCAGAAAAATAATATTAAAATAGTAATCATCATTCTACATACGGAAGGACTGAGTGAAATTGAATGCAATACAATTGAATGCATTTAATGCAAAAATAAGGTATGGTTAAACATAGCACCAGGGTACAGGTAATGAACAAAAAAATGGAAACACAGTGTTGGGCCCCTACATATATATGTGCGGTGGCATAGTCTATAAGTATGTGGAATTCTACAGGAGAAATATGACACCAGTCTTCCATGAGAAAGGCAATCAACTCATGTCTGCTATATGGAAATGGAAAACTCTGTCTCAGGCATCATTCCAGAATATCGCTTAAATGCTCAATTAGGTTAATATTTTGTGACTGAGAATGCCATCGCATCACGATAGTATCATATCCTTAAACCATTGGGTGACTACTTGTGCTCTGTGGATAGGAGCTTTGGCATCTTGAAGGACACCCCTTTTTGCAGGAGAGAAATGTTGTGAAAATGGGTGAAGATGATTTCTATGAAGAATGCTATCAAGCAATAGTTAAGTAACCAGCATAAGACCCAACCTGCTATTGGAGTTTACTATTAATTTACTGTTTTTCAGCATAACGAGGAAATATTGAAAATATTGATCTGTGATAGAGATATTACAGAGTGCTGTATTGCATTTTAATTTTAGGAACTGTGTAATCATAGTTTGCAAAGATCAGACAGCCCCTCTCTGCCACCTCTAGTACACCTCTTTTATATTATAGCCATCATTAGTGGTTTGACACAATGTCTTCCCAATAGTTTAGAGCGAGATTAGATAGAAAGAGGTTGAGGGCAGCCGTCACAAGGAGTGCGGCTGAACCGTAATTATGCATTAAGGCCCGGCAGGGGGCTTGGTAACATGAGATAAATTCAGATTATAATGCTTTAAGTGATTTTCTTTTGTAATGTGGCCAGAAAAGACCTTGTTCGATTTGAGGGGATATGCGCTTCGATATACAACACTTGTTAAGCAGACTATTATGGCAATTATTTCATGAATTATTTTTGACTACACGCAGCAGCAAACTTGCCTTTGATATATTAATATATCCTCAATATACAACTGAAAATATTTTAGGATACCCAGAGACAAAAAAGGACAATATCATTACAAAGAGGAACCTGCTGTTCCCCAAGATTTACTGTATCTTTTGGCATCTGGTCTGCTTTTATTACTGTAGATTATATTATTAAAGTGCTGTACTCCAGAGCCCACTTCCATTTCACAGGTTCTAAATGTAAAAGGAATGTACAGATGCAAAAATAACATACTGCTTGATGGACTGACAATGAGCATCTCAGAGAACCATTTCACAGATCAGACGAATAAAAGGAAACTAGCTGGCAAAATGTGTTGACATTTTCTCGATTAAAAAAAAGAGCTGCCAGTCAGTTTCTTTTTTGTTATCAAAAACAGCAATATTGTATTTATGAGGCAGAAATACAGACGGGACGCGTAATACCCTCATGACCCTTCAACCAATGAGACGCTTTCATGTTTTTGGCCGCACAAATAGCTGAAAATCCTGCCTTTGGATGAATGAGAAAGTCCCATTGTAGGTCCACCTTGGGGAGGAAACACAATAATATGGGGAATCCGACTAGCTTAAAGCTGCAGACACTGACAGCGGAAGCCTGTGGGGACGGGGGCAGATAAGCGTGGCATCCAGACAAATACAGTACTTGACTTTTCTTTCTCATCGAGTGTTGCATGAGGGATTATGGAGTCAATGGCTGCTTCCCTATTTAAATATCATATCTATTAAAAAAATGACTCCCAACAGAGTGGAATCAATCATCTGCTAATTTTGCTGGACTACTCATGTGAAAAGCAGCTGGAAGCTTAGGATCCCTGGACATGCATTGAGTGAGGAAAAGGGTTCCCTCTCATAAACACAAAACCAGGCATCAGAAAGACAGAGAAGCGCTAATTGTGTTTAAATGCTATTGCCCGTGAAATAACTAAGAGAAGCAACTGATTGCTTTGGTTGAGTGCCACAGGCATTCCCCAATACAAAATGCATGAAAACAACGAAAGAATGAACAAAAAGAGATTATGAGGGTTCGATTCTCATAATACCCTGTGCTAGAAGGATGACACGGAAAATCAAGCGTTTACTTACGTCAATTCTTTAATTATGTCAATTCTATTCCTCCATTTTACTTTCATCAGTTCTCTGCAGTCCTGCAGTCATAGTATGTATCAATAAATCTGAATACATCCCAACCAGTTGATGCAAAAACTAATAAATTAAAGACATTTCTACTTCATCAAATTAATTTGAAGGTTATTTGCATTTCATTACATTTGATAACACAGTGGGTAAAGTTTCCTGTTAAATAGACATACCTTAGATAAACAACACAAAAAATTATCTGTTAATACAGGAAACAGATTAATGAGATAATTATTCATGCAATTTACTTGAATTTTATATAAATGGAGATACAACTTATGTTTATTTATCTTCTCTTTGCCATGAATACCTTCTGAGATATCCCAGTGATTTGACACAGCCTGAGGCCTGCCTGACTCTTCTCTCAATAAAACACAGATAAAAACCTGCTGAGATCAATCCAGTGAGATTTGATTGTTAAGCAATGATAGTCATGTCTGACCTATAACCCAAAGAACCAAAAGAATGCCACTGTCATGAATGATAGATTATGAATTTGATGCAACTTCTGTAGGTTCTGTCCTTTTTGCTCATATCTATGAATTTTGTAAAGCCTTTCAACCGGAAAAATGAATCTGTTAAATAATTCCTTGGCATGCATAGGTTATATTTTATATTTACATAGTTAATGGAAGGAGGCGTCAAAGCATCAAAAATAATCATTTTGCAAATCAGTTATTATGCATATGTCCTAAGCAGTGCGCTACACAACATCTTCAAAGAGATACAGGTGTAAGACTAGAAACCCTATTGAAAAAAATAAATAAAGGTTTGTGCATACCTCTCATTCACTGTCCATGTAGTCCTCTCTGTCCATGCAGACCTTTCATTGCTGAGACAAGGCAGTCTTTCCTCTGTATTTCCCTCAACATTCCCCTTGACAGATAACATCTGTCAGCTGCATTGCTTTTGTTCTGGTGTCACGTTGTTGGGTCAAGCTGTCACATTAATATTCCACCAGACAAATTTCCTTGAGACCTGACTCAGTGTGGCTCCCATGCTCTCTGCACATAACTTCCTGATAGTCCACTTAAAGTGCTAAATTGACAATCTAGTCAGGATCACTGACATTGGCCGATGTCTTGCCAATAACCATGTAGATGGCAGTGCTCAGAGGTCTGTGGGGAGCTGCATGTACATCGAGCCTTAATAACCTAATGTGAAATAAACACATCCAAGACATGTTATATGGAATGATATGTTGTAGTTGTCAGTCCACAACATCCCCAAGTGAAAATGGTGTCTCTCTGTAGGATATTAAGCCCTCAGTTTAGCATGCATAGAATCCCTCCTGCTGATCTTGTCTCATCCCCCAGGAAACAATCAATTCACCATTCCAGAGATGTTTTCACCAAGCAAGCATTTGATACTGGTGGAGTTTGTTATGGCAGTGGCTTAGCTCTTTTCTTCTTTTGCTTAACACTAAAACCACCAAGTGCGATGCCAATTGGCGTTGTGATTTTAAATTTAAAATCTGTTTATGGCATGTTTCTGTCCTGCCCTGAATTTTCCTAAATAGTTATACAGCAAATGCCTATGTTGTTATAATTCTAAAATTCTACTTAGAAAACTGAGTTAGATAAGTTTTTTTACCTCAAAGACCCCCTCTAACCGCCACGTTCAATGCCATTTGGCCGTTGGTACCCAAGTGTGAATGGCTGCTTCTGTCCTCCGGGTGCCTTTTGACTGCATTTGCATGATGGCCGCATTAGCTTCCTGAGACAGTGATCATGTAGGCCTATATAAACTGTTATTTTATTTACCCAAAATAAAAAAATATTTAAATTGATTCAAATGTGTTTTATTTTCCTCGAATAAATACTTTAGGCTCCAACAGTAGTTTTATAGTTTTGTACGCTACTGTTTACAGTTCAAACAACAGCGGCAGCGCGATTTTTCCCCTTGTGAAAGCAAATTCCCAGATGGGCAAAACTAAGGAGAAATCTGCAACTGATTTGTCTGCAGGAAAAACCTCCGAAAATGTGTTTAGACTGTTGATGTATTTTCAGAATAACATGGGGAATTAAAATTTTTTAGCCTAATATTATGTAGACCATGTAAAGCGCGGTAGCCTAAATTCCTTTGCTTGTTTATCCTTTGTAATTATGTGATTTACCGAAATAAAAATGTTTGAATTGATTACAATCAGTTGTTTTATTTTTCAATCGGGAAATAATTTTAGACATTTGCGACAATAGTAGCCTATAGTTTCAGCCTAAATGACAAATAGATTAAAATCATGTTTGTCTTTTCAAGCCATTTCATCGTGAAAAACTGGAAAGATTGTACTGATACTGAGGATCAAGTACTACACTGTCATGTCCCCACTGTGCTACCGGCACCCATGTAAACCGATTAGCAGGCTTGTAGCTCGAAATATACTTGGGAAGAGAGGAAGGAACATCTCAAGGAACTAACTACCCCATAATAAATATTGGAATATGCCACTGATCCTCATCAATAAAGATAATCGGATCTTACTTTAAAAAACAACATGACTTTATTTGGTGAATCGTTAAAAAAAATATTTTAAAATCTTTTTTTCTCAGTAAATCCAACGATTTATTTATTTACTTAATAATATTGCGTGAAACCACTGTCCAGTGATAATTTTTTTTTTGTGTGATCGGTATATCCAAGTTGTCAATAGGAGCTATGATCATTTTATCAATGCGACGGATTAATACGTTCACTGCCTTCCCCATCACGCAAAAGCAACTAGGCTACGATGCAAAAAGGTAGGATTTTACAAAGGCAAATGTGGCTATTAAAGGCGATGTCACTGACATGTTGAAAAGGTATACCCCCATAAACCTTTTTTTAGTAGAAAGCTGGCAACCCAGGGGGCAGGTACAAGAAACAGGTCATGCCCTGTGCCACCAATATTTTTAAAAACACACCCGCGTAGCGCAGGTTAGAATACGACGTATCTCATCCCGCGTTAAATCCGTGCAGGAGAGGCACTTAAGTGCATGACTTAAGTTGCCTATCTCTGAATCCGGCCCATCGAGGTTTCACTTTCTTGCTGTAAATCACCATTCTTGAGTTACAGAGATTGTATACCAGTCTGTTTGGCCAATTACATCTTCACAGATTCCATCTTGTGTCATGGTTCGTGGGTTTTTATTTTCTTTTCCGTTGCGGTTCTCGTCCTTATTTCCCGATTGAGAATCTATCTGATTTTTTCCACGTTCTGTTCCGGGGTTTGCTTTCCCTCGTCATTGTTTTCACCTGTGCCTGTGGGGTATTTAAGTTCCTCACTTCTGCTTCCCCGGTGCTAGTTATAGACAGGTACTAGTGACCTTGTGATATTAAACACTGTTTATGTTCACGGGGAACTTGCTATTAGCTTTTAGTTCAGGTATAGGTATTATTCCTCCTGTTAGCGTTCTGTGCTATTTATTTTATTCTTTGCTGTTCTCTCTGAGACAGTTTTCTTTGTTTTTCACACTTCTGGCTGTCCGAACTTAAGTGCCGAAAGTGTTCTTTTCTTTGCTAAGTTTCCTGTTTTGGCTCCAGTATTGAACTCGGGTGATTTAGTTTGTGTTTCACTCGTTATTCGAGTTCGCCCTATTTTAGTGGGTTGATTTTCGTTTGGCTGTTTAGCCACAAGGAATTTGTTTCCTGTCTTTTCTTTTTTTGCATTTATTTTGTTATTCCCTCTATTGGTCCTCAATGCGTGTGTGACTTGTTTCTGATCCCACTACCTTCACGTTTGATTATCCGCCACTAAAATCCATTACATTTTGCTTGTTAGGCAGAACAAAATACATAATTCCAAAAAATTTAATAAAAAATAATTTATTTACACCTCTCTCCCTCCGGTATGCACAGGTAGCCTACACCAACACTCCTCACTCTAATAAAAACATTCAAATGATATCTCGGCTTCAGCATGTACAAGCAAATCCAATATAATTTCAGCTAAAAAAAAAAGTATACTTTTAAAATATAGTTGGGCTAATAATATTGCGCAAAAAAGACAAAATAAATCCTCAGCTCATCTGATGACAAATGGATACTGCACAATATAATATGGTGTATTTGGTTCAATTTGGTTTCACTCTGCACACATTTAAGGGGACCAGAAAACATGTGTTCACAAAAGTTTAGCTAGAACTTTGGCATGGGAAATATAAAAACAAACTTTTTGGTGCGGTGCACAAAAATCACCAGAAATCAACCCAGGATGGGAATAATGGAGCTCCAGGTACGTTTGATGATAGGCCGGATGGCATTGATCCTAATATGGTGGTCTTAGCAAATAACTTTTGACACGACTCAATATGAACTTCTGGCTCTAGGCTGTCAAAACATTGTTCAAGCTAATTAGCAGTTAATTAGCAGTCAACCAAAAAGACGGTGGTGGTTTGCTCATTTAAGACTATCGGGACAGCTTGCTCAATATAGTTCATGGCTATAGCATTGCCCTATGTTCATCCATGTGTGGTGATGCAGTGCATCAAGCTTGGCTACCGAGCTCAGCTGGTATGCTATCTAGCTAATCAAATTAGCTGATGTTAGCAGAATATAAATTGAAGATAACTGAATGAACGTTAATTATGTGACGAATACCACACATTCAATGCGAATAAATGACACAGTAAAATCGAGATTGAAAATTAAATGTTATATTATAAAACATTAGCAACTTTGTACAAATGGGCAGTGAAAAAATCTTACGGAGATTCAAAACATTTTTTACGAGGCCGTGGGAAGGCAATGGGTGACATCACAGTGACTTCATCCATATTTTTATACAGTCTATGAGACGGATACGGCTCTACCACTAGGGGTGAAGTTAAAGGAGCTAAATGCATTTGAAGTTGTACTGTTCATATTGAGGTACAATAGGATAGGATTTTTAAAATGCATTTAACAAAATTTTATTCTATAGCTATTCAAAGCATTGGGAAACTAAAGTAAATTAACCATTTGATTATATGTGGGGCCACCAGTTTGTCTCCGCCATGTGATTCCCAGGGATTACAAATTGTATTTCAATTGTTATCTTCCAGGTGTCCCGGTGACTAATACAACTAAGTGGCTAATTGTCATGTTTATAAAGAAAACAATTAATTGCCCTAATATGGGAAGATTGAAAGGAAGGAAAGTAAAATGTAGTGGAATGTCAAATGTATACACTACAGATGAGTCTTTGAGCAAGCGAGTGAATTTATAAAGGAAAATGGAATGGGAACTCTGGGAAAATTCACATTTTCCATCTGTGGGCATGGGTTGGGACGACCTAAATTCATGATAGTGCAACTCAGCATGGACCACCCATTTCAGAGTTAAGCAATTGTGTATCTCAAGTAATGAGTCATCTCAGATTAGGGTAAATAGGTTAGTCCTTGCTAGAATGTGGCTATTTTGAGATTAAGGACTACATATAATTCATATACAGCACTTAATATCACAAAATATATTAACTTTTCTACGTGAAATTAAATGTTCACTGCAGACACTTGTATATAATACCCTACACTGAGCCTTGCTGACAAAGATACCAAGATGTTGTTGGCACAATTGTGATTAGGTAGCTAGGACATTATCAGGAAAACTTGCCCTTTTGGCTTTGCCATCTCAAAAGTTAAAATGTTTTTTTTTTTTTTAATGTCCCTTGTTTGAATTTGCATGATAAATATGAATTTATGAATTTATTGGAATTCCCAGACCATTGCTGATCCAAATCATGCTGTGTGTACATTTTGTACTGTCCGCCTTTAGATTTCTTATCAAAAATAGACATTTATAATCAACAGATTATACTGAAAATAATACACACTGCCAGCCCATTATTATCTCAATATATTTTATTATTGTAAAAATAATGGCTACGGGGTTATACAAAAACTGAGGAATAGCCTAAAATGCAAACATTTCTTTGATCATTTTGTAAAATTTTTTAACATAAATATCAAATGTTTGGTGAAAAGTAAACATTGTGTACCTTGGTTATGCAATGCAAATTAAATTAGTGTATTGTAATGACAAAAAGCAACTAATTTATCAAACTGTTGTGTTTTGCACACAGAATCTTGACCTGTGATTAAGAAGCAATTTTGTGGTTTTCTCCATGAAGTATTTAAAGAAAAAGTCTGGGGATATAAAGGGTACATTTTTCTGATAATGTCTCAGCTACTACACAAGGACATGAGTTATTGAAATAACATTTGAAGCAGTGTTTAATATTACATAGGATGGGTGGGAGTTAGTTTGGACTAGGGTGAGATAGGTAACTGAATGTTTGAATATTCAGTTTCTTCAACCTGAGAATCGGACTGCCTCTTATAGCCACAGTAAAGACAGGATGTGACAGTTTCACTGTCCAGTCCAAGGAACTACACCCTCGCTACAATGTTATGGAATACTTATAAAAGAGAAGGGTCATTTGAAATTTATAGTGGACAATTGATAGATGTAGCTTGCTGTTCTGGATAAAAACTAAAGCCATACCTTGGCATACAACCTTGTTTTATGGTTGACCGTTTACTGTGGCTGCTTGAACCCTCAGCAGCAAGACGCTGTTAAAAAATGTGCAAATACGAAAGTTTGTTGAATCCGCCATTTAATATATTGTGTGCAAAATGTATTTTTATGTGACAGAAATTGAGTGAGACGGGAAGATACACATATAATTAAAAGAATGCGAGGGAGGTTTTTGTATATAAACCAAAATTATCGGATGTTTTATTGCATATCCAGGATTGCACTGTATTCTAAGTGGAAGCTTAATTACTTGAGTGCTTTTTACCTGAGAAGCATAGAACAGTAAGGGTTACCCATTTTGTTTGGCTGTTTATTTTGCAACACAGGATTGAAGGTTATTTCTCTGTGCAAGTAATGGATTTGTTCAACACAACAGAAGCTGACAGAAGTGCTTTAACCCGAACATCAAATTCATAAGAGTTGTTATCTGTAAGCTGGTGGTTTAGCAGCAGATTTTGAAACCTACTTTTGAAAAATTTCCAAGCACTGTCACACTTCAATAGAAAAAGTCTTATTTATGGCATGTAGCCTTGGTGGTTGCTATGGAAGTCTCACAGTTTTTGGAAGACATAACAATCGAAAATACCACATTGTGATAGTGTATGATATGTGGGAGGTGATTTTAGTTAGGGATGTTGAAATGATGGGCTAAATGAATTATATGAAAGAAAAATATCTATTAACCATGAAATGACAGGTGTTTGACATTGTCTGACAAAGGTATATGTTTTTCTAATTTGTAAATATAACAGTAGTTTTAATAGAAATTCAGGAACCTCACATTAATAAACCAGAGACTACATCTAAAGGCATTGGTATGATTAAACGTACATTGTACTTAAATGCAAAAAAGAAAAAGAAAAGACCAGGGCAGGGCAGAGGTGAAAAATGAGGCATTTCTGAACCCAGCAGTGCTGTCACAAGTACGTGCCCTTAAGAAGGTAATATTACCAAAGGACTGGTCACATGGCTCACAGCATATTGTCAATGCAAAGACACTGAGACAAAATACAGAATACAAAATAAGCAAAAATGAGATGGGGGTATTTCATTACTGGCTGTGGGTACAATGAGGCCAAAGTGTGATGGATGGATGGTGGAAATCCTGAAAGAGCTGTTGAGGGGTGGACTACAGAGAGCTGGCAGGTGATAGAGGAGATGCAGTTGACAGCTTCTGCCCTACTCACACACACAAAAAGTGTCTGACATTCCGTTCTACTGACAGGTCTGGCAGAGAGCAGAGGACGCTCTTGCAAAGAGACACGGACGCTGAACAGCTGCAAGTCAAGTCTGACAACAGTCCTGCTTCACTTTTTGGAGATAAAGATACATTTTCCCCACTGAAAGTGATGGAAAGGAGCTGCAATGAGAGGGACTTTGAAATCTCTGCTGGATTTCCTTTTAACTCTGCTGCTAATTACCAATTTTGTTTCCATCAGAAATCACTGCTGAAGATTTTAAATCACCCAGACATTCATATCCTTCAAGTGTCTCGTCACCTTATGCTACTTGGTAGTGCTCCACATAATGAGAAATTGATTCATTCTGGAGAACGGAATGACTGAGGCTTAACTGAAACACTGTGCTTTTAGCAGTTTGGCTCATGGCTAATATCTCTGGCATGAAGCCTTTTCAGTGTCATCAGTCAATATATCAGAATGTAAGCATTCAATTCCAGCAGAGGTTATCAGAATTTTCTTTGTACAGATGGCTTTTGTGAGGCATGTGCCTCAGAAATTTATATCCCATTCAGTTTGTAATATGACTTGTTATGATGATTAGATTCTTGTGCCAAATTATATATATATATATATATATATATATATATATATATATATATATATATACACACACACACACAGTTCCCAGATTCCCAGATTTTATTAAAGAGTATTTCTATACATTTAGTTTTCCCCATTAAAAATTACAGCACTTTATTAATTAGAAATGATAGCCCCCCATTTCAGGGCATCGTAATGTTTGGGACAAATAGCTTCAGAGGTGTTTAGTCAGGTGTGTTCAGTTGCTTCCTTAGTGCAGGTGTAAGAGAGCTTTTAGTATTCTGATTGCCTTTGGAATCGGTTATTGGCGTTTGTCAACATGAAGGCCATAGTTGTGCCAATGAAAGACAAGGAAGCCATTATGAGGTTGATAAATAAAAATAAACAGTCAGAGACATAGGCCAAAGCTTAGGCTTACCAAAATCAACTGTTTCAACATTATTAAACTACCTGTTAACATCCTGTTAAACTACCGATCTAGGGCCAATTCCATAGTACTTTCTTCCTGTTTTCTACACTGCTCAAATAAATGAAGGGAACACTTAATCAACACAGTATAACACCAAGTCAATTCAACTTCTGGGATATCGATCTGTCCAGTTAGGAAGCATAAATGATTGTGAATCAATTTCACCTGCTTTGGTGCAAATAAAAGTGACAACAGATGGACAGGAGAGCCAACAGCAAGACAACCCCCAGAAAGTAAATGGTTTTGCATTTTTCTCTCCTTATCCTTCTTGACTGATTTTTCTCTAGTTTTGCATTTTGCTAGTGCTCTTTTCACTACTGGTAGCATGAGGCGGTACCTGCAGCCCATTCAGGTTGCACAGGTAGTCCAGCTCCTCCAGGATGGCACATCCATACGTGCCGTCGCAAGAAGGTTTGCTGTGTCTCCCAGCACAGTCTCAAGAGCGTGGAGGAGATACCGGGAGATGGGCCATTACACGAGGAGAGCTGGACAGGGCCGTAGAAGGGCAACAACTTAGCGACAGGACCGGTATCTGCTCCTTTGTGCAAGGAGGAACAGGAGGAGCACTGCCAGAGCCCTACAAAATGACCTCTAGCGGGCTACTCGTGTGCATGTTTCTGACCAAACTGTCAGAAACAGACTCCATGAGGGTGGCATGAGGGCCCAATGTCCTGTAGTGGGACCTGTGCTCACAGCCCAGCACCGTGCAGCTCGATTGGCATTTGCCAGAGAACACCAGAATTAGCAGGTTTGCCAGTGGCGCCCCGTTTTCTTCACAGATGAGAGGAGGTTCACACTGAGCACATGTGACAGACGTGAAAGAGTCTGGAAACGCCGTGGCGAATATTATGCTGCCTGCAACATCATCCACCATGACTGGTTTGGTTTAATTGACTTGGTGTTATACTGTGATGATTAAGTGTTCCCTTATTTTTTTTGAGCAGTGTATTTAACTTGTGTGTGGTTTTTGTTTTTTACTTTAATTCAGAATGAATAGCTGACTGTGTGTTCTTTACTAGCGATAGCTCCTACATTATGAGAAAGTTGTGCTTTGTCGGATCTGCCTTGTAGTTCATTCACCTTCAGTATGCGCTTATTGTATGTCGCTTTGGATAAAAGCGTCTGCCAAATGATTGTAATGAAATGTAATTAAGAAGAGAGCACTTGTGAAAAAAGCTATCACTCACTCAATGCTAAATAAACATGCAATTATTGTGTAATTATACCACTTCATTCTACTACCAATATCTGCTACTAAATATGAAATAAATCCTATCCTACCATTGGTTTTACGCATAGAAATGTCCCATTCAAAATTCATTGGTCATCACAATCTGTTTGAGAAATACACAACACTTTATAAGGCTATTACACTATCTGAAACATCGACACGTAATACCCTCCAGGCCTCCACACTCTGCAAACCGGTCTCATTCATTCCAGTTCATTCTAGTTTAATTGACGACTCTTTAATCCAATATAGAACATTATAACCTTAGCAAGATACCATAGCGTTGACTCTGTCAGAAAATATGCCTGAGGGATATGCATGAGGGACATTCCATCCTCTATATTTAAGTATTAATGTTAATGCTTGTGATATTTCAAATATGTGTGTTAGTTTTTCCTCTCCGCCAGTGTTGTGCCATATGTTTGATATTGTTATTTTCGCATGTTGAGTGCATTTCACATACTGTAGCGTAAGCTTTCATTGATGACTCAGTCATGTTTTATGTTTGATTTTCCCTTAAGTTAGACCATTTGCCAGCATTTCCTGATGTTGGAATATTATTTTATTGTAGTCTTATTGTACATAATATACATGCATGTGCATGGCGTATTAGTATCTCCTTGGGCAATACTTGTCACTTAGGGAATGGAAAATATACTGTGCATATGTGCTAGATGAATTTAATTTAAAATGTATTTTCTTTGGAGTGAGTATGAATGTGCATATGCTTTATAATGGACAAAAAAATATTTTATTAATTTTATGACAGGTTTTGGATAGATGTTTAGACACATATATATATTCCCCTATACTGATGAAAAGATGCAAAAGTGAGTTGCCTTGTAGTTAAATACTATATCATTATTTTATGATTTACAGCAGTGCCCAATTTAGTGATTTTGGATACATTTGTAGACAGTAAGGGACAGCAAGGTACACTGCCTATATTTTGCATCATAGATCTGTAGTAGTTTTGCATATCACCCTCAAATTTTGCACACTTGTGGACATGGAGTTTATGATCCAGGAAATGTATAGTTTTACCTGTTTCACATAGTCTCAGAAGAATGAAGCCAGCTGTCTATTTCGGCAGACCATTGAGATCATCAATTGAGATCATTGAGATCATCAATTACTTGCAAGAGGAGGCGATTGATGGAAAAAACAAACCATTTGAGTGGTGGGAGACACACTTTCCTCTAATGACGAATATGGCCAGAAAATATATTTTCATTACTGCCACAATATAGTCACACCTCTGTGCAGACAGCTAAAACCACATAAAGCTCACATGGTGATGATCATGGTGTTGTTGCTATCCTTTAGGTGATCATCACTATAGCTTCTTTTTAGGCCTCTTTGCTTCCTATTTGCTTTGTGTCACATTTTGTAAACATTTTAGGGTTCTTTGTTTTGTTTTGCTCTATCCTAGCTATTTTAGTTGTACCTCTGCACTTATATAAGTGAAATGTATTAGATTAAGCTTTAAACCGTAACTAGACTAAGCTGTAAATTACGCTGGAACTGTCATGGTTATTGGTAGCCTCGTTTGTTTCTGCGGTCGTTATTTTTATTGGTGTCATCTGGATTTTTTCTCTCTACCCGTTTCCAGCCGTCCCTGGAGTCACATCGCCCATGACTTTGTCACCGGCCTGCCGGCGTCTCATGGGAACACTGCTATCTTGGTCGTGGTCAATCGGTTTTCCAAGGCGGCGCACTTCATCGCATTGCCCAAACTGCCATCTGCATCTGAGACAGTCCAGTTAATGGTGGACCACGTGTTTAGGGTGCACGGTCTTCCACTGGATGTGGTGTCGGATCGCAGTCCCCAATTTGCCACAAGATTCTGGTGCTCCTTTTGTGCCCTGTTGGGGGCATCGGTCAGTATTTCATCCGGTTTCCACCCAGAAACCAATGGACAAATGGAACGCACCAATCAGAGTATGGAGAGCACCGCGACTAATCCCACGTCTTGGAGACGTTACCTCGCCTGGGCCGAATACGCTCATAATACCCTGCGTAACGCTTCCACTGGTTTCTCTCCTTTCGAGGCTCAGCTGGGATATCTGCCTCCATTGTTCCCTGAGCTGGAGAGAGATGCGGAGGTGCCTTCCACCGGCTCCTTCGTTCGTAGGTGCTGAGCGGTCTGGAAGTGTGTACGCGCGTCTCTATTGTGCGCTTCGGTCAAACAGAAAGTGGTGGCCAACAGGCATCGTCGTCCAGCCCCTTCTTACCAGGTGGGGCAACGAGTGTGGCTTTCCACACAGGACCTACCTCTATGATTGGAATCCCATAAACTCGCACCACGGTTTTTGGGTCCGTTTAAGATAATTCGGAAGCTCAACCCGGTTACTGTGCATCTTCAGTTGCCAACCTCCATGCGCATCCATCCCACCTTCCATGTCTCGCGCTTGAAACTGGTGCTGGTTAGTGCTCCCCCCCGGTTCTTCGAGGGAGGTACGGTGTATACCATTCAGCGTATTTTGGGCACCAGAGGGTACCAGTTTTTAGTGAACTGGGAGGGTTATGGTCCTGAGGAGTGCTGCTGGGCCCCTTCCAGGAACATATTGGACCCTACTCTTATTAGGGACTTCCGTAGAAACAAGGGGGATCGCCGCCCGCCGTGCCGTAAGGGGGGGGGGGGGGGGTTATGGTGGGTTTGTTTTTTTTTTTTTTTTTTTTTTTATTTTATATTTCGTATCGGGGGGGCTCTCTATCTTTTTTTTTTTTTTCCGTTTTCTTTTTTTTTGGATCTCGCTATTATTTATTTCTCACGTTTGAGTCAGTTGTTTATAGGTAGTAAGGTTTTTTTTTAACATTTGTTGGTTGTTAATAGAGAAAAAAAGAAGAGAAAAGGTTAGTATATTTAGGATTTAGTCTTTTCTGTCCTATCTCTCTCTTTATTCTGTATTCATTCGACCTGTTACCTTTTGTGTTCAGCTCTTTTGTTACTAGAGCGTTAGGTACAGGTTCGAATTTCTGTTTCATTCCTTCACCCATTTTACTTGGGTTTTTCTTTTTTTTACACTGGTTTTTCTTTTGGTTTCTCAACCTCCCGTCTATGCTCTTTGATTTAGAGCGTGAGGTTCTTTTGTTGTTTATACTCGCTATTATCGAGTTCGCCCCCGTTTGGGGTTGTTTAGATTTTGCTTGTGCCGGGAAGTTTTTATTCCCACTTTTTCTTTTGGTATTCCTTCCCCGGTGCGGATTTCTCTTATTTTGTGGTGTATCTCTCGAGATACGCTTTTAGATTCCTTATCTGTCATGCCTGGTTTTTCAAACCTTACATCTCCCCTTACAAGAACAGTATGGGACACATTTACTAACATCCCAAATAAGGGTGTTATTTTGCAGGCGCAGCCAAAGTATTTGCAAGTGCTAACATTTCTCACTTTGCAGGTGATCAACTAAAAGTCATTATGTAAATTACTCCAGCCACATTTAAATGAGAGATGTTTTGTGTTTGGAGTAGTTAAACTGTAAAAAAAAACTGGCAGCAATGTTGCCAGTGAACAATCTTTTAATGAATGGGGAAAATATATATAAATCCTGTTAGATTACTGTTACACTGAACAAGCTGGTGGTTTAAGACAAACTGTTTCACTGGATGTCTCTTACTTTCTTCTAATTACAGATGTTTATCAGCACTGCAACTGACTACTAACTACTTACTAGCACTACCCGCATTAGTGTCATGTAAAATCACATTTCCATCTAATGATGGGTTTTAATTTGACAACATTTTTATTCACTTTGTTATTTACTGTTTGTTATAATAGATGGTGTATTGCTTGTTTGATTCGAATACTAGTTACTCTTGTATTCTCTAACACGATTTGCTTCATGATTCAAAATTTATTTATTCTTACTATTCATGATGTATGTATCCACAAATTCTTGTTTTGTGTTTTGAGCATTAGCTAAACACGCACGTACATGTCTTGCTACAATGTCATCTTATCAATTGTGTGTCTTTTAATACTTGCTTTCCATTTGCACTAAAATGAACCCGCAACCTTTCCCAAACTCGCTTTTTGGCTTAGTAAATCACATTACTCATGCTAAAGTAATGTATTTGCATGACCTCATCCCACTATTTTGCAAAATAGAGACTTCAACATATCTTTAAATTTTAGCACACGCAATCCTCTTTACATATCGTTAATTGATCACCTCGGACAATTTTTTGCGGGTGGTAACAATTTCACAAATTGACCTCATGGTTGGCTAAATGGCTGTGAGTCATCAATGGTCTGAGGTATCAAAAGAGCCTCAAACCATCAGTCTGCTGCCAAATATGCAGTAGATCACTTTAAGGTTTGTTTCTCCTGATTCATTTTTCTATTGAACTCTATGGAAAAACAAGTCAGGAGAAGAAACCGACAGACAGAAGAAGAAAGATTCAGAAAAAAACAAAACAAAATTTTTAAACAAAAATAGTGTAACTGTCCAAATACTTATGGACTGCATTGTATACACACACACACTTAAAATTGAAAGTTGCTTTATAAAAAGCTTTTTAATGGGACAGAAAGGAGAGCAATGGGAGCATAAGGCTCCCGGGGGTCTAAATTACACTTTTCCTCTCAGTTTTGTTCACAAGTTTTTATTTATTTATTCACGCAATAGACCTAAAGAAAAGATAACCAATGTAATTTGGTAATTTACTACTTTACTTGAATTTCAATTGGCTTGTGTTTTTATTAAAATTATATGTCATGGACAGCACAGCACATTATGGGAGTGTGATTTGAGTGATATTTAACCAAATGAGCTCTGTGGGCTTTAAGTATTGGGTGCTATTTACTTTTGGAAAGGAACTAATCCATAAAAACAGTATAGATATCTATATGACGTCACATGACGCTCTCATGTTCTCGTGTTTGTTAATTTGAATATGATTTGTTGTGTCTGGCTTTTGTCTTTTTCAAGCGCTGTGTGTCTGTTGTGGTATGGGGATTGTATATTCGGGATGATTTTGTTTGTGGTCGTCACCATGGAGACGCATTCACAACATATGCTCGGGAATGTCCATTGGATCTGCAGCCATGGAGTTTACCATCGCTCTTCACCGGAGTTGAGTTGATGTCGGGACTGATCCGGGAGTGCGGGCAATTTTCAGAAGGCCACCAGGGAAGGAGACTAATGCAGAGGAGTGAGGTGACGACTGGGAAGGCTGAGTATGGAGGAAAGTCGTGGAGACAAGAATTTGTGTGTTGGACTTATGACACTGGATATCTAGAGACAGCGGGGGCTATTTCTAATCATGGCTATTCCACTTTAATTCACTTGGTTAATGCAATGATTCGATTGAATGTCTTTATTTGATATGTTTGTTTGTGTGTTGTGGGTCTGCCCCACTGTCTATGTCTTTTTTGTTGTTGCTGGGGCTACAACTGAAGTTCCCTAAAGGGAAATAAAAGTTATTCTATTATATTCTACTCTATTGATTTTAGGCTTATTTTAAAATGGCAAATGTATTCGTAGGTTGGCAGGCATATTGGTTTATAAGAAAATGCAATAGCTTGGGTTTGTACTGGTTAACAGGAGGCTTATA
Organism: Ilyophis sp. 1 JC-2022; assembly: GCA_022702515.1. Classification (NCBI taxonomy): domain Eukaryota; kingdom Metazoa; phylum Chordata; class Actinopteri; order Anguilliformes; family Synaphobranchidae; genus Ilyophis; species Ilyophis sp. 1 JC-2022. The sequence continues at coordinate 105,811,407 of CM040403.1, forward strand.
GGTATTTGTAATGTATTGAATTCATGACATACAATATGTAGGTTTATGTATATTTTTTGAAAATATTAAATAATTTGCCTAGTAAGTAGGTGTGTGTGTGTCTGTGTGTGTGTTTGTGTACACTAATTTGCTTGTCATATTTATTGCTTTGATGCACTGTTTGCTGGTATATGTGTCATTTTGTTTGGTGGATGTATGTTTTTACTTGTTTAAAAGTAGATGTATTTCAAGCAAAATAAACATGAAGGTAGTTAAGTAATTTTTATCTATAAAATACACCTGACCAATTTAGATAAATTATTACTTCCTTTATCATGGCTGACTAAAATTGATTTCCAATACATGTTTGAGAAACGTCATGTATATAGCAATCAAATATATAGGATGCTTATCACACCAATATATACAGCATTCAAACCAGTGCTTATACCAGTGAACAAATACATGTGTCACCAAACTATTATATTCCTCATTGGTTCAATGTATACTCCCCATCAAATAAATCAAATCAATTCAAATCAAATCAATCAAATGCATATTTACTACACACAAACAATTGCATTTACAAACAAACCAATACAACAAAACAAGTTACTTTTCTAAACAACACTACAAACCTATTTTTGTAATAACAGTTGCACACATGCAAACAAAGGGTAGGAGTGGAATTGCTCATTTTGTCCTACACAGAATGAATACTTCCCCCTCCTCCTGGTTTGGTAATTGCATTGTCTGCAATAAAGGTGTTTGTGTAAACATGGGTTTGGTGGTTGGGTGTGTCAGTAAAAACAGTGGTGGTGTGCAAGCTTGGTATAAAATAATTAGTTTGGATTTTAACCCACCTCGATCACTACTTAACTGAAACACACATGCTGTGTACTATATTAGTCTTTGTGTCTCGAGTCACAAACTTACCGAAATTGAGTTTAAACGCCTCAATTCGCCACCGTCGTGAGACTACTAGTTTAGACGTCGCAGCTTGGCTGTGAAAATATGGTCCTATATCCTTACTATCACTTACCAGAAATTCAGACTCAGAAAACCTAGGCTAAGAATGTGAAAATGTTTTCAAGTCCATACTTCAATGAACTGCTGTATGGCTCTATGCATTATGTGCAGGACAGGGTTGAGCCATGGCACTTGACAAAGAAAACAAAATGACATGCGTTCACATGATGTACAATGGATTTGTCTCATCATAAATATAGGATCACAGGTCTTTGCTATGTTAAAGATAAGAGGTGAGTCAGGTTCTTTTTGCCATCGCTAGAGAGGCAGAGAGAGGGAAGGAAACATTGTGAACAGGAAACTTGACAGCAGCCACTATATCACACTCTGACAGTCTCCAACACCAGCGCTCTGAAGTCATTCCTTGGCATGAGAGTCACTGAGGCTCCAGCCAAAGCTAATTCACACTGCCTGAGAGACTGACTATTTGCCCAGGATTGATGAGTTTCTCCACATATTATGCTACACTTAGGATGCATATGTGATTTGGGAGAACATTTTATGCAATTTTGTTGTTATTATTCTTAATCTCATACTTCAGCATTTTACTGTGACTTTTTCTCCAATTTCCTTGGTCTTCGGATTGACAGTGATGGATAGCAGAACACTGCTGCAATAGTATCATACACTGTGGAGCAGGAAATTATTACGGGCGCCCTTTCTTCTGAAAAGGACCTCTGCACCTCTGCCTTTTTAAACGTACCTGGTGTTTACACACTCTAAAGAACAGTACTATACTGCCATGGTAAATAAAGACTTCTCCTCGCAAATCATAAATAAATAAATTAATCACTGTCAACAAGTATAGTTGTTTTGTTATGCATTACACTAGATAATTATCCTATATGTTATACCCAAGAATGTCCTCTTGCTCCTAAATAGAAATGTGTACAGTGGTCCAAGACTCAGATGAACAAGTTTGAGACAAAGGGCTTTATCTTACACTTGGCGAGAAGGGGCAGTAACCCAAACGCAAGTGTTTTTGCTAGTTTCAGACCTAAGCAGTTGTAATTTCCCCATTCGGCACCCACATTGTTTAAATAACAACTGAACTTGCGCCCATCTGGTCGGGTTGGTCTTAAGATGAGGTGTGATCATGTGCATTGTTGGTGTATTGCTATTTTGATGTAGCTGAAAGCGCTTGCGCTAAAACCAACACAAACCTGGTCTTAAGTCATGTCGCAGTTGTTTCAATGTTACTTGAAGAGTGCAATTACTAAGATAGTAATGCGCATCTACATAGGCGTGTGCACAATGTGCGTATACCCTCCTGTCTGTTACACACATAAGGGCGTGCACATTCACAAAAATATTACAAAGATTGCAATGTGAAATATTATTGTGTATGTCATAATATGCATGATAATAAAAGGGTCCATCGGCCAAGGACCACGCTGTCCCTCAACAAAATCTTATAAATCACCGGCTTAAATTGTGCTTATCCCGCCAGGTTGTAACAAACATCAGCTGAGCTGGAGATGAATGCTGGTGTCCCTATTCACTGTCCATTGCTGTGAAACGGCTGCGCTCCATTTCTTTGGTGAGTGGACCGTTCCAGCATCTGCTAAATGTAATTGAAGGCATATCCCAATCTGTCGTAAGTTTGGCCATACATGCAGTTACCTCAAGGCTAGTCCGACATGCCAATGAATACATCCAAGAAGGGGTACAACAGGAGTTCATAGCAAACTATGCATTCACTGGGGTTCTGCCCCAGCAGAGAATGCTCTTTTACATGTGAAATGTAAGGGAGCCCACTCCATCAACATCCAGGTGATTTGCGATGCTACGTGCAAGGTTACACATGTATTCGTAAATTATCCTGGATCAAGCCATGACTCCTTTATATTGGCCAACTCATTCCTGCAATTGTCCAGGGGGATCCTACTCTGGAGGGGTGGCTGGTATGGAACAATCCATTAAAGACATGGCTGATGACTCCGTATATGTTACGTTTCTGTCATGTTTATGCCACGTTTCATGTTTAGTTTATCACAGTTTATTTTCTGTTCATGTCATGTTTGTGTTCTGTTTATGTTACGATGCAGTTCATTGTTAGCGTACACATTTCCATGTTTTTCCGCAGCCTTGCGTTCATGCTGTTTCTCTTTCTTGCTGTCGCTCATGCTTCCCTAATTGTTTCATTCTCCCGTGTCTATTTACTAATCTACTAACGTTAGATCAGGATTGCGTAATACTAACTCTCTAACCATGTGTTCATGTTCATGTTTACGTTCCTCGTGCATGTCATTTACCAATTTACTAACGCTAGGTCAGGATAGGCTTATTAGTAATGAGTACTAATTATCTTGTTATCTTGTCAGCCTTCCACATCTGATTTCCCTTCGCATGCTGCTCTCAAGCTAAGTGTCTGCACCTGTCTACACCTGCATATAAGATCAGTGTTCATGTCATGTCTTTGCAAAATTGTTGCCTGTTAGTTATCTACTGTCACTTTCGAGCGTTATCCATTGTCTGACTACCGTTATAGATCAAGCCTGTTTACTGACCATCGCTACTGCCAGCCTATTGTATTTACTGCCTGTTTTTGACCACAAGTTTTGCCTGCTGTCTGTTTTGTACCTCTGCCCCGCGGATAGGACTTCGGTCTGACTCCTGCAACGCCCCACGACCAACTAACTCTGCTTTACCTCTGAATTGTACTTCTGCTTTGCTGACAGCTACTCTGGTTCTGAACTTGTGCATGGATACTGCTTTCGAGACTGCTTTCTCCTTTGGTACTGTATTTTTGGTTTGGCTGGATTTATTGGTTTTTGGACTTCGCTTGTGTGACTACGATTTTTGGATTTCCCTATAATAAAGTCCTTGCGGACATTTATTATTACGTTTGTGTTCTGAGTCGTGCATTACGGGTCCAACCCGCACACACTCGTCTCAGTATATCATGCCTACAGCAGTGTGTAAATTGTCTTTCAATTGAAAACTCTTCTTTCAAAAGAAACACGCACTAAAATAAAAAGACTTGAAATTTTTTTTTTCAAATGGTTAGTTCCGAGCAGAACCAGTATTATAACGTTTCTTTTATTGCATTCCTCCCCAAACATAACGTCCCTGAACCGGTTAGAATGAAATAAAAACCGGTTAATAACGTTATTTTTACATTCATGAATTCAATATGCTTTTATAACTACAGTGAGCTCAGTTTATCTGGGAATTGTGCGTGCACAAGCTGAATGACATAATCAAAGGAGAATCTGGCTTATTCGTCATTATGGAGTGTAAACACTGTGTGCTGGTGGCTTTCTCTCTATGGGCCGGATTCAGAGATGGCCAACTTAAGTCATGCGCTTAAGTGCCACTCCTGCGCGGACATAACGTGGGATGAGACACGCCGTATTCTAACCTGCGCTACTCAAAATGTGGGTGGCACAGGGCATGATATTCTAATTCTAATGAAGATGCTCATCATGAATGTTGAGTGTTTTCAGAACTAAATATAAAGTTATTAACCGGTAACAGAAATTTTAAATGAATGTTTCTGTTCTGGAACAATAAATGTGATAATGTCTTCATTTCCGTTTCTGTTCCTAGTAAAATATTGTTTGTTTCTGGTTTTTGTATCCATTCCTTGAACCGGTTTGAAGCCCTGTTTGGATGTTTAGTCAGAGCATTACATTACAGCCCTCAGAAAGCCAGAGCATTCTTTGTGGCATGTTGCGTGTTGCATGTTTAACTAGCAAAAGTGGTTTTGGACACGCCCTAAATGCACTTGCGCCATGCGCTTTAAAATGTAGCCCAAAGAGTTTAGATTTGTTGACTTTATCTATGATATGGGCATCACAACAACTTTAGATTACAACATCCCATGCAAAACTAATGGTAATAGTAAAGCAAGCAAAAACAGTGCCCTACACTGCTGGATACCTTTTCACACAAACTGGAAATAATACAATTGATACAAGTAATTTTGAAAATAAAATGTAATGTGTAAAAACAACTCAATCTAGTTTAGCCAGATTTACAATATTGCTTCGTGTGAGTGGATTTCTTCTGTGGTAAGAAGGCAGGGGCATTACCATAGGCGAACGCTTGTATCAGGGGGATCACATACAAACACATGCCATTTTTCCTTTAGGGATACACACTTGCCACAGGACAAGGTAGTCAGGGAACTAGTGGACTGTATAATTTCTTTCACTGAAACTGACACCCTCTTTTATGTTAGCACAAGGCTTGGCTGAAATTTGATGGTTATGCATCATTATTTCTAGGAAATGGGGGGCGCAAAGTGTACCACAAGTGACTTACTTACATCTGACAGTTGGCCTTGTTTTACATTAACTACATCAAATCAAACCCTCTTGCTGGAGTGGAGAGCAACAGCCAGAGATTTCTCTTACATGCTGTTACCTTGGGAAATGGTGTGAAAAAAGCGAAGCACTCTTAAACAGTGCTGACTTTTCCTGACTACTGATTTATCAATCTCCATTTAAAATACCATCTATATTCCATGCCCTAGTTTGAAAGGATACCATAAGCTGTGAGTGAAACAACAAGGGCCCAGGAGTGCGTTGTAAGAGGGTATACGGGGTAGGGTGGTGGTGGGGATTGGGACATGAGATGGTGGATACCACCATTCAGACCACTCTAGAAAAGACATTTCACATAGCCTACATGATTAGAACATTAAGTGTGGTTTTAGACATGGTACATTTTAAAACGGAAGTTTGCTTCCAAAACAAAATATCCCTTTTTTGGGAGGAATAAAATACTTTCTGAAATTCATTAGTCAATATCTCAAAATGAAATAAAATCTTCAAAAATATGATTATTTATTTTAAATATTTATTTTTATTAAGTAAAAGGATCCAGGGTAGCTAATATATTTTCAAAAGTACCAAAAAAGAGTTCTGATTTTATGTGCACAATCATTGTATAAGAGTAGGCATCACTTTTATAAATGGTGGATATCTTGTTTTGCAATGAAACCCTTAAATTTTAACCCTAGAATCAGACAATAGTCTCTATAAAAATAAATAGATAAATAATAAATATTTTGCAGCTGTTGAACCATGTTTTCCCCAGATATGTTCCCCTTGTATCATACACAATTCCATATTTTGTCACACCTCTGTTCACCAGTGTGATATAGCTACAAGGTACCGGTTGGTAGATGGTCACAATTCCAATACTATTTTGAAATCAGTGGCTTCCAAAAGCATTTCCCGCTTCAATATTGGAAAAGTGTCACTGCTTCTGCTGGAAAGTGCAATGTTCCATAGCCAACTAACAGCTGCCTTTTTCCCTCTATATGATTCTCGACTACAACATTTTGGCTCCTATTTGATGGATCATGCTGTCAATCAGCACTCTATTATTACAGATAAGAAGGTCACTGAACGACACAGTGAGAATAAGGGAAGGTTGAGCTTCTTGTTGTGTCACCTATAATGGGCTAATCACATCACAGTTATTTCATTCTTTTCTCTTTTTTACCCACAATATTTTTGCAACTGTTCACACCTCCGTTAAGGCTGAACCAATACATTGCTCGATTTTACTGTTAAATGCTTTTGAATGTTTATGACAGACTCAGAAAGTGCAAATAAACCACACAATGCAGCATTGCCTTACAAATAGATTAGTATAATATTAGAAGTTTCATAAACCTATATATATGTGAATCCTGGATTTATATACATATACATACATATATATATATATATATATATATATATATATATATACGTATATATAAATCCACAAACCCTGCAGATCTTATGAGGGATCTCTGTCCGAAAACAGAGATGGGAATATTGGAGATCCAAATGCACGTAGTTGACCAGTCTTAAAGTGTTCGTAAGAACACCACTAATACGGGCAATAATCCGTAGTGGAGAAACAACTAGAAATGAAAGACTGAACCTCGCAATGTAACCGAGGAGCTCGCTAAACGAGCAAAACAAAGGAATAAGCACTAACGCTTATCTAACTCCGTTTGTTGGAGCGAACAAAGAAAACCAAAACTATAAGACCCCTATAACTGGAGTCAGCGCAGTTAGAGCGCTCGTCGGTAGAAACGGTAACTAAAAGAAAATAAGCAGACACGCTTATCTTACTCCCGTTATTGGAGTGAAAACTAAAAGGAAAACCGAGAACTCAACAACCCAAACCTTTCCTGGGGAAGAGCACTCGTAAGTAGAGTAAATAACGAAAGAAACAAAAGAACCCTCCTTTCTTTCTAACACCCTATTTTCTAAACCCTTTTCGTTTTTTTTAAACTATCTTACTTTCTATTTCTCTATACCTTGTTACCGGCTCGAATGTTAAGTGGAAACAACATGGAAGCAATGAGAGCATCCAGAAGCGGGGTATAAATAGTGAGCGGAATTACCTGCCAGGTGAACTCACTAATGGCCAGGTGAACTCACTAATGACAAGGTGAAAACAAAACCTGTGACGGAACACAGGGAAATCCGATAGATTACCGGTAAACGATAACGACGAATAAAACGACGTAGAGATAAGGGAAGAAAAGTCAGATCCATGACAGGACCCCCCCTCTAAGGAACGGCACCGGACGTTTCCACAACCTTATCTCTGCGGAAGTCGGTGATTAACTGCGGGTCCAGGATGTGTCTCGATGGAACCCAGCAACGTTCCTCCGGACCATAACCTTCCCAGTCCACAAGAAACTGCCACCCTCTACCTACACGTCTCTCGGCCACAATGCGGCGAACGGTATAAGCCGGACCCCCTTCTATGAGTCGGGGAGGCGGAGGTGGTCTCTCAACTGGGGCGAGGGGGCTTACGAGTACCGGTTTCAGACGGGAGACGTGAAAAGTGGGGTGGATGCGCATTGAGCGCGGCAGTTGCAATCGAAATGTGACTGGGTTGATTCTTTTAATAATCTTGAAAGGGCCCACAAAACGAGGAGCGAGTTTGCGGGACTCGACCCGCAACGGAAGGTCCCGCGTAGTAAGCCAAACCCGTTGTCCCACTCTATAGGATGGTGCAGCTCGACGATGCCTATCAGCCGCAACTTTTTGTTTAGCCGAAGCCCGTATAAGAGATGACCGCACTTGTCTCCAAACCGACCGACACCGCCGAACGAAAGATCCTACGGAGGGTACCTCCACCTCCTTCTCGAGCTCAGGAAAAAGAGGTGGTTGGTAACCCAACTGAGCCTCGAAGGGGGAGAGGCCGGTGGAGGCGTTACGCAGCGTGTTATGAGCGTACTCAGCCCAGGCGAGATGACGGCTCCAGGAGGTGGGCTTGGATGCGGCAAGGCAGCGAAGAGTATTCTCTAGAGTCTGATTAGTACGCTCTGTCTGGCCGTTAGTCTCCGGGTGGAACCCGGAAGATAAACTAACCGAAGCCCCCAGCAGAGAGCAAAACGCCCGCCAAAACTTGGCGGCGAACTGAGGGCCGCGATCGGACACCACATCCGACGGAAGGCCATGCGGACGAAACACATGGTCAATCATAAGTTGCGCTGTCTCAGGTGCCGAGGGCAGCTTGGACAGCGCAATAAAATGGGCCGCTTTGGAAAAACGGTCGACCACCACTAAAATGGTAGTATTGCCTGAAGATAACGGCAACCCCGTGATGAAGTCCAGGGAAATATGACTCCAGGGACGGGTGGGAATGGGTAGGGGGCGAAGAAAACCCGAGGGGGGAAGGTGAGAGGCCTTGCTGCGAGCGCAAACCGGACAAGCCGCGACAAATGAGCGTACGTCTCTATCCAGACTAGGCCACCAGAAACGCCGGGATAAAAAGTCCCTAGTTCGATGAACCCCTGGGTGCCTGGTGAGTTGGGAGGCGTGGCCCCATTGGAGGACCCGCGACCTAAGACGAGGAGGCACGAAAAGACAGTTTGCCGGTGCCCCACCTGGACCTGGGTCTGAGCGCAAGGCTCTCTGCACCGCTGCCTCAACCTCCCAGATAACCGGGGCAACAATGAGGTCAGTGGCGATAATAGGCTCAGGAACTGAGTCTGTCTCAGAACGGTCGTAAATCCGCGAGAGAGCGTCAGGTTTGACGTTTTTAGACCCGGGGCGATACGTGATAATAAAATTAAATCTTAGAAAGAATAGCGCCCGCCTAGCTTGCCGTGAATTACGCCTTTTAGCCAGCTGAACGTATTCAAGATTCTTATGATCCGTCCAGACAGTGAATGGATGTTCCGCTCCTTCAAGCCAATGGCGCCATTCTTCCAAAGCCAACTTGACCGCAAGCAATTCTCGATCCCCTACGTCATAATTCCTCTCTGCCGATGTTAGGGCGCGAGAGAAATAAGCGCAGGGGTGCATCTTGTGGTCAAGTGGCGAACATTGGGAAAGAATGGCTCCGGCGCCTAGCTCGGAGGCGTCTACCTCTACCACAAAGGGCAGGGAGGGGTTGGGAGTAACCAAGATGGGTTCGGAAGTGAACCTTCTCTTTAATTCGGCAAATGCTGAAGCTGCCTTCGAATTCCATTGGAACTGGCTGCCAAGGTTCTTCTTAGTGAGCGCAGTAATGGGCGCTGCTACCGCACTAAAATTTCGAATAAATCGCCGATAAAAATTCGCAAAACCTAAAAAACGTTGTATCTGTTTTACGGAAGATGGCGTGGGCCAGTTCTTTACAGCGGAAACCTTCTCTGGATCCATCTGTACCTTACCCTCCTTAATAATGAAACCCAAAAATGAAACAGAGCCTGTGTGAAAGACACACTTCTCTGCCTTTACAAATAATTGGGCTTTAAGAAGTGCAGCAAGAACCTGACGAACGTGACCGACATGTGTGGTAAAATCGGGCGAAAATATTAAAATATCGTCAAGATACACGAAGACGAATTTTTCCAGCATTTCCCTCAGCACATCGTTAATCAACGCCTGAAACACAGAGGGGGCGCTAGTGAGCCCGAACGGCATGACGCGATATTCGTAGTGACCGCTGTGCGTGTTAAAAGCGGTCTTCCACTCGTCGCCCTCGCGAATACGAATGAGGTTATAGGCGTTTCGTAGGTCCAGTTTCGTAAAAATAGACGCCCCCTGAAGGCGCTCGAAAGCGGAGTTCATAAGAGGAAGGGGGTATCTGTTCTTGACTGTTATATCATTTAAGGGCCTGTAATCAATACAGGGTCTGAGGCCTCCGTCTTTTTTTTTAACAAAAAAAAAACCCGCCCCTGCAGGCGAGGTAGAAGGTCTAATAAAACCATTAACCAGAGCCTCCTCAATATATTTGTGCATGGCTGCGCTCTCAGGGATGGACAACGAATAAAGAGACCCTCTAGAGGGGGTAGTGCCTGGGTATAGCTCAATAGCACAGTCATAAGGTCTGTGAGGTGGTAATGAAGTGGAACGTTGTTTGCTAAATGTCTCCGCCAGATCGGCGTACTGTTTGGGAACATTAGCGGGCAACTGGAATTCGAGTGTTCCTCCCACTTCAACATCCTCAGTGTCCGAGACAGAATGAATCTCCCAATCAATCTCTGACTCGGACATCATCTCCTGCCACGCAGGAGGTAGTTCCGCAGAATAATCCCAGTCTAAACTCTCTTCTCCCTTCTCGGAGGGAACATGAGAGGACTGCTGGTTACTACCGTAATTATCCTCACTATCTGAGTCAGACTGAGCATAATCCTCACCCCCTTTTCTCAACAAAAACTGACTGGTGACATCACAGTGGCGTTTGCATCTGGGACTCCATTTTTGAATAACGGGTCCCGCCCGCCCCCAATTAATGTGTGGGTTATGGCGAGTGAGCCAGGAATGACCCAAAACCAGTGGATAAACTGGGGATTCCACTAAAAAAAACTGAATCTCCTCCGTATGTTTGCAAAACGGAACGCGCATGCGTATAGCGGCGGTAACCCGGGAGATGGTGCCAGTACCTAGGGGGCGGCCATCTAGAGCCGTGACTAGGCGAGGTAGAGATAACGGGTGGGTGGGAATTTTATGGGCTTTAACCCAGTTGGCATCGACGAGGCATTCAACTGCCCCTGAGTCAATGAACGCTTTGCAGGGAATCTGGCGGTCGTTCCAGCGCAAATAAACCGACAGGAAGGTCCGAGGGTAATTTAATTCTTGTCCCGCTACGCGACTCGGTTCCACTAGCGGGACTAATCTTTTCCCACAAGTTTGGGACAGTGGTCCCTTAAATGGCCCTTCCTCTTACAATAATTACACCGCCATTCACGGGACTTAGCATCCCCTCTTTCGCGCATGGAAGAGCTATCGACCTGCATGGACTCCTCCTGTTCAATGGGAGCAACAAAGGGACTGTGAACCGGTGCTGGCGTGTGAGAGGAAGAGTAACGAGGTGGGTGCTGTTTAAAACCCTTATGAGTCCTCTCCTTCTCTCTCTCTCTAAACCGGTTGTCCAACCGAATGGCCGTAGATACAAGAGCCCCGAATGTAGCGGGTGGCTCGATCCCCGCAATAGCGTCCTTTATGTTCTCTGATAAGGCATTAAGGAACAGAGCACATAGAGGCTCATCGGACCACCCTGTCACTCCCGCAAGGGCACGAAAAGTAATAGAAAATGCGGCTACGGTGTCAGTGCCCTGACGAAGACGGGTTAGACGCATGGCAGCTTCTTTGCCAGCAACGTCCTGATTGAACACTGACACCATCTCCGCCATAAGCCGCTCCGTATTACTAACAATGGTAGAATTCGCTCTAATAAGTGGGTCGGCCCATGCGAGAGCATTACCGGTCAAGAGAGAGAGAATAAAGGCTACTCTGGACTCTTGTGCCTGAAACCGCGAGGGTTGTATTTTAAAAAAAATTAGGCATTGTGTCAAAAACCCCTGACATCTGCCGGATTCTCCATTATACCGTAAGGGGAGTTGGAGTCTTGGCTCCCTTACGTCAGGTGTAAATGTAGGAGGAATAACCTGTATAGGTGCTTCTGCAACTGGGGGAGAATCGGACCTGAGGGAGAGAGTACGGATCATTTCTGCCAGATCTTGTAGCGCTACAGCTTGTAACTGCATCTGCTCGTGTAAAGCTTGCTGTGAGTTTTGCAAGGCACGAATACTCTCTCTCTGGTCCGTCAGGGCTACCTCCTGATCGGAAATGATCACTCTGAGATTGGCAACTACTGCTGGAAACTCCCCTGTGGCTTCCATGTTCTATGAGGGATCTCTGTCCGAAAACAGAGATGGGAATATTGGAGATCCAAATGCACGTAGTTGACCAGTCTTAAAGTGTTCGTAAGAACACCACTAATACGGGCAATAATCCGTAGTGGAGAAACAACTAGAAATGAAAGACTGAACCTCGCAATGTAACCGAGGAGCTCGCTAAACGAGCAAAACAAAGGAATAAGCACTAACGCTTATCTAACTCCGTTTGTTGGAGCGAACAAAGAAAACCAAAACTATAAGACCCCTATAACTGGAGTCAGCGCAGTTAGAGCGCTCGTCGGTAGAAACGGTAACTAAAAGAAAATAAGCAGACACGCTTATCTTACTCCCGTTATTGGAGTGAAAACTAAAAGGAAAACCGAGAACTCAACAACCCAAACCTTTCCTGGGGAAGAGCACTCGTAAGTAGAGTAAATAACGAAAGAAACAAAAGAACCCTCCTTTCTTTCTAACACCCTATTTTCTAAACCCTTTTCGGTTTTTTTAAACTATCTTACTTTCTATTTCTCTATACCTTGTTACCGGCTCGAATGTTAAGTGGAAACAACATGGAAGCAATGAGAGCATCCAGAAGCGGGGTATAAATAGTGAGCGGAATTACCTGCCAGGTGAACTCACTAATGGCCAGGTGAACTCACTAATGACAAGGTGAAAACAAAACCTGTGACGGAACACAGGGAAATCCGATAGATTACCGGTAAACGATAACGACGAATAAAACGACGTAGAGATAAGGGAAGAAAAGTCAGATCCATGACAGATCTGCTATAGAATTGTTGATTTATTAGAAATATTACATGTTGTTCTAAACTATGACATATTTGTAAGACTTAGATTCATGACAGCTATTGTATGATTGCATAATCTTCCCCTTATCCCACAGCTGGCTATACGTTAAAAAGAGCATGTGCAAAAGAGCACACACATGCATCTGCTTGTAGTTACAAGTTGTATAATTATCTTGACAACTTCAAATTATTGCTGCTTCCTTATCAGCAGTCTCCAGGTGAAAAGAGAACAGGAGGTTCAAAAGCTATGTTGCATAATCGGAAGGCTTAAGAGATCCTCTAATATAACAGTAGTATCGCATGTTCAAGTGGACAACAGAAAAAAAAACCTTCCTGGAATGTCATCACTTCCAGACTAATTAATCTGTTGGATAATGTCACTTTCTGCAAGAGGCTAAATGAAACCCCCTTGCACCAAAGGACACAGTCATTGGCCACAATAGATTTGTCGCTACTTGTGGCAGGGACGAGGGACCTCAATGGTACCTTTGCTGTTTACTTGCCTGTGTGACACATGGGTAAAAAATCTACCATATACCAGAACACCGCTGACAAAAGCATAGAAAGACAATCACACTGTTAAGTATTCAGAGAGTAATGATAGAAAATCAAGGGACATATCACAAGACACAAGATGCAGGCTAAATAATGAAAAATTGTTCCATGGGCTTCAGTTTTATCGGTTCATTTGCGAACTAATTAGAAATATGATAGAAATAATTGTCCTGTCTCTCTCTCTCTATGGTCTGAAATAGTGGCCCTGTTACTGACTGGCAAGATTTGCCGTTGCCATGGCATCTAACATAAAACCCTTTGATGACATCACAGTAGGAGGGACTATTCCTGTCAGCCTAGGAGATCAGTGGCAGTGTGTATTATGGCCAGAGAGCTGTCCTCCGTGCTGCACGTCTGGTGAGTATCACACCTCACTGCAGGAAACGTCTAAGTCAATTTGCTCTTTAAAAAAATCTGAAGCTATACAATTTCCCAGCACTTGTTTCATCTCTTTAATACTGGATCTGGTACTGGCTCCTACCTGGGAAGGGTGACCATAAAAACGGCATGGTGTGGTATGTAGTGATGTATTCAAATAAAGCAATATATGAATAAGACTACAAAATCGGTTCTACTTCTATTATTATTATTATTAGTAGTATAAGTAGTTAAAATGTAGCAGTTATATAAGTTGTTTAACTTGTTTTATACCGTGTGATGAATGAGTACGAGATTTTCCAGGGATGTTAAACTACCACAGTTACTGAAATTTCCATCATTTTTCATTGCAGGCTGTCAATTCAAATGAGAGTAGTCCACCCTGTAGGCACAGTTCCTTCTACATAAGAACACAGTTTATTAGTATACAGCATTTCCCCCCAAGTTGCTTAATGTTTAGCACCATCAAGATGTTTTATTTATTAGTTTTGTCATAAAGTTCTGTTTTGCATAGATTTTGTCTGCTCATGCATGTGATATGAGTGGTGAAATTAACATCTCATTACTTCAATAATTAAGCCAATGAAGACCAGATGTTCTGCTTTCATACAGAAACGGATTGCTTTTGAGCTTACTTATCATCAATGAATATCTCTCATTAAAAGTTTCACATTCAGTGTTAATTACATTAATGAGAGACAAACAAAGGCTAAGTACAAACAACTTTGATTCAGGTTTCTCACTCGCCAACAAAGAATGCTGTGTACTATAACTACAGAAGGACTATGCAATACCATGAGACAAAATTCCATCTCTCTTTCCAAAATGGCTTCATTCCAATGGAGGCCTGTCACATAGAACTAGAACTGTCGTTACCAATGGTTACAGGGACGCGCCGCCATTTTGGAGGACCAACCCTAACAGAGACGCTTAACGTTACCACTGAACTCGTAGTGTTCGCTACTCCATGAAACGAGTTTCATGCTAACGCTACTATGATTGCTGTCCTACAATGACGAACTTCTGCACTGCGTACTGATGTGTGAATAAAACTGGGAAAAGGCGAAAATGTCCTTTTACATGATAATTTGAGGACTCACCATAGTAGCTAAACCACCAGGCAGGGTGAACGAACTCAATTTTACGACCGAAAGAAGAGACTGGTGGTTGAAAGCAGTGAGGAGTGAGCAGGGTTTAGACAGCAACCAGGCTCGGATCGTTACAGCATAGGCTCGGATCATTAATGGTAAATTACGTTTTATGAACAAATTATAAAGTTAGCCAGTTAATATATACATAACTAGCTGGCCTAATGTACATTTATGTGCATTATCTTAATGTTAGAAAGTTAAAAGTGAATTAATCGCTTGGTTTAGCTAACGTTAGTAGCTATATCATTTGTGTGAACGACTGCTACGCCTGCGAAACATTAATGTTAACCTAATGTGATACGTCAAGCATATTGTGAACATCAAAACAGTGTTCATTTGAACTATTATTACATTGCTAGGGGTGCTACGTTGTACGATGTCTCACAAATAGATTGGATAAACTGTAAACATTAGCTACCTGTGGCCAGTCAGGGTTCGAGCAATTTACATATTACCACTGAGGTTTTAAGATTAGAGTGATTACATAATTATTTAAAATATATATATAAAAAAAATTAAAAAAGTTAAGTGATGAGTTTTTTAGAAGGGAAATTGCACATTCCTGGAACATCAAGAAGCATAAGCAAACAGTGAAAGAACAAACCTGAAACCCATGCAAACACCATGCTACTTGCCATTGTGGGACTGAAAAGTATTCCTTCCATTTTTATTTACTCAGTGATTTAGTACTATAAACATCCATCCAACAAAACTGGGGAGATGTGAAATATGTTAAAATCTTTCACCAATTAACAAATCCATGGATCAAGAGTAAAAACACATGACATGAGTGGCAACATATGAGATGAGCTATATGAGACTGGTCTAGATGGAAGAAAAATTAAATGAGAGCTTTGGGACTGCTGGGCTGGCCATATCTAAGATATTTTATTTATTACAAAAAAATAGTAACTTACTTTTTTTTATTGGAACTCCATAGGCCAAGGTGCATATGAATTGAAAAACCATTTATATTAATAAATGCCAATCATGTAGAAATGACTATCCTGCTCCTACTTATTACTTCTTTCAGTCCTGTTTTCAGATAGGACTGGTATGCGTAAAAAATAAAATGATATAATCTAGTTTAAAGCAGCAATTAATCAAAATTGTCACTGACGGTTTTGGTCATTTTAATTTGAATAAATAAATAAATATCATTATCTGATCAACTGTTTTGGGCAGTAACAGACAGTTAATCTATGGGAATTTTATTTGTCCTCATAAAAAAGTGGCTTGACTGAGAAATAAAGAATGTACTGTATTTTTGCGTTTGTTTCTGAACACTAGGCTACAGTTTGGAGTACATCATTTTACCAGCATCAGTGTATTTTATGGCAACAATAATAATAATAGAGGGAGTCTATGCTTAAAAAAACTTTTGAGTTTTTGATTAAACAATGTTTTCAAAGGTCACGTCTACTATGGTTTGACATGAGATGGATCTTTTTTCATTGTTTTCAATAAATGCATTTGTTTATGACTACCACACCTGACCAGTAGAGAAAGCATAATGCTGTGTGAACGTTTTGATAAGTCCAGGGAATACAACACGCTTAGATGTGAAATTGCACCACAAAAATATTGGCGCAAGACAAATAATGACATGAAAGAGGTTCCTTTGACATTGGAATACATCTGCTCTGTGTTAGATGATTTATAAAGTCATTTTCCACAAAGGTATTGTTGTATGGTGGACAAAGCATCATATCACATCCTGCACATTTTAGTAGGCAAGAAATTGCTTCTCAAATCTCACTTCATTACTTTAGGCCGGTATGTCTAACTTTCATCTGGCTGGTCAAAATTACATTGCCACATAGACATGCATGTCTCAGCAGCAAGAAAAGGCAGACTGACAACAATATTTGCTCACAAGAAATAAATGAACACATCCGTCAAACCATAAATGGGAAACAGTGCTTGTGAATAAAGATAATGAAAAGCTCCAATGGACTGTTTGGAAAGTGACTCTCACAGAAGTAGCTCAGACCTAAGAGTGTGGCCAATTTAGCAACAACATAGCAAAAGTCAATCACGTCGGAACTCATACAAATGACGTTCATATTTAGAGAAGTGGACTGGAAGCACTTTTGACTGCTTTAAAACTTCATAAATCATCGTCTCACATTCATTAAGCTGTGTTCTTTTCAGCATCTGACACTAAACCTGAAAGATGAGAATGAAATGAACTGTATCAAAAGCAGTTGCAGTAAGCCCTTAGTGAGATGCATTTGTGTGATGTGACTTATCTAGGTAATGCATCACATCTTACTCTTCCTGTTTTTTTTGTGTTGCTCTTGTCACACATAATGATATTTGGCATCTACAACATGTGCTAAACAGTGGAAAATTAATGATTAGAGCAGCCCTTAAATTCATCTGTCTCGAATTTGATTAGAAACATTGATGGTGTGCCAAGTAATTTTTTACGACTGATAAAGCTCATCTCGTCTCAATGCTGCCCTACCCTCTTCATAATGTGGAGGAGAAAATGGAGTCACATAATGCTTATTATCAAAATGATCTGTCTGTGGATATCTTTCTCTCTTTACCTCAATGGAGACGGAAGAGGGAGGTTCTCGGTCTTCATGTTTACTCGAATTGGAGTGTTAAAGGAAACCCTGTGATGGCCTAATGGATTGTTTGGTCGAATAGTTAAGAGAAAAGCCAAAAAAAAAAAGACATTTTTTATTAAATGGAAAAACACAAAAACGTAATTATGCAGATTTTTCATACGTCCAACTTCCTTTTACAAATTCTTTTTTGTTTTTGTCAATTCAAAACAGAATTCTGAATTCTATGTGAAATCGCTTTTTAGGCAGTACTCGGTACAGACTACATGCACTGTGACATAATATCTTCCAGTATGTGGAATGCTGCTGGAGGAATACAACACCATTCTTCCATGATTAAGTCTATCCACTCATGCTTTGTTGAAGGAAGTGTAAAACACTACATTCCAGTGTATCTCATTAATGCATGGTTGGGTTCAGATCTGGTGAATGAGCAGGGCATGACATATGGATAATGTCAGTCTCATGCTACTCAAACCAATGGCTAACCGCTCATGCTCTGTACTTTCCTTTCGGCAAGAAATAATGCTTTCAAAATATGATCACTCAGTACCATAAGGTAATGGCTGACATTGATCTTTACATTACATTCATATAGCAGATGCTCTTATCCAGAGTGAGTTACAATGTGAGAGAAATATAAGTGCATTCCTCTGAGCAATAGTGCCAGTGTTACGGTTCTAACCGTTCCACGCCATGTTTTATGTTTATTGTTATGTCACGCCCTTATTTGTATTCACGTTCTGTCATAGTTTATTAGTTTGCATACATATTTCCATGTTTTTCCGCAGCCTTGCGTTCATGCTGTTTCTTCTCTTGCTGTCACTCACGCTTCCCTAATTGTTTCATTCTCCCTTGTCTAATTACTAATATACTAACATTAGATCAGGATTGGGTAATACTAACTATCTAACCATGTGTTCATGTTTACCTTATGTTTCTCGTACATGTTAATTACTAATTTACTAACGCTAGGTCAGGATAGGTTAACTACTAACGATTTACTAATTGCCTCGTTACGTGTCATTTTCTGTGAAATTGTTGCCTCACTAGCACTCTTAAGCATTTTGTCAAGCATTCTTATTCTGATTTCCTGTTTTGATCCAAGCCTGTTTTTTTTTTTACCACTGTTTACTGCCAGCCTTTTGTTTTCACTGCCTGTCCTGACCACGATTCCTGTTTGCTGATTTTGTACTTTTGCCACGCGACGAGGACTCCGGTCTGACCCTGTTTGTTTTTCGACTATTCTTTTGCCTTCTCCCTTTTGTACCTCTGCCACGCTGATTGCCTTCCTGGTTCCGAACTACTGCCTGGCTTACCGACGACGAGACTGCCTTCTCCCTCGGTACTTTTGTTTATTGGCTGGATTTTTTTGTGTATGACCTTTGCTTGTGCTAAGACAACGATTACTGGACTTTCCTTAATAAAGCCCTTGCGGGTATTTATTACATCTGATGTTCTGAGTCGTGCTTCTCGGGTCCAACCCTCCACGCACTACGTCTCAGCCAGGCCTGACTAACAACTGTTCCAGACCAGCGAGTATAGATGAAACATCACCAAAGCACTAGTAAAAGTTAACTGTGCTAACCAAAACCAAAAGTACAAATTCTAAATACATTCTCATAAATACAAGGTATTTTATTGATAATTAGCCATGCTTTTAACTAAGTTCAAGTTTGCTCCAGCAAGCTACAGTATAAGCTAATAAGCTAGAAAATATTTCAGAATGTGAACAAATGCTATGATTCCATGGAAATATTAGCTGGCCATTAATATTTAAGCTAAAGGCAACCTAGCTAAGCCACCAAGTCATGGGAATAATGTATCTCTCTCACTACTTTATTTAAACCTCAGAGAAGCATTGAGAAAGAGCCACTGATTTACAATAATGCAGTTACAACAAAAAGAAGATAAAAATAAAGGGAAGAACAGTAGGTATAACAATAGTCCAAAAGCAATGAAATACAACATTAGATATAACTAAATTTTAAAATGACATCACAATCAAAAACAATAAGATTCTACATTAGGTTCTGCATTAGGTTTTTGCAAAAGTACGAGGGGCATAAAAGCAAAAAGCAGTCTGTCCTAGGTCAGTCTTTGTCTGAGACCTGGAGTTCAAGTAAGTCTTGAGAGAGTGTTTGATAATTGCCAGCGCTCCAATTTAAAAGTATAGATAAATAAAATGGTAGCCTGCCCAGCAGGGCTTTTATGGATGAAAACATAACAGTGCTGATCACATCTCAAAGACAGAGAGTCAGCCAACTTTTTCATAAAGAAGACCGTAATGTGTGCCATATTTATCACCTGTAATGAATCTTAGAGCAGAGTGGTATATGGCATCTAGAGGTTTAAGGGTAGTAGTGGCTGCATGCCTGCAAATGAAAAAGAAAAGACACGAAAGATTGCCTCTCTCTTACTCTCTTTCTCAAAAAACAGAATGGATGTTTTACTTCTATATAGAAAACCCTATTTTGGCGTTGACTTCTAAGCAAGATTGTTAACGTGAATTTTGTCGTCTATCCAAATGCCTAGATAGTTAGAATGGGGGGGGGGGACTGTTTCAAAAATAGTACCACCTAAAGAGTACATTTAAACTGCTATAATATAATAAATTTTCTTCGCTCTAGAGAACAAGATATAGAACAAGTTTAAGATTATCAAGGTGGTCTTGAAGAGTAATGCAAGAATGTTGTAGCTTGTTGGCACCTGACTGTATGGACTCAGCACAACAATATAGAACAGTATCATAAGCATAAGCATATAAATGAGTCTTACAAGAAGTCAGGGCTTGAACAGTAAACAAGACAGTCCCCAAGACTGATCCTTGGGGTATACCTTTAGTGATATGTAAATATTCAGATTGAATATCACCAATATTTACACACTGAAATCTGTCAGAGAGGTAATTTTGGAATCATAAGCAAACATCAGCATCTATGCCATTGCAAGATAATTTATTTAACAAAAAGGAATGATGCACTGTATCAAAGGCTTTGGAGAGATCAACAAAAAGTGCAACGCAGTACTTTCGGTTATCCAATGCAGACACAGTATAATTTATAACGAGTGATAGCAGTAATAGTGCTATGCCCAGCCTTTAAGCCAGTTTGAAAAGAGCTCAGTTTGGAAAATCTAGACAAAAATGCCTTAAATTGATCATTGACCAGTGACTGCAGAATCTTTGCCAGACAGGACAATTTAGAGACGGACCAATAATTATTTAAGTTATTTCTATCTCCACCCTTATGCAAAGGAAGCCATTTTCCAAACTTCTGGAATTATACAGGATGAGATGGTTAAATTCAAGATTTGAGCTATATAATCTGAACACAGCATGGCTTGGAAGTTAAGAAAATATGGATCTAAATTATCTTCACCATTAGTTTTTTTTGGTGTCAATAGCAAGAAGTGCATCAAGTACTGCATTAGAGCTAAAACAATGAAAAATAAAATAAGGTGCAGAGCTCAAATCAGTGATGGCATTGGGGTCCATATTTTCTGTGGGGCTTGTAATATTTTGCTTTTCCCACAGCAGCAGTGCACTTTTTCCTAAGCTGCCTGAAGACAGGCCAATGAGATGGATCATGGGTGCGTCTGGCTAGAGCCCAGGATTTATTTCTTAATTGAAATAGCGTGGATAGTCCAGTGGGGAACCATGGACTTGATCTGTCCTTTACTCTCATTTTCTTAAAAGGTGCATTTTTATTCTTAAAAATATGAATAAAATAGCTCAAAGCCAGTTCAGCATCTGGGATTTGGAGTGTAAGACAGTTCATTATGATAGAGGTCTTAGAGGAAGGTTTGGTCATAAATATTTCTAAAATTCCTTTTGACTACCACATGTGAATTATACTTTACAGATATACTGTATATATACATATTTGTGAAAGTTAGCAACATTTCCATTCATATCTGTGTGAAAGGTGGGTCTGATGAAAAATATCCTTTCAATATAACAGAATATAACCAAAGGTTTTTCTAGTTTTTTTTCAGTTTTGATAATGAAACATATGAATAATAAAATCATTCATTACAGTTGAACCTCAGCGATACAAAACCTCAGAGTTACAGACTGAACGGTCTACTAAACATGGTTAGAACCCAGATATATCATAATAAGCATGAGTGGGGATGGTCTGTGGTGAGGTTTCCTATGGACACAACTCTGAAAATAATATGATGATGAATGCTTTCATTTCAGGAAAATATTAATTACCAGCAGATTATTCTGCTCAACTGGTGGACTTTGAATGCTACAGATACTACATTAATGAACATTAATCTCTTCTCTTCCATAAACTGTGTATAAGATTTATCCGTGTAGTGGAATTTTTAAAAATTAAATTAAAAAGTATATTTTAAATGTTTTGGCTTAAACATGGGAAAGGAATATTGAGCTTTTTATCACAGGCGTGCATTATTCTTCAGCTCTCAGCCACAGCCTGCTGGGTTTCTGCAACATACCATCAATCTGCTCCTGCCCTTGTGTTCCTCAAAGCTTTAAACATAGCTGAAGGAACATTAACAGATAGTTATTAACATTCAATGAGACCTGGGGTCACTGGCATTGTACATTTCCAACAACAACATGTTGAAGAGCTTTGTAGGTTTGAGGGCCACTAATTAATCTCCAGTGTTTTCGGTTAAATTTTCTCTTGCTTCGACAGTTTGTGCTGAAAGACCTTTTGCTATCTCTCTTAGACCCTACTGCGTCAACGAATAATAGGACGCAATGGCAAAATGACCCTGGTTTTAATTATTAATGTTTGAGTTCAACAACTAACTTTAAGAGGAGGTGCATTGAGGAAAGTCAACACCCAAACATTGATCTCCCTACAGTAGCTGCAGTCTGAAAAGCAGTATTCACACTAGACTAAGATTACCAGGGGTCCTCAGAGTTTTATAATGAGATCAGTAATTCAGAGGATCTTTGCAGTCTCCCACACTTGGATTAGTGCTTTTGAAAACAATAGGGTCCAAAGTTTGTTTTGCAAGGCTTGAGAGAATTTTAATGACGTGATGAGGATGCCAGCTTTTTGGAAGAGAGCAGGGAATGAACTGGATGCAGAATTCAAATGAAGCGTTAAGAACTTTGAAGGGCAATGCTGATAGATGCAAAATGCTGATATAAAGTACATATCTTTTAAGATTAATCAATAAAATATAAAGCACATGTCATTATGTGTTTATTATTCATGCCCAGTACATGTCTAAAGTACAACAGCTCTGAACTCAAAAGTATAGGGAGGGGTGTTTCAATGATTATTTTTAATACAAATGATTCAAATGTTACTTGAAACCATGCTATCCAACTAACAGAACTATTAAAAAAATATGTTGCATGTGTGGATGGGTTTGTTCATATGTTCATAAGTTAATGTTAGCTGAGGAATTAGTTAGTGTTAGTTAACAGAACCTTACTGTAAAGAGGTACCAATAAAGCGTACTATTTATAATGTTATTACTACATATTGTAACAAAGTAACCGACTATAACCGAATCGGTTTTTGGTGGATTTGGCGACAACTGAGGTGACTTTTGGTCACAACAGTTTGTTTTCATACTCCAAATCCAAGAGTTTCATTCAAAACGAAGCTACACTGCCAAACAAAGCGGCATGATTTTCTGGGATAGCACAAGGAGTGCATCGGGGGTTTAATTTTCTTAGAAGATAACCCAGCAGTAGTCCAATTTGGAGAAAGAAGACGTCAACAATCAGTGTCGTCCAACACGGTAATATTGAGCAACATATCAAACCTCATTTTAGGTGCTTGCGCTTCCACATTCGATATGCAAGTTCCTGTGTGTGCGTCATCACATTTGAATACGTGGGGAGAATGTCACACCCAACAACACCAATAGCATATCCAGGAGCAATTACAGAACGCAAATACATTAAATGGATATTGCTACAAAAATACCAGCGTGAAAAGGTATCAAATATGGCATTTTTTTACAAGACAAATTAAAGATTACAGCTATAAACTAATTTACAGTCTGCCAAGATTCTCTGGATGTGAATTATGCAGTCCATAAAATCGATACATTGCTGTTTGTGTCCAAGTTCAGTACAACCCTTCATATCATTTCAGTATATCTGAGTGTTTGGCTGCGTCCCAATCATAGACTGTATAAAAATATGGACAAAGTAACTGTGACCTCACCCATTGCCTTCCCACTGCCTCGTAAAAAATCATTTGAGTCTCCAGAAGACTTTTTCGCCGCCGGTTTTAACAAACTGCGTCTGCTCCGTGGAGCCGAAGTGACGTTGTCGGGAGCAGGGTCAACCGGATATGGTTTTCATGGTCCAGGCACAGTATGATTGGCAGTTCGGGGTGGAGAAGCCCATGACCTGACCAAACCCACCATTTTGCAAAACGAACTTGTGGTAAACGTCCTTATGTTGCGAATGTTTTATAATATAACATTTAATTTTCATCCTCAATTTTACTGTGTAATTTATTCGCATAGAATGTGTGGTATTCGTCATATAATTAACGTTCATTTCAGTTATCTTCAATTTATATTCAGCTAACACCAGATAATTTGATTAGCTAGATAGCATACCAGCTGAGCTCGGTAGCCAAGCACACACGGACGAGCATAGGGTAACGCTACTGCCAACTATATTGACGGTCAATCAATCACATATGTTATTTTGACAAGACTACTTTATACTTTTTATAAATGTCCCTAGCGTCACTAGAAAGGTAGCAAGCTGTCCCCATAGTCTTAAATGAGCAAACCACCGCCGTCTTTTTGGCTAACCGCTAATAAACTCGACTGTGACAGAGCAGTCTGTCACTGTTTTCCACAGCATGAAACCCAATTCTAAAAACTGTTAAAGTCAGCATTGTAGGTTAGTGGGTTCACACTCTATAGAACCTATCTTTGGCAGTGACTCCAGGACTCAACCTGTCCCTCTGATTGGTCCTGAACAAATTTTAACACCCTGTCCAAACGACACAATATAAAAAAAGAATATGCACATGCAGAGGCATTAGATGAAGGAAAGGCACCTATTGCAATAAAAAAATTTTGTGGGAAAAATGTATTGACTGAGTATTTTGACCACATTGCTGCCATTGACTTACATGGTGAAAGACCTATACTGGAGCCAACCGCAGTGGCGCTAGTGTGCAACGGCACAATGGGCCGCATGTGTAATGAATACCACACATTCAATGCAAATAAATGGCACAGTAAAATCGAGGATGAAAATTAAATGTTGTATTATAAAACATTAGCAACTTAAAGAAGTTTATCGTGATCGTTTTGGAAAATGGTGGGTTTAGTCAGGTCATGGGCTTCTCCCACAGAACTATAGTTCCGTGGCTTCTACACCCCGAACTGTCAATCATACTGTGCCTGGACCATGAAGACCATATCCGGTTGACCCTGCTCCTGACAACATCACTTCGGCTACACGGAGAAGATGCAGTTTGTTCAAACTGGTGGCGGAAAAGTCTTCCGGAGACTCAAATCGGTTTTTACGAGGCCATGGGAAGGCAATGGGTGATGTCACAGTGACTTTGTTCATATTTCTATACAGCCTATGTTGTGTACACCCACATACACGCAGGCACACACACTATTCAGAATTTTCCCTTTCCCTTTGAATTTTCAGATATAACTGGGAACAAACAGCCTTTAGTACCATTCATCTTGGGAATGCCATATGATGTCCATGTGTTTTATTTTAAAAGAAGAAGAAAAAAAAAACCTACAGGAAATAGACTGAAAGCAGACAAGAGGATCATAATGATAAAAGAGAGATGTTTGTCAAGTGTGATCAATAGCATCAGGGTGCCTGGAAATTGCTTTAAAAGATTTTTATTGATTGCTCTGCAGATGTCAGACGCCCAGATACGAGCAACACATAAAGTGTACATTATAAACAAACATGGTAAAATAGCATCTCTAATAGTCTGACAGTTTAGTCTTTGGTGCAGTTTCATTACATTAATACTGTTTTTTATCTATTACATATTTTTTGAAAACATTTTGCGTTTAAAAATAACTTGTCTGAAGCAATCAAGCAAACTCACGTAAAAATATTCCACTATTTGGATGTAATATTTCATTACAGATTTTTGTTGATGTCATTTGTTTGTCATTATGATTAATACCATCAAGTGTCATTTTCTTAGGTCAAGGGGGTTTGCGAACACTGCAAGAGCATGGTTGAAAAGAAAAATGTGTGGTAGGTGACTATACTCAGTCAATGTAGAGAACAAGGACTTTGGTTATGATATGATTATGTTCTTTGGCTAACAATTAGAGAGATACAGTGCCCTCCACAATTATTGGCACCTCTGGTAAAGATGAGTAAAAAGGCGTATAGAAAATTCACCTTTCGGTGAATTAGCTTACTCTCACACTGAAAAAAAGAAAAATCCAACCTTTAATTGAAGTAAATTTATTCAGAGAAAAAAAATCCCTCATCAAGAAATTATTATTTTTAGCAAAACCATGTGTGTAACAATTATTGCCACCCCTAGAAATTCTTATGAACAAAATGTAACTGAAGCATTTTTTCCATTTATATTTTACTTTTTAAAGTTGATCAGAGTGTTTAGGAACTTTCAAGCAGTAATCCATGACTTCCTGTTTCACTGGGGTATAAATATGAGGTGGCACAGAGGCCATATTCCCTTATTCATACATCAACATGGGAAAGGCTATAAACAAATATCTACTCAGCTGAAAATGCCCATATCTACCGTTAGGGCAATACTTAAAAAGTTCAAAGCAACTGGAACTGTTACAAACTTGCCTGGAAGAGGACCCAACTTTATTTTACCCCCACGCACAGTGAGGAGGATGGCAAGAGAGGCAAAAATATCCCCAAGGATCACTGTTGGAGAATTACAGAGGAAATTAGCATCTTGGGGTAATCAAGTCTCCAAAACTACCATTAGACATCACCTCCATGCCAACAAATTATTTGGAAGGCATGCCAGTAAAAAGCCTTTCCTGTCATTTCACCACAAACGTAAGCGCCTGGAGTTTGCTACTGGAACTTTGACTGGAACCGTGTTCTATGGTCAGACGAAACAAAAATTTGCTTTTCGGCAACCAACACTCAAGTTGGGTTTGGCGTAAAAAGAAGGATGGCTATACCGAAAATAACCTGATCCCCACTGTTAAGTACCGTGGAGGTTCTGTGATGTTGTGGGGCTGTTTTTCCTCCAAAGGCCCTGGGAACCTTGTTAGGGTACATGGCATCATGAACTCAATGAAATACCAGGAAATTTTAAATCTGAATCTGGCTGCCTCTGCCAGGAAACTAAAACTGGGTCGTTTTTGGATCTTCCAGCAGAACAATGATTCAAAACATACATCCAAATCAACACAAAAATGCTTAACTGAACACAAAATCAAGCTTCTGCCATGGCCATCTCAGTCCCCTGACCTAAACCCCATTGAAAACCTGTGGGCTGAGCTGAAGAGGAGAGTGCACAAGAGAGGACCTTGGACTCTGGATGATCTGGAGAGATTCTGTAAAGAGGAATGGTCTCAGATTCCTTGCTCTGTATTCTCCAACCTTATTAGATGTTACAGGAAAAGACTCAGTGCTGTTTTATTGGCAAAAGGAGGTTGTACAAAGTATTAAATGCAGGGGTGCTCAGAATACATTCAATATACTCTTATTCTCAGAATAATTTATAATTTCAATTGAAGGTTGTATTTTTCAGTGTGAGATTAAGCTAATTCACCAAACGGTGATTTTTTTATAACCCTTTTTACTCATCTTTACCAAGGGTGCCAATAATTGTGGATGGCACTGTAGTTTGGGGTCTCAGCTCAATCAGCTTGAGACGAGGTGCAACCCTAAAAACATATTTCAAAGGGTACAGAAAAGTACTTAAAACATGAAGTATCCGTCACGATAGCCTTCATTAGACCGTCTGATGAAAGACAATTGGAGAGGCCATTCAAATTGGATCAGCTGGCTTTCCCATGCCTGCAGCTTCATCAGAGATTGCATTCCATCACTGTCTATGTCACAGGTATCAACCTATGATTCTTTCCTGTCTTTCATATTGCAGTAGAACTAACTGACTTGCCATCCCCCATGTCTCTCTTTTTGACTGTCCTAGCAGGCAATCCACCCCACTGACCAGTCCTGATGCTTTCTCTACATTTGAAGCATTCCCACACTATGCAATGCAGCACTGGATCTATTTCTAATTAGCATTCTGCCTTGTGTCATCCCCTGGCTTGTCATCTCTACTGCCTCCCCTCTGTTCCTTGTAGATGCTGTCCTCACCTTTTCCTTCTTTATCTAATTAAATTTTTGCTTTATTTTCAGATATAGTGTGCATAGAAATATACACACTGTACGTGCGTCACGTATACACACAACATCTTTGTGATAAAATAATAATCAAAGCTATTTTAATTCTATTATTTCTAAATTATAACACTGTTTCCCACATACACATTGAGTGTTTTTTTCATTATCCTCCCAGAACAAGAAGCGTATTGTGTTGTTCTGCAAGGCCATTTCCATCTAACAGAACTCAAACAGGGCCCAGCTGGCGCTTGATGGAAGGTAGCTGGGACTCATTTAAAACAAAGGTGCAGCTATCCAACCACATTATTGTTCAAGGGCTCCAATGGTACTATTTTTTTCTATCAAAATTATTGATAGAAATACCAATATTAATACATAACAGCAAACCCCTTCATTTTATACTGTGTCCCTTTATAATAGATTTAGTAATAGCTCAGTTGTCTGTGCAAATTAATTATTTTTTATGTTTCAAGAAAATTAGATTTGACTATTACTCCCATACGTTTTGCTCTACATTTTTGAATTACTGTTGCCATTGGTCACAGTCACTTCTACAATTCACAAATTGCTCAGACAGAGCCCATAGTATTTGGAAATTTTAGCTCAAAGCAAACATTTCATCCTCATAACAGCTCTCTAAATCCCATAAGTTAATGACCGGGGTGGCACAGAAGGCTGGTCTTTATTTTCCAGAAGGCACATTTCTAACTCCCTAGATTCTACGGTAATCTATACCAGAGGAGTTGTTTTCCAAACTCAACATCAAATACAATTCAGAGACTCATTAGGATCAGCCACTGATTGAGTGTGACAGCAGTGAAATTTGACACTTTACAGAGAACTTTGGATTTCCTGCAATTTCATCCTGTCTCTAATGTCTGAAAATATCACAATTCTTTTTTTCTGGGCATGAAATATCCCTTTGTTACAGTCAAACTCATCTTTCAGTAACATTTTGTCCCACCGGATAAAAACATTATTTGTTTATTTACTTATGTTTCAATATAAGCAGTCAGAGCCACGCTAACAAAATGTGTGGGGGGTACTGTTTGTAACTGATAAGTTGCTCTAAGTGTTTGTGTTGTTTTGCGAATAGAAGGCGATTTCTACAGGTCAGTTAGTGCTGTATATAATTTGGATTTGTTCATTTGTTTTCAATATTATTGTCCCACCTTTGCACTGTTCAAAGCACCAAAAATTCACTGAACCATTTCAACCCAAATTTGATTTGTTCAAAAATATATGAAGTCATCTAAAGAATAGCATATTTTGATGATACATTTATGTGAAATTTGAATGCCTTTTGATGTTACTTTTAAATAATTATCTAAAACATTTCATACAACACATTCTAGTTCATTAGATTTTGAGTGCATGAGGATAAACGGTTCAAAGGAAGTTGCTTTCATCTTTCACGTAATATGGCCAATATCACTTAAAAACATACAGGTCGATGTGGTTTTTCCACAAACTTGAGTGAGGGGGAGTTGTAGTCATTTGGATAGAGGGCAGAGGTGGTATAAATGATGGTGGATTAGTTGAAACTGTGGGTAAACTTACTGGCCCTGCTATTGATGCAGAGCTTTGGAAAATGAGATTAGTCATTTTGATTTTAACTTGATGAATTCTAATAATTAAGGCATCTTTTTCAGCAGTGGTTAAGGGGACCATGCAGAGCCAAAGGGTCTAAAAAACATATGATTATAACTGCCTAAAATAATGTCCAAATAATGGACAGAGCTGTAATAAATACCCATTACGTACAACTGAAAATATCAGTTTTAACGTCTTAATTCCCTACATAAGTAATGTTTGTTGTTGAGAGACTGTAATGCTGCAATGTTAATAATTCATCACCTTATTTACCACTGTTCTTACACATGCATCACACTGCAATATGACATATTTTATTTTAACAGTTGGTATGCGAGTGGTACAATGTACATATTTACTATTACTTTGGACATTATTTTCAATTGCCATAATGCCATTAAGAATGATGAACCAGTGACCATTGTATTAAATACATGCAGTTCAAGTTATTAATATATGTTTCTCAGTGAAACAAAACCTCTTTCCCTTCCCTCTGGAGCTGAAGATACAAACAAACTCAGCATCTCTACCTCCCACATACCTGTAAGTTATCACTGAATAAACATCATTATAATTTACATTTTCTTACCCTGTTCAATTCGTTGGAAATTATGGAGGGAATTTCTGAGATGCTCTCTTCTTCAACAAAGGTATCCAAAGGTCATTGTATCTGTTTAATTTGGGTGTCATGTATGGCTTTAAATGCCTGCTTCCCTACAGGGATCAAGCTGGTTGCAAGCAAACCTCACATATATCTTTTCTAGTACGGCTGTATCCTAATTAGTCCACTTTTCTTCAAGACAAATCCCTTGTGATAAGTGTTGATTGTCTTTGGGCATGCAATCTTTTAATAAACAAGTCAGTGCCAGATTACATTTCTTACAGAATGAAGAAAATCTTAATATACAATATTTTGTATAAAATATGTATAATAAATTTCCACTTTCATCAGAAGCCATTTGAAATAAAAAAATGTTTCACCAACATCGCAATGCAGAAGCTGTACACTGTACAAAAAAAAAAAAAACATTTCCAAACTCATGCGCTGCTGGGTGGCTCATCCAGTTAAGGGGTTCTGGTACATATATGGATCCAGTCATAATGGAATATATTCCAGTCTGTAACATATAAATGTTAGAGGATTTTAATGTTTTAATAGGGCTATTAAATTATGGATCAAACAAAATCAACATTATTAAGATAACTGAACAATTCCCTCACCAAATGTTTTTTTTTTCTTCTTTATCTTTATGATTCTCTCTGCCTCATTCATTATTTAACTATAATTGTGTGTTTTTTCTTTCCGTTTTACAGACTTTTGAAAATCCTGGTGGGGACAGGTGATGTGAACGAGTCACTAGCGGCTACAAACACTTACAGTGCATCCGGTGTTGCATGTTGCCTTTTGTACGAATGTTGATGTCCACATTAAATAAATAAATAGGCTCCAATAAAGACAATACTCTGTTTCACATGCTGTGAGTGGTCCACGACATCACCTTTCAAATCCCAACCTGCACTTTGAACATAGAAAGCAGGAGGGAATATCTTGAATAGGATGAAATAGAATGTGCCTTTTGGTCAGAGCACACCTGTACAATATGCACGAAAATACAGGCCAAATGGTGGATAATGGACAACAATAGATCCCAACTGTAAATATTCCAGTCAAGTGGCAGAGGTCATAGCTAAAATAATAAAGTTACAGAACCCGGATGGGGAAAACACTCATATTTTACATTAATCTAACATTAAGTGATAGGATGACAGGGGCATTCTATTTCAATGCCAGCTTGAGAGGGATCAAGAGAGATGATCATGGTCTGCCTCTATCTGTCTGCGCCGAGGTGTAGGAGGTACGGAAACGATCAACAAACATTAAATTCTATTCATCTCTCTCCTGTGCAATTGCTCATGGGAGAGTGTCATGAAGACATGCTTGGGGTAAAAAGGTTAACCTGTGCCTCTACTTTGTCCCCTAAGTATGGGAATCTGCCATCCAGGGAAAAATAGGTAGCCTGCAGCAAGCGGCTGATGTTTATATGGGGTGATTCCTTTGATGCTTGATCCAGCATAACTGCATTACTTCAACCTGATGGGAGCATCACCTTGTGTAATAACATTGGAAAGTGTGATTTTTTCCAACCTACCAAAAGAGCCTGATGTCATTCACCACCTGGGGAAGATCAGGTTCATCACCACTCCTGATGACTGACAGGTGCTGCTGACATCATCTAATTCTTGACACTAGTGGCGCTTTCAAGTGCGCCGAGCTAACATTTTTTGTGGAGCCCTGACCTTCAAGAAGCAAAAAAGTAGAATCCTATATTAACCATGAAATATGCGGACACCTGCCTGCCTTGAAGACATGGTGATTCGTGGAGAGACCTGTAGTTGATGTTTGGATGGTCATCCATGTGCATGGTTCCATGGAATGGTCATAAGAACAGTCCGTCTGGAAGTGGCATTACACTAAATGGTACTGCTCTGTGAACAAAAAAAAACAGGGAGGAAGGTTTACTCATTAACTATTAACAAGCAGACGGTGTTTCCACTCTGAACTTCACTACTGGGTAGGTAGAGTGTTTCACTACTGGGTAGGTAGAGTGTTGCCCTAAAGCAAAGGAAACCAGGTTCTGTATCCCCCCCCCACCCAGAACAGAAATATGGTAGAAAATCTATCTTAGACAGTTAAACAATGGTTGGATAGTTTACCTCAAGTAAGGGTTCATGCCCTTCCACAGTCACACAACAAAGAAGCTTTGAGTCACCTGCTGGTTTCTCCAGGACTTAGCTACCATAGCAAGCAAAGGAATCATTTGCTCAATCCTGCAAAAATCAGTTACCACCACCTATTGAAATGGACGCAGACCATGGTTGCACAGAAATGGCACGGCAGACTACATTAAACATGCTTTTTCCCCATTTAGGTCTTTGTTGAGGTACATAAATTACTCTTTTTTAAATTACCATTCATATTGCCCTAATTATTGCCTTATTATATATCATATCAAATTATCAGCACATAAATGTTCTTTGTGGCGATTTAGATCCGTGTCAAATTTACATTAATGACGCATGAACATAACAACACACATTGTGGTTAGAAGAATGGCCCACAGCGAACTTGTGTCTGCGAGGGGAGGCTGAGCAAGTCCCGGAGCACAAAAGAAAACTGTCTTTTGATTAGTTGCCCTGGTCCTCTCTCCTGCCCTCTCTATTTACTGACAGCTGCTTCCTAACGAACTCTGCTCCTTCCCATGCAGACCTTGCGATAATGAGGCGCTGCCCAAAAGAACAGGCAGCAGGGGAGCAGTGTCAACAGCTCGGAGCTGACCTACTGAAAGGGTTGCCTCTTTCCGTTCTCTTGGAGAGTGCACGCTGCCCTTCATCGTTTGACTGGAAAGCTGATACACGCCTCAGGGAATAACACATGTATAATACTATCATGAATTGAGGAAAGTTCCCAATCATTGCTTGCTGTCATATGAACGCAGACGCATACAGTATATATCTATGAAAACATATTGGCGAAAATAATAGGCAAGCTATCTTTTTTACTTCACATTGTGTGATTGATCGAGTCCATAGAATTTACAACGGGCTCAATCCAGCAGACTGTTCAGATGCTCTCTGGGAAGATGCTGTGAACACAAATAAGAGCAACAAAGCAATAAATGAACTGAATAAATGGGGATTTCCAACTTAAGTACTCGAGTGAAATTAAATTGAAAGCAGTGAGTGCAAATGACTTACAGTATTAAGTCATACGATTAAAGGGGAACATGGTCTAAACCAAAAACATCTGGTAATCACTGATTTAATTACCTCAAAGTGTGAGAGGAGACATCCACCTTTTCATAGTATATTTGGGTGAACTAGCCTGATGTTTGATGCTTCATAATGATGTGTGAAGTTTTCTAAATTTCAAACATGTGTTCAGAAAGCCTATGAAAAGGTTTTTAATTTTTTTTTATTTTTCGCATTTTCTTTACCCAATTTCTATATGTTGTATGAGTTCTTTGTTCAAGCTGCAAGGGAAAGAGAAAATACCACTAGCTGAACTGTACTCAGTGAACTGGTTTCACAGGTTAATATAAACTACCCTGACATGTAGTTTGGTAAAGGCATACTTTGGTTTCTAAACACATTACCTCCAATGTCCGTTTGTACCTCAGGAAATATTAAGCTGAACTGAATTAGTAATATGATTAGAATACTTGCAATGTTCTAATGCTGAAAGCATTTCTGATAAGATATGGTGCAATACAAAATATTTTATTGTTTCATGGTGAGTCAGAGAGCAGAAACGTGACTTGTCATTTGCCATTTCCCAGATCCCTGCAGACAATAATTGCAATGATTATAATGATCTACACGATTTTGTGCCTTTGTAAACATTCTACTTCACCCCATGGCCTGACTAATCAGAGCTATCATCCAGGCCACACAAATTAACATGCCATCCTGAGCCATTAAATTCGGCTACATTCATACGAGTTTTAATACAAGTATGTATAGTGATTATTTTGCTCTAATCTTCAACACTGGTATTAAAACAATCTAACCACATACAAGCACTGTGCACTTCTAATTTCAGGCACAGAGTTATTCACAGTGTAATTCCATACCAAGAAACTTTATGTATTACCCATTCATCTATCTATGGCTGCCATAACTACCTAATATTTGCAGGGTGGGCTGGGGTGGTAACAGGCATAACATTGGTTGCAATATATCGGGCATGTTTGTGTTTACCTGGATCACAGGCATGCAGTATACTTGAATGCATAGAAACACTGTGATTATACTTAATGCTTATGCATTTTTTAAAACTCAATTTTGAGACTGCAAGAAATTCAGTGAAAACTACACAGAAATGAATTTGACCCACATATCTGATGTTTTAAGGCTGTTGGTAATTGTGAGAAAGGTAACTAAATGTGTTTAATGTGTGGAGAAACAAGGCATTCACACACAAGAGAATTGCCCTGGCTGAAGCACCTGTTCATAGAACGCAATGGTATTAAGGGTATTAACTTGAATGAAGAGAGTATTTTCAAATTCCTCTTTCAGTCTGAACAAAATATTATCTAACAGCTCCCAAAGCTATGGAATACCCAAGTTATTGGATGAGATCAAACATCACACTCAAAACAGCCTGTAAACCTAAAACCTCTCTTCACGTTACATTTCCTTGCTTTTGGCTCATTCCAACATATACTTCATCAGCAGCTGGAATCCCAAAGTCTGCATTTTCCAGTGCACTGCACCTTGTTCTGAAATCAATACTGCATCCTACTGTATGTTGGTTTATGTAGCTTTTATTACATTAGCAGCAATATTTGGATGGAAATGTCACAGCTGGGTTAATTTACATAATTACTTTTAGAACACACCCCACTAAATTTACAAGAACGTATGCATGAAAAAATTCACTACATGTGTAATTTGGGACACTCCCGAGTAAACCACTCTTTGTCACTCATTGTCACTCTTTGCTCCCGAGCTACTGTGCATTATATCCAATGAATTTGTGCAAATTAGGAAACGTCACAAGCTAAATATTCTGTGGACGTCTCAAAGCAACACAGGAATATAGCAGTTCTCTATAACTGGGCTTACATTATAGGCAAGACACATATCAGTTGATTGGCTATAGCTACCACATACATTTTTGTTTCATGAGGGGTTGAAAGTGAGCAATTAATATGATGAGTCACATAACTTATTTTCCAGTGATTTCTAATCTCACTCAGGGTGAGCATTGAATTGGCAATCCCTCTTTACCCTGGTTTACATAAATCACCCTAGTCTTCCTATTAACAGCGATTATTGCTGTGTTAGCCAACCTCATTTTGCAGTTCATGGCAACAGCCTCTTTTCTTCATAGTCTAGACTGCTATAAAATGTAAGACGATTATTGAGGAAAGTAAAGCCCCTCTGGTTGATATTAGAACAGTTGAGGAACCATTTGAATTAGTGATAAATCCTACTAGCCTAGCCCATGAGCAGATGTGACAAGTTGAATTATTTCTTTTCTTACCAGGAAGCTTTGCAGGAAGCACTAAACATATGGTACATTTCGCTTCCATTTCAAGCTATAAAAATTAACATTCCCAGGAGCAGGATGATTCTGAATAGCAAGCAAAATGGAGTTTGAATGATCCTTTAGTGATTAAAAAATTCCCAGAGTTTCTAATACCGGGTAACGATCTAATCTCAGCATTACTGACTAGTTTCATTATTATTGTACTGAAATGTATATGGCTTTGATAAGCCACAGAGGTTCCACTGTGGTTAAAGTATAAGGATTAAGTCAACAATTCTTACATTTATAAAGTGGGTTCTTGATGCAAAAAATGTAAAAACTATTTGGATTACATTACAACTGTGAAGTCCCAGAACAGCTGGCAATAACAGAAGAACAAACAGAGGTGTTTTGGCATGTGGCATAGCAGGCACGTTGTTTGTTTGCCAGAAAATCTGCCCCTTTTGCCCCAATTGCCCGATGTGCCCCATTCAGGTGTGCATGATTTTAGATATGTCTGTTTATGTTCTACTGAAAAATGTAATTAATAAAAAAAAATATATGAAAATAAAAGAGAAGCTAGCTGCCAAGAATGCTGAGTTCGTCTTCTTCTATGGGGCTGCTGGAAATCTAGTGTGAAAGTTTACAAATGGTTGGGATGTAGCTACTGCGGGAATTGCAAGTAGCTGTTCCAAATAAAATGTGATATTACTGTTTCAAACATGTTCTGAATAAACAAAGACAAAATAAAAATACACAAAGAGGCGCGTGAGCATACTCTGATTTTCCCGTTTTCAAAAAAGAGATTTATGTATATTGGCTTTTGAAAGCCAAACTACTTGTCCCATTGGAACGCATTGAAACCCATTGAGAACAGTAAATTCTGTGATTGCAGCTGTGGTTGGACCGAAAACCAGCATACACAGGGAACCACTGGGCTAGCATATAGGCTAGCGAATCTTAACTGTAGCCCGTTCTCTCAAACTTGAATTTAACACGATTTAGATAGACATTCTTGTTATTTAGATGATATGAAAATTATGAGATATTTTCCTCCGGAAGAATTCAAGTAAATAAGGCTAGTCTTTGACCGCATATTATTAACATTAGATTCACAATGATGGGGACAGAGGACAAAAGCAGGCTGCAGCAGCTCAACCGAGCCCTCTGAGCCACAGCAGGTAGGAGTAATGGTGACAGTAGCGATTAGCAGCGAAATGAATACATCTCAACCAATGTACATAAATATATGATGTTTTTTTTGTTTGTTTTTTGCTAAAGTATTTAAATAGAAACAAAATAATATCTATAATGCAGTATATGAGCCAGCTACACAAGAAAGGAAAGGGAGGGAAATTTTGCATGAGCACAAATTAGATTTTTAAAAATCAAATCAAATTAATATTTATTTATATAGCGCATTTCACAACTAGTTGTCACAATGTGCTTCACAGAAAGCAACACTGCAAAACAAAAGATTTGAAGTTTGTTTTGCAATGTTGTTAGCTTGTATGGAATGCTTTTGTTCATAATTTTTTTTAACAGCAGATTAATAAATACTGTTCTGAAAAGTCACTAGAAATGAGCATTTTAAGTGCTGTTTTTCAAAAATGTTCTTCCCGTATAAGTGAAAGCTTTAAAAATGTAATCCTAATAAAAATATACAAGTGAACTCCAGTTAATGAATTAAATGATTATTCAGTGCTATGTGTTTTATTTTTCACTGTTTTCTTTTCCGCATGAGCACACAGTAGTTGGAATATCCTGCATGCCTAAAAGGTTGCCAAAATGGGTCATTTTCCTGGTTCCCCTTGAGTGCCAAAGCCTGCTGACAAAGGGAGACAGGTTAAGGGCTCCTATCTGGATGCACATATGGAGCTGGTGAAGATAATGACCTACACTTGTTAAAAAAATCTACAGAATGGAGGCATTATGAAGAAACAGACTCATATCACGGCATGTTCTCAAACAGTTGAATGCATGCAGTAAAGCAAATGCGTACCTTTGACAGGAATAGACAATGAATTATATGCTTTTTTGCACAAAAAATGATTTAACTCACTTCTGCAAACTCACCTAATTGAGCATAACAACATGATTCAAAATCAAG
Organism: Ilyophis sp. 1 JC-2022; assembly: GCA_022702515.1. Classification (NCBI taxonomy): domain Eukaryota; kingdom Metazoa; phylum Chordata; class Actinopteri; order Anguilliformes; family Synaphobranchidae; genus Ilyophis; species Ilyophis sp. 1 JC-2022. The sequence continues at coordinate 105,848,995 of CM040403.1, forward strand.
AAATGACTAGCAGCGTTAGCACAATAAAGATCTGGACTCCATGTTTATGACTCACACGTCCTTAGGCATAACAGTCACTTAGCAGGGATCATTGTGGGAGTTAATTCCTGACTTTGTTTAGTAATGCGTCTGTAACAGATAATTAGCTAACTGTGTGTAATTTGATGAAATGTTGAACTCACATGTCTCTCTAGCTAGCTAATTTTGGAGGGGGGGGTCATTGAGTTCTCCCATCATGACATGAGTTGTTGCGGTATATCACAGCTCATGCCATAATAACATATTGTTGCTTGGGCTGGTGAACTACACAACTGAGGATGTCTGGTGTTTGATTGCATATATTAAGTCTCAATATCATTAACAAGCTAATGAGGTTGAGGTTAAAATACGATACAGGAGTCCATTCAGAATATTGGTCAGTGTTCTCCCCGTTAAGTTATTTGTTTCATTAAGAATTTGCCCAGCCTCACAAATACAGCCTCTCTGCGGTATTATTTTGATGTTTCCCCCCATTCACAGGGTGCTTCTATGCTTCAAAGATTAATTTATTGAGGTTCATACTCGCTGCCCTAATGACCCACGCACACTGTGTTGCTACCACAGAAGACAAGGAAGGGGAGAAAGGGACCAATGTAACCAATGAGGCTGAAGGTATCTCAGCCAATGTAGTTTGGTATACTGTGTAAATCCCAAAATATGACAAGATGGCACAAAAGTAAAACATGACTCAAGGATACATAGGGAGCATGGGTAATTGATAATTAATTGGGTTTCATGAGCATACACTGCAAATAAGTAATTTTATTATTATTATTTATGATTATGCAACAAATGTATTGAAAATACTAATACCGCTTGAAATTACAATGCAGAAATATCAACCTAGGGCTGGGCGTTATACCGTACCTTTCAGTATACCAGTATGAACTCACACAACAGTTTTGTGTTGCTTTTCACTAAATTAATATTACATATTGCAACAGTACAATAAAGATTCTGCCACGTAAAAACTTGAATTGTCTGTTTTGAATAAAACTCGCACCATTTAATTCTAAGAAACATGCCATGCAAAGAACACATGCAGAGAAGTTTGTAGAAAGACATGATGGAGTCGGAGCCAAGTAACAGTGGTGAAACCTCATGCACATCTGGATGCAATTTTAAGTTAAGAAATACTTGGAAGTAGGGCTGAGCAATAGACCATATTGACGATTATCAAATGTTTTTAAAGTGCAATAACCATCATGTTTCTTTCTTTTCTGTGATCATGTGATGTGTTTTTGTCAATCACGTGGAAGCTGCAAGGCCTTGCTGCTCAGTGGTGCCGATAGGAGTGGTATTATTTTTTTCCCCGGAAGCATTTTATGTGGCTTTTTGGGGAAGTTTGGGGGCCTGATTCATGAAACGTGCACAGAACGAATTTGTGCACAAATCGTTCGTATTGACAATTTTTGTATTTTGGCATTCATCAAAGTTTTAATATGTGAGATTTGTTCATACGTGCAAACAAACTTTACACCTGCTCAGAGCCTGCGTAAAAAAAAGACAGTTATGGTAGCTCAATGTGCCTGGGTGCTTGTACCATTTTGCTACCAATGTGCACAATTGAATGTTGAACATATGGGGGCAGACAAGTGATAACACAAAACATTTTGTTGGATGTTGAGAGAGAGATAGAGAGCATTTATACACTTGTGAAATTGTCTAAGATGTGCCGTAATTGTGCTACTATATCAGACATGACTAAAATACCAGTTCTTATGGCCATGATGCATGGTGTTCAATGCGAATGAACTCATTCAATGCCAGAGTGTTCTGGAACACTAAGCCTTAGCAGCGCCAAGCCAATATGGCTGCTGACATTCTACATTTTTTGATTTGTCAATGTGCAAACCTCTAATAAAACACATTATTTTACCTATTCCAACATAATTGTTTGTTAATTAGGATAGATGGCACTAAATAACACCTTCTGGTTCAGTTCATTATTAGAACAATGTCAAACAATATTGATGGAAATATAAATAATGTATTTTCAGTGCTTCTTAGTTTGGTTAACATGACATTGGTGATGTGTAATAATAGTGAAACAGTTTTCCATAAAAATCAGCTCATAACTATAGACTATATCAGGGGTGGGCAACTCCAGGCTCGCGCGGCCGTGTGTGTATGTTTTTTTTTACTGCCAGTTTACCAATTTTTATATAATTACAAATCGTTTACATGATCTATTTTTTTTTTTAATCTACGCGATATGAACAGCACAGAGTGATGTGTTGTGTCATGTGCCGGTATGTATTGTAGTAGTCGTTTTTTTTCTGTTTAATACGAGTGAATCTGTGTGTGTGTGTTGTACTAATTAGCTATTGAGCTGTGGTAATGGTGGGAACAAAAAAAACATAAAACACCGGCCCCACAGATGACTATATATATGTAAAAAAGAACAATAAACATGATCACTGGTCATTTGTATAGATACGTATGTACAAATTAGCTGTCCAGGTGAGTTACTTTTTTATCAACCATTTCAAACAGAAACAGTTATCCTGAGGCAAAAATAATGTATAGGCTAAATTCTGTGGTGTGAGGGACTTATTCAAAACGGAACCAATAAAACGATGGTGTTACGTCCCTATGCTGCTTTGCGAGTGTGGCCCTTTAATTGTCTAACTTGTTCCATTCGGCTCACCTGGGTCGTGATTGGCAATTGAAGACACCTGTGCCTGATTACCAAGGGAGCATTTATACTTGTAGCATTTCTCTCATTGAGGGGTTCATTCATCTTTTTCTTTGGTTTGCTTCATGCATGTTGCCAGCATTGCTGTCATGCTGAAGCACATATTTTAAATTGTCATTTTGGCATCAGGCCTAAAATATACTCTCACCTTATATTTATAATGTCACCTTTTAATAGAAAGGAACAGATAGAGAAGCATAGCAAGCTTGCGGAAAACTTTTGTTTTGCTCTCGTGCACCTTTTGCTTTCCGTGTGAGCAAGATTTGCTTTTAAAGACTAATAGATCAGATGAGTTAGCTTATGAGCTTCCTCTGGTTTTATCACTGCTGCCGAAATTCCTCTAATTTAAAATAAAAACCGTTTTGGTTCTTGTCAGTGTCTTTTTTACAGGCTTATTTGTGCAAGGCACACATTTTTGCTAGACGCTTTATAACCACACTGGAAGAGACATGGGATATGACTGGACAGAAGTGGAAATCAGAAAATTATTGAATATAAGTCGGGAAAGGTATATTATAAAACTCATTGATGGTAGGCTACTGTCCGTGATTCAAATGTTTACCAGACTGGAGTACTAATAGGGTATTACTCATTTTCTCCCCTTACTGAGACCGTACCATAGCAATAGCCTAGTTTGTTATATAGCCCACTTAATTGTGTTCAATTTCTTTATATTCTTGGTCACTGGTGCAGAAATGTGTTGGTACACATTGACGGGGACGTGTTATTCCTACGCCCCGATGTTTGTTTAGATGGTTCGACATGAGTTTTTAAAAAAAAGATGGACTAAATAAGACTTCAGTTGCCCTCGCCACTTTAGGCCGATCATATGTTCGTCGACTAAAGTCGCCCGTGGCACTGAATAAATTAAAGGGGGAAAAAGCTGTCAATTTGATTGGCCACAATGAAACCAAACCTCAACCACACCAACTGGCAATTTCTTCTTCTTAAACCAATCTCTTTTACAACTGCGCTACAAGTGTGCTACTGCCTCTAGTCACAAAATTAAAAAAATTAAGTTGGACATGCCTGAATTCACCTGCTGGAGTGTGACAAAATGTAAAACAAAACTATGTTGGGATGATAGCATTGTGTTTAGGAGCAACCACAATTTCCTCCAAGTTAGTGGGAACGTCTTAAACTGGAAGTTAAAATTATGGATTAGAGCCTTAAACTGACACCAAATTTCAATTTCTGGCAATGGTTGTCTTGATCACCAGGAAAAAAGATGTTCATGAAGCCTTCACCCATCCATCACAGCAAAAATGGTTGTGTACATTTAACACCCTAGGGTGTTAAATATACATCAGCAGTGTTAGAATTACACCAGCATTTTTGCAGTGATTACAAATTTTATTTCACCACATTTGATAGCACCCCAGCAGGATTTATCTTTGACAGTTCTGGTGTGTCTCGTAATTTATTCCTATGTTTAGTCTTACTTTTTTTGTCAAGGCTGCACAACATTGTAGACCACAACTTTCACATATAAAAATACTTTTTTTATGCATTTAATATGTACAAAAACAATACTTTTGTAACCTTAAGCTTTGAACCAGGTATCATCAAGTATGAAATTTAATGTTTACTCACTGGTTTTGATATTCATTATAATTAAATGCTGTTTATTATAAAAGATACATGCACATACAATTCAAATATCTGAGGTTTGAAGATAAATCTAACTGAACGCCGGAGGAGAGGGGTTTATATAAGCCTAATCCCTGGAAGTCTACAGCTTTCAAATTAACAAAGAAGTCTGAATAAAATACAAGAACATAAATTGAAACAGTTAAGTGAAACACTTATTTATACATATTTTTTGATATTCATTAAAATTGTCTAATGTCGCAAGTCAAACCTTCTCTTGGCTTTTTTTATTTTTTTATAGCTCCCAATAAAGTCAGGGTCTCACAGATACATTATACAAAATTGATGTCTTTGGCCAATATCGCTGCTTGGTTTGAGGAAAATAAATATTGAAATCTGTTCTGATGCAAATTCTTATAGGATCTGTTTCTATGATGTTTCAGAAAAGATATTCTATGGACTGACTAGGGAAATTTCATCCTGAAAAAAAAAAAAGGTTTTGCATATACGCCACCAAATTTTACTGTCAAGGTTTTACATTTCTTAAGGAAAGGAGAAATTATTTGACAAATGTTATATTCTTTAAAGAGTATTGAGAAGGTCACCTACTCTTATGATGGTTTTCAGGCAAAATCCCCAGTCAAATATGCTTAAAATTTCCCCTTAACAAGTCCAAATGAGCCCATTTTATTTCAGAATGTACTTTCCCACCATCTTTTTGGTAACATTTTTCAATGTTATTTTTTAGCACCGTGACCTCAGCAATTTTCATCTAAGAGGCTGTTGTAGAATATATTTTGCCTTATTTATTAGTACCAGTTACAGCTCTGATCTAATTAATCAGACTTTGCATGTAGCAACCACCCGAGGAGAGGCAAATTAGTGCTATTTGCATCCTACACCAAAAGGTCCTGAGTTTCCAGGGAAGAGCAAAAGTCAAGTTACATCTAGAATAAGAAATGACTGATTAAACAACATAGTAAATCAAGTGTTTCTTTGGCCTCAAATAAAAGTGGCCATCCCAAGGGAATCATCCAAAAACAAAAAAAACAGTACATCCTCTTGAAACCATGTAATCTGCTGGTGGAGTATTTTGTTTTGATTATTTTAGCTGGTACTTTTCCCAGACAAGAAGCACACTTATTTTCTGTTTCATAAAATGCATATGAAAACAGCTATTATACGAGCAACTCACACATTCACATGCACACGCACACATACAGTACATACAGTGCTGTCTGTAAGTATTTGGACAGTGACACAATCTTTGTTGTTTTCGCTCCGTACTCCAGCACATTGGATTTGAAATGGAACAGTGACAATGAAGTTATAGTGCAGACTTTCAGATTTAATTTAATGGATTTTAACATCCATATCGGGTGAACCATGTTGGAGTACAGATCCAAAACAGGAAAAAATGTGTCACTGTCCAAATACTTATGGACTGCACTGTATATACAGTATATTGATAACAAAAGTGTGGCTTGGTCAAAAGCCGCAAAAGACAAGAAATTCAAATGAGCTTATTATACCAAATAGTGAATAACAAGCCAATCAAAACTTTATAAAAATAAAACCCATGATAAATTGTAAATGTGAATATATGTGACACTTACGGCACGGGTAGGCTTAATGCTAGTAAGCATAGTTATTTCAGTCCTGACAAACATCTGTAACTCCCGGGAGAAACCAATAGCTCGCTCAGTGTAACAGTAGCCTATACCCTACACTAAAAAAAAAAAAACATAAAAATGGCAACATTGCTGCCAATCTTTCCACCGTTATCTTACAGTATAATCATTCCAAACATGCAAAATATCTCATTTAAATATGGCTGTTTGCAGCTGGAGTAATTTACATAATGACTCTTAGTTGAAAAAATGTGAAATGATAACACGTAACACAATACCTGCAAAATAACATCCTTATTTGGGATCTTAGTAAATCGACCTCCTGATGTACGTATTTAAATCCGTTTACATGCGTGTAAGTGAACATATGCCTACATGTGATTCAATTAATATAGACTTAAATGTTGTTGAGGCTCTACATGGAGGCAATGACAACATTTCTCAGCATGGTAATTTAATATAAAAAATGGTAACAGAATTTAACTTGCTATCTGTGCCCTAGTGGGCCCCCCCTAGGCCCGGTACACCAGACCCGCTCATCCCCCCCTGACTGCAGCCCTGGTAATAGTTCAATGTATAATAAGCTTTCACCTATTGGCGCTCATTTTAATGTCCTGTCTTTTGCAGTTTTTGACCAAGCCAAACTTCTCACTTAAAACATTTTAAAAAAATGTTTTTGTTATTAACTTCCAGGATGGATTTTTCTTTAAAAAATTTTATCATTATATTGCTACACATCCCCTAGAACTGATTACTGACAATAAACACATCCACTACAAAATGTATACACACCACTAGAAAGTTCAATAAATGTGCCGTGAGAGCACCCTAATAGACTAGAAAAAGACCAAATAACATTACAAATATAACACATTGGAAATAAAACAGATTGAATCATGACAGACAATTAAATTTTTCAAATTAGATAACTAAAATGTCCAAAATTCTACTAAAAAGAAGGATTTGTTTGACCTCTTTTAAGTAGCTTTTTTACCCAATGCAGCAATGTTGAAAATAGCAATGGAAGATATAGCTGTCTTTTTAACTTGGCTAAGAGAGTTATTTTCATTGTATTTTACTGTAAACAACTCTGCACGTAAAGTATTGATTTTTAGCTGATTATACCTTCTTTCCATTGTTAGCGTTAGTTATTTGTACGACAGCTATACTGGCTAAATATGTTACCATAAGTTATGTTAAACTATCACTCTTTAACTGTTGTGTTAGTACGATTGTCAAAACTATTATTCAGCAAAATATCTGGCTTTTTTACAGATTAACTAATGTAACATTAACATTAATTGTCTTGCATTGTTTCAGGTAGACATCCTTGCCTAATCTATCTGGAGCAGTCATGTGCAGACTTGATATACATTTTCCGTAAAGGCCCTACTGTATGTGTGAATGGAGAAAACCACTACCTAACCCGGATAATTGAACCCGGCAATGTTACGGGTTCCATTTGTGAAAGGGGCTGATGTTACTAGCTAGCTGATAGCTGACACAGTGTCGTATCGCTCTATCGTAGAATTATAAAGGTTTATTTCAAAACTGTATCATAAACAGAAATGTGACCCATCAAAAAACTTAGTCCAAGTCATGCCCTACATATTACTTTAACGATTAGAATTATAGAATTTGTAGCCCATGTCCTGGATTCGTCTGTGCGTGGTGGCTGTTGATGCACTGACTCCAGCCTCAGTCCACTCCTTGTGAAGCTCCCCCAAATTCTTGAATGGATTTTGCTTGACAATCCTCTCAAGGCTGCGGTTATCCCTGTTGCTTGTGCACCTTTTCCGACTACACTTTTTCCTTCCACTCAACTTTCTATGAATATGCTTGGATACAGCACTCTGTGAACAACCAGCTTCTTTAGCAATGACCTTTTGTGGCTTACCCTCCTTGTGGAGGGTGTCAATGACTGTCTTCTGGACATCTGTCAAGTCAGCAGTCTTCCCCATGATTGTGTAGCCTACTGAACCAGACTGAGAGACCATTTAAAGGCTCAGGAAACCTTTGCAGGTGTTTTGAGTTAATTAGCTGATTAGAGTGTGACACCATGAGTTTCCAATATTGAACTTTTTCACAATATTCAAATTTTCTGAGACACTGAATTTGGGTTTTCATTAGCTGTAAGCCATAATCATCAAAATTACAAGAAATAAAGGCTTGAAATATTTCACTCTGTGTAATGAATCGATATAATATATGAGTTTCACTTTCTGAAATGAGTGACAAAAAATATTGAACTTTTTCACGATATTCAAATTTTTTGAGCTGCACCTGTAGTTTGTGGTAGTCTACAGGTGCATCGTTCATAGTCTGTGGTAGTCTACAGGTGCAACGTTCATAGTCTGTGGTAGTCTACAGGTGCATCGTTCATAGTCTGTGGTAGTCTACAGGTGCATCATTCATAGTCTGTGGTAGTCTACAGGTGCATCGTTCATAGTCTGTGGTAGTCTACAGGTGCATCGTTTATAATGGTAAAGGGAACAGTGTCAAAAATTATGATAATATATGCCAAACTGAATTGGCATAAAGGACAGTGATGACAAGTTGAAGCTTCCTGACAGGGACAGATGGACACTTCACAGGATAGTTCCTAAACAACTCACAATTACGGCTAAAAAATGATCACATAATTGAATCGACACTTCTGTGACACAAACTATATGTCATGAGCTTCAAAGCTGGTATTTACGGTCGGACTGTCTTTCAAAAAACACTTGTCTCCCTAGTATATACACACTAACGCAGTTTAACTGTTTAATTACTAATCTTAATAGCCAGATGTAGACATTTTGTAAACTTCTCAGTGAATACTGTTGTGCATTTTCACTTTTAGAAATCTAACCTTTCTACACAACGGAATATCAGCATATGATTTTCACATGCTCCATGTTCTCCGTCTTCATACAATGCATTATCCCTCATTGTCATAGTCTTGAATTGAGTTCAGAGTACCACTGTCACAACAAATCATATTTAAAGTCTTAATTGAACATGACTGCCACAATGCGAGTGAAATAACTTGACCTACAGAATAATTGCACATATCTTTCTGTAATTACATGCAAAGGTTAGTGGTTTTGTATGCCATATTCTAGAACATAGTCCCTCTGTGGAATTCAAACCAAAGAAATGCACAAAAACAATTTTCTGTGGTGCAAAGGCAGTCGTAGGCTAAACTAGTGTAACTAATAGAATACAAAACAGTTAAGAAGTGGTAAATAAATTGACAGTTAAACTTTAACTACAAATAAAGCATAAGTGACAACCAAAGCAATCAATTACAAACCATATGCAGCCAAAATATGTAACTATCCATTGCTTCCAAACCTGAGTTATAATAACCATACATATATGCACATAAAAAAGTTTATATGAAAGGTTTATTATCTGATATATTTAATAGATTTGACTTTATCGCTAATCACAAATTTTCACTTGCTATCCTGTCAGGCTTCTTCTGGATCTGATCCAGCATGTTATTTCCCTATGTTACCCAGAACTCCTCTCGCCATCCCTCTTTGCGAGAGCGTTAGGTAAAATAGATCATGTCCACGCCCCCAATCCCCCGCGAAACTACGCTGTTGCATTTTGGACTATTTATCAAATGATTGCATTTTTTTATTTCAGAGTATTGCAGTAAGTTGATTAGTGCGGAACCCCTGACCTGTTGCTTATGAGCTGACACAATTATATGATACTTATAGCTGGTGCTATAGCGAGTTGAAGAGACACTCTCATATTAAATTGCACTGTGCCTGCTGTGGCCAAATCAACATATGACTTCACGTCTTCTACAGAACTTGAGTTTAGCTGCGCTGTGTCACAAATTGCATTTCGTGGCCATGATTTTTATGTAATCATTTAAATCTTGAAGCATAATTTCTAAAATAACATTTATAATAAAAGCATTTGAACCTTTTTTCTGACTGTACCAATGCACCATTGAGGCAAATTATTACGTTAATTGCACTAATATCACAGCACTATCAATTATTACTGGACAAAAAATGCTGTGGTAAATTATTTTAAACATAATTGATTAAATTGTGTCAGGACTCATAATCTAGTCTGTGATAATGGATAGGCAAGTGTGCCTGGGCATTAATTTTCAGGACAAGCTGTAAGCCTTGCAGCCATATACAGGCACATCTCATTGACTGAATGTAAGTAGTAAAAAAATTACTTTACAGCCAAGAAAAGATACAGCCACCAGACTAGAAGCCAACAAATATATACCCCTCAGAACTGGGTATGCCTAATACATGCAGGTACACACAAACATGCACACACGTGCACATACAGTGGGGACGGAAAGTATTCGGGCAGTGACACAATTTTTGTTGTTACGGCTCTGTACTCCAGAACATTGGATTTGAAATGGAACAGTGAATATGAGGTTCAAGTGCAGACATTCAGCTTTCATTTGTGAGATTTTACATCCATATCATGTGAACAGTGTAACAATTGTAGCCATTTTATACACAGACCCCCCATTTAGGGTACAGAAAGGAATTGGGCAAATTAACATTAATTTAAATAAAGTCATCACATTTCATATTTGGTTGTATATCTTTTGCATGCCATGACTTCCTGATGTCTGTGACCTAACAACATCAATAGACTCTTGATATCTTATTTTCTGGTACTCTTAGAAGTGATAATATAACCTCTGGATGGATGACTTTAAAGGTTGTTTCTCCTGACTCATTTTCCTATTGAAAAATAAGTCAGGAGAAACAACTCATGAAGTGATCCATCCATATCTACTGCATATCTGGCAGCAAAGTAATGGTTTGAGGCTCGTTTGATACCTAAGACCCTTGATGACTTACAGACATTTAGCTAACCATGTGATCCATACTGTCCCAGCGTAATTTACAACTTAATTTACAACCCGCCCAATTCCCATAGAGATTAATTCACATGCAGAGAGGTTATAGTATCGCTTGTAAGAGTACCAGAAAATAAGATATCAAGAGTCTTTTGACGTTTTTGGGTCACAGACATCAGAAAGTCATGGCATATAAAATGATAAGCAACCAAATATTTAAGACTTTATTGAATGGGGGGGGGGGGGTGCTGTGTATAAAAATGACAACAATTGCTACACGGTTCACCCGATATGGATGTACAAACCCTCAAATTAAATCTGAAAGTCTGCATTTTAACCTCATAGTCACTGTTCCATTTCTGGAGTACAAAGCCAAAACAACACAAATTGTGTCACGACCCGAATACTTTCCGTCCCCACTGTATAACATAGTAAAGCTCTTAAAACTGAATGAGGCATGCACATTGCAAAAATTTTAGTATAATCATATGCAATGACTCTGATCTTGGCACAGTAGAATTATTGTAAATTTGCCTAAGATTAAATATATGACTTTTTGTTTTTTTATTTAACCAGGCAGGTCAATTGAGAACTCTATTCTCATTTGCGGTTACGGCCTGGGGAATGAAGTTGGTGGAATGCAAGGGATTGGATAGCATATCAGACAAAGGGGGTTATTAGGTAGCCAGATGCAGAGAGATGACCAGGAGAGCGGAGCTAACACCCATACCCTTTCAATGGGATCCGTAATGACCACAGCGAGCCAGGACCTCAGTTTAACATCTCATTCGAAATATAGCGCCTTCTACAGCAGGGATGGGCAACTCTAGGCCTTGTGGGCCGGTGTGTATGCAGGTTTTTGCTGCCACCAGTTAACAATTATTTAATTAGCCCAATCGTTTACATGATCTGATATTTTAATCTACATATCCGCGATATGAACAGCAGCTGATGAATGTTCTTGTGCCGGTATGTGTGTATTGTAGCGTTTTATCATTCTGTAATTTACGAGTGAATCAGTGATTGTGTGTATGACTAATTCGCTGATTGAGCCGTGGTAACTGGTGACAGTAAAAACATGCATAGGCCTGGAGTTGCCCATCCCTGTTCTACAGCATGGTGCCCCATCACCAAAACCTTTTCCAGCAGCAACCTAGAACTAACCATGCTCACACCTGCTTAGCTTCCACAGTCAGTATGTCTATGCATTGTATGCATAACTATGTGAATTAAACGTTGTGCAGTACGTGGACGGCAGAAAATACTGAAATTGCAATTTGGTTAAGGCTGCAACAGATAAAATTAAATGCTGAGTTTCGTCAAACCACAGAACAAGACACAGGTGGAAGACCCTGAAAGCAATATATTTTAGTAGGCCGAGGGCTGCCAACATTAATGTGTTAACTCATGTGATTCATATAAAATTACAATTGTTAAAGATATACGATGGTAGATGGGAAATCGGGTCATAGATAGGATGGTACATGGTGAATCTAGTCATTGACCTGCACTTGGCCGGGGACCGCCACAGCCAAAAAAAAGTGATTAATTGCATTTTAGAAGTTTAATGCCTTTAACAAGTTATTCATTAAAAATGATTCACATGACTTAACGTGCTAAGGTTGATAGCCATAATTGTAAGACAAAACAATAGCAGCGGTTCACACCCAGCAAATTTTAAACACGCTGTCCTTTAGCGCTGTTCAAAGAATACAAAAACAATATTCAGCTAATCATGTATGCGGGGATATGATCAAGTTATTCTTTTCATTATGCATTTAAATGGAATAATTGGAATATGACCATCACCAGAATATTAATTGTTATTCAGAATATGGTGTGCATGTAAAACATGGTCAATCATTTTGGACTGCAATTCATCTGTATGTCACTGAACCGTTGTACAGCACAGGTATCAGAATCCAGTCCGGGAGCACTGCAGCTTCTACCCTGGGGACAGAGCCTTATGGAAATGTAATATACTGCAGTATATTTTAAATATATTGTGAAGATCATTTTGATATATTTACAAGATACTGCAGTACAAGAAGCATTGCTCTTACCACTAAGCCATAACGGCTACCCAGTGGTGACCCAGTGATTGATCACAACACAAAATGTTCAATGTTTAAAACACAACAGTGATTTTTCATAAATTTATGAATTCAAAATACACATTATGCTCTATAGTGCCACTATTTGATTCAATGTGGCCAATACTTTACAGTTTGGCTCTTGATGTGAGTGCTAGTATAGCGACCAAATTTCCTCAATATGCTTCAAATAATTTTGAGTTATTAGCATTTTTGTGGTAAACCATGCCCACATTAATTTTTATTGGTTACTGCGGCCATGTTCTTTGAAATATCCAATTTTTTTATCGTAACTTTTAAGAGGACCTTTATCTGAACAAATTGGTTGATAGATCAAACACTCTAGGGGGAAATGTTTTTTAAAGGTTTTTCAATAAATAAAAAATGGCTAAAAATACAAAATGGTGGACCTTATGACTCTTAAGCACTTGATTTGTCCATGGGGGGACACATCTTCTGATGTAGAATGTAAGTCTCTATCTGCAAAGGGTAAAAAGTTATGATTGTTTGAATATTGGAAATTCAGATTACAGTTACAAATTACAGACCACCCTGAGGAGTCAATACCCACAGAAACTGCGCTACGCCAGTGTTGTGAGAGTGATGTGTACTTAACTCGACAGTTGAGCACCTAAGCTCAGTGGACACTTTGTGCATAGCTTTCGCAAACTGTTGGTGAATAGTTCACCAGAGGTCGCTGATGCAGGTTGAGACATAGATGCCCCGCTGACTGATATCACTCCATGAGTGAAGCTACAGCCAGTACTGCAGGGTTACTGGCCACTGACAAGGAACAGATTTGATACCAGATTGTGAGGCCCATCCATGATAACAGTGCCTAACAGGGTGAGCCACCCAGCAACCTCTGCAATAGAAATATTTGATGAATAAATTTTTTTATGAGCCACTTACATTTCAAGTGTAATACAATTAATTCACTTGCATATGGGCTGCTACTCACATCTCCTATTTACTGCTGCAGGTGGTCAATATGGTTTCACTGTTCATGCACTGACATGGAATGCATTGACCATTATTGATGGAATACACAAATTTTTACGCAGTATTTTATGACAATTTATTTCCCTGGCAACAAATACAAATTACTGTAGCACTAAAAGGCCTCTACTCTCGATAAATAAGCAAAACAACAAAGAAGCAATGACAGGTACAGGGAAATTGAGGCGTAAATTAGTCTTTGGAAAAATATGGCAGAAAGGTATTTCCTATTTTCTCTGACAGAAGGTGTCATCTCTGCATAATGTAAGATAAGACAAATATCAGAAGTGCACAACCTTCATAATTATCTCAGAGAAATGTACATATCAGGCTGGGATAAAATCAAATAAAAGCAACACTTAATTCTGTGCGCCAGAATGTGCCATAAAGCCTTTAAACCTTTATGTAAACACTGATATTTTCAGTTTAATGAGGTGACAAAATTGTAGTAATAAATGGTCCACACAAACAGTGACAAATCAAGCAGTAATTTTTGTAAATGGTTTATTTTAATATGATTTTGTAGATCTGCTAATATCAGTGCTAGTTTTCACGAAAGTGATCTACATGATACAAAACAATCTCTATAAATAATTCTGATAATTAATCTTGTGATTGTTTTGGGCCAATTTAATTTAATTATGCAGCCTATGTAACAATGCTTACATCTAGTCAATCCTACATACCTATGCCTCTGAGACTGGCCTTGCATGGCTTGTGTACTGACACAATTGTGTAGCCAAATTAATACCTTATGTATGTATTTGTTTTTTATTTGTTGAGATCTTTCACCTTTATAAAAAGTTAGTCATTTTAAGACACACCATTTTACTTAATTTTTTTTTGGTATATTGTTTTCATGTTAAATTAGTGGAGAGGTGAGGTCTGGCATTTTTAATGCTGCGACCATATATACCACTTAGATCTATACTGTGACAGATGGAAGAGTCTTGTTATTTTATGACAGTAACACTGTAGAGCACTGCAAGGAAAGTCATTTTAAACATCAGAGTTCCTGTTATGAACATCATACTTGTGATATTAGTTTAAATTAATACATGAGTAAGAATATCGATATGCTCTTTTTTGTCTTCCACAACAAAACTGTTCCTTGATCCTCATTCAGTATTCAGTATAAATTCTGTAGACAAATCAACTTCTTGGCAATCAAGTATTGGCATTTAAATACATATCAATATTTTATCAAAAGTGTATCATTTTATAGTATTTTTGAACATATTTACTGTACACTGGGTGCGGATCCTTTTGTACTAAAGATTTCATCTGAACAAAAATGTTCACCCATGTTGTGACACCTTAGACCATAACCTGTTCTCAAGCACCAGCTTTGTGAACACAAGCCCAAAAATTAAATGGTTACTGTTCTTGAACCCCATTGAATACAGGCATAATCCTGGTCTCTTCTGTAAGGTAACACTTAGGAGTTTGTTTTGCAAGAGTCAGAATGACTCTAGGAAGTATTACTGAAACAAAGTAACAGAAGCTCAAACACAGTGGAAGTTTTTGTATGTATCTTTACCGTGATTTGTATCATCGTGGGATTAGCCAACATGCGGTGTGTGCTTTGAAGAACATAAGCGGACGCACACCCGCGGTCATTGTTTTTATCAAGCCTGTGTAGGGAAAAAAAAAGGCGAATTGCACACCCCCCCCCCCCCCTGTGAGCAAGATTATTGCACCCCCCCCCCAACAATTAAAATCGAGGTCCGCGAAAATCAGAGCTCAAATATGGTTATATTTATTCTTAAAGGGACATACCTCCCTTTGATAACCATACGCTAATTTGGCCATCCAAATTTACTTGTAGACCCCTGCCTTAGTAGCATAACCTGTTCTCAAGCACCAGCTTTGTAACACAAGCCCAAAAATAAAATATTACCATAAATCTTGAACTTCATTGAATAATCAGGCAAATCACCAATATTCTGTAATGGGTAACACTTTACTCTAAAGTATTACTGAAATAGATAATCTGAATGACGTTCTTGGATAGACTATTTTGGCTCATATTTTCACGTTTACGCAACAGCTCAAAACAGACACATTGTAATAATATAAAGCCTTTGTTAAACAAACATTAAAAGAATCTGGTAGCAGTGAGCAAATACAGTAAAATAATGTCTGAATATCAACAGGGAGGGGAGGCTACGGGGGCTAACTATGGAGGGGACAGTGTGTGTGTGTGTGTGTGTGTGTGTGTATAACGCATCTGCGTAATCAGTCTCAAAAAATATAAATATTCAACAAAGGGATAAGAACATGTGTTTGGAACTTCATTTGTATAGTGTAGGCCTATACACGCACAGTGGTTGAAATTGATATAAAGTTGTATGCAATGAATGCAAATAAACTAAGCCACTTCTGGCCCGAATATGGGCCGGTGCTAGTTGAGGGGTTAAAACTTACCAAAACATTATCTCATGCAGTGACAATAGATAGAAGACATTAATTTCTGTTCTCACACCAGCAAACATTACATTAAATTTGCATCGTCTCTATCTCAATGAAAAATGTTTCTACTAAATTTCTACTTAGCTATACATTTGTCTTGTTACATTGTGCTAATCAATACTTATTCTTAGAAAAGGCCATACATGTGTTTATATGTGAGCGTTAATCAGTTCACTAGTTATTATTTATCTTAGGTTTCAGAATCTCACTGAAAATGATTAACCTTACAATTCAGGTATTTTTTTAAGTGGCTTAATGTGTACATCAATGTGAGACATTTTGTTGTCCTCAATTGTGAGACCTGCGCTGGCTGATTAATTATTTCATATTTATATTGGAATGTGCATACAATCAATTTCTATCTTAATCTTCAATCTTGGCCCAATGACCCAAAAATGTATGTGCAGTACTTTAAATTTCATATTTCATGTTTTTAATATCATGACTGATCTGTCACAACGAGAACATCATTTTTTTACTACTAATTGTGATTCAATTGTTTTTCATGATTTAGCATATTGCACAAAACAATATGTGTCATGGATCTTACCTTTCTTCCCTTATCTCCGCGTCGCTTTATTCGTTTTTATCGTTTACCGGTAATCTATCGGATTTTCCTGTGTTCCGTCACGGGTTTTGCTTTCGCCTCATCATTAGTGAGTTCACCTGGCATATATTTCCGCTCACTATTTATACCCCGCTTCCGGCCTCTCTCGTTGCTTCCATGTTATTCCACTTAACATTCGAGCCGGTAAAAAGGTATAGGAAATTAGTTAGAAAGCTAGTTTAAAAAGAAAGGGTTTAGAAAGTAGGGTTTTTAGAAAGAAAGAAAGTTTCTTTTAGCTCTCATTTCAGAGCAGAGGCTTTCTCGTTTCTTTCGTTTTATACTCTGACTTACGAGTGCTCTTACCCAAGAAAAGTTTGGGTCTTGAGTTCTGTTTCCTTTCGTTTCACTTCAATAACGGGAGTAAGATAAGCGTGTCTGCTTATTTCCTTTGTTTTACCGTTTCTACCTACGAGCGCTCTAACTGCTCTGACTCCAGTTAAAGGGGTCTTATAGTTTTTATTTTCTTTGTTCGTTCGCTCCACAAACGGAGTTAGATAAGCGGGTCCGCTTATTTCCTTTGTTTTTCCACGAGCGCTCTAACGACTCTGGTCCCAGTTAAAGGGATAGTACAGTTTTTATTTTTCTTTGTTCGCTCGCTCCACTAACAGGAGTTAGATAAGCGTATAGCTTATTTCTTTATTTTATGCTCGGAGATCGAGTTCCTCGTTCTTTTCTCGAGGTTATTTGTGTTCTGTTATTTTCCTCTATTTCTCTACGGCTTATTGTCCGTCTCAGTGTGTTCTTTCGAACATTTTTCAGATTGCACAGCTATCGCATCTGGACTTCCAATATTTCCTCCGTGTCTCTGACACAGAGATCCCTTACAATATGGAAATTTAAGGGAAAATACACTTGTAATTTTGAGGTGATCAATGGACAGAAATATAAGCTAATACTCTCACCAACTTTCATCCCAACCTGAATGCATTAAATATCAATTCAACATCTTAGTGAGGCATGTCTCTTAAAGATTAATGTATCAATAAATAATACAGGCTTTAATGAATAATGTCCTCATAATTTGTATCATGTCACCTTGTAAAAGTTAATACCAAAGTTGTGTTAATTAAAAGGTTATCAATCTGCCGCCATAGTTATGGGAATGTGGTTGAAATGTCGGATATGAACACATATGTAACACTGGTAGGTGTAGAATATTGAAATCGCAGCAATATTGAGGGACAGAAATCCATTATGAGAATCATAATCTGATTGAGATCTGAATGATTCAAGAATTTATTTTTACACTCCACATACTATTCCTCTGATTGACAGATACATCATGTGTGCATTGGTGATGAAAAGCTCAACACAATTGTGGAATGTTGGATTTAAATGTAAAAATATATCCATATTACTTATGTACTTATATTCTTATATTTGGATTAAACTGCTCAGCATGCAGTTTGACTCTGAATGAGCTTTATTTTCAATCACATAAGGCAAACTCTATAGCTTTAAGTTCTTTAGTGTGGGTCTCTCAAGGGAGCAGAAGAATGATGATACTTCTCAATACCGTTTAATAATGCCGTTAAAAATAAAATAAGAATGAAAAAAAATATGAATTTCATGCTACCATAAATGTATCACTGTAAACATCTTTACGGCACCATCTACAAACATTACATGAGCAAGCACCTCAGTCCCATAGGACTAACACAGGAAGCTATCCTACTCTAGGATAGTGCTGCATAATCCTGTCTCTTATTGACTACTGTATTCATTTTTAGATAATGTGTTGTACTCTAAAGATGTTTATGTTGATGATAAAGTTTTTTTACTGACAGAAAGTTACATTGTACGGATGCCTGGCATCGAACCACACTGAAGCCAGTTGCTTCACTGTAAGCACAGTAGTTTCCATTGATTTTATTTTCTCCCACTGGCCACAGTATTGAAAGAAAGTAGTCCATGCACAACATGAATGTCAGCAGCAAGGTACACTTCCTGCTTACATATTACAACCCCAGCATTTATGTATAAATGTATATCTGTACTTTTTTGTATAGTAAAAACATAGCTCATTACTATATTTTCCGAAACTGCAATTACCCATTTAATTTGTTTTTGAAGCATGATGGTACGATGGAGAAAGAGAGCCATTGTATTCCTAATCATTTATGCCTTCTTCTCTGATGGATCTTTGTAGCAACAGAATGCGTTTGAAACTGAGAGGACAACTGCAACAATATAGTGTCTCCAATTCTCTTGGATTTCACAGTATATTGTGTGCAAATACATTTGTGATGATAGCAGGACCAGAAACACTTTTGGGATTTGGTGGGCCATGCTCAGAATCAGATGTATACAGCAAGTAGAATACCAATCCCTTTCCTGCTAATACCTGCCATGTAACTGCAACCATACAGGTCATTTGTTTCTCTTTACTACTATTATACTATTATTAAAAAACGGATCTAAGTATCCATTACATAAACAGACAATGGGAATGGTTCAAGAAGAACACTGATACTTTAATACTCTTTCTGGAAAATAAATATAGCACATTGTAATATTGGGATAGACCAGTTTATTATGACTTAAACATTCAAAATAACAGGGAAGAATTTCTATCAAGAAAATAACCTCACCAATTTTTTGTTTCATAATGCATGGGTCTGCTGGGTGGCTCACCCTGTTAAGGTGAGGTCACTCTGTTCTAGTGCATGGATGAGCCCCAGGGTCTGGTTTTCAATGCATATTGTGCCAGTACTGAATGTAGCTGGCAGCCGCACAGGGCGACACACAATATTATTGTAAGCATCACCCCGGAAAAGAAGGGTTACAGTCAGAAGGGATTACAAAATCTCATCGTTCACTAGCGACCTCGGCAAGTTGGCTCTAGCAGTTGAGCTACATATGTTGTGTCTTTCTCTGACTCATGTTTGTGTGAGCCAAACTTGTAGACTATGGTGTGATAATAAACAGCGGATGACATCACACTCTTTTCGAGGACATTGACATATTAATTTTCTTACAGATCTATTCTATTTTAAATGTAAAGTTAAATATCATTATAAGTAATATAAGAACTATTTTTAAGCTGACTAAGTTTATTGGCAAATTATTTTTGGCCAATAAAATGCAAAATCATTTTTTTTTTTGTCTAATGCAAAATAAATAAATTAAACATATATAAAGGCCACTGAATTAACAAATGTAAATGAACAATGAGCTTTTAATTGTAGCTATGCTCATTTAGCTCAATTGAAAAGGTAGAACTTCCTGCAGTTTTAAATTCAAATTGCACATTTTTTTAGCCCGATTTGGCACGATTTGAGATCGAGTCTGCGATAGCCCAGTGCAGTCCAGGGTAGTCGGGCTGTATAGTCAGAGCTGTAATTGTTATGTGTGTGGGAGTGAAAGACTGAAATCTCTCATACGATCCCAGTCGGCAACGCCACAATTTTATCAAACATGTTTGATTTTATCTGGGCTAGTCTTGGCATAATCCTGTAGTTTGTGCTTGTCAAAAACTCAAATCTCAATGGGAATTTTTAATAGCCAATGAAAATTGAACGCGTGACAGAGAAAGGAAGAGGGGGGAAAATATGGAAGTAAACACAAGATCCAACGTGCGCGATGGCTGAGCCGAATAAACGTGTTTTCTGGAGTACTAAAAAATGAGGAGAGACTTGTGGATTTGTGGCAGACACATGAGTGTCTGTACAATGTCAACTCTGCAAGTTACCACAACAAAACTGACAAAGTTGCAAGTTGCTGTATGGGCTCCATGTTTGTTTTGGTTTCAAAATATCGGGGAGAAAATACATTCTTGTGAGTGCAGGTGTGCCATAAAAAAAATGACGTTCTCGCGAGAGAACTGCGTCCATCTATTCTCCATATTTCGATTTGTGCTCCTCAAAGACAGCCGTCGTTATGCGTGTGCGACAGAAGAGACTGAAAATCTGCATGCGTGTGCTGCTCATTCTTTTCATTGTCGCTTACGATTGGAAAGATTGTGTAATGTGTCCTCAGCTTTAACAATATCCTTTTTCAACACTCATTCATTTATATTTCTACTCTATTGTTGATGTATTCTAGGCCACCACAGTTATAATCAAAGCACATAAATCAAGGTATTGTAAAAAAATGTATTTAATACCGGGAAGTTCTCATGTTTCACAAAATTGTCGTCAGATAATTGGGTTTGCAGACCTATGTTCATAACTATATTATGTTATATAAACTAAACAACCCTTTGCTTAAAAAATTAATCTGACCTAAAATATATAAAATAAATAAAAAAGTAAATACAATAAAAAGAACAATACATGCACCTTTTTCTTATGTATTATAAAATACAATTTTATCAGAATTTACTGAAATATACAATTCTATTTACAATTGACATAATTTGTGCTCAAAGCAGAATTGATCATTTATGGGATGCATTGAATCACTTTGTTTCATTTAATTTCATCATTACAGCTAGTTTCATGGCCTTGTGTGAAACTGGCTAGTTTCATGGCCATTTGTACTTTTGGCGACCTCACAGTTGATATCATGTTCTCTACTTGATTTCATAACTGAGTAACAAACCTTTGTAATAAACTCTTTAAACTCTATTACATGCAGTAAAGATTCAAGATATTGCCAGGTATTTTTTATTATTGAAAATATTTCTCCCCTTATAGACATGATCTGACAGAAAATCTTTGAAGGGCAGCACCAAGCTAACTGCCCAGAGATTTCAACTGTCTGTTCTTGCTTGAGGAAACGCTGAGCACTGGCTTCCTATTAGGCAAAACACATGGAGCTCTGAATCCCCTTCTTGCTCATCTTGGGCCTGGCGCGAGGCTGTCAAGCTCTCTGCGTCCCAGTCTGTCAAACAGGGCCTGTTATTCAGCGCCCTTCTTCTGGGACAAGAAGAAACACACGCACACAAACTCTTTTTTTTTGTCAGTACTTTACAGAAATTCACTATCTTGTCAGCATTCTTGAGAAAACCGACAAGCGCATTTTATGTGCTAATCAAGATCAAATATAATATCCAAACAGACACTAATTTGCTGAGCTTTGCCTTATCAGAACATTGCTGACATAAACTTCCCTCTTTATGGATTCCTACTGTCAATTTGTGTGATTGGTTGAAATGTAACAATCATTAGCTAGAGCATAATAACTTTCCATAAGCTCATATCACTGACAGCTGTCCAATCAGGATCTGAAATGGCTCCTTTGAGATTCAAAATGCCAGCTTGCAAATTATTCTGCAGGTGCCTTAACAGCTGCACTTTAAAAGCCAACACAAGTGGAATGCAAAGAAGTGGCAACTGACATTTTCTACATTTGTAGCTGTAGATTTACAGTACAACTGGCCTCTCAAAAACTGGTCGGAATAAAGACTCAAAGACTATCCTAAAATACAACCGTCAAAATGGAAATTATTACATGTAAATGACCATTCGAATAAATGTAATAGCATGTTAAATTGAAAGCTTATGTTTTAATCAATAAGCCATTTCTGTCAGCTGAGAAGTCAGTACAGAAATGAATGACAAAGAAATACTGATGAACTTCTGCAATTACCAAATTTAAAAATCTATTTTATTTAAAAATCTATACATTCTAAATAGCAAACACTATATTTAATTACAAAGTTATAACATGGATCTCTAAGGATGAAAACACAATGTCAGAACTTGTATGATCAATGTGGCTCTGTCTGTCACTTTCACTGTCACTGAGAAAACCCACTTTTATCCAGTGCATAGCAAAAGCATAATTTACTGTTATCATACATGCAGACACACTGTAATCCATGTTTTCTAATTGATCTTCTTTTAATTAAGGTCTCCTGGAATTTTTTAAATATTAAATAAATTGTGAAATGTCATTTTTCTGTTCAGAAAAGAACAAATCTATAAATTTATTACAATTAATATTTGTTTTGTTACTTTTTGGCAAGCAAACTACCTTTAAAAGACTTGAATGATTTGAACAGACACTCATTAATATATTTCTGATTAAAACTAAACCTGGTAAACTAACAAAACTAAACTAAAATTAAACAGGTTGTGGGGACTTTATAATCTTTGAAGCACCCCCACTGTATATCCTTTCATACATGCAGTGTTCCCAAATAAAGTAAAATGTATTTAATTTGTGTTAAATCACAGCTTCATTACCTCCTCATTACATTGCAAACAGACTTGTCAAAGCTACAAGCTCATTGAGACCGGCTCACTGCCACCCACTATACTTCTTAATTATTTCTGCACCGAGAGATTCAATGAAACAGATGATAAATAACAATAAAAACATGTAAATGTAAAGATTACAGAAGACAAATGGTTGTCTCTCTCTTTCTCCCAGACACACGCGTATGCACACACACATACACGCACACACCACTGTTTCTTCTAAATAATATTCCCCAACTCACTAATCTCCCAACAGGATTTTTTCATACTGTGTTTCTGTTGTGAAGAAAAAAAGTGTTTTACGTGCCTACACTTGTTGACTTTTTAGAGTTGAAGCCATAATTGCTTTTCTGCCCCTTGTGGAAAAAAGCAGTGAGCTATATCCAACGTGGAAATTACTTTATATCTGCAACAACAACAAACTCTTGTATCTAGGGCATTTGTGTGAGCTTTCAAGATATAAATGTCAACGAATCATTAATGCACAAAATATATTTTGTCATTACCATCACAATTGTTTAATTATTATTATTAATAATAATAACAACAATAATTATAATAATACATTTAAAATAGCTTGATCAAAAACCTCCTCAAATAACAACTCAATGTGACCAAAAATGTAGGTGTTACTTACAGCTAAATATACATTTTATTATATAAGCTACGTCACAGATACAAACCCTTAACAAAATGAAGTAAAGTCAAATTACATCCATTTTAATTTGACTAAATGACTTGAATGGCTACCATCATTACTTTGGCCTTATGTTTTAAACAGGCTGTGATTTTGTAGCCAGGCTACATCGTTTTATAAGTGAATATCCAATGGAATAAGCCATAAGAACATACTAATGTTCTAATAATGTTATTAGAACATATTTTTCTCTGTCGGCTTTGTAAGATGCAGAATAATAATAAATCGCCTGTAGTTCACTGCCAAACAAACAACCCAAAAAGCTACCCTTTTTGTATTCTCAAAAATAATAATAATAATAAAACATTTACAAGTTAATATCCTGTAGAATGGTATGTGCCTATGTGTCAATTACAGCGAAGCTATTTAAGAACACAAAGGCCGAACTGCAAGTTCAAAGCAAGTTAGGGATACTTTTTGTCATGTTATAAAAAACACACGGCACCAGTGAGGTGAGGGAACATTGAACCTCCCTGCATTTAGATGACACAGAAGGCAGTTAGAAAATTGCATTTCCAGTTTACCAGGGCTTTAAATTATCAAGGGAGTTTTTTGGAAACTGTATGTGTCTGTATTTGAGGTTGTCTATTTGTGACAGTGGAATTTCATGGACAGATATCAAATACTTTATTTTTTTGCTTGGTATCCATTGATGAAAATTGGACCTAGCCACGTGGACCTGATTGTTGAGGTGCTAGCATCAGATATGTTGTTGTCTGAATGGCAACAACAACCTGCCAAGCCATCAGGCTGAGGGTGTAGGGATTGTCTGTGGGTGGCAAAGCCTGAACACACAGTTTGTGAAAGGTGAAGAAATGAACCCCCCCCCCCCCCCCCCAAACAATTAACCTAGTTGTAATAGCAAGATAAACAATAAGCTCAACAAGAATCCTTGCCATACCATCCTTAAGCCACAAGAGGAGCATACAGGAAAGAGAAATGGAATGGAAGAGAGAGCATGAACCATAACCTCTATGAAATTTACAATGCAATGGTAGTATGTTCATGAATATTACATACCTAGCAACATCATGAGGTACACGTTACACAAAGGATCTTTATTACTACACTCCTAGATTTAACTTCCAGAATGAATTTCAAGATTTAACCCCACATTGAAGAGATCAATTGAGCATTTTTATGCAAATGACCCAAGATTATTGAGAGCTGTACTCATGTAGAATAAGACCTTGCGTGCAATGCCTTTAAATTATTTTTTGAATGGAATTTTTAGGCAACACTGATCACATGATACATCATTTCTAAACATAGTAATTCTACATAGGATAATTTAATTTAGGAGAATTATAGCATATTCATCTATGAAAATTTTGAAGTGAGCAACCTCTCACCAACTGTCTTACATCTTGTGCAACATTATGTACAAGAAGGATGTGCAATAAAATTTACCTGGAAGCACTGGCCAAAGCAATTCAGATAACTTTGACATGCTAGCAATGCAATTCTAGCACAACACTACTCCTCCGCATCCTTTTGTGCATAACTTTACACAATCTGACTAATCATGGTATTAATCCCCTTTTAAAAAGCCTTCTCCTTCTGCTAAATAAGGAACTTTGCTAATTTCTCTTCCAGATGCCAGCATAATTGCATTTAGAATTAATGGTATGCTTTTGCGGCCAGCTCCACATTGAGACACGGGTAACATTCCTCTCCCTGCTGGGCTAAGAGCCATGCAATGTAGTCTGAAGTACAAGACCCCATGGCTGTGCTTGGTGCTATTTGGGGGGAAAAAGTGGCACAATACATATGCATAAATACTTATTTTTTTCCCAAAGGCAGACATATCTTGCCATTAGTTGTCCTTCTCGTCTGCGCAGCACAGTATTGACTTTTTGAGTAATATCACGCAGCCCCAACATGATTTATGATGATGTACACTATCGATCACTTAAGGAGTTATTTAGGTATTCAGTATAAAAGTAATGTTCTCATTATCTTGATGGTGTAAGGCGCCAGGCCAGGGGGAAGTCACAGTACACTTTGCAGGGCTTTAATTAGCACATCTGAATTTTATTCCTCTCCCTCCCTCTCTCCCTCTTGTTTTTATTTCATTGCGGTTGTTGTTTCTCCTCTGCGCTCCCAGTCCCGTCCCTCTGTGGGCACAATTTGTTACAGCCCACAGGTGGGTGCCGCGATCCCACCGCCTCATCAGCCAAGAGGATGCTGAGGATGAGGACAGAGATTAACCACTCTCCTCTCAGCCCGGTCTCTCACTCGCCTACGGGTCAGCAGTACTCCCATGTCATGAATCATTTTGCCCTCCACCTAGCCCATGGGATCACAATAATCCAATACCTCCTCTGTTTGGGTAGCCCAGCCAAGGCAGGCAACCCCCACAACTGGGATTTAGTCTGGTTGGCCAGCCAGAGGCAAAACAAAAAAAATGTGTCAAGCAATTTTGGGTGCTCTTGGCAATTCTGCTAATATTGGCAACATGCGGTAAAAAATGCAGACTTGGTAATGTGGAGCTGGTAAATTCACAATGCAGCAAAAACACCAAATGAACATGTTTCAAGTGAACATTAAGGGCGGTTATTGGTTGTCCAGCTCGGAGACTCAGGTTCAAAAGGTGGCAAAACTGTCATAATTCCTAAAATAGTTTTGACTCAAGTTAGGTGTACACTACTTTTGAGGGAAGAGGTTAATAACATGGTGAGAAAAGATAACTAGCTGCTTGTTGTGCATTATGGATGAGCTTTATCCTACTTGCAGAAGCTTCTCCCTTTTACGACATATGTTAGGGCAAATCACGGAAGGGTCTTATCAGAAGGGAGCATGTTTAGCTTTGGAAGGACATGGGGGAATTTTTAAGACAGTGTGTCTACATTTTTCTCAGCCCCTGTTATGAACCAAGATGCATTTACTCACCTGCAGCTAAACGAAAAGCTTACCCCGAGCCACACTTTTCTATTGACAGTATACATTAGGCCACATTCTTACTAAGGGAAAAAAACTTTTAAAAGTTGTTAATGTTTTATTCCATAATTCACAAGCAAAAGCACTGCAGAGTGACTTTGTGGGAAACCCAGGCTGGACATGATGGAACCATTCTCATTAGCGTAGACTCTCAGGGGTACCATCCTTGGAAATAATCAGCTCAATCAATAAACAAAGCCAAAGTTTTGAAATATTTATATGGATGTAGCTCCATCTCTGCAGACCGCCTGAGTACTATTCCTCCACCTTAAAAGTAATTCAGATAGCCGTTTATTAATGGCGGTACACCTCGGGATCAATGGGGTGCCACTCAATAGCTGAGTGCTGAGTGTTACAAGATCCCATTAATTCTTTGTCAATAAGCTGGATGGAACCAGAGCAGGAACTCCTCTAAAGTGAGGGCTTAGTCTGTCAATCTCCTCAAGATCCACCTTCAACGTGTTCAGTTAGCTATTTGAATAACCAAATTTTTTTTGTGACAGTTATTTTATTGTTTATCATTATGCCAGTTATTTTAAGTTTAATACAACCCATACTATATATATATATATATTGTGTTGAGACAAGAATATGAAACCTTATTAATACACAGGATAAAAAACAGGGGCTTTTGCAGTACTTCTGATTTTGTTATCTCCTTGAGAATTCCAAAAAGGGCCAGTGCCAGGACATGAAACTGCAAAACCTGCCTTTGAACTCCAACAGAAAGCTTGTTAGCTCACTTTCTCCTCCTGTCGAGCATGTTATGGCCGATTACAAGCTCAGTGGTATAACTAGAAGGCCATCTAATTATAAGACAGTGCCTATTTGTACTCTATAGTTTAATAGCTGGAATCCACCAAAGAGAACATCTGGTTGGTACAGAAATGGTCCCGTTTTTACCCTAAAGTACTATATATAACTATAATTCTTGCTCATTACGTATTGTTTCACATTTTTTCACATTTGATAATATTGTGTATTCACTTGCCAGTCCAAGATACAGCTTGAGGCATTTATAAACATGTGTGATCCTCGAAGCAGTACAAAGAAGAGGATATAATGGACCACTGTCAGCTGATTTTCTGACTTCAAACAGCCAAATAAACTGCATTCCTTTTAAAATAAAATAATTAGCAACAGCCAGTATGTATATTTTATATTAGATATAATACCTCATCCTGTGCTCTCTATCATTACTGTTTCTTTTGGAAATTATTTATTATTATATGCTCAATACACATGCTGATATTCTGTATTATATTCCATTTAATATTAAATTCCTGCTGCAAAAACGTTGGAACTGTGCTTCACAGGAGGAGCTGTAAGATATTATATGACTAAGATTAATCTTTTATAGGAGTGTGAATTGTAGATATTTTTGTTTCTGCTCCATACCTTTTTGTTTCTTAATTAATTTACAGCAACTTAACTGCTACAGTTTATCCTAGGAGATGAATAGTTGATACATGGCCTAACAGTAAGTTGGTAAAGCACAATGTGTATGACAACATCAACATTTACATCAACTTACATATTTAATGTACATCTTACAAACATATCTAAATAAAAATGCTATACATACAGTAGCCAGTACCCTTTAAGAGATTAGACCATAGTTCTGGTATTAAGTCTGGACCTCCCATGCTGCTGCATGTGGCTTTGAATGACACCTCATATCCACATATCGTGTCAACTCAGCTATGAACATTCATCTCTGCTTCAGTATGATGCATGTTTTGTTTTGCTTAAGCTGACTGATTTAACTTCCTTTTTTCTGATCTTGGAAATCCAGTACACTTGTAAATACGCTATGGTCTCAATTGGATACAGATGAATGTAATTCATCCTTCAGCATTTAAAGATAAGAAAAAAAAAAATTGTTTACCAGCTAAAGCAGAAGCCACAAATGGCATACGCTGCAATAAATCTCTATCCTGCCAATGTCCCCAGTTGCTGTTTACAGGGACCACAGGGGAATCATACAGTTGATGACAACATACAGTTTGTAGAAATATTTCAGCCCAAGATAAGCACATTGACTCAAGTCCCTGTTCTGTAATCATTTTTTACTTCATTACCTCATTAACTGAAAGGTCGCCATTAAGCGGCCTCTGTTCCAGTCCTGGCTGCAATGTTTAATTACCATTATCAGCATTGTAATTACTAGATCCTAATTTGTTTCCATGTCCTTTTCTATTGTTCCGGTCAGATGATACTTTTCTACCGTGTCTCCGGTGATGGTGTGGGGGACGGTGAGTGATGAACTTACCAGAGGTTTATCCACATGCTCTCCGTGACCCCAGGATGAGACGTGCATGTGGAAAAGATTGCAGAGTGCGTCACACCTCTCTCCGGCTGCGTCTCCTGAAAGAAGGCCTTTTAAGAAGCGGGTAAAGCAGGCTGCGCGGGACAGGAGGAATGCACTGCGTGGCATTCAATCAAAAGAGAGACCCCATCTGCACAGACTTCAGCTCTGCCAACTCTGGATTTTCACAATGCCCGTCTGCAGAGAGGAGTCGGAGGGGGGATCACAATTACATGCTTCAGTGTGTTCTTGTGGAAGGATCCCAACATCCAGGTGCTTTAGATCAACACTGAACCACGGTTCACTTCATTACAGTTAAGTATTATCAGATGCAAGTGTGATTGCTGTGACCACCTCGAAATTATCCCGCGTAAGGCAGCTCACTGCCTGCGTGTGGCGTGTGATTGGTTCCACTGCCCTTCCCCCCCATTCACTTGAGTGCTGAGGAATGTAACTGCTGTGAAGGGAAGCTTGTAGCTCATGCTTAATTAGATATAAAACTCATATGATATAATATTCCTCTCACTAATATACAGACTAGTTGTAACATATTTCAAAATTTCCATTTTTCAACACTTTGAAATGCACCTACGAATTTTTCTTTTCATTTTAATTGCCATATCACACATCATATGTCATTTCAGTATTCAGACATGCCACTCAATACATAGCATTACAAATCTTGTCTGTAAAAGTCAATTGCATTAATATGGGCACATTTGCATGCAAGTTTAAGATGACTATGGTCAGCCACAGTGACAATTTATTTTACTATTAAAATTACTTTAAGTCATTTATTGGATTAAGATTATTTTCTTTAAATTAAAGATATAACTAACTAGCAAAATCAAAACCTTTATAAAATGATAATTGGCTGAACCACAAACAGGTGGTTCAGCCAATTATCATTTTATAAAGGTTTTGATTTTGCTCTTTGCAAATTAGAACAGACAGAAAGTGAATGCAAAGTCAATAAACTGACTAATACAATATTTACAATTATTTAAAATGACTATTGTGATATTAAGCAAAATTATTTTATTATTTTGCAATTAGCATAAATCCACGCCCATGAATTTCATATATGGAAGTTGAAAATTACATTTACAGGTGCATACAAATTCAAAATGGCCCAAGCTAAATACAAATAATTATTCTGATCAAAGTTTTATTAGCAGATGTTCAGTCAAAGAAAAATGATTATTTAGTATTGTCAGTACCGGTGTCAAGAATTGGTAAAGTTAAAGGCCCGGCAGGTGATAACGTGCCATCAATGCAGGATCACAAAATGTTACTAAAAATAAAATTGATCAACATTAAACTGGAGGTGAAAAATAACTGCGCACAAAACCACCACAGCTACAAGAGGTGGCCAAAACCTGATGAATGCCAATGCTGCTGTATACAATCGGTAATATTTTTCTTGGATTGGTTTTACAGTGTACCGTGATGTCTGGGATTCAATCATATTGTTCGATCTAGCTATCTAGTTATCGATGGCTTAACATACATATTGTGACAGATAGTCGGCAACGTAATTGTCATGGTTCCTGTTTTTTGGTTTTCTTGTCTGCTGCGATTCTCGTCCTGTTTCCCGATCAGATTTTTTCAATATTCCGGTCCGGGGTTTTGCTTTCCCATGCTCTTTATTCATTTCACCTGTGCTTTTAGCTGCGGGTATTTAAATGCTTGATTAGTCAAAATGTTTGAGTATAATATCAATGCCTAATGTTGCAAGGTGAAATAATTTGTTACCTGTTGTTTTGTTGGTCAAAATAACAAAATTCAGTAGCTACACCCAGTGCCGTACCATTGACTGCGCCTATGCGCCGTTTGCCGCAAAATAGAGCCCAGTGTGTCTTTAAATCTTTTTTATCACATTTTGCTTTGCCACAGCCACTGTTTATGGCGCCATTACACACTTTTTAAAATACAGAAGAACCATGGAATTTGGACTCCTTCATCTGACTTGCTAAATGTGTTGGACAAAACATACTCTATTCACTGTAGTGCTCCAGTAAAAATAAAAGCTTTCATTATAATAAAACAATCTCATTTCTTTTTTTGCAAAGATGAAAACAAAAGCAAAACAAACTCAAATAAAATCACTTCTTTCCATAGAATTTCTCACTGCATTTGGGATTTACTGTAGCAATATGAGGGAACATGCAAAGTTTACTCTTCCTTTAATAAGCAACAAGCACATTTGAAAGTATTTGGGTGTCTAGTATTATTTCTCAACATCAGGCATATAAATCCCCCTGTGTGTGTATCTGCGAAAAAGAAACATAGAAGATTTATTCACTGCTGAGTCTATGCTCTGCTTATATTTGATCAAGAAAGATCTGTGTGTAACATTTTCCATAGTTGCTACAAATGAGAATTTTACAGAGTCTCCATTCTGCAATATCCAGCCCTTCCAATGCTCTCATATTGCCACCTATTTTTCTGGATTTTAACCTCGATTTGTGATTAGCACTGGCGTAGCCCACAGCCCCCATCACCCTGAGGAGCCAATACCCTACATCATCGCAGAGTCCCCTAATCGTCTATCACGGTACCATCGAATCATGTCTGGTTTAACCCAAGTAGAACCTACCCTGCTACCATTCTGGGGCTGACTAATGTGAATGGGTGGGTATAACATTTAAAGCACATAGTGGCAGACTGTTATTTGTTTGTGTTAACTAGCTAGGCCTATAAAATGAAGAGAATATCTGAGCGGTGCTCAAAAAAGACTAAAATCCGGAATTTAACAAAATTAAGATACCGAAAATATAATCTCTGCTCATTGCTAAATCACGTTGGAGAGTGAGTGTGTGGTTTATTTCTCAAGATTATGAGTAAAAAGTATCCCAGTGGTGGCCAAAAACACTGCACAAACTAAACAAACTAAACAAACTAAAGCTAAAATGTCATATTCATATGCACTGTTAAAATAACATGTAAACAACTGCGACATGACTTTAGTCCAGGTTTGTGGTGGTTTTAGCGCAAGCGCTTTCTGCTGCCTCAAGATAGGAATATTCCAAAAATAATATTGGCCACTCCTCATCTTAAAGACAACACGCCCAGTTCACTTGTAATGGGCGCAAGAATACATGGTATTTAAGCGAAAATGAACCATGCGCCGGGTATAAGATAGCAAAGACACTTGGGGTTGGGTTAGCGCTGCTTAGCGCCGGGTGTAAGATAGGGCCCCAGGTGTGAGCATCAGAAAAACTTAGCAAATGGCTTAAATTAAACAAGACAGTTTCACCATTTACAATACGAACTTTGCATTTGTATAATAATTTAAGTCAAAATAAAGTTAAAGGAAACGAAAGAATCTTGGGAAAAATAGTTTGTTCTTTAGTTTGCAATGAAATACAGAGAGCTACATATGTGAAACAGGTAAATCTATACATGTCATACACTCTGTGACCACAAGTGTGCAAAATCTGAGGATGATATGCAGAACTACTAAAGATCTATGATGCAAAATATAGGCAGTGTACCCTGTTGTCCATTAGTGCCTCCAAATCTATACAAATGGCTAAATTGTGCAATGCTCTAAATCATAAAATAATTATATATTTAATCAAAGGTTTTGGATCATAAAACTCATTTTTTCATCCTTTTCAAGTGGGAATTACTATATTTTCATATAGGGGGTAGATATCTATGGGTCCAAAGCCCTATCCAATATATGTCATAAAATGAATAAAACTAGTTTTGTCCATTATAAAGCGTATGCATTTGCCCGTTGTGATGGTTTAAGATCACACTGTTACACACACCTAAATATGTAGCCTAAACATTCACTCTTGTACTTGAATAAAACATCAGTTTCCCCTGTACTCTACAGTATGTATTCCTTTGCCCGGGGATGGCATTTTTCTGTAATTAAAAAAATAAAATAAAAATTAGTATGAGTGGAATGAGTACTTTCCATGCCCTAAGTGACAAGTATAGCCCAGGAAGATAAACCTATATTATGTACGACAACACTACAATAAAATAAAATTCCACCAACTGGAAAATGCTTCCAAATGTTCTAGCTTAAATGACAGTCGGTACATCGACTAGAAAACACGACTGAGCAATGAATGTTTACACTACAGTGGGTGAAATGCACTCAAAATGCAAAAATAACCATATCTAACAGCCTACTGGACAAGACATTGATCGAGTGGAAAAACAAATGTACATATGTAGCCAGTGAAAAGAACCAGAAATTACAAACAGTAGCCTACTTTTTTCATATCGCGGAAGAAAAACTCCCGTCAGCGAATGCGTTTTCTGTAGCCGTTTGCGTCATAGTACATTGACTTACGGTGGCTGAGAAGTGCAAAACACAACGACATTTCACACAACACAACAATTTTCACAAAACACACACAACATTTCACAAACAAACACAATTTCAAAAAAACACACACACATCACACAAAACACACACACAATTTCAAAAAACACAACGACACACACAAAAACACAACACATTTTCACAACAAAAAAAAACGAAAGGACACTTCTTGTTGTTGTGTGTGTGTGACCAGACCCCCCCCCATGTAATTTTTTTTTTTTTTTAAAAAACAAAAGGAAAGGGTAGGACTTGTGATTGTTGGACAGTACCCAACCCTCAGCCCAAATTACGAATCGAATATTGGCATGCCCCTCCAAGACCCCCCCTCCTCTGTCTGTCCCTCTCTGTTCTGTGCGCTCTCTACCCACCCACCCACTTGAGTTGGTGACTCTCTTCGCTGGAGCGAGCGCATCTCTTATTTTTATTTTCCGACATTGCATGCAAATTCAGGTTTGCTAAACTATTTTCGTAGCTAAACTACGTAATCATTATAAAAAATAAAAAAACGTTTTTAGTTTTTAAATTTACGTTTAAAATTTAATTTATAGTAATAGATAGGAGGAATTGTTGTAAAGGTTTAATCACGATAGTTGCGGGTGTGGCCACTCAGACTCACTCAAACTTTCTACACCCGTCGGCTGTGTAAACCAAACGAGAACAACAGTTAACTATGAAATCGTGTTGTGTTTTTGGGCTGTAATGCAAATGTAAATAGGCACACTGTAATGGGCTTTTTTTGGGTTGGCCTTTTTTAATTCCTATCGACCCAACGGACCTGTGGATTCAGAGACTTAAAATAGAGAGGACCCCCAGATCATACAGTTTCCCGATTAGTAGTGAAGGAACTAGTGATAGTAGGTAGTAATAACTATAGCTGTTAAACGCTAAGCTAAATAAACCAAAACTAGCTACTAGTTAACGGCTACGTTAAACGTAAAAACGTTAGCTTTAAAAAAAAAAAATTAAAAAAAATTCCATTATAAAAAAAAAATCTATCAATCAAAAAAAAATCAAAATAAAACTAAATGTTTCGTTGTACTTGTACTATGTTAGTCTATCTTAGCTTCAGAGGTTGAGGTGTAGTGTAACGTTAACGTTACAGTTTAAAAACACATAAAAAAATAAAAAAAAAAAAGTTAAAATCTGACAAGTAACAGCTAACCTTTACATAAACAACAGACCAACAACACAGATACAGAAACCATATTTTTATGATTGATAGATTTTTGATTTTTTTTCAAGATTTTTTAGAGTTACGTTTTTTCGCAAAAAGTTATTTTAACACTTTAAAGTTAACTAAGTTTTTAAAAGCTAGTAGTTAGCTAGCTTTAGCTAGCTACACGCTAGCAAGCTAGCTTTAACGCTCTATGGTTATCCTGATCTTATATATTCTCTATTTTACTTCTTAAGGGTTTTAGACTTTTAAGCGGGGAATCGTGGGGTTAAAACGGAAAGCGGGCGGGGAAAAAAAAAACACACATTATTTTCATGCCCTGACAACATTTGGCATTACATTAGATTTCGTAACGCTTTTCTAACTGTAACGTTTCAGCTCAGCTTCTTTCAACACAGCGACGAGTTTTTCAGTGGAAGTTGACACCTGAGTGGCACAACAAAGTTTCGAACAATCAAAACAAACAGTTTATTAGTTTAACATAATTAGAAACTATTTATTGGTTTTATTAAAATTAGTGGCCAAACAATTTTTTTTGGGCTTATGGTCAGTTATTACACGTTTATGCTGTTACCGTTAGTAAGCTACCTTGATTTTTGCATGCATTAAAAAAAAAAAAAGTTACTGGCAAACATGCGTCACGAAGAGACTCAAAACAGAACAGAAGAAAGAGGGTTGGTTGGGGTAGAGAGAGGGTAAGAAACAGAAGCCAGCAGAGAGAGGAGAGGGGGTCTAGGCATGGGGGCCAATAGGCCAGGCAATCATTCGTAGGGGGGGGGGCTAAACAAAGGGTTGTGTCCAAAATGGGAAAAGTTTCCTTTGGTTTTTGAAAAAGAATTTTACAAAAGAAATGTTTGGGGGGTCTTTGGTGTTTTCAAAAATGTCGTTTTGTTTTTTGTCCTTTGTTTTTGTGTTTGTGTTTGTGTTGTTGTGTGTTTGTTGTGTGTGTTGTGTTTTGTTTGTGTTGTGTCGTATTGACTAGATTAAAAATTATGTTACGCTGGGCTGCAAATTATTGGTCAAAGCATCCCAGAAAAAATTACAAACACCGTTGAAAAGGATATACTATCCTCTATCGGATAAAACAGTTGTGAATAAAACCGGAATCATGTGAAATACTTCAGAGCTGCAGGTACAGTATGGGGTGTTGCGCGCAGACGTTTGATGTTGTGTAATAATGAGCTAAACTGGTATGTATTTCTCAAACAGATTGTCCAAGACAATGAATGACCACAGAATTGTGAAAGAGACATCTCTGTGCTTAAAACCAATGGTAGGATTGCATATTTATTTCATATTTAGTAGCATATATTTATAGTAGAATATGACAACAATTTCACGTGTTTATTTTGCATTTGAGTGAGCAGGGCTTTTCCCGGCTTTTTTGGCATACGATCAGACTATTGTTTGATTTATCTTGTTGCTATGACGGAATTATAATTTTATATGATGAATAAATATATTTATGAACTTACACATAGATCCTATTGTCCACTATGTCACGCATGGGTAGGTATAGAATGGGAGGGGGGTTGCTTGTTAAATGGACTTGCTACGGTTAAATAGTGACACTTAGAAACTCCGTATTCTGCAGAGTTGTCACAAATTGTGTACTAATAAATATAAAACAGAGTTTGAGGTTTCCATTAATAGTTTGGCTGCAGGAGCAACAAATGTCTCAGTTGAGAAAAATCTTGGTGCTGGTGTCCTGGTCCCTAGGCATCTGCACAAAGGAGTTAATGCTTACATATTAATTAATATCTCGACACAAACCACAATGTCAGGTATATTGTATACTATACATGCAAACACTTGTACAGGCTGTTTTGCATACTTCCAGGTAGAAGATGAGTGTAGGAAAGAAGGTGAGGAGTGAAGAATATTGGGATGCACCCATTTAGTTTTGCCAACAGTGAATTCCTGTGTCCCAATATTAAATCAATTTTATTCTGATACAGTCAAGTTTCATAAATATGATATACCCCTGCATAAACTTGTCAAATCAAAACAAATAACTGATTGAGACAGGTTATCTGTGATCTTTCTGTGCCCTATTGATTGCAGAACCAGAATCAATACACACAAAAAAGAAGGAAACCAAAAACAGGGACTGGAGGCTTTTCTGTCGACAGCAATGTTGATACAGTAAATGACTGACATTCTTTAATTTAGTATGTCATGGTACAATATAAAACTGTGTAAACAGGATTGATCTGCAAGAAACTAATGCAGGCATCCCCTGATAAAATCTACGATAACTCACTTAATTCTCAACTAATTTCTTGAAATTTGGCTTTTTATACACCTGAGAAATTTCTGTATAACACAGGTTACTTGATTTCCGATTTTCTCAGAACAGCTGGGCTATTTGTAAAACGCCCTTTTAACTAATTACTTTTAATCGCTTACGGTAACGGAAAAGCCCCACAGAAAGCGGTGTGGTGCGAATTTCTCGTAAGATTACACTGCCTACATTCATTTTCGATGAGAGGCGATTCCTCATGTCTGCAAAGCATGTTGGGATTGCTTGCAATGCGAGGCATCCAGACGAGATGGGGAACATGGCGGTCTAGTAGCTTTTAGTTTTTTATAGAACCGGGTCACGACTTCACTTACACACATGTATTCCCTGCTTAGTCTCTCTATAGGACCCCTGTTGTAGTCTAAGGACCCTGACTCAATAACCATGTGCAATGCCTGTATAGAATGTCATAACCCAATGCCATTACAACAACTGCCTATCGCACTTAAGGCTGAAATACGTTGCTGTTATGTAAAAACACACATACTTTCGTACGTTTAAAAAAAAAAGATATTTAAATACATTAGGCTACATATTCTATGCGTATTATGTACTGTATGTGACTATTCTGAAATAAATGTGTTGCAAATTGTTAAATGATGCAGC
This sequence comes from Ilyophis sp. 1 JC-2022, assembly GCA_022702515.1. Taxonomy (NCBI): domain Eukaryota; kingdom Metazoa; phylum Chordata; class Actinopteri; order Anguilliformes; family Synaphobranchidae; genus Ilyophis; species Ilyophis sp. 1 JC-2022. The sequence continues at coordinate 105,886,488 of CM040403.1, forward strand.
TTTTTCAATTCGAACTTTAAACCATGCAGTGAATATTTTTTGAGATATTGACACTTAAATAATACTAGTAGAAACTAGGTGGAAATTGCCTCTGGAGGGCCAAAGTTAATAGGGTTAACATGAGATGAAAAACTGTCCAATTTTGAAATGTGTATCTGAAGCATGGAGCATTTTCTAGGCTCAACTAAAAAAGTAAAAACTTGATTAAAAAAACCCTAATTGGATTGCACTGACAATGATCTCAGATTTATTAAAATCAAACCGATGAGATTTGTAACAGGGTAACGTGATGATGCCTAACCCCTCTAGTACCTTCTTAATCTGTGTGTTGCTTAATGCCTAGATTATTACAATACAGGAAAGATTGATGAGACGGTGAAGTCTGGCATAGGTGGGGAAGCAATGATGGAGAAAGGAATGGCATAACAGCAGTTTTTTAACACAATGTTATTACTACATATCCACACATGGTCCACTCGAGCTACCCACAATCTTTACACAACACTAAAGTCAAAGTGAATTATAAATACTGCCTCCCACCAAAAATGCCACTCAACATTGGAAATAAAACTGGCTTACAATGAATAGAAACGTTTGCAGTTAGGCTTTATTTTGAAACGATGTTCTAACATGAATGCGGCTAAAGACATTCCAGGAGGTTACATTAAGATTACCCAAGTATTCCTTTCTATAATATGACCGTGTCTGCTTTATTTTATTTTACATGTGCACCAAGCTACCACTGGTGTATTATCAGACTTTATGGTAGCCTGTGCTATCTAAGCCTGCTCATACTAGCTAACTTAGCTAGCTAACAAATTTAGCTAACAAGGTAAGCTAATTTAGCAGCCATTACACTGCAAAACGGGCACCTTCACATGACGTGTAATTTTAGTCAATCAGGAAAAAATGACAAGCTAGTTATCATTTTAGATACTCAGCTGTATATGTTAACACACTACCTTGGTATGCAAGCTAGCGAACACTAGTTATATTTGCCTTGATAACCAAATACATTTCTGTTGGGTACCCACACAGTTGGCTACCCAGCGCACTAAAATGTATAGCTAGCACAGTGAACATTCAGTTTTCACAAAGGTGCCTTTTTTCACTCGTAAAAGCACGAAAGCTCAAATACAAGTTGTTTTAATTTGCAAGTTGAACTTAATAGTAGTTGACTGCTTCTTGATGTGTGCCATGTTCACGTTGAAAACTTGAGATTCGGGACTGTTCTACTCCAAATTGAGTGGGTGCATTCGTTTTCCAGCCTGGAGCTTCTCCGTCTATATCAAAACAATCGTTTTTACTTAAAGAGCTGTCAATGTGACAGTCATTAACAAATAGCCAACAACAGGAAGAAAGCGTGGGTGGCCAATAATATTTCAAGGGTAGCCAATGTGACCCTGGCCACTCCTTTAACTCCACCCAAAGTACATTACAATGTGGCCAGTTTAAAATATCTATTGACAATGATTTTTCCCTGTTAATTCCATGAATTACTAACAATGCCTCTCAAAAGAAATGAAAAATCGGACTTTTGTAGGATAGCACAGGAAGGACAATCATATTGCTAATAATTAATAATATTAAGAAAGCAATGGATAGTCTAATTATGAAAGCCTTTATAGAAAGCTGACAAATTATATAAATGAAAATGAGTACAATGTGCATAGCAGTGGTAAATAGTATAGTAACAGTAATAAAGTATCCAGAGGTATTTTATTTTTATCACTGTCTGTTGAAAGGGAGACTGTAGAAGACACACATTTTAGAAGGGTATGTGCCCTCCAAGAAACACAGGGACAGTATTGTACCAACAGTAAACGAGCACAAAGACCTTTCACTGAGGTAGGACACTTTAAGGTACACATGAGCATTTTTTTAGAGACATATTATGAGATATATCATTTGGCTTGGTTCCCAAAAGGGACTGTCTAGATGAATAAATAATGCATACCAAGTCAGGAAAAAAAATTACATATTTAATGGTGAAATGCTAATGCGACACATATTAAAAATTCCTTTGCAGCTACTACAAAGGGTTCAGGGCAATATCACCCAAGGTGATCTGCGCACCCCAGAGTGAACATACCCCCTTTTTTTTCTTCTAAGAGGTACCTATATGTTACTGTTGTTATGAGTGACTTACAATATTGTATATTTGTAAAAGTACATACCCCCGCAGTTTATGAATGTCGAAGTTGAAAAAGTCTTAAAGTGGAATCATTCTTTCTATTTTTACATACAATCTGTTTCCAGAAAGAACTCAGAAAACATACTCTGTACATGTGAATTGTCTTGTTCATTGCAGCTAGCAGACATACCACACTCTTATGTTCTCCTCCTAAGCAGGGCCAGGTTAGTACTTATATGTGAGCCATCCTGGGAAACGGTACTGCTAGTGGCATTGTTGGGCCAGTAGGAGGCATTGCTCTTATGCTGCGCTGGAGCAGACATCCTCTTTCAGATGATACATTAAACTGTGGTTTTGGCTCACTGAGGTCATTAAAGATCCAATGGAAATTATTGCAATGAGTAGGGGGTTCCCCAACATTCTGGACAAATTTCAAGCCTAACTTTCTGTGGCTGGCTACCTCATCATTCCCAGTTAAAGTGATTAAATAATCCTTCCCTCTTTCCTCTTTACCTCCGGTGATGTATGGTGAGCATTATGGTGCAAAATGGTTGTCATGCATCAACCAGTTGCTACACATTGGTGGTTGTTAAGGTGAGATTACCCTCGTTCAGCATTTTGGAAAAAGCCTTATGGTGGAAGATCTGCTTTTATTATCACTTTATCACAGATACCATTAAATTGTGATATAAAGCAGAGCATCTGACATTTTTTATCCTACAGATGTAACAGGAAAAAATAAATGTTTCTGACAAATGTTTTCCCAATACTTTTCTCTAATCAATTTTACAGCTTGAGTCTTAGAAGCTATCAGGGTGTGAGCAAATCAATGTGAGAAATCCCTTTACTGCAATTGGACTGCTGCTAGCAATTTAACCCAGCTAGCAAACAGTAAAAAATGTATCCAACAACACAATGTTCTAAATGATTTTTTCAAGGTTGAATTTATCCATCCATCAACAACCTGCTGTTTGCGTATTGGGCCTAATTCATGAAGCGTTCCTAAATATACACGTACATTTATGTCCGAAGGGAGTTGTTACGAAAAATTTACGCTGGATTCATCAAACCTTGTGGAAAAGGTCAATTTTTTCGTATTCACGTACGATGTGCATCCATTATTTTGTGATTAGCATAAATCCACACCCATTAATTGCCTTATATGGAGGCTGTCACTTCCATTTAAAGGTCCATATTTAGTCAGAATGGCCCATAAAAAGCAAAGGAAATAATTATGCTGACACTGAAATCGAAGTTGTATTAGCAGATGTTCAATCAAAGAAAAAAAAAAGTTTAATATTGTCAGTACCAGCGTCATGAACTGGTAAAGTAAAGCCCTAGCAGGAGACGTACCATCAATACGAGCGCATTGCATTATCGCAACCTGGAAGTAAATTAAATATGATTAATTATGTTGGGGTTCTGTGCATGTGAGTTGTGGTTTGAAATAGGGTAATCACATGGGCTATCTTATTTTAGAATGGAGCGTTCTAATTGCGGTCACATTGATGAGCTTGTCCCACACAGCTCAGGTTTTACCGGGATATAGCCTGCTGGCTACATTCTAACCAGTTAAAAAACTAACTTTTAAATAAAGTTTACCCGGTTTTCTGCCTGAACGCAAGACGGCGTTTTACCGACTTTTCAACAAAAACGTGCACTGGGGTGTGCAGTCAATGGCACCGATAATATTGGACAGGTTGGCAATTTCATAAAAACCCCGTTTTACCTCCACCTGGCTTTGCATCTTGTAGGGGAACTGGATGTATGCTGGCATCAGCTTGATTAAGGTGTTTACCACAATTGCAACCCTGGCTACAGACATGTAAGCCACTTTAAAGCAAATGTTGTTCATTGATTAAATGTGTGTTTTAATTAGCATAACCTATGTAAGGTTATGTAGAATTAAAGTTTTCAGCAATTAAAAAAAAATAGTAGGCTACTGGGAGCGTTCATTAGCCAACGTTATGGGTATAATTAAACAGCTTCATAGCCTACTGTTGACCAATGGGCATAATCTAAAGGGTTTGCTTTTTACAATCATAATGTATGACGTTTGCAATATGTATTTCAAAGGCTACATTTAGTCTTTTGAATTTAACAGAAAATACAAATAAATTCATATTCTAATTATGCATGCTCCGGAGCAGGTGTAAATTTTGTTCGGAGGTACTAACAAATCTCAGATACGAAAATGGTGATGAATACCAAAATAAAGGCAAAATTGCAATTACGAACGATTTACATACAAATTCGCTCTGCTCACGTTTCATGAATGAGGCCCATTGTGTGTAAATGATCAGTCAATAAAAATTGTAAGTCTCCTTTTTAACAGCAGGGACATTCTATGGTAAAACTTGCCTTACACCAGTAAGTGTTATGAATCATAAAAATCCCGAGACACCCAGGGACAAAAGTCCCATGTTAATCAAAACTTAGATTTTAAATACAATTAATACACACTCCTCCGTTAGAGCCACTGAATATGTTACAGCCCATGCACATCTTGATGCCCCACAAGCAGGGTTTCAGAGTTTAGATATGTTGTACTACATATTTCTAAATTGTTCATCGTTTATTGTTTTCTATCTTTTTGAGTTTGGAAAACAATTGGTGGAGATTAATGATTAATGGAGAGGGGGGGGCTCTCTGGTCCACGATCCTAAGCACCCTCACCCCAATCCACAATAGCAATCTGAATCCCACATCCATAATGGCAGTCTGAATCCCACATCCGCAATATCAATCTGAATCCCACATCCACAATTATACAGCTAATTTCTTTAAATTAAATTTGGAAAGATTTTCTAACATGTTTGAATACACATTACACATTCCTCATTGCCTCTTTCACACAACTACAAATGCAAGTATAACACACTTCCACAAATATCAGATGAAATCCAACCTGCTTTCACCACTACAAATTATTTATATACTTTTTTGTCAAACAGTGATAATGATACACAAGTATTTTCTTTGGCTCAGCAACACATTTGTTCATTTTTGGTGAATTTGTTTGGTTGGTTGTTTGCTTGCTAGCTAAAATTATACATAACATACTGAAGCTATTATGAACTTGGTAAAAGGTGTAGCTATCTATGATCTATCTAGCTATTTGATAGATCATCTTGCTATTTGATGTGATCTATCAAATAGCTAGTTAAAACTTAATTAATCTTATATCGCAAACTAGTTTAAAATGAGCTAATATTACAAGATTGATGTGAAACATTAAATTCGCTAGCTAAGGTTACATTAAAATAGCACCATAAGACAGCAACACATACAATCAAATATGAAACTATATGATATAAAATGCACAGCTAATGCGACCACTATCATTTTACATGTGCCAATGAATTATACTGCAGCACTGCAAGTTCACCCAAACTTTTGTGAAGTTACCTGTAATACTAAAGTGCTGCCTTTGGAGGAAGTTTTAGGAGTGATGTAAATGTTAGTGACTGAATTATAAATTCCTTTTAAAGCACATCATATTCTGACAAGCTGTGTCACACAGAAGGACTATATTAAATGTTGTGGGAGAATTTTGGTGCAGGACGTTTGACGTTTGTATTTTCTTTTCTTTTCTGGCAATTCCATGTTCATTTTTCACAGGGCATAAAGGCCTTCCTTTAGTGAAAATTAACATTTGATATTTTGTGTGCATAGAGAGGTGTGGTGCTAGCCTGTAGCCTTGCTCAAAGCTTGGGATCCATTGTGACTGCTGTGAGCCTCCTGGTTGTCTCCACCAAAAACTATTTGGTACATGAAAGTTTTACCTTATGTACCATATATTATTGTGGCCAATATTAGTTTCATGCAGACATTATTAGACGTATACAGTATAAGTAGCATTAAACTTGAATGCAGATGTATTGTATACATCCCCTTCTTCACAAAGTGATTTAATAGTTTCCGTTTCCATTATTTTGCCCAAAGCCTGGGGTGCTGTGGGGGATGGTAATGTGGGGTAATGTATCTTTATGCCAAAGAGATACATCATTAATATGATGCTTTTATTCATATAATTCAGAGTGCCTTCTGTTGATGGAAACATTCAAGTTGTGGCTTTGTGTTTTTGACAAGGAAACATGCATGAGGGATACAGGACACATGCAGGAGGGATACAAGAAACATGCAGGAGGGATACAGGAAACATGCATGAGGGATACAGGAAACATACAGGAAACATGCATGAGGGATACAGGAAACATGCATGAGGGATACAGGAAACATACAGGAGGGATACAGGAAACATGCATGAGGGATACAGGAAACATACAGGAGGGATACAGGATAACCCATGTTGATGGAATATGGAGAAGCTGGCTGCACAAATAGAGGTTTTGTCTTCATATAACCAGTGTATTTTGCATAATCATTGTGCTCAGCACAGCTACAGGCACCTGTTACTTGTCACACAAAAGATTAAGCCATTGTACCAGCCAGTAGAAATGTTACATGAGCTTAGCCATGAGATAATGGTGTAATAACATCATTACCAAATCTTATGATTATGAAAATACTAGTAGCTATTGTTGGAAAATAACCAATAAAATTCTTGTCAATGGGTGTGTATGCAAAATCCATGTTTACACGACAGGACACAACCCTATAAAACCATTGTGTGAACTTCTGCACCCGTATCCAATGGTGCTTTGTGACGTCTCCCAGCACTATTTTTAAATAAACTTTACACCAAATTGAAATTTGGAACTGAGATAATTTTTTAAAAATAGTTTTTATTCAATATTACTTAACTTAGAATAAATATATTTCACAGAAATTTGCACACTTTATTTTACTAGCATGCAATAACTGAACACTACTACAATTAGAAACCTAATTGAAACCATACCCTCACTTATGAATATAGGCTCATTTTTAACTGTATTTTTTTATAGAACCGTTATAAAAATACTGGCTGTTTTATTACTTATAATGGAAAAAAAATTTGACATGAGAGAGACAGTCAGACCTTGCAACAGAATTACTCTTCTCTGACAGGAACAAAAGAAAGCGAGATAGAAAGAAATAATGGAATAAACACACAACTTAAGAACTGCCAGAACACAAAAAACAAAAACACTTGCACCAAAACATGACTGAAAACTACGTCTAAAAGAATTAACCTTCCCCTGAACAGTCCCCAGGAATATTTCACACAGCAGGGACAGAGGATGCTCAGCACACTGATGGTGTGTCCAGTTGAAGCACTGGAGGGGGTCAAGTTCATTTCTGGCAAGGACTGGCTTATCAAAGATCTGGCAAAGTTAGTAAAAATAATGCTTCATTGTTGAAACTAGAGAACATTAAGCATACATAAATTAGGAGGTAATTCAGAGTAAGCATCAAATACTATAAGCAAATGTACTCCTGTTCACAAAAAAAAAACACTGACATCCACCCAGAATTTAATTATCAATTGTCAGGCTAAGAGTATTCATACCATGTGAGAAAAGCAGGTGTGAAACTCAGCCTCAAATGTAAATTCCAACTGGATCGCCTCAATGAGCAATACATGAACAAATGAACAAGCAACCTGTAAGTAACCAGACATACTGTCCCTCTCTTTCATATGCCCATTTTGGAATGAAACCCCTAGACCGTGTGGCCCATAAATGCACAAGCATTTTTAATGTCAAAATAAATGAATAGCGCTGTGGTGGTGCAGTGGACAAAGGCGCAGACTTTCAGTCTGTGCGATTGCGCCCCGAGGATTGGGGGTTCGATCCCCGGTTCTGCCAGTTCCGGTGCCTTGAGGGAGCGGCAATTGGTGCGCGCAGAACGGCCCTGGGCGAGTTGGAATCACAGTCAGGAGTATGAGGAGTCACGCCCTGAAGAGGATGTGGTGCAGTGGCGGCTGGTGATCTAAATATAGGTTGGGGCGCTAGCATTTCTAAAAAAAAACAAATACATCTGACTTTGACTTTAAACAGAAAAAACAAGCCACCTTGTGTCTCAGTTGCATAAGACAGTTTAATTGGCAACAGTGGAGGACAGTTTTTCAAGTAAGACATCACTGAACAGTGGAGGAGCCTCTGTTCATTCAAGTTAGGCAGGACTCATACATTCAGATTTAGACTTCAAACAGATAGGCTACCACAGACCTCCTGGCAGCACCGGGTCCAAATCAAACACAACAGCACTGTCATGTTGCCTAGAGAGGTGCTAATTGCTGCCCCCCACACACAACTCCTTGCTGCACAATTCCTTTGTATTGCTAAACCGCTAAAAACCTCAGACTGAGAAGAGCCTACTTGACTGGTCATTCAAATGAGTCATCATACATTTTGAGACAAAGATATACAACACTAAAGGTGAATTGGCCCATTACAACACAACAACACACTAATGTTGCCTAAAACCACTACTACACCTCTTCGTTATGCTTTCTAATGCCAATTCTGTTGCCTTCATCGAGTTGTTCAGCAATGCTAAGCCTGCCAAAAAAGTTTAGCTTCATACTGTTGTCAAGATGGCTGCGGCTACTTTCATGCCGTTTGCACTTTTCAGCAAGATGTTTTAGGTCTCGTACCCCCGTCGTTGTCCACAATGGTTCGGTGCCAGCACTTTGAAATAGAAAACAGGGAAAGCAATAGAACGCATGACTCACAGCACATCCAGCTAGCCAACTCCGTTTGTCATAACACGAGCGAGAGAAGCCCCGGGTATAAGCCCGACCGCGATCACTTGTTTGCTGTTGAATGTGCAAATCTGGTCGCTCTGGTCCAAGTTCCTTTACTCTTTTCTTTTCTTCCAATGAACGCCTTGAGAAAGGTTCTTTTTGCAAAGAAATAACCGAATTTTCTTTGCTTTCTGTTCCACTTGAAGAAGCCATTTCGAATTATCTCTCTCGCTTGGTCTAGGTCTACTTGAATGAATGAGTAGCAGCCGACTGAACCTAGCCGTAGTACTTGCGCACTCGCAGTGATATCCTGCTAGATGCCGGCTGGGCGTGATAAACATGCCTTAAATCCAATCCAATAATATCATAAACCATGAGGACTAATCAGAAAAGGGTAGGATAGTCCAGGGCGCACAGGCCTGCGCCCGGGGGCCTACTTTTTTGGCCGCGAATCAGGCAGCAGAATCAGGGGGCTCGCCTGAAAATGAATGAGTGCTCTGATTCACCATAACATTACCGGCGCCCTGCAGTCCCCTGAACATGCATATGTAATGTATTAAACTTTAGACAACGCAAGGCCAACATATAACATGTTTAAGCTACTAAAAAATTAAATAATAATAAAAAATAATAATTTTTAAAAAACGTTTTATTTTATTTGTATGTAGGGGAGGGGGGGGGCGGCGCCCCAGCGCCCTCTATAGGCCGGCCGCCACTGATGTGGTGCCCTCCTTCCCACTACCGGCTGAGAGGGTGCATAGCAGTGATTCTCTAGTGGTTGCTACATGGGAGGAATTGAATAGCATAGGGTTCAATTGGCTACCAAATTGGGAGAAAAGGTGAAAAAATTGATAAATAAATAATGCCATTACCTTCCTTTGCCTTTCCACTAATAGTGGAATCAACAGTAAAAGTTTTAAATTATTATTTTTTGTAATTTCAACAAACTATTCTTGGTTTATTTTGCTTTGCACCCATATAATGTCTGGAACCCTCACAAAACATAACCTGATGTAAAACTAACTTTATCATAGCCTTCAAGCAGAGGAAGCCTTTTTAAAGGACATATTCCTATTTACAGCAGAGTACATGCACATTTATCAGTTGCAGGCTGAAATAAGATTGCAAACTTCAGCAATCACTGTCACACTGATCATTACACATTGATATCATTTTCATATCCAATTACCCATTAGATGGCTAGAGATTAATTTTGAACCCAGCCAGTTGACAGCTGTATGACTGGTTCTTGCAGAAATTATTTTCAGGGACCTTTGTCTCATTTTCCACCAAAGCCCAGCTATGTCCAACTCCTAGGCCTTCACTAATGATGGATTCATGTTCACTCAGGACTGTCCAGTTGAGTGATTGGTTCTTTTTAGTTTCACTTATTTAAAAGAGCAACTTTCTTTTGCAGGCACCTGCTTGTTATTCAAATACATAGGCATAATAAATTATGAGCCCCAAGTCCTGATCCTCGTTTATAAAAACTCTATACTCCCTGAAAGCTTGTTTCAGTTGCGAATCATAACCACACCACCAAGACCAAATAACATACAATACATCTCCAGGTTTATATACATGCTGTACTGGCTTAACTAAAATATTTCAGATTAGTTTCTCTTATTTTTCCCATCACTGTAACCTGTACAAGGTAATTTGGAATGTTCGCAGATGTACTGTACATAAATTGTCTAACAATATGGAAAGAAACGTGTTGCTTTCGACATTCTAAATGCTGAAAACAACCATACCATACTTAAGGTAGAATAATGTGGTGAGTCATATTGTATAGCATGCACAGGTGATCAATATTCTTTTGGACTATGTTAAAAATAAACACGAGATATGTGGAAGTCATACGTTATAAATACAATTTTAACAAAGAAAAAAACTAGTGTTATACAAGATGTTAACTACTTAGTGCAGATAGTCTATTTTGTCTCGCCTGCGAGACAGTTTTACGCAACTGAGACACGCGTTGCTCCTGCAGCCAAACTATTAGTGGAAAACCCAAACGCGGTATTTTAACTTTATTGGTAGACGATGCGCGACTATTTCTGGCCAATGCGTAGTTTCTAAGTGTCACTATCTTTCCGTAGCAAGTCCATTTAACAAGCACTCCCCACCCAGCCTATACCTACCCATGCGTGACATAGTGGGCAATAGCGTCTATGTTGGGAGTTTATAAATATATGTATTCATCATATCATATCAGAATTCCGTCCAGCAACCAGATAAACCCACCAATAGCCCGACCGTATGCAAATACAGCGGTGCAAATCGCTGCTCAATCAATACCGACATAAACAAGTGAAATCATACAATGCCATTCTACTATCAATATCTGCTATTAAATATGGAATTCGTGTGCAATCCTACCGTGGATTTAAGCGTAGATATGTCCCTTTCAAGATTCCGTGGTCATTTATTGTCTTGGACAATCCGTTTGAAAAATACACAGCGCATTGGAACACTATTAGACAAACGAAACTAGCTCTGCGTAACCCCCCCTTCCTGCTTTCATTGCTGTGACGCTTGCAATTTTATTCTGGTTTGCTCGACAATTGTTTTATCCAATAGAAGGCACGACAAGCTTCCCAAAAGTCATTTACATGTGTAATTGAAAGCTTGGGTGAACTATTTACAGGGCGAGCGTAACTGCAATACTTGTTCTATCACTACAATTTTACGCATGTCGTGACGCATGACGCATGACGCACTACGCTATATAAGTGCGCGTAAACATTGGTTGCCTGCGTAATCATTGTTTGACTGCGCTTTCCAGTATGGCTGAAGATAAACTTCACGCATGTGAGAAAATCGCTTTTGGAAGTGGGTCAGAAGAGGAAAGCGACGGAGATTCGTCAAATCCCTGGAGCGTAGACTCTGTCGAAGAGGATGCCTATCGATATGGGGAAGATATCCTCCTCGACATGTAAGTATTACAGCTTGTAATATTCTGATTATATACATTCGTTTTTCCACTGCGTCATGACCTAGATATATATTCGTTATTTATTTATTTGCATCGGTCGTAATAGAGCACTGTTAGCCTGCTAATAATGCTGAACATATTTGTATTGAGAATATCTGTTAGCGTAGTGGCTCGTGGTGGCCTACTTTGTTTGAATTCATACCACTCACAATGAAATAGAGTATTTTAGCGCTGTTCTGTTTGGTTGCTCAGTCGTGCGTTATATTTGATGGCTCGATTTGCCGTGAAGCTAGAACATTGCCAGTGTTCCCGATATTATTTTATTGTAATTTTTGTGTGCATAATGTACTCTATGTGGTATGCTTTTCACTTAGGGAATGGGAAATATGTATTCAAATTTACTGTGTCCAGATGTGTGCAAGATGAATGTAAAAAAGCAACTGTTGTGAAACACACTACAGAGTAATGCCATCCTAGAGCACGCAACAAAATATAACATAATGTAGCATACAGAAGAAAGTGTTTACTGAAGTACAAGAGTGAATGATTTCATATGTAGCTGTGTGCACCAGTGTTATAATGCTATTGCATGTTGTAATTTGTTCCTATTCAATTGTTCCTATAACATTTCACTATTTTTGCAGGGATGAAGATGCTCGACCCTCCACCTCTGCCACTCCAGCAGTGCCCTCTACTGCTCCTGCCACTTGCCCCCGCAGGGCTGCCACTGCTGCTCCTGTCTCCTCTCCACCAGCTACTCGTGCCCGCAGGGCTGCCACTGCTGCTCCTGTCTCCTCTCCACCAGCTACTCGTGCCCGCAGGGCTGCCACTGCTGCTCCTGTCTCCTCTCCTCCAGCTACTCGTGCCCGCAGGGCTGCCACTGCTGCTCCTGTCTCCTCTCCTCCAGCTACTCGTGCCCGCAGGGCTGCCACTGCTGCTCCTGTCTCCTCTCCTCCAGCTACTCGTGCCCGCAGGGCTGCCACTGCTGCTCCTGTCTCCTCTCCTCCAGCTACTCGTGCCCGCAGGGCTGCCACTGCTGCTCCTGTCTCCTCTCCACCAGCTACTCGTGCCCGCAGGGCTGCCACTGCTGCTCCTGTCTCCTCTCCACCAGCTACTCGTGCCCGCAGGGCTGCCACTGCTGCTCCTGTCTCCTCTCCTCCAGCTACTCGTGCCCGCAGGGCTGCCACTGCTGCTCCTGTCTCCTCTCCTCCAGCTACTCGTGCCCGCAGGGCTGCCACTGCTGCTCCTGTCTCCTCTCCTCCAGCTACTCGTGCCCGCAGGGCTGCCACTGCTGCTCCTGTCTCCTCTCCTCCAGCTACTCGTGCCCGCAGGGCTGCCACTGCTGCTCCTGTCTCCTCTCCTCCAGCTACTCGTGCCCGCAGGGCTACCTCTGCTGCTGCTGCTCCTGCTGCTGTGTCTGCAGGAGCCAAAAGGAGAGCCACTGAGCATCAGGGTGAATGGCATGACAGACATGCTGAGGATGTGGAGCCTCATCAGTTCCCCTTCTGCCCACGGAGGACCCCTGGAGTTCAGCTTGATGTCACTAAAGAATACAGCCCCTTGGAACTGTTCCAGCTGTTCTTTTGTAAGGAGGCCATTGCAGTTCTTTGTGACAACACGAACAAGAACGGACAGCGCAAGAAACTTCAGGGGACCCAGAAGCAGTGGACTGATGTGGATGCAACGGACATACTGCATTACTTGTCCGTTGTAATTTACCAGGGTCTGATAAGGCCCCATTCCACTCGGGACCTGTGGAGGACGGACCGGCTTCACAGCCTTCCCTTTCCAGTGAGTGTGATGCCGGGCTACAGCTATGAAGCCATCAAAGCCTGCCTTCACATGAGCGATCCAGCAGCAGATGTCCTCAACGACCAGCTGAGAGGGCAAGCTGGTTATGATGGATTGTTCAGAGTGAAGCCACTGCAGGACCAGATCCTTACAGCATGCAGGGCTTTTTATCATCCGCATCAGAACCTTGCCATTGATGAGCGCATGGTGGCCACGAAGGCGCAGCACAGGATGAAGCAGTATATGAAGGATAAACCAATAAAGTGGGGCTTCAAGCTGTTCATCCTGGCTGACAGCAAGACTGCCTACACCTGTGATTTCAATATCTACCAGGGAAAAGCTCTCACCCCTAGTGGAAAAGGTCTGAGCTATGACGCTGTCATGAACCTGATTCGGGTGCCGTATCTTGGAACGGGTTATCACATTTATGTAGATAATTTCTACACCAGTGCGGCGCTCTTCAGGCAGCTCTACCAGATCCACTACGGTGCCTGCGGCACCATCAGGGAGAACAGGATTGGTTTTCCCAGGACCGAGGTGAACGCTCTTCCAAAGACAGCTGTGCGAGGGGACATGCGCTGGATCAGGGATGGTGCCCTGCTGTATGTGAAGTGGAGGGACACTAGGGATGTCACAATGTGCTCCTCCATTCACAAAGCATACAGTGGGAGGACAACACAGCGCCGTCTGAAGAACCCTGATGGCACTTGGTCGCAGCAGGCTATTTCAGTCCCGGAGCCAGTCCTGGAATACAACCGGTACATGGGGGGTGTTGACCTGTCGGACGCCCTCATCAAATATTACAGCGTCACACAGAAGACCTCGCGATGGTACCGGAAGCTGTTCCTCCACTTTGTAGACATCGCAGTGGTGAACAGCTTCATTATTCAGAAGGAACTGGCCCAGGAGAAACGGCACAATCCCCTGACCCAGAAAAAGTTCAGGGAGGCCCTCTGCACGCAGCTGGCTGATGTGGGCAAGGATGGCAGCACAGAGCGGGAGGAAGATGAGGAGGTGGCGACAGTGTCGACAGTGGCGACAGTGGCGACAGTGGCGACAGTGGCTCCCCAGCCACAGGGCTGTTTCCCTGTAGCGGTCACGGACACAAGCCTCTCTGATGCCCGTCACAAGGCCACGAAGGGAAGGAGACTCTGCGTGCTCTGCCACAGCAGGAAGGTGCGTAATCACACAATGTTCAAGTGCCGAACTTGTGATGTCCCTCTCTGCATGGTGGCAGACCGGATCTGCTTCACTGAGTGGCATGACCTCCAGAGGAGCCAGGCACCGTGAAAGACTGAGCATGCAGTCTAATGCAAATATTAGTTTGCATTTTTTCGTTTTTCATTTTTTGCAATCATTTTTTATGCCTCCTAAAATCCAACCCCTCGTCCATGTCGTAGGAGGTGGTAACAGCACATTGTCTTCTTGCAGCTAAAAGTTCCTGCAGCATTATTTTTTGTTACCCTTGAAAATGCTTATTATTGATGAATAACTGTGCTGGCTAACGGGGCTCTGGTGAAATAATGGCACACTAGCCATCAAACACTGAACTGAAACTGTGCAATATCAATGTTTTCATCCATTAATTGAGCGTAAGGGAAAATGGAAATGCTTTATAATGGACTAAAAGCTTTTTAATAATTTTTCGGAGAGGTTTTGGATAGGTTATTGGACACCTAGATATCCACCCCCCTGTACTGATCCAAAATAATTCCCACACGAAAATGATAAAAAGGTTAGTTAAATGAGTCAAAACGGTTGATTTGCACTGAATTGTATGATTATTTTAAGATTTACAGCTATTCACATTTTAGCCAATTTGGATAGATTTGGAGACCCTAAGGACACCAGGATACACTGCTTACATTTTGCATCATAGATCTTTAGTAGTTCTGTATTTCACCCTGTGATTATTGAATGCTTGTGGACAAGGAGTGTATGATCCAGGAAATGTGTAGTTTTACCTGTTTCACTTATGTAGCTCTCAGTATTTTGAAGAAATATGTAATTTTTAGAAATTTGTGCTAAGTTTTGCTTGCATTTCCGGCACTTTATTTTGACCTTAAATTATGAAAATAAACAAATCAAAGTTTGTACAAAAAATGGTACACCGGTTTTGTTTCATTTAACCCATTTACCAAGTTTATGTGATGCTCACACCTGGAGTTATAAAGCCTTAAACAGAGTACCCCCATGATTTACCAAATATGCCATCTGCACTAAGGGGTTAACAGATGTTATACAAGTATAAATGCCTCCGTCTCTCCGAGATGAATATGACAACCAAAACTCCTCCCAATGTATGACGCCATGCGACGTAACTGTCCCACAAAGCGGAAACACATGTCGCTTCATAATCACACCTGTCATCTTTACTCTCTGCGAGGCAGAGAAAACCATGAACTGTGTTGCCAGGGTTTCGCATTTCACGTGCAAAATAGCAATCGGATTTCGATCCGACTACCAAGTGTAAAGGCAATGTGGTTAAATCTTATCCAGATACAATCTAGGTAAAATTTCCATGAAAGAACCAGGTGTAAATGGGGCTGAAGAAATACTCAGAATGTGATATGCATACCACTGCGTTTTCATCAGGAACATGCAGGCATTCATGTCTATTCGCTAGTATCACCTTACTAAAGCTGAGGATCTGAGGACACTGTCCCTGTATTTCAAATGTGTGTGTGTGTTTTTTTTACCACATACAATGTGTGATCATCAAAGTCACTTCACTGTTTGTTTTGAAAGAAGCTAATGAAATGTGCATGCATGTAGTCCAGATTTAACAATTCTTACGTGCAGAAGCTCGCACCTTATGCTGATAAAATGTTGAGATGATCTGAACATGATGACATCCAGGTGTGTTTTAGACATTTTGATCCAGGAATGTTGATCCTGAAATGTCACAATACATATTGTACGTTGTGACAATACCGCATAATTGCAGTGACGGAGACCACTAAATAGATTGATCATTTGGATTTAATTTGAACTGCAAATGGAATAATGTCAACCAGCCTGGAGTGCCTGGAGACAATGGATAGTAACATTTCTGCCCATAGCATTGAAATGAAAATGTACTTCCACCTTTTGGCATGCATGACATTTATTTTTTCAACTGTAATTACTACATGTTTTACTCAGCTTTGTGTGTCCACAGCCAGAGGTGCATAAATATACAAATAATTCTCATGGCATCTGTCAAGGCAAGCCCCAAAAACCAGGTACTGTTACAGTGTTTTAAAAACTTGAGCCCCAACCAAATGGGCTAAACTCATTTTGACATTTTAATGCTCTGCTAAAACCTGAGTGGCTTTCCAGTTCAGTTCACGCAAGAGAGCCTTTTCATCAGGGCACAGTGTGTGCTGATGACCTCACCCAGAGGAAACCATAATAAACAAAGAAAGTTTAAGCTGTCAGCTGCCCTTCACAGCCAGCTGAGATCTGCAAACACTGTACCCTGTTCTCCAAATGTTCCCTCTGTGCCCATACAGGGGCTGCAAACCTAGCACGCCATTACATCTCATTAACAATACTCAGGACTTTTGATTATACACATGCCTTGAAAGCATGCTGCTGTCTGGCAAATATTGCTTGGAGATCACTGAGCAGCATGGAGTATAATTTTGCTAATCGAGAACTTGCACAAAGCAGTGCATTTAGAGAAAGGGGTATCTATTTAATTCCATTTTAAAGTAATAAAATGTGGTCTTTTGTATCAAGTATATTAAAGTACAAAAAATTTAGCAAAATCATATTTCCCCCTTAACATGGTGCATCAAGGAGTCCTGCATAGGAAGTTTTTTTCCCCCTCATATTTCAAAAAATATTAACCTTAACACAGTCTACCTTCAGGGACTGGGTGATGTAATGGATTAATAAACTGGCCTTAATGCGCTGCAGTTTCTTTGCCTCTGGGACATACTTTTCAAATAAAAAGGAACGAGTACAGCCTGGCAAAGGCTGAGTACTTAGACTGGATATGTTGTTTGTTGTACAGTAACAAGTAGAATGGGTTACGAGCAGCTTACTCCTTAACTTTGATGGTTAACTGGGAGACACACTAACATGCTCCCATATGAAGCCGTTTCTTTTCATCCCATATGAAGCCGCTTCTTTTCCCAGTTCCTCTCACTCAGAGTAATGGTCTGGGTGAGCAAACTTGCCCTGCATCTAGCTATCCTTTCTCCCTGGGTCTCAAAGAACAGATTTGTCTTTCAAAGCATTTGAATAAGACCATGAGACACTTTTTAACCTTTTAAGGACATTGAGCAGATTTTATATACACAGACTCTGAGATAAATAGGGGATTCAAACAGCCACAAGGACCATGGAATTCAAAAAGTAAATTTTTGTATACAGTATTTATTCATATGAGAAGGTACTTGTGACAGATGATCAGAGACCTTAACCATGTACTTTATGTGTGTCAGATGGTGGTTGTGTCTTTCAGTTTATTAAAAAAAATATATATATATTTTAACGAGAGGACTTTTCACCTTGCATATTTACTCACAGTAAGGTAATCTGCAGTAATCTAAATCCAACATTTCATAATGCAAGTGAGACAATCATATTGCTTTGAGGATGGATAAAAATTGTAATATTAGTAACAGCAAACTGTATCGCTTTCAAAGGATGAAGAGATGTAATACTTCTCTTATCCACCATTAAGTCGCAAAGTCTGCCATCAATGAGAAAAATGCATTATTTGATCTTCAGAGGACATGGACTGTTACAGCCTTTTCTTCTTGTGAATGAAGAGCAAACATAATTCTCTTGGATTATCTTTTTTTTCCTGACATTAAACCAATGGAGACCTAGTTGTTATAGTTGTTATAGTCATAGTTGTTGCAAGAAAGACAGTGTTTTCATTGTTTAATGGATAACTGAATGCTAATAAAGAATGCTAATAAATGCATTCCATGTTAATCCTCTTCCTCCTCAAAAATGGGTTTGATGTGTCAGGCAGGCTTCGACTGGAATAGCAGACTTTCTCTTTCAGAGGCTGCAAATACAATTTGGCAGGGTCTGGATGTGACATGACACTTTGAATACAGTCATCATAAAAGATATAGCACATGTTTGACCATACGCATTACCTATTGGGAAGGACGTAAACAAACATGTGCAAGTGTGTATACTGCACATTAAATTTGCCTGCTCAGAGGAAAATACATTCACTCATAGCAAAAATACTCGACATGCAAATGCTTTAAAAATCCAAACATTTTTGCTGCATAGGAAATTAAGTAGGACACCGTGGTTATGCAAACGTTGCCTTGTAAAGAAAGAATCCAGATTGAAGTTTGAACATTCATGCAATATATCTAATTACTGTCTCTGTTACAGAGGGGTCTTGTGCCACAGACAAATCAAATTTGAGAAACGGAAACATGCAAATATTAACAAGGGGAAAAACCTGTTTCTGGAAAATCACACACGCAAAGTAATCAGACCTCACTTTTAATCTTTTATTCAAAAGACAAGTCACGCACTGCATACTGTTTGTGTGGAATCACGCTAAATAATTTACCATATCAAATTCCTGTAATTAAATCTAAAGAATCAGATGTGATGAAGATAATCACAGCATAACATTCCTCGCCTCTATGAATATTTATATCAACCTCAAAGTAATAGCCACACCCTGCACATACTGCAGAATAACTTTTCAGAGTAGAGGCTCTATAGAAAGCATTCATTTGTAGAGCTGCCCTTTCTCCTGCTGGGACTCCGATGAACAATAGAAAATTATTTAATATTCCTTTTTTCATTTGTACTTTTTTCAGCAGGAGGTGGCAACTCGCAAGAGAGGCAGGCCAAGAAATGAATTGGAAGCGAGCAGTGGGCTAAAAGCCAATGGGCGCTCATTCATCTCTACCCTCATAAAATACACATACGTCATCCACACTATCCTGCATTAAGAAAGATTCAACAGCAGTGAACACACTTATATTAAAAGATAACAGCAGCAGATCCAGGACCAATTGAGGAGGGGATCACACACTTGTGGTAGGGACATGTTAGATCAGCGCTAGGCCACCCTGTTCCTGGAGTGCCAGAGACGCTCCTGGTTTTTGCTTCCTCCACACCTACGTCTACACAACTGGATGCATTTTAATTAATCAGCTTTCATGAATGCAGGTGACCGTGTGCTGGAGGTACTTGGTTTACTTTCACCGTTCAGAATATTCAGGCTCAGTCTCTTAATAATCCATCAAACTCTTGCAATCAAGCCCAGATGGAACAAAAACCAGAAATGTCAATGGCACTCCAGGACCAGGGTTTCTTACTCCAGGACCAGGGTTTCTTACCCCTGTGTTAGATTGTAAACATACAGATATGTGTCCACATTCACAAAATGTGTTATATATTCTGCTTTTATGTATGCCAAATTACCTATAATAATGTAGTCATCAGAATGCCCAGAAATATACCCCTGGATTCAATAAAACCTAGGCTGCCACTTGCCACTTTAAGAGGCAAATGGTATTCAATAAAATAAAATATAAGTTTAGCCAGATTCAATCAAACCAGCCTTTTGTACTTAAGGATCGGACATTTTGCATTTAAGGCCTGACATTCCAGCAACAGGAAAAAGTGTGTCCTGAAATGTGTGGTTCCCTGGATGAGGGCCAGAGATATTTCAAAAGAATTCTATCGAAATAATCTGTTTTCCTGCATGTCTCCAACTTTACAATCCCCACAGTTGATAACATTTATAAATGATTGCATACATAAAAAGTGCTTTAAAGTAAATAAAATAATTAAGTAATGTGATCATGCTAAATGTCTGTAGTACACTGCTCAAAGAAATTAAGGGAACACTTAATCAACGCAGTATAACACCAAGTCAATTAAACTTCTGGGATATCGATCTGTCCAGTTAGGAAGCGTAAACGATTGTGAATCAATTTCACCTGCTTTGGTGCAAATGAAAGTGACAACAGATAGACAGCAGAGGCAACAGCAAGACAACCCCCAAAAAGTAAATGGTTTTACAGGTGGTGGCCACAGACCATTTCTCTCTCCTTATCCTTCCTGACTGCTTTTTCTCTAGTTTAGCATTTTGCTAGTGCCCTTGTCACTACTGGTAGCATGAGGCAGTACCTGCAGCCCATTCAGGTTGCACAGGTAGTCCAGCTCCTCCAGGATGGCACATCCATACATGCCGTCGCAAGAAAGTTTGCTGTGTCTCCCGGTACAGTCTCAAGAGCGTGGAGGAGATACCGGGAGATGGGCCATTACACGAGGAGAGCTGGACAGGGCCGTATAAGGGCAACAACCCAGCGGCAGGACCGGTATCTGCTCCTTTGTGCGAGGAGAAACAGCAGGAGCACTGCCAGAGCCCTACAAAATGACCTCCAGCGGGCTAATCGTGTGCATGTTTCTGACCAAGCTGTCAGAAACAGACTCCACGAGGGTGGCATGAGGGCCCGACGTCCTGTAGTGGGACCTGTGCTCACAGCCCAGCACCGTGCAGCTCGATTGGCATTTGCCAGAGAACACCAGAATTGGCAGGTTCGCCATTGGCGCCCCGTTATTTTCACAGATGAGAGCAGGTTCACACTGAGCACATGTGACAGACGTGAAAGAGTCTGGAGACGCTGTGGCGAATGTTATGCTGCCTGCAACATCATCCAGCATGACTGGTTTGGTTTAATTGACTTGGTGTTATACTGTGATAATTAAGCGTTTTACATTTTATGGAGAAAGCTATTTGTTTTTGTAGTTGTTTCCCATGTTTGTCTCCAATATTTGAAGCATATGATAAAGTTTGTAGAAAATTAGTTTTGGATAAATAATAAACAAGAAAAGAAAATCTATTTCAGATCTTATAATTTCCCATTATGTTTTTGGGTTACAGTGTTCTATGCAGTGGGTTCAATTTAACTGCATTTTGCAATTTGGTGGAAGTCTGCATTATGGGTTTAATGATACGGAGTACAGCATTTTACCAGATTGTACCATTGCTCGTGCCAAGTTAAAATGGAGGGCAATGAAGCAAAGTAGACCATCAAACTTAAAGACCCAATCCAGTGACAATAAGTTTTAGCAAACCATTAAAACACATAATGTGACACCTACAAAAACATTGTAATACAGTATTTTCCATAGAACTTATAGTTAAAAAAGATATTTTTAAATTGCCTAACATGTATATGTATAAGCCAGATGGATCTACCATCTCACAACCTTGCAGAGAGGGATCTGACCCACAACCAAACAGAGTTATAAAAATGGACCTGTGAGTACAGTAAGACTGATGTTTTATAGACGTGGTGACAGTACTATTGGGTTTTATAAACTCTAAAACCTTCTCTATTTTTGTAAATTAAGGAATACACGCTGGTCAGGATGGCCCAATGATAAGGCAGACAATGCCTGAGGCCCAGGATACATAAATAAATCAACGTTCTCAGTAGCTTCATAATTAAACCTGACAGACAGTATAGGAATTAGCTGCATCTCCTTTGATCTTACAGAGATCAAAAGAGGTGACAGCCATCCTCTCCTTCACTAACCACTCATTCTAACACACCCTGCGGTTGCTTTCAGACCTGTTCCAAGGGGCCAAAAATTCTGCATTACATCATGTTAAATTTCCTTAACACCCAGCAGGCAAGAACTAAGCTGGAGTTTGTGAACACAAATCATGTATGGACTCACTCATAAGTGTTTGTTTCATTTCAACATCGGGGGGACACACTGCTGGACAACCTCGTCTCTAATTAACAGGGACAATTAATTAATATGGAAATATTGGGGGTGACATGTCTCCAAATCTTTGTGCATGAATTCACTAGTGTATTGAGTGTTATTGATTGCATTACATCACACACTAGTGGTACTTCTTAACTATAAAGGAGTCTATTTGATTAACATCTCAATAGACTGCAAGACACAACACTGGTGACACATGTGCTTGGTAGTTATACTGGGTGCACACTTATTCATCTTGCCCAACTCTGACCTCATCTGACCATACATCTGAACAGGTGGGTGCAAGGGGTCAACGGCTGCCTATTAGCAATGTAGCTGGTTGATGCCATGATCACAAACCAGACTGCACGCTTTCAACAATAAGCTTTTGAGTGGCATATGGGGTGATTGAGTGAACACTTTGCAAGTGCTTGTATGTGTTGAAATAGTTTGGACAGGTCTGGTACTACACTACAAAACAGCATTTCTCATCAGCACCATTTAACTTCCTTTCTGTGTAAAACCTGGGTGTAAAACAACTAAATAGCACAGCTGAAAAACAAACTGCCAGTTCTTACTCAAACTGAATACCTGCATAAGGTGCAGCAGAAGTACTGTAGTTCTACCTGGACCAAAGAATTGCACAGGTTCCTCATGCATATCCTCATTTAAAGGGCAAACATTGCTCTCAGCAAAACCTATTGTCTGTATAATGACTTTTGCTAAACCTACAGAATGCAGCAATGGGTGCTGTTCAAGGGGCCAAAACCGGGCTTTCGTTTTGAAGCTCACTTCCTGGTTGGGCTGGGAGCGGCCATAGTGCCGTTACTCACTCGTGCCACTGCGGTTGGCTCCAGAATAGGTCTTTCACCATGTAAGTCAATAGCAGAAATGTTGTCAAAATACTAAGTCAATAAATTTTTTCCACAAGAAAATGTAGTCGCAATAGGTGCTTTTCCTTCGTCTAATGCCTCTCCATGTGCCAAATTTTTCAATTATTGTGTCGTTTGGACAGGGTATGAACATTTGTTCAGGACTAATCAGAGGGACAGGTTGAGTCCTGGGGTCACTGCCAAAGATAGGTTTTATAGAGTTCTCACTGCCCTCAATCCGAGGGGCGGGATGAGAAGAGGGAGACAACAATCATTAGTCTAAAACGCGCCCTGGCGTCTTGGGACCTTTATACAGTCTATGCTTGGGACAGGGAGACACGCTGTATTTTTGAGTGGAAGTCGATGGAGAACATCCCTTAGTAGCCTACCGTGAACAAGCTGTTATCTTGTGGACGCAGTTCGTAACATAATAAATTGACTTCCTTGTCGCTCATCTTCAACACGTGTCATCACATATTCATTTTGGAGCGAGCTATGATGTGTCTACTATAAAAAAATACTGTTTCGTGAGATGTGAGACAGCAGGGGATGTTGCAGCTACATTACAGGCCCAGCGTCTCGGAGCAAGCGGCCAAACTGTGGGTTAAGTATCTGAAATCAATTGCTCCATACCTGTATAACCTTATCAATTTAGATATGAATTTAGCTATTCCACCCCCTCCCGTACACAATCTCCATACTCCCCCTGTCATGAACGTTACCACTGCTTAGCAATGCTGGCTTAGCTAGCTAGCAAGCTAACGATAGCTCACGGCAAGTCGTTTTAATATTTAGCTAGCAAGCTAACGATAGCTTATGGCAAGCCCTTTTAATTAAAGTTATTCGACTTCCTAGTCATCCTTGCTGGCTGGCCATATAAGTTGGCTAGCTACCGTGATTGCCTAGCTAACATTACTAACGTTAGCCAGCTGCTCCAACGAGAACCCTAACCTGGTTTAATGTCATTCCATGTACTGTCTCATACCCCAGAAAAGTATTACTTTCTATAAATATTTCATTGTTAATATATTATTTGTTTGGACTGGGACTTAGACTGAATTAAATTAATTTGTTGAATATGTGAATAATTCCATTCCATTTCATTCAATCAATTTTATTGTTGATTCAAGTCTTACCAAAGTCCATTTTTGTGATACCAATAATTTCATTTCTGAAGGCAAACTGTATCTCTCATACAAGAAACCAGCAGATTGAAATGGTATAACGGCATGCTTCGAGCTTTCACAATCACCCACCAAAAACCTCTCTCTCCCTCTCTCCCCCATCCCAACCCCCCTGTGGAGAATTTATATTTGCATGATATTCCACATCAGTTACTTTCACAAAAAGGTGTCACACCCCTGATTTCAGTACTTTGTGTGTACGTCTTGAATAAAATCTTTTCCCTGAGAGCAATTGTACCAATATAAAAGAATATACAAACCCCAATTCCAAAAAAGTTGGGACAGTATATAAAATGCACAGTGATTTGTAAATTCTCTTTTACATACATTTTATTGAAAACAGTACAAAGAAAAGATATTCAATATTTTACCTTATCAACTTTTTGTAAATATACGCTAATTCCGAATTTGATGCCTGCAGCACCTTCCAAAAAAGTTGGGGGCAGGGGGTTGTTTCTCCTGACTCATTTTCCTATTGAACTCTATGGAAAAATCAGCCAGGAGAAACAACCCTTCAAGTGATCTATCCATATCTACTGCATATCTGGCAGCAGAGTGATGGTTTGAGGCTCGTTTGATACAGACCCTTAATGCCATTTAGCCAACCATGTGTTCCATACTGTTCCAGTGTAATTTACAGCTAAATCTAATCCCACCCCCCAATTCCCATAGAGATCCATTCAAATGCAGAGAGGTTATACTATCGCTTGTAGGAGTACCAGAATATAAGATATCAGGAAGATAGACCAACCATGGGTTCCATACTATTATACCCAGTCATGATAGCATCACCTGTTTACCCGTGGAATGTTCCAAACAGGAACATTTTATGTTTGCCCCTGTCCTAACTTTTTTTGGAATGTGTTGCAGGCCTCAAATGTGGAATTAGCGTATATTTACAAAAATCAATAAAGTTGATAAGGTAAAACATTAAATATATTTTATTTGTACTGTTTTCAGTTAAATATACATTTACAAATCACTGTTTTCTGCTTTTATGTGCATTTTACATACTGTCCCAACTTTTTTGGAATTGGGGTTTGTAATTTTCTGAGCATACAATACAACTTTTTACTTGTATTATTTATCTTATTCAACAACCTTTACTAAGGTGTGAACCGCTCGCAGACACCAAAAGGAATGGGAATGAGGCTTTATTCAGAGTCGACAGAACAGGGTCAAAGTCCATCAATCAGCGCATTACAGGCAAGGCAGATTCGTAGTCAGTTCCCAAGGGGGGGGTCAGAGTCCAGCAATCAACACAGTAAAACAGCAAAAAAAAAGTCAGGACAGTCAGGCAGTCAGAGCCAGGGAATTCGTCAAGAGCTGAGAAACAAAGGGGGAAGGGGGTGGAGCAGGGCAGGGGGGGGGAGGCAGGCTGGGGGAGGAACTGGAGAGCAGGCAGGAGAACAGAGACTGGGATGAGTACAGGACACACTGGAAAAAGAAACAGGCAGGCAGGGGGCAGGGAGCAGCAGGGAGGGAGGGCACAGCAGGGGCAAGGCAAGGAGCAGGAGCAGGCAGCCAACAGCACAAAAAAAAGCAAGCATGAATGCAGGGCAGCACAAGACGAGATCTGGCACACAAAGAAACAGAGAGGAGAGATAGAACAAACTAACGACAAACAAACGAGGAAGACACAAAATGGGGGAGAAAGGGAAAACACGGAACGGACTACAAATACAGAAAATACATATAAACGTAAAAACCAGAAATGTACTAAGACGTAGACGCACAGGACGTGACAGGTGTGAATAATTTTGGAGCGCACTGTAAAAGAACAGTCTATAGGTTCTATCAACAGACTACTAAAAATACATTGGAATAAACAAATACTTCTCAATACACTCTGGGGGCCTCATTTGTCACCTGTGCATACACCTAAATCCTTACCAAGCTAGGGTCCACTGTGGCTTGAAGCCTGCGGGGTGACGGATAATTGGCCTCCGTGTTGTCCAGGAAAAGAAAGATTCCACTGTTTGGTAGTGTCTTTCAAGATGACAATGCCCCCATCCACAGACCATGAGTAGTTGCCCAGTGCTTTGAGAATCATGACACTGATGTTATCCATATGTCATGGCCTTTTCAGTCAGCAGATTTGAGCCCAATCAGGCATTTTTGGGGTATTCAGGAACGATGCCTGAGACAGCCTTTTCTACCTCCATCAACAAAGCATGAGTTGATTGACTTTTGAAAGTGGTGTCATATTCCTTCTGCAGAACTCCAGATGCTGACAGACTCTATGCCACAGCATATGCAGGCCATACTGGCCATACATGGTAGCTGAACACCCTATTAAGTCAATTTACATTAGTGTTTGTTTTTTTGTTCATAATGGCTGTGACACAGAGCAAGTTAAGTTCAGAGGAAGTTTTTCTTTTCCATGTTCTTTCATAGCTCCTTCTTTCCCCCAGGTGAAAAGGGCTCAGAGCCTTTCCCCTAGATACAGTGAGCACCATAATTCATTGGACAGTGACACATTTCTTTGATATTTTGGTTCTGCAATCTAGCACTTTGAGTTTGAAAGGATACAATGACAATGAAGTTGAAGTGCAGACTGACAGCTTTAATTTGAGGGTATTTTCATCCATATTGGATGAACCGTTAAGAAATTATGGAACCTTTTGTACATAGTCCCCCCCATTTTCGGGCATCAAAAAATATTAGACAGTTGCATATCCTTTGCATGCCATGACTTCTTATATTCTGGTACTCCTACAAGCGATACTATAACCTCTCTGCATTTGAATGGATCTCTATGGAAATTTGGGGGTGGGATTAGATTTAGCTGTAAATTACACTGGAACAGCATGGAACACATGATTGGCTAAATGGCTCTAAGTCATCAAGGGTCTGTATCAAACAAGCCTTAAACCATCACTCCGCTGCCCGAAATACAGTAGATATGGATGAATAACTTGAAGGGTTTCTTCTTCTGACTTATTTTTTCATAGATTTCAATTGGAAAGTGATCCATCCATATCTACTGCATATCTGGAAGCAGAGTGATGGTTTGTGGCTCGTTTGGTACCTCAGACACTTGATGACTGAGAACCATTTCGCCAACCATGTATTCCATACTGTTCCAGTGTAATTTACATCTTAATCTAGTCCCACCCCCCAATTCCCATAGAGATCCATTCAAATGCAGAGAGGTTATAGTATCGCTTGTAAGATTATATAAAAAATAGACAATAGTATTGCTTGTAAGAGTACCTGAAAATAAGATATCAAGAGTCTTTTGATATTTTTGGGTCACTGTCAGGATTCTGTATTTTGTTTGTTTACTTGTGTATTCATGTTTCTGATTATGTTTTAATTTATGGGTTCACTGTTCCATGTTTGCATTGCCGTCACTCTTCGCCACACTTTTCTGGAGCCTTTTGTGATTGTGGTGTGGTTCCTCTGTCATGCACTTCCTTCTTAACTAATGATATCATTGTATATAGTACTAATTAACCAACTACTACTAACAGCTTAGATTCAGGTTTTGTACTAATTAACTAACTCACTAATGTAATCTTAACTTCTATCTGCAACTGTCTCACTTTCTACCTGTTCTATCGCTGATCATCTTTCTTTGATCTTTTACTACAGCTGACTACAGCAGTCCTTCCCACTTTCCATTCTCTAATTGTGCGCACTTGTCTTTAACTACCCAGTTCATGTTCAAATCTATGTGTTATGTGTGAATCCGGTCCGCGTATTACATGTTACCTTGTTACTGAATTATCAGCTTCTCTCATTGTTTCATTATGATGAAACAATGTTTCCACACACCTGATCCTCATTGTATCTCGTCACTCCCTGTGCATTTAAACCCTGTGTTTCAGTCTGTTCTTTGTGAGAATGTTGATCATATTTCCTGTGATTAGTAAAGCCAGTGATTTATTGAGATTCCTGAGACACCCTTCCGTTTTCGAGTTCGAGTTTTGCCTTTCGATTCCTATTGTTTGCCTTTGTTGTTTTTCTGGCTTTGACCTTTTTGATTGTTTTGTGACTTTGCTTCTGCCTGCCGATTTTCGTACCTCTGCCTATGATTTCTGATTTTTGGACTGTTTGACTGTTTCATTCTCCTGCTTTTTGATTTGGCACTGTCTGCATCTGATTACCTGACTTCTGATCTGGACTGAAAAAAACGATCCTTTTTGCTACTACCTGGTCTGCGTTTGGGTCCCTGAGAATGATACCTCACAGGTCAGATATCAGGAAGTCATGACATGCAAATTATATGGAACCAAATATTAAATATGATAACTTTATTAAAGTTTGTTAATTTGTCCAAATACTTTTGGTCCCCTAAAATGGGGACAAGTATTTTATAAATGGCTACAACTGCTACACCGTTCACCCAATACGGACCTTCAAGTTAAAGCTGAAAGTCTGCACTTTAACCTCATAGTCACTGGATCTGACTGTACCCTAATAAACATCCTTATTTCTGCACAACATGGCTTGTTAGGGGCATTTAGAACTTCAAAGCATTCTCAAAGAGCTGCCATTGTCTTGTTTCATTTTAATATCAAGTAATGACATTTTTATGAACAAACACCATGAGCCTGATTTACTAAGACCTTTAGTGGGTGCATTTTTTTTTTGCAAAACTAATAACACGACCAATAATTGGTGCAAAACAAATCCCATGATAAATCATTTGTCCTGTTATTGGTGTTGTGTGCTAAAAGGTTTTGCACACACTAAAGGTCTTAGTAAATCAGGCCCCATATGTATTGTTCTGTATACAGATCATTTTAGAATACTGATTATATTAGTCTCTCATAAAGCTCATGTTGTTATGCCATTTTTTTCCCCTATCACATATATTCAATGTATTATATACATTATTCTTATTGTTGATCTTTATACAGTAAATCCATATTGTTTGAATAGGAAATTATATGATAAGGAACAGTGTTAATTGGATGCAGTGTTATTTGGGTCATTAACCAAATTAAAGTAACCTGAGATCTACTGTACAAAGTATTACAGTTTCATAATTTTCTACTACTCGTTTCATTATAATGCCAGTTTAGTGGGTAGGTCTACTAACAAAATGGCATCATTATTAGAAATGACTTATTACCCCCTGTAGTTTAACCCACATCCATTTTCACTGTATAAAATTTTTTTATGACAGTAACTTTTTATTCACAATTTTTT
The DNA here is from genome assembly GCA_022702515.1 of Ilyophis sp. 1 JC-2022. NCBI lineage: Eukaryota > Metazoa > Chordata > Actinopteri > Anguilliformes > Synaphobranchidae > Ilyophis > Ilyophis sp. 1 JC-2022. The sequence goes on from CM040403.1 coordinate 105,915,907, forward strand.
TCTTTCACGCTCTATTTTTTTGTACACACTTAATTTTTTTCTGATTTCAATCAATTGATTTCAAAAATACATGATTGTTTTGAAATTATGCAAAAGTGTGAGAATAGGATGTTTTATGATTAGCAGAAATAATATATTTTTTGACTGTATACAAGCTATGATAAATTGGTAAAAGCCTCTGCTGGGGAAAATTATAATAATTTTCCTTGTTCAGAACGATGGATCCATTAATTCAAAAAATGTTCCAACACCATAGACCAAGAATTAGTGCTGTGACTAAGCATCATATGCAAATGTGCATATAGTGAAATATGTTTGGTTGTCACTATGTTTGGTGACTGAATTTTAGTTATTTTTGAATGGTGAAACTTCATCTTTGCAATTTGCTAAATAGTCAGGTAGCTGAACAAAGTGTTAATGCTAAAAAGTTCATGAAAGATCAATAATTAGTGCTGTCACTTAGCATCATATGCTAATTTTCATACATCGAAATAGAATTGGCTATCATTTTCCATCTTTGAACATAGAAACTTTTTCTTGGCAATTTAGTTAGGCAGTTGAACAAAGTGATCTTGTTCAAAATGGTAAATCTTGATGAAACGTATGCTCCATGAGAATAATTTTTTTACAATGGCCGACAATGCTAAATATCCAATATCTAACACCACTCATCCCATCCCCTAAATATCCAATATCTAACACCCCCCCCCCCCCCCACCAAAGACAAACACATCTTACTCAACAAATGAACACTACAAAATGCCACAAAAAAAAGCACCTTAGCATGGGAATGGTGCCAGCTTATTTTCTCTTAGACTACAAAACTAACTTAAATAGAACTGTTCCATTTCTTCATTGTGATTATGGTGGGTTCACATCCTGGGAAAGTACTTTGGAAGGAGCTAGTTTTTCTTGCTTTTCAGCAGCGACTCATGAACTCTTCAAAGTGGCTAAGGATGTGGAAAATACTGTTGCTCCCTGAAATGTGGCCTTGAATGCACCTCCGTTGTGAAGCATTTTCTCTCAAACATGAAAGCTCCAGCACTCATATTCAAAGAAGATTGACTTAACTGTCTGTACTGAGTGATTTGAGATGAATACTTGTGAAATATTTACTTATTTAAAAAAAATAAGTTATGAGGACATACTTTACTGGGTATAAAGGAAAACTACACCCACTCTTTCAGCCTGTCTCCACCCACAAAACAATTTAGAAAAATACTTTATGGGGAGAGCGAGGGAGAGGGGTGGGGGCGGAGGAGCTGCCATCGTCATTTGCCTAAATGAACATAGCTACATTGTACAAATGATTACATATAACTCGGATAAAACTGTCAAACTAAATGTTGCACATCAAATATGAATCAAAAATCAGGAACTGCATGGCCTATTTCTCACCTCAAATATCTTCACATACATATTTTAGTGGACTATTTAGGTTGAATAAGTGAGTTTATGAACAGGACGCAACGTTGTTCCGGTTTAAAAATGTGGAGCCGAAACAAAAGTAACGTAGTGGGTCTAACCAATCAGGTGCCGGCTGTTTCCGTTGTGGGTGACAACAATTATCCATATGACGTAGAGACATCCAAAGAGGTACTCGGACATCACGATTGGGGCGGGGGCAGTGTGTGGAGCAGAAAGGAGATTTCAACCATTGGGGGCAGCACAAAGATGCTTTTCGACCAGTTTATGTATAAATAAAAACCAGCATATCTCTCTAACCTAATACAATATAATCTGCATATCTCTCTATCCTAATACAATAAAAACCTGTATAACTCTCTATCCTAATACAATACAAACAACAGGAAATGCATAGAACATAGGAAAAAAAGAGGGGGAGGGGGGGGAGGCGGGTGAATGCATGTGTGTGCAAGTGTGTATAACTGAGTAGTCCGAGTTTATGTGTGCGTAAGACTGAAGGTTACATTCTGGCACCCAGCAATCTTGACAACTCAAGTCCGCAGAATCTTTTCACGAAACACAGCAAGTCGCCATGGAGATAACCTCGATGTAGGTAGTCAGTCCGCAGGTCTTTTCGCGATAACACAGCAGGTTGCCATGGAGATATCCTTGAATGCCCTGTCCAGAAGTAAACCATAGTTATTCTGTCCCCAGTGTGTGTGTCTACACAAATCGACAGATAGCTAACAAGCTTCAAGAGAAAGTCGGAGGCTGGAGTAAAGTTGAAAAGACTTTTACTGTTGTCGTCATTCTCATGAAGGATTTTGTAAAACTGAAATGATACAAAAGATAGTAGCAATCACTGGATGCGTACACAAACATTCAAATGATATGTAAATAGCTGTACTGTACATAACTTGTAAACAATATGCATAAAATTCACCAGCCTAAAAACACCAATAGAAACGGTAATGGCAGTATTCACATGTAGATAACTAAATATTAAATGTAACATAACCGAATACACTACATGACATGTAAACTATTATAATTATCTGTAAATGTAAATACAACTTACAAGCGATGCTTTCCAAGGCACAGAGGAAGGAAAGGATAAAATGTCTGGAGCTGCAAGCCGACTACATGTGCAGCAACAACTGAAGCATTTCCTGGTCTAGCTGTGTCACATGACTAAAATAACCAATGAAAACAATAGCAGGAATTAAACAAGAGAATAATGAATTACTCCAAAACGACCACTAGGGGAGAGAAAATCCTAAAAACAGATGCAAAGCACTGACAGAACATGACAACAGGGGTCCAGGGAAGATAGGTGTAGGAACGCCTCTTTGCATGTGAGTCTTCTGGGAGAGATTTCTGCAGGCGGCCTTACAGGCTAACAAGCGATGGGGTTTCGAAAACAAGATTAGATGTTTGGGTTATAGCGAGGAAAACAGCATTCCAATTCGTTTACTCCTCTATACTCACTGGGTCTCTCAATTTGACCATTTCTTGACGCAAAGCAGTGCTTTCATCCAAAATGTTAACCATCTTGCGATTTAGATCACATATCGCAACAGTCTGAGTACTCACTGCTCTGCCCACCTCGGTAATCATCATGGGCAGCCTTTGGCCTTCTTGAATAGCTCCCATCTTTCTAATTTTCCGATAGACCAGGGCAACGCTCAGTCCGAGAAGCAATTGTCCTGCTATCATAAATCCAAATATGTAGACGTCCTCCACGTCTTCCACGGAGAGAACCACCAGGCAAAGAACCCGCCAGTTCTCCCACGCATCCATTATGTAGCCCGCAGCGAAAGTCCCGTCTGGGCAAATTAGGTTCCCCCGAACCAGTGCTTCTTGTTGAAATAATTTTGTCAATTGCGTTGAGAGACCAGCTTATCAATTCCATAATTTTGTAGTTTCAAAGACACCGTGCAAAGAATGCTTCCGAGCGGGTGGGAGAGGAGAGGAAAGAGGAGAGAGAGAGAGAGAGAGAATATGCGACCGCCTCCGTCAAGAGCCAAGCAGAACAGTTACAGAATTGTTACCAAATTAGTTACATTTTAACTACACATGTATAGGTGCAATTTAATTTAAAGTGTTACCATGTAAAGTGTTACCCTTTACTGTCTTAAACTTAATTACCTAATTGTATTTGCTCTTTGTATAATGATTTTTAACAAATGCTCTTTTTAGATAAACAATTTGATGTACAGAATTTGTAGTGCGAAAAGTAGAGTGCCATAGTGTTATTGGAAAATGTATTAAATCGAATCGAAGACATTGACGTCCAATATGCACTGGCGTGGCGCAGTTTTTCTGGGTCCTGCCACAAGGTACCACCCCTCTCCCCCTGATAGTCGTTTACATGTCACATTGTTATTTCAGCACCATTGATTGGTGTGATTGGCACATCACGTAGCAATGAGAGAAAAAGTGGGTTATAGGATAAATTGAGTCATTCTGTCACTCTCGGTCTTTGTTGTAGTACGCAGGTTTTTGTCTGGCACAAATGGGCTGCAAAGCAATACAATCAAGGTAAATAAATTAAATCAAATTACATAAGCCTACTCAAACTTGAGATTCCAGTAGTTCTGTCCTCCTGTCGTGCTACTTGTCTATAAAGTAGCCTAGTCTACTATGCTACTAGTAGTAACCTAGCGGCTGCATCGCCTTGCTTTTATGGTAGTTCTTGATTACTTTCAGTTGTGAAAATTATCTTTATGCAGAAGCCACAGTCACAGGAATTGTTAAAAAGAGCTTAAATGCTGTGGCAAAATCAGGAAAACTGAGCAGAAGGGACTGGTGCTTTGAATACAGCATTTTAGCACGATCATTAATTGAGCCTGTCTTATTCTTCTTACATTCCAGCCTCAGCCTGTTACGGAAAGAGATTAACTGTATAGGAAACTGAGGACAGCCTGAATCTTTCAGGAGGCTGCAAACCTCTGCAGTAGAGGTAACCTACTAGCTACCTGTGCTTCGCTGCGGGGGTGTGCACTATGCCAGTGCCAATATGCAGTTATGAGTTGGGGGCAATAATTGAGGTGAATACAGAGCTTATGGGGCAGTGGAGGCACAGACTGGTGGGAATTGACACTGCAGCAGTCCTGACCAGCAGCCCCAAGGAATCTCCATCAACATGTGACACTCTGCATCTGACCAATCTGAGGCCATTTGATTATGACCAATTTATTTCCACAAGTCTTGATATTCCCACAACATCAGCCATCACTCTGTCACCACAGGCCTTTTGGAGCAAACAGTACTGGGATTATGGCAGGTCCAGGAGAAATAAACCCACCCATGGCAGTTATTGATAGTAATCATCAACACACCAACTGGACCTTGAAATAAAACCTGTGTAACTACACTGTTCCCTATAGAACGCCTGAGGAGAAATATGGCATACGTATAGCTTCCGAACAGCTCCAACTATGCAGGTCCAACTAGGAAACAAAGATGCGTATATCTATGATGGATGGGTAAAATTTAGTATTACTTTAAAAAATATAACATACTAAACAGATGAACATGAAAAATTGGCATTATAAACTAGAAAAGGTATCAGCCATTGATGTTAGCCTTTTGACATATTTCTAATTAAAACTTATACCTTGAAGACATTTAGACATTTGACATGCAGGGTCAGAATCTTTCTTTGGCTAGGTTCAATTCTGTAAGATGTTTTTACAGATGGTGAAATTAAAATTGACCTCTGTGTGAGTACCATACAGTCTATAATGTGTCGGGCTATCTATCACAGAGACCTTGCTTTTAGTTAGTACCTTTCCAGAAACTATCACAAAATTGTTTCAATAAAAGGGCTATTCAAACGCAGTGCAATCAGAGAAAAGGTTTTCCTGTCCCTCCTCCAAGAAATATTCTTTGAGATGTCTACTCGCCTATCTATTTCAGTTTGGTACATTTCAGTTCAACTTGCCCTGCATTTATCTACCCTGCTTATAAGCGGTAGCCTGGAGCTCATCGCAAATTGATCTACTAAACTTATACAAGGTAGCTTACTAAAGGGTACTTTGCAGTTTAAAAAAAGGGAATCAAAGAAACAGTCTTTAATGACAAGGAAGGATGTAATCACATTTGAGCAATTTTCAAGTGGAGAATGAAAAAGCTACATTAAAACAGAAATACTGTATTTTTGTTCCAGCAATTCCACGGTATTGTGGTTAGAGGAAATTAGCCCTCTTTCCATTATTGTGCAGCCATATCTCAACATAGCTGTCCCATAAAGATCCATTTGTGCATAGATCATGTGTACAAGACTATGTCAGAAAGTGATGCAGTTGTGTACCTCACACTTAGGCCTTCAATCAATATTGATTTAACTTTGATTTAAAAATAAATGCATGGGGTGGTAAGTCAGATAGAGTTCATTTTGGTGTTGCCAAGTTCAGCAAACTGTAGAGAAAAGGACTGAGACTTGCATTTTAAGTTAAGGAAAAACATTGAGTAAACCCAGGCTTCAGTCTGGGTAAACCATGTTGAGTGTAAAATCCACTTTCTTCTATGTTGCCATTAGTGGCCATTGCAAATCTAGCCAACTATAGGTGTTGCGGTATTTTCCATCTGGACAAAACAAATAAAAGTAAACAAAAACATAAACCTTCAAATGCATTTCAATTTATGTGCCACTGTACTTAAAACTCAGGTCTATGGAATATTCCATCTTTAATAGTGATGGGCAGTTCGGCTCTTTTTTCTGAGTCGGCTCTATTCGTACCATTCAGTTTGAAGAGTCGGAGTCGGAGTCGGAGTTTAATCTATGCTAATATTAATCTTATATTTTTTATCAAATCCCAGAATCCAGTAGTCTAGGTCTACTGAAAATTAGGTGGATGGAAGACTGTATAAGAGAGATAGCCAGCCAAATTGGACAAACAAGCCAGATATTTATTATGTGTGTCAGTGTGTGCATATGATGTACAGGAGCCTATGTCGTTTATTTATTTGGACACCATAGGGTTATTTAAATGTGTTTATTTTAACTGTACTTTATTTATTATATCATACACAATTGTAGGCTATTTATTCTGTTCACTGTTGTTGTTGGTCAATAGTTCTAAAATAAAAATGCCACCACTTTAAATATATTTGCTGTCATTTTTAGTAGCCTAACCTGTCATTTTGAAGTATTTGCTGTCATTTTTAGTAGCCTAACTTAGCTGAACACAATCGCATATTAATTCTGTTTTATAGCCTACTGCAATTTCCTCGCAAACAGCCAAATGTATTAATATAATAATAAACAGTTGGCTATTAAAGTGTAGACGTCTCGGAATATAATTAGATAGCCTATTAGGTACAGAATTCCTTTTCAAATATGGTTTCTGGTTGATACACGCTGAGTAGGCTAAACTCGATTATTAATGCTGTCGCCTACAGCATTTATTTTCCTCTCCGTTAAAACTTGAAAGGGCTTTGTTTGTTTCACGGCTCTGAGTCGAGGTGATTTCCTGCTGAACGGAGTTAGGTCCGACTACTAGCCTACTATAGCTACCTATCCTTTAACCGTTAGTAGTATTTATTTTATTAGAACATTACTAAATTTATTCTGTGTTGTTGTTGGTCAAGAGTTCTAAATAAAAATGCCACCACTTTAAATAAGTGTTTTCTGTCATTTTTTTGTAGCCTAATCTAGCTGAACACTATCGCATATCGCATATTAGGCCTAATTGTTTCATAGTTGACTGGAATTCGGTTAAGTAAACCCGATTAATAGCTTAATGGTGTACTGCATTTTGCCCTTTGTTAAAACCACAGAACTCTATAAGAACAGTTATGTGGTTAAAACTCGAAAATTACTTCGGTTTGTGTCACGGCTCTGGTTCCGGCTCAGTCTGGAGCCGTGGAATATTGTTACGGCTCATGGCTCTTAAATTGAGTCGAGTTGATTTCGTGCTGATCCGTAGTATAGCTACTGTACCTACGTATATTTCTTTTAACCATTAGTAGTTATAATAACGTTGGAATGAGCTGGGGCGATTATTAACTTCACAAAAGTGTGTGCAATATTGTTAGATCAAATTAAAATGTATTCTTACGTAGGTTCTAGCAATCAGAAACTGCACGCCGCGCATTACCACTGCTGAGTGTCTCGGGGGAGTGTCTCCCGGCTGTAGTAGAAAGCAGGCAGAGTCAGAGCCAGAGCTCAGAGCCGAGAGCCGAGAGCCAGAGCCGAGAGTCGAGAGCCGTGGGTTAGCACGATTCCCTCGAACTGGCGAGTCGACTCAGACGACTCAGCATAAAGAGTCGACTCATAATACCGATTCGTTCGCGAACTGCACATCACTAATCTTTAAAATGTTTAATTTAAACATTTTCTCATAACAAAATATCGGTAAAAAGGGTACGCTAGAATGAAACTGCTTCATACACTACATGTCAAAAGTATCCGGAGACCCCTTGGTCTGGGGCTGTTTTTCAAGGTTTGGGCTAGGCCCTTTAGTTCCAGTGAAGGAAAATGTTTACACTACAGCATACAATGACATTCTAGACAATTCTGTGCTCCCAATTTTGTGGCAACGGTTTGGGGCAGGTCCTTTCCTGTTTCAGCATGACAATGCCCCCGTGCACAAAGCAAGATCCATATAGAAATGGTTTCTTGAGATCGTTGTGGAAGAACTTGACTGGCCTGCACAGAGCCCTGACCTCATCCCCATTGAACACCTTTGGGATCAATTGGAACACCGACTGCGAGCCAGATCTAATCGCCCAACATTGTTGCCCGACCTCACTAATGCTCTTATAACTGAATGAAAGCAAATCCCCACAGCAATGTTCCAACATCTAGAGGAAAGCCTTTCCAGAAGAGTGAAGGCTGTTATAGCAGCAAATGGGGGACCAACTCCATATTAATGCCCTTGATTTTTGGAATGAGATGTTTGAAGTGTATGATTTTTGCAGATGAGGTGAAAAACATCAGATGGTAAGAACAAAGATCTTAAAAAATCCACCTCTTTAACTACCAAGCTACCTAAATTAAGCTACCTAAATGTTGTAGTCTTCTTTACACTGCATAACAAGCCTCTGCCCAGAATCTATTTTCAGAGTGAGGGCAATAAATATCTGAATATATTCAATTAAATTATTCTACTAAAGTGACCAGTACTAATTAAAAAAGACACACTTTGTCTAACTGATAGATCCCAAGACACTTGATAATGAAGAACAGTCTATTAAATCCAGGGACCTTGCACAATTTAATCAAGTACTTTCTATTCCCCATTGGGATAGAGAAACAGACAAAAATGGGCTTCTTTTAAAAAGGTAGCTTGTTCTGAAATCTTAAAATCAAGTAATTGATTAGTTAAAGAGCTGGATCTTTTAATCTCACACATGTACTTTGTACTTAATTATGTTCAAATACAAAAAAGCATTCTGCAAAATGTATGTGCGAGATTAAAATAACTTTGTATTACTTGCATCTCCAGCAGCCCCCTCTGTTGGCAAACCTGCCTAATTAAATTAGTTTAATAAGCAAACAAGAGGGGATGACTCTCTGAGCCATCACTGCTGCTGTCACTTAGCTTCCCTCTACATTGATAGTGCTGAAATTCTTTGACCACCCATCTTATAAACACTTTCTTAATGTTATTTGAGTGACAAAATAATTGAGTCAGATGTATTGTGTGCCTGGAATTTTGACAGTGTTTTGCAAGGGCTGTTCAGTGACCAAAATCCAGAAGTGACAACCTGTAGATCAATCACCAATTATGTGCAAAAGACAGTTTAAATTAGACATTTAATGGTGAAAACATCTTAAAAATACCTCATATTTCCAGGCTCGCCCTATCACTGCAATGCCCTCTGTCTTCTGTGTTCTGTGGGAGAGAACGGAAAAGCCCAAAATCTTCTCTGAGGCATGTACTGCCAGCCACTGCTTATTTATTTGGCAGTCCACCAACTGAGCTTCTCGGTCATTGTGTTTGAGGCGTGTACTTCATGCATTGTTGGCCAAGGCGGAGTGTAGGCTCCCAATTGACCAGTAGAGTGGCTCTTACATGATGAAACTACAGCTAGTTATGTACTTTTGGCTAGCTACACTAAAACTATCTGAGATTTGTTTCATGGCATAGCTTGCTTTGAAATCACAGTTCACCTCCTGCATCCTTATTAGTTATAAATTGTTTGATTATCACCTCATTATCACTTAAAAAATGTGAGCTTGTTAAAAATAAACAAATAAATAAGATTAGAGTAATGCAAGTAGACATCTCATTAAATTTAGATTCAACTTAAAATGTACAACGCCTATCCCAAAAGGGTTCATATGTCTGAGGTTCTAGTTCTACTGTAGTAGGGTGCTAAGGGGTTTGCTGTGGAGACATGCACAACCGGAGGTGCAAATCTGCTACCACTATGTTACCACTATGTCTTGACTATTTGATTGCTACCAAAAATTAAATTGTACGGAGTCCACAACTCTAAAGTTAGTATTTATTTGTTACTTTTAGTCATGTATACATACACTTGTCTTGAACTATCCACATTGAGCACAAACATAAGTGTGGCCTGCTAGCAAGCTAGCAACAGTCCAATATTGTTTTTTTCTGACAGTAATGGACAAAGAAGATGAAATAGTTGAGATTGGATGAGATTTGACAGCACTGTCTGCTCCCATAGCACCTGAAGTATCTAGTGTGGCTAGAGCCAGCACTAGTGTTGCTCAGAAAGAGAGACAAATATAAAATGCACTTGTTTGTAAGGGGTAATCATTTGGAACATTTAGGTTAGTGTTATTTGTGAAATACAACAACGGATCAATTAGGTATGTGTCAGTGTTAAATCAGGAGTTTGGTGCTTTGAAAGTACAATTGCAATGGCAATGTTCATTTGGCTATAAAACTTTTCTCTTATTTACACAACTTCCTGTTTATGCCACGCCCACGCCTTTTCGATCCAAATCCAGATACAAGTCGTTTTGTTGGTAGAACAGCTAGATATATTAATCTATGCACATCCCTAGCTCCTTGGACAATGCTGCTTTTTAAAAAATGGGTAAACCCTTTTTTATTTGAGAGACACTTATCTTGTGAGTTAAGCTTTCCTGTGGTTTATTGTCAGCCAGAACCACCTGGTTTTAAACCATGGAAATCAGAAGGACATTTTACAAGGCACTGGTGAATTAAACAGTCTGTAAAACCAATTCACATATTTCAAAAGAATAAAACTCACTGATCACTGATCTTGTGTTTCCCCTCCATCTGTAATATTAAAGTTACTCAAATTTTCCACATCTACAGTGCATGTACTCTGACTATATACTCTAAAGTCTATTTCTATATCTAATTGATAAAACAATGAAAGTGTAGGCCCATCACCATATTATGAATGTGTCTAGCATTATTTTTCAATTAAAACTTAACCAGTATAATGATTTCATCAATGACTGCTGGTAAGGTCTATTTGTTTTTATACATTCAATAGATAATGTAACCCAGTACATTGTATTCCTCTAAAATAAATTGCATTTCATGGTAACAGTGGCATTGAGGAATACATCATTTGTCAGTGAATCACAGGTAAAATTCTAAACAATCCCTGTTAGAAAGTAAACTAAATTCTTTTGAGATGTGTAAAATCAAAATGTGTGTGAAAGGCTAAAATATAATAATAATAATAATAATAATAATAATAATAATATGACTGCTTATGAAAATTATACAACAATGCCCAATGGCACTGCTATGGACCTTGCTAGGTTTGATAGACACAGAAAGGTATTCATAAAGATTAACAAGTTGTGAATTGCAATAAATATTTACTTGAACATCCCGAGGGGATGTATTTCACTTGAGTTTTCTTAACCTTGTATAATAATAATAATAATAGCTAGAATGGCACTTTGAGCGATGCCGACATCCACGCGAGTGGGCAAAGCACTGACATCTAGTATATTGAACGGACGTAACCGCTTACTCTATTGGTGAAGTTGCAGCAAACAATATGCCATCCAGTGCACCGCACCTCTCAATTTCCCCTTAGGCCAGGCCAATCTTATCCAGTACGGGTCGGTGTGGGTGTATTCCATAAAGCAGGATTACTGAGTTAGCTGAAGAACTGCACTGAGTAAAATCGAGAACAGCTCTTTTTACTTCAGTCCATGCTCTATATTTGGGAGGGTTTTGGGTCAGTGCAGTTATCCAGCTAACTGAGCTTGCATGACAGAGTAACATTAGCTACATGAAAAGTTACCTCAGAAAGTACTTGGTATAAGTGCATCTAAGGAAATTGTACAATTTAACATGCACCTAACTAGCTAATGTTATAGTTAGCAGCAATGTCTGAATCCCTGTGGTTTTATCTTATATAAAACGCATCTATCTGAATTAAATAAATAACGATTGGACAGTTGCAAGCTAGCAAGCAAAATTGTGACAACACAATCTCATACCAGCCAGCTAGCTAGATATTTGTGTTTGAAATGATTGGTTTGCTGCTACATAATTATTGTGCTATAGTGCATTTATGATGAGCTAACTAGCTACTTAACGGAATTTCAGTAATGTTCATGTAGTTCAGGATTAAAAACATTAATTCCAGGGACTCCCCTGTCAAGGGAACCATTTATGTTTACTTCAGCTAACTTACGAGACCTTCTGTGTTCAAGTGCTACCTGGATCCATACCATAGACTGTAGAAAAAATATCCATACTTATGTTCCTACGCAGTTCATTAACCATGGAAGTTAAAACCATAGATGTTAACTACTTCTAGACATCCTCTTTGTAGTCTGTTCATCAATTGTATGCGTTCCACTAATCAGTCATATGTTGACCAACATCCAGAGACTAATGTTGACTGTACCATAGTAATGCAATTAGGCTATACGCAAAATAACGCAATCTATCGTCCCACTTCTCCAGTTCCACACTCTATGACAAGCCTTTTACAAAATGTGCAAGCGTTGCTTTCCCCATGTCCACCCTCCTGCATTCAAAAGCTGTAACGTTAATTCTTCCAACGTCCATTCATTAGACATTGGTGGAAATTAATAAAATTTTAATACTTGTAGTTGACCGATTTTTCTGAGAATTCAGGTCCTTGGCCAGCTGTCAACCTATGTGAAAAGTTTCATCAAAATGGGATCAGAACTGTAGGCTCTAAGGCTGTTACAGACAGACAGATTATAATACCCCCGCTCCCAATGCTATGTGTGAATGGGAGTAATAAAGAAAATTACAGGCTCTAAAATGTTTTTCTTCAATCAATATTTTAATTTAATTGATGGTGGACTGCAGCCGTGAAACTGACAGTTGGTCTTTATAATGCCCTTCTCATATTGGTAGAGAACTGCTGGTAGAGACTTTTTGTGCCAAATCATATGACTGACAAATGGATCAGAGCTAAATTCACTATATGGTGCATTACATAATTTTCATTCCTCACATGTCTTTACCCAGCTCTGCCTGTCATATGTAGTGCTTTGTGTTTAGAAAGCTCTGAAAAATTATTTCACTCCGTCTGCTTTGGAGCATTTTCAAATGAATGAATCCTCCAATCAAGAACTGACTCTCTCGCCAGATTTAGTCCATTAACACCAAATTGTACCATTATACATGGAGGAATACTGTAGGAGGTGCAATTTGGGTCGTTAGTATTGATTCAAAATATTCTTTACAAGGATTTCAGTCTTACAAACAAAATGATGAATGTATCTTTGAGGGAGAAGTTTATCATTCACTATGGAAACAAACAGTTCTAATGGAGGAGAGAAAATTGATAAAAGTAGGTAAAAAAAACTACTTTTACTTGGAAATTGTCTCTAGTAGTACTTGACACACATCTCACAAGCATAGTATTTTGCCTTCGAGACTAATCGGATATTAGGAACAAGTTACGCATTTGAAACAACAGCAGTGCATAAAAATGCTACAAGTTATCTGTTTAATACGGTGGCTGAGAAGTGCAAAACACAACGACATTTCACAAAACAACGACATTTCACAAAACACAACGACATTTCACAAAACACAAAAACACACGACAACAACAAAAACACAACGACATTCACACAAACACAACACAACACACAAAACACATTCACAAAAACAAAAAGGGACAAAACAAGGACAACATTGTGATGTTGTGAAACCCCCAAGCCCCAAATGTAATTTTTCTTTTCAAAAGTTCTTTGTGTTGTACTTTGTTCTTGTTTGTGTGTGGACAGAACCCAAGCCCCAGAAAAAAGAATTACATCCTACATACTATGGCCATGACCCTCCCCGCCTCTCTCTCCTCTGATTCTCGTTCTGTTGGCTCTACCCACCCCACTCTCTGTTTCAGTTTGTCTCTAAGGTGAAGCTGAGCGCATTGCAGCTGCATTGCAGTAGAATTGCTTTTTCCGAAAATGGTTTTTGCCCTTTTTGTGTGTTTTTGTTGCAGCCCGTTGAGCACAAGTAGGCTTGGTTAAAAAAAAAAAAGTGCTATTTAATGTTATGTTATGTTTTCAGGTATTTATAACGTTAGTAGCTAGCTAGTTAGCGTTAGCTAAGCTAGCTAGCTAGTTCTTGTTAAGCTTAACTTTCAAGCTGGCAGCGGACTTAAACTGTAGTTGGTTTGCATAAAGTTAGCTAAGCTAGTTATTTTTGTTCTTAGGTCAGTTATCCGTTCTAGCTTTAGCTAGCGCTAGTAACGTAGCTAGGGCTAGCTAGCGTATGGGTAAGGCGTAATTAGACTGAATTGAGAAAATTTAATTAACATAACATAGAATTAAATAAACTACTTAACTGCTACTCGCTGCCTGGCCTAAACGGTTTAACTGCTAAAAACTCAACGAGCGAAATGCACAAATGCAAAAAAAACCAGGTAGACTAACTAACGTTATTCAGTAAGCCGCACTAACACATTACGTTATAAAAAAAAAACGTTTACAATTTTAGCCCAAAAAATAAATTTTGTTACTAATAGGACAAATAAAATGTTTTTGAAAAACAGTTAGGCTAGGGTGGACTTCCGGGTCTTCAAAAATCTTCTAAACCACTCTCCACTGGGTAAACAGTGTAAAACACTTCACTTACCGAACTACGGGAAAAAACGTGGCTGTGTGGCTGTAATGTAAAGTATGTGTTGGTCGTGTTGTGTTTTGTTTTTGGGCTTTTTCGAAATGGCCAAATCCGGCAGGGGCCGTTGGGTCCGATTGTTTTTTTTTTAGAAAATAGAATTTTAAATACCCCCGATAGAGGAGTTTTTTTAATCAGTAAGTTACAAACTATATAGCTCGCTAGCCTAGCTAGCTAACTAACTAACTAAGTTACTTATTATAGCTCTATTAAACTAAACGTTAACGCTAAAAAAATAAAGTAGAAAATTAATTACGTTAGCTAGATAAAAGAATAAAAACGTAAATAAAAAAATTAGCTAACGTTTAAAATCTAAAAACGAATAAGAAAAAATAATATAAAAAAAAATATAACTGGCTGTTCAATAATAACTATGTAAACAATGTCAAATGTAAACACAGCTAAGAATTGTTGTCTTTAACGTTATCTATCGTTTAAAAAACACAAGATCAAACGTTAAAAATGTTCTTAAGTCAAAACTACAGTTCAAAGCTGTTACAAACACAACAAAAAATCTAACAAACAGCTCAACACAAACATTGTTATTTTTATTTTTTGAATTGATGTTTTTTTAAATTTTGATATTAAATAGCCAAACTTTTCGATTTTTTTAAAGTTCGAATTTTAACGTTTTTATAATTAAGCTAGCGTAATAAGTAGCTTTTCAACTAGCGTTAGCGTTAACTGTAGCTAGCTAACTAGTTAGCTACGGAAATTTCTCTATCCACAAGCTAATGTTAAGGTTCGTAGCTTTCCAGGGGGGGATCTGGGAAAGCCAAAAACCACACGCGTTTATTTGTCTCCATTAGCCCAAGGCTTAGCAAGCCCCAAAACACGACGATTTCCACAACATGAAAAACATAGCTACCAAACACAACACTGATTACATTTTGGCATTCGTTTTAGTGGTGCTTTACACAGTTTCATTACACAACTCTTCTGTAGTTTTTTTACCTGATTTGTCCTCTTAGCCAGGTAGTATATCAAACACAACTACTTTATAACAAAAACCTAATTTTAACCTACATTTAGAACATAAACGTTACGTTTTATGTAGACTTATTAGTAATGCTGTAACGTTAGTAATAATGGAAAATTTTAAGTTGCAATATTATGCAATAAGTATTCGCAAAATAAAAAAAAACAAAGGTCACCTAGCGTCAAGCGCATGAGCGAACGGAGGTTAACTCAGACAGAGGAAGAGGTGGGTGGCAGACGGAGGCCTGTAAGGACCAGAGAGGGCTGAGGGGGGCAAGGGCGGCATACAAGACCAAACCAGGTCTCCTGTCCGTTTTTTTGGTGTTGTTGGGTTCTGTCCTGTTGCAAACAGTTTGTTTTTGTGAAGGTCCTTTAAGAAGTGTGAACACATCCAAGTCCGTTGTGTTAGTTTTGTCGTTTGTTGAAAGTTTTTTTGTTTTGTGGTTTTTGTGTGTGTGTTGTCGTTGTGTGAAGTTTTGTTGTGTGTTTGTGAAATGTTGTGAAATGTCGTTGTGTTGTGTGTTGTGTCGTTTGTGTCGTTGTGTTTTGTGTGTGTGTTGTGTGTGTTTTGTGTGTTTTGTGAAATTGTTTGTGTTTTTGTCGTTGTGTTTGTGTTGTTTGTTTTGTAGTTTAAGCACTGGTAGCAACAAGTGTATCACAAGTAAGCAATGAATGATTTTTTGATCATTTATTTGAGAGGACACTTTTGAGGACAATATAAACATTTCATATTTACAGACATGTTTGCACCAAAATTAAATCTTTTTAAAATGTTTATACATGTTAATGTAGCATAATGCATAATGAGCTCAGAGACAAATGTCTACAGAATGTGACATCACCCCTGGATGAGCAATATGAGTGTGATTTGTACCCTTGGTTGGGGGCTTTGTTCTTTAGTGTAGAGGGATAATTGTAGTTTTTATTGCGCGGGCTGGCCGATGACGGCTTTTGTTTGAAACCCATAAACAGAAATATACCCCGTTATGTTATGTACAGGTAACAAGCAGTGATATTGTAGAATTTCCAAGATTGAGTAAGAAATTACGTAGCCCCAAAAGATTTAACTGAAGTTTGCCTACTATAGTACGCAATTCATTTCATTAAGAAGATGAATGATGATGACGGTCATGATAATGTTGAGTTATTTTGTATTTCACTGCATTATGAACGTTTAAATGGTTCTCTTCTGCTGTCAGTGGACCTGAAAAGGAAGGGCGGGAGTCTGTAACGTTTCCATATGTTTGCATACATTTTACTTCAGTTTTAATCTCATTCACTTCTCTCAGTGGCACAGTACAATTGGTAAAGGCATTTTCAATCCCGGTGAATATATTCAGAAATGCCTGGCACAAAGTATTGTTGAAAAAAAAATTTAATGTTAAAATTTTGAAACATTTGACAACCAGTTGTGAGCCCCAAAAACTAAACATGCAATACAGAAAGACATAAATGCATGACTGCTGGTTGCAAATTATCCTAAACATGGCATGTTGTCTGCTGTTAGACAAGTGTCATTACTGTATGTCAGGTCACAAATACGATCTTGTTTTTATGCTGGTGAAGGTTTTCTGGCATACTGTATTTCTTAAGATAATTTTTTTGTCCGGCTCCCTGGATTAAAAAATAATAGAATATCTGTTAGAATAATGGTTTCCCTGTTCTGTACATGGCATATAAGCATTATTGCTTATGGCCAAAGCCTACCCTTTTTCAAATGGTACTTCCAACAGGGTAATGTGCCATCTTAGAAAGACACACATCATCTCAAGGCGGTTCCACAAACATGACAGTGACTTTAGTTTACTACAATGACCTTCACAGTCCCCAAATCTCAATCAGATAGAACACCTTTGGGATGAGGTGTAATGGGTGGTTCACAGCATGAATGTGTGGCCAGAAAACAACATGAATTGCGGGAATCTACTGAGTCAGCATGAATCTATATTCATAAAGAATGATTCCAGCACCTTGTTGAATCCATGAAGTGTACAATTCTGGCTGTTATGGGAGGAAAAAGAGGGTCCTACCTGTTACTAGATAGCAAGTGCAGTGAGGTCTGTGGCTGGGTAGGCATCGGCGATTAAGAAAGCCAGATTTACTCTTAACCCTATGCACGGTGGCCCTCTAGTGGTAGTCGGATCCGTCCAAATTATAGTAGTCATGTTTCTCTGAAATGATAAACTACAGCTTTAAGAAAACTGAAAAAATTCAGATGCAGGGTTGTTCAGAAGGGTCACGGCTTGCAAAAACGCCTACCCCTCTCAACTTGCACTACAGGGCAATAAAACAGCATGGTGCTAATAGCCCAAACCATGTTTGAAACTTTCATCTTGCCATAGTTACAGACAATATAATGCAATTTACAGCTTAATCTAGTCCTACCCACTGCAGGCCCTAGCCTTTTAGTAGCCCTAGGCAAGATCTGTAGATGGCGCCCCCCCTTGTCACCTCACACTCAATACTACTTAATACTACTCAATAGTAGGCAAGTGCACTGATTCGGACACGGTCATGGAAAAAACAATGAATCCTTATGGGAGAAATAAATATAACCCCAAATAACTGAAATGCAAGGCTGTTTGTATTGACTGTTTGACTGCTTTGATTGAGGGTCATCAAAAAATATTGGTGGGGCACAAGGGGGAACAACATAGTGGGGGTCTGGGGGTCCTCCAGAAAATTTTGAGCCTTTTAAAGCTCATTTGTGTATTTCTACACAACCACACACAGGGCATTTTCTAAAGTAAAATGTTTTATTTATGAATATCTTGGAGAAGATATATAACCATGAGCCACATCTGGACTTTTTAAAGATAGAGATAAAAAAAAACATAACAAAAAATCATACCGAAAATAGCTGTCGGTTTTGAAGAGCCCTGTACCGTAACCATTGTATCGTCATATGAATCGTAGCCTAGCCTACCGTTAGTTGAGTGTACCGTTAGTTGAAAACCGACCGTTGTCATTTTGAAATCGAAATTTATCTCTGGCTCTGCCCTCCAATCACAGTGCTTCTGTAAGAACAGCTGGGCAAAACCAAAAAACGATGGAGGGGGCGTCGTGGTGGGGCGCCACTTACTTGTATTTATCAAATTCTCAAAACATACTAATTTGGATCTGGAAAGGGGGGAGGGGGCGCCCAACTTTTTTATATTTTGTATTCTATGAAATATATATATAAATATATCCCTCCCACAAAAAATAAGAAATAAAAAATCCTGGCTTGGCGCCCCCTGGCGTGACGGCACCCTAGGCGGCCACCTATACTGCCAATTCTTAGGACCGGCCCTGGTCCTACCCCCCAATTTCCATAGAGATCCATTCAAATGCAGGTTATAGTATCACTTGTAAGAGTACCTGAAAATAAGATATCAAGAGTCTTTTGATATTATTTGATACCCAGTCATGATAGCATCACCTGTTTACCTGTGGAATGTTCCAAACAGGTGTTTTTTAAATCATTTTTTTGCCCCTGTTCCAACTTTATTGGAACATGTTTCAGGCACCGAATTCGGAATTAGCGTATATTTACAAAAATCAATAAAGTTGATAATATCTTTTCTTTGTACTGTTTTCAATTAAATATATTTAAAAGGGAATTTACAAATCAGTGCTTTCTGCTTTTATGTGCATTTTACATACTGTCCCAACTTTTTTGGAATTGGGATTTATATATAAAACATGGTTTCTGCATCCTTTGCGTGTATTGTAATTTCCTCCATATCCAGTCACTTATTAGTTGACCTTGAAATCATACAAGCTAAATTGACCAGAATGATATCTACTGGAAGATAACTTTTACGAAGACAACTTATATTAGATTAGACATGATTTACAACATAATTAGTGAACCCAAATATGACCAGGGACACAGCTACATTCCAAAAGGTTGCAACCTTAGAAATCAACAATAAGGTCATTTTTACATGCATGTTAAAATCTTAATATAGATTAAACACTTTGGGGTTGATTTACTAAGACCCCAAATAAGGGGTGTTATTTTGCGTGCACAGCCAAAGTATTTGCGCGTGTAATCATTTCACACTTTGCAAGTGATCAACGAAGAGCCATTATGTAAATTACCCCAGCCGCAAACAGCTATATTTAAATGAGAGGTGTTGTGTGTTTGGAATGGTTACACTGTAAAAAAAAAAATATATCGTAAGAAACTATGAAAAGACTGGCAGCAATGTTGACAGTGAAAATCCATTTAATGAATGAAAAAAAAAAATGAAATCCTGTTATTATAGGGGATGACCGTTAAATAATGATTTATTGCCATTATTCTATGTGACTGACGGTATTTTGAAATTTCTTTACAAACATTTCAGCTTAAAAATACAGTTTTTTCACAGAACACAGTTTTCCCCCTTCATTAAATGGTGTTTCACTGGCAACATTGCCAGTGAAACATTTGCAGTGTAGGTATAGGCTCCTGTTACACTGAACATGCTGAGGGTTGAATGGAGTAGCACTACTCATGCTGTTATTGTCACATAAAATCACATTTCTATCTGATGATGGGATTTAATTAGATAATTTTGGTTTGTTAGAATAGACGCTGTATTGCTTGTTTGTAATCTGTAACATGATTTGCTTCATGATTAAAAATGTATTTATTCTTACTGTTAGATAAATGCCTGGTGCATAAATGGCTTTGATTGTTACAACATAGGCCTATCCTTCCTGCTACAATGACAGCCGTCATCTTATTTATTGTGTGTCTTTTAATACCTGGTTCCCATTCGTACGAGAATGCAAAAAAAAAGACCTTTCCCAAAATTGCTTCCGGGCTTAGTAAATCACATTACACATGCTAAAGTAATCTTTGCATGACCTCCTCCCACTATTTCACAAAATAACATAGGGATGCCCAATTTTGCATATTCATTCAGGCTAACCCGCACATCCAAGTATCTTTCCAATTTGTCCTCTATGCACGTCGTTAGTTCATCACCTCAGACGATTCTTTGCGGGTGGTAACAGTTTTACATGCAATTTTGTACACGCAAACCTTAGTAAATCGACCCCTTTGAGTAACACAGTTTATATTAAATACTGTACAGTAGTTGAATGGATAATTGAGAAAAATATGAGGTAAACTCACACAGAGAAAATTTCAATCACTTAAAGAGGACAGCTTTCAGTTAGCAAGGCTGACCTTGCCCCATTTCACAATTGTTGTGGTAATTTCACCTCTACTGCAGATTGAAAAGAAGTGGTGGCAGGTAACAGGTTCTTTATAGGAGAGCATAAACTCATCTCTCCTGACTAGAGAGATGATGTTGCAGAAATCAGATGGAATGCAATTGTTTGGTCCATAGTGGGACATTTTGGGAATAAAAATAAATTACAATAAACTCTTGCCCAGTACTATACCTATGTATAATATACACTGCTCAAAAAAATTAAGGGAACACTTAATCATCACAGTATAACACCAAGTCAATTAAACCAAACCGGTCATGCTGGATGATGTTGCAGGCAGCATAACATTTGCCATGGCGTCTCCAGACTCTTTCACGTCTGTCACATGTGCTCAGTGTGAACCTGCTCTCATCTGTGAAGAGAACGGGGCGCCAATGGCGAACCTGCCAATTCTGGTGTTCACTGGCAAATGCCAATCGAGCTGCAGGGTGCTGGGCTGTGAGCACAGGTCCCACTACAGGACATCGGGCCCTCATGCCACCCTCGTGGAGTCTGTTTCTGACAGTTTGGTCAGAAACATGCACACGAGTAGCCCACTGGAGGTCATTTTGTAGGGCTCTGGCAGTACTCCTCCTGTTCCTCCTCGCACAAAGGAGCAGATACCGGTCCTGCCGCTGGGTTGTTGCCCTTCTACGGCCCTGTCCAGCTCTCCTCGTGTAATGGCCCGTCTCCTGGTATCTCTTCCACGCTCTTGAGACTGTGCTCGGAGACACAGCAAACCTTGCGACGGCACGTATGGATGTGCAATCCTGGAGGAGCTGGACTACCTGTGCAACCTGAATGGGCTGCAGGTACCGGCTCATGCTACCAGTAGTGAGAGCACTAGAAAAATGCTAAGGATAAGGATAAGAAGAGCAAAATGGTTTGTGGCCACCACCTGCAAAACCATTTACTTTTTGGGGGTTGTCTTGCTGTTGCCTCTGCTGTCCATCTCTTTCATTTGCACCAAAGCAGGTGAAATTGATTCACAATTGTTTACGCTTCCTAACTGGACAGTTAATATCCCAGAAGTTTAATTGACTTGGTGTTATACTGTGTTGATTAAGTGTTCCCTTAATTTCTTTGAGCAGTGTATATCTCTCCATCCATGAATAAAGTTATGTTCTTACTGGGGCTGCTGTTGTGTAGCCATGGTGTCTGTTTAATTGCGCACACTGTTATCAAATTGCACAACATCTTCTGGCAAGGGTGAATAATTATCTTCCTTGCCATAAATCAAATAAATATGGGCCTGTACAGATTTATCGGGTTCAAACAAGCGTTCATCTTGGGTTAAGTTTCTCAACCAATATAGTTTTTAATAAATTTACAAAGAAACACAGAGGAACAGCAATAAATCAAAAAGAGGGCTACAACTGGCCCACAGGCCACAGATTCGCTTGCCATGGAGTAGGATATGAAACATTTCTGTGTAGCATATTGAAGAAAGCTCCCCAAATGGCATGTGGAACCCACCCAGGGGCAAGAATGAGAGGTTCACATGGAAAGTAATGAAAAATTAGAATATATTTGTACTCGTACAGCATGTTGTATAGTAATTACATGATACTTAAATTAGCTGTCGCTGGATTCATTATGTAAAATTATGATTTAAAATAACTTTAAAAAAATGTTTGCATGTATGTACAGTAACTGTACAGTAAGAGTTATTTACCGTACAATAATTTGTAATTCAATGGTCAATGGGAGGATGGTAGAAAGTAAACATGTGGTATGATTCTTCAGATAAAGCTGACTAATTGTTTTTTATAACAATTAAGACCCTGGACATTCAATAAATGCAAATATCCACACATTTTCCCAGATATCAAGAGTTTGTGGGGTTCCCTCTCCTGCCTCAAATCTGGTCCATGGCAGTGCTTGAATGTGACTGAGAGAGCGCACTGTCAGGTGACTTGACAAATAAAATTGAACTCAATGAAAAATGAGGCTATCCCACAGCTGAAGTTTGCTAACATCTTATGTTAGAAAAAATCTGTAGGAAATATGGCTAGCTAAGTGTATATTTGAAGGGTTTAAGAAATTAGAAGAGTTGTTTGCTCTCAGAAAAGAAAGAAAGGACTTTAGGTGCGATAGCAACCATAGAGGGAAATCACACTTTGTTGCACTGTTTACATGCCATGGAATCGGAATTGGACAATAAACTTCTCAAAAGCAAAATTTAAGGGCAGGATTAGCCCAATACTAACAAGTAGCATCAGTTCCTCAATACTAATTACATATATTAATGTTTAAGGGCCAGATTTAGAGTTGAGATAAGCACGCGCAAATGGAACTTACTCCCGAAATTCCGTGTAGCTATTTGTGATTCAGACATTTGACTTATCCGCTGTTGTAAGCGTGTCTCCTGTATATACGCGTCATTATGCGCATGGGGTGGAGATTTGATGAAAATGAGCCGTGTCTGCAAGATATGCGTATTTAGAGTTTTCACTTAATAATTTTTTTCTGTGCAACTTTATTCAGAAAAAAAGGTGGTCTATGTCTAGCGCCGCCAATAGATGATTATGAAAAATACAGCATCTTTCGCAAAAATGGATATTAGAATGACTGCATGTTCTTTGAAAAAAATATTGGTTTTATTTTCCTTTGCCTAGCCTACTTACTTTTATTTTTATGACAGCTCTTTGATAATTGTATGTAAAAGTAGGCTATGATTGATCTATGTGTAGGTGGTATATAATATCAGACAATATTAGATGGATTCATTGATAGACAATGTTTGGATAATAATCACTTTGACGTTGAGACAATTTTGTAGACTACTTGTATGAGCACAGCTGCTCCAAAATTATGAGGAAGCGCAAAGTAACTCCCTGCAGTGTAGATCTACCAGTGCTCCAGGTTAAAATCTCTCTCCTTCCTGGTCACATCCTTCCAGCATGTGACAGATGCACTCAAAAGATCTTTATAAATATTTATAAATCTTTTTTTACGTAAATCCAACAATTTATTTGTTTACTTAGTAATATTGCATGCAACCACTGTCCAGTGATTATTTTTTTGATTGTGTGATGGGTATATCCCAGTCATCAATAGAAGCTATGATAATTTTATTAATGCAATGTATTGCCTATACCACGCAAGAGTAACTACGATGCTCATAACCCCACAATGTTTTTTTCAGTATAGACACCTGGCAACCCGGGGGGCAGGTACAAGAAACGGGTAATTAGAATATCATGCCCTGTACCCCCCACATTTTGAGATAAGCATCTGCGCAACACAAGTTAGAATACGGCGTAAGTCAGCTCGCGCTAAATCCGCACAAGAGAGGCACTTAAGCGCATGACTTAAGTTGGCCATCTCTGAATCCGGCCCTATATATATAGTTCTGAGGAAGAAAAAAATATTATACCAATATTTGCTATCGTCTTCAAAATCAGTACTTTTTTGTTTTACAAGCTTAATATTGTCATATTTTATCTGAGCAAAAATGGGTACTTCACTGAATTTAATAAGCTCATGGGTAGGTTGTTCCCCATTGCATGCCATTTTATGCTTTCCATCTTTATACCATCATCATTGTTTACCCTCACATTTTTCAGTTTAAACATGTAGTATAATGAGGTACTGTTCCACGTATGTTACATCATGCACATAATTGCTTTTTCAGCATCTCTGTACCTTTCAGAATCTCATCAAATCACTGTCTTTTTAATGCATTGGCTGCTTCTGCATCTCTTTATAAATGAAACCAAGAAGTAATTTCATATTTGATAGTTTTCTTTCTGCTGCACATGCCTACTGAACAATGTTTTCTGAGTATGGTTCCAAGCTGTGAGCTGGCCTTCTGCATCCATCAGCTTGCAGACCTCTGATGGTGATCTCCAGGAAACCAGGGCTTTTTTTTTTGCTATCATGTATTCATTATACAAAACAAAGGCTGTGTTTGCCTCAATTCAGGATATTGAAGAAAAACAAGAACAATGGCCTACTAAATGTTCAGCCTGCTGGCTCTTTCTTTTCAGAAGATTCTAAATCACATTGCTATTATCAGAAAATTCATCTAACAAACTGAAAATATTAAGAAAGCTATTTTAATTGAAGTGTAAAACCTGGCCAATGAGAAGCTTTACCAATAAGGTTTCAATGTCGATTTTTTTCCAAATAGCTGAAGTCACCCATAACATCCTACAACATAGTCTGTCCTTTCTAGTTTCCTTATACGAATTTCATTACAAAAAATTGCAAAATTACATTATTTCCAATTTCATATGCAAAATGTAAATAACCGTGATCAGAGTTGTACTTTCCATTTCCCAGGGGCAGTTGGAATCACGTTGGAATTTGTAAGTTGATCATTTGTAAGTTGAACATGGTAATGCTTCCAATTGCTGAAAATTGCAGAGGAAAAAGTGTACTGTAAACAAAAGAGGATTTGTTGCCTGTTGTCAGACTTTATAGTTGTTAACACCAGACCTTAATTTCCTGTTTGTTCCTGCACTATCTTTATATTGTCAAATGTTTTGAACTAAGTTCAGATAATAGAAAAAAGAATGACACAGTTCTATGAAAAATATATTGTGACTGAACACTTTCATAAAAATGTTTGAAGGTATCATTAAAAACCACTTGTTAAACTTGAGTTTAGTCTAAGAATAACTCCTATAATTGCTTTGTGTGTGTGTGTGTGTGTGTGAGGAGATGTATGTGAAATATTTGTTATGGAGTTGATTCCTGTGTTGTATGCTGGAAATGTAGCCTTATAAAGATTGTTGGTGAGATAGACTAACAGTTTCATGAGGCTCTTGTCAGTCTCAACTTCTCTCCGAGATAGTTTCACCCAGGGGTGGAGGAGGGGTGTCACATTTGAATGCGCAGCAGATAACAGTAATAAAGCCTTAAAAGTGCAGATGCACCCAGCAAATAGAAACATTTGTCATGGACATTAACTGCTGCTGTCAATAGCCATGCTATATATATATAAGGTAAACATGGAAAAGGCAAATCAACGCTCACTTACAAAAATCTTCTTATTTATTTTAGATATGCAGCGTGTCTGTTTGAATGTTTCGACTACACAGCCTTCTTCAGCGACTGATGAAGCTGACACGCTCCCAATCTAAAATAACTAAGAAGTATTTGTGAGCGCTGGCTTTTCCTGAAGTACCGCAACGTCATGGCCAAGCGTTACACCCTATCAATTAAATTCTAGTAAGGGTGGCTTGGGGCAGCAGGGAGTGATGAAACGGGAGAGGACATGTAGCGCTCGCAGTAATGCTCAGAAATGTCTTTGTTTAAATGCTCAAAGTATAAAAAATATATTTTTAGAACTCTTAGTTTTGAGTAACGGGTGTTATGACACAGGTGGAATTACAGAGACATGGCTTGAATTAGAGGGTGGATACCCGACCCGAACCCGACGGGACCCGACGGGACCCGTCGGGTCGGGGCGGGTTCGGACTAAACTTTTAAAATGACGTTCGGGCTCGGGTCGGGCTCGGTCACGGCGGCCGAACAACTAGCGAACATTTTACTTTTGAACTACAGTAAAACCTTGACATACGAGTGCACTAACTTACGAGTATTCCGAGTTACGAGCCGTTGCTCGGACAATTTCTTGCTTCGCCTTACGAGCCTAGACCCGAGTTACGAGCCGAGCAAGCGGAGCATTGCGAATTTCGGAAATTGCATTCGCATTTCCGAAAAATTCTGAAGGGAAGGAAGAAACAAACCACCATGGATAGGTTTTTATCGAAACGCCCTGCAGATCAGAGTCAGAAAAGCGTGACGAAAAAGCCAAAAATCAATGAAAAAGATGCAAACGTCACTGATGAAGATTAAGTGTAAGTGAAGAATAATAATGTAGCAATTAAGTTTAGAACCAGTTTATTTCTTTATATTCTATTTTATTATCTTTGTATTATGTTTTGTATTAATTATTTATTATTTATAAATACATTTCTCATTTTTATAACTACGTAACAAAGAAATTAGGGTGTTTTTTGGGGGGCTGGAACGGATTAATGGTATTTAAATTAATTTCAATGGGGAAAATTGATTTGATATACGAGTAAACCGAGTTACGAGCTCGGTCACGGAACAAATTAAACTTGTATGTCAAGGTATTACTGTACTAATTAGGATGGGTTAGCTTACTTCACATGGTGCTTCAAGTTGTTTTTGGTGAAAATATAGTGTGAAATAAATAAAAATGATACCGAATATTGTGTGTGTGTCTGTTATCTACCAATAAAACAATGCCTTTTGACGGTCATTTAGGTGCCCAGTGACCACTAAACAGAGAAGCTGTAACCATGGTAACAACAACTGCGTGACAGGGAAACACAATGTCAGCGCTTCAGTGCCTTACATTAACTGCGTCGGGCTCGGGTCGGGTTCGGACATAAAAAGCAGAATTCCTGTCGGGTTCGGGTCGGGCTCGGTTACTACTATCTCGGGCTCGGTCGGGTTCGGACAGAAATATGCGGCCCGATCCGCACTCTAGCTTGAATACACTGCCTGGCCAAAATTTTTTTTTGCCGTTGTACCCGTCATGCATAATGCCCACTGTACAAGCCTGTGGAGGTGGTGTTATGATGTGGGGTTGCTTCAATTGGTCAGGTCTAGGCTCAGCAATGTTATGCAGCAATAAAATTAAGTCAGCTGAGTACCTGAATGTACTGAATGACCAGGTTATCCCATGAATGGGCATATTCCAGGACTACAATGCCTAAATTAAAATCTGGCTCAAATTGTGAAAGAGTGGTTCAGGGAGCATGATGAATCATTTTCACACATGAATTGGCCACCAGAGTTCTGACCTTAACCCCATTGAAAGTCTTGAGCTGGAGAAGACTTTACGGAGTGGTTCGACTCTCCGGTCGTCAATACAAAATCTCGGGCAAAAAATGAATGCAACTCTGGATGGAAATAAATGTTGTGATGTTGCATAAGGTTGTTGAAACAATGCCACAACAAATGCACGCCGTAATCAAAGCTAAAGGCGGTATGTGTGCGACTTTTTTTTTGGCCAGGCAGTGTACAATATAGAAGGGTACAAGCTTATTAGGAACGATAGATCCAGTAAGAGAGGTGAGGGTATAGACCTGTATGTAAAAGAAAATCTTAATGTGCAGGAAATTCCACAAATTGACCATCTCTCGCCTAGCGAGGATATTTGAATTAAGCTCATAGGGGGAAATGTGAAAAGATAAAAAATATTACTAATAAAATAAGAACAGTAAACATTATTTTTACTCTATGGCAGTGGGCCCTGGGGTAGAACACCCCTCGGCACCCCCTTATGACTGATATGTTTCCTGACCTGCCATTCCTATTCATGCTGATATCTTTTTTCTTTTGTTTTGTTACTTTTCATGTAAGTGCTCAGAGATATTCGAGAGACTTAGGAATAGTGTACTCACCTGAGTAAAATGCTTTGTTTTCCTCAATATGTAAGGCCAGACTTTTAAAAAAATATAAACATTGCTCAAGACAATCAGTATCTACACACATCTAGCAAGCAGATCTAGTGAGAAAGCTGATCACATAGGCTTAAATTGTTTCTCCTCTGAATTCACACACAAAAATACTGTCACTCCCCCCTGATCTGCTTCCCCTTTCCTGTTTCTCTTTTCTTTCAGCAGGTTAGTGTGGCTGTGGAGTGGGGGCGTGGCCCTTGATAGGCAGCACCTGGAGCCTGGGTTGCGTGTTCTTAAGTATAGCTCAAGCGCCACAGGATCTCTCTCACTTTTCCTGTCGGACAGACGGTTACTGCACCTTCAACACTACTTACACTGCAGCTATCACCTTGCTAACACACTGATATCTCACATCTCATAGTATTTGTGTGTATTCATTTAAAATTAATAAATAATTGTTGGGCCGCTGCGGTAGTACAACGGTAAACTTTCAGTCAGCGCAGTTGTACTCCGAGGATCGGGGTTCGCGCCCCGGACCTGCCATTTTCCGAGCATGGCCGGCGCCCTGTGGGAGGGCCCAATTGCGGCTGCTTTCGGGGTGGGGGGGTGGGAGGTGAGAATCGAAGAGCATATAGCAGCGGCGACGGGTTGAACACGGTCGGACGGGGTCAGGAGGGGAGGAGGTCGGCGTGGCTACCGTCGCTCTACTCGCTGGACGGAGGGACGACGGAGGTTGCGCAGTGAGGTTCTCTACTACACGGGGGGAATTGAATTAATTTAGGGGAGGGGGGGCTATTGAATTAAAAAAAAAAAAAGGAAAAAAAAAAAAAAAAAAAATAATAATTGTTATCCCTAGAAGTCTGTTGTGGCGTGTCGCATTTTCCTGTTGACGACTGATAATGAGCGGTCGTAACAATACCATAATTAAAAAATATATACTCATTCTACCCACAGACCTCAATTATTTGTACACATGTATCGTGTGAATGTACTCCGTTAAGGGAACAGTATGACAAATTTCCCATTCTGCTTTAAGAGCCTCTGAAACATGACATACCATGGATAGGTTTTCCTTGACGCATGCCTTTACATAACTCACAAATCATGCTGATCCAAATGCAAGCTCATTTGAACATGACTTTTTTATTTCATTGTACAGACAGTTCTTCTGCCACTTCCAACAATTATTTTCCCTTTCCCATGTAATTGAAGATAAAATCAATCCCAAACAACCTTAAGAATATCTTTTGAAAAAGAGTAAAATATGTGCCTTCATCTTATTTCAAGTTTGAAACCATTTACTTTAGAAATCATTCATCTGCTATTGGATACTGTTTTATTTTTCAACGGTGAATTGTTAAAGCTCTCAATCTCTTAGAAATGTGCTTAGAGTCAAGCCCCGATGGTGCAGAAATTAATGATTTGAAGGTTTTCTGAAAAGCTATTTTGTTTGTGGCATAATACAGTGACACTTGTTAATAAACAAATCAAAATGGAGTAATGTTTATCCAGCTAGCTGCTTCGTTGAAGGAACATTTTGAAAGTTCTATTCAATAGAACTGTCGACAAAGTCCTTAATCCACAAGTGAAAAAGTATCTTTTTAAAAAAAGAAGGTCCGAATTAAGTCTTCATGAAGGTAAAAATAAGTTTTGGGATCATTTCAAAGCAGATGAAATGTTTCATTAAAGATGGCATGGAATTTCTTGTAAAATTCATGGGGCCCTATCTTACACCTGGCGCTAACCCAAAAGAAAGTGTCTTTCCTATCTTACACCCGGCGCAGGAGTCATTATAGTGCCTCGCGCTCACGTCGTTTATATACCAGGTGATCTTGCACCCATGGCAAGTGAACTGGACGGGTTGGAATTGAGGTGTGGCCAGGATAATTTTTGGCGTATTGCTATTTTGAGCCAGCAGCCAACATGTTTACATGTTATTTTAATGACGCATATAAGTGTGTCTACATAGGCATGTGCACAATGTGCATATGCCCTCCTGTCTGTCACACAGGGGTGCGCACAAGCATGACTAAAAATATCAAGATTACAATGTGAAATATTATTATTGTGTAGGCTATATCAAAAAATGCATAATAGTGAAAGGGTCCATAGGTCAAAGACCACATACCTGTCCCTCAGCGAAGGGGAATACCTTAAATTGCTTTCAGTCCACTCCATATAAACAGCCAGGCGATGTGCGATGGTAGGTTACGTGTAAGGTTACATGTTGAGTATTTGTAATTATCCTGGATCAAGCTATGACTCAGCCTATATTTGCCAATAGTTCCTGTAATCCTCCAGCCGACAATATTCTGTTACGGGACAATGGCCATGAAAAACTTTGCCGATAACACCTAGTATATCAAGCCTAATGCGTGAATTGTCATTTACAGCTAATGCGTGAATTGTCATTCAATGGGAAACTCGCACATTAGACGGACATTTGAGTTCTGAAAATGTCATTATAGGCTACAATACAGCTCTCTTCATCTGACTGACAAAAAGTTCAAAACGTTGTCCAGTGAATATTGCATTTATTGTTTTTCAAATAATCTAGGCTACAGTCCCCGGGATTCGCTGTGCATAAAGTTTTTTTTCTCTATAGTCAACGGTTAAAAAACTGAGATTAATAAAAATCTCACCATTTTAACTGAATTTTTAACTTATTCTTCGTCCTTCATATTTTTTTTTATTACAGTGATCAGGTTTCCGTACTCTCAGTTTATTAAAACCTCGCTGATTTCACCTGTTATTCCACAACTGAACAAAACGATTTTAAAGAGAACTAAGAGTCTAATTAAAAACAAAAACAAATTTGTACATTACACAATTCATTAAATTTGAATGCCATTCTCTGCTTGTCCGCGGTCTTCCCGGGAAAGTGGACTTGTTTTAAAGCATTAAATTACCACAGGTTGGTTACATTTCCATAAGCAGGACATTATAACACAAGAGAAAATATGCGTGAACCTGCAGGGGTTTCCAACCTGACAGCTTTAGTCTATTTAGTGTCATCATTAAGGCAAAATAACGGTATTTATGTTCAATCAATATTAGAATGTATGTAATGAACTTCAGATGAAGCTTGAACTTCGAGAAGCTCCATGAAAACAGCCTCATGGAATTGATGTTTGACAATGATTCATTGTATAATCAATTAAATTTGTTACACAAGCAGGCTAATTTGGCGTTTTCTAAGGTGAGATGAAAGCCATATTCTGGTAACTTCTTCTAAGCTGTCACAGGTGCTTGTAACACTATTTAACCATGTATATTTTCTAAAATAACAGCACTGTCGGGAATTACCGGGAACCCATGCCGGTGTTAAACCCTAATGTTAAAGATTATTATTCTGTATATCAGAACGCTCATAGTGGTTAGTCCAAATAATATTGATCATACTATTGATCCGTATAGATCCATATAGCCTATTCCTTGCTCGAAAGCATTAACTACAGAAGCACGAGCATCTCTGTTTCACCATCATATAAGCAATCCACCAAGGTGGAAAAGCAGGCTTTTAAAGGGAAAGCCTGCATCACTACTTCAATCACAGATTGGTTTATTGCATGTTATGCCCATTTGCACGTTGCGCCATACTTAACGCTAAATAAACACCATGTAACTAGCAAAAGTGGACTTGGTCACACCCTAAATATACTTTATGCGCCATGCGTTTAGACCAAGCGCTAAGATCGTCAAGATAGAGCCCATGGACTATAACGCTTGAGGTCAGTCCTCTGACCAAATTTCCTGCACAAATGCTTGTGAATAATGAACATGTAATGGAGTAAGTGTGCTACGGAATTGTCTAGGTTTCATACCCTGGAAAACCCTGGAAAATGTACACAAAAATGCTAGTAGAAACTATAATATATTATTATATATACGTCAAAATTTCCAATCAGTTTCATCTGGGAGGAAGCTATTGTTCTCAGTCGTCAAGGTGAAGTTTCATACATTTTAAACAAAATCTGAAGAAAAACTAAAAGAAGAGAATGCCCCAATGAATCTGCAGTGAAGATACTGTCAAAGAAAGTCAAACAGGCAGAGTGTGTTGCCTTTGAGAGGATCATGAATGGCAGTGTTTTATGTAAACAACCTACCATCGTCTATACATAATTCCAGCTGGGTGGCATCATGCCCAGTGAATGAGAATGAGTCTGAACTATTATTGGAATACAAGACACAAATATGCATTGCAGTCTTCTCAGATCATATTTTTGGCTTCTAGACCATTTCTGGTAAGGCGTAAACATCAATCATGAAAAATCTGCTTAAAAAAAGAGAAAAGAATCTAGCATATAAATTTAGAATGTTCTTAAAATATTATTGCCATGCCTTGTATATTATATTATTTGCCTTGTATGTTGTATTATGTATACAACATGCCTGAAATGTTTGGGGAGCATTCTCAGAATTAACAATAGAACAACTGTACTGTTGTTTTGCTCTACCTACAATGCATGGTAAACAGTGTAATTACTCCTTGTAATACCTACTTGTGTCAAAAATAATTAAAGTTGTGTTTAGGCATGTCATAGGATACAATGGAAGATAAAAAAAAGTTTGCATTAAAAATAATATATGTATTATTGAATTGTTGGATATATCTACATGTTAGGTTAATATAGCTTACATTTGTTTTTTAATTTCTTCCTTCGCCTACCAAATTTGAAACAATTACATTTTTTACATCACACATTTAAGAAGTCAAAAAATGTGTAGTTTTAATGATGGCACAGTAATCCATATTAAATTTGATCTGTTTATCTGGCTGTTTTGAGGCTGTTACCTCATGAGGGAATCTAACAATAATGTTCCCCAAAGTTTTTGTAACATTCACTCATAGTTGGTTTAAAGAAATGTGAAATATTATTTATTAGCTCATTTATACCTTTCTAATGTCTTAATAAATCAACAAACAAATAGGATAGGAAGGAAGCCAAAAGTAATCACAAAATAAAAGTAATTGTATTTTCTGTGAAAGTATTTAATGTATTAGTGTCATGGTTTTTGGCAGCCTCCGTTTGTTTCTGTGGTTCGTTCTTTCATTTTGCAACTTTGGGGCACTCTATCGGATTTTCCGTCTTCCATTCCGGTATTTTGTTCTTGCGTAGCCATTATCCCTCGCACCTGTTTTGAGTTTCCCGCTGGCTATATTTAGCCCAGGATTTATGCTTTCCGTTGCTTCGATATTGTCTTTGCCAATTGACTTAGAAGCCGGTAAGGTATAGATTTCTAAACGACCTGTTCACTTTTAAGCTTGCTCAAGAGTTACGAGGGACAAAACCGGAAGAAGGATTACAAAAACAAACGAGCTACACTGAGGGAACTTCAGAGACCGAGTAACAAACACACCTAGTAGCAAGAGAGTACGAACTGGCGACGAGACATCAAACAAAGAGGGGATATGTAGTGAAGTCAATAATTCAATGAGTGCGTGCAGCGTGAGAATGTATGCGAGAGTGATTCAACGGTAATTGACAGCATGTGGAATACAAGTGGGAAATGCGGGTGATAGGTAGAAGGATAATGAGGGTAACGAGAAGGAAAACCACGCCCGACCTGCACAAACACGGACATACATGAAACACGAAAGAACAGACACGAAACGAGAGGAAGGGAGGAAAACACAAGGGAAGGTGAACTGGAAGGGCGGAAGCAGACGTAACAACATGTACTGCATTATGTATGCTTCTATGTATTCTTTACAAATTGTATAGAGTTATGGGGAATTAAAACTTATGAAAGTGCTGAGAAAAAAAATCCTATTGGGACTGAATATGGTTTTTCCAAAATAAAAATGGCATGCTATAAGCACACATTTACATGGAAAGTTACAGTTAATGTTGGTCTCTCTGAAAATGTGTAATAATGACCAATTACTATATTCCATACATCTATACACAACTATATCTGAGGTACATCATTTGTGATTGATTGATTGATTTCATTAATCAGTTACACAGAACTAATTTCAGTAGCAATATAATAAATTGAGATTAAAGGCATGTTCTGTATAGTTATATACAGCTCAAGTGAAAAAGGACTCATCATACAGATCTTTATGAAAACCTTTTGAATCACCTAAAACCTCTTTTGTATTAAGTTTCATATCTAGATATCTGCTGTAAAGTCTACAGTGTTACGGTTGCATTTCCATATGATTCAGGCTGTATTTCAGGAATATGAACATTCAGAGTGACATGACTTAGACAGTATACCCTTCTCTCTGCTGCAGCTGTACTATAAACTGCTATTTATCATGGCTGAGATATATTTGACAGCTTCTGTTCTACGAATTCAACAAGATTCACAGGCACTGTATAAATTCAGACAGGTCCAGTCCCATGGGGAATGGGATCCATTCCGTGGGAGGTATTCAGAGAGTGTGTGAAAAATAATATTGTGCTATTGTTAAAAATCCATACAATACCAATTATTTAAATATCAATTTTACATCGTTAAGAAAGTATTTAACACAAGCATTTTTACATTTCCCATATTATATTAACTATACTCATCACCAATATTTGTTTTTTATTCATGGCATGTGTATTTCTTTTAACTATGAGAGGAAGGCCTCTAAATTCACGGATACACACGTGGACCTACTGGACATACTTCTCTCAAAATATTTCCAATTCATGGGCCAAAGCAATCAGGCAACAAGGCTAACATTTCAGCTACAGCAATCATTCACATTTATGTAAAATATTTGTGCTGGCTGGGAGCTCTGTGACTAATCAATTGGTGCAATCATTTGAAATGATTTGTAGTGGAGTGGAACATTCTCAACTCATCATCTGGCAAAAGGCAAAAAATGACAGATGCCCCTAAGTCCTGTGGGCACCCCCTTCTCTTTGGTCTGCATTAAGTTTAATTAAAGTTAGTATTGCAAGCCAAAACCCACCGCTTTGTTCCCGATCATCTTCCACATACCTGGTAACGACTCTCCTCTTTGTCCCAAGACTTATTAAAATGGCTTTGACCTCATTATCGTGCTTGGACCCAGCTGCATTTATTCGTTTTTAATATCAGCAAAAGCAGGATAGAAAAAAAACAACAATAATCTGCACAGAATGAGACATAAAGCTGTGAGCCACCAATAAACGGAGTGGAGCACGCTGAGGCTGTATCCACAGAGCTGCGGCGTGTCAGCAGACCTGGCGAGCTGCAGGTGTTGCTCGGTATCTATTTCAGCAGGTGTACGGGAGCACGTTCGCCGGCTGTGCTCAGCCATCGGAGCACTGGGAGCACCGCTGACTTCCCTCAGATTGAGCAGAATAATTCTGTCCACCACTGATGATTACCTCATTAGGCCCAACAACAACACCTGCACATTTCGCCTCATGCAAATGTGCTTTATTCCATGAAAATACACTTAGGCTCGGCAGGTGGCCCGGTAGATGCATGCAGCCGGGACCGGTGTACTTGCCACAAAAGAAAGAAAAAAAAGATGGTCATCACAAAGTTGGGTCATTACCTTTGCCAGCTTTATATTAAACTTGAAAATGAGGCTTCATTTGTTCTGTCCCAGTGCTGCAATGTGCCTTCTGAGACCAAATTAAAATGCACATATTCATTTTCCCATTTATAGTTTGCATGATACTCAGAGTTTTCCATGTTATTATTCAGCCTGGAATCTAAACGTCTCATTGAACAATATAATGCACGCATTGAAAGTCTTCCAATGTAACACAGTGTCTTACCTTGACTAATAAAAATCCAAATCTGTCTGTCATTCTGTCAATTATGATCTCATAGAGAAAAAAAAACAATTGAAAATGAACAACAACAAAAAAAAGCTGAAGATAAAATCTACCACTGCAATCTACTGAAGCAAGTTCACATGACATGGTGTCACAATTGTTTATTGACCAGCCTCTGCCGGGATGGCAGTGGTTTAGGTTCTCAAAACATGCTCACATTCCATTGTCACAGACCCAGGCCAGATGTTCACTGATGCAGCTCATCTAAGGAAGCCATTATGGTGGAATACTGATAATGCTCTATGAATCTGTCTGTTTATATTATCTTTGCACTGCTGGAAAAAATACAATGTAAAATTATTTTGGGACCCTGCAGTAATATTAGGTAAGTATAATTAAAATAAATAAATAAATACTCCCACTTAGCGCCTCTATAAACTACAGTGCATACCTAACAGTATTGCTTACTTAATTTACCCATGTTCGCTATGTAGTAGGAATGAAAACAAGTACTTATCTGAAAATGTGTTAATTATGCATGACAAAAACCTATAAACATACAGTGATAAGCCTGAATTTTAAAACGTGATTATTAGATTTTGAGGGATTATTTATTTATAGTCATAGAAATGTGAAAGCCTGCAGAATCAACAACTTGAAATATATTTTATTGCTACAGGTTTACATATGTACAGTACAGTACAGTATACAGTATATATCCATTCACTGAAAAACTTCTACCTGAATTTGCCTAGCTGGAAGCTTTTGAAAAAACCTGACAACCTGCCTGATTTCTTCAGACTCCTATGGGACAGTGTGTGTCATTTGACTTTGTACTCTTGTGTATAAACAGCAAAGGTCAGACAGGAGGAATTATGAGGCACACAGCCGTGTTCTCCCCCTGTGCCACTGAGACAGAATCCCCAGAACAGAGACCAGGATTGGGTTTGCCTTTGTTCCTGAGAATCCTTTGTGTGGAACCACCCCCTCATCCAACGCCTCCACTCATATTGCTGAGAGGCTCTGCTAGATAAAAGGCAGAGGTTCACAATCATACGCATGTATTTATTTCAGCTTTACATTTCCTGATTTATTGTATGGTTTATCCAGTTAGATATGCAGTGGACCTGTAATAATAATAATAATAATAATAATAATAAAGGAAGAAAAACTATTGGAACATTGAGTCAAAATACCATGTGACTTGATCTGATCTGTACACCTAGCTCATTGTGCCTGTCACTCCTTTACTCCACTGGCGGTTATCAGGATGCAATTTATAGCACTCTGAAATATTCACTTTGAGGACTGATGGGAAATATATGAAGCCAAGGAGAAAAGAACAGGCACAGAATCTGTTTAATAGTATATTAGTATGGTCAGCAAGAGGCTTGGTTTCAAATCCCAAATCTGTCAGTTTTTCATGCAAACATTTCTGATGACAACTTAACTACAGAATACAAATTGCATGTTATAAAACATTGAAAAATATCCACCAATCCCTGTGACCCAGAGATGCCATCAGCCATGTGGAGACACTGCTCGCAAACATAATGAGATGACACACATAGACAAGTTTGTGGTGAAAACAGGGAATTCATGGGGAAACTACTTGAAATTCAGCACACCACACAAATTATATTGAATTTCCCACAGAATTGTATTTATTCATTAATTTATAGTGTATATTAGGGTAATGAGTTTAGTTAATACAATTTATAACTTTATGTTGATTTGAACAGTTGTTCACAGTAATAGTGATTTAGGTTAATAGTACCAGAAGTTAGTATGGTACTATTAACTGGTAATGTGGCATAACTTTTATGTGAGCTCATGCTGTTTATAAAACAGAAATAATTAATTTTTAATTTTGATTTTATTTCCCTTGACCCTGACATGAAGTATTACGGAATAACTTCACTGAAATAAGTATTTGCTGTTCTGTTAGTAAAGAGAATTTGTTTTTATAATTGTTCTACATGATTATAGCACCAATACTGAAGAAAACTCAAAGGAATATATTTTATCAAAGGAATTCTTAAAAATGCACTTAAATTTGTGTTGTTGAGTTAATTACACAAAGGAGTTGAATGAAATTGAGTGTCCTTTAAAAAATGAGGTCGAAATATTACAATACTCTTCCATGCTGTTAGAGGAAGGATACAAATGCATACTTGGCCCTGCATTCAATTGCCAAAATAATTCATGAAATAAAACTGTCGATGAGCTGTTAAATCAACGCATTATCATCAACTTGGTCTGTTTCTCTGTTCATATTTATGAAATTAGCTCCCTGTTGACTTCCAATTCAGTGCAGCTGCAGATCACCTAAATTAAATTAATAATAACTCATGAGAGAATAGTGACCACTTCACTTGCAGAGAGCAAAGAATCATCATGTTAGACATTCACTTTCACTGCATTACAGACTTTTTTACAGAATCATTTCTTCTTTTGTCCTCAAATTTGTTCAGCCCGAGGCTAAAATTAGTGAGAATGAATATGCATTTTGCAGTGTATAAGGGCTGCAATATTCATGTATTTAGAAGAGAAAGAAAACAAAAAAAACATGTGAAGCATTTTTGTGGAATAAATTGAAAAGACCATGGCTGCATTCGAATCCAATTTAACACACTCCCTTCCCTTGCTCCCGTCCCTTGCTCACTTCCCTTGAGGGAGCTATCTCGTGACGCAATTTGCTACGTGCAGCAAGCAAACTTAAAAGGTGCTCTGCAAGGGAGGGCTGACGAGAAACAAACAAAAACGAAACTGAACCGCCCTCACAACATTTCATAAGTGCAACACCATAGAGTTGAAATGTGACCGCCGCATAGTTCTGTGGTGACCGCCCACTTTTTCCATGTGGAGCATTGCATTGTGGGATTCCCTTCTTGCTGGAAGCTTGCATTTTATACCCTTGGTGGAAGGGAGGATAAATGAGAGAGCGAGGGAATATCAGGGTTCCCACTCTTTTTGAGAAATCATTTTCCAGGACATTTCCAGGAGTTTGTCTTGACAATCCAGGACAGCACTTGCTCACAAACGCTCATATAATTAACCGGTAGGCCTAGTATCGACACATTTAACCCCAGTTTTATTCCTCCTTTTTTAATGATGCAGGGTTCATGATGAAGTGTCTCACATTCATTACAGGTGACAACTACACACATCACTGCTAACTGTACAATAAGGTCATCTGGCCTCCTCTTGTTGTTAGATATGAACAGCACTGGTATGTTTTAGTTTAGTTTTTTTCTTACAAGCTACATAAACATATTTAAAAGGAAATACACCTTTCTGACAGAAAGTGTCGCAAACCACGTGCCACAGCCGACAAGTGGTGCAAATTCATTACTCATTCAGCTCAGAGAAAATACCGTAATTCTTTGTAAATTACGTACATAATTTAATAGGGAAGTAGCACTGTGCTGTACATTGTACATTATGTACTTTTTAGCTGCACAAAATGTACGTTTCGTAGTCATTACGGTTAGGATTTTATAGCACTTTAAAAATAAGAGGAGAATAAGCATGAGCTTGTCAAATGCCATGGCAGGCCAACACAAAGAGTGTGGGCCATTGTTTTTGCCAGTTTCAAACAAAATACATACCTAGGTTTGCATAGGTGATCTGTGAGTGTGGGGCTAAAATACAATACAAATTTTCCAGGACAACATAGATTTTTTCCCAAGATATTTGTTCATTTTTGTCAATTTTCCAGGTTTTCCATGACTGGAAATCTAGTCTCTGAATTTCCGGGTTTTCCAGGACGAGTGGGAACCCTAAATATAAATACTCCCTCCCCTTTCTTTTTGGATGCGAATCACACTTGGTGTGGCTGCCATATTTCATCCTGGCATTTTGGGGATCCCCCCCTTGAAGCAAGGGAAGGGAATGGCAGGAAGAAAGGATACATTTTGGATCCGAACGCAGCCTGGGTAATTTCTCAGCCATTTAAAAAAATATATTTTTATTTACAGAAATTAATTAGCAGACTGTTGTGTTAGCTATATGTTAGCTATTTGCATACAAATAGCTGAATTATTTTTAAGTAACTTGATGTAACTTTTATGGGAATCTTTAATACGTTATTTTGTTCGTTCATTTATTTGTGCTTAGCATGTAATAACATTAACTCTATATTTCTACCATTGTTTTGGTGTAATAGTTTTGTTAGCTGGTTGTGTCATTTTGCTAGCAGTAGATTTCATTAATCAGCTAATCAAGCAGCTGAGTAGAAGATGTTTACAGTGGCATTATTCATTTAGTTGTTATTAGTGCTATATAAATGGTCCTATGAAGTACAGCAGAAGACTTAGTTGGACTAAGACAAGGAAGTATATCTACAGGAGTCAGGGTTTACCCATAAGCACCATGTGTCCCCATCCGATTACTGTTCAAATCTTTGTCAGAAGACACACCCGTCTTCACAGTCCCTCTCCATAATTTCTAACCTAAACTCCAGTGATCCTTGCTGACAATCCACCAATTATAAGTAGTCTATGAAACTGTCATTATGCCGCCCGGATAGCTGATTTCATCACAGCCTATGCGTCCCTACTCTCCTTCCAGTTACCTGCCCTCACTGAAACCTGGATCACCTCAGAGAACACTGCAGCTCCTTGGATTACCTATTCTTTCTCCCATGCGCCCCATCTGGCTGGGTTGTTGGAACTGCCTTACTCATTTCAAAATCTTGAGAAATGTCTGCTTTCCCACTGTCTCATTTCTAGCTCCTCATCTGAATGTCATGCTGTTCATATCACAAACCATCTACAATACATGTACATTGTTGTTTAAGAGACATTGCATAAGGGACATTGCATGAAAAGCTACATATCCTCCTCAGCTCTTTTCTAGTGGACAAAACTCCCATGATCCCGCTGAGTGATTTCAACATTCACCTGGATGGCACTCAATCATCCAAATTCCACCC
Organism: Ilyophis sp. 1 JC-2022; assembly: GCA_022702515.1. Taxonomy (NCBI): domain Eukaryota; kingdom Metazoa; phylum Chordata; class Actinopteri; order Anguilliformes; family Synaphobranchidae; genus Ilyophis; species Ilyophis sp. 1 JC-2022. Next base: position 105,956,606 of record CM040403.1, read on the forward strand.
ACTCCTCCACTCTTTTGATTTCACTTTGGTATAGTCACCTCCTATGTACCAGGTAGGCAATCCGCTGGACTGTGTCTTCCTGAGAGCCAGCCTGCTTCACCTCCAACCTCATGGTTAATCTCTTCCAGCTCCCTGAACACTACTTTGTATCATTCTCTCTTCTTCCTTCTCCCCCAGCCTCCTCTGTGACTCCTGGTACACTCCACTGCAACCTTTGCAATCCATCACCTGCAACAAGTTCTTCTAATGTTTTTGCTTCTGTCCCATCACTGGAGTTATTTCTTTGGACTACTTCTTTGCTGCTCTCCTCTCTATCATCTGCCCTTGACCTTCTCTACCCTCTTATCCCTAAACCTACAGGGCCCGCCCTTCCTTGTCTGCAGCTTACCAACAACCCCTAAAACAACAGGATTACAATTTGTGCTTTGGAGCGGAAATGGAGAAAATCCAACACCCCTGCAGACCTGCCTACCTAAAAACTCTCCTCTCTGCCCTCTCCAGTGTTAAGGTCTGCTAAAGTCTCCTTTTTCAGTTTAAATAGCTCGTATATCAAGCTCTGCATCAATCCCAAGCAAACTGTTTTCTACCTTCCTTCTTGACCCTCCCTCTCCTCCACTTCCCTGTGCCATTTCTTTGAATACTTTGTGGACCACTTCAACAAGAAGATCAGACATCCACAGCTTTTTTCAGGCATCGCAGTCCTCCCATGTCATTCTATCCACCCACTTTCATCTTCTGTACTTTCTCTTAGAAATGTTGACATACAAACCACATGTTCCCTGGGCCACATTTCTTCACCAGACCATTCTCCAGACCATTCCAGCCAACATACTCACATTCATCTCTTCTATGATCATCTCTTCACTGTACACAGGCAGTGTGCCAGCAACCTTCAAGGAGGACTGAGTTACACCGCTGTTGATGAAAATTTGGATCCTTCCACTGTGTAGAATTATCAGCTAGTTTCCCTACTTCTCTCCAAAACCCTGGTACATGCAATATCAACTAACTGTATTACACCATGTCACAAAATAACCTTGTTCAACCCCTTCCAGTATGGCTTCAGGGCTGGTCACTCCACTGAGACTTCCCTTCACTCCATCGCAGAAGCACTTTTATGTGTAATCCATTGTGCCTGTCATCTCCTCTCATGGTTTCTCATACCATTGCTATGCTGCTAATATTTAGATTTTACTCTCTTTCCCTCCATATGACACTCAGATATCACTTGACAACTCAGCATGCTTGAACGATGTCTTATGCTGGATGGCAGACCATTGTTTTGAGCTCAAACTGGCTAAGACTGAAGTTCTGTACATTTCCTTCATGTCCTCATGACTACTAGAGCTCTCCCTTTATCTAGAAACAACTTGGAGCTTAGTGCTAGAAGTGTAGAGATAACCCTAGATGAGAGGTTTTCAACCTGTGGGCCACGGTGGTACTGCAGGGGGGCCGTCATTTATTTTTTGAACTGAAAAATAAAATTGTCAAAAAATTGGTTATTTCCCCAAAATAAATAACAATTTCAAAATAGCATATTTCAATTATTTTTGCAAAAAATAAGACCTCAGATAAGACATCAGATTTAGTGAGAACTCTGATTGGTCTCTACGGCAACTGTTTGATCGATCCACCATTTTAGCTGTGTGCAAGCTAAACCATCGGTGCTAAAACATTTCTCTTTTTGAATTTATTCAAAGGAATTTATCATGGATAAGCGGTTACAAACAGGGTCTCTCAAAGGGAAAGATTCAGAGGCTGGTCTATCTACCAGTAAGGAAACAGCTCCAGTGTCTGACACTGAAAAGAGGCGTAAAGCAAAACAAAGGATATACAGCAGTGAACATGAAGACTTTATTTTTTTATTGCGAACAAACTTTTAATGTAATTGTAAATTATGGCTCTGGGATCTAGTTTTAACTAGCTATGTTTTACTACTGTTTATGAAACATTAGCCTGGCCCTACCGAGTCTAGTAATTTTCAATCAAATTAACTTAAATAACATCACTATCATGTTTCTGTCCGCCTATCCTACACTATCGTTTCTGTAACTAAAGGTTGAATTTGTCAATTAGATGTAAGGACACATTTGATTAATCACACATAACATCAGCATTGGTTTTGTATGCATTTGATTTGGCTTGTGAATTAACTGTGTCCATTCTCAATTAACAACAGTGATTGCGTTGCTACTCGTTAAACATTTAATAACGTGCATTTCAATTATGTAGTAGCGCCCTATTAGCCCAGGATCATTGAATGTTTTTTTTCTTCTGTAACATTAGTGTTATTATTTTTTATTGTTTGTTGCGTCAGAATTCATTAGCCCAGCCCCCCCGTAGCTCCCCCAATCACAATTATCAATGCGTGAAGCCGTGTTACATTGTGTAGGTCTGTCCGTGATTTTCAGTGTTTAATATTACATGTGCAATTGCATTTGTAAAATGCTGGGGTCTTGCAGGGGGGCCACGGAAGCTTTTGTGGTCGGTCATGTGGGCCGCGAGTTGTAAAAGGTTGGGAACCTCTGCCCTAGATGACTTCATGTAAACTGTCCCCTTTTCATTAGAAATTGTTTATTGCTGGAAAGAATATTCTTCATTAGATCCAGGTATTTGTGCTCATTTAACCCTCCTATTATGTTGAAATTTTTTGACAGCTTTTATGTTTTGGGTCAAATTGACCCCAACAGTTTAAACCAACACAAAATTATTGTAATAGAAAAATCCTGACACGTTGAAACTTCTCATTTTAGAGCCGGAGGTAAGTGAAAGTTTACGATCTGTACAGGGCAGTACCCAGAATATCCCACCAAAAAATCTGTGATAATGTTTAAACTATTTTCTAATGTTTTATACAGATACAGAGCCTGGGGTCAAAATGACCCACCACAACACCTTTGCATACAAAGTTGGTACAGAACACGTCAATACAGCATTATGTTTATTGCTTGTTTACTATTCGATCCCTTTATTTAGGCCTCTAGTCATGCAAGATTGAAAAAATAAGGCTAGCTGGCTTTTAAGCGATGTCAAACACTGAATGGGGTCAATTTTACCCAAAACATAATATGAGGGTTAATTTGTCAGAATCAGAATATTCAGGCATGGCTTACTAGGATGTACACCTGACCTGGATTTAGTGCATCACTAACTTCACTAGGAGCTAAACCAGTTTTCTGGTTTAAAAAAGTAATACTAACATTTAAAATTAAACGTAATACATATTCAGCTTATTCAGTAATTAAAATCACAAGCAACTGAAACAAAGGTGCTAGATGAAAGGGCTCATTACTAAATTGTAAATTATTAATAACAAAAACTGGCTTGGCCAAAAGCTGCAAAAGATAGTAAATTCAAAGGAGTGCCAGCAAGCCAAACTTCAGCTCTCTACACTATCAGGGATTTCCAGTACTCCATTTTTTATATCCGACTGCTAGACAGTTCTGCAGCTATGTTGGTCTACTGTATTTCAAACAACATATACTCATCACTAGCAGATACTGTATCCCTCAAAGAGCCTAATTCATACTATACTGAATTTTAAAAATGATAAATTGTGCAGTTAGAAATGAACTAACTCTGAACTAGTATAGCGCAATAAGATATGTACAGATTACATTTTTAATAGCATCGTAAAGTCTTCAAAAATGTGATATTATCAGCTAAGCTAACAAATCCCAAGGGAGCCTTTGCAGTTTACTCAAGGATTTAGTTTCTACACTGAAACAGCATGATAAGCAGAATAAGATGAATAACATCACAAAAATCTTTAACCTTGTCCCCTAAATACATTGGTTCTTTTTGACTCATCTTGCATTTAACAATCTTTAAACAGGTAGAATTTGGGCTACCACTAAATGTAGGACTTGGTCTAGCATGCAATGAATATGTGATCAACACAATTTCACAAGTATGGTCACAAACAATCTTCAATTGCAGACATGCAAAGATTCTACAATGCCACTTTCAAATACAATGCATACTAATAATCATTGTGTAAATCTCAAGTATCATTTACCAATTAAATTAAAACAGCTGTTTGGAAGAAGACGTATATATCTTTGGATATATCACTTCTTTCTGCATGTGATGTGAAGATTGTGTGTATGTGTGCGCATATCTGTGTGTGTATGTGCTTAATTAACTGTACTAATCAAAACAGCATTGCTTTCAAAATGTAAGAATATCTTTAACACATAATTAGCAACATGAATGCAAGGCAGATTCCACTTTTATTAACTGATGGTGATAAAACTCATAAAAGAACAAAGCCTTTCTGAATACTATTACAGTCCTGCAATGGCATTATGTAGGCACGCAATGGAAATGGCCAATGCTCGGTCATATCTACTGGTGAAAATTGGAGCCAGTCAGGGATTGAGAGCGTCAGTGGAAGGGGTCTGAAAGAGGGCCAAACAAGCAATTACACATCCCAAAACCAGCTGCTCACCATCTGAGCTGCTCTCGGCTACTTTACCATGACCTACGTCACAAAGCCAGACTCTTTAATCAGGTTTTCTCATTTTCTTCCTCTTTCCTGACTTCACTCTAGCCTCACTATAAAAAACCAGACCCGATGACACAATACCCATCATAAATGTACAGGATTTTATTGGATAGCTGTTGTCTCTCATGATCAGCAGGGACCAGCATTTTTACTTTATACTTCCCAAGCCCATTTAACTTTATTGCAACAAAGGCCATGCTCACATGATGTGTACACATCAGTGTTTTGGTAAGTGTTTGAGGTTTTCATTCTGTCCCATGCTGAGTTGTTGACTTGGAGACTCTAAAGACACATTTCTCTCGGATGCTGGGATATATCCTCAGACGAATGAGAAAATAAACCAAAGCATTACATTTCTCACAGTGTCAAGTGAGCAAGGGCTGGTTGCTGAAATTAGAATTGATTTCCATCATCTACTATTTCAAGCTCAGACGTCATGAGCCAGACTATTGACCATTGCCTGGTATCAAAATAATGTTAAGCAGAACAATACAAAGTCAGCACAGAGCGCTGATCTGACCCACAAAGCCTCAATTACAACATTTTTAAGTTTCGATATCATTGAAAAAGTCAAACATCTGGGTCTAAAGTTGCTTCCAGTTCTGTAAAATATGAAATCCTTTTATAAGGTGGAGTAAAATGTTGACTTCCATGGCAGACTTCATTTGTACTGTATTTTGCCTTCTGTTAGACATTGCTGACACCCATTTTGAAAATCCTTGAGAAGCTGGAAGCTGGTAAATTTTTATTTATTTATTTATTTGACGCACAAAGTATCCAATGGCATTGTGGGGTATGTAGTTAAATTGACAGATGTTGTGCTCCAGTCCTTGTAATTTGCCAAGGTAATTTGCCCTCCCATTGTTTTTAATGAGGAGAACTGCTGTGTGAACTTAATGCCAAATCGGATTTTTTTTTTCATATGCTGATAATGTCGGTTGAACAGGATAGACAGTGATATTGATATGCAGTGGGTTGCTGTCTGGTAGGTATTCATATATTAAATTAAAATACATATATTGCATAAAAATGATGGCCCTGTCACACTATTGCGTATCGTACTAGCGTATGCCAGCGTATGAAAAATATCACTCATACGCTGATATACGCTGACATACGCTAGGGGTACGTTAGGCATGGGCTGTATACGTTTCAAGCACAGTGGCATACGGTGGCATACGCTAGCATACGGCGAGGCACAAAAAGTTTTTAAAGCATGCTTAAAAATGTTGTGCGTTTTCGGATGTATGGTTTATACGCTAAGCATACGCTAGGCATACGCTGAATACGCTAGAATTACGCTAGAGGTACGTTACTCATAGGTCGAGTACGCTGGTCATACGCTGACATACGCTGACAAGAGGGTGTACCGTACAGTTATTTTATGAATTTACATACGCAACTCATACGTTTCTCTCATACGCAATAGTGTGACAGGGCCATTATATACAGCTCTGGAACAAATTAATTGACCACTGAAAAATTATCAGTTGTCTTGTTGTTATTTTGGTTCTGTACTCTAGCACTTTGAAAAGATATAATGACAATGAGCTTGAAGGGCCGACTGTCCACTTTAATTTGAAGGTATTTTCATCCATATCGGATGAACCGTTTATAAATTATAGAACCTTTTGTACATAGCCCCCCCACACACACACACATTTTTGGGCATCAAAAATATTGGACAGTTTAACAAAATGTAGAATAAAGTAATCCTATTTAATATTTGGTGGTGTATCCTTTACATGCCATGACTTCCTGATGTCTGTGACCCAACAACATCAAAAGACTCTTGATATCTTATTTTCTGGTACTCCTACAAGCGGTACTATAACCTCTCTGCATTTGAATGGATCTCTATGGGATTTTATTCTTAATTTGAGGATATGTTTTGACTCAAAGCACTGTGATAAGCAAAAAATAAAATGGATTAATTAGATAACCCAAAGTGTCAATGTCACACAAGTTGTTTAGGCTAACTTGTATCTTTTGGTAATAATGGAAAAAAAAATCAACACAACAGCATTTTGCATCTATAGGCAGCAGACCTGTCATATCAGCAAAAGATGTATTTTTTTTATTGTATTGAAATTTTTTTTCAGGGAAATTACAATACATTTATTTTCCATAGAACAGTAATTCATTTTACAGTACTGTCTGACTTGGAGTAATGGAAAAATAGTAATCTATTCAATATTTGCACACACATGATTCAACCGTGGATGTATAATTATGAATGTATACTACCTGAAATTTACAAATGAGTAGGCATGACATAAATGTCCAAGCTTCCTGACATTATGTTACAGTACATATAAAAATGAGAAGTGGCCTTGTTACTTCTCTAAATTACATGGTCAAGGAGAAAAGAGGATTTTTGCTTTCTTTCCCTTACTCAGTCATGAGCAACTGATTCATCCTCATCCAATGGGCTCTATTGCATTATGAAATATAATATGGTTGAGACAGACAGCAGACTTCAATTTAGTTAATAATCGGCATGTTTTTTTCCTTCTTTCAGACAGACACTATATTCACCATTGAAATTGAAGCTGCTTTCTGGTTTTACAGTGCATATCTGCCGTACCATGAGACGTTTGTAAAACCCCATTAATGTACGGCAGACTTGAAGGTCCCCTAATCCCTCTCTCTTGCTAATGCTTATCCTATCTTGGACTCCTGAAGAGGGCAATGAGACCTGGGTGGTTTATCACCATGTTGTTTATTATTCAGTTTTGCAGAGAGGCATTCCAAGCCGGATATGTCATTTCATCCCAGATTAACCAGCTTCTATCTCATTGCTACAATGGAATTGTAAGGCTCTATCTTCTTTTCTAACTGTCTCAATAGCTAAGGTGGAGTGAACTAGACACATACATCATGCTATAGTATTCTTAAACAACATCATTTACAAAAAACTATTTTCTAGTGGTCACAATCGCTTTATTTGTTTAATCATATTGTACACTTCTTTCAATTAGCAGGATAATTGCAAGGCCCGTGGATAGCACTGGCAAGGCACAGTATACTGATAAGAACCAGAATGGAGTCCCTAGAGTGAGATTGCTATTGCACCACATACAAATGGAAAGATGAATCTCAGAGTGGAGATGGATAAGAATAATATAGAATAACATATAGACATTAAAGACCACAGTCTTACAGTTTTGAGCCTGCTAGATGTAAAATGGGACTATGAATACACAAGGAGGAGGAGAATTAACAGGGATTAGCATGCAATTGAGATGTGAGGATAACTTGTGGCGAGTTAGACAGAATTCTTGGTGAGTGACCAGTGGGCCACAGCTAGTGATACTACAACTGTGATGCTATCTAGATAATATTAACTGGCTCACATAAGCACTGCATGTGAAGCAACTTTACAGATGACAGTTGATGGTGTATGACATACGCTAGTCATATAAAGTTGTATAAAGTCATTCAAGGATTTCCAATGACAAGGCGAAAACTGACCACAAAGAAAGCTTTAGCGATGTGATCAGATGCCGGGGAGGAAATCAATGTTGATGACACTGACAGTGGTAATCTGTCAAGGGTCTGTGGGTGTGGCTACAGTGGGGAGAGTGACAGTGAGCCAGAAATACAGAGGCAAAGTAAAAATATTTTTTTTTTTAAAAAGCCACCATCGATACATCGGTTCTGTGCAAGCTTTACAGCTGTTCCAGCAAGCTTTATGCTGTCGATGTTAAGAGAGTTTGTTATTGAATGCTACCTAAATAAATAAATATTACTATGTTAATGGAAATACAAACATGGTGTCTTCATGTTTCTTATGACAATGGTTGTACATTAAATGCCTTCCTGCTTAACTACTAGTTAGCCCCCCAGCTAACGTTAATGATTATCAATGATACCATATGCCAGTGCTGGCTAGCTAGCTACACTTCAGTAGTTTCAATGTTTATGTTAAATGAACTATGCTGGTGTTGGCAAACTAGCTAGCCATGCAGATGGTTTAATATGAAGCTGTGTAGCTAGGTAGCCAGTTAGCTGAATGAATAAAAAAAAACGTGGCTTTATAGCTGACTACATCATGTTTTGGTTAAAGAGTAATGTGAACAGTTACAAATTCAGTCTGAGGTTTTACGGCCTAACTTGTACTGATTACATGGCCGTTAGATTTCCACGCCCATATTAACTGATATATATCCACCTGGGGCTGGAACAGAGCAGTTGCGCAGCGGGCTTGCGGAAGAAAGGCTTGTACCTTATAAAGTTAAGAGATTATGTAGCTATTGTAGCCCATTTTGTTCCAAAAAAACAGACTCTATAAATCTGTATCTGGTCTTTAACGCTTTAAACCTGTATTTAGTTTCCCTTACAAATCTGAATAGTTTGCTGCAAACTTGCAGCTAATATGTAGCGTATTTGCCACAAACTAAATAGTTTTCCACAAAATGTTGCCAGAGGTTTGGCAGACTTTGCCAGTAGCGGTAAAATTCTTGTGAACCTCTTGCAACAATGGCAGGTCCCACAAAGCAAATTTTTAAGTGAAAATATGAGCTTGCCTCAAGCCAATGGCAAAAATGCCAAAGGTTTGATGCTAATTTGCCAGAAGGCCTATCTTTTTGTAAGGGTTATTAATTTTGTAGCAACCACATGCCAGACCAATTATTATGGTAATATAATGCTTATTATTATTAACATAACCAAATGTGTGAGTGGAAGATACTATATAGAAAGAATAAAACAAACCAACATAAAAAAAGCTGATTTATTCAAAAAAATATTAAAATAATAATTATGCAGAAATATAAGCAGTCCCATGCAGGTAAATTAACGTTACATGCATAGCCACTAAATAATATAACAGGCAAAATTACAATATTGCTACACTGTTTTCCTGAGTTTGGGATTGTAAGCTTTGGGCTGTTTCCATGGTAATGCTTGCGGAGTGCCGATGTGCATCTGTGTACTTGTTTCCCCCTTCAATGCCCTTCACATGGTGCATGGTGGACGGCGTAGAGCAGGGAGGCAATTTTCATCCTGTGTGTAAAAAGCCCTTAAAAGTAAATCTGGCTTTCTTAATAGCCGATGCCTACTGCGGCACAGACATTATGGCACGTCGCTGCTCCTGCTCCAAGCCTCTGACGATGCTGAGTTATGTGCGCACAAGACACAGCCGTCTGGTGAGAACTGGCAAGTGGCAACATTGAAATGCGAGCAATGGTATTTATATAAAGGTGACTCAGGGGAGGAACTACGGTTGCGTCTAGACTATCACAGCAGCTTTGCTTTATGATCACATTCCATTTTATATATTAGTGTTTCTCCAACCACGGATATTGGTCCATAGTAGTTGGATAGCAGTCGTATCCGGAAAAGACACAATAGCGTTACTGGATAGTTGGATTTTCCGACTAATCGGCTCACCCCTAGTATGCCCTTATATTCAAACATAAAGCTTTTGAATTCATGTAGCCTCTTGCACCTGAAAGAATGTAGTGAGCCTCAGCGCAGACTGAATAATCTAATAATGAAGAGATTTTGACCAGGTTTTTGGAAAAGCCACTAAGGCCTTGTCCACACGTACACAGATATTTCTAAAAACATTTTTTTTCCCCCCTTCGTTTAAAAAAAAAAATCCCGTCCACACCACACTGTTTTAGAAAATCTCTCCGTCCACACGACAACGCAAAAAACTATTTAGAACGCTCACATAAGCATGCCAGGCCAGTAAGTGGCGATACTGTATCACGTCAAACACCATAGAAGAACATTGCGAGCATGCGTATTGTCAGCGTTTTCCAAAAACTCAGTTTCACCCAGACACACGAATACACGTAGAGTTTTTTCCAGCCTGGAAGGTGTTTTCCAAAAGCACAGTTTTCAGCGGCCTAAAACTCATTTTCGTGTGTACGGGAGGCCAAAATGCAAAGAAAATACTAAGTTTTTAGAAATATCCATATACATGTGGACGGGGCCTAAGTAAATGAGTAAATAGCAACATATTCATAAAGTATACTTTTAATCTCATGATGTTGTCAGCAGGGAAACAATTAATCTTTTGAAGTTGAAGATCAGGAAGGTAAATAAAAATTCCATTGCCTTGTACGATGAATTGTTTTCGTGAATTGAAAAAAGAAAGTATAGTTCTGACAGATTCTTTACTGTGATGACTTGAGCAGTTACAGTATATTCATATTTACAGGTCACTTGACTATTTCCCTGTGCTCTTTTCAGTTTTCATGGGAAAAGCACTGTGCATCTGTTTTCATAAACAAGATGCCTGATGTTACATCATACAGATGTGAGTAATAAAGAAACATCTGTTGTAAATGTTCTTCCATTATAAATGTGATATTACTACAATGTAAACCGACTCTGCACTATTAGATCCGCTGTCAAGCAAGGCCTGCAGAACTTCCTGAGTGAGTTGCTATAGGCTAGTATCTGTTTTAAATGCACTAGAAAAAATCTGCTGCAAGGGCAAGGAAAGATTTTGGGACACTGTAAAGAAATGAAAGGGAGAGGGGGAATTTTTAAATCAGAAGGCTGGCCAGGGTGCCCTAAGATAGGGTCGCGCACTTATTTTAACTGAACAACTGTGAAGATGAAAATGATAGTAATTAAACCCAGGGTGCCCTAAGATAGGGTCGCTCACTTATTTTAACTGAACAACTGTGAAGATGAAAATGATAGTAATTAAACCCAGGGTGCCCTAAGATAGGGCCACTCACTTATTTTAACTGAACAACTGTGAAGATGAAAATTATAGTAATTAAACCCAGGGTGCCCTAAAATAGGGCCGCTCACTTATTTTAACTGAACAACTGTGAAGATGAAAATGATAGTAATTCAACGAAAGCCAAAGCAAGAATGGGTCCCTAGTGAATAATATGAAGTAATGGTCAGCCAATATACCCCAATCAGCGCCAAAATCTTCTCAAATACCAGGAAGGAAAATAGAGTTGGCTGTATCAGAAAGATGTACATTATTAATCTCACTCAAGCCAAAGTAAATCCCCTAAAAAAAAGAAAATTCCCTTATTTTTTTGCAGTTCTGTTTACTGTGACCAGTGACAGCCCCTGGCATAGGTCGTACAGGCAAGAGCTAAGGGCACCAGAGCCTGTGAAGTGCTCAGCACAGCCAGAAAAAAAAGTATCATATATGATAAATGATGACAAATGACGAATATGATCATCAAAAGCGAGGGACAATACACTTTCATATGGGTAAACGGGAGAGGTGCTTAAAGATGGCGGCCTACTGTTATTAACGACATAGGTCCTCCAACCTCCGAACACAATGGAACGCGCTTGCAAGGTGACTCTTGTCATACAAACAAGAAAGACAATCCAATGTAATTATCTGAGCGTAACCTTCATCTGACGTAACCCTTACTTTTCAGCTAACGATAATGCCGTAATGTTATGTTCTGAGCTAGGACCACGTTCCTAGGTTCTGAGTTAGTGAACATAAGGTTAGCTAGCGAACTTGCTAAAGTTACCAACTAGCTAGCATATGGAATTTCACGAGAGATAGCCTAATACCTTTGGACAAGTTCTGACTTTTTGCCGACCATTTTAGCATTTATGCCGCAGAGCCAACACTGTAAATCCACCACTGTTAAATTTTCTGGCTGTCTGCATTGGAGAGCAGCTCCATGAATCGTGAGTTCATTCAGATTAATATTAACGTTGGCCATTTAAAAAATCTGTGATGCTGCCTGTCACAGACCGGATATACACTTATATCTATGGTCGTCGGTAGACAGTGTTGATGTGTCACTTTTGACTCAACTACAGTGGCAAAAGTGACGTCAAAATGTTCTGCCGCCATCTTAACGCACGATTGTTCCTTGTCCATACAATATTACAATATTGTTACAAAGTGGCCTGTGATTCTGTGTCCTGACCATAAGGCTATTGCTCGTTTTTCTCTCTTCCCTCTCCAAACATTCAAAGGAATTCCTTAGGCAATTAAAAGACACGATGATGCCCTTATCTATGCACAAAAATCTAGGGTTTTCAGATATCTCCTCTCCTGGAAGGTTGTATTGCCTCTCTGAAGAAACACCAGAACACAAAGCTATTTGGAGTGTTAGGGCCAAGTGTGGCCACACAATAGAACAAGGTCATTATTGCCTTTTGAATTTAAAGTTCAACTTACCAATCTCTGACTTTCAATTGAACAGATCAGTTGAATGTCTTAATTTCCATGAATGTAATAATTGTCGAGGCCTGCCAGTTTGAAATTTACACTTTTGGGGCCTCAGCCAGAGGAGAGCAGAGGTCCATGTTTCATGGCCTTGTCACATGGTAGCAATATTATTTTCCTGAGAATGGGGATTTCATAACTAGGGGACTTTTTTATTTACAAATATCACCTTTACTGTCAAGAAATTGAGTCATTTTGAGGTATTTGATAGCAAAGCTGAATTGCCTAATTCCCTGATTCATGTTTGGTCTGCTTGTAAAGAGGCTAAACCACCACATAGCAATGATAACAATTTTTATTGACAACATTGTTATTGTGCTTGTGCTTGGCTCTGCTTTCAACAACTTAAAGTTACTCTTTCTGATAGGGTTACTTTTATATGTCAGTGCTTCAGCTCATGATCAGGGTCATCATCCCCAGTCACTGCTGGATTAAATAGTTATGGCTTCTGAGGGGAACATTAGTTTTAATTTCAGCTAGTTTTGAGTTGAGTTTCAGTCTTAGAGAAGAAGTGTTTTTCTTCTCTTGTTTTGTGGTGGTTCTTTGGTTGTGTGTTTGTTACATCTTAGCTTTCTACCTCCTTTTCATTGGTTCCTGTCCTGCTGACACTGGAAGTGGGTAATGGTCTGACTTACTGGTCTTAATTAAAGTCAGATTTAATATCTTCTTTTTAGTTAATTATAAGTAGTGATTATGAGCTCACTAGAATCACTACTTATAATGAACTAAAAAGAAGACATAAAATCAGACATTATCCCTTATTGAGTGTATGATGTCAGAGTGGTCATGTTGTTTATTGAATACCAAACGTGGTTTGCCCATTTATGGTACAGAATGGTATGGTACAGAAATTCTAAATTTGTTTGAATACCAACAAATAACTACAGGAAAGAAAGTGTGGGTTTCTGGCCTGCTTTCATGCTGATCATTGTTAATCAGAGCAAATTTACACTTTCATCAGTATGCTGGACCAAAGACTGTTTTCTGCCTCCTCTTATAGCTCTCATAGTCTTATGCAGAACAACTGTGATCAGGGGGGGGGGGGGGGAGACAGCTGCTTAACAAACAGCTGCTGAGCAGAGAAAATATCAAGACCATCCCTTTGGACAAAGTACAGAGAACAGATTTTTTGTTTTTGTTTTTGTATGGATGTTGAGGAAAGTGGTTATGCTTACAATGGTATTAACTTTACAGAATCAAAATGCGTTCTAGTCAATCTGTTCCTTTAAGCAACTGAGAAACAGATTTCAAACACACTGACAAGTCTGCCATGATTTTTTTCTGGGCCTTAAACTAGTAAACATCTCAATTGCAAAGCATTAACATATACACTGAATTAAAACCTGTGAAGCATATGTTTTGACTTATTTCCAGACAGGCATGTAGGTAACTGATCTGCATGTGCAGGTACCGCATGGTGTATATGTTTAAAATTACACAAAATATACCCCTGTGGGGTATGTATACATTGTGCAGTGTTTCAATGCCAAATATCTATTCCATTGCAAGGAGAATAATGGGAAATGAAACGCAAGTCATTTGGCTACATCGCAAGCATTCAGGAAAAAGAAACCGGTTCTTGTCATTTGTAGTTGGGGCCAGGAAATTGTGCACAATTTGAAAAGTAACTGCTCTATTAGTCAAATGGTTTCTACATCAGTTCTTTCAATTAAGTCCTACAGTAATATTATATTAAAGCATTTGTGATACTCTCTGTGATACTTTGATGATCCTATGTATTTTCTTTCATCATTTGTTTTGAACTGAAAAAGCCCACAGAATATATCAGAACAGAATGGGATTATCTCAGGCAGGGTAAATACAATTGTTTCTATGTTTATCCCAGGACAGATTGCACATTTCTGGTTTATGGCATATTGGCACATTGGTTGTGGCAAACCTCATGCCAGTAATGAGACATGACAAGTGAAAAACAGTGCATTCCACTGTCTGGCTCAATATTTTTATGAATCAATTAATCAAATTACCTGAGCTGTCACAAGACATACACTGCAACAACAAGTTTAACTTAGCTGGGCAGCTCTTCTAACTTCCACTCAAAAATATTTCTGTCTTTGTAGGTTGGAGCTGGTTTTTATCCCTTATATAACATCTGGAAACCTTGAGTTTCATGTTTTCCATTTTATGTCTATCCAAGATCGGCATCTTGCCACAAGTGTTTGACTTGGGATAAGAACAACTATGTCATTTCACTCTTGTGAGCCTGAGAATTTTAATCAGTTTTGATTTTCATTGCCAGCATTTAAGAATGAATTCTTGGCAGGAAATGCTTCCATATTCACACTGCCCCATAGTTTCTCAGAGATTTCACCACAAGACTTAAATAAAGCTTGAAGGCTGTGCTAAAACTTAGTTCTGTGCCATTTTTTGACTACAATTCGGCATAAATGAACTTCAAGCCCTTCAAGTTGGAATAGCTACAGTTGGATTAAAGTCAGGGTCTGTGGCTGTAACTTGGAGATGAAAAAACTATATTTAAACATTTAAGGACAAATAATCTACCACCATTTTTAATAGATTGGGGTCATGGAGGCAGTCTGTCCTCACTGATCCAGTGAGCTACTTTTTCAGATGACACAAGCATTCTTCTACACAAAGTAAATCCGATAGGGTGCAGTACTAGTTCAGCTGATAGAGGCCATTTTGTTCAGCTATACCACTGGCCCTGGTCATCAGTCATTTCCCAGCGATCTGTGTCCAGAGGGAGTCATATATTACACCTGATACCACCACAGGAATAGCCCAGAGGCCTGTGTCATACATTATTTACATTACACAGTGACAATAATCTCATGTCTAGCCACAGTACTTTAATGCCTGTGCTAGTTAACATTTCTGAAATCGGTGTCAGAAAGTAGTGTTCAATATATCTTGCAAAAACTCATATATCCTATACAATGATGCAGGCATCCTTATCTCTCCCTCTATTTCTTACTTCTGAAAGCAAAAGTTGGTAAATGGCAAGGGCCTCCTGATGTTTACATTTTCATTTTGATTAGTGCATTCCTTAACAGGCAACTAGATATCAGATATCGCAATTATAAACTTGTGGTGAGAATATTATTAAATTAATCATCAGAATCCCATAACATAACAGGAATCTCACGGTCAAAGCCATCGGTTGCTCAATTTGCAAGCAAGATGTAGTGTCTTTGGGCCCTGAGTTATTATATATTTACTTTTTTTATTTGGCTCTTAATATTTTATTACTTTACTTTATTACTATATATGGTCTATATCTACAGCTGTCCTCTCCTTGATTTTTTATACACGTGTCATTGGATATACTATCTTTGTGAAATAGTGAAGCTGTGTTGCACACTAAATGGCTCCAGAAATGCATTAACCATTTGACTACTAAACAGGATGTTCTTTTCACATAAATTGCACAAATGATAAGTAAGTAAATCAATACATACATAACAGTAAATTAAATGTAAATCTCACAGTTGAACTGAAAGATAACTTCTTAGTATACTTTAATCATCCAAATGATCGTTGCCAAAATAGTACTATAAATAAATGGAACATTTTCAGAATTTAATATATTCAGATCAGTTCAGTGCCTTTATTTTCCAGCCAGGAGTAAAAACATAAAAATCTATACAACACAACAACCATAACAGACATTCGCAATACACGCACTACATTAAAATTGGAAGTTAAAAGTAATTAGTGGGCCTCACATATTTAACTTAAAAGATGAAGATGAGTTTCTTCCAGGAAATGTAATAAATAAATAAAATTAAAAAAATACATAAACAAATATTACCTGATGTCATTTTTTTTCATAGGAATGCTTTATCTTATTGGTATGCTTTCATCATTATACATTCATTTAACCATTTGAGTTGTATTATCTGGAGTTCACATTGAAAAAAATAATAGGTTGCACTTAATTCACAAACCTTTCAGTCACAATATTCTTTTCTCATCCTTACGATTAATTAATATTTATGCCAAAACAGTGCCTGAAGATGTAAGTTCACTATGATTTCTGTAATAGAATGCAATAATTACCTTGGATGTTAACCAAACTCAGTCTGAGCGTTTAGTACATTATTTTCCATAGCTCATCTTTCACTATAAGAAGCATGGTTTCACTTCACCAGAGTGAAATGTGTCCAGCTTATTTACGGCTTAGTTGCTTTAGGTTTAGTAAGAGCTGATAGATTTAAACCTACAACAGAAGACCATACTGAAAATGTCTCAAGAGAAAAAGCATTATGAATGTAGAGGTAATCTTTTCTCATTTTTATAAAGATTTAGACTTAATTGGCTTCAGTTAACATCTAAAGCATTTATGTGATTTATGTTCTTACCTAGACTGTCACTTTTGTACATGCAATATTTCAGTTCCATCTCTCAGCCAACATTCCCATTCATTCATGTACTCTGTGCATACTGTGATCATGGCTGGCAGTTGGTCCACCATCTACTTAAGAAAGGGGCCTATTGTAAATGTTGCCATTGTCTTACCCGTCTTTTATTATCCTCAAACCTTGATTCTACGGGACAAACATTTTATAGTAATCTCAATGTGTTCATTATATCACTGGGATATATTCTTATTGAACCTTATAATTTAGTGAAGTGAGTGTATTTCAGGGTTGCCTTTTTACAATTTTGTATTATTAATACTTATTATAAGTATTATAATTTTGTATTATTAAGCTACCAGATAATAACTTATCTAAAAATGAAAAAATAATCATCTTATCTTAAGGGGGGGGAAAAAAACATACAATTGTCAAAAACAAGTTTTATTCTGTAGACACTGCAAAAATGTACAAATGTGCAAAAGTTTGAGAGGAAACAGCTGACATTTCAGTCCTGTAGGAAAATCATCAGGACTCACGGAGTTAAACAGCCAAGACACATACAGATTTAGCATATTATTAATCTCTACAGGACTTAGGTATTTAAAGACAATTGCCAGCCATTATCCAACACACACGTTTCTCCAGCAGCTGTTGTTTTGCCTATGCTGTTTCTAAAACCTTAGGTACCCTGCCTAACATTGGCCTAACATCTCCTCAGGCTGGTAACCAGCTGCTGTACTACTCTGGGGAACCTATCTCCTCATTTTTATAAATTCCTGTTGTCACTGTCTTTTCTTTTACAGTTGACCAGGCTCCTTCTATTCTTGCACATAAATCCTGACTGAGTTCACTCTACTGCTCGTTCCCCTCTCCCAAAAGAGGCCCTGGCGGCCGCCCAGGCCTCGCGGTGAGATCACCCACACGGAGCACAACTAGAGCGGAGTGCCACCATCCAGATGGCCCTCTCACTTTGATGGCAAACTTCTTAGCAGAACTGTTAGCTTTCATCGACAAGGCCATGACTGATGAAGATGCTGAAAGTTTGAGGTTTTCCTAAAGCAGGCTCTGATTATATCCAATGTAAGAGTGTTTGTTTTCTGTCTAACAAAAAAGGAACATCAACATAGTAAAATGCATGCTGAAGAACTAAATGTGATGAGCAGTTAAAAAACAAAACAAAACAAAAAAAAAACATGAAAATAGACCGTTTTACACTCTTCTGAATTTATGCCAAATCCTGCACCTTGTTTCAACCTATTAAAAACCTGAGTGTGCATAAACTTCTAATTATAACGGTGTTTACTGGAAATGTAGCGTATGGTTTATAAGGGGTTTACAACTTCCACAAGATTAGTAGAGGAAATGGAGGCCATGGGATCTCGCTCTAGCAATGTGAGAATGTTTGCTGACACTAAAACCACATGTATTCAATTTGTTGCCTGAATTAAATAATTTTTTCATATAAACTAAAATGCCTTGGAAACTGCAGCAGTATATCTTCCTGTGAAAGGGATTTAGATATTTGGCTACAAAACCTGAGTAGTCCTATAAAATATATTTGGGAGTTGAACATCAGCGAGATCTGAGGGAGGATGAGCTGATGTGTGTGCTATGTGCATGTTTAAACCACATGTTTGAGTTTCTGGTTTGATACTCAGTTCATTCAGATTAAATTATTGACCAGGATCAGGCCATCTTGCATTTGTCCTGCCTTTTGTATCCAAAGCTTATTAAATGCAAATTTATCCGTTTCAACTTCTGCATCTCGTCAGATAACTACATGCAGAAAAGGGGTGACCTGATAACCTGCAGATTCTAGATCAGTTTTTGCCAATACAACAATAAAAGAGATCCGACAGAACTCAAAACTGGGTCAGTGAAGGTTTGCAAAGGCATATTTAGTTTTCCAGGACAGTGGCTCAAAAAGGTAACAGGCAGCAATTCCAAATAATTATATTTTGGATTGTACAGTAACTACAAATATATTCTAAATGAAAATACCATTGTGGAAAATATCACACACGATATGCGTTTCCATTAAAGGTAACCCCATTGTGTACTGGCTTGAATACTAGCATATTGTAATTACACTTTCATACTGCAAGGCAAGTATAGTGTATACTTTTCCAACATATCTGTCTGATAATGCTATATATTATCATGCACATATAACATTTTATGAGAAATTTTAAATATGGCAGAGGAATATGATTATTAGCTTACTTTAATGTAGCTAAAGACAGTTAAACGCACATATACCAACTGATGTGAAGAAAATGAGTAGATATAAAGTCTTTCTAGAGATGTAAAGTTTTTTTAGTAATTCGATATATGGGATAGATATAGCTTAGTGGTATGAGATAATTTGCTAGAGGGATGGTGCAAGGACAAGTATGTTTGGACATAATTAGAATTGTGATATTTGAATACCCATACCATTCTGCATGCCTTAACTTCTATCGGTCTGCTTTCATTTACTCACTCTTTATTGCAGGGGTAGGCAGCCCTGGTCCAGAGTGCCAGAGATGAGCCTGGTCTTTGCTCTATCCTCTAACTACATAACTATAACTACACAACTGGATTCATTTTCATTAATCAGGAGTAATAAATTCATGTGACCATGTTCTGAAGGCACTCAGCATTTCACTACTCAGAATATTCAGGCTTAGAAGAAGAAAATGAGCTGAGAAAGTGACAAACATGGGGAAAATGGTTCACTTTGGGAAAAAATGGAAATGTAAAGATATGCTCACTAAGAGTGAGTTCTAAAACACTAATGCTTGCACCAGTATTATTGAAGCTATATCAAGTCCATGCTCTGTATCAGTGAAAGTGGGTTGATAGTTTCAATTTACAAGAGGAAAAATCTGTATTGGGTCATTTATGGAGCTCATGGCGGACCTTAAAGAGTAACAAAACACGCTGGTTTCGCTAGACCCTTTTGAAAGTCGAAAAATGCCAAAATCTGGGCATGATAAGGTAATAATATAGAGTACTCAAGTGACTACGTCACACTGGTTTCGGAAGTACATTTTCCATTAATTTAGAGCATAGACATTAACTAAAACTTACTTTTAAACCATTACCAGTGATTATGTCTAACCATCAATTTCCTGGATTGTTCAGTATAATGCCGTTCGCAAAATATGTTGTTTTTCTGGACCAGCTTTGAGTATATTTTACGTTTTAGTATTTTTTTGTGAATATACCACATTATTAAAAACTTGAGGTGCCATAATTCCCTCCGGACGAGCAGCATTGTCTCCAAACGTTGTCATATAATGTTAGCCAGCTCTGTTTTTAAACACTTTTTTCTAACGTTAGCTAGCTAGCTTGAAGGACTAAAATCTAGTATTGCTCTATGTGGCTTCTCAATTTAGCATTATCTAACATTAGCTCATCTTCAGCGGCAGTACTGCCATTCTTCCAAAAATGTCCAGACAGACGAGATTATGATATCTTATTGGTCGAGAACCACCCGTGCGTTGCAGTACTGGATATGTAGTCAGTTAAAGTGGACTACAAGTTACATTACATTACATTATAGGCATTTAGCAGACGCTCTTATCCAGAGCGACTTACACAACTTCAAGCATTTTTTTATTTTTTTTTACCAATTAATGCTGGATGGATATATAGCAATTCAATTCAGTCAGGTTGCTCAACCTCAAAAACAACAGCACAAGCACCTCCTAGAAAAACCTGAACCCTGCAAGTTACAAGTCAGTTCCCCTTGAACTACAATCATTAATCCATTACTCCAAAAAATAAAAATTGCAACATGCGATATATGGTTTATATCCTTATACCACACAGGCTAATCCAGAAACGTTTCGGCTGCGTTTTCTCTTTCGCACTTTTCTCGTCCTGGTTTCCTTTTCTGTCTCCCCGAGACTGTTACTTTTGTTTGCCTCGTTATTTTAAGCTCTTTTTATAGTATAAAGAGTTAGAGGTATTTTCTTTTCCTCCTCTATTTTTTGTTCGAGTCTGTGAGCTCTTCACCCACTTTTCCTGGGTCGTTTTTTTTAGGCAAATATTTGCCGGGAACTTTTATTTTCCTTTTTCAGTTCTCATTCCCTGTTACTGGTTTTTCTACCTCGGTGGAGAACTGTAGGAATCCCGTCAGTCGCATGTGGTCCTCCGCACCCCCGACCCTTACAGGCACTAAAACCCGCTTCGAAAACCGTCAAATCCACACTGTCAGGGGTTTCAAAAATGTTTTATTTTAAAACACCTCGGGGCTGGGATCGAAAACCCTTAACTGGTTTAGTCAGTGTATAGCCTACAGGATCGGTTGTTGAAATATTACCTTTTTATTACCTTTAGAATAATTTTGTTTGCGTCATAAATAACGTAGCCTAAACACTTCCATTGGTGGTAAGCTACTCGCAAATTCCGTGGGAATTTCAAACTTCTTCACAAAATTAATTTGATAGTTGAACATTATATTAATATATATATATATATATATATATATATATATATATATATATATATATATATATAATCATTATATTATGATTACTATATTATGATAAATATAAATATGTCACTTTAAAGTTTACGCTTTTTTGCGCTGACTGCAGTCATTTGTCAAGATTTGGATCAGGATCAATCAGTAATACTTGGAAAAAAACAAATGTATAAGTTGTTTTAGTGCTTTGTTACCCCTTAAAGCTAAACCTTTAATTCCTATACTTGTATGGCTGTAAATCTCTGCGCAGCTAGACCAATGAGGGAATAGTTCGGTGCGAAGGTTTAAGCTTGATGTATTCCGCTATTGCTGTGGGAAAAGGTAAAAAGTTATTGTGAAATATCACTAATTTATTTACTAATTTATCTGACTCCAATTAGAATTGATGCTTGATTGCGAGTGGAATTCTGTTCTCTTGAAACTATCTATACCGGGGACACTGATAGCCCCGGATACAGGGTGCAGACTGACGCACTGAATCGGACTGACAAGCTCAGAGACCCTAGCCCATAGAAACTCAGAGGGTTTGGAACGTATCACAGACGTTTTTGACCATAGGATCTACCAAATACGAGGAAACAGAAACTCAGAGGTTTTGAACATATCACCATCACAGGTGCTCAGAGGTTTTAGAACATAGAATCCTCCTACTACTGGCTAAGGCCTAGCAGAGCAGTCACATTACCACAAACAAGATTAGTCAGTGTGAAACCCGGTAATAGAGACACAATTCACAGAGACCATGCAAATCAAGTCTAGAAATAGAACAATTTATTAGCCAGGCCCATGCTGGTGTGACTATAGTACCACTACAGCACCAGGAGACCTGTTAAGCAAATTCTCCCATACTGGGAACTTGCACTCAGCCCTGAGCGAGGCGCAGAGGTTCTGACTCCGAGACTCAAGAATACATACCACAGTGCTAGGAACACTGCAGCGCAGATCATATAAGCACTTTGAGTTGGAAAAGGTTTGAAAAGAAAAGTGCAGATGATGTGAATCATAGTAATTTATTCATGACAATAATCACTGGTTACGACTGTGAGAGCAAATATGAACACATTCAATACCTATAGCTAAACACAGGATAACATGCTGCTAAGACAAAGAAACATGAACAGGTTCACTAACAAAGTATATAACCAAATGATTCCGTATGGTGTGACTATTATACCAGGAGAACTGTTAAGCAGTTTCTCCTTGAACGTCCCTTTGGACTTCCCATAAATGCAGTCATGAGCAGGCCTTCCACATTCTACAATTCCCTTTGTTTGTCCAAATTAGGTCTGGCAAGAAGAGATGTCACTGCTCACCACCCGGAGACCCCCCCCTCCAGGAAGATAAACTGCATAGTCTACTCCCCCCGATCTAGTGATAGTAATAAGATTCTTTTAACGACGGCGCGTGATCTTATGATCTTCCCTATCATTTATCTACATATCAGGTGAGGTCCCGGTGATGGCCACTCTATTTTCCAGATACTTATGTGGACAAGTGCATCCCTGATAACCTATACAATCCTCCTTTCACATTCTTTATTCCTTCTCATGTATTTTGCCCCATTCTATACTTTCACATACCCCACACTTCAATTAGTATTAATCCCAGTTCACCACATTCATCATATTATCCACAATTATTTACATGCACATCCATATGATGCAAGATACATATACAGCTTTGTTTCAGTCCATAATGTTCCAAGAACATGGGGTGCTTGTTCACATGTCTTTTACGGCCTGTGAACAAACCTGGGTTCCCGGCCTCATTAGGAGGAACAAACATCGCAAAACTACCTGCAGAATGCCATTTCTAATGTCCAGTTGTAGGGTCAATTCCAGCTGTCGTTTACGACGCCATGCTTGCTCAGGCCACCTGGTGAATTGTTTTATTGCACCCTCAAAGAAGTCGCCACCAGCTTCGTAACCGAGGGTTTATGACTGATAATCCAAAAGATCAATAATTTTCAATCTTACATGGCAAAAACATAGTTTGTGCAGTTGTGCAGTTGTTCATAAATCAATATATAACTGTTATAGAATTGGTGGTGGAAGAGGCGTGTTTCCCCCTCATCATTGTAAAGTCACACACAGGATATAATTTTTCATGATTAAGACTTCATGACTACACAGCCTGGCTGCTTGTTCAAAAAGAAAATTGCCTGCAATTTCACCTACCACAATTAAAGGGTTTTATCAAGGCAGAAACTTCCTGTACAGAATATAATATAAAATATAAACTATATCTTTATTTATCTATATTTTATGGGAACCAAAACCTAAACACACACACACACACACACACGGTACAATTATCATACTGTTGAGTGATAATGCTTTCTAATAGTTCTGAAGTGCACTTTCTACACTGTAAAATTATTTAAATGTTCTTTATATGAAAAAAAGATGTTAAAAAGCTATCCTGGCATGTATTTGACAATATAATGGATTCCATTAGAGAAAATTAGCCTACCTTTTAATTTTTTATTTTAAATTTAGACAGATGAGCTACTTGGCGGAGACACTTCAAAAGTATAACAAGGTATGCTTTAGTGCATGAATAGAATCATGTTTTCAAACGGAAAATAAAAAGCAATGCAGAAGCATTCCATTTACAATCTGTGATATAAGATATTCATGCTATGTATCCAGGGGCCTCATTTATAAAATGGCCTTATGATCAAATTGTATCTGAAGTAGTGGCTTACGCAGAAAACCACAATGAAGTGTTATTTACAAAAATCTCACTTTGACATGTATTTGATCATATCTCTATGTAAAGTTTCCACTATACCTGCTGGTTATGTGGAGGTACTGCATATTTAAGGGCTGTGTGCAAATCCCTGAAGTGGGTTGTGTATGGAGGTAGATTTCTATCAAAAATAAACAAACACAAAAGTATAATCCACAATTATTTTTACCATCCACACACAAACACCTCTCAATTTGTGTTCGTAGGTATAATCCACAAATGTGTTTTTGCCATCCACACACAAACACCTCTCAATTTGTGTTTCGTAAACCATCATTTGGATGAATGCGAAAATTATATTCACAAATGCAAATAACATTTTCAGATGTTTTCAATGTTCACATATACAAATTAAAAGCTTGGCTTGCGAACTGGCGAATCTACATTTGGCAATCGAAGGACACGCTTGATCTTCTTTGATTTACGTACGGAATTTTGAGACAAATATTCCGGTGTTTTTCCTTGTGTCGATTCTCACATGATTCACACGCAAAACTTCTTGTTCTTCGGCACAATCTAACACGGCGATGTTAATTAATTCAAGGCCGACACTGAACCGAGTCAGAATGCCAGATCTGGGTCAGGCCCATTTGGCTGGGTTGTCAGTCCCATCTCACTTTTGCTGTGCTACGATCACATGCTGCAGTTTTGAAGCAAAATGATACGATAGAAAACATAGGCTACTGTGAGATTATTTTGACCCATGATCAAACTGAAGTTTAATAAGACTAGCCTAAATTACGCTAAAAATACAGAAATAAATAAGTACAGAAAAGAAGAAATATAGAAATAAATAAATACAGAAAAGAATACAGAAATAAATTAACTCTGATTTTATCTATTAATTTCTTGCTTTCTGTATCAATTTACTTATTTATTAAATTATTTCCTCATACTTTTATAAATTTATGTATTTATTGCAATATATATTTATTTATAAATTCCTCATTTTGGCATTTCTGGTCCTCCATAGTGCATATGCTTTAAGAATAACATTTTATTGATCAGTTTTAGAGTGCATGATTTAGCTATTTAAGACAAGATACGATGGCATATACATAGTGTGCTACATGAGAACTATTATTCTATCATGACTGCACTCACATTATTGGAGGACATTGCAACTCAATGTTCGCTTTCTGTTTACAGCCGCCAAATAGACGTGCATAAAAAAGTTTTCCCTCACCTTTGTATTCTCTGGTGTTTTTAGTTTAGTTTAGTTTATTAGGATCCCCATTAGCTGCAGCATAGTTGCAGCTATTCTTCCTGGGGTCCGACACATATACAAAACAGGTAATAATACATAACATTACAACAATAAAAATATAAATAAACATAAAAAATAACACCAAAAAAAAAAACAATAAAATAGAAAAATAAAAAATAAAAAAATTATAAAAAATAAAAATAAAAGTGCTTCTGCTTTTACATTTCATGTATGATGATAAATCAAAAGTACATCAGCTTTTCCATTTCACACACATCAACAAATCACATTTCAGATTTCAAAACTTAACCCAACTGGTTCAGACATTTTGTCCTATCTATTTAAAAGATACTGTTTTAAGAGTAATTTAAATTGCCTTTTACTGTTTTTTTGTGTGATGTGTTTAGGAAATGAGTTCCATTCATACATGGCTCTGTACATGACTGTTCTTTTGATAGCATTTGTTTTTGCTTTGGGCAGTGTAAAGTTACCGTCAGCAGCATGTCTGGTAGTGTAGTTATGTTTATTTGTACTGAAGGATAAGTTCTGATATAGTATATAGGGAGCTTTTGTAGTAGTGATATTTCTGATGAAAATAAGTAAAGAATAGAGCAGTCTGTCCTTCACCAGTAACCACTTAAGATTTTTATGCATTTTAACCACATTTGTCTCCAAATTACAGCGGAGAACTATGCGTGCCGCTCTATTTTGTATAATTTGTAGCTTATTAATCATGTCTGCTGTAGCATTTGACCAAACTACTGGGCAGTAATCAAGATTTGACAATATTAAGGCTTGAATTACCTGCTTAGTTGCTTTTTGTGTTAGAAAGGTAGCACATCTTCTTATAACAGAAATGCCATTTCCCATTTTAGCAATTATCATATTTATATGTTTTTTCCATGTTAGTTTACTATCTATAACGATCCCCAGCAGCTTGGTTTCCTGCCCTTGACTTATATCCACGTCATTTATTCTAAGGCTTAGCTCTGGATTTTTACTGATACTGTAGTTTGAACCAAATATCATGCTGTTAGTCTTAGCTACATTCAGAACCAATTTGTTTCCATTTACCCATTCAACCACCGATCTTAACTCTTCATTTAAAACTGTGTTTAACTCATAAGCTGTGAATGCGGATGTGTACACAGTTAAATCATCAGCATACATTGCAACATTAGCCTTTTTCAGAACAAGTGGTAAATCATTTGTAAAAATGGTATACAATAAAGGCCCAAGACAACTCCCCTGGGGCACTCCACACGTCACAGCTCCGACATCAGAATAACTACCATTAAAAAAGACTGTCTGTGTTCTGTTGGTTAGATAGTTCTTGTCTCTATGTTATTTTTCATTCATTAGCCTTTTGTATTGCATTGTAGTGGACAGGCAGTGTTTATTTTCTTTTATTTTTTGTGCACCTTTTTGTTGGTTTTGGGTCAGAGTAGCAGAAGTCTTACCATTGTATTTCTTTATGTTTTGGGAGGAAGAATAACTACTGGCTTTAAGATCAGAGGAGCAGTCTTCCTGCTGTACTCTGGCCTGCCCCCCATCTAGTCCAGTTCAGCAATCTAAAAACTATGTTTATCTGTATGTATTTCATGGTTTTGGTTTGGTTTGTTGTTTTGTGTATTTATTTTGTGTTTTTCCGTAATCTGCCTTGTTTTTGACATCCTCTATGGGTTTCGGTTTGATTATGTCTATGGAGTCAAGTGTTTGTCTCCAAAATTCAATTCAAAACTTTGACAGCAAAAATTGTATTTGGTCTCAACATAAGAAAATAATTAATGGAACGTTATATGCTGTATTAATGCCTCTCAATACAAAATTATCTTCAATAATATTCCACACAATGTTCACCATAGTTTTACTTGTTTCCTATATACAAATATTGCTTCCAAAGTCATGCAGCTCTGCTCTTTTCTGGGCTCTCTGTGCAATTCTACACACAACAAACCGTTTTTACGGCAATGATAAACCATTTGCTTATAAATGATCTTGGCATCCCCTTCTGCTAGCTGTCATGTAGTATTCCACAGCCAGACTAAAAACAGTCATAATTCACTTGATATTTTACATCCGCAGAGGACAAAGCTTGACAGATGATAAATAGCAACTACCGACAATCATCAATGCGTGCAGTCCTGTCTGTGCCATGAGTGTAAATGTCACCATAATGCAGGAATATCATTTTTGTATGTCATGTTTAAAAAAAACAATAAAAAAAAAACACGAGCCATCGGCATTGAATCATGAATGGATGAAACTGCTGACATCTATGTGCATGGTCCACTTTTTTAATAGAAGCAAGTTGTAGCGTACATGTTAAAACTTGACCGGTAATGATGCATATCCATTTATAAATAGCAAGGGTGATTGGCAATTTCATTGTGTACCATATGAGAGAATAAATTGCTTCACTGAAGCATATACACCCGTCTGAATATACTGTAGATGCCTGTAATCTGGAACACATTATTTATTTTAAAGGCAACATTTTGAAGAAAACACAATATGTTTTTGATCAGTTATAGTTATACCAATACCTTACTACATTTTTAACATGAATATGTTTCACTTCTAATCCTTACTGTTTAGATTTAGCATTACTTTAGAAAATAGTCATTTTATAATTTTTTTTGCTTTAGGTGCACCAACAAATACATACATATACAATCTAACTAAATTAAAATGTTTATTTTGTAACCGGTCCAGAGTCCGTTCCTGTGATCCAGTTCCTGTTGGACCTCCCGGTCCAAATCAAGTCCAGTTCCGGTTCGGAACAAAAGCCTTGTTCCCGTGATCCAGTTCCTATTGGACCTCCCGGTCCAAATCAAGTCCAGTTCCGGTTCGGAACAAAACCTTGTTCCCGTGACCCAGTTCCTGTTGGACCTCCCGGTCCAGATCAAGGCCAGTTCCGGTTCGGAACAAAACCTTCGTTCCCGTGATCCAGTTCCTGTTGGACCTCCCGGTCCAGATCAAGTCCAGTTCCGGTTCGGAACAAAATCTTCGTTCCCGTGATCCAGTTCCTGTTGGACCTCCCGGTCCAGATCAAGTCCAGTTCCGGTTCGGAACCAATCCTTCATTCCCGTGATCCAGTTCCTGTTGGATCTTCCGGTCCAGTTCAAGTCCAGTTCCGGTTCGGAACAAACCTTCGTTCCCGTGATCCGGTTCCAGTGTGGGCCTCCTGGCCCAGTACAAGCCCAGCTCCGGTTTGGAGCAGTTCGCTACTTCCTGGACACTCTTTGACTTTGTGTTAAGTTTGTGTTGAGCTTGGGACTACCCCAAAGCTCCTAATAAACACCCATTCCTGTTTCCCTGTCTCTTGGTCGTGCATTTGGGTTCAGCCCGTGTGTGGTTCGTGACAGAACGAACTGGTCTGAAAACATGGACCCAGCCGACCTCGAGCAGATCCGCCACGCCTTTTTCACCCAGTCCGCGGTCAGCGACAAACAGGGCCGCCGGATGGACGACGTGTTGGAAGTGCTGGGGGGGCTTACGGAGCAGGTGGCTCAACTAGCGCTTCACCTGCCTCTTCCTCGGATCCCTGTGGGCCCAACACCCGAACTGTCTCCCGAGGTTCCGGTCCCCTCTCCTGGCCGGGAGCCCAGAGTTCAACACCCCGAATTATACCGCGGGGGGCTGGGGAGGTGCCGTGAATTTTTAATGAAGTGCGACATTGTCTTTCGCATGCAGCCCACTTCCTTCGCCTCCGACCCATGCAAGATCGCCTTCGTCATGAGCAGCCTGGGAGGCAGTGCCCTGGAGTGGGCCACAGCTATTTGGGACAGTCAGGCTCCGACGTGCAACAACTTCGCCCTCTTCACCGCGGAGATGCGGCGCGTCTTTGACCACCCGATCTGCGGTCTAGACGCTACCCAGCGCCTCCTACAGGTCCGACAGGGCAGCCGCAGCGTAGCGGAGATGGCCATCCAGTTCCGCACCCTCGCTGCTGAGGCGGGATGGAACGACACCTCCCTTCAGGGGGCCTTTCGTCAGGCTCTCAGTGAGGAGCTGAAGGACCAGCTAGCGACTCGGGAGGAAGCTAACTCGCTCAATGGCCTCATCAGCTTGGCTATCGCCATCGATAACCGTCTCAGAACCCGGGCCCGTGAGCGAGAGAAGAATCCCTCCCGTCTTCCGCCCTATGCCCCTTCCCGGGCTCGCCAACCCTCTCCCGTCCAGGGACCGAAAGTCGTCGCTTCGTCTTCCGAGGAGGAGCCCATGCAACTGGGCAAGATCACGGTGGACGCCGAGGAGCGCCAACGCCGTCTCCGCACCCAGTCCTGTTTCTACTGTGGCAAGACAGGCCACCAAATAGCTTCTTGTCCCATCCGCCCAAAAGAAAGGGCTCGCCAGTAAGACTGGGTGTACTGACGAGCCCCATCATCCCAAACCATGCGGCCCAGAACCGCCTTGAATTCAAGGTCACTCTCCTGTGGAGGGACAACACCGCCTCTACATTTGCCCTAATCGACTCCGGGGCCGATTCCAGTTTCATTGATATCACCTTTGTCAAGAGATACGGGATCCCCACGGAGGCCTTACCCAACCCCATCACTGCTCACGCCCTGGACGGTAGGAGTCTGGGGTTAGTAACCCACTCCACCGTTCCCCTACAGCTCGTTGTTTCTGGAAATCATCGGGAGACGATCCAACTCCTACTGATTCACTCCAAACAGTCCTCCATGGTCCTGGGACAGACCTGGCTGCGCCTCCACAACCCCCACATCGATTGGCTAGCCGGTCGCATCCTGGCATGGAGCGGTCACTGTCTAGCCAACTGTCTCCGCTCCGCTCTACCCCCCCGGGGGCCACGAGTAACAGACCTATCCCTCCTGTACCCGACCTAGCCAATGTTCCCAGCCATTATCATGACCTGTCACAAGTGTTTTCTAAGTCACGTGCCCTGTCTTTGCCTCCCCACAGACCCTACGACTGTTGCATCGACCTGCTGGCGGGAGCCAAGCTTCCATCTGGTCGCCTCTACAGCCTGTCGGGCCCGGAGAAGCTGGCCATGGAAACCTACATCCACGAGTCACTTGCGTCAGGCATAATCCGTCCCTCCTCATCCCCGGTTGGTGCAGGGTTCTTCTTCGTTGGGAAGAAGGACGGCTCATTGCGGCCCTGCATCGACTACCGGGGTCTCAATGAGGTTACTGTCCGCAACAAGTACCCTCTTCCCCTCATTAACACTGCCTTTGAACCCCTCTCCCAGGCAGTCATCTTCACCAAACTCGACCTCCGTAACGCGTACCACCTGGTGCGTATACGCGAGGGGGACGAGTGGAAGACTGCATTCAACACCCCGTTGGGCCACTACGAGTACCTGGTGGTCCCGTTCGGCCTCACTAATGCCCCAGCAGTCTTCCAGGGGATGGTGAATGATGTCCTGCGTGACCTGTCGGGCAAGAGTGTCTTTGTCTATATAGATGACATCCTCATTTTCTCCAAATCCCCCCAGGAACACGTTCTCCACGTCCGGGAGGTTCTCCAGCGGCTACTGGAGAACCAGCTCTTCGTGAAAGCCGAGAAGTGCTCGTTCCACGTCTCGTCTGTCCCGTTCCTCGGCTTCATCATTGAGAAGGGCAGTATCCGGGCGGACCCTACCAAAGTCAAGGCGGTGACAGAATGGCCCCAACCATCCTCACGTAAGCACCTCCAACAGTTCCTCGGGTTCGCCAATTTTTATCGTCGGTTCATCCGCAATTACAGTGTCATTGCTGCCCCACTTACCAAACTCACCTCCACGTCCATTCCCTATTGCTGGAATCCCGAGGCTCAACGGGCCTTTGAACAACTCAAGGCTCGATTTTCCACTGCCCCCATTCTCTGTCACCCCGACACCACCCGTCAGTTTACTGTGGAGGTTGATGCCTCCGACACCGGGGTGGGGGCCATTCTGTCTCAGCGTGCCGCCTTGGACAGCAAGCTCCATCCCTGTGCCTTCTTCTCCCGGAGACTGTCCTCCGCTGAGCGCAATTATGATGTCGGGGACCGGGAACTTCTAGCAATAAAGCTGGCACTGGAGGAATGGCGTCATTGGCTGGAGGGGGCAGGTAACCCATTTATTGTCCTCACGGACCACCACAATTTAATTTATATAAGGTCCGCCAAGAGGCTTAACGCCCGTCAGGCTAGGTGGTCGCTGTTTTTTGCCCGTTTTAATTTTTCAGTCACCTACCGCCCTGGCTCTCGTAACACCAAGGCTGATGCCCTGTCCCGTATTTTTTCCCCCCCCTCCAGTCCTGCTGACCCGGAGCCCATTATACCCACTTCCTGTATTGTGGCTGCGGTGTCGTGGGAGATCGAAGAAGTCGTGAAGGCCGCCCAGGCCTCCCAACCGGATCCCCGCAATAACCCTAACCCCTCTCTGTTTGTGCCCGACTCTGTCCGTCCCCAGGTTCTGGAATGGGTTCACGCCTCCCGTCTGGCTTGTCACCCAGGGGTTGCCAGAACCATCGCCCTGGTCAGGAGGAGCTTTTGGTGGCCCACCCTCAAGGGGGATACCCGTGCGTTTGTCCTAGCCTGCCCCGTTTGCGCCAGGAGCAAGGCATCCCACCAGCCTCCCTCCGGGCTTCTCCACCCCCTCCCTGTCCCGGGCCGTCCTTGGAGTCACATTGGGGTAGACTTCGTCACCGGGCTACCATTGTCAGAGGGCAACACCACCATCCTGACTATTGTGGACCGGTTCTCCAAGGCGGTTCACTTTATCCCTCTTCCCAAACTCCCTTCCGCCCTCGAAACAGCGGAGCTCCTGGTGCTGCACGTTGTCAGGCTGCACGGGATCCCATCCGACATCGTATCGGACCGTGGGCCCCAATTCTCCTCCCAGGTGTGGAAGGCGTTCTGTGTGGCCCTGGGTGCGTCGGCTAGTCTGTCATCGGGGTTCCATCCCCAGACTAACGGCCAGGCGGAGAGGGCGAACCAGGACCTGGGGGCCGCCCTGCGGTGCATTACTGCTCGCAACCCCGCTTCCTGGAGCCGTTTCCTCCCTTGGGTGGAGTATGCGCATAACTCCCTGAAGTGCGCATCCACGGGGATGTCGCCCTTCGAGTGCTCATTGGGGTACCAACCTCCCCTCCTCCCGGCCCAGGAAGCCGAGGTGGCAGTTCCCACCGTCAAGTCCCACTTCCTGAGATGCAAGCGGACGTGGAAACTCACACGCACCGCACTCCTTCGCTCAAACTCCCGTACCCAGCGTCTGGCGGACCTTCACAGGACCGCAGCCCCGCAGTACAGGGCCGGTCAGCAGGTCTGGCTGTCCACAGCCAATATTCCCCTCCCCACGTCATCCAAGAAACTTCAACCCCGGTTTATTGGTCCCTTCCCCATTGTTTGCCTGGTCAACCCCGTTTCTGTTAAACTCTCCCTTCCTGTTTCCCTTAAGGTCCACCCCGTTTTCCACGTGAGCCAGATAAAGCCTGTCGCCTCCAGCCCCCTCAGTGCCCCGGCGGTCACTCCACCCCCGCCCCGGATCATCGACCACGCCCCGGCCTACACGGTGAGTCGGATACTCGACATTCGCCGCAAGGGCCGGGGCTTCCAATACCTGGTCGATTGGGAGGGTTATGGCCCGGAGGAGCGGTCCTGGCTCCACAAGAGCCTCATTCTGGACCACTCTCTCATCTCGGACTTCCACAAGCAGTTCCCGGACAAGACTAGGCCTCCGGATACGCCAGGTGGCGTTCTTTGAGGGGGGGGTACTGTAACGTTCCGCTCCCTTCCTGTCCGTTCTCCATGTTTTCCCTTTCCTCCCGTGTCATGATGGATTCCCTGTGTCCGTGTTTTCCCTGTCGCTACAGGCTGGGCGTGCCCCTTCTGTCTGATTCTCTCTGTTCCCTCACTTTAGGTTCAACCTATCTCCTTTCCCCCTTCCTGCATGCATTCCGCACCAGTCAATTAGTCAATCACCCTCGGTTACATTCCTCATGCTTTTGGTTATTGGTTTCAATTTCACTCCCCTACTTATACCTCTCGCTGGCTGCTATTCGGTACCAGTTCGTTAACGTTGTTCGTGCGTTTCATGGTCTCCTGTATGTTGCTGCTGTTTCACTAATGCTCTGCTGTGGGTTCCCCCCGATCTACCTCCTTGATTCCTAGACCAGTGTTCTCCATGGATCCAGCCTGTAGCAGTCCAGTCTCCCTGTCTGTGTTGCGGTACCCCCGCCAAGACTAACATTGCCTGCGCAGTTGAATTCTCTGCCTCCAGCCCAGTTCCTGTTGGACCCTCCGGTCCAGAGTCCGTTCCTGTGATCCAGTTCCTGTTGGACCTCCCGGTCCAAATCAAGTCCAGTTCCGGTTCGGAACAAAAGCCTTGTTCCCGTGATCCAGTTCCTATTGGACCTCCCGGTCCAAATCAAGTCCAGTTCCGGTTCGGAACAAAACCTTGTTCCCGTGACCCAGTTCCTGTTGGACCTCCCGGTCCAGATCAAGGCCAGTTCCGGTTCGGAACAAAACCTTCGTTCCCGTGATCCAGTTCCTGTTGGACCTCCCGGTCCAGATCAAGTCCAGTTCCGGTTCGGAACAAAATCTTCGTTCCCGTGATCCAGTTCCTGTTGGACCTCCCGGTCCAGATCAAGTCCAGTTCCGGTTCGGAACCAATCCTTCATTCCCGTGATCCAGTTCCTGTTGGATCTTCCGGTCCAGTTCAAGTCCAGTTCCGGTTCGGAACAAACCTTCGTTCCCGTGATCCGGTTCCAGTGTGGGCCTCCTGGCCCAGTACAAGCCCAGCTCCGGTTTGGAGCAGTTCGCTACTTCCTGGACACTCTTTGACTTTGTGTTAAGTTTGTGTTGAGCTTGGGACTACCCCAAAGCTCCTAATAAACACCCATTCCTGTTTCCCTGTCTCTTGGTCGTGCATTTGGGTTCAGCCCGTGTGTGGTTCGTGACACATATATCCACAAACAAAATCACTTGATAAATTTAGCCATACTGATTTTGATTACTGAACTTTCAATACATTAAGATAAATAAATGAAGAAATAACAATAATAACACACACATTGGCAAAATCATATTAACAAAGCATGAAACACATTAAGGTGATATACTATGAAGCAGGATTACTGAGATAACTGCACTGAATAAAACCCGGAACAGCTCTTTTTACAGTCCATGTTCCAGATTTGGAAGGGTTTCAGGTTTTACGTAGTGCAGTTATCCAGCTAACTCAGTAATCCTGCTTCGTAGTATACCCCCCTGGGCTTAACATAGCCAGGGTTTCTTTGCGTTAGCTGGCTTCAGAAAGCCTAAATACCGCAATCTGGCTTTACCGGTACTACGAACGTGGTTATCAATTTGCTAAGTGAACACGGGCTTTCTTAATCAAAGTACGTGCGCGTTCCCATAAAATGGGCGGTGTCTGCAACAACGAGCCTATAGCGGCGCAGCATGGGCTGTACTCGAGCAACGTATTTCTCTCCTGTGGAAAAAAAAGAGTCAAGACTGATACAGACAGATATAATGGACAGATAAGAACATGAAACAATCATATGAGCAAAAAGCAACACCTCCAACAAAGCCAGGAAGGAGATTTTGTAAAAAAAATACTCATTGTGTAGGTTAAATTCGTTAGGCTAGTTAATACCTTATTCACCTTACCACTCGTAACAAATAAATCTATACTCTCAGTACATTGTCAGTTTATTTCTAATGTGACAACTGTACTACATTCTAGAGCTCCTAAACTTTAAACTTACAGTATGTTTAAAATATTGCTGAAGCAATCACATAATGTTTTATTAAAAATGTATCTCAAGCATTTTTCGGAACTCTTTTGCTGAACTCACTAATCTCTGGATCCTGTGGAATTGAGACACCTTTTTCCAAAGCCAAGGAGTTCATTGGTCAAAGGGCGGTGCTTTTATATGTTTCAATCTGTTATCCTGAACATAACCTGCCCCGGAGCAAGTTAGCCGTGCAGAGTAAGTTGCCGTGGCAATATAGGCTACTGCGATTAAAAGTGAGTCGGCTTCGTGATACAGAAAACCCACTATCCCCGCTTCGTAGTACACCCCTCAGGATTATGCCTGCAGGCAACGTGATGCAAGAACAGTTACCCTTTTATTTTCAGCTTGTGTTCAAAAGGGTGGTGCTAGAGAAGGGGTTAATAAAAAGCACCTGAATACATTGATTGAATCCTGGTGGAGGCACATTTCACTGCTATGTCCCATGGCTTCACTTGGACCAAATGCAAGAATAACATTCCAAATATATTCCAAAATAAAATTAGTAGCTTTTGGAATTCCTTTGGCTGATACATAACCTCTCTTCTGTTTTCTTTTTGACAATGGACACGAGCCACTTTGCCCAGATACATTTTGTGGAATAACTTTTTTGATGCTTATATACCTACCAAACAAGTGAGTGCTACTTTCGTGTGTATAGTTTTGAGGTCGTGAGTAGGGCCACCAATTTGTCTCCACCACATGCCCGGCAGGGATGCGATGATTTGAAACTATTTTTGTCTTTTTAATATTCCCACCACCACCACCCCTCTTTGGAGATCAACTTTATTGTTAATTACAATTGTATTTTTTACAAAACATAAAACAAAATTAAGAAAACAATTTGCATAGAAAATATTTGCATAGTGTGAAAGAAGACAAAATACATACAATAGGTAGAAGATAAAAAAAAATAAGGGGAAACGGTACGGGGGGGGGGGGGGGGGGGGGGGGGGGGGGAATAACAGATTGGCCATGTGTGTGGATTTAAAGGGATCGCTGATGTTGCTAATATTCACACAATGCAAATATGGGGTCGGCTCCACAAAATTACTTATGTCACACTAAGGTGAAATATCCCTTTAAATCCACACAAATCTGTTATCCCCCCCCCCCCCCCCCCCCTTTTTTTATTTCACCTTAGTGTGACATAAGTAATTTTGTGGAGCCGACCCCATTATATTTGCATTGTGTGAATATTAGCAACATCAGCGATCCCTGCTGACCGTTAACGGCATCACCATTAGTCCGGTCGTCAGGGTCCCCATTCACTCCCATTCATTTTCGCGACCTCACCAAAATGAATCGTTTTAAAGCACACGCTAACTACGGAAGATAATACATCGATAAAAGAGAAAACAACAGTGAAAAGGTACGTGTTTGTTTTGAGCTTATAATATGTTGTCATGTTTAAATTAGCTATAATAGTGGAACAATTTTCGGATATGCTACTGCGTAGAAATACAACAAGCCGTAGTCTGATTTTTAGTTTTATTATGACGTAAACCTACTAACGGTAGCCTACTACAGTTGGTGAATTGACGTCAACTTTATCGTACGCAAGGATTCTTCACTGAGTTAAAATAACAAAGGTTTTTGCTGGATCTTCTTTTTCTTTTAAAAGGTAATAAAACATTAAATATCAAAACAAACACGTACCGTTTCACCGTCGTGTTCTCTTTTATCTATGTATTATCTGCCGTAGTTAGTGCGTGCTTTAAAACAATTAATTTTGGTGAGGTCTCTATTTCACACTATGCAAATATAATGGGGTAGGCTCCACAAAATGACTTATGTCACACTAAGGTGAAATATCCTTTTAAGAAAGTTAGAAATAGGGTCCAAATTTCCTTGAAGAGCGGTATACAGTTTGTTTAGAGAGGCAGTCATTTTATCCATGAATATGTATTATATGAGAAGGTTGAGCCTGTGGATGATATTTAATGAATTCTTGGATTTCCAGTTTAGATTAACTGTTTTTTTTGGCAATGAGTACAGATTCACTGTATTTTGTTTGTAGATCAATCATCTGTCAGCAGGGAAAGAGACAGCCTTGAGCACCGATTGGATGTCAATCAAGATTTAACAGATACATTCTTAATATGCCACTGGAAAAGTGGACAATACCAAATTATGCATTAATCGGCGGGGGGGGGGGGGGTTATTCCATCAGCTTGACAACTTTGACAGTGCCGCAGATCGCTACTTTGCATTAGATAAAAATTTAAGAACTGAAAAAAATAACTGAGCATATGTGTGGTCACGGATTAATCAACAGATAGTATATACAGGTGCAGCTAAAAAAATTAGAATATCGTGAAAAGGTTCAATATTTTTTGTCACTCATTTCAGAAAGTGAAACTCATATATTATATAGATTCATTAGACATAGAGTGAAATATTTCAAGCCTTTATTTCTTGTCATTTTGATGATTATGGCTTACAGCTAATGAAAACCCAAATTCAGTGTCTCAGAAAATTAGAATATTGTGAAAAAGTTCAATATTGGAAACTCATGGTGTCACACTCTAATCAGCTAATTAACTCAAAACACCTGCAAAGGTTTCCTGAGCCTTTAAATGGTCTCTCAGTCTGGTTCAGTAGGCTACACAATCATGGGGAAGACTGCTGACTTGACAGATGTCCAGAAGACAGTCATTGACACCCTACACAAGAAGGGTAAGCCACAAAAGGTAATTGCTAAAGAAGCTGGTTGTTCACAAAGTGCTGTATCCAAGCATATTCATAGAAAGTTGAGTGGAAGGAAAAAGTGTGGTAGGAAAAGGTGCACAAGCAACAGGGATAACCGCAGCCTTGAGAGGATTGTCAAGCAAAATCCATTCAAGAATTTGGGGATGCTTCACAAGGAGTGGACTGAGGCTGGAGTCAGTGTATCAAGAGCCACCACGCACAGACGAATCCAGGACATGGGCTACAAATGTCGCATTCCTCGTGTCAAGCCACTCCTGAACCAGAGACAATGTCAGAAGCGTCTTACCTGGGCTAAAGAGAAAAAGAACTGGACTGTTGCTCAGTGGTCCAAACTCCTCTTTTAAGATGAAAGTAAATTTTGCATTTCATTTGGAAATCAATGTCCCAGAGTCTGGAGGAAGAGTGGAGAGGCACAGAATCCACGTTGCTTGTAGTCCATTGTGAAGTTTCCACAGTCAGTGATGATTTGGGGTGCCATGTCATCTGCTGGTGTTGGTCCACTGTGTTTTCTGAAGTCCACAGTCAACGCAGCCATCTACCAGGACATTTTAGAGCACTTCATGCTTCCTTCTGCTGACAAGCTTTATGGAGATTCTGATTTCATTTTCCAGCAGGACTTGGCACCTGCCCACACTGCCAAAAGTACCAAAAGCTGGTTCAATGACCATGGTATTACTGTGCTTGATTGGCCAGCAAACTCGCCTGACCTAAACCCCATAGAGAATATATGGGGTATTGTCAAGAGGAAGATGAGACACCAAACCCAACAATGCAGACGACCTGAAGGCCGCTATCAAAGCAACCTGGGCTTCCATTACACCTCAGCAGTGCCACAGGCTGATCGCCTCCATGCCACGCCGCATTGATGCAGTAATTCATGCAAAAGGAGCCCCAAACAAGTATTGAGTGCATAGAAATGAACATACTTTTCAGAAGGCTGACATTTCTGTTTAAAATATCCTTTTTTATTGATCTTATGTAATATTCAAATTTTCTGAGACACTGAATTTGGGTTTAATCATAAAAATTACAAGAAATAAAGGCTTGAAATATTTTACTCTATGTGTAATGAATCTATATAATATATGAGTTTCACTTTCTGACATGAGTGACAAAAAATATTGAACATTTTCAAGATATTCTATTTTTTTAAGCTGCACCTGTAGTACGTCCCTAACAGACATTTTCTCTGGCTACGAGTGAAAAATAATTGCTGGGGCGTGGTTTTATACCTGGAGCTCAGCCCCTATATTATTCCCTTATCACGCCCATATTTTGGCATTTTTCAAAAGAGGGCGGGGTCTAGCAAAACCAGCGTCTTTTGTTACCTTTTAAACATGATTATATTTGGACGTAAATTGTCATGGTCCGTGGGTTATTTTTCCTTTTCCGCTGCGGTTCTCGGTTTTTTTTCTTTCATTTTTTCTCTTTTTCTCCGGTTGAGAATCTATCAATTTTTTTCCATGTTCCATTCCGAGATTTTGCTTCACCTCACCTATTATTCGTTTCACCTATGCTACTGCCTGCGGGGTATTTAAACTCCTCACTTCCGCTTCCCCGGTGCTTCTTTGTCATTCCGACTTACATTGAGCCAGGTATAGCTATAGGTACAAGCGACCTCATGATATTAAAGCTTTGTTTTATGTTCACGAGGGACTTCTTAGTATTAGGGTTTACGTAGAGGAATATTCCTTGTTGAAGCTATATTTACGTGCTGTTCTCACTGAGACAGTCTCCTTTGTTTTAATTTGTTTGTTTCACCTTTTACCGGCCGTTTTAGTGTTACGTGCCAAAGGTGTTTCTTTTCTTTTCGGTTTTCCCGTTTAAGCTCGAGTATTGAGCTCGGGAGACTTGTTTTGTGCTCTCACTCGTGTTTTCGAGTTCGCCCTATTTTTCTGGGTTGATTATTGTTTGGCTGGTTAGCTACTAGGATTTTTCCTTTTTCTTTTCCACCCCTTAGCGGTTTAAGCTCCCTTAGTGGCGCTCATCTTTGTGGGTGACTTGTTCTGATCCCCCTTCCCATCGTTTTTGATTCACAGCTACTGAAACCATTACAGAAATATTGTTTCTTTAAACAAAAACAAGTATTTTATCTCCACTGTCTTCTGGTAATATATTTTCTCCAAAAAGGGAGAATCAAGTCCTTTTCTGAAGTACAACTTTTTGTCTAGTTTTGTCTGGGAATATAGAGATTAGCTCTTTCGGACCTTGTTCCCTAAGGAATATCTTTATTTTTGTTTTATGAAGGACATTGTAAGGCAACAATGAAATATTTTGCTTGTTTGAACACATCCTTCCCACTGGGTACATGTCAGTTAGACAGGCATAGTGAGCCTATAACTGTTCACAGCCTTTAATACTACCAAAATGGTCTAGGGTAGAACCTGTGCTGATGCAAGGTTGATGAAAAATACTTTTTTCAAGGATATGTCGATAGGGCATAGGTGCTATACAAGAAAGGTGCAATACAAATAA
This sequence comes from Ilyophis sp. 1 JC-2022, assembly GCA_022702515.1. Classification (NCBI taxonomy): domain Eukaryota; kingdom Metazoa; phylum Chordata; class Actinopteri; order Anguilliformes; family Synaphobranchidae; genus Ilyophis; species Ilyophis sp. 1 JC-2022. Next base: position 105,996,985 of record CM040403.1, read on the forward strand.
AATATAATATATTTATTATGTATCATATAGGAAATTGAGAAGAACGAACATGAAAACTTAAGAAGTCAGTCGACCCTTCAAATACACCCAGATCCTTGACTCCTGGCTGCAGTAAGAAAGGTGCACTCCGGAAGACATTGTGGAACAGGTGAGGCACTGGAGTAGTTAATTATGGCCTGGACATGCATACAGTCAACAGAGGGTCCTTTAATAGATTTGGTAAATATTTAAAAAAATGAAACCTTTTTTTAATGTCTAACCCTGGGACTGGCTCTGGTGCCACTAAACTACCACACTGACTGTGGCCGTCCAGCTTGTGAAGAACAATCAGCGAGGACACTGGACAAAGAACCAGCTACCACCCTAATGATCCGATAGCCCAATTGTCCTGCACTCTGACTCTTCCCACTTCCCTTAGCCGCTGCTTCCCTAAAGCTCCACCCTAGTCCAATAGTGGATGCCAGCGCCCCCAATTCAGTCTACCAGACCAAACCCTGAATTTATAAAAAGGTATATGAGCTCTATAATGAAATCTCATTTTGATGATCTTGAATTTGAATAATATTTATTTAAAAACAAGATGTACAGTGTCCAGCCACTAAAAGCATCAGCATCCACATTCGTGGTTGGAAATCCAAAGATTTTGCCAGGAGAAAAAACAGAAAATTAAGTTTGCTTTAGGCAATTACTTCATCTCATTCCCACTGAGTGACAGACAAAGGCGTTATAGGACTAATAAAGCACAGCATGTCAATGCACTAAAAAAAAAAAAAAAAATCACTGAATATAGACAGCATTGATCCAAAATCAAAGACATAATTGTGAAATGTGTCAGTCCAGTTGCTTGAGTAATCACATTGTACATAATAAAATGCCATGTTTTCTGCCCATAAAAAAAATTATTTACTCATCAACAATGCAAACACAAACTGTTTAAAGTAAAGTTTCGATTTTCATCCAGAGTCAATTAGTCAGTGGGGAAAAAAGGTCTCCATGCCATGACAAATCATTCTAGCCTTTAGCTCAGAACAGCATATGCATGTTAGTAATTAGGTTGTGGTTAAACAGCTCAACTGGACAGGTCAAGACTATGCAGTGGTACCACAAAACAATGCGGTAGTGTTTTACTATTATATTAAATTATTTGAGGAGCATCATGTATGTTACTATGCATACAAATGCATCTCCCTGCTTTCCAATTAAAATATACTGTACGTCATAAGTATATCCCCCATACCTAGACATCCTTTATGCTCTAATATGCCACCACTCCCATCTCGCTAATTGGTACCATTCTTGTTAGTACAATTTTGAGCCACTGACTAGGCCTTTACTGTTGTCACCTTTGCTGCATGCATCTACCCTTTAATACATTTTTATATATCGTAGAACCATAGAGATAAACCTCAAAATTAGAGACTGACCAGTCAACTGAACAGTATACACATTATCAACATCAAGCTCCAGCATGAGTCACATTGGTTAAAACAAACAAATTGAAAAATCTTATGAACAATCAAAATGTAATCACCTGAAGGTATTTAAGTACCTGAAAATAAAATATCAGTAGATTTTGATATCCTTTTATACCCAGTCATGATAGCATCACCTGTTTACCTGTGGAATGTTCCAAACAGAACTTCCCAGTCTTTTTTTTTTTTTGCCCCAGTCCCAACTTTTTTTGGAATATGTTGCAGGAATCAAATTCGGAATTAGTGTATATTTACAAAAATCAATACAATTGATTAAGGTAAAACATTAAATATCTTTTCTTTGCACGTGTAAGGGGTCGGGTTCGGAGGTTACCGAAAGTTCGAAAGTTACCCACGGTGTGTGAGATAACCACTGATAGGGGAAAGGAGAACTAAAAAAGGAAGACAAAACTTCCTGGCGAATAAATGCCAAACCAAAAACTCTTTATACTATAAGAGAGCTTAAAATGACGAGGCAACCGACAGAGAGGTAAACAAAGAAATACCTCGAAAGACAACTCAGAACAGAGTAAAAGAAAGGGAAACAAAATATCGTAAGATCAACCAAAACTCGGTTCTAACAAGAGTTCCTGCTTTGCTGATAGTAAAAATAAGAAATGCAGTCTCCCAAATCCTATACCTTATCGGCTTTGTGCTGTAGCAGTAATGACACAAAAGCGACCACTGGACGACCACTCATTGGACTGACAGGCTTATAGTGACACATTACGCACACACAAGGTTCATTCCCATCCAGAGCCCGCAGTGATTAGATGTGTCTTTCCCTCTCGTTCACCTGGCCCCTTTTTTATATACATCCTTTGTGTTGTAATATGATATATGATAATATGGTATTTGTTATTATTATTATTAGGTTGCTAGTTGGATTATTGCTACATTTAAACATAAGAACATAACATAACTTGAACATAAGTAGAGATAATTAGCCAACTAGTGTAATATAACATGACGCCGTGGGTTGGTTTTCCTCCTGTCCTCCCCCATTTTTTGAGTCACCAGCCGCCACTGAAGTGAACAGTTAATATTGTAAACACGTCTTTGCCTTTGTAATTAAAATATGTTTTTTAATGTGGGAAAAACGTTATTGTATGAGAACCATAACATGTGCACACTTTTACGAAGTGACAACTGGAACGCTCCAAGCTCGTAACTTCCATGTGTGGGCTACGAGCTGCCGAGTTCATAACGAACACAATAGTCGAGGTTAGTTTCAGTGTATTTTTTTCCGGTAGTGTAACGTTACCTGCGGGACATTTTTTGGTACCGGACCATGAAGCTTTAGTTTAGTTTTATGTTCTGCAATGGACGTATAAAGCTTGTAGCTGCTTCCTGACTAGCAGCTGACTGACGTTTCTCTGGCAAAAACGTTTAACAAACTAACAAAAGCTTAATTGGACAACGCATATGCCTATTTCCCAGGAATCTTTGCAATAGCCAGAAAAAAGACAATATATAACTAAGAAAGTAGCCTAGCCTACCACAGATAATTATTACTATTATTATTAAAAGTGTTTGCAGTAGGCGACATTGTCTGCAGAAGTAGACTATGCTATGTTCAGAGGCTATTGTAGCCTAATTTTTTAAAGTGACAAACAATGAAACGGTTATGTTTGGTGAATTGTCAGTATAAATCCATTTCCGTAAGGGCTGGCAGATTATAGTAGACTATCATAAATTATTGTAAATTCTTAATTTTACGAGTATATAATTTTATGGTCACATTGTGTTACGTGTGAAAAGCATAATGTGAACAGAGCTGAAGTGCTTTTTTTTCTCACAAATGAATAATGAAATGACAACATAGGTAGGCTTATGCTACGCATGGATGTTTTTTTTTCAGTAACCTACTCTAACTATGTGCAGTGGTAGCAATAGCCTACCAAACTATGTTGGCTTTTCTGTAATGACCGTTTGTCTTTAAAACAAACATTTGTGAAAACATGTAGCCTGTCACAGTTATTTATAGATTTTTTTTTACATTAATGCAACAACGCGATCTTAACCAGATGATATTCTGCATTAAAACTTTTTTCTTTGCTTGACAAATGGCCATGGGATACCTGTTCCCCATAACGTTAGCTATTGCATAACTGCTGTGGTGTCCAGTGACTGAATTGTTTAAGTAACAGGCTACAAGTGAACAGTTAATATTGTAAACATGTCTTTGCCTTTGCAATAAAAAGATGTTCTTTAATGTGAGAAAAACATTCTTGTATGAGAAAACGATAACATGTGGACACTGTTTTAGTCCAAAATAAAATGACACTTTAGTACCTGGCGGAAATCGAACCCAGATCTCTCGCATGGTAAGGCTTGACGCATACCGCTACACCAGTCACATGATATAGGCTATAGGCCATTTGTCTCCTGCCAACAGAACTCCTGCTCTAAAAGTGAACACCGGAAAGCTATCTGTCAGGGATTACACCATACATTAGGGTTGCCGCCTTCAATGTAGATAAATAAGGAACTCCCTCCCCTCATCAGAAAATTTGGACAAACATGTTTGAAAGGTTACTGGATAATGATAGGAAACAACAGTTGACAACATTTGCGCCTCTGACATGCACTGACAAACACACACACATAGCAGAGCAGTGCTTGCAGTGTTGCCTGCTACCACTGATTCGGTGTCTCAACAATTTTTTATTTACTGAAGGAAGAACAGCATGTCAAGTTATTGAGTGATATCAACTAGCAGTCTTTTTTGCCCCTGTCTCAACTTTTTTGGAACGTGTTGCAGACATCGAATTTGGAATTAGTGTATATTTACAAAAATCAATAAAGTTGATAAGGTAAAATATTAAATATATTTTCTTATCATTTGTTTCTATACTGCGTAACGTTACCTACAACACCATTTAGCTGTTGTAGGCTAAAAAGTATAACACTTGCACATTGTTTTTGTCAAAAAAAACTTGCAGCCTATTGGGCTCGAACCACGAATCCTCTGTGTGAGAGGCAGCAACTCCAACCAGTAGGCCACAGTAGCTTCATGGAAAACACAAAGCCATATAGCGGTTTTGTCTGTGTTTGGGGCATTATTGTGTGGATGTGTGAAGTTGTATCTGAATGCTGTGTGGTTATGAGGTCAGAACATACAGAAGTTAATGTTTTTATGGGCTGAGAGTCTGTGGTCATTGTGGTTACTTCTGTAGGAAACCCTGAAAAGTGCCAAACTCTCGGTGCTGTATAGGTATGGGGCATGCCCCGCCAAGCTGTAACTTGGCGGATGGCATACCTGCCATCCCAATATTCATGCCATTGGAGGGTGTATGCATTTACTTGCTACATATACTTGCAATATACTTACAGGAAATATTCTTGGTAAAATACAAATATGCCAATTGTCCACTATTTGGATGAATTCCATATTTGTCCTTAAATAAACATGAAATGTGCTACCAGTCTATGTTGCGAGTCTATATAGACTAATAGGGTTGAATTTAATCTAGCAAATGTCCACCTATTCGGGATAAATGAGAGGTAACTTCAAATTCTATCACAGAGCAGGGCATACTACACAGACTGAAAACAACATTAAATTTATGAAATCACATGTCTCTAGAGTTATAGGAAGAGAACAAATTATTGGTGTACTTTTTCACTGCTGGATTTGCATAGAGACAAGCACAGCATTGTCTGCTCTGCTATTTTGATTAATGAAACACAGATGGCTAATTTCAGGATTAACCGTGCTGTATTATTCATGCAAATGTATTGAACATCTCTACACATCTTTATGTTTTGGTAATCTTAAAGGCCACAATTATTCTATTTTAGGCAATTTTATATTATTCCACAAGATCTACCAAACACTTAGATTTTTAAAATATATATTTTTTTTTTTTAATGCGAGTCTACAGTGAGTCTCTTACCCTTCAAACTCATTTTGGGTGGGTGTTTTATTCCCCACTTTTGTTTGCTCTGTTTTGATTGGTTATCAGACTGGGAATGACAGGAGCGCCACTCTCATCTCCTGCCAACAGAACTCCTGCTCTAAAAGTGAACAACTGAAAGCTATCTGTCAAGGATTACACCATACATTAGGGTTGCCGCCTTCAATGTAGATAAATAAGGAACTCCCTCCCCTCATCAGAAAATTTGGACAAACATGTTTGAAAGGTTACTGGATAATGATAGGAAACAACAGTTGACAACATTTGCGCCTCTGACATGCACTGACAAACACACACACATAGCAGAGCAGTGCTTGCAGCGTTGCCTGCTACCACTGATTCGGTGTCTCAACAATTTTGTATCTTCTGAAGGAAGAACAGCATATCAAGTTATTAAGTGGTGCTGAACCTTTAATGATTTCCAAGATATAAAACAAATTAAACCTTTATTTTGTCAATCTTGAATAGCAAAGTTTTGGTAATAAATGCAGTTGTTTGCTTGAAATCCATGGAAACACATTGTGAATGTATTTAATCAAATTGACAAGTTGTATCTAGACGGATTTGGATGATGCAGAATGAAGAATAGGATTACACCAGGAATAGGAATATGCATTTACATTTTAATATTTTATTTATTTCACACTGATTTTGAGATAATAAACTTTGACAGATTGCAGGATAACAACTAAGTCTTTTTTGCCCCTGTCCCAACTTTTTTGGAACGTGTTGCAGACATCTGTGATGGATTTAGTAGTGGATAATCAAACGCGGAGGTAGGTGGATCAGAACAAGTCACTCACGCAAGTGAGGACCACTAAGGGCGTACTACCTATAAATACAAAAAAAGAAAAGACAGGAAATAATTCCTTGTAGCTAAACAGCCAAATGAAAATCAACTCCAAGATAATATGGCAAACTCGAATACACCAGTGAGAACACAAACTAAGTCTCCCGAGCTCAATACTGGAGCCAAAACGGGAAACTTAGAAAAGAAAAGAACACCTTCGGCACGTAACACTTAGACGGCCGGAAGAAGGTGAAACAAAACCGAAACCACCAAAGAAAAACTATCTCAGGGGAGAACAGCAATGGAAAATAAATAGCGCAGTATCGCTAATGGGAGGAACAAATCCTACACCTGAAAATAACGCTATAGAAGCAAGTCCCTCGTGAACAAAAAACAAGTTTAATATCACAAGGTCGCTTGTACCTGGCTATACCTGGCTCAATGTGATAATGAAATGACAAAGAAACACTGGGGAAGCGGACGTGAGGAACTTAAATACCCAGCAGGTAGTAGCACAGGTGAAAAGAATAATCAGGGAGGTGAAGCAAAACCCCGTAACAGAACGTGGAAAAATTTAGTGGATTCTCAACCAAAGATAAATGACGAGAACCGCAGCGGAAAAGGAAACAACAACCCACGAACCATGACAAAATCGAATTCGGAATTAGTGTATATTTACAAAAATCAATAAAGTTGATATGATAAAACATTAAATATCTTTTCTTTGTAATGTTTTCAATTAAATATGCAAGATAATTTACAAATAAACTTTGACAGATTGCAGGATAACAACTAACAGATTTCACAGTTTTTCTCTAATTCCTCCTTTGGTAGTAATGAGACTACAGGTCTGGGTTGATTGTAACATAGGATAAGATATGTGTTTACTTATTTATCGCACTCATTTACCCCCGACCTATACGGCTTTGGCCCATCAGATCACTGTCATTAGCCTGAATGACCCTGACCTGGTCTGCTGCTAATTGTGACTTAACCATTCATGTTCAGACTAATTATTATCTGCTGAAAATCACATTCTTCAAGGCACATTTCCTACACATTTTTGTTGTGTAGGCTAAATGTATTTAGTTGCAAATTAAAAAAGCTTTTTTTGTGCTAATATTGTATATTTACAGTATATTGTAATGTAGTCAGACATTCCAGGTATACAATATGTTTTTGACAGACAGTGCCAATAAAGTGACACTATTACACAGTAACGTACATTTTGCTTGTTGACATTTTGCAAGCACCTCTGGGCATGAAGTAAATAAAGAGACTAGACAAAAAAGCAGAGTATACTATCAATCAAATTAAATTTGAATCTTGCAATAATAAATAAGAGCATTACAGCTGCAGGTAATGTGGAAGGACATTTTCTTATCATATCAGAGATAGAAAGAAGTTTCTAGAGATTACCTTCTGAAAAGAGGAACAGATTAAAAAAATATTTTTAGCCTCATCGTCTACATCTGAGGGGGGATTTGATTGAGGTTTAGACCATCTAAAATTGAGCAAACAAGTAAGCATTTTTAAAACCTGGGTGACAATCATTGAAATTTACTGCAGGTCTTTCTGCTGCCATAACCAACAAATTAAATTTTCCATCGAAATAAAACAAACAATATTTCAGTGCAAACAAATGCTGTTGAAATGAAACTGTACCTTGAGGCTGCAGTGATAGTTTTGATTTTGTCTGTAAGTCTTGGCAGGCTTCCGGGTACATATCAGTATATTTAGCAAAATATTGTTACGATTTAAGGCAGACACACCAGGCAGATCTTGAGTCAAACTCACAGCGTTTTTTTTGCAGAGTAAAACTTGGAATTATATTTATTAAACAGGCAGACCCAAAGTGAAGGCTACAAGCCTGTCTTATAGCCACTCTGGGCACCAAATGCAAATGACACACAACATTTAAACCTGTTACGTAATGCCCTGTTTAACCAATCTTAGCTTTGCGTTGGCAAGCTAACATCGCAAGCCACCGCAACAATATATATATATATATATATTTAAATATATAAAGAAAAGAAAACACTTGAATATGCATGATGGGAAAATACTGCCAATTTGTATCTAATAAGAACAATGTAAAGGTCAGATTTGTATCAGGAAGTTCATTTGCAGCTTACATCAGGGTTGTGATTTTGTGGTAAAACAGAGTTGAAAGACAAACAGGGATTCTATTTGAGCATCTTAAAAGCAATCACACAGGGTACTGTATTCCCAGGTTGTACAAGGTTGGCAGAATACTCTCTGTTGCATTTCAATGAGTTCATGCACTCCTCACAACGCATTTCTGCTGAGACTGATTTATACAGCCAGACAGGAACTTATAGCCAGATACCGCCATTTTATATTTTCCTTTCTGAAGTGAGATTGAAAACATATGCAGCCGAAGATACTCAGCACCTCACAAAACAATTTGAATGTCATACACACATCTGATATATGTATCACCCATTCTTGAGAATTGGGACAAAACCTTGTTTTCTTTTACTCTTGAAATATGCTGGGAAAATATATTTTGATAGGTCAAAATATGGATATTAAACCATGTAGTGGGCCATCAGTGATTAAATGTTTTCTTCATAGCACATTTTTTTACACAACTTTCAAGGGCTAACATTTTCATAAAAATAATATTTTCAAACAAAGATGATTATAAGAGTAAAATGTATTATTGTTATCAGTAGGAATTTGACATTTTTTAATTGTTTGAAATAGTTAATTCTTGTGTGGGACAAGGGTGTTTCCAGGCACTCGGCAGGTATCGAAGGTAAAAAAAAATGTAATTAGTCCAAAAAATTTAATAAATGACATTTATTTCATACATAAAACACTTAAATGTAAACGCTCAAGGGGCATGGAAGGATGCATGGTGACCGGCATCACGGGAGTGTTTGTGGAATTTCCAGCTGTTCTCATTATATCGAGACGTTTTCTCATTATAATGACATATCCACGTTTCTCGTTATAACAAAAATAAATCTTGTTAAAATGAGATACTGAGCTGAAAAATATTTTCTCACTGTGGCAGCAACATGCTGCTGTTGGTCAGAGAAATGTCTGAGTTGTAATTTTGTTTCCCAAAACGATAGGGGTGGAAATCATTTTTACCCCTTTTTCCAGTACTTAATGCACCATGCCTTTGCAAAGGTAACTCTACTGAATACTTTATATAGGTCAGAGTTTGTTTCACCAGTTCACAGAGATTTAAACTTGCATTACAATCAATATCCTCATGGAATCTCCATCGACACTTTATTACCACAGTTGGATCACCTGACCAATCATACAACTTAATAGAGCACTGGACCGCCAACTGCCACCAGAACAGATTTTACCTGTCATGGCAAATAATCTGCTAGCGTCTGGAATTCTACAAGAAGCATGTGACACCTTTCTTTCACAAAACAGTCAGTCATCTCACACCTTGTTGATGGAGATGGAAAATGCACTCTCAGACATGCATGTCGTTTACTCAAAATGTGATTGAATGCTTTTTACAAAATGTTTTTCCTGGTAGAAAATAAGTATGTAGATTAATATTAAAAAATAGGGGACAAACAACTTAAATAATGCAAACATTGTAAATGTAGTATTTGACAGTGACAGAGCTACATTCAATCACATTGAAAATAAGCACCTGCAAAAAACAAAGATGACAAGCCCAACAAAGTTGCTACTGTCTTGACAGAATCTTTATGGTGCCAAATTAAACATTTTAAACAATTAACATAGCTGACTAGCTAAGCAAATATGTTTTCATTGATGTACAGAAAAAATAATTGTTACTATAAAATACACCTACACTGTCTGGTTTAAATAAGGAATAAAATTATATTTTAATGTTATATCTGATTAATTTTAGAATACTTTATTGGCTGTAGCAAAGCTAATTGCTTGTGCCTAATGGGAAAGTGAATGTGTTTATGAGCTGTGGACATTATACTCAACTGCTACCTTCTGTCATCACATCTTAAATGTCAGTGTTGGTCAAGGGCAGGCTGTTGGGAGCTTTGTGCTTTGAAACGTGACAATGTTTGGATGTTGGTAATTGTCAAAAACATGTAATTATTCATCATTAAAAACAAATGACTGGGCCTACAGAACCCATGATGCCTGGCACAAGCAATGAGGATGCAGCATGTCGGCCTTATAAACTGAAGTTGACAGACAGATACCCTTTTGTTAAAGTCTTTACTCCGTTTTCTACAGAATAGAAAGTGCTGTCCTGATTTTTAAATGATGTATTTAACTTGTGGCTGTGGTCTATCAAGAGTATAGATATGACCATGTGAATGCTCCTCTGACATTTCTTTTTATCTCTCCAGCAAATTCTTGACAGAAGTTAGCATAACAACCTATTTACCACACTCCAGATCTCAATGGTGCACCATAAGACACTGAGGAAATCATCACATGAGGGGGTGAGCCATGCACCATGCACAAACTTGATACCACGTATGTTCTGGCTATGGATTGTACTTTTCTGTGACACAATTGTAAATATTTGCTAAATGCTTACATATAACTTTAAACTGGCCAGCATGGACTACCCCAGAGGGGCCTCTTCAAGCTGCAATTAACAAAAAGCCTGCACTCTTTGTTTATTTTTTATCGCTAGCAATCAGCTTGTGTTGATTTATTTGACATCTGCACACAATACCACCCAATTGCTATCTTCTGCAATCTGAATACCAACATTTTCAACCAGAATGTTTACAAACCCTGGCAGTAGTTATTTTTTGCAAAATGAGTAAATCCAAGAGATGACTCTAAATTGTGGGCATTCATTTATACAAGGACTGCATGTTCCACTGTGCATATGAAAAAAGTATATCCCAATGGAATTTATTTGATTAGTGATATAGACAAGGGCTCATTAACAAAGTAAGAATAATTTGTCAAAATATGGGGTACCTGATTATATTACTTTTTGAGAGTTAAGGTCCTTGTTTATCAAACTTAAGCTTATCTGAGTTGATGGAGACGAAATTAAGAATTGTCCAAGGCCATTTCATTTATATTTTCACATTGCATAATTTCTTCTATTCACAGAAATACATTCTTATGTATGACTATAAAGCCATCTCTATTCCATCTCTATGTTGGTAGGGTAAAAATTCTAGACATAATAAACTACATTCATTGTCACCTGTTTTAACTTTGTAAACAGCATAACCACAAGAGATTGTATTGCATGTATCGCATGCAAGGGTGTAGGTTTGGTCTGAAAGTTGGTAGGGACACATATTTTGTGGTATAAAACTCCTTAACAATACAAAATAAGCAAAAGACTATACACTTACCTCAGGTTCAGCACCTAGCATGCAGAATAAAAACAGGCTGGGTCCAGAGAGCGATCACGACAGTGAACGCAACATAAAAACGACATCTTTTTTTTAACATATTAATTCAATTCACAACATTAAAGCCAAGACTTCTGCTTTTCAAGCCTTTGCACCGGGTAAATAATACACACATCTGCCATAGCCTGCTGCTGATATATGTAACTGAATAAAGGAACAATAAATGGCTTGAAATTAACTTTTTACTTGGTAGCACTAGTGCTCCCAACTAGTGCTCATGCTGTATTGGCTTCAAAAACAATATGTGCTCCCAACTAGTGCTCCCAACTAGTGCTCCCAACTTCAAAAATTTAGGAGCACCCACCAAAATGTAAGGAGCACCAACAGTATATGTAATAGATATTTTTTTTAAATGACAATATAACAGTACGGTTTACAAGTAACATAAAACAGTGAACGTAGCCTTAAATACGCATGGTAGGCCACCACTGAGGTTTTACGCAATATCCTGGGGCCAGGATTTAAAATTTGGTCTCCGGCTTCACGCTGTCTCTGTGCTTAGTTAAACACTCACTCTTAAAATGTGTCGACTCCGTTGCAAATGCACTGTTACCTGCGATCTCCGTCCCACAGGCTTTACAGTGTACACAGTGCATTGCACCGCTCTCATACCTAAGCCATTCAAAGTCCTTCAGCCACTCTCTCCGAAAAGTGTACACCATCCACATTAGCAAGAACGTGCAAGGGACAGTTTTATTGAATCTTCTCTAAATGTTGGTTGGGATATTTCAGCATTTCTGAAAGTTGGTCAGGACATGTCCGTACCATCCATACCTAAATCTACGCCTAAGAGTCATACAATTGGTAGAATCATGCAACCAACAACAAAACATAACAAATACAATGGTCAGTGCTGTCAATGGAATCTACTGTGCTAAATTAGTCCATTTTGCCACCAAGACTCCATAATAGAAAGACCACTTAAAGACCAATAAAAAATTGTTGCAGGTATGCAAAATGCACCAGGACCCGTCTTTCAGTCACTTACTAAAAGGGTTTAGTCTGGTGCTGGACAGCTTCATGACTGACTGCATTGCCGTAGACAAGATGATGTCAAAATTTCCTGCTGTGCACAGCAATGGATATAGTAACAGACATATCACTGTCTGTGGAGTGACAATGGACTTGTGTGCAAGATTCTTCACATGTCTACCTCTCACTTGCTGAAATGTATCCTTCCAATACTGACAGGAAGAAGCAGACAGCAGAATTGCCCAATCCTGATCAGATTACTGGATGCTTTCACATATGCTCCTCTGGAACACTCCAGAAATTGGTGTGACTGAACTGTTGTTTTTTCTGAATTGGTTGTGCACGAACATGATTCACACGGTGGATCATACAAGTATGGCATGGTTCCAAAGATGAACCCCAGATCTGGCTAAAATGTTGCTGACTGACAGAGTGAAGACTGCAAGGAGAGTAGAAAATGAGAATAAGAAATATTTGTGTACTGTTTGACCATATTATAAGCATGCAATGCTAAAAAGAAATACTTGCAGGGGAAAAAAACTTTTCTAAAACTGAGAAAGTGCAGTGACATATATGCCTCCTCATGGTACCCACTTCAACTTGTTCATCTGTGTTGGGAAGAATAATGTTCCCTTTACATAGCTTAAAGGACTACATTTTAATATCACCTTTCACCTCTTGATCTCAAAGCAACTTGAGATCATTGAAAGGGGGGGGGTCACATCAATCACCATCACATTAATGGTGCATTCATCTGGGAGACTGGGTACTCATCTGGCCAATTCTGTGCACCTCCTAAACTCAGCTTGATATGTGAAATTACTTTTCCGAATAGATATGACACATTCATTTAAAAGTTTTCCATTAAAAAAAATTGTAAACCCAAATAGTAAAAAAACATTATTTTTATAAATCCAATGCAGTAAATTGGTCGATTTGCTCTCATTACTGGACAACTACTAACCTTGCAATGAACCATTTGAAAATTATGAATAAACATAATAAATTATAGTGTAGCTGTGCAAAGTGTTCAATGGATCACTGAATTTTTCTAAATGGAGCAAGGGTACCATATTTTCAACCCAGTGAACCATATTTTGAACTATTCTCTCAACATTCTCTGACTACTTGAAAAATATTACTTTATAAATATTACATATGCACATTGCACAATGAAAATAAGTTTCAACTATCCTGTGAGCCGTGTTCAGTCCAGAACACCGATTTAATTATGCACTGTAATCTGATGTGCATATACAAAAAAATTATTCTGGTATTTTGACCGCAGTATTGTTGACATTTATGGAGCTGCTTTTTCATGGAAAAATTCAAACAAAAAAAGCATTAGGACGACTAAAACCTAAGAACATACTGAAACCACTGTCATCTCTGTGTTGTTCCGCTGCTTCTTACAAAGCACTCCTCACTTTTCCATTCCTGATCCACTGAAATATATTAAAATAGGCTGATGATAGAACATAGTCTGTAGCTGTAATATCGTAACTGTATCGCTCATTAATCATTAGCAGAAAACTTAGTTTTAGTTTTTTAACTCTTCAATTATGTTGGGAAAATATATTTTGATAGATCAAAGTCTTGGCTATTAAACCCTGTAAAGGGGCCATCTCCCAGTGATCATTTTTTTTCTTAAATATCACTTTATTTGCTATTCCTAACATTCACACAGGACTCCCATTGCAAACAGTTTTATGACCGTTTTAATAGTATTTCAATAACTTAATTGGAAATAAATTGCTAAATTTAATAATATGATTCAATTACTAAAGAAAATTGACCTCAGTCAGCATAGACATCAACTCCGTCAGATAAAATAGAGTTGGCATCTTACAGTGTTGAGGAAATGTTATATTCTCTCATTTCACGACATAGCAGTAGTGAGTATCCATTTTATTTTTCTCAGCTGCTATGAGATCTCTTTTAATCTGATTAATCACTGGCCTGATTGCTCAGATAGCTGTCAGCTGATTAGCTCATCAGGTATACAGAGATGAGAACACAGTTTTTAGTTATGGTAGATCTGCATGTTGTCATGCTGTATTGGCTTCAAAAACAACTCAATCCTCAATGGTCCGTTTTAGCAGGGTATCATTCTCTATAAATTCCCAGATTAACCTACTGTTAGAACAGGACTTGTTCTGTTGATAGGAGATGCCTTCCTAATACACATTTTGCAAAAGTAAAATGAAAAGATTAGGTGAGCATGCATTTTAGATACATGAAATATATTTTTTTCATTTCATGTCTGTGGTCACAACTAGAAACATCCTGCATATGACTCGGCTTCTTTTTAATGAGATTTACTCAATAGCAAAAGATACAATGCAATTATTGAAATAGTCTGTGAAACATCCTTTGCAATCCTCTTTCTGGGGAAGGTAACCTAATTATCCAGAACAGAAATGACAGAATGGACAGAACAGTTTTACATAATGCAACTTGCAATACATAAAAAAAATCACAAATCAATCATTTAGAAAACAGCCACATCTGTGTCATGAGGGGTCATGTCTGTCTGGAGAAAATATGAGAGGATGGAGTTTCTTGAAACAATTATGTTTGCCACAAAAAGGGAAAATACTTTGAGATAATAAGGACCAGGGTGTCAAGGACAAATGTGCAGCACAGCAGAACAGAGGACATAATTATTACAGTGTCTTCTCTGTGGAAAGGAAAGGGGCAAACACATTCAAAATGACTGCTTACAAGATCTGAGGGTGAGCCTTAGTCATGTGGCTCTGAGTCCAATCATTGTGCTCTTCTTATACAATATTGAGGATGAATGAAAACAGGCTATAAACATGAACCACTCAATAATGATTTAAGTCAAACTGCTTTGAACCAGTGAGTTGGAAGTTTGTGGCACCGTTAGAAAAATGAGTCTACTTTTGCTCTGGTGTGGTTTCTTTGCTTGTTAATACCAGAGGCAAAGAAGACAAATATTTATGACAGTTTCGAGACTACAGGACTACATTTCTTCAAAGTTATTCTTTTTTTTTTTCTTGCTGGAAAATAGTCATGCTCAATATAAACCTTTCAATAAAGTGCAATAAAGTGCAATAATAATAAAAGTAATTTAAACTTTTTTTTTTTTTTTTAACTTCTGAAGTAAGATTATTTTAATCCATACATTTTAGGGAAATATAAATCTATCTGACATATAAAGTGAAAGCTCTGAATTTCTTTGTAGAGTATAAATCACAATACTATCAATGTTTTAAAAATTTTAAGTGTCTCATTTCATGTTACAAATGGGGAATGCAAAACAACATCTGCTCATTTCAAAATAGTCACAGAACATGTCCACCAGCAATCTATTGAGCTTGTAGATTTCTCATTTGATTAATAAATTGGTTTCAAGGTAATGTCACCACCTTCAATGATTATATCAGAATGTTCAATACATACAGTATGTTTAGGAAACGTCATGAAGGGAGAGCTATATGGATTTCATGATGGCAGATTTAATGATTTTCTTAGCGACAATGATCAAATTGACCACTGTAGCATTCCTAGTGTTATGCTAATTACTTTAACTATTACTGTAAGTACCTTGCAAACACCAAGTTTTAAAAAATAGTATATATCATCTACTAACATAAAAACCAGTAGTAGATCTACCATGTACAATAACCCATTAAAACACAGTAATCCATTTAAAAAATATGACTAAGACTTTATTTGTAGCCTACTTCTTGGTAACATTAAAGGGAAAATGACTGAATCCAGGTCTACGTGGTTTTTTTATGCACAATGTATGTATGTTTGATGTATGTATACATCTCTCTCTAGATTTAATTATCTCATCATTATCTGATAATGTATATACATTTAGATTATAATCATCAGTTACTCATAACAAACAGAAATGATATCTCAACAAAAAATGCCAAGTTACTCACGCATACAAAACACTGTCTATAATAAAACTAGCAAAATCTAGGCCTGCCATTAAAAGTATTGATATGAAAATGAGGGAAATAAACAAAACTGGCTATCACAAATTAACCGCTTCACGCAGATCCCCTAGTGGCCATGGCGCCGGCACCAAGATTTTGCTCAACTCAGATTAATTAATGAATGAATTTCTCCTGCAACCAAACTATGAGTGGAAACAAAAAACTCCGGGGTCAATTTACTAAAGATTTGCTCCTACAAAAACATGTGTAGAACTGTTCCCACCCGCAAAAAATCATCAGAGGTCATCAACTAATGAGGTGTAAAGAGGATTGTGTGTACTAAAATTGAAAGATATGTTGATTTCTCATTTTTGTGGGTTAGCCTGAATGAATATGCAAAACTGGGCATCCCTACATTATTTCCCAAATTAGTGGGGAGAGGTTGTGCAAATAGATTACTTTAGCAACCGTAATGCGATTTACTAAGCCCGAAAGCAAGTTTGGGAAAGGTATTTGCGCATGCGTTTTAGTACAAATGGAAAGCAGGTATTGAATCGATAAGATGATTGGCACATAGGTGTGTTTAGAATATCAATAACTGAACATTCTGAATGAGTATGTAACAATCGGGGCTAATTAACTGGCCCATTCTAGCTAACGCTCAAAATAATGGAATTTGTGGATACCTACATCATGAACGGTAAGAATAAATACATTTTTAATCATGAGTCAAACAAGCAATCCAACGTCTATTACAAACAGTGAATAACAAAGAAAATAAACTTTATCAAAATAAAACCCATGATCAAATGGAAATGTGATTTTATGTGTAGAGTAGTGCAAGATCATTTCAGTCCTGAGAAACTCCCGGCAGAAACTAAGAGATGTCATCCAGTGAAACAGTTTGTCGTAAACCGCCAACTTGTTCAGTGTAAAAGTCCTACACTGTAAAAAAAATTAAAATAAAAATACCATAAAAAACTGCAACATTGCTACAAGTCTTTTCACCATTTTCTTACTGTGTAACCATTCCAAACACGCAAAATATCATTTAAATATGGCTGTTTGCGGCAGGAGTAATTTACATAATGACTCTTAGTTGATCACCCGCAAAGTGTGAAATGATAACGCATGCAAATACTTTTGTTGCGCCCACAAATTAACACCTTATTTGGGATCTTAGTAAATCGACCCTTCCATGTTTTAGCTTTATTAGTACACGGTTTGTGACAACTCTGCCTAATACAGAGTTTTAAAGTGTCACTATTGTCCTGTAGCAAGTCCATTTATCAAGCAACCCCCCACCCAGTCTCGGCTGCAACTATCCCTACCCATGCATGCCACAATAGACAATAGCATCTATGTGTGAGTCCATAAATATATTATTTCACCACCAAAAATTTGTATTCCGTCATAGCAATGTCGTGTCGTGTTGAGTGCTTTGAACAATAAATTACAGCTGGGCGTAACATAATTTTTTACGCAAAAAACATAGAATGTACATTCGCTCGCTGTGGCATAATAGTTGTTTCCTGTTATTTTCGCAAGTTTTTACTAATTTACTAACTCGTCAGCATGGCAAGAGAAAATCCTTGCCTGCTTACATGGATTTTGGGAGTGAGTCAGAAGATACCATAATTACCAAGATAACATAGCATTGATTCTGGCTTTTTGAAAAAAGTTTTTAACAAATCTGCCCAGTGATGAGTACATATTGTTTGAAATACAGCAGACCAACATAGCTACAGAACTGTATAGCAGTCAGATATAAAAAACGGAATATTGGAAATCCCTGATAGTGTAGAGAGCTTGGTGGTCCTATTTGAATTATCTGTCTTTTGCAGCTTTTGACTCAGCTAAACTTCACACTTAAAACATAGTTTTTTGTTATTAATTCCCAGGGTGTTTTCTCTAGGAGATGTCCATTTCTTTAAAAAAAATACTGTTACACATCCACTTGAACGTTGAATAAACATAACTAAAGATTACTGCCAATAAACACATCCACTAGAAAATGTATAGCTTACACACTGCTAGAAAGTTCAATCAACGTTTGACTCGCTGTGCACCCGAAGTGAGAGGAGAGTTGCTGTTGGGGGGTGTGTCCGTCAAGAGGGAGCAGCCCAGTTAAATTGTACTGCAGCGGAATACAATTTTGGGATAAGTGTACACTGCGATTCGCGCTTGCACTGCCCACCAGGTGAGACCACATTTACGGCGCAAATTGCATCACATCGTATGGCGAGTTGAGGATTTCAGGGCTTTCCCCAATGCGTGCATGAACCTATTCAAAAGCCAATCAACCGTTTGCGTGGATCATATGCGGTCCAATTTGACATAAATTACACTTTGCATTTATTGCTCATTGTCTTTTTTATAATGTTAATTCTTGTATTTCTTTCTGTTTTTAATTGTTTATGGCTGTTATTATACTGCACTGTGGTCCCAGGGGTACTGTATTCTTTCTGTACTGTACTGTATTCTTAATCAAATTTACACTGTCGTTTTGGTTTTTTATACATGAAGGCATGCCATAGCTATTTCTGACATCATATGGGTAAAGAAGGTAAATAATCTGTTGTGTCCACCTCTCCCTTCCAGTCCACTTTCCTATTGTTCTCCCTGTGTTCCCCATTTCTCTCGTCTCATGTCATGTTTTTACTTTTACCCTGTCTGTCTTTCGTGTTGTGCAGGCTGGGCGTGGTTTCCCTCCTCGTTTCCTCATTCCCCTCTCTTAATCTCCCAGCCAATCACTCGCCTTCCCTGTTCGCATTCCACACTCACTCTCATTAATTAATTCATTCTTGCATACATTCCGCACACTTTACTCTTTATATCTCCCTATTTATGTTCCCTTCTTTTTCGTTGTTTGCAAGTTTGTTATGTCAAGTCATGTTTGTTGCTCTTGTTACTCGGCCATTGTCTGTTGTGTTTTGCTAATGTGTCAAGTCTGCCTTTTCCAGTTTACCCACCAGCCTGCATTCCCTGCTCTGCCATTGCCCTCGCCAACCCTGCTTCCAGTCTGTCACCGGTTGTCTGCTATTCACCCAGCTCTTCTCCTGTTTTCCCTGATCATCATCTGCCCCTGGTTATTGCCAACCCCATATCCAGACCCTCACCTTGCTCTCCCTTTTCATAGTTGTTTGATTGCCTTAAAATAAAGTGCTCTGCTGGAGCTTATTGTGAGTCTGTCTCAGAGTCCGGTGTTTGGGTCCATACTAGTTGGGAGAAACATAACATAATCCCTCTAAACATGAGAAGCACCTAAATAAGAAAAATTTACAGCTTGTTAAAATTATGTGATTACAATTGTGTTTGGATGAAAAACCAGCATACACAGGGGATGGGGGGGGGGGAGGGGCAGAACTGAGTTTGAGAACCACTGTCTTATAGCCAGTTAGCAAGCTAGCTATAGGGTATTAGCTGTAAACTAAGCTAAACAAGAATATTGCTCAATTAGGAAGTATGACAAGTCAGTGGAATAAAGTCCCTGCCTGAGCCAACTTGGATTTTATACCCCAAGTAATGACAATGGTGTGAGCTTTAAATCTATTAGGGCTGAACTGTACTAGGAGTTTATACTACACTATAGTAGAAGCATTCCATGTGTTGCCTAGCCATTCATTATGTTGGGTGCACCAGCATAGCTAATGGAAAATAAACAAATGGCATAGCAGCTAGTTGTCCCGTATAGTAATCCATGGGCTGGCATAGTGTAGTCTTATGTAGTCTTGTAGCAATTCATATGACTCTGTAAATTGTGTGCATGTTCTCATACATTGTTAGTCTAACTGGTTGGTGATAAATTACCTGTCTTTCTCATACTACTCCAATTGTGACTTAAAAACTATGGGTATATTAACAATAACGGACACATTGTTTCTCCTCTGTTGCCACCTCCCAGCTACCACCAGTCTCCTCCCATCTGCCTGTCTCCATCTGGTCCCTCTGCTGCCACTCCTGCTGCTGTGTGTTCCTGCAGGACTGCTGTGCGAAGATTGGTCGATCTTGGTCACCACGCATTACTACCAAAAAGAGACCAAGCAAGCCAGAGCCTAAGGACAGATGGCATGACATCAGTGATGAGAATGTGCAACCCCATCAGTTCCGCTTCTGTCCACAGAGGACCCCTGGAGCACAGCTGGACCTTCGACAGGACTACAGCCCCCCCAGAACTGTTCCAGCTGTTCTTCAGCAAAGAGGCTGTATGTATTCTCTGTCAGAGCACCAATAGTTCTGCACAGCAGATGCATGCTCAAGGGCTGCAGACGGCATTGGATTAATGTGGATGCATTTTTGGCACTGAAAACTAAACTGAGACTAAGCAATGGATTATCTAATTGTCATTCCCTTCTAATTGTCTTCTCATACGACATATTAAAATATGTTCATTTCAGATACGTTTGGATAGATTTGCATAGGTTTGGGTAGGTTTTTGGACACTAGAAACTAGATGGGTGGAAATTTGTTTTTCACCAGGGGTTGTTTATTCACTGTAAATAGTCATTTCCGAGAATTAAGACTATAGGCGATGGGTGTGTTCCAATACTCAAAAAATGCATCCTCCTTTCCTCCACTACCACTTCCTCCTCTCCGTGCCCCGGAAACTGATCTTCGTGTCTTCCCTTCCTCCAATGTCGCAATATTGGAATAGACAAGCAAAGCTGCTTTAAATTTGGCTCCTCCTCTCCTCTGGCAAAGGATACATCGATGTATCATACTGTGGAAGTTTTTTCACGTTTGGGTGACATCATAGCGCTCACGCCCACAGAGATTGAAAAATGATGATGTGTAGCTATGCCTTATATGAATTTACCCAAGATGATTCCCCAATGCAAGATATTTAGCCTAAATTATGTGAGCTTCAGTAGGTTATTATCACACATAGGACATAGCATCCTACCCAAAGGCTCGATTGCCTACAACAGATAACAAAATGCCAGTTTGTTTTTGTGTATCCTACAGACAAATTCGACACTTTAAGACGGGGAAGCTGTCATGAATCATGCCTTTCTTTCCTTATCTCCGCGTTTTGTATTCCTTTTTTCTTTTACCGGTAATCTATCAGATTTTTTTGTGTTCCACTACGGGTTTTGCTTTTGTCTCGGTAATTAGTGAGTTCACCTGTCCTGCATTTCCACTCACTACTTATACCCCGCTTCCTCCTTTTCTCGTCGCTTACATGTTATTTCACGTAACATTCTAGCCAGTAAAGGTATAGGAAGTTGTGCTGCTATCGACCGCTTTGCTTCTCAACGCAAGACTTGTTAGCAGTACAATTTAGAAAATAAAGTATAGTGTGCTCTTTCGAGCAGAGGTTTTTGTTTCTTTATTTTCCACTAAAACCTATGAGTGCTCTCACCCTAAGTTTTAGGGGTCTTTTATTTTCCTCCTTCTTTTATTTTTGTTCACTCCACAATGAGTTAGATAAGCGTGACTGCTTATTTATTTTGTTTTGGTCGGATATCGAGTTCCTCGTTTTTTATAGCGAGGTTATTCGTGTTCTCCTTATTTTCCCCGTCCGCTACGGATTATTGTCCGTTTTAGTGGTGTTCATTTGAACACTTTAAGATTCCTTATCTGTCGCACCTGGACCTCCAATATTTCCTCCGTGTCTCTGTCTCATAGAGATCCCCTACAGAAGCAGCTTTATTTATGACATGACATGGGCATTAACACACCCCCATACCATGACAGATGCTGGCTTTTGAACCTTGCATTGGTAACAATCGGGATGGTCTTTTTCCTTTATTTGGTCTGGAGAACACGACGTGGATCACGGACATGGATAGGAACATGGATCACGGACGGATCATCAGACGCTGCGTACGAAGTGCATCAGAGTGGCTGAGGCTGAGACTAGCGTGAGGTATGTTTCGGCCCGAAGTGTTAGCAGGCGTTTCCATTAGCTAGCTGCTAACGTTACTGGGTGATGGGGCAAACATTAAGGTTGTAAATTCTTAAACTGGTTATGGTTATGTTTACTTTTGGTACTTACATTTAAAATCAGATACTTCTGTACTTTTATTCAACTGGTGTTTGAATGGGATACTTCTACTGGAGTAATTTTTAGCTGTGACCAGCAGCTAGTAGAAGTCACTCTGTCTGTAATTAGGTCGGTCTGTCTGTCCGATATTTCTGCAATAGACTATACCCTCACATATAGATAGGCTACTTTTGACATATGGCCGAAAAGCTTATTTGTCTGCATGGGACTAAGCCGAGTGCAATAGATATCACAAAGTTCTTCAGAAATGAGTGGCAATCATTTTGTCACTTATGTGTATTAAAACACTCAGTGCTCTAAACAGAAGTAATTGGTGTGAAGGGAAAATTAATTATCATCCCTGTAGTATTATAAATCATAGACTATTCTTCTCAATCTTGCATTTCCGCATCGGGTAAACTGACACAGAATAATGGCCCCCAAGGTGACTAACCTGTCATATGAACATCTCAGGTTAGCTGAACTGCAAAGAAATCAAAGTCAAAAGCAATCCCTGTCTTACAAGCAGCAGGCCTGTCTTAGAAACGGTTTTAAATGAGTGCACTGTTAAGCTATGGCAGACTGAAAGGGAAACTACATTCAGCACAATTCACTTGGAAGGCATACACATATACAGTGGTACCTCGGCCCACGAATTTAATTCGTTCCTTGACCCCGTTCGCGAACCGAAAAGTTCGTGAACCGATTCAATTAATCCCATTGAAATTAATGTAAATCCCATTAATCCGTTCCCAGCCCAAAAACAGCCTTTTTTACAAGTAATTTATGGGTTTATGTGTGGCAAAAATACAGTAAGGAATTAAAGATAACCTTAATTATAGAAAAATACATTAAGACGAATGTAAGAGACGAACGCACCGACGCACGATGTAAACAACGCAACGCAACAACACTGACTAACACACAACTACTTTGTCCCCAGCCGCTGTGCGCCGAACGTATTACTCCGCCAAACCGACCGCGTGTGTTACACGAGTGTTTGTGTGTTCGCGCCCCGAAAAGTAGTTCGCGGGCCGATTCAGATTTTGTTCGAAATCTCTGTTCGTGGGCCGATTTGTTTGTGGTTAGAAGTGTTCGTGGGCCGAGGTACCACTGTACTAAATACTAATTAAGCAACACAGACAACACTGTTTGTCAACAATATTATAAGTACAGTGCTCTACACGTTTGATAAAAATTATTTGATTAGGAAAATGGACAAAACAATGTCCATTTCATATTTATTAACGAGCAAAATCTAAAGACAAATGTGGATTGAGCCTCAGCCTTTGTCCCAGTGGTTTTAATTGAAAACAGGATATGTGCAAAGTAAAAGGGGAAAAGCACACGGGCAGGAGTAAGTTGGATGGGCAAACAGTTTATCGCCAATATTAGCATTTTTTATATAACTTTATGCCTGTTATTTAAGAATGAAAAGTCTGTTCTATTTCATAACGGTCAACACGCCACAGTATGGCTCATCCTCACCGAGAGGGTGAGCTACTAGGAGACTGAATAGCAAATGAACCACCACTATGGGGCGGAGACCACGTCATACAAGAAATACTGCTCACTGTCTACTGCTCATTCTCTTTTTGCCTCCTCTGAGATTGAGTTGAAATCTTTGCTTTACGTCTGCAAATTTGTGGCTTCACTTTGCACTCTCCCACCACTTCTCCTTAAAACAGAGTATGCTATCCGAGGCATTTTCACTCCTAGCAACTTGCTACATTATATTTGTGATTAAACTACATATTTCCGCGGGTGTGCACATTAGGTGAGATTAATCAGTAGTGTTTTGTTCAGTGTGGTCATTTAAGCAGCTCAATGCTGTTCTCTTTTTGATCTATATCAGTTTTACTATTGATATTTTTCTGGTTATAGTAACCTATATTGGATTTACATATTTGTTGTTACAAACATTTAAAATCTGAAAGGAGCCTATTTTTCTTAAAAAAAGATTATGCTATCTGAGGCATTTTCACTTCCAGCAACATGTTGCGTTGTATTTTGTGATTAATCTAGTGATGTGTGTACACACATCTGGCAGAATTAATCGGTTGTGTTTGGTTATTTAACCTCATTGCTGTTCTCTGTTTAAACTATATTCGTTTTGCTAATAATATTTCTCTGGATATAGTAGTGTAATGGGTTTTTATGTGGCGGATATTCAAACACGAAGGTGGGGGAATCAGAACAAGTCAGCTCACAACAGTGAGGACCAATAAAGGGGAGAAGAACAATAAAAGAAAAGAAAAAACAGGAAACAAATTCCTTGTGGCTAAATAGCCAAAACAAAATCAACCCACTGAAATAGGGCGGACTCGAGAACGAGTGCAATACAAACTAAATCTCCCGAGCTCAATACCGGAGCCAGAACAGGAAATCTAGCAAAGAAAAGAACACCTTCAGCTACATAAGCTCAGAGCCGGATGAGTGTAAAACCCAAACAAACGAACAAAGAAAAACTGTATCCGTGAGAACAGCAACGGACAAAATAAAAAGCACAGAATGCTTACAGGAGGAATAAACCCTATATCTGAAAATAGCTAAATAGCAAGTCCCTCGTGAACATAAACAGCGTTTAATATCACAAGGTCGCTAGTACCTGGCTATAGCTGCCTCAATGCAATGTCGAATAACAAACAAGCACCGGGCAAGTGGAAGTGAGACAGGTGAAAATAATAATGAAGAAGGTAAACCCCGGAACGGAACGTGGAAAAAATCTGAAAAACCAGGACGAGAACCGCAAAAAAAATAAAATAAAAAGCCACAAACCATGACAGGACCCCCCTCTAAGGACGATTCCTTATACCGACTATTTCGGAAATCTTTAATTTAATTAGGATCCAAAATATTTCTGGCCGGAACCCAACACCGTTCCTCTGGACCATACCCCTCCCAGTCCACTAATAACTGCCACCCCCTACCTACCCGTCACTCTGCTAAAATGCGGCGGACAGTATACACTGGACCTCCATCCACGATCAGAGGAGAAGGAGGGGATCTCTCAGCAGGAGACAATGGACTGATAAGCAGTGGTTTCAAATGCGAACCGTGGAATGTAGAATGAATCTGCATAGTGCATGGCAACTGAAGAGACACTGTTACTGTATTTATCCTACGGATCATTTTAAATGGTCCTATGTATCGTGGAGCAAGTTTACACGACTCAACCCTCACAGGCAAATCTCGCGACGAGAGCCAGACTTGCTGACGATGTCCGGCGATGTCTGGCGATGTCTGTTGGCCAAAACTTTTTGGGACGCCGATGCTCGCAACAGCAATGCGCAAACTCGTCTCCACACCGAACGACACCTCCAAACAAAAGAGCCAGCAGAGGGAACCTCCACATTCCTCTCAAGTTCAGGGAACAGTGGAGGAAGAAAACCTACTTGAGCCCCTTTCCATATATTGTGGTACTTCATACAAACTCCTTAGTGCTGTAAGCAAGGGCGTAATTTATGGGGGGGTTTGGGGACGTTGTGTTTGTTGACCTTGATTGAGTGACTAGCAATACGTCTACTAAGTTAACATTAGCTAACTTTCCATATACACTGCGTTTACTAGCAAGCAGTGGCGGCTGGTGATCTAAATATAGGTTGGGGCGCTAGCATTTCTAAAAAAAAAAAAATACATCTGACTTTGACTTTAAACAGAAAAAACAAGCTACCGTGTGTCTCAGTTGCATAAGACAGTTTGATTGGCAACAGTGGAGGACAGTTTTTCAAGTAAGACATCACTGAACTAGAGTGCGGATCGGGCCGCATATTTCTGTCCGAACCCGACCGAGCCCGACCCGAACCCGACAGGAATTCTGCTTTTTATGTCCGAACCCGACCCGAGCCCGACGCAGTTAAGGCACTGAAGCGCTGACATTGTGTTTCCCTGTCACGCAGTTGTTGTTACCATGGTTACAGCTTCCCTGTTTAGTGGTCACTGGGCACCTAAATGACCGTCAAAAGGCATTGTTTTATTGGTAGATAACAGACACACACAATATTCGGTATCATTTTTATTTATTTCACACTATATTTTCACCAAAAACAACTTGAAGCACCATGTGCAGTAAGCTAACCCATCCCAATTAGTACAGTAATACCTTGACATACAAGTTTAATTCGTTCCGTGACCGAGCTCGTTACTCGGTTTACTCGTATATCAAATCAATTTCCCCATTGAAATTAATTTAAATACCATTAATCCGATCCAGCCCCCCAAAAAACACCCTAATTTCTTTGTTACGTTGTTATAAAAATGAGAAATGTATTTATAAATTATAAATAATTAATACAAAATATAATACAAAGATAATAAAATAGAATATAAAGAAATAAACTGGTTCTAAACTTAATTGCTACATTATTATTCTTCACTTACACTTAATCTTCATCAGTGACGTTTGCATCTTTTTCATAGATTTTTGGCTTTTTCGTCACGCTTTTCTGACTGATCTGCAGGGCGTTTCGATAAAAACCTATCCATGGTGGTTTGTTTCTTCCTTCCCTTCAGAATTTTTCGGAAATGCGAATGCAATTTCCGAAATTGCATTCGCATTCGCAATGCTCCGCTTGCTCGGCTCGTAACTCGGGTCTAGGCTCGTAAGGCGAAACAAGAAATTGCTCGGAATACTCGTAAATTAGTGCACTCGTATGTCAAGGTTTTACTGTAGTTCAAAAGTAAAATGTTCGCTAGTTGTTCGGCCGGCCGCCGTGACCGAGCCCGACCCGTTTCTCCCAATGAACGCCTTGAGAAAGGTTCTTTTTGCAAAGAAATAACCGAATTTTCTTTGCTTTCTGTTCCACTTGAAGAAGCCATTTCGAATTATCTCTCTCGCTTGGTCTAGGACAGGTGTACTTGAATGAATGAGTAGCAGCCGACTGAACCTATCCGTAGTACTTGCGCACTCGCAGTGATATCCTGCTAGATGCCGGCTGGGCGTGATAAACATGCCTTAAATCCAATCAAATAATATCATAAACCATGAGGACTAATCAGAAAAGGGTAGGATAGTCCGGGGCGCACAGGCCTGCGCCCGGGGACTTCCTTTTTTGGCGGCGAATCAGGCAGCAGTATCAGGGGGCTCGCCTGAAAATGAATGAGTGCTCTGATTCACCATAACGTTACCGGCGCCCCGCAGTCCCCGGAACATGCATATGTAATGTATTAAACTTTAGACAACGCAAGGCCAACATATAACATGTTTAAGCTACTAAAAAATTAAATAATAATAAAAAATAATAATAAAAAATAATAATTTTAAGCTACTAAAAAAATTAAATAATAATAAAAAATAATAATTTTTTTTAAACTTTTTTTTAAATTTGTATGTGGGGGAGGGGGGGCGGCGCCCCAGCGCCCTCTATAGGCCGGCCGCCACTGCTAGCAAGCTAACACCTGTCTCAGTGGCTGGCCGCCACGGTAAGGATCAAACAGTCACACCAAGGAAATAAAAATTGTCATGATGTGGAGAGAAAGCCATTGTCAAACAACCAACCCATTGGAACGTTGTCCCACTATCCGTCCTATGAGTTCCGGTTAGCAAACAGTGTCGCGGTATAAATGAACTAGGCTATATCTTATATATCACTTACAAAAAAGTTAAAAGTTGTCATATGTCTGTGATGCTTGGGTCTTTAACATGCTGCGAAAAGTCTCAGAGCCTGCTAGATGAGTTGCATTGAGCTACTGATTTGTTCGAAATAGTAAGGCTGATTGGCACCTGACAGAAGTATGTTTTTAAAAAGCATGTTGTTCTCCACTGTTGTTCGCTTCTGTACTGTTGATAAGGCTAGACTACTCATGGAAAACACACTAAAAGGTACTTGAATAGAAACTGTGATCTAAAAGCATTTAGTTCTTTAGTTTTTACAAATAGGCCTATGTCCCAGGTGTGTCCAAGGTTCGTGTTCTGGGAGTCTATGCATCTCAACAACCCCCCCACCCCCCCCCCACCTCCCCAAAGGTATGCCCTTGGCTGTAAGGAGGCACTGGTTGCATTCGAATAGTCAAATTAGAGCAAGGAAAAATTATTTTGATCACATGAACCGGAAATAGTTCCCGGGCAGCCATGCTAAGGACCGTTCAAATTTATTATATTGAGAAGGAAAGGAGCTTCACAATTCCTTTTATCTGTTCTTTCACAAAGGATGCTCTGGACTATCCTTTTCAGAAGGAAGGTAGTATTCGTGCCCCACAATGCAATGCCGCCAATGTTTTCATAAGCATCTGAGTTTTCTAGAACAGAATTACTGAATTCAAACAACAAGGCGAACATCTGAGAAATGCTATAAATCTAAATGTGAATAGCTAGTATTGTTGGTTAGTAGTGGCTTATAATATAAAGTAAACAAACAATGACACAATCAGACAATACACCAAATTTATTAAGACACTAAATTTTGTAATTTTTTGTGAAGTTGAACAGTCACGTCAATACGACTGGACGTCGCACCAGGACGCAAGGTAGAGAAGGAGGTTTGAATTCCACAGTAGACGCTAGATTTTTTGTAAATCTCTCCTTCCAACTTTTCATTGACCCCCATGACGTTGTCTGGCAAGGTCAATGAAAAGTTGCAAGGAAAGAAAAAAGGAGCAATTTGTTTTGACTATTCAAATGCAGCCTCTGTGTCTGTGAGGGCATACTACCTTAGGCTAGCCCCACCCCCTCGTGCCCCTGAAGTATTACTATTCGGTGGTTTATTGGTGTTGTGGGCACTTCAGCATTCATTATGATTCAGGCAGTAGTGGCTTGTTCACGAGGCACGTCCCACTTGGGCAACCAGTTTGTATGCAGCGTGACGGGGAACTGCACATGCAGAAAAACAAGAAGCGTGGCCTGGACTGTCCACTTGAGAGACTGAGCAGGGGTCTGACCAGGAGGTGTACTCCTCCTCATCCGGGCCCCCCTGCCCTGGATTTCTCTGACCGGGCTGTGATCTTCAGGACGACTGAGCGTGCTCGCCCAGGGCATTCCATGGTTTCATCATTCATAACGACCATTGATAAATTTGCCTACTCCAGCTCAAAATTTGACTGAGCCCACCATGCTCCAATTACCCCAGTTTATAATAATGTATTGAAATACATGGTAGGATAACAATGTTCTGATTTAGAAGTGTTTACTTTTCAGATATGACATGCCTAAAATGCTGAAAAACAACACTGCTAGAGGCATGTTGCCTTAAGTGGGCAACAAAAAAGTTGAACAGCTCTTGTACAGGGTCATTTCGCTTTTCCTTCTGGGAGTTTGCTGTTGTCATGTGTCCCTGTGTGTTGCAGCAGCATTGTGACAGCGGCTCATCTGGACATGCTAAGCACACATTCCTTACCTGCTTAGACTCCACATGATATATAATTCATGTTCTCATCATGGTAAATCCACGGCTTTCACAAACCTGATGACGTCAGCACCTGCGTGAGTCGCCATAGTTTTGCTTTGTCAGCTTCCCCATGGCCCCTGCAGCTGCCTCACTCCCAGTCCAATTCAGGAATGTTTCTCTCCATCACAGTAACTAACACTGAGGACACCTGCATACCATATCCTAGGGTATGGTTTTCTTGAAAAACAGTCATCTAGGCTAGACTATAGGCACCTGGGGCCGGTTTTTCAAAAGTTTTAATCTGGATTAATTTGGATTTGGAAATCTCTTTTTCTGCTATCCAGGATCACGTAATCCATCCTATTTTTATGCTGGTTTTTCAAAGCAATGTGGGATTGGATTACTCTGATCCGGATTCAAACTTTTCGGGCCAGTTGTTCAAAAAATTTAATCTGGATCAAAATTATCCAGATTTGGAAATCCCATTTTATGATATCCAGGATCAGGTAATCCGTCTTAGTTTCATGCCGGTTTTTCAAAGCAACATTGGATTGGATCACCCTGATCCAGATACACAGTTTTCAAGATTACCAAATCCGGATTACTAGTACTCTAAATGGGACACATCACAATGTGGACTACCAGCTATGTAAAGAAGAACAGGTAGAAGAGCCAACATGGTCATTTTAAGTGTTTCTTATTTTGAGACAAAATACAAAAATAACATAAACATCCACTTCCATTTATAATTTATTTTATTACCCCTGAGCCACAACAAATAAGGCGCAATGTCCCTCTCTGTGATAATGTTGATGATGCACCTGAGCCTGATGAAGAACCAGACCAACCTCTGCCGTTCAGTCAGAATGAGGGACTGACTGGACGTGTAGTGAGGGATGCAATTGTTAGAAATTATTTTTGACAGGTTCATCTCTGATGATTGTTTCTTTGAAATGAATATACAGTGATGATGACAGAAAAATGTAATATATTATTTTTGTTTGTTATTGGAATCTGTTTGGGGGATCATTTTTATTTTATTTTTACTTTACTATACTGAAAGGCTTAATTGGTAGTCTGTCTACTTTATCACTGTAACAGTTACACAAGTCAAGTGCAAAATATAAATAAAAGTATATACACTAAATGATACAAATGTTGTATTATTTGACCAATTTTAAAGTTTTACTACATTTTCTCCCTGAAATCCACCCTGAAATCCTACCCCCTGTTGGGATCAGGATAATCCTGTTTTTTTGGATCAAAGTTATCCAAATCCCACAGGAAAGTTTTGAACAACACAAACTGAAGGTTTGATCCAGATTTAAACTAGGATTGGATTACGTGATCTAATCCGATTTCAGAATCCTTCTTTCCCTTTTGAACAACCCATTTTCAAGATTTGATCCAATCCGATCACCAAAATCCGATCAGATTACCTTTGAACAACTGGCCCTTCATGATTACCAAATCTGGATTACCTGTGGTCTAAATGGGACTATCACAATGTAGCTATGTAAAGAACAACAGGTAGAATAGTGTGGGATCACTCCAATATGCTTTATTTGAACAGAAAATAGGACTGAACGGAACAGCAAACAAACAATATAAACATCCCCCTCCATTGTCCATTTCTTGGAAACAGGCAGTCCGCTCATCTGAGACCTACAACAAATAAATAAATACATACTTTACTCACAAATACATTATGGATGTTTCAAACAAGTTTCAAACAAAGATTTATTGAATTGAACTGGATAAAAAAGGCTTAAATATCCAATACTTAACAAAATAAATTACTTCTTAGTTATTCTCATGAGTAGTTCTTCTTCATCATCATCATCTGCTTCGTCTGCTGTGGAGAGACCAGCTTGTCCAAGCTTGGCCTTTAGGAGGCGGATCTCAAGTCTGGCCTTGGTTTGCTGCAGTCGGGCAAGAATAAGCTGTTCCTCTGCTAGATGGATCTGTACTTCTGCCCTTTCAGTCTCTTTTTGCAGAAGTACCTTATAGGCGTCATCTTTCTTTGGGTGCTTTGAGCCTCTCTCTGGGGGTCCTGTGGGAACTAGGCCTTCTGGCTCTACCTGTGATTGACCTTCTCCCTCGATTACAGGGCTGAGGTTTCTGAAGAAGGCTCACTTTCTGCTGTCATCACAGGCTCACCATCCTCTGCAACACCTTGGATCCCATGCAGAGCCTCCGACATTGTACCTCCAATAATATGAAGGACTATGTCTGTGTATTCACCCCTCTTATATGGCTTGTTGCCTGTTTGGCTGTTCTTGGCTTCAGCGTGGTCTTTTGTTGCCCTGGCCTTAAGATTCTTCCACCGAAATCTTAGTTGCTCTGTTGTCCTCTTCTGGCCAAACCCCATGGCATTCACATGTTGTGTGATTTCAGCCCAAATTTCCTTCTTCATTTTACTGCTCACTTCACCACCCTTGGCAGAACTAAAAGATCCTACCAATGACCTATAATGGCACCTAACACCCTCCAGTAGGGCGTGGGTTTCAGCAGCAGAGAAATTTGGGCTTTTTGATTCCATGGTTCCACCGCTTTGGTGTAGCGAGCATCATGTCATAGGCCTTGGGTATGATTCCATTAATTGAACACAAGGTGAAGAATATAAGCTTTAATTACAGCCATT
Organism: Ilyophis sp. 1 JC-2022; assembly: GCA_022702515.1. Taxonomy (NCBI): domain Eukaryota; kingdom Metazoa; phylum Chordata; class Actinopteri; order Anguilliformes; family Synaphobranchidae; genus Ilyophis; species Ilyophis sp. 1 JC-2022. The sequence goes on from CM040403.1 coordinate 106,029,386, forward strand.
AATTGAACACAAGCCAAAGCAAATAAGCTAACAGGTGTGTTTGGGAAGACCAATTTACACAGCCATATGTATATTCAGCCTTTCTCAGAGGACTCAGAGAGAAGGTCACAGAGAGGCAGTGACATGGCAGGTGTTGTCCATCGCCACCACAGGAGAAGATACCGTCAAAGGGTGTATGTTGAGCATATAGATCCACTGCAGAAATATACAAATGAGGAGCTGTATGCTCGGTTTCGCTTCGGAAGAGCTGATATTCAGTATATTGTGGACCTTCTCAGGCCCAACCTCCAACGCAGAACCCAAAGGAGTCACGGTCTGTCTGTGGAGGAACAGGTCCTCATTGCTCTTCGCTTCTATGCGTGTGGGACTTTCTACCAAGTTGTGGGTGATTACATGGGTATGGAAAAATCAACTGTCTGTGATGTTCTGAAAAGTGTGTCAACTGCATTGGCCAGCCTGATTAATGAATTTGTTTCATTTCCGAAGGATGACCAGATCATCCAGGCCAAGCAGAATTTCTTTCTTTTGGGGAATATGCCCAATACTATTGGAGCAATCGACTGCACCCATGTGCACATACAAGCACCTCATGAGAATGAGTGGGAGTTTGTAAACCGAAAGGGGAGACACAGCATCAACGTTCAACTTGTGGGCAACGCTGAGCTCCTCATCACAAACTGCGTTGTGAAGTGGCCTGGGTCTGTCCATGATGCGCGCATCCTGAGGGAGAGCGCTCTATATAGAGAGCTCCAAACCAACCGACCAAATGGTATCATATTAGGAGACAGTGCCTACCCTCTTCTACCATGGCTGATGACCCCTTTTCTGGCTGCAAACACGCCTGAGCAGGCACGCTTCAACACTGCTCATTGCAAAACAAGATGCACCATTGAGCGCTTAAATGGAGTTCTGAAGAGGCGCTTTGCATGCCTTAACTACTTGAGAGTGGAACCACAGAAAGCATGCAACATAATACTTGCTTGCATTGTCCTACACAACATCGCGACCAGGCGCAAAGTCCCTCTCTGTGATGACGTCCCTGATGCACCCGAGCCCGTTGGAGACACTGACCAACCTCCGGCATTCTGTCAGAATGTGGGACCGACTGGACGAGCAACAAGAGATGCAATTGTTAGACACTATTATTGATAAGTCCATGACTGATTGTGTCAGTGTGATTAATGTTCGATGAACAAAGACATAATTTATTATTTGAGTTCAATATTGCCAGCTGTTTAGGGGATTATTTTATGGGGCCGAAATATTTATAATTTATAATTTGCTGTACTGAAAGGTTGCTAGCCTACATAGCCTACCTACTTTATGTACTTACTTTATGTACTTCCTGTTGAACAATTCAAGTGAAATTGATGAATAAATATAAATACTGTAAAATGCATGATATAAATGTTGTATTATTTAACTAACCAATTTTAGTTACCTAGTTTTATTACTGATATCCACCATGAATCCACCCTCCTGCTGGGATCAGTTTAATCCTGATTTTTGGGATCAAAATGATCCCAATCCTACCAAAAAGTTTTGAAAAACCCAAACTCAAGGTTTGATCTGGATCAACAACAAGATTGGATTACGTGATCCAATCCAATTTCTGAATCCTTTTTTTCTTTTGAAAAACCCATTTTCAAGATTTGATCCAATCTGATGGCCGTAATCCGATCAGATTACTTTTGAAAAACCGGCCCCTGAAGTCAATCAGGTGGCACATGGCACACATTAATGTGGGAGTACTTGATAAAAGTAGAGCTTTACATAAAAGACACAGAATGAATGATATTATAATTTATTATTATTATTACTTCCCTTTTCAATAATTTGTTTTGCATATGATGAGTCTCACTCAGATACAAATAGTCTATATTTGATTCAATTTAAATAATAATTCAGGGAATATCATTTCATTTTTGTGTAAACAATATGATGTAAGTTTGCACACATCATGTAATATAAATCCAAGTGTTTTCTTAGTTATTTCTCCAGTATTCAGTGGAAAGCAACACTGTACTCATGTAATTTTCACCTCCATGATAGAGTACTGAGTGGGAGTAAAATGGCTATGGAAGACCTTCAGTCATCCATGGCATTGTGAAAGCAGGCAATTTTGAAAAGAGCCCTATTGTGGATAGATAGGCAGATTGATAGACACAACTTAAGTTGTGGTACTTGGCACACATACAAAAGAAAGAATGGAATGGACAGCATTGCTCAAATAAAAATAAAAAAAATATATCATGCATTCTTGAGAATTGGAATTCTTCTCATAATTCTTCAATTATGCTGGGAAAATATATTTTGATAGATCAAAGACTTGGTTATTATTTAATTTTTCTAGCACTTTTGCTATTCCTAACATTGGCACAGAACTCCCATTAAAAAAACTAGTTTTGCTAAATAAAGCAGATGCTTCCGCTGGAAAATATATATATATATTTTTAATAGTACTTAAATAACTTAATTGAAAATAATTTCAATAACATGATTCAATTACTAAAAAGAATTGACCTCCGTCAGCATTGATGTAAACTCAGAGTTGGCATCTTACACATATGACATGTTATATTTTCTAATTCCACAGCGTAGTCATACTGAGTAAAATTTAATTTTTCTCAGGCAAGTGAAAATACTCATTTTGACACATTTTAAACTAATTCTTATTTTGTTTCGATTTAGAAGGGAGATGGAGTTGACCTGTTATGCTTGAGACAATGCTAATATCGCAATATCATGTCTTTAATTCTTCAAAAAATAGCTGTGATACTACAGACTGAGACAGGAGTCCTTAGAATATGGTTAACCGTTTTTATGATAGATATGGATGGATCACTTTAAGGGTTGTTTCTCCTGACAAATTTTTCTATTGAACTATGGAAAATTAAGTCAGGAGAAGAAACCCTTCAAGTTATGCATCCATATCTACTGCATATCTGGCAGCAGGGTGATGGATTAAGACTTGTTTGATATGTCTGACTCTTGATGACTTAGAGCCATTTAGCCAACCATGTGTTCCATACTGTTCCAGTGCAATTTACAGCAAAATCTAGTCCCACAGAGATCCATTCAAATGCAGAGAGGTTATAGTATCGCTTGTAGGAGTACCAGAAAATAAGATATCAAGAGTCTTTTGATATTGTTGGGTCACAGACATCAGGAAGTGATGGCATGCAAAGGATATGTGACCAAATATAAAAAAATATTACTTTATTCTACATTATGTTAAACTGTCCAATATTTTTTGATACCTGAAATTTGGGGAGACTGTACAAAATGTTCTATAATTTTGGTTCATCCAATATGGATGAAAATACCTTCAAATTAAGGCTGACCGTCTGAACTTCTACCTCATTGTATCCTTTCAAACTCAAAGTGCTAGAGTATAGAATCAATATAACAAAAAATGTGTCACTGTCCAATTAATTATGGTGCTCACTGTATGTTTTCACTAGGAATTGTAAGTTTTAGGTTTTGAAGGCCTTTAACACATTTTCTAAATGTTTGAAATTGAATTACCTCGGCAGGTATAGAAGTTTAAAAAATGTCCCAAAAATAAAATGAATTATATTTATTTTATACATAAAACACTTAAATGTAAATTTTAGCAGTTGTTTTAAATAACAATTGTATGACATTTTGGTAGGACATCGTTTGACATCAAGAATGGGTATACCGTGGGTAAATATAAATATATAGTGGGCAATGTTTCAATATAACCAACTTTTTGAGGTATACTTTGGGTCATTGTCTTGCTGGAAAGTCCATCGAGGGCCAAGTCTCAGATTTCTGGCAGAGGCAACTAGATTGTCAGCCAAAATTGGCTGTTACTTGGTGGAATCCATTATGCCATTGATCTTAACGCCTTTGCACAGATGCCAAATTAGGTGAATTCTCACCTATTTAGGGGATGTTTATTTAAGGCTTTATAACCCCAGGTGTGAGCGTCACAGAGACTTGGAACATGGCTTAAGGGTCGTTTCTCCTGACATTCTCATTTTCCTATTGAACTTAATGGAAAATGAACACTCCTCAACACATGCTGACATTTCCAACTTTCATAAGGCTTAATACCTAGTCTAACTTTATCTAAAATCTCCAAACAGTTTTTGTTCGGTTTTAAGTGATATAACAAAGTTATCTATGAAGGTATAGCAGAATGCAGCACTTTCGATGGAAACTCAAAATCTGCAACAATTAGCTCGCAGTCATTAGCTTGGGATGTTATGAGGAAGAGATAGGAGGAAATGGATGAATGAGAGAAAATGGAATATAACATAATGCTAGGCACAGCAAGGAAAATATCTAGATGTTAATGAGCTGCGAGGAGGGTCATAACTCACGACAGCGCGGAATGAAAAACAGCCACCCTCAATGATATTGACTCCAATTAAACGGGTATATAGTAAAACATAAGCTCCTAATGAGCGTAAACCTGCCGCACCTGTAGAAAAACTTAAAAACGAGTAGATTATAATGCAAAATGTTCCATTTCAGTGAATCAAATTGCCTATTAAAACTCATCCTGTCAGCCACTTATTAGAGCAAATGATTATGAGCAGGAAATTCTCCACTGGATGCTCAGAAGAATGAACACATACTTAAATCTTGACAAATATAACAACCCTGTTCATTACAATAACAATACTGATCTGCACAATACAGCGTTTAGCTAGAAATTATTGTTTCTTTCTAGTTGTTCCCTTTAGAGGTTTGGCAATGAAGCACTCATGGAATCTGTAAAAAGAAGTCATTGATCATCATACGTTTATTTTATAAACCTCTCAAGCTATCAAACGGACATTTCGCAACAGCTTATGAATGCTATAGAACAAAAATGAATGATATGTACAGCTGTTTAGCAGTAATCATTAAATTTATTGGACATTTACATATATAATTGCTTGTGATTAACTTGATGGATTAATTGAGATTGCTCATTAATTGGTTAAAACAGGCAATTAGTAATGTACTCACCTGATACCAATTTCATTAAGACTATATAGGATGTATAGACCTTGAATGTCTTTCATAGTAATGATATCAATGACAGCTGGTTACAGAAATGTTTGCCTCTGATAGATTTTTTTTATTTATTACTATTGTATTTTTTTACACTAAATCATCTGAGCACTATGTGCACCACAGTTGATTAATAAATAATTTGTGCAAGACTGTGTTGTCTCATCTCATCTGTTGCAGTGTGCAGACTTATTTTCCTCTTATTATCCATTATCTGGCTCCAAACACCTGCAGTAAGAACTTAGTAATACTTACTGACTGAGCACAGCACTTTTTCTGGCAATTTTGAACATGGTTCAAAGCTATGCAGGATACAAACATAAAACTGATATGAAATCTGTTAATGTACAAATTTGATTAGAAAAAATGACCTGCTTTGTGGGTCTGTGCACTGGTGGAGGTTTGTGCAAACCACTTTGGCATTCTCTGGCCTCACACCTGCAGTGACTCTTTGAATTCCATTTGTGGAGTTCACAGGACATTCACTCACCTGAAGGATCACAGTGATGTACAGGCACTGGTGTATCACAATGTGTCATCAGAAAAAGAGATGTCAATTTAAGAGTGACTTGTGGCCCATGCAAAATGCAACATGTGAGCCTTGAGCAATATTTTCTGCATTAATTCCATGACCTGCAGTTCAAAGTCTTTGTCACCCAATGTCAGTAATATCACTTTCTCAGTGCCGCTCTGGGGGCCCCTGGGTGCTGGCTGAAAATGTGTTTGTCTTAACGGTACACCGTGTCACTCAATCGATGGCGTTAGGGGGCCTTTGGGGTCATCCTTTCTGACATGGACTGGTGCTGTCACTGGCATCCTATCGCCAGAGCCAGCTGATGTAATGCTCACAGGAGTTCTCACAACGTGCACCACAGTACACCAAACAGAGACAACCCATTCAGGCTCAACATCCTTGCCTTTCCAGACTGAAGTCTTGTGACTCAATCAATAGCAAGTCAAGATTGCATGGCACAAAACTGGATAACCCAGTGTGTAAAGGCAGTGTGTCTAAGTCATTTTTTGCACTGATTTTCCAGTTTATACACACTAAAATGAGCACTGTTTCAATCAACAGTCAAGAAGCTAATCCAAATATCGCACAAAAACAATGAACGCTGATGATCTCTGCTCAAGGGTAATTGTGACAGCTATTATCGGGCCTATATATATCAGTATAAGAGCATAAACCCTGATTAATCTATGCACTTGTTAGTATTAATAGAAAAATCTTTCTTGAAACTGTACTGTACAAAATGCGAGGAGGTTCATGGTAAGACATTTTATAAACAATCTTATGTTCCTCTGCCGCTGTTATGACCTGGAATTTCAATATACATTTCATCTTGTTGGATGCCACTTTCACAATAAGGTTATGAGACAGAGAATGCTTCCAAAACTACCAACAGTCATGTGTAAAAGGCCACATTTGTGAGGTGAATTTCTTAAATTGCCTTTGCAGACTGGTCCATTGATCATAACTGAGTGAAACTAGATAAATGCTTTTGCAAAAAATCCACATCATATTTTCAAGTGACATGTCTGCCTTTATCTCCTCCATTCAAGCAGGGAAACTGCAGGAGCTCAGTTTTCAATTTCACAACAGTGGCTGTGGAGGTATGATGATATGTCTACGTCCAGAAGTTATTTCTGGCCAAATCAGTTTCTTTGCATTCCCCCCTGGACACCAGTCCTGAAGTTCAAATGGATCAGCCAAATCAGGCCAAAAGATTAGAAATATTTTTTTCCCCCCATGGGCATATAATTTTATCTGAAATATTTGACTTTTTTATTTTATATTTGCTAAAAAAAATTGAATGAATTATTTTCTGAATTATCTTATTTTTCAGTCACATTATTGTGTTACTATTGTATTAGGTTTTCACAATTTTACTTGATGATGGGATTTGGATCAGAGTTTCAAGGCTAATATTAGCCAATATAATATTATACTGCAGTGTCAAACCTAAAGAGCATTCTGTTTAGTCAAATAAACCTTAACTCTTAGAACTCAGCAGCCCTGTTAATATCATATCACCCATTTGCATGACATTTAAAAAAGGGGCAATAATGACACAGAAGCCTATCATTATCTCTGTCTAGTGACATAACTCCTCTCACAGTAAAACAGAACACATATTATAATAATTGGACATAATCCTGTTTGCTAAAGATTTAATTTGAAAAAGAAAACTGCATTATCATTGGTTCATACATAATTATAATTCATTTTTCTTTCAATGTTTTCTAATGGGTGTGTTTTAATATACAGTATAAGATGCTTCAGCAAAAATATTTAAAGCACCATTATAAACAAACATTTATGCATTATAATCTAAATATTTGTTCAAAATACAGATATAAACATATAACTTGATATTGTGTATGTACAAAGTTGTATTATTTCAACAAATGTCTCCTGCTACTGTATGTGCTGTTTAGAATGTATATTGCACAAAGAAATAATAACCCAACAATATATCTCCTACCGACACCAGTGCAATAATAAAGGGGCTGTAATTTTTCACATGGTGTAATTGTCCTCATACATATATATTGGTTTATTAGGTTTAAACCAATCTCAGATTTTCACCTTTGAATCTAATTAACACCTCCAGGAACAACACATTGATGTAAAATTACTGCTCAGTGAAAATGCTGACATATTTTTCTGTGATCATATCACTTTCTTCCACAGTATCATGATGCATTTTTTAAGCATTGCTCTAATTTCCTCAGGCACTAGGATTATTTTAGGACTTGCATATCATATTATATTTTATTTTGTCTGTCACAAAGAAGCAAAGACATTACATTACATTACATGTACATGGTAAAAAACTTACAATACTTACTACTTCATTTCAAGCGATCATTACAAAAGAGTGTTGCAAAAACAGTACTTTTTCACAATAGAGTGAAAAGGTCAGTAATGGGAAAGTTTCTGAATCTGGCACACATGCATTTTGTGGCAAATAACTTATTTGTCTTAGTCTAATTTGTTGAATCTATTTAACTGACTTATGAAACATAAAACAATGACTGAAGATATATATTTTTTTAAAGAAAGGTAAAAAAATAAATAAATAAATAAATAAATAAATAAAGCAAATAGGAAACAGGAGAATGGTGTCAGATTCACTGAAAGTAAGAGGACAGTCTCAGGGACAGATAAAAGGAATAGATTCATAGGAACCCACACACTCATTTAATGACCTGTACCAAACTTTAGACTATGGTTCCCACCAGAGAAGTTCTGTCATATGCTATAAAGCCTGGGCTGGTAGGAAATCCCTAGAAATATTTTTGGTGCACTAATACCCCACCTGGATCCTGAGGAAGGTCCAGAAATATGGGCTGCGGTTCAATCCGTTAAATGTTATGCCCTCCTGTACTTCCCCTCGCTACTTCCACTTGGGAGGATGTGATGCAGCACCAAAACAACACGAGTAGACACTCGAACCGACGGGGAGGAGCAAGGGAGGGAGCGGAATTATTTTTGAATTGGACCGCACTTGCACTCGGATGTTCGCCAGAGCCAGTGACGCCAGCAGACCATTTTTATTCTGGCAAAGGAGCAAACTAGAAAATTATTATCAATCAATGTATTGATAGACAGCACTTTAAAATACCTCATAAGCAGGATTGGGGAATAATTCACTTGCATGTTACAAAATACATCAGAATCAAATATATTAAAAAACAACAATCAAAACGGTGGATGCATAGCCTAGATTGCTTTGGAGGTAGCACAGCAGTATAAAACATAAAAGAGGCGAGCGACCTGTATTGAATATGAAATCCAAGTATTTTTAAAAGGTTATTGCCCATAAGCTTGCACTGGCTCATTTGCTGGATACTCGCTGAATGGCAATGAGCTGATTATGTAGCTAGTTATCATTAACTGGCCTGAAATAATCATTCTAATACTGAATCCTAGTAGGGTAACATGACACTTTTCGCTGGAGATACGTTTTAAAGCGATTTTATCAAAGCACTAAATCAATGTTATTTCCTAATTTATTCAACATTTCAGTCATGCAATAAACAAAACTTAAAAAATACTTATACTGCTTTCTCTATTTTTAAGATTTTTCCCGGGAGATATGTAAAGGCATTAAATTTAAACTTCCGAAACAGGAAGCTTGGGGTTACAGTAAAGCATTCTGGGCAATTTCACTGCCCGAAGTCTGCAGTCTTGCGGACTCGTTCCCTCGAGCCAAATTGAGGTTCGAGGGACTCATTTCACATCCTTCACTTGCATTTCGAATGGATTGAACCGCACTCGCCCAACATCCGATTTCTTTTTTTTTTTTTTTAAATTTGTTTCTGATTTTTTCCCTTTTTCTCCCAATTTGGTAGCCAATTGAACCCCTATTCTAATTCAATTCCCCCCCCGTAGCAAAACCGCTAGAGAAACCACTGCTAACACCCCCCGTCAATATATATTTATAGTTGTTTGGAAGGAGCCACGTCCTCTACAGGGCGGCAGCTCCTCGAGCTCCTGACTGTGTGACGCCCTGGGTCCCCGTGCGCAGCGATTCTCTCCGAGCCCCCCCCCCCCCCGGAAGCCTGCCCCTGCCGCCCGGCCAACACACAGGCACCGGCCACCACTCGCATATGGCAGGGCCGGGGCCCGAACGAACCGGGATAGTAACTGCGGCTGACTGAAAGTCAGCGCTCAGCGCTTGTACCGTTGCGTACGCGGCGCGCCGCCCCATTTCCGAGGGATTCCCCCCCCAAAGTGTGGGGAGGGTGCAGGGGAAGTGCAGGAGGGCAGAACATTTAACGAATTGGACCGCAGCCATGTTCACATCACCCCTAGTCCCTTCACTGGCTACCAAATCACACAATGCATCAATTACAAAATAGCCCTGCTCACCTTAAACCATATAGCATGATGCCCCTACCTACCTCAAAGATCTCCTACAGCTTCGCAAGTCCTCCCGCTCCCTCAGATCTGTAAGCTCCAATCTGCTCATCATCCCACGGACCCCCAAGCTCAAAACCCCACGGACCAAACTCAAAACCCCACGGACCAAACTCAAAACCCCACGGACCAAACTCAAAACCCCACGGACCCCCAAGATCAAAACCCCACGGACCAAGCTCAAAACCCCACAGACCGAACTAATACAATAAACCCCACGGACCGAACTCAAAACCCCACGGACCGAACTCAAAACCCCACGGACCAAACTCAAAACCCCACAGACCAAACTCAAAACCCCACGGACCCCCAAGATCAAAACTATGAGAAAGTTAACCACCTGCGAGAGTACCAAACCCTCTCTTCATTCAAAATCTTGCCTTCAGTCTGTCTTAGTCCCTTCCCCCTCCCAGTAGGCCCCACATTTTACTTTTTATACCTTGTTTTGTAGGCCTCTTAGGTTTTGTGCTACCGTTTATTTTTATTTACTTATTTATTTTTAGCTATTTCATTTATTTTTCCTGTCAAGTGTCTTTGAGATACTATATGAAAAGGGCTCTACAAATCAAATGTATTCTTATTATTCCTGAGCCCATGTGGTTATATTCATTACAGAAGCATGTCGGTATTTAATGCTGTGCCATCTGAGGGATCACAAGCATTCAGTATTGTTTTTTGGCCTTGCTCTTTACACATGAAGATTTCTCCAGATTCTCTGAATCTTTTATTAATATTATGGAGTGTAGATGGTGAAATCCCTAATTTCCTTGCAATCATGCGTTGAGAAAGGTTGTTCTTAAACTGTTGGACTATTCGCTCACGCAGTATTTCGCTAAGTGGCGAACCTCGACCCATCCTTGCTCGTAAATGCCCGAGCCTTAGTGGATGCTCCTTTTATACCCCGTCATGATAGCATTTTGTTTAAAAAAAGAGATGTTGTGAAAATAATCAAGTTATTTTATTGTTACTTTTAGCAGACATAACAAGTGTTATTTTGATAAAATTTTATTAAATTGTTTCCTCATAGTTTCCTGAGTGTATATAATGAGAGGACCAATTGATATAAATGTCTGGTCGTGTGTTTTGTTGCTGCTTCACTACAAATACAATAAACTTAAATTAACAAGATTATAGATTACTAAAGAAGTATAGTTCTTACAGAATAATAGTTATAAATAATACAGCGGTGGTGAATGGGTTGGGCTTGGGTGTTTGTCTTGAACTGCTATCCCCTGAAGGAGCGGGGGCTGCCGCTTGACTGACGTTAGCTATAGGATGAGGAACATGTTTCTAAAGCTTTTAATACTAATGCTGATGTTGCTAGATTACCAGTGTTATTATAACATAGTAACAGCGCTGGACAACAATGTATTGCTCCACAGAGAATGCCTTGTTGCTCCAAGTCATTCTCTGTTACCTGTTCATAGTGTACAGGGAATAATTTCCCAAAAAGCTAGTTAGTGTTTTAGATCTGGGTTTATGTAAAGCGGGTGAAGACGCTAGGTAACATTAGACCGAAGATTCACTTTTTAAACTAGCCTACTTTTCAGGAAAGATATTCCATGTACATTATGAACAGGTAACAGAGAGTGCTTTGGAGCAACACAACTTTAATACTGTCGTTGTTCCAGGTCATTTAACATACAATACATTGTTGTCCAGCACTGTTACTATCTGGCTGGCCATCTAGTAAATGCTGAGTGTGTTATTTTCCGAAGTTAATAACTATGGACTTGTTTTATCTTATAACGACTGTTACCTTGATGAGGTCCAGACAGTCACATTATTTTTGGGAAATGCATCAGCTTCGGAGCCGGGCTGCACTGAGGGGAATGGTGCAGCGGCCTCTTTGCTCAAGCAGTCAAATTCACGGCACTGCTTCAGATTTATGGCATGTTGTATTTGTAAGTCTTTCATTAGATTGCTATTATTACTCCCCTTTTTTTAACATAAATTGCATTTTGCTGTGTTTACGTTCACTTTGGTAAAGTGGACCCACACTGTTGAACGTCTTAACCTGTCTGCCATCAGCGCCACATCACTGGAGTGCACAGAATGTAAACAGACAACGTCGAACGTAATCGCCTAACACGTGCAACTCGTCATCATTAGAAGGGGAAAAAAACTTGTCATCATTAGGACCCGAATAGAAGCACATATTTTATGGTGGGTAATTTGAAAATGCCTGCCAGCTATGTTAGAGTGAATTACGTTCAAATATCAATAGCAGCACTGTTTGTCCAGGAGCTTATCGGTATTTCAGTTCTGATCAATCAGGAGCCGGTAGCAATTTAATACCGGTTATCGATGCCCATCCCTATTCAAAGCACTTTACAACGATAAGCAGGAAACTCGCCTCAACTACCACCAATGTGTAGCACCCATCTGGGTGATGCAACAGCAGCCATTTTGCACCAGAATGCTTACCACACATCAGCTGAGGTGGAAAGAGAGAGAACAATTTTTAGCCAATTAAACTGGGGGATGATTAGGTGGCAGGTTGAAAGAGCTGGTTTGGGAGTATGGCCAGGACACCGGGGAAACCCCTACTCTTTACGATAAGTGTCATGGGAGCCACCGTAAGTCAGGACCTCGGTTTAACATCTCATCCGAAAGATGGCATCTCCTACAGCACAGTGTCCCCACTTATTTCACCAGAGGGAAGACTGTCCCCTACTGGTCCACCAACACCACTTCCAGCAGCAACTTCGTTTTTTTCCAGAGGTCTCCCATCCAAGTACTAACCAAGCGCACACCTGCTTAGCTTCAGCCATTCAGCAGGAATAGATTGCATGCTGGTATGGCTACTGGCCCATCACGCAAACTGTTAAAGTTCAAGCCTTTCTGCATCGGACGAGCGCATTGCGTTCATCTGCCAAGCACTCCAGTCTTTCTCGCAGCCTAGAAATAAATAAAATAATAAATGTATTCATTTCATAATTTTGTTTGTGTTCTGTGCATGTGAGAGGTGTTTTAAATCCCTGATCCCCTAGTGATGGAAAGAGGCAGTTAGGAATCTATACTCTGACACAGTAAACAGCAATTTGACGTATACCAATAAGCCAGCCGTCTCTCACCGCAGTGTTCTGCAAACGAGTGCCTTGCAGAATGAAGCTGTCGTGGGTCCCACCAGGCAACCTGGCCTGGACATTGAGCAATACATTTTGCATGAGATATGAGCTGCATAGATGTGATAGCCCTTTCTATTCATATATGCGAACGTATATTCAGATTGAGCCTTGAGGCTACGTTTGTGCAGTTACAGCACCAATAACATTGGACTGGTTGGCAATTTCATAAAAACCCGAAAACGAATAACGTGCCATACATCATTATCAGCCAATAAATAGCCTATGTGGATCCTAAAGATGCATTCTCTCCAGCCATTGCAATGCTATACGGACCTGTAAGTAATTTTATAGCAAATTTTGTTCAATGGTCAAATGTGTGTTTTGGTCTTATGAATTTAACTGAAAATAAAAATACATTCACAGGCCTATTCTAATTGACATTCAGAAGCTACATTTTGCAGCATTTTTAATTTACAGATGCAGTACGTGTGGTCCTGAGCAGGTGTAAATTTTGTTTGTATGTACGAACAAATCTGAGATACGAAAACTTTGATGAATGGCAAAATACAAACAAAATATGTGCAATTTCGTTCTGCTCACGTTTCATGAATGAGGCCCAATGAAAACTACGATGATGTAATTATATTGACATTAAACAACAAACAGAAGTTTTCCTAAACTAATGCCTGGTTGTTCGTGTCAGTCTTACTGTTGGAGTGTGCAGGCGGATCTGTGTGTGGCTTGGTTGGATGTCTGGGGAAACTCTGGCCTTGGCAGTGTCCCTGGGATGTTCTGTTTGGAGTAAGCTGCTTTTCACATTGCTGATGGAGTGAAAGGATCCTTCTGTCCTTTCGACAAGTTTCTGGAACCTTTAGAGTTGTCAGTGCATGGTAAGCTACACACGTTTCTCTGGCTGTTCACTTGTGGCTATGTTGCAGAATGATAGCGAAGTGTAGCTGGTCATTAAACTGACGCAGTTTCGGTAGCTATGGAGGAAACACAATAACTCAGTTAGTTATTGAGTTAGTGACTGTTCGTTGTGGCTACATTTTTGGAATTTCAGTCCTCGATCATGTGAATATGACGCATGTTGGTTCCTAAAATAGATGACCAGCTCAGTCCTAGATCATGTGAATGTGACACATGTTGGTTCCTAAAATAGATGACCAGCTCAGTCCTAGATCATGTGAATGTGACACATGTTGGTTCCTAAAATAGATGACCAGCTCAGTCCTGGATCATGTGAATGTGACGCATGTTGGTTCCTAAAATAGATGACCAGCTCAGTCCTGGATCATGTGAATGTGATGCATGTTGGTTCCTAAAATAGATGACCAGCTCAGTCCTGGATCATGTGAATGTAACGCATGTTGGTTTTTAAAATAGATGACCAGCTCAGTCCTGGATCATGTGAATGTGATGCATGTTGGTTCCTAAAATAGATGACCAGCTCAGTCCTGGATCATGTGAATGTAACGCATGTTGGTTTTTAAAATAGATGACCAGCTCAGTCCTGGATCATGTGAATGTGACACATGTTGGTTCCTAAAATAGATGACCAGCTCAGTCCTGGATCATGTGAATGTGACGCATGTTGGTTCCTAAAATAGATGACCAGCTCAGTCCTGGATCATGTGAATGTGACGCATGTTTGTTTATAAAATAGATGACCAGCGACACCAGCAGAATCCCACCTTGTCGCTCTTCTTTGGAATTGAATGACTACCACCCAGCTAACAAAATTAGGTCTCCGGGACGTCCCCTGAACGTCTCAAAATGTTATCAGGACGTCGGCTTGACGTCTTTTTGTAGGGTTTTCTAAACGTTACATGGACGTCACAGAGAATGTTCCCTGGTCGTTCTAGTAACATCCCCTAGACATTCATTACATTACGTTATATTGTAACAGACGTTGCAGGAACGTCCCTGAATGTCCCATGAATGTTATGAGCACAACGTGATATCATAACTGCATAGGGATGTTCCTTGAACGTCCCCGAAAATGTTTTATTAAATGTCATATTGTAACCAAACAGTGACCTTCCTAGGAATGTAATAACGTCCTAGTAATGTTTTAGGACATCCAGGAAGCGTCACATCATAACTTTGAGGGGACTAAAAGGGGACGTCCCTGGGACGTCCACTGTTTGCTGGGCAGCCAGAACAATGTGGGAATGCTGCTCTTGGTGTAAATCTGGGGTTAGACTGCAGTACCATATCCGTATATCTCGTCATTCTTTTAGTGAATCTGTGGGATGAAGGATGTATTAATGTATAATAATGCAAGGCACCTTTTGTTAGTATTTTAATAAACAAACTCTGTCATTTCAGGAGTGTGATTGTCAGTGCAGTTTAGGCAAAGAATGGACTATCTTAGGATATAGCTGGTTTTAGCTTGGCTAGGCCATTCTTTAATAAATATGAACAATATAAGTTCATGAGAGGTCATCTCCCCCAAAATTAACTTGAAAAAAATGGTAAATTAACTGTTACCTTATAACTTTTCATTTGTTATTTAAAGAGGGTCTGAGCAAAAATGGTCTGGCATGTCTGGCATGGCTCATAGGTGACCTAATTTATATTTTTTCATGAAGTAGCTCAACGTAATTAACTTTTAAAAAGCAGCTTTAGTTTAGTTAATTACTTTTCTCTAATTGGTAGCTGTGCTGTAGCTTAACTACATTGAGTGTGGAGTAATACATTGGTAGGTTAGTTAACTGCTTTTTCAGAGTAGCTTCCCCAATGCTGGCTATCCTACAGTAGCCTAGTAGCCTAATTGTGACACATTCCGTAGAATCCCTACCAATCAACCATAAGAGATGCAATGAATCAACAGATATTGTCGATTTTATCAAATATTTTTGTATTTTTTTGTTCTTAGGCCGACTGCTCAGCTAGTGAGCAGCTTTATTCACCTATGTCCATCGATAATCAGTGTTCAGCTTGTGAGCTGATGAACTACACACATAAAAATAGATAACCAAATTGGGCACATTCTCCTCCTCCAACGCAACAAGGCAAATTCTACCAATAATAAATACTCAATTTTTATGAAAAAAAACTATCACAATAGAATATGTCACATGATGCTAAATGAAGCTTTCATTACATTACATTATAGGCATTTAGCAGACGCTCTTATCCAGAGCGACTTACACAGCATTTATTTTGCATTTATAAACTCCTCAAAAAAAGTTTGGAAACGTTATTTCGGTCGATTATTCCTCCCCTTTAATAATACCAATTGGTATTGTATTTTATATTGTTGGAAAGCCTGATTAGTCACCTTTACAACGAGGTACAACTTGTAAGGATCATGCATTCGTGGAATGAGCAACACAGCTAACAGAAGAATATTGCAGGGGATTTTGGCACATTTTTTTGGGCCGCTACCCACACGGTTAGCTGTGTTGCTCATTCCACGAATGCATGATCCTTACAAGTTGTACCTCGTTGTAAAGGTGACTAATCAGGCTTTCCAACAATATAAAATACAATACCAATTGGTATTATTAAAGGGGAGGAATAATCGACCGAAATAACATTTCCGAACTTTTTTTGAGGAGTTTACATAGTGTCCATTGATACAGCTGGATATATACTGAAGCAATGCAGGTGAAGTATCTTGCTCAAGGGTACAACGGCAGTGTCCGACCTGGGAATCGAACCGGCAACCTTTCGGTTACAAACCCAGTTCCTTAACCATTATACCACACTGCCGTCCTGGTACAGTGTGGTGGTTTCACGCTCCCTTCTCAATTATGGTTTTTAAGTATGATGTATGTGGGACCCTAGTGTGGTTCAACATCTGTATGTAATTTTGTTTAAAGAGTGAATGAGAACACAGACTTTTACAATAGTCTGCCATTTTCATGCACAAGACGGTACAATGTGTTTCATGTGTGTGTTTTAAAATGCCTGCCTAACTCAACAACCTGAAGCATGCATTATAGTAAACAAATCATTCTTCTGCTGTCACTTCTCTCTCATACTGGGGTCACCTTAAATCAAATACAAAATTAAAGATGCTATATTCCCTGATAAAATTAAAAAGAAATAGGAACCAGTGCCAAATTACACATTATGGTTTTAAATATTATGTAGTGTGGACCCTAGTTTGGTTCAGAAACATCTGTAATATTGTTTAAATGCAGAATGAGAACAGAGCTTTTACAATGACAGATATTACATACATCTTTTTTTTGCAACACAATACAAACATAATGTGTTTCATGTTTTAAATGCTGCCTAACTCCAGGAATCTGCAACAACAGACCAGAATGCAGCAGGTTAAGTGAAAAAAAACAAATCATGTCTGCTGGGGCACCTTAAAATCTATTACTGGAGCATTATATTAATACAATACAAATTATAATTCTAATTAATTTGAATTACGAGAACAAGTAATAGGAACCATGCATTACAGCATGAATCCATGGTACAATTATTACAAATCACCTCAAAGCCATTTATCTTGAGACACATATGTAAATGGACAAAGGGAGAAAATTTGGACCACACAGTGCATGTGTATATGTGAGTATTTTCTAAACAATTCAAGATTCTGAGTTTCTTCACATTTGGCAAGTTTATTCTTTCCATTTAAATAATGGACCCTTTGAGTTAGCTTTATATATACCCTGAATTGCTAAATTCTAGATTCCTACCCTCAGGATACATTGGCTTCTGGAAGGGTCTTTGTAATGGTTATCATTTTCGATAGATAAGTCAATGATCAAATATATATACAGTCAAGCCGGAAAGTCTGAATACCCCTTTCACCTTCTCCACATTTTATTACATTACAGACATATTCTACAATAGATTGAGTTCATTTTTTGTCTCAAAATTCTACACAAAATAGTCCATAATGACAAAGTGAAAACATGTTTTTATTAATTTTTGCAAATGTATTAAAAATCGAAAACTGAAATCTTTAATTTACATAAGTATTCATACCCTTTGCTTTAACATATTTTTAAAGTATCATATTTAATATTTGGTCGCATATCCTTTGCATGCTGTTACTTCCTGAAGTCTGTGACCCATCAACATCAAAAGACTCTCGATATCTTATTTCCAGGTACTGTTACAAGCGATACTATAAGCTCTCTGCATTTGAATGGATCTCTATGGGAATTGGGGGGTGAGACTAGATTCAGCTGTAAATTACACTGGTAGAGTATGGAACACATGACTGGCGAAATGGCTGTACGTCATCAAGGGTCTAAGGTATCAAACGAGCCCCAAACCATCACTCTCCAGCCAGATATGGAGTAGATGTGGATGGATCCCTTTAAGGGTTGTTTCTTCTGACTTTTTTCCCCATAGAGTTCTATAGGAAAATGAGTCAGGAGAAATAACCCTTGCAGTTATTGTGGAGAAGGTGAAAGGGGTATTCAGACTTTCCGGCTTGACTGTATATGCACACACCCAACCTGTCTGTTGTAAATGTACAGAATGTATGCTGACACTCATTAACATTAACAGCCACGTGAACAATAACTGTGATTTAACTGATCAATGCAAAGCAGCACAATTTAACATACCCCAAATATTATAAAGTTATAATTGAAAGGTAAAAACAAATATTGAGACCAAATTATGGCCTCTTTCCTTTGGAAAATGCCAGTATTGGTGAATTAATATGAAAGTATTTGTTGAAAATATTATCATGCAATGATATAAAAATTTAATTGATCTCTGGAAATGCTTTCTTATTTTAATGAACTGAAATTAGATTAGATCTTGCTACACTTCACTCATTCTATAATAATTCTATATTGAAACTGACCTGAGTTCAAAAGACATAAAATTATGGTGGGTGAATTCCTCAAGAGCATCTCAAATGGGTTTATCATTTATAATTTTATATTTGCCTCATTTAATTGCATTGATGGGTGTGAACTAGATGACAAAGAGCAATACATTACAGAAGTGACGTAGATTAAAATTAAATGTAATTTATGAGGTCATCTGCTCCAAATGGTGGTTAATATTAATTTAATGAATGACAGCACCTAGTTTGCATCATAACAAGTACATTTATCTGAACATCCTTGGAGAGGTTTTCTATTAAAATATACCTTCACGTTCTGACTACAGATGTCATGGATTTATTCATTTTATTTTACTATTATCATGAATGAACAACTATGATTTTTTATACATGCAATACATACCTGTGACCCCCCCCCCCCTTCTCCCTCACAGAATATACAAATGAACTAGAAGTATGCCTCCACCAACAAGTCAAGTTGCAGTTTACATCCATGTCTGTCCAGAATCATAAAATATATGTAGTGAAGACTTTGAAGGAATTTAAATTAGAAGGTATGAATTGTATTGGAAGTTAAATGGAAGGCAAAATGGAAGTTATCGCTATATTGACTTGTATGATTCCAGTGAATCATTTCCAGTGAGAAACATGCTGTCTTCACTTGGAGACTATTTTTACGATGTCACAGTGAAGTTGACTTTTGTACTTTTGGATATAAAATGTCATCACTTCATCAATTTATCCTATTAGACATTTGTGTGAAATTCTGTTATAATTACAGTGTGAATTATTGAGTATTTGCCAAAAATGTATTTTGTGAGGTCACAGTGACCTTGACCTTTGACCACCAAAATCTAATCAGTTCATCATTGAGTCCAAATGGATGTTTAGGCCAAATGTGAAGAAATTTTCTCAAGGCGTTCCTGAGATATGGCGTTCACGGGAATGGGACGGACGGACAACCCGAAAACATAATGCCTCCGGCTACGGCTCTCGCCGGTGCGGAGGCATAAAAATATGTTTTTATACAAAACTATTTGTGATTATTTTTTGTGAATATTGACTAAATCCTTTGAACAAAATATCTCTGTATATGAAAAATTGTTCAATAAATTAAAAATATCCATCCATCATCTAGCTTATCCCAGCATGCATTGGGCGAGAGGCAGGAATACACCTTGACTAGGTCACCAATCCATCGCAGGGCACACACACCATTCACTAACATAATCATACCTATGGGCAATTTTGAGTCTCTAATTAGCCTAACCTGTATGTCTTTGGACTGTGAGAGGAAACCAGAGTACCCGGAGGAAACCCACATAGACACGGGGTGAACATGCAACCTCCGCACAGAAAGGCCCTTGGCCGGGATTCAAACTCGGTACCATCTTGTTGAGGCAACAGTACTTAAATTTAAAATATGTTTAAATATGTTTTAATACATACTATTAAAATAGTATGTATTATTATTGTTTTTTTAAAGGTACTAAATATTTTTTTTGTAAAATTATGCTTGTCTTTCAGAACAAATGCATCAGTTCCTATAAGACCACTGGATCAGCATTAGCATGATGACAACCCTCTGTATGTACATTCCACCTCGAATCTTAATGTAAGGCTGTAAGTACTTCAGAGACATGTATAATATATTTCCTTGCTTGTATTCTCTGTCACCTTGCACCTTCGCCATCAGCAAGGCAATTCTAAATCAATATTCACTTGCAATACTTATGCACACTCAAGGTTAAATCCTTATTGTATTTTCTTATTATTAAGCACTCATTCATTGAACCATCTTACTCAATTTCATTTTTAATATATAGTATTAGCAAGTGATATGAATAACAGCTTTTTAACTGCATTTTAGAAATCCTGGATGAGAACAGAAACAAAATCTAGCAGCTGTTTAAATAGGCTATCACAATATTAAGGTAGTTTAGTACTCCCATACATCATATGATTGCACATCCACAGAGAACGTCACCAGTAGTTCTAATATGACAGTGCTAAAATCGATAGCCACATCGCAACTGCTCACCAGATAAACAAATAAAATGTATACTCCTATAACTATTTTAAAATTATAATACATTCTCTTTTATAATATTTTGTCTTAACCCCTCTGCGCAGATGCCACATTTGGTAAATTCTCACCTATTTAGGGGGTGTTTTTCTATTTAACGCTTTATGAGCATCACAAAGACTTGGAACATAGCTTAAATGAAACAAGACAATTGTCCATTTACAATACTAACCCAGATAAGTATATTTTCATAATTTAGGTCAAAATAAAGTGCACAAATGCAAAGAAATCTTGGAAAAAATTTAAAAGAAATGAGTTTTTCTTTAGCTTGCAATGAAATACTGAGAGCTACATATGTGAAACAGGTAGAACTATATTCCAGGACCAAATACTCTGTTCGCAAGTATGCAAAATCTGAGAGTGATATGCAGAACTACTACAGATCTATGATGCAAAATATAGGCAGTTTAATGGAAAACTTGCGCACTGCAATAGACGTACATTTGAGTTCTGAAAATGCACTTCAGATGTCATTACAATACAGCTCTCTAGGCCTACAGCCTGCAAGTAAATAGAATGGTTTTGACTGAAAAAAGTTCAAAACCTTGTCCAGTGAATATTGCTTTTTAAAAATATTTTTGGTTTTTCAAATAGCCTAGGCTACAGCAGATTTGTTGTGCACAAGATGTTTTCGGTTAAAACAACAGAGATAAATGTCAACATGTTAACTGAATTTGAACCTTATTCTTAATTTTTTTAAATTACAGTGACAAGGTTTCCATACACTCAGCTTATTAAAACCCCACTGATTTCACCTGTTATTCCATAACTGAACAAAACGATTTTAAAGAGAACTAAGCATCTAATTAGAAACGAAAACAAATTTGCAGCACGTTACACAATTAATGAACAATTCATGTTAATGCCATTCTCTGCATGTGTGCTTTAACTTCATGCAGGAGCAGTTTTTTTTCCCCTGCTGTAAATCGCACTTTGGGAAAGTGGATTGTTTTAAAGCATTGCGCTACCAGTAAAACAGGTTGGTCACATGTCTATAAGCATGACATTATAAAACAAGGGAAAATATGCATGAACCTATGGGTTGCCAAGCTGACAGCTTTATTGTATTTAGTGCCATCATTTAGGCAAAATAACTAATCAACTAAATATGAATCAATATTAGAATGCAGGTAATGAACTTTGGATGAAGCTTGAACTTCGAGAACTCTATGAGAACATCCTCATGGAATTGATGTTTGACAATGCTTCATTGCATAATCAAACAAAATTTGTTAAACAAGCAGGCTAATTTGACGTTTTCTAAGGTGAGACAGAATTCTCAGCTGTTGCAGGTGCTTTTAACGAAAATCAGTCCGAATAATATTGATCATACTATTGATCCATATAGCCTATTCCTTGATTGTACTAAACACGTATGAGCATGTCTGTTTCGCCATCATATAAGCAATCCGCCAAGGTGGAAAAGCAGGCTTTTAAAGGGAATGGGATATGCCATTTTGATTGGTTTATTGCATGTCATGCCCAAGACACATCTAAAATTAATGAAAAGACTAGGTTCAGCCCATTTGCACATTGTGCCAGGCTTAACGCTCAAAAAGACACTGTCTATCTAGCAAAAGAGGACTTGGACACGCCCTAAATCAAACCAATCAGGTGCCAGCTATTTCTGTTTTGGGTGACAATAATTATCCATATGATGTAGAGATGTATACCTCCAAAGAGGTACTCTGACATCACGATTGGGGCGGGGGCAGTTAGGGGAGCAGACAGGTCATTTCAACCGTAAGAGGGCAGCACAAAGACGTTTCTTATGATATACAATATTATTTCAGAATTGTTGAAATAACGAAATGGATGAATAAGTTTCATTATAAGGTAGGCATACAAACACGTTTACAGCTAAAAAAAAGTTGCCATGATGGTTTAAGGCTTGTTTGATACGTCAGACCCTTAGAGACTTAGAGCCATTTAGCCAACCATGTGTTCCATACTGTTCTAGTGTAATTTACAGCTAGATCTAGTCCCACCCCCGAATTCCCATAGAGATCCATTCAAATGCAGAGACGTTATAGTATCGCTTGTTTTATTGTTTGAAAGCAGTGACCTTTTCTTTTCATCATGAAGCTCCTTTGGAACTAGCTGATTTTAGGTGACCCAATGTGCAGCTGAGAGCAGACGTTTTCAGTTTTTAAAATAATTTCGTTCTGTTTATTGCTCACTTTTTTTGTGATATACACAAGTTTTTTTCTGTAGAAATAAGAGATTTCCATGACTTACCAACAACTGAAATAAAGAAATTCTTCTGATTAACATTGGACAAAAAAAAGCATTACCTGTATATTTCCAAATAGGGTATTCGAATCTCGATATAAAACTACTGCCTATGCCCCCATTTATAGATTCTAAATGTAGAGTGTATGTGTAGCAGTTTTTTATGGAAAATAACCATATGATTTGAAACATTTTTAATGAGAAGTTATTAAGCACCATGAACTGTTTTAAGCTTTAAGGTTTTATGATATGGTACATCCTGTGCATACAATATCATGACACAAGTCTTCCGATGTGTATTAGGCTTTAAAGTACGACTGTGAGACATATTTTCTGAATCTGAACCACCTGCTTGACGTGACGTTCAGTAGATTTTAGTTTGCAAACAGGGACTGAGAGGCATACAATACCAACATTGATCAGTCTGAATTCTGTTTGCCAGTGAAAAAGAGTCATATTCACTTTGCTCAGCAGAGACCTAGTGTTGCAGGAGATGGAGCAGTGATTGCCTGGGGCTTGCTTGTAGCCAGTGCCAGTGAAATTATCAATTGGGTGTGAGGTTTCCTGCTGAGTGCCTGGCAAAAACATAACTATGTATGGTAGTGACAAAGTTGATGTTCAGTCTCTCCCAGAAAATTGCCCTGGACATCTGGATTAAATCTCCATTGTTTCTATTTATTGTAATAGAACAACTCACTACATTTATAATTTTTTTCATGAATACTAGGGCAGTAGTAATGCATTTTGATAGCCATGTAGATTACAGGTCCCTAATTATGTATAATGTACTTTTTTGTTACTAGATGGTAACAAAAAATAAAATAATAATTAGGCAGTAATATGGCTGCATTATTTGACCTTACATGCTGTTATGGTGTAAATTGACAAAATTATAAATCTATTATTTTACTGTTCATGCCTAATTACCATTGTAATACCAATAGTTTTTTATTCAATAATTGTTCATATGTATGTACCTGATACAAGCCCTGTAAAAGGAAGTGGATCTATTCTTATTTATTTTGTAATAATTAATATGTATTTATACCGGACCATTAATATAGTCGGTCTGTTCAGAAATAATTTTACAATACTTCATATGCCAGAACTGTAAATTGAAGTGATCATGTTCGATCAATTACTATTCTTCAAAAGCAGGCAGTAATTTCTATATTTATTCCTGTGATTCTTTATTGGCAGTCATACGTTATATTGAAATGGGATAGCACATTCCATACAAACAAGACTATTTGTTTGGACAGATTTTGAGTTAGCCAAGTTAGCTCCCCGCCAGGCGGCAGCATTTGTAGTCTATATCTTCATTCACACATGTTCATGCATGCCACTGTCACTGTAAAAATACATCTATGACAGTTTTCACCTATATCTTGGACCACTTACTTGCTTTAAAAAGGTTAGCTATTAATCTTTTGGAAAATTTTGTACATTGTCCTTCTGATGCTGCTGTACACACATGTTGTCATTGGCTGTGCCCGAGTATGATCCCTGTTCCCGACCCACTCAGACCCCTGTCTACAATGTGCTCTATCCCCTCACTTTGCAAGCAGTGTGCTAAATAAATCCTGCAAAACTCTTTCCAAACTAGTGAGAGAGTAGTTTGTAATATATATAAATAATCCTTTTTTTCTTGAGAATCAGTTTATATATGACAAGGTTTGCAAACTGTAGATTATGAATGAAGATAGAATTAACTAAAATAAAAAGAGTAATATGTCCCGCTCTTGTACTACAAGTTGTAGTTTTTTACTTTTGGTTTACTTCCTTAATTGTGAGTCCCAGATGGATGATGTTAAGTGTATTTTCTAGCAAGGTTACATCACCTCCCTTTAGCAAAACTCTCCCCAAGGCAAGACCCTTCTGACACCAAATTCATTCTGGCTGTATGACTTTACTTTTAATAAAATGTTTTCAGGAAAGGTTGCAGTACCCCCACAGATATCCCAGTGCAGGTCTCTCAAAGCCATGTCCAATTTGTAGCTTGTGACCTTCATAACTCAAAGACATACTACTCAGTTGGCTTCACTGTTGCCACTGGTCATATGAAACATAGTATTTACTCTCCAATTAGTGAAATAGTTTGAGGCAAATATCAGGTTGTTCTCCAGCTTGCATGGACAATATTTAAACTTCATGCTCTGCAAAGTGAAAGGCACGCTCATCCTTTTCATTTGAAATCCAGCGTGGAGCAATTTCTTAATTATGAGCAGGGATTATCAGGAGAGCTGCTGGAGCAATAGGTTAATTAGGTTTTTCACCTCTGTGGGACTGGATCTTGAGCGGGTCACACACAAACGCATATGAATCTGGATGGAGAAAAAAAGTCTGAAGAAAAGGCTTTATGGTTTTTCTTTTAAAACATCAGGGCTGTAGTTTCAAAGTCTGTTTTGCTGTGGCTTGAGGCTTAAATGTGAACCACAACAGTCAATAGCACTGCCTGGATAAACTTTCTCACTTGTTGATGGGTTTTATGAGTAGAATGAGTAGATTTCACAAATCATCTAAATACAATTACCCATATATATACAGTACACACTGGGTTTAAGAAGTATTCAGCCTGCTTATACTTTTTCATATTTCTTTGTGTATGCACTAGGGATGTGCGCGTTTAGTCGACTAGTCGAGTAAACGTTGCTACCCTCGCTAGTCAGCACCAGAAATACTAGTCGGTTAAACTTATTATTTTATTAATGTACACATTTAAATTACATATTGACATAATTTGCACTGAAATGTCATGTTTTCCTGGTCAAATATTGCTTTATAAAAAAACGAGCATCCGTTACTAATGTTAACAACGCCGGATAAAAAAATAAATAAAAAAAAACGAAGGAAAAAAACAAAACGCATTAGCCTGGTCGCCCTGCAAGTTAAACCAGCGAGGTGGAAAGAGTAAGTAGGCCTATCGTGTTGTTGAATAGCCCAATAAAACTAATCTAATGTCACGTTGATCAGTAGGCCTAATTGTTATTTTTTTGTGGGCCTATTATTGGTAGTTTTTCTGATGACCGATTATTATTTTTTTACTGTATTTGCTATACGATCGCGTTCACCCAATGAAAATGCCGTTGTAATAATCAGGCACATTTCCTAAAAATGTTACGTTGAATATTGTTTTCAATAAATGTTTAAATTAAATAAATTTGGTAACTTTTATTTAGTGTGTTGTTGTCATGTTTTGTAGGATAATGTGCAATGTTCATAATGCAAGGCACAAAGTGCCACACATTTCAGCGGCATTTAAAATACGATTTGGTTATTGAAGAATGTGATTAACGGTTTCAAATGGCTCTTATAATATACGCAATATTTTTTCGGACAATGTTTAATCTTATAGTTTAAATTGTGCTCAATTTTTACTGTTTTCTGAGTGTTTTCTTACTTTTAGACTAGTCGACTAGTCTAAGTTTAAACTTCTGTTTAAACGTCAGGGAAATTAGTCGTTAGGAACATCCCTAGTACAAGGATATATTCCATATATTGCATGTTCCATTTTTTTTTTTTTTAAAGTAACGCGTTAATTAATGTAGTTTGACTTGTAGTCCACTTTAACAGACTACATATCCAGTACTGCAAAGCATGAGTGGTTCTCGACCAATAAGATATCATCATCTCGTCTGTCTGACTGTGGCAGATGGGACTGCCACTGAAGACGAGCTAAGTAGAGAAGCCCGCCCGACAAGGTCAGAAACTGCGCTACGGTTAACCACATAAAGCAATTCTAGCTTTAAGTCCTTCAAGCTAGCTAGCTAACGTTAGAAAAAAATGTTTAAAAACGGAGCTGTGTGCTACTGCTGGCTAGCATTATATGACAACGTCTGGAGACAAGGCTGCATGTTTGGAGGGAATTATGGGAGGTGGAGTTTTTAAACAGTGCCAGCGCTGGTATGTTCACAAAAAAAATTCACAAATAAAACTAAAAGTACAAAAAACGAAAAATATACTTGAAGCTGGTCCGGAGTTGAAGATGTTGGGACTGATCCGGGAGTGCAGGCAATGTTCGGGGGGCAACCAGGGAGAGAGAACATGGTGCGGGGGAGGAGTGAAGAAACGATTGGGAGGATTGATGCAGTTCGGTGCTACGTTTTGGTGGTGTGCAGAGACCGCCGCGTGTATGGAGGACAGTCATGGAGGCGGAGTTTGTGTGTTGGACTGCTTGGTGACATCACGGGACAGCGGGGGCTATTTTTAATCATGGCTGTATTGCACGTTAATTCACTTGATTGATGTAATGATTATGTTGGATGTCTTTCTTTGATATGTTTTTTTTGTGTGTTGGGGGTCTGCCCCACTGTCTATGTTTTTTTTGTTGTTGCTGGGGCTACTGAAGTTCCCTAGCGGGAAATAAAAGTTATTCTATTCTATTCTATAAAACTACCAACCAGAGTTCTGCTTGACAAAGCAAAAACATGTCAAAAGGGCCGCAGAATGATATTTCACTTTCAGCTGATTAAGTCAATAAAAATCTGTAAAAGTAACTATATATAATCAGTGATGGTAACCATGGTATAAGAGATATAAACCACTCCATGCCAGTGTATACAGAATATATGGCACTCCAGGGTGATCAATCACCACCCGTCGTGCCATATATTCTTGTATATATACGGCATGTTGTGGTTTATATCTTACCTATATTAGCCTATATGTATAAAACTATGCATCCGTGAGCAGTACTTCGTTTTTTATATTTATGGACTGAGCGACCAATGATCATAGCCGAACATGCCCCTTTCATGCCGACTTGAAATGTATTGGTCTATGCCTTGAAATAAATAGGCCGATGCCTTGAAATAAATATGAGTGGAAATATAATAGCTATACCTATTGAAATAAAGATTGAATATTTATTCACACGCCAATAACAGCTTGTTTAGCCTGATCTTCAGAGCGTGATTTTGAGGTTACATGATTACAAAATTGGCATTTGAAGACTAAATAACCATTTTTCTTTTCTGTTACCCAGTGAACACATTTGTGTTGAAAAGTTGGCGAAGCGCCGTGTAGCGCTCATGAATGTAATGTAATGAATGCTCATAATAAACCTTCTCTCAACCTAGATTTCCCCACCCCGACGTCTAGATTCCAGCTAATTTAGGTTGGTTTCACAAGTTTGTTTTCGGCTATGGAAATCCTGCTCCAAGGCCCTGAAAGGCAAGGTAAAAAAAGGAGATATTATCTTGCACATACTACTTATTATCTCATACGTACAGACAAAATAATTTCACCTTGCCTTTCAGGGCTTCCGTAGTAAGGATTACTTAATGCTTGCAAGTTTCCAACTAACTACTGTTAGTCATAAGAATAATATGTTTACAAGATTTCTATTAGCCATCCAGCTAACTAGGTAGCGATATAAATTGTCCCCAATTGAGGGGCAGGCGGAACGTTTAAAATAGTTAACAAACATTCATAATTAGTTGTTGTAGTTGATGAATGCTCTATTTTTCAAGTTCCTAACTGATTGTTCATTGGCCTTTACACTTTGGCATGGTCAAGGGGTTCAGTTCATCATTAATGCATAGTAGGCCTACCTATATCTAGTTCCTGTAAAATAAAACAAAAACTACTTATTTAATGTATATTGTTTTGTTTGTGAAAAATACAGTTTTAAAAAGCAAAGTGCAATCTGAGTGAAATTATGGAAAAAAACCTGTCTATATTTTGCACACAATACTGGGCTAGGACACGCCCCCTTCTGGTTACTATCCGTATACAGATAGACAATTTTGGTGGTTGAACAGGTACAGATAGTGACTTTGTTGCACACCCCTTATATATTTTCACCAGAGCCGGCCCTGATGCTATGGCACACTAACATAAGTGCCATGGGATCTGGACCTAGCACAATAAAGCAGGATGTCGGTTTGGCATCCAATATGAAAGGTTTATGCATATTTTCTTTGACATGTTAATATCAACAGTTTCAATGTTTCTTTGTTGGCTTCGCATCAAGCCTTTCCCGCACTTTCCTTGTTCCTTTGCTTGCCAGTCCATTAGCAAACACTATGACTCATATGTGCATTGTGTCACTTCACACTTCACCAAGCTTGTCTCGTTTCTAAGGCTTATCTTAGCACAGCTGATCATGAAACAATCTAACAAACACAAAGGCTCTGAGCACATCTCTGTGCGCTCACTGTCAAATATACCAGAGAGCAGGAGACCTTATATGACATGATCTGCAAAATTGTGCATTTCCCAGGTGGCTACTGTGAGAGAACATCTGGTTTTAGTCCGTTCTCTGACCAACAGCCCAGAGACAAAAAACTGTAATTTAGGCTGCTCCACATTCAGATAAGAAAACCCAATTTGGCAGATTATGTGAGTGTGTTTTCATCTTGCATTGTTTGTTTCTTCTGT
The DNA here is from genome assembly GCA_022702515.1 of Ilyophis sp. 1 JC-2022. Classification (NCBI taxonomy): domain Eukaryota; kingdom Metazoa; phylum Chordata; class Actinopteri; order Anguilliformes; family Synaphobranchidae; genus Ilyophis; species Ilyophis sp. 1 JC-2022. The sequence continues at coordinate 106,058,893 of CM040403.1, forward strand.
TGCCCTCTATATATTGCAATATATAAAAAAGGCAATCATTTTTATATTGGTCATTATATTTGGGAAGTGTTGCAGTATATTTATAATGTAGTTTTTAAAGTATAAGTAATCACATTTCTTTAAATTTACAATCCTTCAACTAGCACATATATTACACAAATCAGTGCTGTGTGTAATATGAACAGATTTTCCAAGAGAGGTATTAAAAGCATTGGAATAACAAACCACTGCACTGAAATACATGCATTCTATTGTTCCCAGGTTCACTGGGAATATTTAGGTACATGCACAAAATATGAATTTAAATATTAATAGCTACTGTTAAAACCTTGGGCTCTATCTTAACAATCTTAGTGCATGGTCTAAATCACATGGCACAAGTGCATTTAAGGTCTGTCCAACTCCACTTTTCCTAGTTAGACACCACATAATTTGAGCGCAAAGTAAGGCACACGGCTGAAATGGGCTGAACTTCATCTCTTCATGAATTATAGGTGTATCTATACTTTAAAAGCCACCTGCGTTTGCACCTGTCTATTGCAGTGCGTGTTTTCGATTGAATGACAATTCATGCTTGATATTGGTGTTATCACCAAAGTTTTTAATGGATAGCCATTGTCCACTAAAAGAAGATTGTCCTCCCGGAAGATTACAGGTACTATTGGCTAATATATAGTCATAGCTTGATCCAGGATAAGTTGTGAATACATGTGTAACCTTACACGTAGCATCGCACATCACCTGAAAGTTGATGGAGTGGGCTTTCTTATGTTTCACACATATAAGAGCGTTCTCTGCTGGGGCAGAACCCTAGGAAATCCTAAATTCACCATGAACTCCTGTTTTACCAGTTCTTGGTTCTGACAGGAGTGATAGGGATTTGAATGTAAGCTAGACGATTCATTGGCATGTTGGACTAGGCTTGAAGTATGTAACTGCATGGCTGCATTTATGGCAGATTGCGATTCCACTAATTTAATTTAGGAGATGCTGGAACTAGCCTACCCACTTGTAATAAATAGTATAATACTATTGCAGTTAATTAATTTCATAGTAATGGGGAGTGCATATAGGGACAGCAGGAATTTGTCTCCAGCTCAGCTGCCAGGAGATGATAGAAGTTTGTTAAAACTTGGTGGGATAAACGCAATTCACGGTGGCATTCCCCTTCGCTGAGAGACAAGTATGTAGTCCTTGACTTTTTATTATTATGCATTTTTTTGATAGACACAATATTTCACATTGTAATTTTGCTAGTTTTATGCATGTTTGTGCGTGCCCATGTGCAATGTGCGTGCACCTGTGTGTGTAACAGACAGAAGGGTGTATGCGCATTTTGCACACGCCCATGTAGACGCATATTACCATCGTAATATTGTACCGTTAAAATAACACTGAAACAACTGCGAAATGACTTAAGACCAGATTTGTGGTGATTTTAGCATAAATTCTTTCTTCTGTGTCAAAATAGCAATACGCCAAAAATTTGCCTGGCCACACCTTAAGACCAACACACCCAGTTCAGCGCATGTTCACTTGCTATTGAAACGTGACCGCTGGACGGTAAATGACAAAAAAGTGTCGGTCTGAAACTAGCAAAGACACTTGCGTTTGGGTTACCGCCACTTAGCGCTGAGTGTAGTGCAGTGATTCTAGGTTCATAATTAGTGTGACCATCTCGGGGTGCAAGGAATTTTGATGATAGGCCTAACTTGCGGTATGATCAGCTTACTATGTGCAATAGTAGTGAAATGTGAAATAAGCGTTCACGTGCGGCTCTCAAGCCTGCAATACTTCGGCATAACCAGCATGTAATGTGCGTATGTCCTGACGTGGAGCTACGTGGAGTCACGTTGAAATTTTATAAATCACTACTTTGTCGTGATTTTCGACATACGCCACATGTAAGATCAAATTTGATCGAATGTACTTTTTATAAATGAGGCCCCTGGTCTTGGCCCTTCTGCCCTTTTGACCATCTTCTGGCGTAGACTCAAGACTCGCCTGTTTAGATTGCATCTTTGCTCCCTGAAGTAATTGTTAGCATGCAAGTCTTGCTTTTTGAAATAGCATTTTAGGGGTATGTTCACAGTGATTTATACATCAACACTTGCCATGTTACTGACATTTTGGTTAATGTATTATTTAGACTTGTACTGTTTTTTTTCAGTATACCATTGTTTTTTTATTGGACATTTTGCTTATATAGCACTATTTCTCATTCCCCCCTCTACCTAACAGGTTAAGGAGAGGATATCTGCCTGCCTGGCTGACATTTCTATGTGGATGGCTACTCATTACCTGAAGCTCAACCTTGACAATACAGAACTGCGCTTCATACTTCACAGGACCTCCCCACTGCAAGCCCTCTACATCACCGTCGATGGTACTATGGTGGCTGCCTTCCGCTCTGCAAGGAACCTGGGGATGGTCCTGGATGACCAGCTGGACTTCATGGAGCACATCAGGGCAACAGCACAGTCCTGTACAACATCAGGAGGATTCGACCATACCTGACCACCTATTCAACCCAGCTTCTCGCCCAGACTATGGTTATCTTACTCATCCCAAAGTTTTCACACATCACCCCCCTGCTGAGGTCAGTCCACAGTCCAAGTTGTGACCCTGGCCTATGCTGCAGCCAAAAGGACAAGCCCTTCCTACCTGCAGGACATAATACAACACTAAACTCCAGCTCGACCACTTTGCTCTGCTCGTCCGGACTGCGGAGCTTTTCCACCCTAGCTCCCCAGTGGTGGAACAAACTCCTCACTCCTCTACGTTCTGCTCAAACACTGACTGCCTGCTTTCTGTCGTGGTCTGAAGACACACCTCTTCAGACTTCACCTTGACTGACTTACCAATCTAGTACCAGTACTGTTTTTTGCTTGTTTCCTGTTTCTTAATTCTTAGTTGATTTTATAGCTTATAATGTATTGTTGTCTTAGCCATAGCTTACTGTGCACTATATTCAATGTTCATGACTATGGATAGCTGCTATGTTATGATAAGAAATTAGCTCTGTCTGAACTGATGTCATTGACCTTCGGGATGCACTTATTGTGCGTCGCTTTGGATAAAATCATCTGCCAAATGAATGTAATGTAAATAAAGTTTATAATTATTATTTTTATTTTATGCAAACGTATGCACTTTTTGCCTAGTAAATTGCTCTGTGTAAGCAGATTCGTGAAAATATTCTTTACTGTGTTGCAGTAACTTACTCAACCTAGAGATTGAATAATATATGAAATAAAAAGCTGAAAGCTTGTGCTATCGATTAATATTATGTCACCTGTGTGAGTATCTCTATTGGTACTTTCCATGTTCTCTGATTATACAGGATATTAATCCATGATATGAATGTGTTTCTCTGTTTTGCTGACACTAATCTTTTCCCCCTCCCCCTGTCTCACCCGCTCTATCTAAGAGCACCATGCCTTCTTCACTGGGAGCTGCGGATCTATGAGCCCCACAGCTCCTGGCCTACTTCTAAATCAATGTTTGACAAAGAGTGAGCCTCCCCTGCTGCTGAAGTGGGAGTTATTGAGGCTCTTAGATGCTGAGAAGGCCACACACATGGCTTGGGGGTTGAGTCAGAGCTCACTGTTTTGTTGCCAATCCAAATCCACATTGGCTGCAAATAAAGAAAATAAACTGGCCTTCCAGCCTTGCTCACTCTAGGCCTGTGGCTATGACCTCAGGTGAACAAAAAAAGGAACAAGAGGTAAGAAGTTAATTTTTTTTTTGAAAAAGTAAGCTTTTCAGGGGCAGGGCCTAGATTTTCATGGAAATTGATTGGAGCACATGGTCACATTCACAAAGTAACAATTATCATTTAGAAATGTCCTCCCATCTTCTTACATGAGAAAATGCAACATTTACAGATTGACTAACTTCAAATTGTTGACTGTAACAGTTGAGAGTAAACCTTGGTATGTGACTTAGTCCTGAATGGAGCGTATGTATGCCAGCTGATGTGTACAAATTCCCCTGTTCGCTTCAGAGGTTATATTGTAAAGATTTAATTGTAAGCACAGATTTATTCTAACTGCTCACTAGCCTCAGCAACTCTGAGACCAAAATTGTTTGTTCAAAAAAACCATTCTGCTTAAATGTGTGTGAAACTACTGTGAAGGTAGTTTTATGCATCATGTGTAGCAAGAATACAACATGTTTCAGTACCAAGAAAAATTACCCACAGATGAATAAGGACAGGGCAGGCCATACACTCTGTGTAGGATACAAATTTCATGACTGCAATTCTGCTGTAGTTTTCCCTCAAGGGGGCTTACAGTCTGTAATTATTCTCAGACTATGTAGCAAGTGAGTTTACTAGATAGCTTATTCTGCTAACATCTGCTGTTGTTTTGATGTGTTGTGTTTCTGTTAGACACTGAAAAGTATTTTTTTGCCATTATTCATTACTCAGATATTCATATACAGACTCATTATGAAATGGCTTTCATGCCAAGCATTGAAATGAGCTTTTTCTTGCTACATCTTTGGGAGCTACATAACACAAAGACCTCCAAAGATAATTATCTGCAACAATCTAACATGTTGAATCAGCAGAAAATATCCAGGACAGTAAGCAATAAGTGCTGACAAGCTCCATCAGCTGTACTAAGCAGCTGTAGACATTCATGGACATCCTGAGATGTCTGCAGACACCTTGCTAGTTGTGAAAGGTCCTTGAGGTCTACTATCATTTTAAAACAAAATGTGCATGAGTGTAGGTGGCAGAAAGTATGAACAAACACACCTATTTCTGGTAAATGTTAAACTAACCATTGAGCTTTTGATTCATCCTCACTTTAAACTAAAAAATAAATAATGATTTTACTTTGAGTACCTTACATTGAGCGCATGCTCTTTTTAATAATAATTAGTTTTGTATTATTACCTTTTTATTCTTGCCCCAATTGTGTAAGGGTTGTACAAGATAACGTAATGTAATTAATACTTTGAAAACCTGCGGAAGAAACGCTGCAAGTTTACTCACGTGATGAGTCTTATGCATAAATTGAGGCAGCTGAGGTTGGTGCTTTCATCATATCCTATTGGAATTTGGTTGTTCGGGGGTGTGGATTGGCACAAACTCATAATGCAGTATTATCTTATAGATTTAATAAGTCTGAAAACTGGTTTTAGAGCAAATGCAATTATTTGATGGGAAATGTAGTCTACCAAGGGGGGGTTGGTACGCTCAACTATGAAAGGCAAAGGTCAGCACGTACATGCCTGCTCCCTGTTTTAAACACTCGTAACCACCTGTAAACTGCACAGGGCTCAACACTATGATGCCTTCATTCGGGCGTTTTTCACACCTGTAGTTTGTTTGCTTTAATCCGAATCTGTGACTAATTCGATACAATGTTGCACCTGCCCCTGTGTTCAGTTCAACACGGCAAATTACAACAGCATACCAAAACAAACGCGCAAATGTGCAATCAAACTGTTCTCTCATTGGTCAGAATTTGTCAATTTTGTAAGGTATGTAATTGCAGTAATGTAGGTAACATTACAAGACAATTTAAATTACAAAATTTGCTAAGGTTAAACAGCATAACTAGTGGAGATAACGTTACTCACCATTTCCATCATCCGACTGAACGTCAGTAGAATAACCAGTATTGTTGGTAGAGGAAACGTTAGAGCTAGCATCATCATAAGACTCAACAATATCCACGGAATCAAAAACTGGTTTAGTCCCAAAAAGTTTGTCCAACTCGTCAAACCAGGGAAACTTGTGTTTTTCCTTCCCAGAACTTCCAGTTCTGCTAAGATCCTCTCGCACTTTCACAAACTGTTGTCAAAGTTTTTTTGCTTTTGCGCAACACTGTTAGAGAGACAGTTTGTACACTTCTGCGTTATTGTGCATGTTTGCCAACATCTGAGAAATGTGATCGTCTGCTCAAATCTCAATGACATTGTACCTCCTCGTTGTTCCATGTTAAACCACGACTCAACATAATCGCAACTTTGGCCAGCATCTTTGCTACTGTTACTAGCTACCAAGCTACCTGATAGCAAAACAAACTTTGCTGCCCATAATTCAATGCAAAAGCGTCTCATCACGCATAGCGTATAGAGTACTCAAGTGACTACATCACGCTGGTTTCGGAAGTAAATTCCCCATTCATTTAGAGTGTAGATATTAACTAGAGCTTACTTTTAAACCATTTCTAGTGATTATGTCTTACTGTCAATTTCCTGGATTGTTCAATGTAACGCCCATTTGCAAACTGTCGTTTTACTGGACCAGCTTTGAGTATATTTTACGTTTTAGTATTTTTTTTGTGAACATACCAGCGCTGGCACTGTTTAAAAACTCTACGTCTCAAAATTCCCTCTGAATGTGCAGCCTTGTCTCCAGACGTTGTCATATAACGTTAGCCAGCAGTAGCACACAGCTCTGTTTTTAAACACTTTTTTTCTAACGTTAGCTAGCTAGCTTGAAGGACTAAAAGCTAGAATGTGGTTAACGGCAGTTTCTGACCTTGTCGGACCTTGGCTTTTCTACTTAGAAAGCTACCGTTAGCTCCTCTTCAGTGGCAGTAGCCTACTCCCATCTGCCACAGTCAGACGAGATGATGATATCTTATTGGTCGAGAACCACCCGTGCGTTGCAGTACTGGATATGTAGTCCGTTAAAGTGGACTACAAGTCGAACTACATTCATAATTGCATTCCGTAAACGTCACTCACCACCACTGAACACTGAACAGTTTTTCGAGCCTGCCGTCCTCCCACGTTCAACTAGGCCCCAGCGCTTTGTAGTCTATTTGCCACTTCCTAGAGTAAAGCAAAATCCAGAGCTGCCTGCTTATATAGGCCTACATACGTGATTTAAGCTGGTCCTTTCTGATGTCGCAGGTTGCGTTTTATTTGGGTTGATTTTTTAAAAATCTGGGCGCTACTATTGTTCGAAAACATTAGCTAGCTTATCAATTTAGATATTAATTTAGCTATTCCACCCCCTTCCGTCCACAATCGCCCTACTCTCCCGTTTGTTTGGGCGTGTTTCTGACGGGGAGGTTTATTAACTTTTTCTCCCGAGTCATGTTTGCCAATGCTGGGCTAGCTAGCAAGCTAACGATAGCTCATGGCAAGTCATTTTAACATTTAGCTAGCAAGTTAACAATAGCTTATGGAAATTAATTTTAATGACTAGATGACTAGATACGGCCTAAGTGGAGGTAGTTTAATGAGAGCATTTTATTTTGCTTGCAAAATAAAACATAGCTTCAAACGGCAGCTAGCTAGGCAATTGTGCTAGTTAGCTAAGTCATATATGGCCAGCTAGCTAGAAAAATAGGCAGCTAATTGGGACTAATAAGGTAGTTAGCTATGGAAGTCGATTACATGTTAAAACAGCTTGCCATACTAGCTTGACCTTAGTTTTAAATAGTATTCATCCATATTCTTGAATTTCAGATAAAACAAGTTGATGTGGAACAGTTTGAAAGGAGTGCTGACCGTCTAGCTACGAGCTACATTTGATATCAGCCAGGCAAGGATCTGCTGAGGTAATGACGTGTATCTATTCCGACAAGTTTTCATTTGAATATAGAAAGTGGTTAGCAACATACTTTTTTAAACCATATAAAAGCCTAAGTTAAATACACCACACCAGGAACATATAATATAGTCTGTGATCAATTAACATGTAAAGGTTTGCATGTGTGTTTCAACAAGGAGGCCACTTTACAACTGAGCACATTACTTCCACCATAATAATACAAGCAGTTTTATCCAGAATGACTGGGGATATAGTTTCTTTCTCTCACAGATTAATCCTGCAACTGTGTGAACAGTTGATGAAATGCAGACAAGGTAGCCTGTAGGCAGAACAGTAGGTGATGCCACAACCTTGTGGAGAGGTGCCTCCAGTTCATATGAAATTCTGTTATAAGGTGCCGCAAAGAAAATCTATTATCTTTGCAAACCATTCATAATTTTTACAGTTCTATGGAATGCGGGCTTAACAAAGTAAATACTTTTCAGAAGACCCTAGGATGCCAGGTATAAATATATGATTCAAATATCATCACAAGCATAAGATATAGCTCCACCTACCTGAACAATTGATTTCATGTCAACAATTGATATGTCATTTGGTGTCCATGGTGTCCCACTAGGTTTAGTACAAGGCCCTCTCCTATTTATCCTCTACATGCTTCCCATTGGCCACATCATCTGTCATCATCGTCTCCAATTCCACTCCTATGCAGACTACACCCAGCTCTACATTGCCACTAAATCTATTACAACAGCCACCCACACCACTCTAACAAACTGCTTAACTGAAATCAAATCTTGGATAAAATTGAACTTTCTCAAACTGAACGGTAACAAATCTGAATTAATCATCATTGGCCCCAAATCCCACACACACCTCAACATTACCATTACAGAAATGTTAATGTTATAATTTCAGTATTGCATAGCCTAATGTTAGAATTATTTTATTTCAATGGAGTTGTCACTGAGACCTGTCAGAACAAGCCTTCTACAAGTCTCTTGCCTTCTGTATATCAACTATTATTAGCTACATGATGTTTGTTTAAACTGCACATTTATTTTAAGCTTTTAAACCATACACATATCGATAATAATAATAATAATTATTATTGTTATTATTATTATTAGGCTGTTGTATTTTTCATAACGGTGAAAGTTTGCACACATGATAATGTTCAAAGCAAGAGCTGCAATCATAGGCATATGCTTTATTTCAACTTTAGACAGAGCCAGCTACCCACCTGTCCTGAGCTGCAGAGCCAGCTACCTACCTCTCTTGAGCTGCAGAGCCAGCTACCCGCCTGTCCTGAGCTGCAGAGCCAGTTACCTCCAAGTTTCTGACCCTCCAAGTTCCTGGCCCATGTCTGTTTCTGTCTTGCCCATGCCTGCGTCTCATTAAATGTACTCCCCGGCTGAGTTTTCCCCTGAGCTGTCTTTGAGTCTTGCACTTGGTTCCCGTCCCCTCACGAGAACATAACAAGAGCATCAGTATTACATTTGATCGTAACTTGTCATCACAGAGACCGATAAAGTATGATTTCTATCTTTAAAACCACAATGTCGAACATGTTTGAACACGCAAGTCAAAGTTATTTCTTATGTGTGGTGGGCTCTGGAGGTCTGACTAGTCCCTATATTTAACAAAATTTCACTTATAATTTCACACAATGATTTGAATTTAGAAATTTAGGTGAATAGTAGATTTGATATTTAGGAATGTGATTGTGGTATTAACTAAGTTTTGACCAGATAGTCGTTTTATTACATCTTTTGGCTCACGTGCCACAAATGCAAAGAAACTTTGGAAAAATGCAAAATCATACTTTTTCTTTAGTTTTCAATGAAATACTGAGAGCTACATATGTGAAACAGGTAAAACTATACATTTCCTGGACCAAAGGCTGCGGTCCAATCCATTAAATGTTCTGCCCTCCTGCACTTCCTCTTGCCACTTCCACTTGGGGGAATCCCTTTAGAAATCGGAAGCTTGGCATTGCCAAGGGCGAGTGCAGTCCAATCCGTTAGTAATGCAAGTGAAGTACATGAAATTAGTCCCTCGACCCTCGATTTGGCTCGAGGGAATGAGTCCGCAAGACTGCAGACTTCGGGCAGTGAAATTGCCCAGAATGCTTTACTGTAACCCCAAGCTTCCTGTTTCGGAAGTTAAAATGTAATGCCTTTACATATCTCCCAGGAAAAAATCTTAAAAATAGAGAAAGCGGCACTCAAGTATAAGCGATATTTAAAAAGTTTGGAAATGTTGAATAAATTAGGAAATAACATTGATTTAGTGGTTTGATAAAATCGCTTTAAAATGTATATTCAGTGAAAATTTTTATGTTATCCTACTAGGATTCAGTATTAGAATGACTAGTGCAGTGCCCGTGCCTGTACAAAACGTGCCCATTCGGAATGAGCCGATTGCTTGGCCCTTGGTATTGATGCTTGCAGCTTTCTCGAGAACCGCGGATCCAATCAACGCACAGTGCCGTGCCTGTACAACGGGTCAATTTTCCAGTTTTCGCAGGCTTGAAAAGTTTTGATCTATAGCAATTGTTGTCTTAGTAACAAACCCTCTGCAGCTGATAGTGTTCCAATGCACTCTAGCAGCATCTGCAGCTGATGATGTCACAGTAGCCTCTCGCTGCTTCAGATCCTCCTACAGTTTTTAGACTTCAAATAGCTTATTTTCTGGAGAACTGCTCATCCAATCAACTGCAGGAGTGCAGGAGGGCATAACATTTAACGGATTGGACCGCAGCCATAGACTCCATTTCCATAAGTGTGAAGAATCTGAGGGTGATATGCAGAAGCTAGCAAACTAGCCTCAAACCATCACTCTGCTGTCAGATGTGCAGTAGATATGGATGGATCACTTTACGGGTTGTTTCCCTTGACTTATTTTCCTTTTGAATTCTATGGAAAAATTATTCAGGAGAAACAACCCTTAAAGTGATCCATCCATATCTACTGCATATCTGGAGTGATGGTTTACGGCTTGTTTGATACCTCAGACCCTTGATGATTTACAGCCATTTAACCAACCAGGTATTCCATACTATTCCCCTGTAATTTACAGCTTAATCTAATTCCACCCCCCAATTCCCAAAGAGATCCATTCAAATGCAGAGAGATTATAGTATCGCTTGTAAGAGTACCGGGAAATAAGATATCAAGAGTCTTTTGATATTGTTGGGTCACAGACATCAGGAAGTCATGGCATGCAACGGATATGCAACCAAATATCAAGTATGATATGATATTAAAGTTTATGTTAATTTGTCCAATTACTTTTGGTCCCCTAAAATGGGGGGGTACTATGTATAAAAGGGCTACAATTGCTATACGGTTCACCAGATATGGATATAAACACCTCCAAATTAAAGCTGAAAGTGCACTTTAACCTCTGAGTTACTGGTCCATTTCAAATCCAATGTTCTGGAGTACAGAGCCAAAACAACACAAACATTTCCACTGTCCAAATGCTTTTGCTCTTACCCTGTCCTCAGCTTAGTGGACTTGAGCGACCCAGTGATCAAGTCACTCGCTGTGTGAACACGGCTTAAGACTATGAATTAGGCTCTTTGAGAGAAGTTTTGAACCAATCTGCCCAGAGCTGAGTACATGTTGTTTGAAATACAGTAGCCCAACATACTACAGTATGTATAGCAGTCAGATATAAAAAAGAAGAGTACTGGAAATCCCTGATAGTGTAGATAGCTCAGCTGACGTTTGGCGTGGTGGTGCTCATTTGAATTTCCTGTCTTTTGAAGCTTTTGACCAAGCCAAACTTCTCACTTAAAACATATTCATTATTATACAGGTGCACAAAATATTTAATTAATCCTCATCTATTTGGAAAATTGTCATGAAAAATAAAATACAGGGATTACATGGCCATATGCTTTGATACTGTCAAAGGCACACTCATTGAATTAAGTGATAGCAATTTCAAATTGATGACACTAACGAGAGAGATCTTTTTTTCAAGACTTCAATATGCAAACTAACATCACAATCATCTACAAGAATTGAAAATAAATTAAACTCAAAGGGACATGAAAAAAACATTTCTAGTTTTGTTTTCAAACAAATCACCTCTTGTGGTTCCAGTAAACAAATGACTGCATGTGCAAATGACTCAGAGAATCAGAAAAGCCAAAATCAGTGATAATGACTGCTCCTCTGCTTAAGTTTGAAAGCTTGCTCTAAGCTATTGTATATTATATACCCCAACTTTTTCTGGCTGCTCAATAAATAATCGAAAGATCTCAATTTAAGCTTCTGACAACCAGAGCAAACCTTTCTCTCCCATACATCTATACTGTATGTTATGTTATATTTAATATGAAGACACAACATTAGACAAAACTCCCCTAACAGGGAATACGATTAATTTGCTTCAATGACAGTGGTATGCATCACAATTTCAACATGCCCTACAGTACACCATCATACCATTCATAATGTGCTATTGGGAAGAAAAAAAAACCTTTATGAATTAGAATTACCTGAGGCATAATTCAGAGCCTGGCTGTGGTCATCGGCATGGTTACACATTAATTGCTCCATATTTCTCTTACCATTTACTCTAAATTGAAGTGACCCTGCTGTCAGCTTAATATCTTTTGATTAGCATAGGCTTTATCCCTTTCTTTAATTTTACTTAAAAGTTTATCTTGGGTGTTCTCAACAAAATGCAAACACTTCTAATAAATGAAATATCTTCAAAAACTTTAATAATGACACCTTATTGCTAAATTTTATGAATTGAATTGATGTGAAAAATGAACAGAACTGAGGTTATATGGCATCAGCACATTAATAATGAATAAATTAAAATTGAATTAATATGTTAATTTAGACATTTAAATGTGTAGACTTCATAAAATAAATTATGGTTGAGAAAATCACGTGCAAACCCTGTGTACAATCTAAGGCAGTGTTCTATTTGTACATCTACAGTATGCCAGTAAATAGCAAAACAACACACATAATCACTGTAATAGCAGCTGAATCACAAATTTTATAGCTGTACAAGTCATTTGAACAGATTTTTAATGATGGCATTGATATTAAGTTGGTGCAATCTATGGGCTAATTGTCCAAAATGATGCCAGATTCACTTTCTGTCGTGCCTTAATTATCATGATTACTCTCCACTGACATTTTACATGTTTGTTATTAAGTATTTTAATCTACTGATATAAGGAGCAAATGTTCAATAATCAACTAACTGGACAAACTGATAAATGAGTGGCATTTCAGGGCCTTTATTGTAGTACCATAAACGCACAGATTGAGGAACATTTCCAAGGTAATTTCCCCCACCTCATCATTAGCTTGAGTCACATGAACAGAATTAGCTGTCACATCCAAAATGTGGTAACTGGGCCTGACCAACCCACAGGATTCTGTGAAAACAAATATTTCAGTAAGGTCACTAATCCCCATACAGGCATGTAGCCTAATTGGGACATGAAACAAAAAAAAGGGTCTATTACAGAATAGAACAGCCTTCTTTCTCTAATCAAAAACCATTAATAAAAAAGAGCTAGCAAGCACTTGACAAAAACTCTCACATTTATTTATTGTTAAAACAAGTGTTGAACTTTACATTGATTTCTTTTTTTCGTGATGGGCTCTTTATTAATCATGTTTACAGAAAAGAATGAAATACGCATACCAGTGCTGGAAAAAAATAATTCATACACTTTTATCGTTTTCTTGATATTAAAATCTTTAAATAAATAAATGAAATCAAACCCGTCAGCTGAAATATATTTGGAAAGGATAAAAACCTTATAGATGTTGGCCTCAAGTGCCTAGTGCCTTATTTTTTCACTATATAATGAGCTAAAATTTTGGTTTTATCATCTGATTCAGACCAGGTTTGTGTATCGGCTTTATTGGCTGAAATAGGGCATTCATTTTATGCTATACTAACATAAAAAATGATTTTGGCAATTTTAAATTGACCTGTTTTGATGGACAATATGTATGATTCATGTAAGCAAAAACACTGTTCACAAGTGGAAAAAGTGAGAATGAGATAACCTTGTATTTTGATCTTTTAATTTCTATAGTCTTTTTTGTTCAAACATACTACAATGAATGAAGTGTAAGAAGAATAAACACATTTTTATAACATATGTGCAACTTTTACACAATAGTCTCTTCAAACTTTAAAATTTTAATTAAAATGTCTTCTTTTATATTTATGGTTGCCATGAATTTTATTTTACACTAGCAATACAACAAAATATATTTTTTTCACCATTATCCTTGACAACAGTTCAATGTACAATTGAGAAAATATAAGGCCTGGGGCTTGATTGCTAGTGGTTATAAGATCCAATCTTCACAAGGGTGGGTATGAGTTTGTTCTAGAATCCAGGACCTTTATATTCCTAATTCAATTGTTTCATCAGGAAATTCTCAGTCCCATAGTTCCAGTTATGGTCCTGGAGCTTGATTTTGTATATAATACAAAACAGGCTTTGAAAAAAAATGATGGAGGTGTATGTACAACCTGCTGGGAAACTGCTGAATTGGAATGGCCAGTACCTTTTCTGTCTTTTTTTCGGTCGTTCGACAGCAGCAGCAGCACATTTAAATACATAATTGGCTTGTCTTTCATTTTTTAAACATTCTGTATAGTATTTACACAGTCTTTTTAAAACTTCACAGCAATCTAAATGCCAGTGCAGAGGAACCTCCATACACTGCAGTCTGTCTGTGAAGGCGATGGGTATGGGGGCAAGAGCCGGGGGCAGAGCAGGTGGTGGGGGCAGGGATAGGGGTTTGGGTTTCAATGCTGGACTTCAGTAGGAATCCTTCTATATCACTCATGTTTTTTGCCAGCAGGGTTGATTAGGCGTATGTGTGTGTGTGTGTGTGTGTGTGTGTGTGTGTGTGTGTGTGTGCGTGTGCGTGGGTGTGTGTGTTGGGGGCTGGGGGTGAAGGGGGGAATATCTAAATACATTTAAAGGCTTGTCACCAACTGCATCTGTCCTTCCCTTACATCTCCTTCAGGGATGCAGCCTTCTTTGTTAATAGGAATAATATATCCATCGCTATTGCCTCTGCTGATCTGGTAGTAAGCCTGAAGCTGGTTTCCAGCTCCAAGGTTAGGCATGCTCTTGTAATAAACATCCTCGCTCTCGCTCCTCTTAGAAGGTGAAAGGTCCTCCTCTACATCGGGGCTACTCTCAGGGTAGGGAGAGTCTCTTAGGTTAGGCATACTAGTGTACAATGAGTCTCTGTTTGGTGACTGCAGATTGTCCTCAGTCTCAGCCGTGAGCTGAGAGACGTAGCTGTCCATGCCCTCAGCCTTCACTTTCTTCTGTGGGTGGTACAGAAGTGAGTGAGTCCGCTGGGGAATGAGCGGGGCCTCCAGCTCCTTGTGGTGCAAATCCAGGCTCAGGCCCGGGTTGTCCCCATGCACCAGAGACGAGGCATCAGCCACAATGGCGTCATCTTTGCTGCTGCTCCCGCCCACAGCCACTTTGGTCGAAGTTCTCTCCATATTGTGGTTTTTGCTGCAGGCCCTGAGGTTGTTGTGCACCAGTTTGGAGA
This sequence comes from Ilyophis sp. 1 JC-2022, assembly GCA_022702515.1. Classification (NCBI taxonomy): domain Eukaryota; kingdom Metazoa; phylum Chordata; class Actinopteri; order Anguilliformes; family Synaphobranchidae; genus Ilyophis; species Ilyophis sp. 1 JC-2022. The sequence goes on from CM040403.1 coordinate 106,073,998, forward strand.
TGATCATTTTTTCAAAGGCTGCATCGTCTAGGCTGAGTCCACAGTCCACCACTTGCACACTGTCACCGTAGTCCCCATTGCGAAGAGAGTAGCTATTATTAAAATTACCATTTAGCGGTAGAGTATCCATTGCATTTGTATCCCTGGCATTGTTCAGTGAATGTCCTGCAATGAAACAACATGTGAGGGGATTTACATTAGTCACCACGATTCGGCCCTACGTATATATTTAAAAATGCAAAAAAAACAACCTTCATGCTGTTCAGGACACAACTGTCATTGCTGCCATATTTTTACCCAGGTTATATAAAATAGGTTTGCCATTTGGATAGCAAATATTGAATATAGTACGGAGAATTGAACTGTAAGATATTAACTGATATATTTTGCATATTTCTACTATAATGCGTCATCGCCAGGAATAAAATCCATCTTTATACATATTCTTTACACATATACTCCTACTAATGTAAACAAAAATGGATTTTGTCCTAAACAACATTGAAGTTCTAAAGGAAAAATAAATAAATAACATAATATAAATAAAACATCACGTACACAAAGTATAGGTAAATGTACAAATGTGTAGCCACAAACGGGCAAGCTATTACATTAACATGAGAATCTTACTCCTTTTTGGAGATGTACGGGGAAAAGAATGGGAAAATAAAGAAATACAGAAAACAGCCATGTTCAACACGGACAGCCATCTCTCTCACTACAGGGGCTCACAAGCACCATCCGACAGCACGACAGACAGCAGGTGGAATGACTCACTTTGGACAACTCACATCATGTCTGTCTGCTCAGGCTATCTGGCCTAAAAGTAGCTGATGTACAAAAGAAAGTAAAATGATTTATTGTAACATGATGAATAATCACTGAAATAACAAAAATGAAACGAAACAAAATAAAACAAAAAACAACTTAGCAACTTAGTCAGAGCAAGGGTTCAGCAAATTAAATTAACAAGCAATCACAAGCTTTTATTTTTTTTGTTGGAAAAAAAATAAACGCCACGTATTTTCTTCATGTGGTTAATTGAGTATGTGCGTGCTTTTACAATTTCTTTCTGGCAGCTAGTGTCCTAAGCCTGAACAGGTAAGAGAGCCTACAGCTCTGCAGCTTGGATCAGTCACAGTGACAGTTCCCAGTGTAACCCTCAGCTATTACAATTATTACAAGTGCAGCCCAGGGTGGGAAAAAGGGATATAAGGGAGGTCAACAATGTTTGGAATTTATTTGAGTACAATTCACAGAAATCAGGAGTGAAAGAATAAATATTTGTGGTGTAATGGAGGGAGAGTGGGAGGAGAAGTTGAATATCAACCATGGCTCATCCAAAGCAGGACATGAGATTAACTTAAATTCCTGCTGGAGATATGAGGGAGAGATTAAGAGAAATGACTATTTTATGGTTTCATGCTGTCGTTCAGATAAGGAATTCTTATTTTGTAGACACACAAATATGTAAAATAGACATCACAGGGCTTATCAGAGGAGTGGAAAATGAGAAAGGAAAAAAGAGAGAGAGGAAAAAATATATATTATGAACAGCTGCTACTGTGACAATCGTATAGTTTGTTTATGCATTTCCATAACATAATTTTGATCCAGCCTGGTAAAGTCTGGAGAGAGGGGAACTGATGCGAGTGGAATGTAACTGGACACTATGAGACTGCTGCATTCCGGAAGACAGCTCAAGGGAACAGGACACCTTTACAACTACAATCATCTGGTCCCCTGGATTATCATTCCCATCATGTCACAATTAAAGCTGCAGTGTATTATAGCAAACAGATACCAATATCAGTAGTTAGATAAATAAATAATAATAATAATCGGGATAGGAAATATTCCATATAGATGTGCAGAAAATGTCGTTTCAAAGTACAGGCTGTATTTTCTCGTATAGACAATTAAAAAGACAATCCGTATTTTCTCCTGTATGCCACATGCTGCAGATGTTCTAAAATATATATTTATAATTTAAGAATGTTCATATTTGAAATAAAAGCCAGTTATAAAGGATATATATATATATATATATATACACACACACACACAGCAGCTTTAATTATAACCTTTCTGTTCCAGGCATCTTGAAATGCAAAGCTTATAAAGGCAAGCTAGCTTCTGAAAGCAGAGATCCCTCAGGCTGTAGCAAAACTGCTTGAAATGGTGTCAGTGTGAGTGCATTCGAATCTACTCTTGGTGGAAAAATATACACTTTTTGGAAATGGGAAAAGGTACTGCACTGCAAACTGTCCAGTAATTGATGAAAATGTCTTTTAAAATTTGTAATGATAAAAATTTGGAATTTGAAAACAATGAGAACTGGGGATTATGTATACCAGGGGGAAATGAATTATGAAAACAATTTTCATCTTCAACAATAGCTACTTTTTTTGTTAAAGTTTTGTGAACCACTTGCCCACTGAGTGTTAAGTCAATGACCTGAAGTAACCATTGATTGTGCCGGGGTTTGTTTGTAATAATCATGCTGAAAAAAATTTACATTTGATAGGCAAAGTTAAGTTTTACTCCCATACTTGTCTCTCTGTAGGTCACTAGAGGAAAGCATAAGGAAAGAGCAAAAATAAAAAAGCAAAAATAAGATATTGACACTTCATTTTCCAAATTGCCATATAATTTATACATAGAAGCCCAAACACAAAGCTTTTAACAAAATTAAATAATGTAATTTTAAACCATTTAAAAAAAATTTAAAACCACAAACATTTTTTGCTTTGGCACAAGCTAATTTTAAATAGGTACTTTTCTGACTTTAATTCAAGGCTGCGCGGTCTTCACAAATGGATGTAACCTTTTGTGATTAAATAAACTCAAGTACCTTTGTCCCCATTTTCAGATAAAATATATCGCAATAATGCATTACTCTTTTAGCACATTTATCAATGAAGAAAATGTAGTACCTTTTTCCCACATGTACTTAATGTAATATAAATTAAGCCCATCTCAGAGAAATGAAGGGATCTCAATGTCCATAACATGACAGCCGAGGTTTAAATCTAAACCATAGAGTAGGTGAACAGTAGTACAATCAAGCTCCTGAAAATGTGGCTTATAAAATACTGCAGTATTTTATTTAATAGTTGGAAAGTGAAAGGCCAAAGAGTGGGTATACTACATTGCATTCTACTCTTGATGCAGTGATAAGGGCTCGATTACTCAATGTCTAAAAAATACAAAGCGCAAGCAAGCAATAAAAGGACATATGTTTTTCTGAAGTGGTAAATAAGCACACCTGGAGAGTTAAACACTGGAGCCGAGGGGGTGTTACATACAACCGTTTCAGCGAGTAAGGTGTTATAGGGGTTGTTAGTGCCTTGTGGTCGAAGAAGAGGATTTGTTAGTAGATAATTGCCCGTCATCCCTGGAGCAGTAAAACAGAAGAAGACAAATAAGTTCTGTACATTTCCACAGTGGGCATTTGAGTAAAAGTGTCCCTTTCATGACCATCATCTCAAATACACTGGACGTTTATACCTTGCTTAAAATGTTATGATGACAGTTTATGTCCGAGGTTTTGTTTTGATTGTTTCTTCCAGTCATTCTTCCGAGGAAACAGCGTTTTCTTTGTTAAGCTGATATATCCTCATCAGTTTAATCATAACGTTGTCTTTGTAATTAATGTACGGTCTCTCTCTTTCTCTTTCTCTCTCTCTCTCTCCCCACACACACACACACACGTATATATATACAGGGTTCTCCCCAGAATTGTTTTGCGGAGGGGGTAGTGGAGGTTTTTCTACCACCTTAAAGTCATTTCCTGCGTTCTGTGGCCTTAAATACACAAAAAAGCCTTCAGACTATGAGGGTTAAGAAGCTGAAACTATGACATTTAGGCCAGTGATTTTTTTTTTCTGAACAGATGATAAAAAGGATTACAAAAAATAAATGTATTTATGAAAACAAAAAAAAATTCATATCAAAAAATGCACATTAAAAGATTAATCTCTCACTTCAAGGTTTATGATTTCATTTATAAACTTTAAAAAAACTAGTTGAAGAAATATTATGGAATAAATGTAAAAAGTCCTGACTAGGCTTAATGGGTACCCAGTAGGGGTGTAATGGTACGCACAAATCTTGGTTTGTTACGGTTCAGTACATTTTCTGTACAGCAGAATTTTTTTTTATATGAACTATAACATTGCTTTTAATTTATTATAAAAATGTAAACAGTGGCTAACTTGCCATAATTTCTTTCTGAACAAAATGAGGCACCTTAACCCTGTCATTGGGGAAAGAGAACTTTAAGAAACTAGGTTTTTAATTTAAATTCCGCACAAAAAAATGTAATGTTCCGCACCTGCTTAAAGACTGTAAGTGTTCGGTTTGCAGCGCGTGCCAAACTGAAAGTCCTGTATCGAAGGAAAAAGGAGATTTTTTCCAGCCTTGACTAAGTAAGCGATGATACGTTTCTGGTTAGATGCCCGTTGCTCCTCCCTGGCTTCGCATGAAGCATGCGCCTCCCCTGACTATGTTACTATTTTGGTTACACAGTGGCATAAGTGAGGGAACAGAGTAGCGCACTGCCTCTGTTACATTCTTTGACTAGAACCTTGTATATACAGTATAACATCCCTGGTAAATATGAGTAAAAAGGGCTATAAAAAATTCACCGTGAAAAAATGAAAAGAATCCTTTAATTGAAGTAAATTCCTCATCAAGAAATAATTATTTTTAACAAAACCATGCGTACCACAATTATTGGCACCCCTGCATTTAATATTTTGTACAACCTCCCTTTGCCAATAAAACAGCACTGAGTCTTCTTCCGTAACATCTATTAAGGTTGGAGAATACAGAGCAAGGAATCTGAGAGCATTCCTCTTTACAAAATCTCTCCAAATCATCCACAGTCCTAGGTCCTCTCTTGTGCACTCTCCTCTTCAGCTCAGCCCACAGGTTTTCAATGAGGTTTAGATCAGGGGACTGAGATGGCTATGGCAGATTTGGACATATATGTTGGATCATTGTCCTGCTCGAAGATCCAACGACGACCCAGTTTTAGTTTCCTGGCAGAGGCAGCCAGATTCAGATTAAAAATGTCCTGGTATTTCATGGAGTTCATGACGCCATGTACCCTAACAAGGTTCCCAGGGCCTTTGGAGGAAAAACAGCCCCCCAACATCATGTAACCTCCATCATACTTAACAGTGGGTATCAGGTTATTTTCGGTATAGCCATCCTTCTTTTTAGTGTTGGTTGCCGAAAAACTAAATTTTCGTTTATTCTGACCATAGAACACGGTTCCAGTCAAAGTTCCAGTAGCGTTTAACAAACTCCAGGCGCTTACGTTTGTGGTGAAATGACAGAAAAGGCTTTTTTCTGGCATGTCTTCCAAATAATTTGTTGGCATGGAGGTGACATCTAATGGTAGTTTTGGAGACATGATGACCTCTTTTTTGCCTTTTTTACCATCCTCCTCATTGTTTGTGGGGGCAAAATAAACTTGGGCTCTCTTCCAGGCAAGTTTGTAACAGTTCCAGTTGCTTTGAACATTTAAAATATTGCCCTAACAGTAGATCTGGGCATTTTCAGGTGAGTAGCTATTTTCTATAGCCATTCCCTGACTTATGAAGCTCAACACACTTTTCCCTCATTTGATTTGTTCCCTTATCTTTCCCATGTTGATGTATGAATAAGAGAATATGGCCTCTGTGTCACCTCATATTTATACCCCAGTGAAACAGGAAGTAATAGATTACTGCTTGAAAGTTCCTAAACACTCTGATCAACTTTAAAAAGTAAAATATAAATGGAAAAAATGCTTGAGTTACATTTTGTTCATAATCATTTCTAGGGGTGCCAATAATTGCGGCGCACGTGGTTTTGTTTCTTATAATTATTTCTTGATGAGGGATTTTTTTTTCCAGAATATATTTACTTTACTAACAAAATAAAATGATTTTTTTTCAGTGTGAGATTAAGCTAATTCACCAAAAGGTGAATTTTTTATAACCCTTTTTACTCTTCTTTACCATGGGTGCCAATAATTGTGGAGGGCACTGTATATGAGAGAAACTGCACATATAAAGCAGGACAGTGAAAATGTATTTTAATACATAAAAGAAAAGGAAAAGGCTGTTTAACATCAGACACTTTCAGTAAATCCAAAATACTAATTAGTTAAGAAAAGATATGTAATATGCTATTTCTTGGCAGGTTTTCAAATAGCAACATTCTAAAGATTTTTTTTTTTCAAAACACAGAAAACCCCATATTTCAGGAAACATTTTCACTTATTTAATTGAGTCAATTTGATTTTCAAGGTGAGATTTCACCAGTTCAGCTTTAAGCTTAGAAAAAAATGTTACCAAAGGGTTTGTTCAAGGGCAACTACTATTTGTCTGATAAATGATCAATACTTGACCTTACAATTATTATCTGGCATACATCTAACTGAAACACACATCGACATTTTATAAAGAACCTACAATGGATTCCAAGGCATGTGTCGCAATGTTAGCTTCAGCTCACTGAAACTGAGTAGAATGTGCGGAAGGGAAAAAGAGAACCATTTCATCAGCCTGGCTGTAACCTCTCATCCCTTGCATGCTTGAAAAGCCTTTTTAATGCATGTGGGTGCAGTAAAGCTGAACAACACACACCAACCACAGAGGGTCACGCAGAGTTTAACATCATCTTCTCATCACCGTCATATCTCTGCTCAGAATAAAAAATAAATGAAGTCTGTCCTCTGAAATTCTTTAAATAGCAACTGTATCTGGGCTGGCAAGTATTTAATGTACTTTTTCAAGCCAAGCAAACAAGGTTTTAAAAAAATGACTTTGTTTTGAATATTCTGCCCTGTTATAGTCAAATAGCTGTCGTTTTCTGTGAACATTTCCCACTGTATTCTGTCTTGTGTGTGGGAAGCACAAAGGATTTGAAGATGAGTTAACTGAGTTTATCAAGACTAAAAGCATAAGTGTGATGCTAGCCATGCCATTTTGTTTTACATACAGTGGAAATTACACAGAGCAACAGCCAATTCCTACATGACTAACACAAAGAAATTACTAACAATTCATAGTAAAAGAGCAAAAAAATACAGAAATACAAAGCATTTTTCATCGTGTTAAATAAATTGTTAGAAAAGTAGGAAGGAGGACTGACCTTGGTTGAGGGTTGAGGTGCTGTTGATGTCACCTGAGATAAAGGAGGACTCAGATTGCTTTCTTACAGTGTCATTCCACATTCTTCTGATGCGGCTCTATTTGAACACAGAGGACTTATTAGGACCTTGCAGGGCTTACAGATTAATTTTATTTAGTGGTGTTTTATTACATAGGGCTATACTTGTTGCAACCTCTTTTTCTGCATCTGACCCAGTTTTCTGGCTGAGCGCAATATCATACGGCATTTATGCATTATATCACCCGCCACAAATTTTGCAGGTCAGCTGGCCAAAGACATTCTTCGAAAAACACAACAGGGCACAGAGGCAAGGACAGCAAAAAAACTAAGACAAAACAGGGACATGGACAATGGACTATAAAACAGGTTAATAAATCGTTTGGCTTAATAGTTTTTTACCTGAGTGCCTGAGGAGTAGCGGGCACTGGTCCTGGTTGTGGATGTCTTTGCTGAACTGTGGGAGCTCTCAGTGGGCAAACCACCACAGCAGTAGGTATGGCGGAAACATTTGCTGTACTCTTTGCGGACCTGTGAAAGAAAATAATGGGTAGATTTAGCACCTGTATTTTTTAATCTCCAGCAGCTGCATCCCAGGAGAAACAGTCCATGATTTCAGGCATCATTCTATTGACGGGTCTGAGTGCAATATTACACAAGAATAATTCCGATTTTCTGAAAAAGCAGACTTGAGATGTGTGAAAGAAACTTGGAAAAACAAGCAGGCAACAATTGAGCATGGAGTAATTAGAATTTTCCAAGTGGCTCAGATGGCAAGGATGGCTTTTCAGCAAGCCTGGTGTATATCACTGCAGGTATTATTGGTTGCTGGCTGCAAAATCTATGTGTTGCCACTATGTGTCCTAAATCTCTCAACTGAAAGCATACAGCGTCCTTCCAGAACTGCCTTTTCTTGCAAGAAGAACCTTGGCTGCAGCCTTAAGAGTGGGGGTTTTGATTTCAGAGCAACATGCAGTTGATGTGCTGTAGAGCTTGTTTCTTTTGCATTCATTAGCCTGTTATTCTTTTCAGAATTTGTCATTGAAGATGGGGCGCAGTTGTTGCTTAATTTAACAACACCTGCTGCTTCTCTTGTTACCAAACAGTGTGTGTGCTGGATGAGAAATACAAGAGAGAATATAATTAAAGAAAGATTTAGGTTTTTCCTCACTCTCTATCTCTCTCTCTCTAAGTGGCACATGTATGCATGCCTACGCTAGTAGCCATAGGTGTCAGTAAGGGCGTTGCTACTATGATTGAACTTTGCAGTGCCCCTTTCTTAGCCTGTTTAGTTGCATGGTAGTGTGTCTGTCTACTTGCGGATGGGGTGACCAGCATTAAATAGCCAGCACGTTATGGTTCTAGACCCATTCATACAATTCCATATTTTTGATTGAATATGATTAAATATGAAAGAACAACTCATCAAATGGTATATTGTGTCTAGACAAAAACACACATCTCAACTGTGGGCTGATTCATGATAATAGTCACCCTTGGAACTCCTGTGATTCTAGATTATTATTTGATGCTGTCAAATGCATGTGCCTTCTGTCTTGATATGCAAGAGACATCCTATCTCTGGCCATGTTGTCAGTGAGTCTTGACATTAATATAACTCAACATTTTGATTTCCAAACCACAGCAAGGCATTTGAACTACCATAGGGACTGTTCCTCAAGTTACTAGCAACTGTGTGGAGGGTTGTCCATGGTGGAGCCTGAGAACTATATATTTTTATATGAAAAAAAAAAAAACCTGAATGCTGTAAAGGAATGTATTTGTGAACAATGTGTACATTATTATAAAATGCCATTTCATGTCATGCAGACGCTGCACAATTCAAGCAACTCTAAACAAACTCTAAACAAAAGTTACTACAGCCATTTTTTTTCTTTTTATACAGATTTCGTTTTGATCCATATTTTTCCATAATGTTAACTTTCAAGGTCTTTACATTGCATTTATTTTTCAACTTTGTCTTAATTACTGGATAGTCAGAAGGTGTAGTGGAACATCTCCATGGAAACATGCTGTCACACGCCGGGTGACACCCCTGGGAGGGAGACAATTGCTGGACACAGGGAGATCGGCAATTCCGGTTTTCACCAGTGTGCGTGTTCCCAGTCTCCTTCCATGGAGAGTGAGCACACCTTTAACCCGTGGGCCAATGTAACCCAGGAGTATGTGCCCACTCAACGAGTATGTGTGGCATCAGCCCTCCACACATACCTTCACTCAAGAAATGAAAAGCAACATGCTGAGCCTTTTTTGTTCAGATCTGGAAATGAATATTTTCTCTCCGACCCGGATGTTGCTTCATTATTTCTTACTCTGACTCGGAAAAAATACTGTGATATAGTGAAGGTTTGCAGCAATGTCTTTGAAATCTCCATTAAATTTACAGGGACATGCATTTTATAAGACAAATGATCAGAACTGGACTTCCAGTCTGAAAGCATTAAAAAATTGCACGCTACTTTCAGCTAGAAAGTACGATATTTTAAGCTAGAAATGTTTTTTGTTCAAATATTTTGTAATATTATTCTGGCCTGCTTACCTTTTTCTGGAGTAGGCAGTGGAATATAAAGATGAACATCCCTTGAAATGTGTTGAATATTGTGAAGAGGTAAGCCATCACTACAGAGGACTCGTTGATGAAAAATAAACCAAAAGACCAAGTCAACCCCAGCAGGCAGAGCAATGCAAAAGCACCAAGGACCCAGGATCTGGAAAACAAAATAAAACAACCCAAATTGTATGAGGACTTAAATTTCCCAAAGTAATCATAAGCCATAAGACAGGGGTAGTAGGGAGCATGTTAACAACAGCAGCAGGAACAAAGGGGGGAAGGGGAACACACAAAGAAGCCCAAAACAGTCAAACGACACTCATAGCACACCCAAGCTAGAGTACAGGCCTTTAGATTTTGCATCACAGCTGAGAACGCAAGACATAACAAATAAAATACAAAAAGGAAAACAGAACTTTTCTGTATTCATAAGAGACTCTTTCATCTTAGTTTTTCATATGCTAATGGGTGGGTGGAAAGACTGCTGCATGCCACACTAGTATGTCAACATATGCTATGCAGTATGAGTTTGGGCTGCATGTCCAAAAAAGAAGAGGGGAGGAAGTCCAAGGTATTTTATTATTCATTAGTGTGCTGTTCACTACATCATTTGGTTGAGAGTACGCTGACAACACGTCTATCTTGGACAGCTAGGGAACTAAAAAGATAGTTAGAGGAAAGGAAAATGAACAGAAGATGTCTGAAGGCCCCGCAGTGCCTCCAAGCACCTTCAGAGATCAGATGCACAACGGTAAACTGGAATGATGACAGTTAGGGAGGATGCGAACATATAACAACGAATGAGGAACCCTGGAACTGATGGTTTTAAATAAATAAACAGGAAACGGAGAAAGGAAAAAGGGTAAACTACAAGCTGAAGAACAAAACTGGACTTCTCGCTAGTTCTTACTTGATAAATGGCTTATTATCTTCATAGCTAGAGAGCATGATAGGCGGGAAAGAGAAACAAAAATTAGACCAAGAGTAGAACAAAGTCTTTAGTAAGCATGTGAGTCAGAAATCTAAGATTGGTTCTTGAAAATGAAAAAAAAAAAAGCAAAATAAGGAGGTTTGTACATACTGTAGGTTTGGCCATTTAAAAGGTTGGTTTTTATGATAGGTTTTTATTATTACATTTATTCTTAATGCCACAAACAACACAAATTAATCATATTTGGTCATTTTGGGGGACGTTATCAAATTTGGATTCGAGAATTAAAAAGGGTCAATTAAGGTAGGGTGGAAGCTTACCCAGGCAAATCGGTATTATAGTAGCCGTCACAAACACGGTAATTACTGGTGTGGATGAGAAGAAGATAGAAAGAGGAGGAAAAGGAGAAGAGAAATGAGAGATGCTATAGATTAGCTCTCCCTCAACATGAAGCATGCAATGAGACTGGTGTTACACTTTGTCTCTTAGGCCTTCTATGACAGGTACCTCTTGTCTTAGAGGACCCATGCAGACAACATGAAACCAACAAGACAACAGAAAGAAGGGGCCTATCAGTGCCAGTGCAACCATGTCAGTTAGTGCCTCAATGCATCATCCTATTTGTAGGCGCATACTGTACAAAGGCCTTCACATTTCACCATACTGCATAAATCCTGTATAATTGTACTTAAGACAGCATGCCTAACGACATAATTATTGCAGAGCTTTGACAAGCAGAATGCAGACAGGTAATCATAACTCACATTGCAATTGCAGTATATAAAGAGCGAGACTGTCGTTATGTGGTGACGTGCTCTTTTGGTATGCATGCCAGTATTTTAATTTTCAACTTTAGCTGCTGGTTGTGTAACTAGTGAAATCTTAATAGTACAATGGAGGACACATTTAAGTTTAAATCAGTAAGAAAGGTGAACATTTTTCAATAATAAATACGAATAAGAAAAGAGAAATATGAACTCAGAAACCAGGAGTGCATGTTTATGTGCATAAAAGGATGTTTGTTAAAATAGAGCGAGGGATTCACTATCACACTGTATTTTGCTATACGTAAAAAGATTTGAACCAGTCATCAGGAATTTTTTGGTTTATATAATTATTTAGATGAATACTTATTGCACACCAGGTAGTATATTCCCAGGGTGTTAATATTAACTGCGTATACAGCATTTTACATGTCAACAAAAACAAAATAAAGTTCATTAGTTCAATAAACAATTAAGGCACATGCAATCCATTTCCTCCCCAAGGCATTCTGATGAAAAACAGAACAGACAGCATGAAAACCTATTGGAATACTTAAACAATGCAAGCTTATCTTTTTTGGACTTGGTGCTTGAATCAATATATATATATATATATATATATATATGTGTGTGTGTGTGTGTGTGTGTGTGTGTGTGTGTGTGTGTGTGTGTGTTTTTCCCCATGAGAAACACATGGCAGTGTTTTCCCTTGCCCCACCCTAAAACCCTGCCAACATGTGTTTGAATCAGTGCTCCAGAGAGACTTTAAATGCTGTTCAATTGCCAGCAGAATTTTGTGGTCAGTGACACAGAGGAATACAACAGAGTAAAATAGGGGCAAAAGAAAGAAAAAAATCTTTGACAGAAGAAATATTGTTTGTCATCATTATGGGTAGGTCTTACCGTAAATCAAATTAAAGAAAAAAAAATAAAACAAAATCAGCCTCTATGTAAAATACAGTCTATCTGGAGTCAATTAAGAATTTTTTTGGTAAATGTTTTGTCTGGATCATGTATGTATATACTAGAAGGGAGACAGATACTATTGAAAATAAGTCTTTGTTAGGGTCTATTTTACTAAAACATGAAAAATCACTCATTTTCTCAAGATTAAAAGGTATCTAAATAATGAAGCCCTAACTGTTATGTCTCTGTGTTCTTAATTAAAAGATGACAAATTAATCTTAATAAGATGGGTAATGAAATCTAGATCTCATCAATTGCAATTTTTGTAAAATATATTCCAAGGTAAAATTGTTCAACAATTTGGACATTGAACAATATCACTTACTTGATATTCTCCAACCTGCTGGAGTCAGGTTTTAATGAAGTGGAGTGCTTCACCATTTTGTACATCGTAATAACCAGGAAGATGAGATTTAGCTGTCAAAACAGAATAATGACATAGTTAACACACTGAAATAAATGGCAAAATTAAAGAAGAGAGCTGTTAATTTGTCTATAATGATTAAAAAGGGCTGCCTTCAAAAGCCTCTCCCTCTCTGAGACTAATGTAATATACATCTATCCTGCTGCAAGACTCAGACGGGCAGACTGGCGCCAAATTTAGTGTCATTCTATATCAATAAGAGCATGGAAATGCATTAAAATCCAATGGAGACAAAAAACTGTTACTATAAAGACAGAAAGGAAAGAAAAAAGAAATCTGAGCTTGTGATATTGTACAAAACAAATACACGTCTGGAACCAGGAGGAAGAGAGAAAAAAAACACACATATTCAAAACTATAAAAAGCATAAAGGAAATCAGGATTTTTCTCTTCAAGGATTGCAATGGTTCTCTTCCAGTGGGACATGGAAGGGATTTGCATCAATTTGATTTTCTTTTTTTGGTTTTAATACCACATTAATTCCTCAGAAAGCAAGTCCTGGATATCAAGTTCAGGCAAGGTTACAGCTTGCTGCATTTCTGGCCATTTATTTCACCCCTTAGAATCAATATCATGATTTAGAGGTATAAAAGCTGGACTGGTCAACCATGACAGCTGGGCAATGCTCAACATAATACACTCTGTAACTTATTCATTCTGAAACCTGACCAGTCTCTGTGAAAACTCCCGTAATTACACTCACTGCCGTGTGTAAAACAAGGGATGTTGAAGGGGAGTAGAGTGGAATTTAAAGACAAATTGGTACATTCCAGGAAAGATACACTCACTATATTACTCACTATATAGTTTATATACTGTATATATTAAATTGGCATGGCTTATAATTGCAACAATTTACAAGCCCAGTTTATTTTGAAGAGCTACAATACACACAAAAGACACCTCGTAAACAAATGCCAATAATTGATTTTGTTTATACCAGTGAACAACGTGAATCAGTATAAATGAATAAATGACTGGAATGTCTTTTTTTTCCGAGCATGTAAACGAGTTTCTTGATAAAAACAGGTGTGGTCTAATAACAGGCAGATATAATTTCTCTTTTGACCTTTCATTCATCACTCTGCATTACACAGCCCGCAGATAACTACCACCCCTGTGAACAAAGAAGACGAAAAAGCCTGTCTCTCTATCTTTTTTTGTTTGTCTAAATTTTAAAGACAATGCGGGCTACAATGAACAAACAAGTCCGTGATGGTGGAAAGAGATAGGCGGCGGCCTTTATGTGTTTCAGAATGACTAGACTGTGGCTTATCATTCAATCATGCACCCTATGCTCGGTGGACTGCCGTCTAAACACTAGGTTAATCAATACCCCTTCTCCTGCAATCAACCAGGGAGCCACAAAACACGATCAGTAGAAAAAGGAGGGAGGAAACAGAAGAGGCTTTTAGATCATGGATTATAGTAATGTTGCGTTTTGTTTTTTAGCCATCAGCCCAGTCATTTTTATCACGAGTCAAGTGGCTTGAAATGCATTTTACCCAGCCTGCAGTTGTGACATGGATCTGATGAGACAGAGGAACGTGAAACAGTACTCTAAAGTAACCTTGCAGAACAGCGCATGTTCCCACCCACCCTCCCCCTCTTTGTTGTCCCTCGGGCTTCCGCTACCATGCAAGAGCAGGAATACCGCTGCCCAAGCCTTCCTCGATCTTCAGCGTTAGCCATGCAGAAGTCTATGCCACCCTGGGACTGGGGAGAAAGCTTTTGAGTGAGTTTACACACAGTGAACTCCAAATGAACTGGATGAAATATTAAAGGCGCAGATGGAGCTGTCCAGATGATAAGAACAGCTCGCGACGTGTCATGATCCAAGCTTGCGTTAAAGCATTTCAGGCATACTAATGGCTCTCCACCACTCATTACTTCCATGTTCCTTTTTCATCGATCTAATACCCCTCATGCTGAGAGGAAGGGCAACCTCAGCTTGCATACCAGCTGAAAGTGCTTCTTCGAGACTTGCTTAAGTTGAGCTTTAAAATTAGTTTTAAAAGAAAGTGGGGTGGGTATTCTCGAAGCACAAAGGCTACCATAGAGTGCAACTCGAAGGTGCACAGCAGCAGAGTTGTGTCTCAATGCAGGATCTGCAGCTGCAGCCGCAGCCAATGACTGCTGAATGTTTTGTGCCTCTCATTGACAAGGGCATGTTTTGTGTGTTTAACAGGAACCAGGGTCATAGGCTCGCTGAAACTTTTCCTCAATACACTGCCCTTGTTTTATCCCGTAACGTCAGTTTTTCAAAGCAATCCAGACTGAGACATATCTCAATGTTGAAATTTCGCCATTGTGAATACGTTGGATGCTTGCACTCTATAATATTATTTCTCACGTTAGAATCTCTTCCACACTAAGATTATCCAAATAATAATGATCCAAGAATGCTTTTATCTTTCTACGTTGGGACAAAACACATACTGACATTGAAATACTGTGATTGGCACTCTAAAACATCCAGGAAATCCTTGTGCGACTCCTTTCACTTGGAAAAATCAACATAAGTGCCATTGTCCAGATGTAAAGGTTCTCACATGGTGCGCTGCAGTAATGATGAGTGGAATAAGTGTGAAAAGCAATTAAAAATAAACGGAAGCAAAAAACTAAATTGACACTGATAATATGATGAAACCAGAGCAATTTAAGTGCAATATGTATGAAAGTATTTCTTGACTTTGTGTGTCTGGACTGTGACTGACATGGGAGTATATTTACATAACTCAATATATTTTTTAAATAATATATTTATATATTATTTTTTTTGTTGCATGAAATCACAATCGTTACAACACATTGTCAAAATGAAGCTGTCATTTTCATAAATATGAATCTAGCTAGGAATAGTTAATAGCCTTTATGCTAGTGTCTGACTTAGGGGCCTACAAAATATATTAATTATTTTAAACTGAGATGTGGTATGGTGATTTAACAATTATTAAAGCTTTATATACTTTATATGCATTTTCCCCTTAAGACCTAGAGTGGTAACATGATAGTAACCGTTTAATCTGTTTTTGGTTTTTTTCATTGACAAAGTGAAAGCTCTTAAGATATTGTCTAACATTATTAAAACAAAAAGAGTCAAAGCCACATTGTAGCAGGTATTTCATATCAGACTTGCTATTGATGCAAGAACCCAACAGTGAGAAAATTGCTACCATTCAACTACTATTTGCTATGAGAGTGATAGTTTTTACGTGTTCTGTCATAAATTGTTGCTGTCCAAGCAAGGTTATATTACATGATAGGACCCAGAAAAGTGTAGCTACCTAAATAAGACCATGGATAAAGGTTCAGGGAGGTCACTGTGTTTGAGCATACAACTATGAAATAGATAATAAACACACCCCTGAGCAAATATTACCCTTTCCTTCCTCAACTTTGAGTGAGCCCGTTTTGAACAGTTACAGATCTGCCAGTGTGAAAGATTAGAGGGCAAACCAATAGACAGCATAAGGGCTCCAAGGGCCTGTCCAACAAATGCCACCTGCCATTTCATTTTTTTGAAGTAGAGAGTAGAGCTCCCCCAGGTCTCTTAGTTCTGAGTCTGATCCAGTTGAAGATAGTAATGTCATGACCAGTAAATAATTGCACTTTTGAACAGCACATATGTCAATATAACGTGCTATATGTCCTTCACCTACATGCTCCTTGACCAAACAGAAAGGTGCCTTTAGATTCCACTCTCAGTGACCAACTGTTTTTCTCAAGGAACATCATATACTTGGCAAGACACAGTCGTGCACACACAAAAAAGAAATGAAACACTACATCAAACATGTCAGCGAATCAACTGTATGAGTCATTGAGTTGACACTCAAAATAACATCATTGATCTGGAGCATTAAATTGTGATTACTTCTGAACAAAGGAGTCCCAATACACAACAACACAAAGGTATCACAGACACAACACCTTTGCACAAGAGCAACACTACTTACAGTAACATTCAAATGTTGAATAGCATATATCATTAACTATGCTAACTTGTGATTTAACAGTGTTTGAGATGGGGTTACAAACTGCGATGATACAGGATTATATTTTCTGTTGTCCAAATCTTTTAATATGTTAATTGGCACAATGTACTCAAAGAGCAACACAAAGTACATTAGCTAAGATTCAACACCTTTGAGAAGAAATCTAAGAGTAAAGAATTATTATAGCAAGCTGGGGAAAATTACAAGACGTATTACTCAAACACGTGCTTTCTCACTGGAAAGATTGTTGTCACTGCATCTGTTCTTGTACACAGAGAAGTCAATTTCCCATTAAGCTTTGAAGCACATTTCTGTGGCAAGTTGTTGAGATCCATACCCACGTCCCCGTCCCCCCCCCCCCCACCCTTTTGATCACAAACATACATACAAACACTTGTGCACACACTCACTAATGCATGCACACAACCATCAATACACACACACACAGTGCAGGAAACACAACCTACCATAATGATGAATGTGACCGGACCAATGAAGCTCCATATGAAGTGATTGTCCACCCTTAGCCAACAACTGGAAAACACAAAACAACCCTGTCAGAGAGGATTAACATAGAACAGACGGAGCAGTCTAATTCTTTGCCTTTGAGCAAACTGTTAATAAACTGCAAGAATATACTACTGAAGGGCTTTTGTTCCTTCCCTAGTTGCAGCCACAGAAACAAAAAATTGGTGTCTCCAAACAATAAAACATGCACTGTTCCCATTGCATTTCATGAAAGCAACAGAACTGTTCATGGATAAAAGATTAAATAAAAAAGTGGGATGTCTATAGTAAATACTACTCCTGCTGTGACATGTATTGTGACCTGTACTTTGCTAGGTGTGTTTGTTATACATACATTAATTTAAAAAACTAAACATGTAACATGTCTAATATCTACATTTCAACTAAAGACCAAAATGAAAATCCCTGCAAGTAATCCCATAAACAAAGGCCACATTTCAAAGTATGGGGATTGAGCTGAGTTACATAGTAATATGCTAAACTATTAATTAATACAATTCAAGAAAACAATGTCACTATGAAAGCTTCAAAGTGACAAACCATGTTAAGTATCTGACCAGCAAAATGCTAAAGGAAATTCCGAATCATTTGACAATTTACCAACATAATTACCCAGGAAATGTGCCTCTCCCTCCTTTAAATCCAAAACATTTTCAGACTATATACAAGTTCAAACAAATGTCAAGCAGTCATTATACATAATCAAGCTGTCTAAAATGTGTGCATAAGCATGTCGAGTGAAATATTAAGACACAGCTTGGTTTTCATGCATGTTTGCTGAAACAAAGTCAGCCTTTGTAAAACACTTTTAGTTGCCAGAAGGTCTACGAACAAAATACATTATAGCATGAGCTTAAATCACAGTCAGGAATTTAAAAGACGTTAAAAGAAATGCAACAGCCATTGTCGACGTGAGGTGTACTTTCGAACAGGTTCAGCTGACTGCAAGAATACTGTAACTAACTGCACGTGCGGTTCATTCTTATTCCCATTTTAGTACCAAGACCACACTAGATTTCATCTTCAGATTTGCAACATAAGGCAATTCTACAAATTTGCATACCTATGTGGGTCATTATTAAGAAGAAGAAAATGAACAAAATGAAATCTTTTGGGCTTCACTTACGCCTTCTTTGTCCCATAGCTCCTGTAGTCGATTGCTGCAGAGACACCCACAACTATCGCTGGAACAATGTAGCCAGAAACGTAGTAATACTTTCTGCGAGAATATTCACTCTCAAAAACTTCAACCAGCATGAGGTAAAGCTGCACGCCTTCCAGACACATCCAGGAAAATGCAGCCAGGAAGAAAAAATGCAATATCCCAGCAATGATGGAGCAGCCAATCTAAAATGGATAACAAGAGAGAAAATGACTTTGAAAAACCTCAGTCTTAGATAGGAAGAGTTTAGGTTAAATCATTTTTAGAAGAAGAAAATACAGAAGAAACAAAACTATACAATACATGTTTAAACCCTGTTTTAATATGGTATGTTTAATAATAATGTACAGTAGCAGTGTACAATATACACCAGAAATATGCACATTTGAAGGAATGGGGTTACTTTGAGCATCATGTGACAGACTGTATTTCTATAATAAATACATTCTATCCAGGTCTGATTTCACCTTGCAGCTATCAGCTTTGGCACAGGTTGTATTATAAAGAAATGCTGCAGGGTCCCAAGGTTAATCAACAGTATTTGCTTTCTCTTTGATTTGTAAACTATCATAGCCAAGGACTGCAGCGAATAGTAACTGTGGAAATAATTATACAATGGCTGCACAAAAGGTCAGTGTTTCTCATAAATAACAGAGGGGAAATGAGGAAGATTCTAAACAATTTGTTCTTTGAAAGAAATAGTTTTAAAAAATGGAAAATCAATTCCTTTGATTAGTTCCAACATTTATTTTTGCAAGTCAATAACTTAGCTATGGCTTCAGGTGACACAGAAAAAAAGGCTCACAGCCTTTGTTCTGACTTCTTGAATCCATATAAATGTTGCTGCCTGACACCTGCTGCGTAAGTAAACAGCACTAAAGGTTGAGAGCAGAGTCATGTTTAAACTTGTCAATTTCAGATGGAAGTTTTTTTTTTTGTTTCTTTTGGTGTGGAGCAGAGGAAATGGATCACAAAATCAATAGTGAAATCTCTGGGCTTACCCTGGGTTCTGTCATATCGATACCAATTAGGAAAATTAACTCAGCAATGAAGAGATTGATGCATAAGTTCTTGTGGATGGTGTTGCGATCACTCTGCAAGCCCCGGAAAAAGCAGAAGGTGAAGATGCTGATGGCTAAGCAAACCAGAGAGACGACAATCCCCACCCGGGTGATGACGGTTAAGAGCAACTCGTGCACTCCGTCTTTACCCTGAGAAATGAAGGATGGAGCAAATTAACATATCTGTTTGTCAATAAAAAACAGAAGACCCCAGATGTTGCCATTCATCAATCCAGTAGGTACAGGCCGGAAAATTACCATTTTATTTCATAGGTGACATGCGGAAATAACTGTTCAACTGCCATCAATCAATAGCTAAGCATGCAGGCACAGCATGATTAGTTCCTATGAGGATGACCAGCCACTTTTGTCCCCTCTATAAATTGCGAAGCGGAGAGTGCTTCGGGCTTGTGTGATAACATTTTCTATCTACGCTTGATCAAATTTTGATTAAAAAAGCAAGAATATTACTAAATTCCCACAAAATAAAAAGCTTGGAAGCATCACAAAAACCACACAGCTATAAATAATCTACTTGGACAAGACAATTTTGCTTTTTACTCACCACTATTTCACGATGTGCCATGAGAATAGCAAAGTTGGTAAGGTGGCTACAGGAACAGACTGTGTGGGTTTTGTTGGTGTCCAGGCGTTTGCAGCCTTGGGTAGACCAGTATCCCATCATGCTCCTCTCAGAATAGTTCCAGAAGGAACAGTTTGAGTTGAAGTAATGCTCAGTCTGAAATTCATAAAATTTGACATGATTTCATTCGAAGATATTGCTCAATGAGGGAATGTCAATAACCATCACCAAAATAATACATGCACATTATATAATGTCATTAATATGTGGGTCATGTAATAAATCAGATTAATCCAGTGTTTTATCCTGTTTGAAATGACTACAGGGAGAAGTGCTGATGTATTTCAAGAAGAACTATTCTCACTTTTACACTTATCTTTCATTCTGTATAAAATGCTTGAAAAACTTGCTATGGCATCATTGATTATATGAGCCTTTTTAAGGGTTAGATAATTGTTTGATGGCATGTCTTTAGAATTGCATTATTTCCTTGATAAAGAACAGAATCAAGCCAGGACCCTCTGGGATCACTCTTGACAACTTTAAAAGACAGAAGATAATTGGTCTTCAAGCAATTTCATCCTGCATTGTACGGCTAATCTAGGAGTTAATTTTCCACTATAAAAGAAAATGGCATCATTTACATCCTAATGTTGATTAGAGAATTAGTTTTCATTAAGAATTCACTTAAGTTCTAATAACCATTGGTGCAGACTTATTTAATTTTATGTTCAATGACTTAAATAAACTCTTCTGTGACCTAGCCAGGCATTTACAATGCAAATGGAAGGATTGTGTCTGCCTAGCTGTTCTCTCCCACTGGTTTTATGACCTCTCCATTTATTCATCAGGAGGACTCACGTCAATGTGCTCCAGGGTAAAAATCACGGGATCCGTAATAAACACACGACTGGACTCTTTGTTGATTGAAGCTGCAATGATGTGTGAGTTTACTGCCACAGAATGGTTCCGTCCGTTAGCTTCATTGCCAAATTTAATTGTGGCATTTTCTGTGCTGAGGAACTGCCCCAGGTTTTTATAGAGAACAAATACCAACTTGGCCACACCTGAAAAAAAAAGAATAAACAAACTCAAACAAATGTGCAGATAGAACTTTTGAAAGGAAAATCTTGACAGCTAAACCTTATTGAAAAACTGAAATTAAACTACGGACGAGAGAACAAATGAACTTATGAATTGAAGTTGAAGCCTTGTCTGTCAAAACTCGAGTTTGAAGTTCAGGTACATAGAAGCAATCTCTTATAACAACGTTGATGAGTAATCATAGTGTATTGTCAGTTTTGACATGGAGCATTGGCATTTCTGTTTGACACCTTTTCATAGAGATTTGACAAGGGAACAAAAGTCAAAACAAAAGCTGCGAGGGAACAATCTTTGCAATCTTGCAAGTGAATATTGTGTGTGGCTCGTGCTTACCGTTTCGGCTGTTGAGTTTCACAGTGTTAGAAGACAGCTGGATAGAAATAGCACCCTTACTGGTCTGGGGAAATCTGAAATCCTGCACCTGGCCGTCTGTGCTGAGCACGTAAACATCCAGAACTGGCAGGGCCCAGTGGTGGAGGGGAAAGAGAGGACAGCAGGATACCAGAAATTTTAGTGTGTTCAACTTATCAAGAAAAGACGTTTAACAATTCCGCCTTTAACATTCAATGATATGGCTGTACAAAAGCACCGTCTTACAACTCAATTCTCTTTTTTTTTTTAACTCGCAATAAGTCACAAAAATAGATGGCATAGTTACAAAATCAATGTAAAACTAAATATGATTACATTATATTTAGATTCTCAAAAAGCACGCAGAGATAAACTGGGGAACAGAACTGTTATAAAGTAATGGTGGAGCATCTGAAATAATTTACTGCCAGCCCGCTTTTATTTCATGTTAGAATTCAAAGATCTGACACAAGTAAACACAGTTTCACTGTGGCTATGTTTATGGACAAAATTTTATATATATTTTTAAATGTAGCAAAATTCTAGCACCATATCAAGATGAAATACATAACAGCCTATCATTCAGATGCAGTCTGTCTACGTACATACAACAACCCCATATCAAGAAAGAAATTGCCCAACTGATATATTTCACTATATTGGAAAAAAAATAAAAAATGTAATTGGTCTTGAAAATATGTATCCACACAATGATGACTTCATAATGATTAATTTCAGTGGTTTGATTTCCATTTTCTCTTTTTTTAGTTATCAAGTAAACAATACTGCTTTGCTACTATAAAAAGGCTTTGCTAATTTTACATGGTGTCTTGCATTAATTCAATGTGGAAATATTGTAATTTTTCCTAATTTGATTTGAATTAATTAAAATATTACACGTAAAAAATTATTCATATGGGCTTAGGTGGTTATGCATTTAATTCTATGGAGAATAAACCTGGCAAATATATCCTGTCCTTCGCTGGATTCCACAGCAAGATCACATTGATATGTGAAATTACTTAGGTCAGAAGTGCCAATTTAACAACAAATTTCCTGCAATCTAGCTTCAAACCTCGAATCTATTGCTTCCTAAAAATCCATCGCTTTGACAGAAACGGACACGGTTTCCCCCTACTTTAATTACCACCAGTCCCCACAGTGGTTACTCTCAGTATTCCAATGAAAAACACAACACTAAAAGACAACAAAAACACATTCTGAGATTAATACTTGTGTAAAAAAATCATAAAAATTTAAAAATCTAACGTCAGTGTTCTCTCTTACATATAAATGGTCATAAAAATCAAATAATTGAAGTAAACACATTTTTCTTTATTGGGAATAAATCACTTACCTATATTTTCTGCTGGTACTTTCACTATAGCTGGCTCCATTAGATTGTCAGCAAGGACAAAGGCTCCTTCCTCCAAGGTATCGAGTAACATTGTTGCAGCATGTGTTTGCTCTGTGGAGTTCATATCTTGCCAGGATTTCAAGGCTTCGGGTCTCAGAAGATTGTCGACCGTATCTACAATAGCCTGTGCGCAAAGAAGAGACATGTCAGCAATTCATAAAATATACTCCGAGACCTGCCAGCATTTCAGTAATGTAGACTCGGTACAGGCCATGCCAATAGCAGTAATGACACTTTGGACAAAGCAAAAATAAAACAAATACAGAAAAAAATTAATACATATGCAATTTCACTGACATATAAAAAAGCTAAATATGCTGATTCAACAAACATTTCTGCTTACGGTGGCCATCAAAACAAATGGAACTGACAAGAAAAAGTTTTCCTTATTGAAAGTACTTTTGTGAGCGTATCTGTGCGTTCAAGTAGATAATTAAACATGTTCAAACGTGAGGAGAAGAAGTAACAGTGAAGTGTAAACTGCTGGTTTCTTACAAGGATTGATCCTGGAAAATTAGCTTTTAACTTTTATTTTTATAACTCTCATACTGTAGGCCCCGATTCTGAGTTGAAGACAGTAAAAAATGAGTTAGGCAATATAGGACTTAAGTACTCCTTAAGCCCTCTACACAAGACATGCCAGGGCACACAGTTCCTAGATGCTCTCCACATGTGGTCTAAACCTGTCCGGTGAAACAAAAAAGTAAATACATTTTTCTTTGCTTACCTTCACAATACGTTAATTAACAGATTTATATCTATATTTTTTCATGTTTCACACTTAAATTATTTAATGATTTAAATAATTATTTAAATATGTTTGAGGTCTATTTGAGCTTCACTGGAATAGAGGTCTGTTGAAAGGTATAATATAAAATACAAGCTTCTATAATCTGTGAAGATTTTTTTTTTAGGACAATTCCTATTATTTTCCCTTCCTTTTTTGATCCTGAAATATCGTCCTATACCTTCTCTGCTGCTACAATGTTTACTTCACAGAGAAGCTCAAATGGGTACTCCAGTTGAGTGTCCCTGCTCTCTGATCGACTGCAGGACGCAGCTGATACAGGTCTGGACCATGTCCGTTCATGAGCAACTGTCATGCCGAACTGCGGATTTTCTGAGCTGTCTAGTCGCTTCTCGCCCGCTCACTCTGTGCTGGCATTTAAAAGCATTCTCATGGGTGGTCCACTGTGCCCACTGAGGAACATTAATTTACTCTGTAAAATATACTAACATATGGCTAAGTGAATTACATTTACATTAAAGGCACAATGTGTTTCGCTAACTTAAATGCCTTCATTATATGGTAAGCACTCAATATTCATGCTTAGCATGCCTTTTCCAAGCACTTTATTAATAATAATTCAATTTGGGAGAGCAGAATTTGGGAGAGCATACCTTATTTTAATTTCAAATAATTTTTATGTACATGCAACACAAGTCAGAATCGGGCCCAAAATCCATTTCTACTTATTCTGAATATTTTCCCAAAACCAAGGGGTCTCAAATAGTACAAACTACATTAAATCCTATATAATACTTGACTACCTTTCTTAATGTTGGCTCAGCCAGGCAATTTTCACAGAAAATGTAACATTATCAGAAATTTGTATAAGAGGACGTTTCTTGGGGAGATTTTTCTTAAGTATTGAAAACAACAGAAACTGGAAGTATTATGTTTTAATTTATTCATTTGCACATTTCTAATCAAATCTGTTTAGCCTGCTTTGCTGAGTAGCAGTTAGGTAGTATGGAAAATACGGAGATTCAGTGAGAAGACACTGTAATCTCCTCAGAAAATAATCAAAAGAATTAGACTAATCAGCTAATCAATGGGCATCCGGCTCTTCTACTAATGCAGAGATAATGCAGCCTCACATTAAATATGTCAAATACTGCTGATTCACCAATTCTGCCTGAAGCCCATCATTGCAGTAATAATGTGTCATTAGGCACGTAAATATGACCTTCTCCATTGACTGGGCAAAGGGCTGCCTGCCAGAGAAGTGTGCAAAATAACACACACACACACACACACACACACACACACACACGTTTGGAAAATACAATATTTGAAAAAAAAAAAGAATTCACTATCTGGATGGGAAGCTGTCTTGAGCTTGAAAAGAGGTGTAATGCACTTGGATGTCTCTAATAAGAGAGGGAATTGTCCAATGCTCACAGTGATAGGGCTAAACCCATTAAGTGGAGAAGGACACAAATTAATTTGCCCTAGTCAGCCTTATTCGTCATAGAGAATTGTGGATTTGTGCTTCTAATTTATGACACAAATTAAAATTTCCGTATCAATGAATTAACTTTCTCGGCTGGCATAAAGGAGGTTATGTTTAGATTTTAGTGAGTCACTTGTGGTAAAATAAACAAACAAACAAATAAATAAATAAGGTAAAACAACGTCACCCTATAAACCACTAATGCCCATCTGGGCTTTTAGGCTACCATTTTTATTACAGGCATTTAGCAGACGCTCTTATCCAAGGCAACTTACACAACTTTTTAGCATTTTTTACATATTATCCATTCATACACCTAGATATATACTGAAGCGTTTCAGGTTAAGTACCTTGCTCAAGGGTACAACGGCAGTGTCATACCTGGGAATCGAACCTGTAACCTTTTGGTTACAACGCCAGTTCCTGAACCATTATACTACACTGTCGCCCTACCATAAACCAGTAGCATTAATTGAGCACAACAGTCCAATTCTTAGTACAACATATTTAATCCACTACAAAAGACTCTCGGCCTGCTAATATTTTAAATAGTTAAAATTGGGAGACCTCCACGGGTAAAATCACAGTTTATAATGTTCACGATACAGCATAAAATGAATAAAGTGAGCAAAGAATACGAATGGAACAGAAAGGTGAGTACATACACTTAAAAAATTTAAAACTTCAACAATAAAAAAGGAGAAAAAAAATAACAGTTAGAAAATGTCATAAAAATGTTTGAAATTCAACCTGATTTCCCTGCCACTGAAACCACATTTCTCACTGTCAGGACAGAGGTACATTTAGAGCTGTGGGAAAGCAATTACTTATAAAAATGTTTAAAGTACAGAGAGGAGAGGCTACATGGCAATACAAAAGTATACATGCTGCTGAGCAGGGGTGGGGAGGGGTTGCGGATAAGCAGAGCAATACAGTAGCATAGCTGAGATACCTTCATGTATGCCCTGCATGTCCTTTCACGTTTTTGAAGCTTTTTCGTTTGAAAGAAAAAAGATCAAACACAGAAACAGACAATTAGCAAATTTAGGAGTGTCAGCACAAGTGTCCATGGATTTAACTAGGTATTCAAGTTTCTACAATTTAGCTTTCTACTTGTCCTATTTTCCTTCTGAACTAGATACAGGTTCAGAAATTGAACCTGCCAGTCATGCAGACTTACAATACTTCCCTCAAAGACAATACTTCCCTCAAAGTTACCTTTGAAACATACAAGGACATTGTGATTATTATGCCCAGTGTAGAATGCATGTATTGTGATGGGTGTTACTGTATAGGGACATGTTATATTGACAATATAGACTGATATCTTTTTGAAGTGATGGGTAAAAGTAACAGTTACATATTAGTTTAACCTAGGAACATTTGGATTTTGGGTTGATAAATTCTACTGCGATACAGTATATGGACTGCATTTAAGGCGTGTGGCAATATTATTCTCCCATAAATAAAGTTTACTCAGTCCTGACCAAAATGCACTCAACATAAATGATATTTCCATGCTGAGTGGAAAATTGGTCTCTGGAAATGCAATGTAACATCACCCATGGTCAGATTAATTGTGCATTAAAGATACATACTGCATACTGCCACTCACTTTAGATAAGAAATTATGCTTTTACATAGGTTACCATAACATTTATCCAATGTGCTTCTGAGACTGTATTTCTCAGTTTTGTTTCAGAAGCATGTTAAAGCATGTTAATATCTTTCTCCATGTGACAAAATATTTTTTCTCTGTATACTTGCAATAATATTCTTCAAATACTGAGAAAATATTAACCTTTTTTCAAAATAATCTTGTTGATGATATTTATATAGAGAAATAGAACTTAATAATATTCCAACATCAACAAGATTATTTTGAAAAAAGGTTTTCTCAGTATTTGAAGAATATTATTGCAAGTATACAGAGAACAAATATTTTGTCACATGGAGAAAGATATTAACATGCTTTAAAAGTTGCTTAGAACCCACAAAGAAAGGCACAAAAAAATAAAAAAACAAAGCTTAGCAACACAGAATATTTAA
Organism: Ilyophis sp. 1 JC-2022; assembly: GCA_022702515.1. Taxonomy (NCBI): domain Eukaryota; kingdom Metazoa; phylum Chordata; class Actinopteri; order Anguilliformes; family Synaphobranchidae; genus Ilyophis; species Ilyophis sp. 1 JC-2022. The sequence goes on from CM040403.1 coordinate 106,101,312, forward strand.
TAAGGAGGGAAGGGCCGAAATAGCCACCAGGGGTAATGGGAAACAAAATACCTTATTAAAACTCCGGCCTGCAGAGTCCTTCTCGCTGGGTTTCAACTCCTGTAGCTGAGCGTCTAAGATATCAACCAGCTGCTCCATCAATCTCACCGATGAACTAACATCGCCAGCAAAGATGGGTCCTTTGGTATGCTTGGCCAGCTCATTTGCAAGGTTAGCTGCATTTTCACCGCTTCTGATCTGGAGTGATATAAATTATCATCTCAGCATGGTTCAGAAAATATTGCAATAGACGGTGAGGCTCTCCCCTCTCATTACAACATGCCCATGCTGTGATGAAATATTCCTTTACACCGCTACACATGAGAAATCGGTGACTAATTAAAGATGATAACATTCCTTGCGTTTATTAGCTAAGATTCCTCGATAAAACTATGTCATCACTTTGCCACAAATAGAAAAGGAATGCATAAGAATGGTGTTTTAATTAGTGCATTTTTGTACATAAGACACAATTCCAAAAATCCTAGCAAAGAGCCAAGTAATATTGGTCCACACAACAGGATGGTCATTGAGTAGCTAAAGGTTTATATTGTTATGCATGTATGCTGTTTTATCACACATCTGAAGATGCTGAATAATGTTTTTTCTTTTTTTCTTTTATATGGAATGAATGAATACAAGAGTAGAGAGTAGGATAAGCAGGGGAAGCACTGGGAATCCTTCAACAAACCTTCTGAGCAACTTGATTAACCCAGTGGGAGGTGCAGTTGCTAAGGTCAGGCCCTTTTGGGTGCCAGGCCCCAGTGGAAAGCACACATAGATAGGAGGCAGTGCCTGGGAGACAGAAGAAAAACAACAGTTTAACTGTGATAGTATCTTTTTACTCAATATTTCAACACTCCAACTCCACCCCCACAGAGTGTATTTTAAAAACTATTTGCTACGAACAAGACGTTTTATGTCAATAGTGATTCACTTCCTTACTAACTACTGAGCTGTCTTAACCATTTATCTTAGGAAAAGGTAATTGCACCAGATGTTCTAACTTAAAAAATAATGCTCTTTACTGTATAATTTATGCAGGACTGCATCAAGATTTCTAAAAGGACACAGCAATCATTTGTTTTATCTAGTCATCAAAACTAAATATGAATCAGAGAATTTAATCAGGCTTTCATCAAAATGTTCTCTAATCTGGTGCCAAGAGTATACTAGATTCAACAAAAACTTGACGTGCTGTCACATGAAATCTTACATTAACCAATCAATTTGTTAGTCATCTTGATTAAAGAAATATATCTGCTTTATTCAAAGCAGCTGATCAGTTCTAGCTGTGTTCTGTCTCTTCTTAGATTCCTGTATTATATCAGAAAATAAGTGAATGCAACAATTTCAATCTACCCATTCAATGGGTACACCTTGCCAAGGACCACAGTTTGTGCAGTGTCAATATAATGAGTTATAGATCACATACTACCAATGTCCAAGATCAATGGCAAAAGACTTAAATGTTTGATGAACACTCAATTCATGTTTCACCTCTGCAGGCCAGACTCCATTTTGTCAATACTATCTTTAGCGCTGAAACAAGGCAATCTTGAGCCTCACTGGCACTTGTTTACAGAACAGTCCTGCCTGCTGTAATGATCTAAAAAAACATGCTTTTGTGCTTGATTAACTATACATTGGCCTAATCAACCACCAATATACAGCCTTAATGCAACCTTCACATTTCAGGAGAACTTAGACACACCAATCTTGTATTTTCAAGTGAAGAAAAAATGTTACGCATTTAAAATTCAGGTTTATATAAAGCCACTTAACGGTAAGCTACAATCAACTCTATATGGACGAAACAGCATAGAATGAAAATGCAATTAGCTTATGTGAAAAACCATTAGAACAGGTGGATTCAAAAAATGCTATGTTGGACATTGGATAATTGTGCACATATATATGCACTTATATTTAGCAAGTTGTAAATCACTGTAGCATTTATATTAGGTACTGTACAGTAGTTTCCTTACTATTACTGCAAATGGAATATTTTTTTAATTGATAAGGTTTCGTAATGAAGCAATAATTAATTAATTCATAATTAACTTTCCCTTCACACCCACACCATCATTCCCTCCTCAAACACATATTTTCTACGGGATGATAAATTACAATATACACAGTTCTATATAATGCAATCCAATATTTATAACCCTCAGATATTACTATGTTTATGCAATTGATAAAATATCTATATATATATTGAATAGAAAAACAATTATGTTTATCTCAGCCGTATGTATTACTCATTAGACGGGAAAATAATTTATTTGTGGGTCAAAGCTAAATATGCTGCTTACCTCTAGTTCCCTTGGGGCAAGGCCTCTCCACTATCATTCCTCTCTGTGTCTGGGGCCACAGTATGTCCCTTTTCTCTGTACCCTCACAAAATCGTTCTGGCAAAGGGAAGGAGTCAGGAGAGGGCGGAGCTGTGGTCTCAGGAACCTCTGGTAGTGCTTTGGGCCCCTTGTTTCCTTCTTTTGGACCAGCTGTGGTGGTGGTGTTCACCTGGCCTTTCTGTGTAGTGGTGGTGGTGATGGTAGTTGTGGTTTTTGGGAGCTCGGGGATAATGGTCGCTTCTGATATGGTTGGCACTAAAACAGATTTGTAGACAAAGTTAGTTTGGTTATTTCCCTCATGGCCCTGAAGCCCTTTCCCAAATCCCAAGGAGTGATGAGACTGTGGTGGTCAAGATGAAGAAATTACTGAGCGAGGCTGCTAAATTATGGAAAGCAAAGGCAAGAAGTGTTTAGCAAATGGATCCCTTTTCATGAACATTTTATTCCACACACTTTGTCACAAAAAAATAAATAAATAAAACAATTAATAATAATGACATTTTAGGCAGACATTTTAAGACACAAATTACACAATGTTTAAACAATTGTGTAAAATTCATCAGTGTGCATATGTTTCTAGCCATGCAGAAATGAAAACATGATTGTTTCTATTATGGCTTTGAATGTGGTCAAATGAATACAGCTATTTTATAACTATATCAAGTTGATAAAACAGACCACAGAAAACAGCATAACTGAAATTGATTATTTTCTTCTTTTTAAAAAATTACAGCTGTTTAATATTTCCTCAGACTTAAATACGATAAAAAGACAAGTGCCACTTTTTTGCAATACCATCCACACAGAGGAGTTTTGATATGGATATCACTGCAAAATGAGATTCAATTTATGGAAATATTGCCCTCCTTAAGAGATCACACAACGGAAGCCGGAGCTCTCATATTTGTCACCTAAAGGTGACAACTCATGCCATATCACTCATTATCTATGGCATGGTTGGGGGCAGGACACAAGAATTAACTGCACCGTTCATAGCTTAAAGATGAAGAATTGGCTGATGTGACTGCACCAGTACAGTACCTCTAACTTACATTACTGTTGAATTAAAATACTTTACCTCTATGTAACTAAAAATTATTTTAGCATGCTTACCCATTTGTACAAAAAATTAATTTGATGGGTGGAAAGAAATTCAGATGTCTGTCTGAATATATACTGTATATTTATATATATATATATATATATATATATATATATATATATATAGAATCAATTGTTGTCTGAGGATAATGTGTCTGTCTGATACAATAGTTGTGAGATTGGCAGCCCTCCAAGAAATACCCTTTTTGTCGATGTTACATTTCAGCAAGGCAAGGTTGAGGAAGCAACTATCTGTTGTGAATCAGTCTCAACTGACCAGCAGAGACCACTCAGTGTGCTCCCTGTAGTGGCTGTCTTGGCAACAGCAAACGTTTCATGAGACACAATGTGTCTTTTGATTTAAAATGGAAGTTTTGGCTGGAAGGATCTTTTTGGCATTGAGCGGACATTAGATTTTGTTCCATTCTTCTTAACCACAACTGCCTCCACACCAACACCTCCTACCTCCCATCCTTTTCTCAACATGCATAATTTCTTAGCAGGAGCTATGCTGTCACGGTGTCTGAAACCCTGAGGACAGTTCAGAACATACCTATCTGCGCTTTGACAACTATAAATATCAAATGTTTTCACATTCCACAACAATGTATTGAATACGTTTTGTTATCCAATTTAATTCACATCTTGGCTGAATGTGTGACCTTATTAGAAAAGAGAACAGAATAGTAACATGCTGATAAGGCTTCTAACACCTTACATTCAGTAATCACATTTCCATGTATCACACATAAAAGCTTAAGTGATTGACAAAATAAAAATAAATGCCCTTTTGATTCTTATAAAAAGCATAAGTTCAGGGATAATTAAACGGAAGGAAGAAACATTACCTGTGTAATTTTAATTTGTATATAAAATAATGAGAAATAACCACCACAAAACACCAGTAAACATGTTTTGACGTTTGGGTTATCATGATCACCATGTCTACAGGGTGATCACCACGTATGCTGTTTTTTTATACATGTTTCCACCAGACTATTTGTATTGGCTTGCTCTAATCTTTAATTGGTGAGTTAAATTGTGACAAAGTATGCCTCTTTGATATCTTGTTTTACAAGTTAAGAGTAGCATTAGCATTACTTGGAACCTTTGTAACCTTCTAGTATACGCCTAGGGAGTTCTTTTCTCCACTGCCAATTTCCTTCTCTGATTTATAGTGCTTTTTTCATAATGCTTCCAGTTTTCTGAGCCCATATTTCCACCAAATATGATACAAATAACTTTAGCAGAAGAGAACATTAAATACTTTTATTTCAGTTTTTTAGTTTATGAGTATATTAGCAAATATTACTCAAAAGGTATATATAAAGATATACCACATAACTAAAAAACTGAGTGAATTTTTGTGATCTCCATGAGTCAGAATTTATTTGGAATTCTGTTTTTCTCATTGTTTATACTTCAATGTACCTTTCGTTTAAATGAGCTGTGTACCTACTGGGCTACAGTAAACAGGTACACATGATACACGCTATAGTTTTCTTGTTATCTTTAGACAGACGGTTCATGTGCAAACCAGAGGGAAATAATGATAATTTGAACTCAATCACTGGGAGTAGCAGGGTTACTGCTGTGGGACTTGATTTTTTAAATGGTAAGCCTAAACCAACTCATGTTTCAAACTAAAATATTTCTATTCAATCCAGTTCAGTGCCTATTCTCACTTTGCCCCAAAACTCCCCTCAGTTATAATTCTTTTGATTACAAGTGAGGCAATCAAGCAGGCTTGGGAAAAAAAAAAACACAGACAATCTTCAATTAACATGGCTGTCTGACACTCCAGCCAAGGCAAACCTTCAATTAGGTGTCATAGAATGAGAGGCTGAATAACGGAGATCTTATAAATTATTGAGATAGTCATAACAACTGTATTTATGGCCTGTATATGATCACGTTCCACTTCCCAATCCCTGCAACTAAATTTTTTTGTAGCACTTCCATTGAGCATATAGGGCTTTGTTTTTGTTGAATTAAGACAACAACTGGTGTAAAGACAGAAGGAAGTAAAACAGCGCCTTGTCTGTTGTAGTCAGCAGGTTAACAACACCAATAATAGCAACGATTAGACTTCACTAGGGCTCAGCACTCAACACTGAAGTGCAGAGATTAAAACGGACAGTAAGTGTATCTTTTATATTATGCTTAATTGATGCACTTACCAAGTGCAAGGTATGAGTTTTCAAATTAGTAATGTTTTTCTCAAGTGATTTAAAACAAAAATTATTTATTAATTTTATTTTAAAAAGTTAACATATAATTTAACATAATGTATTGGTCCGACTCCTGTTGTCTATCTGAAAAGGAAACAAAACCCTGTTCAATATTTTGCTTGAGATTTTGTTTTTCCATGCAGGAGTCCTCTAAACAGGAATTTTATCAGTTGTAAAATGTGTGTTCCAGGTGGTAAACACCTATTAATGGTGGAGTAATAGCTACTGGATTAAGGCAACCGCGGCTCAAACAATTAAAACCATTTGCTTTATATCGAAATGAACCCAAGTGTTCCCCCAAGCCTCTGCAGGGAATCAGAAAAGCAAGCAAGTTGTGTAAATCTGAAGTTAACAAAAAACATTGGATGAATCTATATCCATCATCTATAAAAAATATACACAAATTGGAAGTACAATATTATAGGATGGAAGAGTGAGTACTTTGCAAATTATGATGAGTCGAGCAGACTCGGGAATAAAATGAGAGAATAGGCTCCATGACACTACAACACTACACAAAATGTCTTTACCACAATAGAACTAAAGATAACAGTTGCATAACATAATAACTGTAGTAACAGGATAATGAGTACATTTCTGCAGATACTGGGAAGCATGATAATTGGGTTTGGGGCTGTGCAATCATTTACCTTACATGCCCCATATATTGGAAGAATTCTTTCATTTTTATGTGCGCATCCAGTTGGTTTATAAGCGTCAACATTCTTATGTTTGCTCACGCTAATTACAGGGAGGCAGGTTAATATTTCTACCTCAAATAAATATATCTATTACTGTACACTTTTCAACAAAAGTAGCAGCAAAAGACAGCATAAAAAAACATGCTTTATGTTTGTTGAAGGTTAGTTCAACAACAAATGGCAATCACAAAAAGTTGAGTCACCACTGGCTTCCAGCATCTATTCTACTTTTTTCCTGTGTGATTTCATACGAGCCACACGTCAGAAGCAGTATGGCCGAGAACACAGACATGCAGTTGTGCGTTCCATATAGACTGTGGGTTCATGTTCCATATAGACTGTGGGTTCATGTTCCATGTAGACTGTGGGTTCATGTTTTATATAGGCTATGGGTTCATGTTCCATAGAGACTGTGGGTTCATGTTCCATGTCGACTGTGGGTTCATGTTCCATATACACTGTGACTTCATGTTCCATGTAGACTGTGGGTTCATGTTCCATGTAGACTGTGGGTTCATGTTCCATGTAGACTGTGGCTTCATGTTCCATGTAGACTGTGGGTTCATGTTCCATGTAGACTGTGGGTTCATGTTCCATGTAGACTGTGGGTTCATGTTTTATATAGGCTATGGGTTCATGTTCCATGTAGACTGTGGGTACATGTTCCACGTAGACTGTGGGTTCATGTTCCATATACACTGTGGGTTCATGTTCCATGTAGACTGTGAGTTCATGTTTTATATAGGCTATGGGTTCATATTCCATATAGACTGTGGGTTCATGTTTTATATAGGCTATGGGTTCATGTTCCATGTAGGCTATGGGTTCATGTTCCATGTAGACTGTGGGTTCATGTTTTATATAGGCTATGGGTTCATGTTCCATGTAGACTGTGGGTTCATGTTTTATATAGGCTATGGGTTCATATTCCATGTAGACTGTGGGTTCATGTTTTATATAGGCTATGGGTTCATATTCCATATAGACTGTGGGTTCATGTTCCATGTAGACTGTGGGTACATGTTCCATGTAGACTGTGGGTTCATGTTCCATATACACTGTGGGTTCATGTTCCATGTCGACTGTGGGTTCATGTTTTATATAGGCTATGGGTTCATATTCCATATAGACTGTGGGTTCATGTTTTATATAGGCTATGGGTTCATGTTCCATGTAGACTGTGGGTTCATGTTTTATATAGGCTATGGGTTCATATTCCATATAGACTGTGGGTTCATGTTTTATATAGGCTATGGGTTCATGTTCCATGTAGACTGTGGGTTCATGTTTTATATAGGCTATGGGTTCATGTTCCATGTAGACTGTGGGTTCATGTTCCATGTAGACTGTGGGTACATGTTCCATGTAGACTGTGGGTTCATGTTCCATATACACTGTGGGTTCATGTTCCATGTCGACTGTGGGTTCATGTTTTATATAGGCTATGGGTTCATATTCCATATAGACTGTGGGTTCATGTTTTATATAGGCTATGGGTTCATGTTCCATGTAGACTGTGGGTTCATGTTTTATATAGGCTATGGGTTCATATTCCATATAGACTGTGGGTTCATGTTTTATATAGGCTACGGGTTCATGTTCCATGTAGACTGTGGGTTCATGTTTTATATAGGCTATGGGTTCATGTTCCATGTAGACTGTGAGTTCATGTTCCATATAGACCGTGGGTTCATGTTTTATATAGGCTATGGGTTCATATTCCATATAGACTGTGGGTTCATGTTTTATATAGGCTATGGGTTCATGTTCCATGTAGACTGTGGGTTCATGTTTTATATAGGCGATGGGTTAATGTTCCATATAGACTGTGGGTTCATGTTTTATATAGGCTATGGGTTCATATTCCATATAGACTGTGGGTTCATGTTTTATATAGGCTATGGGTTCATATTCCATATAGACTGTGGGTTCATGTTTTATATAGGCTATGGGTTCATGTTCCAGATAGACTGTGGGTTCATGTCAACAAATTTGCAGACACCTCATAGCAGGATGCAAAATATGTCAGCTCCAAAGCTATTTTTCAGTGTTCACTTGTAAGTCTTTACCAGCAGCATATTCAGAAATTCAGCTTTGAGTCAGGTTTGAAAATTCTGATTTGACGGTTTTTGGTTGGGTGGCAGGGGTGTTGGCAGTTTTGCAACTGTTTGTAAGAAGCTTTCCATAAACTGCTAAACCACTGGTTGCAATCACCATGGATCCATACACACCATGAAAGCTGCCTATTTCATGCAATATTTTCTTGGGTGTGTATTTAGTAATGGCAGGGCCAAGAGGCATTATATTTATTTAATGTTCAGCAAAAAAAACTGTACTTTCTCATATCTAATACTAACCCAATCATTTTTTATATATAATGCTTCTAAATCTTTCTTATTTTGTGAGCCACTGCCAATGAACCATTGCAATGGTAACAAAAAAAAGTCAGTTAACTACATAGATACAATATGCAATACAATAACATACAGATACACTTCCATGTGAGATCTAACTGTGAATTTCTACATCTGGCCTTGAAACTCCTAAGGAATATGAAAACTCAATTTCTCTAAAACTAAAGCTTTTAAAACTGTACATAGGTGTTGGTTTCATGCATAATTAGACACAAGTGCATGACAAACACAGAGAAATGGGTAGCAGGCAAGCTGTACTCATAATATGATTACCATGTTCTTCCTATCAGTGCAGAGTGCCAAAGAAGTAACTAATTCATTCATTCATTATTAACATAGAAGTGGAGCACCAGAGGAACCGTGCTGAATCGTAAATAAGAGAAAATGCCACTTTCCGGGCGCTGTCAGTATCCTAAAGTCTACCTTGATCAGAGGCTGGACACAAATCTCTGACAAACACACCAGCACTCATCTGTAGAAACAAGGACAGATGCCTATAGAGAACAATGGGGGTTGCTATCAGCAACAGCAGTGACAGAAGCCCACGTGTACATTCGCACACCCGAGACAGGAAAAAATAACAATGGTAATTTTCCACATCAGTACATTTCTTTCACATTGTATCCACTTCAATGCATTGCACATTCACTTAATATTGTTCATACAAACAGTGCTATCTTTAACATTTTCCCCAGCACCTTGATCTTTGATCCTGCATAACTTGGGGCATGTACAGAAAGGCATTTACAATTCTGATTCAGAGCACCTTGGACCACTGCAGGCTTTGTTATACATATTCAATTCAGCTATTCAATTCACTCCGGTTGTATTTCTATTCCTGGTGCATTGGATATGTGCATGTGCAGCATGTGATTTTAATTTTTTTTACACGCTGGTGCATTTGTTAGAAACGATCCATAATTAGGACATACAGCTGCATAAAACGGAGAGCCATTTGTGATATTAGTGATTACAAATATAGCAGTTTAATGGGGGTTGAGTCACTGAAAAATGATACATGGCCCCCAAAGGGGGTGGGGGGGATTCATTAGCCATTTCTTGGGTATTTAATACTAACAATTTTTTTTTAATGCAAACTGCTACACAATATAGTCAAGTGAAATGGTATTTACATGCATTAATGAAGAGGTTGGTGGGGGAATGTTTCGATGCATCTTTGCCCTCATACACATGTCATTTTACACATGGATGTGTCTCATTATGAAGCAATAGCCAGCACAAAATGACTTGTGAATATGTGCATTTTTTTTGTCTTTTTAAAAAGGTTAATGAAAACCAGCTATTCTCTGGCCTGGCAAGTGTATATGCAAAAAGAAACCAAAAATAAACATGACCAGGTGACATTCAAAGAAAATCACACTGAAGTTATCAAAGCATCAGAAGTCCTTGTTAACTTGTAACTTGTAATATATATATATATAACATAAATTATAATGTAATAATACTGAATGTATAATTAACTGAATTAGGTTTATGCTACTGTTAATATGTCATAGCAATTCCAAAACCAAACAGCCAAAAGCAAATCACTTGTATCATTATGATAGTGTTTCTCATTTCTGGGTCAATACATATTTTAAACGTTAGTTCAATAGTCAGACAAACAAGGATTTCTTATTGCAATGCAGACAATACATCTTTTAGAATAACACGATGATCATATAGGCAAATTCATGAAAACACTACGCTGATAGGAATAATCGTGTACTTAGGTAGCCCTTAAAGATTTTTAAAAACTGCTGTAAAAAAAAAAAATATATATATGCAGAAGTACCAATGATCACTTAACAACAGGTTCATGTGAAACTAAAGTATTGTCCGTTTTAGAACATAATTGGCATCATCACTGTCAATGCTATCCAAATATACAGTATCTAACATTTATGAATTCCTCTATTGACTCACACTAGTTTGTTCTACCCTTCCATTATCATTAACAGGAAGTTCATTTCCCATTATAAATCAGTGGCAAGATGCACACTCATTTCACTTGCCAATCTTGCCAAATCCACCACTCATTAGATATAAAATTAAATAATGACAGAATGGCCTCAGTCAATTATTGATCAAATAACCTCACCCTCCTAAAAAGGTCAGTTCCACCAGCTGCTATTCAAGGTGGACCGTTCTGAATTGAATGCATTCAGTCGATGATCTTTCTATGTTGTGCCAAACTAAAATCCCGTCAATAAGGATTGATTTGAATCTAATTGAATTGGTGGCCACCATGCACCTACGATGTGTCAGGAAGCCATTGATTGACGCAAACATATATTTGTGGCTTAATATTGACTTCCCAATTGCAATAGTGCACACACTTGTCATCAATTTGTCCACAAATAGTTGTTTTTAGGTGTGTGAGAGGCCATTTAAAAGCCTAGTGAAACATGATTAATTCACATGATTTATGTGCCAATATTTTGATGGATAAATGATATTAACACTGTGGGAAAACAACTATGGGTGTTTTAAATCCAAATCTCAACTGTGTTCCCTTGCACACCAGTGCTATGCCAAGGTGATAATATGATTTCAGCATGATGAAGAACATGCAGTTTGCCGTTTGTGAGATGAATACGTAGGAAATTGGTATATTTTATCTGAATTCCTTCATAAACTCTTTGACTTTCATTTTAGTTATGCTGCATATATTTAATTAAAACCCCAACTACTTTTTCAATAGGTAGAAAACTTGAAACACACTGGTTTTGAATGGAAAAAAGAAGATTGTGAGCCATCAACTCTTTCCATTGATGTACCTGTTGAATACTAATTCTCCATCAGAGTGCACAGGCTACACTGCCTGGACTGAATTAGGAGATTCTTATGTCAGCAGCACTGAAATTTTCAAGTAAATAAATGAATAATATGTTGGTGTCACAATCTGAGAACAGTTTCTTGACCTCCAGAGTCAGAGGGTAGACGACATGGTGTATTCTTTGGGCTCAGGCTTTAGGGTGAGAAGGGATTACGTATAGTAATTATGGTTATTATACCCCTGGTATAGAGACTATCTGATGTTAAGTCTGCCTCATTTTAGTTCCTGACAGCTAAATTAAAAAGCTCTCCTCTGACATGACCCTGATTGATCTTGTTTCTCTGCACAGTCTGGAGGACACGCTGCACTTCACACTACCCTGTAAGTGTTAACTGTTTGTTCAAAGGCCTAAAGGGACTTTAGGTTCTGCACTAGCGGGTGAGATCTATTGTTGCCCCCAAGGCAGACAGCACACCTGCCTGGGCAGGTAGGATTCAGCCTGATGAGGTTAAATCTCCTCGCTTGCTGTGAGCCACGCTCATAGTCTCACCCCGTGGGTATTAGCGCGATGGGTGTGGGGGTACAGTAAACACTGTCAACTTGCAGAAATCCCAGGGCACTGATCCCTTATGATATGGTAACTGAGTTGGTGATTTTGTTTACTGCTGAGCTGTATTACTTCAGTCTGTGAGGCCTACTATACCCAACAAGCTCCTGTTACATATCTAACACGCATTTGATTCTAAATTAAAAATCAGTCATCTGTAACATGGCCAAATGCGGGAGGGGTAATACCAAAGGGATGCGGGCACACACTGAATGCTTGTTCATGTTATTACGTCAAAACATAAATTTTCTTTCATGCAAGAATGAAAGGACTGAAAAATCTCTTTACCTTGTGCGGGGTCCGGGGGTCCAAACTCCAGATTATACCTCAATATGTAATAATTATTCCACACATATAGCTGGTTATCTCTGGGATTGTAATCCACAGCTGCAATATACTGGTACTGGTTTGGAAAGTGAATATCCACATATTCGCCGCGATTCTGTTTGGTGTTGTAAATGTAATCGATCAGGCTCTTGCTGACTTCACTCTCATTGTCCTCATATGTGGACCTCACTATGTAGAGGACTCCACAGATCATGAAGGCGTTGGAGGCAGATCGCTTGTCATATGTCGTCTCCCAGGTCGCCTCGAATCTCAGAGTATAAGGGTTCAACTGGCTGATAACCATCATCCCATTATTTTGCTCTGTGGCATAGATCACCCACAGGCCATTTTCATCTACACCCAAGTCGATGTCAGTTTTTCCACCCCACTTGTAGGGTGAGGTGTCGTGATAATTGGCATTGTTGATGATGGCCTCTCCGCTTTTGATCCTGGTCCTCAGGTCAAACTTGACAATGTTTCGGGTCCTCTCCTTGTTAAAAAACACCGCACCGTCATACACCACAAATCCAGTGCCGTCCACCCGGTGAGGGAGTTTATACGTTGTGGTTTGTCGAGCATTTTGGAAGTCTTCAAGTGAAGCATACTCGATGAGTGTATCTGTGCGGTAAGGAGTCCAGGGCATGAAATAGATTTTGTCACCCGCTTGAAGGGGATCTTTGCACCATGCCCCTGCTTGCTGCTCCGCCTCGAACAGAAAGGAAGTATCTCCAACTGCTTTCAGTGTTCCGGGACAAACAAAAACTAGTAATGGGGGAGAGTAAAACAAGAGACAGATTTAAGTAAACAAAACACAAATTAACAGTAAGATATTTAAACTGGCCATTTGGAGCTCTATATTGTTTTTACATTGTCTTGGTAATTGGGCTGTCCAAGAAAAGTGGGACAAAACAAAAATTATTTTAGTGGCCAATGGACTACAAGTGACAGATATTGTCAAGCAGTATTGGATGTTTGTGCATGGAAAAAAAGGAATATTAAAGTTGTTAAACAATTAATGTTATATAAAATAATATATTAAATGTCGGAAACATTGAGGCCTTGCTTCATGGACTTATGTACAGACACAGAAACTAAAAGGAGGGGAAAACAGAAAAAATTATGAAAAAAAGAATTTTCCTGTAAATAAAAGCAGCCAAATAAAAACACTTTGTAACAGAAGGGTGGTTTAAAGAGCACAATTCGGTATGTCTGTATGTGTTGGTTGTGTGACACACCACCTTTTACATCACCTTTTATCTGGTATCAGACAGGCTTGTTACAAGTGGTGCAAATGTCACATCATTTTAAATTTTAAATAAATGAAAAAGAAAAAAAAAAACGTTAAAAAAAATTCTTTTCAGAAACACAAAACAAAGAATCAAAGGTGGAGAGAACAATACGTGGCGGGATAGAGGGGAGGGAGAGGGCAAAGAGAGAAAGACAGTAGAAGCAGTGAGCTCTAAAAGGCTGAGAAACCCTGTTACCATGACATGCTATGGAGAGGGTTTGGGAAGCCAGGCAAAATGAGATTGTGCTAACAAGAGAAAGCACCCAGGGGTATGGAAAAAGAACCCCTAAGGAGTCCAGTCACTACACCCCGTTTACTTCTTTATGCTGCCATTGCATTATCAGATTCTTAATAATTTTACTTCCATGGTTACAGTTTACTGACCTTTTACAGTTCTGAAGAGGTTTTTTTTCTTTTTTTTTCTACTGCCTGCTAAGATCAGAACACCAGTGGGGATAGGAAGGTTTACAACCATATGCCACAAAACAAGGAGCTAGGGTTTGGGTCGTGTCAGTTATTTACCTTTTTGCTCCACTTCTATTTTAAGCGTTGGAAGAGAGAATGAAAAGGGGTGGAAGGAAAAAAAGAGATTAACATGAATTAACTATCATTGCTACGGTTACACACTCAGTAACATGATATGAGACAAGGACAAAGATACCTATTTTGGCAAGGGGAAAAAAAGAGAAAGTAAATGAACATTAGACACAGCAGGCAACCCCTGACATGAAGAAAGGATCAGGTTAGGAGGCCGAGGCCAAGGTATACATGTACAATGTCGTGACATCTGGACAAAGCTCTCTGCTGGTGTTAACAGAGCCAAGAGATGAGCAGTGACACACGTGCCCATTAAGAGCTTGCCAGAGCATTTTATATGTGCTTAAAAATAGATTGTATAACATAATTAACACAACTCTCTTCATACCATTATGATATGCAAGCAACATAGAGTAATGGGGAAAAAATTATAACAACCAACAAGAATGTTCACTTTAGAGTGGCCAAATTTAATATTTTTTAATTAAAATACATGACTGTTTAGCAAATAAAAAGTGCAAATGAATTAAATATAATATTAATAGTAATAATATGCCAAATGTAAAGATATGCCAAAAACATTTACTGTATTGGTATTGCTGTATTGGAGTAGTTATTGTACTTGATATAACTCAACAACAAAGCAACATGTTTTAACACCTACAATTTAAATATTTTGGCTGTAAACCACTGCCTGTAAGGATACCTTATTGGAACTGAGAAGTTAAGTACAAGCAAAAAAAATTAACTAACAATCTGTTTAGTCAGTGTGGACTATTACTCCTTCAGTTGATGAAGAAACACAGTATAAATGAGTGATAAATCATAGGTTACCTGTTTTAGTAGCAAAGGCAACCACACATTTCTAACCAAGGAGTCAACTTGTTTACTCAAATAAAATCATGTTTGTTCAACTTTTAATTACGGAGTTCCAAGCTAAACATTACTTGATAACCTGTGTAGATTTGTGATTCTAGCTTGCAGTCCTATGGTGGCTGTGGTACTAAAATATCTACTCAATATAACACACATACAAAACAAAGTTGTACCACCCACTCGTATATATTTTTGGCTCACTAAAATAGTCACTTACCACCACATTATTCAGCCATCTTCAAAACAAATGGATTATCTTTGAAACTTGGAAAAAACAACTAATTAAAATGCAAAGCACAATGATACTGAAATCTGTATATCTGTGAATTATATCAAAATATTATATTGCCTGAGCTTTTAAAGCAACACTGGCCCAGATTCAATCCTACCATTTTGCATACAGTCTGTAACATTTGATGAGCCTTGCTAGAACAAATATGTGCTTTAGAGGCACTGTCATTCCAGGCATAATGGTACAATGCATTTCTACACATTTACGGGTGCGTAATGTGCGTGTGAGTGTGTGTGCATGTGTGTGTGTGTGTGTGTTTGTAGATATGCACAAACTCATACACACACACTCATATGTCATTTATATATTTTCAGGCACTGTCATTCCAGGTATAAAGGTACAATGCATTTCTCCACATGTATGGGTGCATAATGTGCATGTGTGTGTGTTTATGTGTGTTTGTGATTGTGTGTGTGTGTGTGTGTGCATATGTTCATAGATATGCACACACTCATACACACACCCTTTCACACCCATGTGTCAATAATATAGAATTTAGCATTTTTAAACACTTGCCACTACTGAGTGATGGTGCATACAAATGCACATAAGTATAGTCCATGAGGCCTATTAAGATAGGGAGCTTTCCTTGCCGAGCTGGACATTGTAGTACATTGTCTAAATAGAGCTGATGGTCACTAGGAAGTGTTTCTACGTGATCCCAGTGTGTGCTGGAATGAGATGGTAACCAAGAACAGAAGGTCGGGTGTTACCCTCACACAACAGGTAAGGGAAATTAAATGGTTTTTCAAGATGTGCCAAGAGTGCACTACAGTTGTCCAAAACCACTTGGAATGGGATATTCAGCTTGTTCCTGTACCTGCACTTAAATTATGATCACCTTGCTTTGCATGTTATTAAAGTGAAGGGTTGGTAAAGCTAAGCTGTCACCACATATAGAAGACATTGATCTTAAATGGTCCCAGGCATTTACTTGGAAGTGGGATTTATATCTCCACATGGTGGATGTTGCATCACATTTAAGTTTGTGGCACTGTATTGATTTAACTATATATTCCTTGCCTATCAGTATGAGTATCAGCACATTAGGCTACATCAGCATGATTTATTTACTCATCTTTGAGGTATGGCACATACTAAAAAGCCAATGACACAGCACACGTTTGATTATTGACGTGTCCATGTTCTCTGCGTTTGCAGTTATATTTGCGCACACACACACATGAGTGTGTGTTTGTGTTTGTGTGTATATGTATGTGTATCATTGCAAATAAAATGTAAACACAAAACAAAATAGCCCATAATTTATTGTAACATATGTGTGCTGATTTGTGTGTGCCCTCCAACACATAGATTGCAATTGTATTCTTAGGCATATAGATAGGGATCATTGCAATACAATATTGTGTTTTCCTATAGGTACATTCCATAAAGCTAGCTTGCTTCATTCTTGGGAATTTTTCACATTGCTGTTTATGTGTTTTTGCTTTGACTCTACCTAGATAGAGCTAACATAAGTGTTTCTAGTAGTATGATAACGCACTAATTAACTGCTATACAACGTCACCTGACTGATGACGTCCAAGTCAGAGATATTTGGCCCTATAAATTTGGATACAATCAGATAAATAACACCAAAAATGCCCAATGGTCTAAATACCACTCAAGCATTGTCTTATGTTGTCTTACGATTGAATCTGGGCCATAATGTGAAGCCAATTTTCATGGATAGCAAAGTTCACCACCATACAGCACCCAGTAACAAAATATGAGATCATAAAAGATGGACAGTAAAAGAGGAATCTCCACATGATTACAGATTTATATGGTTAAGAATATTAAAAGGTCTTACATTAAAATTCAGCAATATTAAAACAGTACAATGAAGCCATCTAATGATATATGGATTCAAACAATAACCAGGCTTATTCATAAAAGTTGCATGCAACATTTCTGTGTCTTTCGAAGTGATGGTAGTTTTTCTTGTCATAAAGGTAATAATGGTCAGAGTATTGTCTTATTCTTCATGGTATATTGCCACAAACAGTGAAACTTATTTAAATTAGACTGCCGTGTTACAACAGAAAGGGAGCACATTGAAATACAAAGTTTTACGTTCATGAAGTAGTTGTAAACTCCCATCTGCCTTAGACCGCAGAAGGTCAGACTAAACTATTTATTTATTTCCGTTTTCACTTGTCAAGTATTTCTAGGCCTGTTCCACTACTGCACTGACCTCCATAAATCCAGAGTGGCACAGACTAGCACAGCAGCATCCTCAGCAGTGAATGGAGTCCCATTTTCAAACTGCAGTGCACTAGCTGAGTTGTGCAGCTGGTGCATAAATTGACTACACTTTATGCACAAGTGATGCAGACAGACTGCAGGTGCTGCTCTTGCAAAACGAGGCAGGGGGAACCCTATCAACTGAAACAGTCTTTCCATGGGCAACAGTATAGCCAAATGTGAAATTCCCTGGGGGAACTCCTGACTACAGTTGACACTGGCACCGTTGACACTGGTGCAGGCAGATTTAAATTCAGGCTGTGGGGTATGTTACTGCTCTAAGGACGAGTGCTTTAGCTGGACATGCCCAGAAGGCCCTGAGCAGATGCTACCTTTACAGTTACATTGAATTGTATTAACCACAGTCCTTACATACACAAAACATACATAATTGAGAAAGTTATGTTAATACTAAAAATAATTTTTTTATGAATTATAAAATGCCTTTTAGTCACTACCATCACGACAACATTGGCAGTAGCTTTTATGAATAGCCTCTTTTAAATGTATAGCCTCTTTATAAATGTCATGTTGTTTAAATAAACAATTTAAAACGGATCCTAAGGAATAAACCCCTACATGTATTCATAGAAATACATTTTGTCATCACATTTTTCCATCTTCATTCAACACTATCAACTATGCCACTAATCCAGTCCTACTCTTGATTTGAAGCATTTGAAATTCATGACAAAATCGTAATGCTGTAAAACACTCAGACTATGGACACATCACCTCAATATACATTGCTTGAGTTATTATTTTCCATATTCTGTGTGATTGAGTGGATATCAGAGAAATATCTCATTATAAATGCAGCCATTTTTAAAAGTAAGAAGACATTGAGCATGCTCAGTGAGAGGAGTGCAAATGAGTGAGCTGGATTCCAGCTGCCAATGAAATCAAACAGAGAAAAAAACAAGTTGAGTTTTAGTAATCTGCTGGTGAGAGAAAGGGAGGAGGGAATCTGCAAAGGAAAGGAGACAAGAGTCCTGAGTAGATTTTAGTAAAAAAAATCTTGCAACCAGTAACCAGTTCTAGACAAGATTGTACAAAGCAGTTTGGAAAGAAAGGTTCCTACAGATTGCACAAGGAAAAAGAGAATGACAACAACAAAAAGCAACAACATTCACAAGACAGCCCAGACTCTCCCACCCCTTTTTACATTCAAAAATATTTGGAACAACCCCGAACCCTGGAACAACAACTCTAACTGCATACTGCGCCCTTGTGATTAGTCCATTAATTACATGCTTAATACACACATGTGCCAATGGTGTTTCATGGGCTAGTTTTATGTCCAGTGAAGTGAAATGATTAATACATCTTCTTTTCTAAATGTACACTAACGCTTACATTAAATAATCAATGAATAGTTGAATGCTGCAGGTTTCCCCACTCTTTATCATGCATGTACTTTACAGTAGTCAGTGAAGAGGTTGGCAATATGCCATAACTGTGCAGACATTGTGCCCCTCGCTGTGGCTTGTCAAGACGGCAGACACAATCAGTGACTCCAACATTCAGAAGTACTTTGTTGTTTTTCTCGCTAATAGACAGTAAGGCAGAAATTAAATGATCAAATAATGCCAACAAGTCAACTATTAGCATCTAATGTAAAGGCAAAAAGGGAAGCATAATGGCAAATCTGTGGGACTGAAACTCCACTTCGTTCTGTAAAGCTTTTCTTTCTGTAGTGCAGTTATGAACATGGGTGAGTGCTGCAATACATGGCATGAAATAAAATGACATCTGATTGCTTCAGAAGGCAGTTAGCATATCTTAGCATATCTCTGCATTTTTATGAGATGGCATAACAACAGCTCGGAAAAAATGAGTGCTAACATTTTTTGAATATGTACACAATATTGTTGATGAAGGCACTCCCTCACTCTTATGTTGCATGCTTTAAGACAATCAGTGTGGAATATTCGAGAGGCTATTATATGACAAGAAAAGAAGAAAGCTAATGGTTCATATTCCATTCCTCACCACAGATATAAATTTCCAAATGAGGACATATCTCAAATTAAGCTATGTTAGGGAGGGAGGGGAGGTAGGGGGGCAGGAGGATCATGGGAACATATGTATTATGGTCACGTAAAGGAAAATGAGCTAAGCTATCCAGTTAGAAATGAGGGTTCAGATAAGAACCATGAATAAATTACACAGCACATTTCAGATTGTGAATGGCAAAGACAGATTGTTTATTGTACCATGTTATGTGGGGTTTGTAATATTTGCCTGAGTGGGTTTCCTGCCTCCTGAATGTTCAAGAAAAGAACATAAAAAGGGACCCCTAGAAAGGAATTCATTTGTAAAAAGCATATTCCTTTAAACAAATAAATAAATAAGATTAAGGCAAAAGGTTTACTTTGTGTATTGATGCTATGATTAAACATGGATACATGTTAGATGCTGAGCTAGAAAAATGGTGCTAGATCTGTTTATTCTGACACATTAGGAGGTGTTCCTGTACTGTGAATTGACTCATCTCATCAAGGTGTTCCTGTACTGTGAATTGACTCATCTAATTAAACAGCATGAGTATGATCGATCTTCGCTCTGCCTTTGAGACGAGGAGGACCTTTGGATCCTTAGAAGGGGAACAATTGTATGTTTAGCTTGAAGTTGTATATACCACTATTCAGGGCCTTATTTAGAATGTATTTGTTGAAATGCTTACTAGGTAACTGGCTATCTAGCTTTGAAATGGAAGCTTCCATCAGTTTTGTTTGCATGTATAGTGTTATCTCACAGTGATTTTGTTACTCTCTGTGGGTCATCCTGTGCCTCTGCCTCTCTCTCTCTACCTACCTACCAACAACTACTTGTATGTATTTTATGATTTTGGTTTGTTACTCCCTGCTGGTGCTGTCCCCCCCCCCCCCTGATTTGCCCCACAGTGATGAGCTGCTAATGGCCTGATTGCCTCCACCTGTGGCCTTACATAAGCCCCGCTTTCGCGGAAGAAGACAATGCTAATCTGCTCAGCAGATTTTTGTGGCTTGATCCTATCATTTAATACAAACTGTTTCGTGGCTTGACTGTTGGTGGTTTGGTTTTTGTGTTCACGGCCTGGTGGTTCTTTTTTTTTTTTTTTTGTAAGGTGTTGCATGGACAGGTAGTGTTCACTTTTTTTATGTGCACTTTGCGGTTAGGTTTTAGATCAGAGTAGAAAATCTGCGGAAGATTCATCATTTAGTTTTTCCTCAGAAGGAAGATTGACTACTGGTATAACAGTTTTAATATTTCTAATTTGGATTTTATATCTATGTGTGGTCTGTAGGTAAGGAAAAATAATGCAGCATGTCAACCTTTGATTTCTCTTATGCAATTTACAGGACGGTAAAAGCCCTAGGTAACATGTTGGCAATATAGAAACAATCTTTTTTTTTTAATTACAAGTTATCGCAACCATTAATGTTGAAAATGTAGATGTCTTACTTTTTTAATGGATCTATCAAACAGCATTATAACATTGTAACATTTCCCACTGGATATCCCCTTTGCCGCTTGCCAAACCTAGCACTATTTAACTGCACATAAACTGAATTGTTAAAATATGCTGCCTTTGAGGAGAGGGGGATTAACCATAACAGATGTTGCCAGATGCTGGCGGTTTATTTTCATTTTTTAAAATAAACAATACCCTACCTGGATTTCTACTTGGGTAATCCAAGAGGAGTCAGTCTTCACTCTGGGGGCAGGATGTGATTTTCCCTTTCCATAGTTAAGCAGTTAATTCCATTTGTTTGATGGGTTTAGCTACAGATATACAGTAGCTGTCTAGCTATAGTAATAGACGAACAGCATGCCTACACATGTGATACAAAATAAATCCACCATTATGAGATGGGTGAAAGATTATAAATACCAAAAGTATTTTAGTGGCCTTTGGGGGATAGACTGCACCTAACTGCTTTTTTTCTTAACCAGTCATGCCGCCATTCTACTACCAAGATCATAAAATGACAATAGTAGGAAATAGCCTGACAAAATGTAAAAGAAAACGTATAACAAATGACTAGGTCTGCAGCACACTAAAATTGATGCTTGTAAGAAGATGGCTTGTTTCATTCTTATCTTTTAAATTATGTACCTGAACTCTCTGCTCGAGGGCAGATTCATATGAAACATGTGATCAAACTTTACAATGCTCTATTTCTAATTGTTCTGGAAGCTATGTGCAAAATTGTAACCCTGGCAGCATTTTTCATACTCATGCATGGTCCAATTTGATATTTCCTGTAGATAAAAGTAAAAACGTGACCTCTTTGTTGTTAAGCCATGTGTACGACTTCCCATCCATTACCCAGAATACAAAGTTTGCAGCATTTATGTGGTGAGACAGGGTTTAGAAGTAAGGGATCAATCACAGGAAAAAACATTGAAGAAACAAAACAATTGGAAACAAAAAGGTATAATTTCAGCAATTTTACAGTCAGGATCAAACTTCAACTCCAATCAAGAGATTACATTTCTCAGTGTCTGGATAACATTTGATAGCAAATGGAGACCATAGACCCTGAGTGATCCTGGAAAATTCACAAGAACATTTTCCATTTTTCTCTTAATAGCAGGTTGTTGGGCAGAAAAAAGTGCTGTAGCTGTCAGAGTAAAAGCTAAACTTCAAAAGACACTAAGAAGTGTCATACATGTAATGACATGCAATAATAGCATTCTGCAGTTCTTCAAAGGCCAGATCTTAACTATTTAACATATTTTTAGAAGAGGCTTTTTTTTCTTTTCTCTTTGTTTCACCGTTTCAAACATTGTGACACACTTGTTTGCTTTTGCAGGGACTAGAACCGAGCAGACCATCTCCAGGCAGACAACCCGAGCCTCTGCTCTTGTTTTTGACAACTTTGATTCAGAGGGCTGGGAAGTGCAAAACACAACTGCATTACACAAAACAAATGAACAAATTAGAAATCTCAGAACAAATTAACTCTGAAAATAACTGCATTCCATCCACCCATTCATCACAGGGTGCACACACACCATTTACTCACATACTCATACCTATGGGCAATTTAGAGTTTCCAATTAGCTTAACCTGCATGTCTTTGGACTATGGAAGGAAACCCATGTGGACATGGGGAGAACATGCAAACTCCACACAGAAAGGGCCTCGGCCAGGATTAAAACTCGGTACCTTCATGCTGTGAGGCGACAATGCCAACCACTGCACCACCGTGCCGCCCCACAATGGTGTTTCATAAAACAAATGAAAACACAATGACATTTCACAAAACAAATTGACAAAACCAGGAAAACAACGACATATCACAAAACACAACAGCGAAAGAGAAACAGGAAAAGGTAGTTACAAGCACTGTCATTGCTGATTGGATGTTTCACTCATCATTAATGTCGTAATAATCAGAACACTCTATCCGGCATGCTTTAGTGTCATTTTTTCTACTGATAAATGTGGCGTTAATAAGTTTGTCGCTCCTGTTACAATTACAAAATAAAGATAAATTAGCATTATACACAACTAAATTGTGAAATCTAAAATAAATAACTACTTGCACTGTAAGTAGAGCAATCAAGCCTTACTGTGCACTTTATAGCTGAGGAAAAGTGCAATTACGAAATATCATCCAGTTCCAGAGTGCCAGGCCTAACACAATGGACCCCGCCTCTGAGAATAACTGCAGGTTCAATATTGCCCGTATACCACTGGTTATATCCCAATAGTTATAATATTAAATAGTAATAAAATATATAAATGTTAAAGTTTAGATGTTATTACACCAACAGTTAAAACAACACAGAACCTATTTAGCGATAAAAGTGACTGAGGATTCATCTCATCCTCAAATGGGTCCATTCCGTGGAACTAAAAATCAACATCCAGAGGAAGTGCACTTTTAATTCCTGAACCAACATGTTCATCACTAGAATGCAGTAGGCTTGAAGTGGCTTGAACTTTTCCAGAGGCATGCTTTGAAGTAAAACAGTGAACTGGCCTACTACCACTGGTGACAAAATGGTCAAAACATAGCGTAATGTAGGCATAGTTTTTAAACACAATCTTGCTTATACTGTGGAGTGATTCAATATATTTCAAGTCTTTGCTGCCTAACAAAAAAAGAAAACAATCCTAAGTTCAGAAATAAGAGAGTTATTCAACGGATATTAAAGGGAGATATTTTTGGATACAAATTGCGTTATTCGGCTTCATAGGGTTCACAGAGCCAGCCACACTTTCTTTATCCCAGAATGACATCGTAGATGTCCAATCAGCAATGACAATGCTTGTACCTACCTTTTCTGGTTTTTCTTGCTATTGTGTTTTGTGAAATGTCGTGCTTCTGGTTTTGTCAATTTGCTTTATGAAATGTTTTTGTGTTTTCCAAGTTGTCAATTTTGTTTTGTGAAATGTCATCATGTTTTCTGTTTTGTTCATTTGTTTTACGAAATGCCATTGTGTTTTCAGAGTTGTTCATTTGTTCTGAGATATGTTGTTGTGTTTTCTAATTTGTTCATTTGTTTTGTGTAATGCAGTTGTGTTTTGCATTTCTCGGCCACCATAATAAGGTCGTGCAAGAAACATAAAAAGTTAATACAGGTCAACTTTATCCAAAATTGTTATTAATAATAATAATAATAATAATAATAATAATAATGCTTTCATTGGCCATTTAGCAAATTACCAATTTTTAAAGCTGCATTTAACTGAATTTTCCGCATTAAAGTTTTCTTAATTGATAAGTATACATATATACTTACTTAGTATACATCATGACAACTAGTGTTGCCTCTTATGAGAGACCCGTAAAATGTAATCAAAATATGTTACAAATACAATATTATCTGAGATTTAAAAACACTTGAGCATCTCAGCGGTGCTTTTGTTGTTGTGTTTATTGTAGGAGGATGAGCTAAATGTGGCTGTCACAGTTATTCTTAAAGATGAAGATAAATGTGCACATGGGGAGGCTATAAACAGAACTGATTATCATCTGTCTCTGCCACACTCATTGCAGTCCATGTTCTCAGTTACTAGGTACTATGGTGCAAAATGTAGTTACTGGCTTGTTTTCATGCTTATTTTCCCCTGTCTGATTGATTACATTCACTAAATGTGCCAGAAGGGATGGCCATCTCTCTTTTTTGATATCAGTTTGCAATTGAGCTATTTTGGGGGGCACTTCTCTTCCAAATTCTGAAACACTATTACACCTCTCATGCTAGCCCCCGGCTATGATCTCCTCTGCTTTTTTTAGGTAAATAAAACAAGAATGGGAAGCACCGCAATAGTGTAAATATATAATAAAGGACATGGAACATCTAAAACATTTTTTTCTCTCGTCAGACACCAAAAAGCTTGGATAAATAAAGCTAAAAAAAAAACAGTTGCTTGGCGTTCACGAATTAGGACATTGTCAGAATCATTACTGTCTTGCCACTCACACAATAAGAAAATATGAAAGTTGGAAGTAGAGTGTATACTTACTGTAGGGAACGCACTCATACTGGACCTCTAGGTATTTGTAAGTCCCCGGACAGGGGTCAGGGAAGACATCTGACCCAGTGATCACAACACACTGTGTTCGATTGTTGCACCTTAAAGAAGAAGAAAATGGTGTGTGAACAAGTGAATTTAATTTGATGATAACACAGCTTTAGAATAATAAAGTACAATCACCCCCCCCCCCCCCCCTTCCTACACACACACACACACACACACACACACACACACACATACATACACATACACACGAGCAGCAGTCAATAATGTGGCACAGTTCATTAATATTACATTAATAAATATTTGCAATGACAAACAAAGCTGGGGACTGGTCTTATTTTTGCACAATATCAATAGTTAGCTGAGCAGCCTATTGTGGCACATGCTCCAATGTGAATATGAGTTAATCTCTTAACTTGTGCAAAAAGCTAAATGTGAGGACAAAGATGAAAAAAACTACTTTTATTCATACTTAAGGCACAGTATTTCATGCACTGCTATACTACACTGCAGTACTTTTGGAATTATGTTAATTATACATAATATGGGTTGTTCTGAATGACAGAATGACTTTTCTGCTTAATGAACGGACATTACTTCACTGTTGTCAAACCTATTTTCACAAGAGGCATAATGCATATAGTAGCTGTATTGGCTACAACAAAAATAGTCTCAGAATGATAAGAAATTAAAATGTCTTTTTGGGCATTGTTATGTGCTTAATTTTCCATTATAAAAGTAACTTCAGGAGTGCTCTGTCAGAGCTAAGAAACACGAGAAAATAGCTGTGACAAGCAGGTACCCATTAGAGTGCAAATAAACATTACTAGAATAAAGAATATCATGTCTAGTGATTGATAACTGGGGTTTAAAAACAGTTCCAAGCCATTCTTAACATCTTAATTTGTTAAACTTCAACATGGCAATAACTTTGTCATTCTCTGGCAGAGACGGTCATTTGCTAGCAAATTATTACACATCAAAATTAATTGTTTAATCATTAAAGACATGTGCGATCCAATTACAAATTGTCCCCGTGTAGGAGATGACAGCCTGATTAGTGAGAGCTGTGCTACCATTTGTTTTTGTTTGTCAGACTGCCACCACTGGAAGGAACAGTCCCTCATGGATATCCACACAGAGGTGCCTGAGCCCTGCTTTGTTTACAATGTTTCAGATCCATCACCTGATGTTATTCTACTACACCCTTAAACCAAGACGAGGCTGTCCTGCACAGCACTGCTGTGAGACTACCTTTTTAAAAGCATTTAGTACACATTATCTTGGCTATTTTGTCAGTTCTGTTTAATTGTACTGAGGATGTGTTTGGATTTATCATAGTTATGCGTGTTCCTCAATTACCATAGCATATTACTATTAGGATTCAAGGCACACATACACATTTTTCAAAACAGCCACAAAAAAAAAGCAATTGGGTTGAAAACATTGCAATCATCACATTTTTGGCTTTTCCTTTTTACAGACACAAATATAACAATTTAGCTTCTATATTATTTGTTGTGAGAGAGTGCTTAAAAAGTGTATACGATTTATTAACGTGATAATGGCAATATTTGCGGAAAACCCTGTGGCTTTAAAGTGCAGGTGTCAGGATGTCCGCTGGTTTTTGGTGTGTTTCAGCATCAGTGATTAACTGGCTGCTGATTGAAATGAAAGCAGAGATACCTGCAGACACTGTGACCCTCCAGGACTGCAGTTTAACATCCCTGCTCAAAATTGTGAACTTGTCAGAGCTCCCCGCTTAACTATTCATACGTGGGATGATTTTAAATAGAAATCGTATTATGGTATCATTAAAGAGCTTAGAATCCACTCTTCGGTGATATTAATATGCCATTTAATTTTTCTGTGACTCATTTTTCTGCCTTATTTTGCAATTCTAAAGCAGAGCGGGTTGCAGAGGAAATTTGCATGCAGTCTGCGGTGTGCGGTACTCTCTAATCAATAGTTCCGTTTTGCTGATTTAGGAAATGGATAACATTTACTTATATTGGCATGCACCAGGAAGCATATCTTCAACGTACCATTGTGGATGTAAGCACAAAGGCCATCTACAATGCCTCTCCATCTCACTCTGTCCTGGGCTACTTTCTACAGTTCTTTCCAGTGGTATTATTGCGCGTCTCCAACTGTTCCTGGGCCTTCCACGGTTCACAGGCTGATGTATGCAAGTCCAGTATGTTGTTTTTGAGTCTTGACGTCATGACCAAATGAGGCTTATGTTTGAAAATATGCATTAAATAAAATATAATTATCTCACTGTTCTATGTAAGTTTCAAGTGAATACTCTTGTGTTAATAAAAACTCCCACTGTTATTATGGCAGTAGCTAGCAGAATTAGCCTGAAGAATTTTCTGTCCAAGCCTGCAGGCAATTCATCTCTCTCTAGTCCTCACTTTTTCTGTTAAATCAGCACCAATGTTGAAACCTTTTTTTTTCAAAATGGTTATTTATAAATTTGTGAAATATGCTAATGTTTAATTTTGGTGAAAAACTGCATATAAATGCTACTTGAGAAAAGCCTCTCTTTTGTTTTACCACAAATAAAAGCAGTAACAGCACAAAGCAAAAAAACTGAATCAAACAGTGCCATGGTACACAACTGCAAGTATTCCCTGTTGGTTTCATCCAAAAACACATGCAGTAGCAACCAATACGATTTTGCACACTGGGAAAACATCAGTGATACATGGCTCTGCTCTCCTAACAACCATTATGTGTGGCGTGAGATGAGAATACCAGAGCGTTTAAAAAGGGAAAAATATCTTTGGAATGCAAATACCTCAGCTTGGATACAACATGTGAAATGTGCCCTTTTCTGCTTCATATAAAGCTCTGTGGACTAAGTACCGTCTAGCAATAACCTAAGATACAGTATGTCCCTCTTAATTTTGATAGTGACAAATTCTATTTTTTTAATCAATATGAAAATGTGACAAATTTTTGTTTTAGTGCCTATATATATATACGACTATATATACGACTCTCCATAATGTGTACCAGTGAAGCTTGTGGCAAGTGAAAAATAATTAATGGTATGTGAGTTAATTAAATTACATCATATCAGTTTTTATTTATTTATTAATTTATTTATTTATGGTATCAGCTACCATTTTTGTGAATAATGTGCATATTGTTTCCAAGTGGCAGTGATTACAATTTTATTCCTAGTGGGAGACTGAGAGACATTGAATTCAGAAAATAAATAATAAATAAATAAAGGGGGCAAAACATTTCTCTTTCCATTGCATTTTTTTTTTACAAAAAAGTTAACTTCCTTAGGGGATATTTTACTCTATTTCTTTATGTTTTTGTGTCTTTTTATGACCTGATGTGTCTTGTTTATGGATCTGCACTGTTTCTCAAGAACAAATGCTAAGCAACAAACAGGATTATTTCAGATGTCTTAATGAATCCTCTTGTCAGAGATCATAGCACCAAGTCAAGAGCTATGTAGATTATCCATGGCATACACATAAAACAATTAAATATTGTTCAACATGAATACATTTTCATTTTTCAAACAGATGTCTAACTCTTATTGATCAGTTTGAGAAATAGATTTTAAAAAGTTTAAATTATTATTTATTTCTGTCGCAAATGTCCTTCATCGTGAGCTGGAAATAGGCCTCTGTCTGTATACCTCCCCTCTTCGCATTCAAAAACCCTGTAAAAACATTCATATTTTGGAGAGATCATTTTCACGATTTACATGCCATCCCATTTACTTTCACACAAAAAATTGACCAGTCTGGAAAACTTAATCATGGTTGTGCTACATTCCCAAGGTAAATCATGCTCAGTGCGTATTAAGGGTCTTACCTGTTACTACCAAGTTAGCAGAGGAAATTGCCTTAGCCTATAACTTTGGCTTTTCCATCACAGCTTCTTAATCACAGCAAAATATTCCACCTGTAATCCCATCTCATCCCTGACCTTTCAGGACATTCAAAGATATCCAGCACAAGTCAAGCACTATGCTAAGCACAAATGCTAATAAGTGCCCCACTGATGGTAGGAAATGTCTGATTATGGGCCAGTCTAACTGATGTCACTTGTGATAGCATGGGTATGTACCTCAACTACATTTGAACCATGTCTAGACTCTTAAATATTGATCCATATACGCTTTTAGTGCTTTACAATGTAAAGAGAGGCATCATAATTTTTCGGTTTGCATAAAAATAATACTACGCATTATTCATTAAATACAAAATAACAAAACTGAATGAAGTATATATAACTGTGAGGTTGTGTTACTCTGGGAAAAATAATTTGTGGCAGGACGGTGTGAAATTTCCAGCAGAAGAGGAACAACTGCCAAGAAGGTTCATGGCTGGGTTTAAGATCAGACTGAAACATATACATATATTTAACCTCAGTTTCAGCCCATGATCAATGCCACATTATGAAAATGAAGAAAGAGGGATATAATGAGTAACTATTTACATGCTGGTGAGTACAATCGCATGCAATCACATTTTATTGGCATGAACTGCTTTCCATTTTAACGTCACTTTTACATTTCCTTTATGGTCGTATTTACCTGTGTCAAACACGGCAACATACATCTCCAGAGCCTAATTTCCTGGAGCGTTCACCTCTCACTGGCAGATGTTAGACCTGATTATGCCACAGTTCAGCAGTTTATAGGCAATTATATTCATTGCTACATTTAACATAATATCTGGGACATGGAGTTATTAATGTGTTATTAATCAATGGATATCCTCTTTCAATAAAATTGCTAGTAAATCTGATAAAATCATTACTGTCCTCTAATTTTCACAGACGTCAAGCTGTAATAAATTATCAAATAATTACACAATCAAATAAGGTAGCACTGAAAATCCTGCACATCTTCATCCACAAAGCGTAAGGAAAGGTGACAGCCTGATATGCCTCTCAGAAAAGAAAGGACCATTTACATCGCAAAAACTTCCACTTTGAATTTTTATTGAATTTAAGTCTGTTAAACTCAGCATGACCTATCTAGCTTTAATTTCATCTGAAATTCTGATGTGGTTCATGACCAATTATCAAGGCAGACGTCCCATTTAAAGGATGACCTGCTGATTGTAGTAGCCATTGGAAAAATTAAAGTACTCCCAAAGCTACATAAACCAGTCAGAATGCAGGCACGGAATATAAATCCTACAAACAGTTTTCTTTATGTTGGTGCATTCATGCTGGCTGTTCTGGGGCTGATGGGGCAAGATATGCTGTTAAAAATGAGTGATTGGTCTATAGCAAATCAGCAGTGGGTCATGGTGGTTAAGGAACAATGTGCGCAACCAGTACCAGGGTCAATACCCAGAGGGAGTTTCAATGTTGCACCCTTAACTCACTGACTTAATCTACACTGCACGATTCTGTAAAAATAAGGCAAAAAATCTAGTTGTATAAATGTCTCATGTGGAAAAAAGTAAGCTATGTTAGAATGCTTTCACATATACCATCAGCATTCGAATGCAAAATTACCTAACCTAATGCGAAAGGAAAAGGCATTTTCCCAAAAACAGATTCTGTAGACAACAAATTATGAGGAAATAATGCAGTCCACTCCATAATCTTCACAGTCAGTGGCCTGTTAAATGTACAATCCTTTAATAAACACATAAATAAAGAAGCTACTTGAGGAAATACTGTCACAGTTTTTCCCTCTCTAGTTACTCATTTATGTAATACTGACACAGTTACAAGTTTTGTGTCTTAAAAAACAGGTTATCCCCACATTTTTAACCGAATATACTAACTGTGCAAAATCAGTGGTAGGCATATTGTTTTATATTTTCTAATTAATGAATAAAAAATACAAGGGGATATGCAACTGCACCGACAAGCGAGTGTACAGTTTATGACATTTAGCATCGGCAACACAGGGTTATGACATGACCTCTCTTTGTGCTAGTCCACCTTTTTTTGGTTTTTTGGAGAGCCATTTTTTAACCAAATAAACTTACAGTGGTAATTACAGTATTCTCGGCAGCGTCTTTAAATTTTGTGGACAATATAATTGTTCAAATATACTTAGGGCAGCCAATGGACAGAATTTAACCATTGTGAAACCGAATGAAGTGAGAAGGTGCTAGGCTAAAATGTTAGAGACATACTGTATTATGTATTACTAACACTATATGTACAGCAGGGATGCCCACGGTTGCGTTCTGTCAGGTGGCATTAATGGAAGTCTTTAGAGAGCTATGCAAGTACTTCTGTTTTTGATATAAATAGTGTAAGCAAAAAGCATTATTCATTGCTCAAGGCATAATGGACATTTTACATTTCAATTAAAATTTAATCAAAGCCACCTATTTATGAACAGCGTCATCATCATCATCATCATCAAGAAGGATCACTAGGGTGCT
Source organism: Ilyophis sp. 1 JC-2022 (assembly GCA_022702515.1). NCBI lineage: Eukaryota > Metazoa > Chordata > Actinopteri > Anguilliformes > Synaphobranchidae > Ilyophis > Ilyophis sp. 1 JC-2022. The sequence continues at coordinate 106,132,980 of CM040403.1, forward strand.
AGTGAGAGCATACTCACATAAAAATAATATATTGTCATAACAAAAAGCTAGCTTTTTAGGAATTATAAATTATTATCTTTTTTGAGTCCAATCTAAACCGGACAACAGTATTCAGGTTTTAGCCATATGCTTCAATTCCTTTTTGCTCAAACGCTTAGCATTAGCTTATTTTAGACCGCAAGTATCGATTATCTTTTCTAAGTACATGCAGCATGGCACAGACAGGACTAGGCTACATTATGTTAGATCAATCGATACCAATGATATTGAATAACTGGTCTAAACCTCATTAATCAAATAAAATTGATAGGAATCCACAAGTCTATAATGGAGATATTTTTACCCTAACTTGGTCCACATTGGCATCCTTGTAAACATAAACTTACCATTAAAAAGATAACTCCCATAGAAATCATGTACCCACTATTCCCCTAATTAATATCTTTACTCACATTTTCCCCGAAGTTTCAATGTTGTACAACGTCTAACACTTTCTTCAAGAATGTATTTGCACATCTGCTCTTATGAAAACATTAGGAAGGGTACCCCTGATAAGTTCCTGTACATATTATCACCCACTTGAGACAACTAATTGCTTGCAGCTGAAATACCTAATTGAGCCACAGTAGTCCTAGGGCTATTTTCATAAAATCACAGAACATGTTATAATATGCAAAATAACTAAAAATGAGAATTCCTAGACCAGATCTTGTAATTTCATTATGGAATATGAAAAGTTCTTTTTCACTGATTAGAGCAGTTAATTTTTATAAATAAAAGGTGACATCTACTAATTGAAAATGGTTCCCTGCAGACAGTAACCTTTCTAATCATGATAAGGTGATTGCCTTCAATACTTAAAAAAGGGCTGTGTCCCATAATGTATACTTGCACACTATCTAGAATGTATATAATTACATATGTTAATGTCTAATGCACATAGTCCCATTGCAAAACTTGAGTATTCATCAACATTTTGTGGTTGTGTTATTCCTTACTTGTAAGGGCCAAAAGGTAAGATGTGAATTGGAGAGTAGTTTAATCCATACTTTTTGTTATTTTAAGCAAGCAGTCATTTTGTGTACCAAAATGTCATTTTCCTTGACCCTCATCTTAAAGGAAATGTGTTGAGTGTTTTTTGCATTTTTATATATTCTGTCACATGTCAATTATCTGAAAATAGCTTATGTGAATATAATGGCTTTGATTGGAAATTTCTTTGCAATTAACATGTATAACCCAGACAACATTTTAGAGTTGGGTAATAAAAGACCATCAGGATCTTTTATAACCCAATTTCACCAATTTCGCCCATGGACACCATTTCATTGATGAATCTTTAGCGTCATTGTAATAAAAAAAAGAAATATTGTGTGTTATATCCTTTATGTATTTCATTTTCTTCATATAGATCATTTGAAATATTAAAATAATAAATAATACATATGTGGCCTCTTAAAATATGAGTTATGAAATTACATTCATGACATAGTGATGGTGCAAAAGTGCATTGCAAATCCAACCAAACTGGTAAGTACTGCACAACTGGATACTTGGTGAAATGTACAGAATGTATGCCATGCAAGTATGCCTTCTACAGCAGGCATACATGCATAGCATATTGTACATTCTGAAATTGTACTGGAAGCACGAAAAGTCTGAGTAGAATTATAGAACATTTTGAATACGTAATAACATATACTCTTACTGACGTTAAAATAAATGTATTTAATTAAATGAAAAAGGAATAATGTATATTCTTCATTATATTGTAAATGCAAAAAACCCAAAGTATTGAAAATATTATACTTTTACCTATATTTATAAATATATTGTATATCATTTGATATTTCTGTATCATGTAATATATGGTTAATTTAAAAACATTTAAATAACACCAATTACATATATTTAGTATCATACAGGCTTTTTTTCAATGGATCAAATTGTGTAGGAAAAGTATTGGATTATCAATTTGTATGTAAATAGTTCAAATTGTGTTATAAGATTCAATTTGAGCTATTAATAGACAGCAAAGGAGTGGACTCCTGAGTTTCACTCAGGAAATTAACTAGTGCATGCCATTTGACTGATAAGGACAAGGCCAAATAGCCAAATTAAACTAGTACAATAGGCATCATATTTCTTCCTTCATTTGCAAAGATTATGCAGGTTTCATTAGCAGGAATCCATTACTGAATCTACTGCAAATTAACCAAGAGGTGAATGAAATCCAAATTAAGTTTGAATGTCATCTCTTAGCTTCTTATAAATGTCACTGATAGCCACCTGAATGCACCGACGATGGCAATAAATTTGACCGCTCCAGAGTGCAGTGTGAGTACAGTCACTCTATTATGTTGATCTCTTCACCAGTGCTAACTGTCCCTGCTGCTCTTGTGAATATGTATTGTGCAGGGGTGCCACACCGTTCCTTTCATTAAGGTGAGTGGATTCATTATTGTTTCCATACGGCAAATAAACTATTCATCTGAATCAATAAGATTGCAGTTTATTGAGAATCTGTCTCATCAAATTTGCTTACGCTTAGTATGATTCTTGATATGCAGGTCAAAAAATGAGTATAAATGCTACTCTTTTTAATAACAATAAAATTGGCATTTAGGATGATATATTTATATACTAATTAAACACACACACACACACACTTAGAAGTTAAAAAAAAAACATTTTTAAAAGTGCAACTGAACACCATGGACCTATGGGGTCACAAATAAAGATCATTAGGACAGCCGCCTCTATAAACCAAAAAAGTGAGTCAGCTGTCTAACTTGTTTTATCAAATAAGGGTTGACAATACCCCCTTGAATACATCTAATGTTGCTGCTGTGCAGTTTTATTTAATAATTTCTTATTTCCCCAGACAGATACCAAGAGTTGCTGACAGCCTCATATCATCCAATTTCCTTGTTTTGCCAAATCTACGATTCTCATGCTCCATCTCAGTTGAGACACTGCTCCCCTCAAACACTGGCCTGAATTCAGCCTAAACTCGATGCATTGTAACTTGAAGGACTGATATTTTCAATATTATATATACTGTAGATAGATGTAAGTTTAAGTTTTAAGAGATATTAACTTTTAATAATTTTGTATAGGAATTTGGGGAACAATTAAATGAATCTTTAATCAAAGCTGCAGATAATGCACATTATATGCAAAGTTAATCTGGACATTGCATTCTATCAGATGTAATAAACCCAGGTACTACAATGAAATGATTCGTTAAACATGATAACGTATTTCATCCTCATAAAATATCACTATGCACTGACAATATATTTGAGCTTCACGTTCTATTGCATTTCCCTCAATATGATGAGGTGAAATACAAAAGTATTTCATAATCATCAATGATGCTGTATAAATGATTTAACCAAATTTGAAAAATAATTTTAAAAACACACTCAGTTGGTATATTGGGTTTAAGTAACACTAAATACTGTCAACAATGCTGGACTTTTTTAAGCCTTAAAAACTGTGACATCCAGGTCATGTCAAGATACTGATGGACAGTATGTCAATATCCAGAGTTGCCAGATATTTTGAGTGCACCTGTTCACAAAATCACATCTTTGACAAATATGACATCACATGCAGTTGTGCTACTTTCAAATGTTAGTCAGTCATTTGTGCCTGGCAAAAGCCTGGGTATCCACACACCGTAACCCCTGCACAAAAACCAATGCATAAGATAGGATGCGCACATCATGAGGCAGAAGGCATGCGACTACTGTACACATGTCAGCTTGATCCTGAATGTCAAGCAGAGGGCAACATGTTGTGCCTGGGCATACAGACAAAAACTACCGAAATACACACTGAGGTGACTGCCAGAGGGGTTCAACCTACACTACATCTAGTCAGAGAATCTACTGCAGATGTGGGAACACAGTATCATCCATATTGATTTATGCAATTGAACAGTTCCAAGCTAAAGGTGACTGTATTTATACATGCTCAATGAATGAATGTGGCACCATGTTTTAGCACTATTACTAAAGAATACAACATGAAAACAACAGGATGTTTGATAAAAAGAAAGGCCAGAGGTCTTTTTGATGGGTCATGAGTTAGATGTAATGTAAATGTAATGTAATGTAAATGTAGATGACCTGCTGGCTTTGGCTTCCTTCCCAAACTGTTAAAAGTTTGTTCTGGCCTGTGTTTATATAATTTTTTTCACATTTTACCCTTTATCAATAATGATAGGGCAAACACCTTTATCAAATCTACATTCTATTTTTGCATCAAAAAAAAAATACAGAACTTTATATCCTTATGGCATAATTGTGTATACTACTACAGGCTCTGAAGCTGCATCTCTGACGTTCATATCATGAAGGTTCCACTATGTACGTGTGTGCATGCATGTCCGTGCCTGCCTGCATGCGTTTGTGCGTGCCTGCGTACGTGCATGCATGTGTTTGCGTTTGTAAATATAGGCAAATATTTCATTTTTATTTGACAGTTTAAAATACTAAAATAAACAATGGAAAAAATACCTCGCAAATTACCCCCAGCCAGTGCTCTGACCGGCAGTACACAGATATTGGAGTGAAGGAGCACCTCATATGTAAGACATACGTGTAGCCAAGATTTTAAGGAAATATTCTTCTGCAGAGCTAAATGACCTTTCAGATTAAAATTCTTATAAAATTCTTGACTTTCAAAATAATGGAAAAATATATATTTTGATTCGGAATGGGTCTGTTTACATTGTAAGGTGAGAATTTGGTCAAATACAACAGGCCTTTCAGTTTCCTTACCTTTGTGACATAATTTTGTAGGCATCAGGGAGGTAGCAGTTAATGTTTTCCATCTGGAAGGGGTCAGCGTCACAGATTTTGTCATCTGTCCGGCCGTAGTTGGCGCTCTCAATCATGATGACATCACTTCCTGGACAGCGTAGGTCGATGGGGTAACCCTCACAAGATAGCTCTCTTCTCACCAAGCCGAATGGCATCGCCGCACGGCTAAACCCTGAGGGACAAGGAATACCTTGTATCAGTACAGAGGAAAATCAAGGGGAAAAACTGCTCTGACAAGGAGCGTCGGGAGAAGGAAGATGCGGGATAATAATTGACATTTTCTAGAGATGTAGAAAACTGACTGAGAAAACTGAGAGTCTGTTCAGTGAAAGGAAATCCATAAAATACACTTTTACTGCATATGATGTGTATATTATATATCCACGGCTAAATTTTCCCATACACTCTGTCTCTTACACTTTCTCGGTTTGTAGATTTATGTCTTTGAAATAACCCTTTCTTTTTCCCTAAATCGTTGAAATGAAGTTAAAATTCCTTCCTGAAAAGGAGAAAGTGTGCAGTCATGCTTTTATAGTTTTCTAACTTTGTAGTGTGCAGTGGGTGAAAGTTTGATTAAGGCCTGTGTTCTTCAGGTAGGGCTGAGATCAGTGAGGATACATTTCATGTGCTGTCTCGATAATGAATGTGGCTCTGTTAACCATTGGCAGTTGTAGGTGACCTTCACACATTTACAACGGGATCTTAATGGTCTGCACATGTGAGGGACATGCAGGAATCCAATGTTTCATCATGAATTGCACACAAGAAGAGCATTTGAAAACAAAATACAACAAAACAAAAACACTTACTAATGGATTGTTAGCGATACGCAACTAAACAGCCATCAAAACCCACCCATGACAGTTCCTTCACTTGTCTGTGAACAATGTCTTCTTTATACTCGGCTGTATGCTTTTTTATAGTCAGTTGATTGCTATTTAGCACGCTGACTACATGGTATGACCTTTTACTCAAATTCATCCACAGCCCAGCAAAGTGTAAAGCAAACAAAGTGATAATTATGTCTCCTGCTGCTCCCCATATTTTCATGCTTGTATGTAAGGTTATTGTATTGATTAACTTTCTGAAAATTTTAGAATTTGACCATATTTCATGTTTTAGAAATGTATGTAATATTTAAACAAATACCTCTTTATTAATTGTTTTTCCAATCAAAGTGTTTTACAATAACTAACCATCATTGGTAAGTTTATTTGTGATCTTTTTCTATCAGCAAAGAAACAACAATACAAGCATCTCAACAACACAAAGTGTAATTTAATCCATTTTACAGCCATGACAATCGAAGAGAGGACTGGCAGGAGGCAGAGCTAGAAGAGGAAAAAAATCAATACTGTGGTTTTGTGCTCTGCAAATGTGAACACTGCCAAATAGCTGTGCTTAGGGTAAAGCTAACTATTTTGCTCCATTTTCTCCTCTCTCAAAAAATTATTTTGAAAATACAGCCTTCTTCCCACAATAAAATGTCAAACGAAAAAATGAAAGAAACGGTGGGAAATTAAGGAAAAAAGAAAAGGAGAAAAGTCCTTTATAAAAACAGGCACATCAGCTTTGGTTTGCAAAATTAAAATTCACTTTTTTAAAGTGGACAGTCCTTGCACAGAAAGAGTGGTGCCCGGCTCAAAGCGGTCATGGTTTATAGATCGTAGCCACAGCAGCCGAGATTTGTACAGTGAAAAGAGCACCACTCCCACACGCACTGATCGTTGTTAGAGGCAACTTTCTGTCATGGCTGTGGCGTAGGCCATTTCTGTTGACAGTGCTGTGCTTTCTTAATGAGTCTATGTTCACAGTCTGGTGCCTTGAACAACAACAACAGCAACAAAAAAATCATTACTCTCTTTCATACCCTAATTTGTTTTGTAAGATTGGCACTTGAAAATACTGCACCATCCTCTTGTACTATTCTTGTTAATTACAAACCTTTGACTGTCATGGATGACACTGTTTGTACACAAGTGCACACTGCTCAGACCGATTACCTGAAAACCTCTTAAAATGGATTGTGATGCCGAGTTAATTTTAGCCGTTAGATGATTCTTCTACTTAGGACAACTGAAGGTATTCCAGTCTGAATCTAAAAACATGAGAATAGCAATTTTGCACTGTAGTGTAACGGTTACTGTCTATGAGAAATTATTTATTTGTAGAAGATCCTACAAACACCATTGAGATCACTGTCTGCCACATAATCAAAGTCTGAAATGCATCTGAAAATACACTTCTGTCATAGTAACTGTTTACTATGCCTGACACACACTCTACCAGAAAAAAGAAAACAATACTCATCAATCCATGTACTATATTTTTTTCCTCAGAGCCAAATGTAATCAAGACATGTTTTTCCCATTTCCTGTTTCATGGCTTGTAAGCAGAACAGTGCAATAGACTGCTGAGCTAGCTGTTAAAACATTTGAGAGATTTTTTTTTCTTTCTGTGGCCTACATTTCACATCCCTGTGTCACTCATACAAGGTCACGTGGGCCTCACAAGGATCAATTGGGTTACAGTCATATATATTTGACTGAGCTACATAAATTTGCACTGCCCTAGTTTGCTGTATGCCTTAGTTAGAGGCTTTACAAACATGCCCAAAATTGGACACCAGAGTGAAGCCAAAACTCCCATAATATATTTTTACAAAAACTGCTTAAACACTTAAATAACAGATTTTTATGTGTGTGTGTCTCAAACCACTGCATGCTATAGCTATAAAACTGCACTTCTGGTTTTATCATTTGGACCACCATCAATTCCCCTCTCACTTCTGAAACAAAAACCAGAGCAGGTTTTGCTCCACTTCATAGCAAAGATTAATGAAGAACACTTTTTCCATGGCAAGGATGACGGGTTTATAATGCCCACTACTTTGTCTGTGCAGATTTCTGGAAAAAAAATGGAAAGATCTCATCTGCACTCCCCAAATGTTGACTAGCACAGTTCATACATCACAGAGCAGCAGATTGTTCGCAAACAGCTGTCAGAAGCCTCACAATTGATTACGCCTGGGGCTGAACTACTTTCTCACCCCAATGTTGGATGGTCTTTCAGGACGAAGGGGTGAGTGACATTACCAAATCAATACAGAGAAGGGTATATCTGGACAGGCCAACAAGCCTATTTAAGGGCAAATTATATGAGTCTTCAGTGCTGCCAGTTCTATACGATGCATCTCAATTGACTTTGGACGCCTTCCTACAAGAAGGATTTTAGACCTTACAAGATGTGTGCTTTGTTACCAAAAATGCAATTGAATTAAATTTAGCAATATCATAGCAATAATGCAGCAAAAGTTAAACTCTGTTTTGTTTTCACATTTTACATATCCAACAATCACCTGGCAACCGCTAGTTGACTAACTCCCACCCACTTCAGCAAATGGACCAAGGACCACCTTATGAGACATGTTGGCCCAATTATGCTGCTTTACCAAAATCTGGGTCATTTATTTTCTACTCAATTTTACGCAAGCAACCAACGAGAGGGGGTATGCTTACAAATAATGAATACATGCATTTCCAGTTTAAAACAAATAAAGAAAAATGAAAAAGCATATCATGAAAGCAAAATTAGACCCACTCCAGGCTGAGCAGCTGGTCTTGTTTTTTGGATCAGCTTCTGCCAGGCTAAATTTGGTCCTTGGCCTGACATTTGTAAACAAAAATAATATTATTTCCCCAAATGTGTAGGAGCATCAGCTGGAGCTGAATCTGAATGTAAATGAATGAAAATGAGGATGGGCATTCTCTTGATTTACCAGACATCTAAATCAAGACTTTTTTTTACAGTTGGATGCCAGTGAAACAATCTGAACCGCATTAGCGCCTCAGCAACATGAAGCAAACATGCTGCTCACCACACAATGCGGCACTTTTATGAAGGTCTGGTCTGTAAGTTCCAATAAACCTGCTTTCCCCATGCCAAGCCTAAAACTGAAGAGAAGTCCCGTCATATTCACACATTGCCATTGTTTATGACATCTGCAATGTTTTATAGCTGTGTTAAAAATAGTAGCATTTGTGAAAGTCCAGTTGTAATCAATTCTACGTACAATTCTAATTACTTATATACTAATTATTGGATTATCACAAAAATATTGCCTTGCTTATTTTGAGAAACTCCAAGTCAATCAATGTCACAAAATCCAAAGAAACTTTGCTTTGAAATAACTAAAAACCATGAAGGGTTAATTAAATAATTTGTATGCGCATGCAAGCAGTTGAAAATTATTAACATTGTAACAACACAACTTATATCTGCGTGATTGAAAATATGGCAATAAAACCAATGTATGCTGCTGCCAGCATTCAAACTGTGCACAAATCTACATAAAATATGTTGCTCTGAAAGCCAAGCACAAAAGAGGTTGGGTTTCAGCAGCTTATTTTTAACTCTGAATGAGCTTGTTTCCATATTTAGTGTCAAGAAGCCCCCTTTTTTTAAAAAAGCCACACTTGCCATTCCCTCGCACCGACCAAAGACTCTGACAAACTCTGCTCCCGGGGTGCAGAGATGTACTTAACTCCATGGTGCAGAGTAAAACTATGAAAAGTGTTGTTTATTCTTTAATCTGGGTTTCTTTTGTTTCTAGAGCACACTAAGCCACTGTTTCATCTCTCATTCGTTGCTTTGGTTGATTCTCAAATTGTTGCAGCACAGTCTCCCAAGCCTGTGATAATGTGCCAGAAGCAGTATAGAAAAGCTAATATAAAGAAAGGAGCCCTGTCAATCCCCACATATGAAAGTGACAAGACTCCAAAAAAAATTTTTTTTCCCTCCTTCTAATTAAATGATGGAACGAGGATCTGAAGCAGTAAATAATATATTACAAGGAATACTCAATCCCATCTCCATGGCAACTCATCCACCAGTTCCATAATTGCTGTGATTCCTGTCCTGGCCTTGTTGACACTGCACCTTATCAGGCATTCTGGTCAGCTACTGAGAAAGTAGCTTTTATATTCCTCTCAGGCAGCCATGTAGCCAGCATTAAACTCAAGTGAACAGAACCATGCCACTGCACAATGCATAGCATTCAAGACCCTCTTTTTTCTGACTGCAGACTGTAATTAACTTTTAATCCCCATTGAATAAAATAGAGCATAGTTCTATCAAGATCAGACATAGAAATAGATGCGCTTATGGTAGCATTTTAAAACATCAAAACAACTGTGTTTACTGTGTCAAATGAATTTATGAACTTCTCTAAATCATAAATGTCTAAATTATCACTTATATATGACCATATGCATTTTTCACAAGCTTAATGCACATGTACTAGCAAGAGCAACTAACTGATTAATTAAATTCACCATGACAACGTTTCCCTCCACTAGCCATGATACACAAGCTTCTTCAGATTGTGTTTACTTACAAATGCCTAAGATGCTATATTTACAATCACATTTAACCTTTTCTGTGACTTTGAGTGCATCTCTGTTAAGCTGTTTAAAAACCTGCCAAAACCAAAAACCTTCAAAGAGGGCATATTAGCCTCCCTGGTGCTATAATATTTAAAATTTTTCTACGAGGCAAACCAATTGGAAACTGACCATCTGCTGGAATATGAGTACCATTGAAGTATGGGAACAAAATGTCCCCCTCATTAACACAATGTCATTAACATCATCAGCATTAATGCTGAAGAATTCAGTCGCATATGAAGCATTCTTAATATGAAAAGGACTTTACTATGCACTCAGTTAGCATGAAGGAAACATATTGGATGTTATTAATAAACAAATGATTTATCAGAAAAGCTTGTTTTTGTAAATAAGGCTAAAGACGTATTTGATAACTTTCCATGATGGACCATAACAGGGCCCGTCTGATCAAAAGTTTAAAATCAATGCGAGGGCTCATTTAACCACACAAACCATGTCTATTGAAGCTTCAACACAAAGGTGGCGTTAAGTTATTCTGATCTGAAACCAGATAATTTTTCAGCAACCGAGAGCAGAAAGGGGGCACCAACGCTCATGACGCTTGTCATCCAATGTTAAAACAGCTTTGATTTGCTTTTGTTCTGACAACAGCAAACAGCTGCTTGTAAATGAGCTATCGGCCCTAGGTTGGCTGCCATTATTCTACACTTTCAGTTGACAAGGTCGCTTGCTGGGGGGATTTGGGAGGGAGAGGAGAGTGTGGCCTATGGAATTAGATTGGAACTGCAGGAAACACAGCTTGAGTCCTTCAGGTTTTTTCCCCCCTCTTTCCCCTGTAGCGTTTGCAAAGGAAGTAGAAGGAGGGGAAAGGAACCTTTAAGTCAAGCTTCTTCCCACAGCGTTGATGCTATAATCCGGTGATATCCTTTACAAGAGCATGTTGTCTTAAGAAGTCAGGTTTTCACAGGGGAAGCAAAAAGGAAAAAAAAGCATATTTCAATGTATAACATGCTCGCAGGGATGAAATACCTAGAAATATTTATTTTTTGTCACTGTAATACCATCCATTTTGGCACCTAAATAACAACATAAAAAGCAATCAAAGTAACAGTCAAGAGATTTGAATTTCCGCACGACCAAGACTGATGTGACAATGTTGTTTCGTCCAATTCACAGCTATTCAGAGATTTTCACAAAGCAGAATACGAATAAAGACAATCACATAATTTGGCCACAAGTTTCCCAGCCAATGTTCAAGGAAAATAATATTGCTAGCATGAGGTTCTAATGAATAAATGTTCTTTAATGCTTGTGCTACTTTTGTTTTTGTTCATTTATTATATTCTGAATAAATGAATGATGAGAAAAAAAAGGTAGATCTTAGGACTGCACTTTATGAATAAGACTAAGCAGAGCTTTATTTCTTCATTACAAGGTATTGACCTTGAAGACCTCATTTCTCTTGGGGAAAACAAACATAAAATAATTAGAAGCATTGTTTTATAGTCAACGGTTTTGTTGGATCATAGACAAATATATTATTTGGGCTAGTTTAGCTGAAAATGTTCCGATATCACTTTTGCACTTAAATATCACTCTTGTATTAAACAAGTCTAATCTTATAGCATTTCTTCGTATGATTTTATGATCACATATATGAAACATAGCCTACATATTGAATTTTCAACTAAAAAGAAGCTATTTTCTACAATTTCCTTTCTTTTTAGCCAAATAATATACCACACTGAAATTCCATTTTTATTTTAAGCCATACAACCCTGATATTAAATACACTTCTTCGCAAACCGTACCCAGAAATGGCAGGATCTTTTATCAAAGTTAGGACAAATATCTATCCATTCTGTAGGTATCTATCTTTTTTATTGATGGAGCTCAAAACCAACAGCTACAGCTCATGTGAACGTATTGCCTGTGTGATGTATTAAAATCCCTGAATCTAATATGTATTGTATTTCAAGAAAGACATGTAATGAAAGCAGGCCCTGGTACAGTTCCCTCCATGCTGTATTATTCTCAGACTGGGGCACCAGGTTCTCAACCTCATTTGTATTCACAACCATACAGTTCGCTCCAGTTCATTTACATCTTTTTCTTCCATAGCAACAGCGGGTGGGCTATCAGGAGCATCTTTGATATAGGTACATGCCTCAAAAAATATCTTGTCATTTAGCCCAGGATAGACATCATAAAAAGCCCCCACTGTTTTGCTCTTGCTGTTCAGGTGGGTCCTTTTAAACAGAAATTTAGCTTGTCACAGCGAATATTTGGATTTCATCTGGATGCTGAAACCTTAGTGCACATGTAGAAATGCAAACACTCTCACAAACACACGTGCGCACACACACGCACACACACATGCACACACTCACGAGCGAGCACCCCGATGAAGGCATATGCACGGATTTGTTCAAAAGCATTTTAATGTGCCTCTCATTTTAAAGAATTATGCCCATGTGTTTAGAATAAGCATATTATAAATACATACGTTTTAGATTTTTAAAACATTTACAGGAAGCTTGAGATATTTAACAAAACAAACAAACAAAACAAACAAACAAACAAAAATATTATCTTGAGTAAATAAAGCTACTGCTCTTTTGAAAAGCCAATAAACCTTGCATTTGAATGTCATGTGGCAAACCTCTTGACAAGTAAATAAAACAAGACCCATTATTTGAATATAACTCAAAAACCCAAGCCAGACAAATTGAAAAACGATGCAAGGAAACAAAAGCTTTGAGATGTGAGTACAGAGATCATTGTTTAAAATGATATAAAATCATATGATTTCACACATTATTATGTACATCAGTCTGTAAACCTAAAAAACACAATGGGGCTCATCAAGGTCACACATCATTTTTATTCATTCCTGACTAAAAACCTTTCATCATAAGCCAAAAGTTAGACAGAACTTAAACAGGAACAATGCCAACTCCAGTCCAATATCTGATAACCTAGGGGAACATATTTTGGTCTAGACAGACATAAGAACATTAGGACATACAATAATCAAGTGGCCTGGTTGCCTTAATGGATAGTCTGTCTTTTTCTTTCCACACTAAAAATAGACGGTACATGTGCTCTGTATTCAGGATTGGGTACATTTATTGGAGAATATTAAAATAAAAACCCACACACAAAGGGAAACTCCACCTAATGGAAAAATTGAATCCTTATAAAAAATAAAAGAAGACCTTAACAGTCCCTCTGGTCCCTGCTTTGAGACTACAGTTTGATTCAAAAAAGGATTAATATTGAAAAGAAATAAATGAAAGTAGTTTTTATCACCGGACATAAAAAAGATGCATTATTTTTAAAACGTGCCTTTACATTTGCATTGTACAACATTTCTAATGCTCTCCCTCTTTCCTCCCCAATTTGTATGCTTTTATATTGCTTTCCTCCCCGCCCCTTTTCTCCACAATTTGGAATGTGCTATCATGTTCATGCTGCAATTCTCATTGCAACCTCCATTATCGATTCAGGACAGTGCTGACAAGCATGTGCGCTCGTCCGAAGCATAAGATTCTTAACACACCAGAGAAGTCGGGCTCACACAGACATGAGCTGAAGGAACACACTTCATGTACAGCTTAACAAGTGGACTTGCAGGTTCCTGATCAACCAGCAAGGGTCTCTGGTACTCGACTGGGATGCTGTCATCCTGGCCAGTAAAACATCTCCCATCTCTGGGTGACACTAGAGCTAAACTGCGTTTCACCCTGCGGGGCTGCCTGCACTGGCACTATGTGGTCTCAATAGCAGACTGTGGGGTCCATCCATGCATTAGAACAGTGCCTTAACAGGATGATCCACCCAGCAGCCCTATGGAGAGAATCTTAATGGTATTACTTAACTGACATTCAATAATGTCAAACCTAATGAAAAAGATGTACCTGGCACTCTATTAAAGAAGAACCAATCCAACAGGCCCTTCTGGAATATTCATATTAATTTGTACAAATATAATGCAGCAAACAATGGCTCCTGGATTCATGCAGCATTTTTCCGTAACTTTAATTAACATATAAATGTTCATAAAAGTTTAACTTTTTTAATACAAAATCCTCTTTACATCAGTTATGGCAACTGCTGAACATAGTAACATATCATTTTTAATCAAGGCTGAATTCAAGCTAAATGATTAGGCATAAATGATCATATTTTTACTTTGTTGACAGAAACCAATGGAGAAATAATGAATTAGCCTGGTAGAACCAATAAAAAAGTGGCTTTTTTCCAATTAATGTCTGCAACCTACAAAATCACAAAATGTTATGATGATTTGGGGGAGGGGTGGTGGGATTTACTTTTTCAGTGTTGAGGATGAAGCTATAATTATTGAACTTCTTATTTCCCTTTCCGCCTAAAAGTTATCTTGGCTCAGAGTAGTGTGCTTATATAAAGCTTTATATTTGTCCACATGGTGGCGCTATAATAGGTGATTTAACATGAAAAAATTTATAGCTCATGCCCCTCACCCCGCTTGACCCAAAGTCATGAAATTTGGTACATGAGTCCCTCTCCTCACAAGGAACCAATTGCCTCAAGAAGCCATAAGTTCTGCCTACTTACGTATATTTTCCGCCATTTAGAATTTTGTGAAAAACACTAAAACGAAAGCTGCAGCAGTACTACTGCACTCAAACAATATGGCCGCTATGGTGACACCGGCAATTATATTTGTGTAATAATGTTTAATTACCATTGTAAAGAGATTCAAAGCTTTATTTTGAGTGCTCTGCCATTTCTGTAGAGCAATCAATGTCTGAGATACTAAATGTAAGATTTTGGATTAGATTATTTGGAAGTGTTAAAACAAATTGTGCAATTTGGTGACGTAGTGCCACTATTTGAAATAAATCTACAAAATCCCATTAGGTTGTAATGGTCATAAGGTTGCACTGGTAAAGTTTTAAGATGCTACAGCTCTCTAACTTTGTACTCTGGTACATATAAATATATACTGTTTTTCAACTACTTTATTACTAATTAAGAACCATGGAGTCTCTCTTTATGTCCCTGAGTCCTTCTCGCTCCTGAATGACATCGCCTGGCTCAGTGCTCAACAGGGCAACAGGGCTCAGCTTCACCCATGCAGCATGTCCCATCTTCAATTTAAAACATCAATGAGTCACAGGGATCCACTTATGATGAAAGATGACATCTTTGGATAATGAAGTAAAAAAATCAAAGATGTCCAACTACCATGTTTTGCTATATACACATAAAAGACAGATTTATTAAGTGACTATAAAATGGGGGGGGGCCTTCCATTAGGGCTTTAAAAAGAAATTGTTAATTGCTATTGACTAGAGATGTGATCTACTTTTTCTCATTACACCTTGTGAAGTTACACAAGTGCACCACTTCTCAAATGTTTTATTTTTTTTTAAGCCAAAAGCTACAGAGGAATGTACATTTCTGGGTTATCATGGACAGCAGATAATTGGAGGCAACCAATACCAGGACTGCAAGGTAATGATGTCCTTGAGTTTATAATGCTGACAGCCAGACGAAATATTGGACTTTAGTTGTTATTTCCTAAACTGTGTAGTCAACAACAATCACAATGGATAACATTTTGTTAAAGTTACCTTTCAATTACTAATGTAGTTCACCATGATATTTTAAAAAAATCATGCTTCATTAGATTATTCACAAAGAACATAAACTAATAGGTATTTATGAGATTATTTTCTCCTGTTCATTTAGATTATATTAAATGGCATTTCATTGTTGACACTTTAAATAGCATAGGTAAAAGTTTAAAGGTACATTTTATTATTTCTAAATTCAACTGTATATTGACATTCAAGGTAATTTAATCCTTTGAACAAGAATGGCTCTTTAATGCTTAGTTTTATATATGGTTTATAACACTTCACATGGCATAGGATTTATTTTTTGTCACTGATTTCGGCAAAAATGTAAGTAATAATAATAATAATAATGAAAACATTGCATAGTCCATTGCTATAGAGCTCATCAAAGCCTGGCCTGTGTCTTTCACTTGGGTTACTATGTTGACCTTGCCATTCCTCATCCCCTGTGTCTGTGGGATTTGGCACTGCAGTCAATGCGAGGCACAAGCCAACTGATAAAAAATGATCTGAAGACCTTGGAAAAAGAATACTTCCTTTTCTGTCCTAAGAAGTCATTGCACTCCTAATTCAATAAGAACAATATCACATGGGTCAGTGATGGTACTGGCAAACAAAGGTAGTCTTTATGCTCTGTCTAGATGTTTTCTCTGCCGTTTCTATTTCTGTTGCATCAGGGGGAAAATGTGCTGCTTACCTTTACCCCTTACTTTTATACTTCTGATTGACACGTTATGCAAATGACACCTCTTTGGCATCTCCCCAGACCAGTAGTGCAATCACGCTTCATAACACCAGTGCATCAGCTGAATCAGTATTTATGCAGTTGTACACAACATAAATCTGTTGATTAAATTTACCGGTTGCATACAGCCGCTGCAGATTAGTTTAACTTTTCTACGAAGGCTTTATTTCCCACATGCATGTTGAGATTCAGATTTTGATGTTTAAAAATATTCATAATAATCTACAAAATAAAAAAGTCATCAAGTATTCAAAGACACTGCAATCCCATATATAGCATATTTACATATTAGGATGGTCAAATGGATATGACTTAATTTTACTCACTTTGTTTTGTCCTCTCCCTTCCATCCTCCACCCTGCCTAACCTCAACGCCCCCCTCCCCACTCACATTCCTCCTCCCTCACTTCCCAAATTTAAACTTGCTCATGTTTCTTCATTCTGTTCATGCCCCAAAAACCATGCATTGCAATTTCTGTTACCACAATGTGTTTTTTCATTCAATTTCTGTTATTGTTTCTAAGTTGTGTCTATGTATTCCTAATTGTGTAGTGCCTTTTTAAATTTTTTTGCAATATTTGTGTACATATACATTTGTGTCACTATGTTTCGGTTGATACTCTGTACTGGGTTGGTAATGGGTGTGTGTGTGTCTGTGTGTGTTTACATGCATAGCTTAAACTACACATGAAATAAAATCAGGTTTTCCCGTTCAGACCAAGAAAATAAGC
Organism: Ilyophis sp. 1 JC-2022; assembly: GCA_022702515.1. Taxonomy (NCBI): domain Eukaryota; kingdom Metazoa; phylum Chordata; class Actinopteri; order Anguilliformes; family Synaphobranchidae; genus Ilyophis; species Ilyophis sp. 1 JC-2022. Next base: position 106,150,320 of record CM040403.1, read on the forward strand.
ACTAAAATATATTCAACATCATTGGGCTTCACATGTGAGACCCTCAGGCTTATCCTAACTACCTAAATATCTACTTGAATAACTATAAAAATGAAACAAAAGGGATCTTTTTATTCCAACTGGGAAATCATTGGATGTGAAATGTCTGTATTATAATTAGAAGTATCAACTATTGAAGATAATTAATTAAACTCAAATTTGATTACACCAATTACAAGTGTTCTGATTAAACACATTGAGCGGGTTTTTTACAAATGTAGATATTTCAAGTCAGATGTGGTTCAAACTCTATTTCCCATTGCATTGCATATACCCCCAATGTGTTCAGGTCCAGAACAACAAAATGGAATGCTGAGCTTTGAAATTGAATGGATTAGACAGGGGCAGCTGAGACAGTCAACTAGCATTTGGGCCACAACAAAAGAGCACCGGTTAACTGAACATTTATGTAGACACTAATAAACCAGACAAAGGTTCACAGAGGCTATTCATACATGGTTATATTTTTTCATGATAAAACAAATAATCTCTGGGTTCATTTTTTATTTTTTTCTGTATGCAGTGTATACAATCGTACTGTTCACCAGTCTGATTTATGGAAATAATCTTGCAAAACAAGAATTCTAACGTGTATTAGCTGTAAGAGTCAAGAAGCTTCATAAGATAAAACGTGACCATGACATACAACCCTTTCAAAATGATCCTTGAGCTTTTTGGTAATGAAGACAACAAATGATATGGTAAAGTTATGCCTGTGTGGCAGCTGTGAGAAGTCAATAATGAAAAGGTTAGGAAACTTATATTACGGAGGCATGTTTTTTAAAGAGTCTCAGGCTTTGATATTGATTGGCAGTGTCTCTCCTCTGGGAATATTAAGCATATACTACTTAATGATTGTTTGCTTGGAAATGATTTACTCTGGGCCAGGGAGAAGTGCATGGGCCCCTGCCTCTATTCAAACCCCTGACAGACTGAAGCACACAGAGGTCAGATGACTCACATAAGGTCAGCCATTGAGTCAGAAGATGAGGTCATAATGATTGCTTGATGCAAGGGAGGGTTTGGCTACAATTTTCTTATCCAGAGAGCAAACTGTTTTGTCTGAGTGAGCTCACCAAATAACATGAAAAATGTCAAAGTTGTGGTTTCTGAGTAAATGTTCCACGCTGAAGTGTACGTACAGTTAAAGTTTCTAAATTGGCAGTAAACCAGAAACTCCAGAATACTGGAGTAAGTATGAAATAAATCAGCAATGGCATGTGTGCAGCGAATGTTCCATCATATGTCCATCATTCTAAATCCACAATGTTTAAGAAGAAATCATCATTTTGACCATTTTACTGAGCCATCTTTAGAAAATGTGCCTCACTCAAGTTATCTATGGGAATAAAAGAGCCAGACAGACTATTTGTTATGAAACTTTCTTTCCATATTTTCAATTGGAAATTGAGCCCTTAAACAATATCAAATGACAACCTCACAATAAATCTTTAATTATAAACTAAGTTCCATTTTAACATGTGATACACACCAATGCCACATGAACAAGGATCAATGTTACCACCTCTTCAAACATGTCAAAACATGTTTCTACATTTTGTTGCAAATGGGAAATGTATCACCACTCTCTAACATACTACATTGTAGCGATGGCATGGCATAACTGAAACACTGGGTAAAGGAAATATACACTGAACAATTTGTTTCCTAAAGTCCGTTTTCAGAAGAGACCTGAAAACCAGCATATCTATGAACAGAGTGTGGCAGATTATACCATGGCTTGGATTAATACTCAATTTTGATTGGTTGACAGCCGTGCATTATATTTGTATATAATCACGGTAAAGTAGGTATTGGCCTGGTTATCCGGGCCTCTTTACAGTTCAAAATCACTACGCAAAAACGTTCAAATTGTATTAACGTTCTATTAAGAAGTTCTATTAGTATGTATTAAAGTTCTCAAAACTAAAAAATAATGGATTAGAAATCAATGAAATCGGAAAATGGTTGACACATTCAACATTTCAGTTGATTTATTTGGGGATATGGATGCTGAAACTGGGTATGACACCGAGTTCTTTGTGGACGACAACTTTGAGAACTCATACGCATGTCAAAAACAAAAGAAAAGTACCAGTAAATGGTGTTCCTGTACATGTTGACTGCCTGTCAAAAGAACACAGCTGTATTGCAACGCTACACAAACAACAGCTTGCAAAGAACAGGGGTTCATCTTCTCTCCAATGCTGACTTGGAGTCCAGGGAGAACATGTCAGTCACTGGACATCAGTCAGTAAGCAGCTACTGCTCACCATCTCTAACCAACACGAGGCTGGAAAATGATCCGCTAGATAGTGCTAGTAACATTACAACTACTGCTGTGCCCTCAAGCACCATTTATGTATCCTCATCCTCCTCGATCCAACAAGACCCCTATCGATTTCCCAATTCTCAACGCCACTTCGGAGTGTCAACAATATAGACTTAACGTTACCCTTTTTTTTTTTTTTTAACAATAAACAACAATGTTCTGTTTAATTTTGGGAAAGTAAAATAATTTATCAGTTTGTCAGCTAGCTAGCTAAGTGTATAACGGTATAATAGTGTATAATGGTAGTAACTAGCTACGTATGTTATAACCTAGTTAAAGATTGTTAAAGTGTAAGTTACTTAGCTTTTTTTAAATGTCTTGGCGAGCTAGCAGATTTGTCAATAGTTATATGAACATGTTAACATGACGTTTTTTAATTGTATGCTAAACATTAATAAAAAAACTTTATAGCGTGTGCCTTGCAGCTAGCTAGACAGTAGTACAAGCTAGTAATATAGTATCCTACCAATAGTTTATTTTTACTTTGTTTTTCATTGTTAAATGTATTTTCTCTTTTCTCATGTTTTTGATGGCTAGCTATGTAGCAATATTTATATTAATTTGTTAATGTTTTTAAAAACTAAATATTAATGAAAATAAAAATGACAAATTTTAGCTAATGGCAGGACAACTGTGTAGAATCCAAACTCTAGTGTCATCTACCATTACCAGATGAACTATATTTAGCTCAGTGGAGGATGTGTATGTAATGGTTATAGTTTTGTACTTGATTAAAACATTTTCATGCAGTTTAGTTGTAGCCATGGTATACTACTCCATGCCAGTGAATATGCAAGAATATATGGCACTTCACCACCCTATATGAAATATATTCATACAATTATGTCATGTCATTTTCCACAACATTAATTACCTTTTTCTTTTGTTTTTGAGCCCACAATAAATTCTGTGGGCAACCAAAATTATGTCAATTTCATTTTAACATGGACTTCCTTGCCTGTGGCTGATCAGTTGAATAAAACTGCAATGAGGAGTTGTAAAATGTTACTGGTGCTTTTATGAGTACTTCCAACAAGCCTTTTACAATGTTTACTTTTGATTATGAACAGAGCTCCTAGTATGCTCAAAATATTGCTTAAACCTTTTGCAGAAAAACAATATACATAAAAATATGGTCACACAATCATGTTGTGATCATGATTATTTCTAAGCCCAATGTTAAAAAGTGAAACCTTTATAAGGGGTAAAAAGAGGCTACTACACACTAATGCAATTGTCTGTCCATTACTGGGTTTTACGGTAATTCAATTATTGTTTAAATAGCATGTACGTCTACTGTTACAATCTCCCTGCCTGTGGAGAATTTTGCACACACTAACCTGGTTTTCTATTGTCCAATAACAGCGTCTTTAAAAGTGTGGACCATTTACTTCTAAACAGCAATTGTAAGAGCCTAATGAAGCGACACCTGGCAAGGGTGGAAAGCAAACTGTCACACTGGAGCAATGTTGGTGAAAATAAACAGTTCCTCTTCTGGCTGCGATAATTCAGCGCGCAATTCTGCCGATCAGGATAAAATGCTCTTATATTTTCAAAATAAAAAATATTATGATAAAAGAATGATTTTGACATTTCTAAGGTAATATGCTCAGTGGTGACTTATTATTAAAGAATCTTATTTTCACTCGTATTTTCAATCTATAGAATATGAACCTAGCCTAGATGAGTCACATGAAATTAATGTAAAAGCCTGTATGACCCTAATCCTGCATTGCCTAATCACCTTAAAAGTCCATAATATCAGGAAAGACTACAGGAAGCTGGTCAGCTACTATTTGAATCCCGCCAGCTTGTTAATGGAACCAGCTGTATACAAACAAGGTACATTTCTATGGGAAGCTCTAGATTTCTGTGTGACGCATACTCAAAACATGCGTTGTGCGTTCCCAGTCGGAAAAAGGATAATAACTTTTTTTTGCACTAAGAAAGTCCTGAGTGTGAAAGCAAGAGCTTCCCATTGTCATCTATGTCCGGTGTTATCTTGCAGCCAGCACCTCGCATGATTGTGCATCAAGGTTCTTTTCATCTCCAAGATATATTTATATGTACGGAAACATATAGTTTCTACTTTTAGACTGTTTACTATGCTTAACTGAACATTGTCTCCATTCTGGGTCAATTGTCACACACTGATTCATCAGCTGCAACAAAGCAAGAGAGGAGTAGTTCTTCTTGCCTTAAACGCTGACATATTTTCTCAATGATAACCTTGATACTGTAAAACAGGTGACCGAACAAACCCAAGTATCTCTTGCCTTTGGACATTCACACGTATAATTGTGTGTCTCCGGGGGTATGGGGGGGGGGGGTAATGAGAATACAGAGTTTAACTACTGATAAAGTCTAAGGGAGATTGAGATTTTTTCTCAATCTGCCTGCATTTCAGCAAATATGTCTGTATTGAGTAGATTACTGTCAATTTGCATTGTTTATGGGAAAAAATAAAAACATTGTTATGGGAACAATTTCTCTTTTGGCTTACTGCACAAAAGGTTGATAAGTCATATCTTCATATCCCTTTCCTTGGTATGCAGACATTGCTGCAATCTGTCTCTCCATGTTGTACTGATAATTCACAATAGGGCTGTTAGAGGCCCTCACAATTCAGTCAAAGCATGAACGGATAAGACAAAGCATAAAAGGACGACATACAAGAAGGACAGGATGTGGGTAAATGACTCATTTTTGTGCATGGTTACTTTCAATGTTCTGTGTCTCCTCTGGGTATAATACATGCACCTCTGTTCCCACTGGCACTACATTGACTTTTGCTAAAGATGCAATAGCCATTTAAGAATAAGGTGCAAAAGTTGTGTAACAATCAATATGTTATATGTTCACCGAACAGAAGAGAAAACTAGTCAACTACGATTATGGGTTGTATCAACATAATATATATTTAAAGTTCTTTTCCTTTACCTTGCATTGTTTTTTGACAATCACTTAAACATTGCGATTGCACACTATAGAAGGTACTTGATGTCAACAAAAAAATTCCTGAGAAAGGAGGACTACCAGAACATTAAGTGTAATATAATGTAATGTACGTATACTGTGCAATTTTAAGAAATTCATGTTATTCCAATTTTTACGAGAGTCAATTCAAAGAGTTCATACGCAGTACAGCCATTCCTTTAGGTTTATCTTGTTAATGTAACATTCATTCTTTAATATTTCCTCATTAGTTAGAAAATGCAGAAATACCAAATACTCATAAAAGCCTTGTCTTAAGTGTTCTCAGTCATTGGTCTTTCAGTGATGAATGTCTATTAAGGGAATACCAGGGGACTCTCGGGAGCCCTTACCTAAATATGAAAACTTTGAAACTTTTGAACACAATATCAGTGCCTGCAGCAGACTGTTAATGAGATATTAGATATTCTAAATTACTTAGTGTTGATGATGATAACCTTTGACTTAGCTAAGCTCCCCCCCCCCCCCCCCCCACCCCCATGTCATTTTTGTTATTATTATATGGTACACTCCATAGACAAGTATTGCTTTCTAAATTAGGTGGGAAAAGAAGAAGAGCCCGGTAGCAAAAATTAAATAAATTTAAAATAAAGCAATAACAATAGACACTCTGTGTTCCCAGAGGGCTTGCGGCTTGCTCTAACCTTGCAGCATATACGATAATTGTGATTTATGACGTTAACAAATCCATCACATTTCCATCCTGTTTGAAAGACATTAAATTAAATTAAATCTTCTATTACTCATATACTACTAAAAAACATATATTTCCATACAAAGACAGTCACAGAGACTCACAATTCTTGACTGAAAGCCGCCAACTTTGAGAACGGAAAGTGACAGCACACTCTGCATCACACTTTTTTTCCCTCCTTATCTCCTGTGTTAGACTTTATTCTGGGAGTGTCAATGGAGATGGTAATACTTCAAGAGGAACTGGGGAGAATTGTTATTCATGCAACCCAGTCATTCAAATTCCTGCATGACAAACACAAACCTGGAGCCAGCTGTGATGAGCTTAAATCCATCCAAATCCCCCCCTTCCTTACTGAAAATCCTAATGGGGATTAAAAGTGCTCGGCGGGGTGGGAACCTGGGCTGCAGTCACACCTTACAGCTGCATGTTTTCAGTCTATTGTGCTCTTATCTCCTCATCTTTTAGGGCCAGCATTTGATGACAGGCCGGGGCAGTATGGTCAGTCTCCGTCAGCGGCCTCACCCTGCTTAGCTCCATGGGAAGCCTGTTTCCTCAACCGGCCGTGAATATCAGTGGAGCATCAGAACTTGCGGGGGGAGGCGAAAGCCAAAACCAATAGTTGTTAACTGAAAGGTGCACAAAGAAGAACACCTCTCCTTTCGTGTCCCACTAGCCTCTCCCTTTACGGAGAAGAGTAAGGCCATTTTAATAGGTCCTTAAAAGGGAATGAGTATTATTGCTGTGAAAGTGCGGCTATGCTCTGTTCGAAAGATGTATTACACTTATTCAGTACAGCAGGAAAAAGCAATGCACAAATTCCCTTATGGATGCAAAGCATTGAATTGTATGTAGTAATCTGATGAGATGATCAGGCTTTGTCACAACAATCACACAACATGAAAATTACAGGGAATCTGCCCGGGTTGCCCTTGTGATATGACAAGTGCTCTAAACTCGCTAAGCTTCACCAGAGAACAATGTGGTATTTTCAAGGTACAAGGGCGAAACAGGATTTTTTTGGAGGCAGGCTTGTCCACACAGGTTGCTCAATTCAAAGGCCACAAGAATATGGTTTGAAACCGCCTTTTCTCTTTTCTTTCATCTCATGAAAAGGCTATTTGCATAACATATTATATTGATTACTAGTGTATTTTTTTTTTTTCCATTTTACAATTGAATTTACTATATTGATAAATATACAGAATAAGGACAGAAATCAGTATATTATGATGCTGATAAATAGTGAAAATGAGCATGAAAAAAACATCTTGCTAAGCAACCACAGTCTGGATTGTAGAATAGAGACTAATTACATGTATGTAAAAAAATAAAATTCTCTGACCATGAGATAATAGAGGATAGATGAGATGTGAAGTTTCCCTGGAAATAGGAGGTAAAAGGCCTGAAGCCATCAATCTCAAGCCAAGCTTCAGCAAAAGAGAAAACTTCTAGCCATTTATAGCATGCCAGTAACCCATTTAATTCAATTACAAAAATTCATTAAAAAGATATTACAGACAGGATGCAGTTTAATGAGCCATATTTATGTAGGGCTTTCGCTTAAACTGAATGGTTGCCGAGTTGATCCCTGTAGTTAAAAGAGAATGATAAAGCAAATATATGCTCCAATAAATATATGCTCATATATGTTGATATTTTGCACATAATTGCAGGTGAACTGATATGAAACATAATGCTAATGTGCATTAACCTTTAAAAAAAACACTGAGGATGCGCAATATAACATTTATAACAGACTTTCCTCAGTACCTTGACTGTGTAGGCTATTCTAAAATAATAATAATAATAATAATAATAATAATAAATGAATGAAGCAATATGTTCAGCATGCTACAAACCATTAAATGGGATGCATTTTATGGTTTCTGCCAAGAATAAAAAAAGCATAATTTCAGAAATAAAATCCTTTGCATTTCCAAAGCACAGAATTCGGGATATTACAGTCAGAGATGCATTTTTTATGAGTAGCACATCACATGGATTGGAAAACTGCCAACAACTATCCATGGAGCATTGTTTTTATTCACATCTTTAATTATGGGTTTTCCAAGATTGAACCTCTCCATTAAGTAAAACCAAAACAGTGTAAAATGAGTCAATAAAAAAAATGTGTCAAGCAATATTATATTTGTACTTTAAAAGTAAAACACCAAGAAAATGTGCTGCTGTTTCATTTAAAAAAATAAAGGTTTGGCATAATGTAATTAAATTGAGGTTTATGTGATGATAAAAAAACTTAAACTCAGAAATATTGTCATTATGCTTAAATATATACTCCTTACCAAAGATTTTTTGGTAAATATTATGTAATTGCACTGGTAATTATCTGCCATATTTAGACATAATCAATGCAACAACAAAAACGGTTTGAGCCTACTATAGTCTGGGTACATAAATGTTGCTTTTTTCATCCAATCTGTAGTTCGCAATGAAACTAGCTAAATATGTATCCACATCTGATGCCACCAGGGGCAAAGAAAGCACAGAAGCGTAAAATCTCTAACGAATCCCGATTTACCAACTAATGAAACCACTCAAGATTAGCCCACTCCTCGGAGGCCAGTGTCTTCAAAGCTGCACTCTCTTGCAAGAAATGCATGTGATCATTGGAGCTGTTTTGGCAAAGTTCAATTCCTGAGAGACAAAAACCCTAAAGGATTACCTTTGTTTATCTCTTACTACATGTTGTTGGTGGATATATACAGTATATATATACATATACATATTTTATATGGAAAAATCTAGTTAAAAAACCTTACAGAATCTTACAGAAACGTTTCACATTCCTCAATAAACAAAATTTTTCAACATTGGTGCAGTATTTTGTAAATGACAACTTACCATGTGAACACTGTAAATGAGCCATTGCGAACATCAGCCAGCAGAAGGTTGGTAGTTTCCACACTGAGTTTGCCATTGTGCTTTGCTTGGTTGGTCTCCGTGTGCTTGGCAATGTTGACTGTAGTTATAAAACTCCAAACTTGCAGATCTCAATGATCTTCATCATTGATCTTCTTACCTGAAAGGCAAATGAATGGAGCCAATCATGTATGATGCACTAAAAATACATGTTTTACTTCCTTTGATCCCTTTCTCACTTCTGCATCTGTGTGCTTCTTCCCTTACGTTTTTGCCACGGTTGTCATTTCTTTCATCCAGTATGGAGTTAAAAACAAGATGTCCTGGCAAACAAACTGCAAAATGCCACAAATCCCAAAAAAGTCTAAAGGTTAATAATGCTGAAGAGGGAAGATGGCTTAATGGAAGCAAACGCTGCCCGTTTCATGAAGCAGAGAAGTTTGGTTCACTCCTCCTACTTCCAAAAGGCAGACCTCCAATACTGCATAACTGAGCTGCCGCTGTTTACAAAAGCATCTTCTTCAAATAAACATGCGGCAGCTAAATAAGCTGTTTGGAGTGATCACACACCCGTGTCACCTGCACCACCCACAATCCCACACCTCCACCCACACGCTCCATTCATACCTGCCTCACTTGTTGTGCTGTTTCTATTTTTTCCTCTTCTAATTGCTGCAGGGTCGATAAGACGAGGCGCAAATGACTGGCAGGCTACTGCTGAAATCTGATACCTACCAGAAAGCTCAGGTATGTATGTTCTCAATCTTTACTGCCTTGCTTTGTCTCAATGTTTACACTGACTGGCTGCCCCCCAACCCCTCCCCCCACCGCCACTCCTTTCCTCCCGTGAACCATTATCACGTCCACACAGGAAAACACAGTCACTCTGGCAACCAGTCACACAGGACACCATTAAAGACATTTTGTGTTTTTCAATGTCTTGTCCTTAACTCAGGCGGGGGAAAAACAACTCTGTGTCTGTGTTAAAGGTTGCTGTCAGACACACAAATGTAGAAGTGTTCTGCTGTAAATATGGTCTTCAGGCTTTTAAACAACTGTCTAATGTATAAAAAAGATTATGGGTTCCTAATGAAGCTGAATAATATTCCCAGCCAGAAGTTTCACCCTTTCTTCTTCTTCCTGTCTTTTTTTTTACATACACAATTAAAAAGATAAATATACATTTCTCATCCCCCCCCCCCCCAACACCACAGAACAAAGGAAAATAATTATGGCTCCATACCAGTGGGTTTATTTTCAAACATCCTGTTGATTTTGACATAAACAAAATTTGAGCCATATACTTGTTAGATTGTCTTCCAAGCCCTAATGCAAAAACAAATGTCTGAGTAAACAACTCTTGGTCAAATTCATCAGTCAGAAAACACAAGAATCTTCCACGTTAGCAGAAAAAAAGCCAAAATTAAGCCTGACATGACAAACTAATTGGAAGTGGAATTATGCCTCAATGGAGACTTCTCATTTCAGAAACATTTAAAACAGGTTAAAAGGAATACAGTCAAAACAAGACTGGGAATTGACCAAGACAACTTTTTATCTTTTTTTTTTTAATGTCACAGTTGTTGAAGTTGGAGTGAAAGAACAAATTAATAGTGAATACATCTTCCAAAATAAATGCCAGCATTTATTACTAGATTTATACAGTGTACAACTATGACTTTCAAAGTGAACTGGACCATGATCTATAGTTGAGCATCCTTTTGTTTCCAACAATGTACCATTGCAATGGTAAGCAACCAGCATTGGTAAAAATGGATAACTTATCGCGAACAACACCATGTTGTATCCAAAGGATGAAAGCAATGGCAACCATGAATAAAAAAGTTCTGTACTCTAATAATAATAATCACTAAGAAGACTATGTGTGTGATATAAATAAAAACATATAAACCAGTTACAATACTTCCATATAATGCATTGGGGAAACATAAAGATAAGAATAAATAAAGTAATCCAATAGATGAAAGAAGTAAAAGAGTAAAAGAAAAACTAAGGTACATATATGAAAGAAAAATGAACCATATAGGGAATTCATGGCTTTGGATTTTATTTTAACTCTTTAAAAAGCATGCATCTCTTCTGACTAAGGCTACATGTCAATCAACACTGAAGCAATAATTTAGAACCAGTTCACACCCCAAACCTCCACTTCACATCCTCTATAGAAAAAAGGCAAAATGTCAACAGCAGTAAAAGGCACAGAGACAGCTGGCTCCCCCATGTTGAAAATAAATAAATAAACCCCCACTACGTAGAGATGGGTGTTCTGTAAATCAGTGATAACAGTTATAAACTTTAATATATTTGAATCATGCTGAGTGTGTTTAACATGCTGATCATTCCAGACACCAAAGGCGAAGACTAAGGCGGTCTGCCTGACTGCCATCTTCCTCATTAAACATGTTGGATCTCCCTTCTCAGTTGGAGCCTTTTTTTCTCCTAAGCCTATACATGAACAACTGATGATCATCTGTAAACTATTTTCTTTAATGGATTTCCACAGGATTTGATCAGACTTAAAATGAAGGTTAAGCTGATTTCGAACAGATGACAGATGCATTATAATTGTACATTCATGAAGCTTTTACTTCCACTATACAAAATGTCACTACATATTTTTAAGACACATTTCTAAATGACTTACTAGAACATGTAAATATTACATAACTATATAACATTATATAGCTGCAGGCACCCATGTGATTTAAAAAAAAATATATATTTCCGGAGAAACACGGTCGGTAGTTATGGTCTTTAAATATTATGCACAGATTGCAAAATGTCAACAGGCACTCCATTGTTTCACTAAATATGAAGCCACTGCAGACAGATGTTCAAACAAGTGCTCTGATAGAAAGCCACGGGGGCTTGGACCCAAAGGGTTAAAACATATGTGCGCATGATACATCTGCTGCTTTCTGCACAAGAGACAAGAAACAGGTTTATCACCAAATCAGAGGAAAAGCAACAACAAAAAACAAAAAAAAAGTAAATTGCAGTGCACAATTGATCTTTCGATCAAAAGCACAAAAGACAAGAATTTTAAGGGAAGGGAGCTATTAAAATAACCTCTGAAAAGAGTTTACAATTAGAATGCTGTGGAATAAAATCAGAGGCAGATGTGAGAGCATTCTTTTGACAAAGCTTGCGGTTGTTCCTCTCAGGCCGGTGAGGGGGCCACCAGAGAATAGAGGAAGAGCTGGCCATTCTATTAAGGAAGGCATGAATGAATAGGAAAGAGACAAGAGAAAGGAACTAAGAGGGGGGAAGGGTACAGAGGTAACTATAAAAGATTGGCAGCCTGCAAGTCTTGCTTGACCTCTGAATTAGCCCCCAAGCTTTCAACGGACTTGAAGAAAGAACCAGGATGTTAATTTTCAAAGCAAAGGAAGAAGGGGGGGGTGGGGGGGGGTCCCATTTTTCTAAAAATAAAATAAAATTTCAAAAATTCATAAATCTATCCAAAAACCTAATGCCACAGATGAAATCTGAACAAATCTGAAATGACACACAAAGGGAATTCAAAATAACAAATTTCAGATATTTGTATTCAAAAGGAATGCTCTTTGGCACGTATAACAATTGATGGCACGTCCATATAACACAGAGAGACAGTATAACACAGGGAGACAAACTCCACACCTCTCCACAGAAATGCCTCTGCTCTCACGTGATATCTCAGTAGGTTCATTCAGACAGACAACCCTCAACAAGCTTTTCAAATTATATGCATCCCTCAGAAATGTTGCATTGTTTCCTTGCCTTTCTGGTAATGCATGACTTGCAGGAGCAGAAGAAACCATTTATTTCCAAGAGGAAGAAGCACTAAGGCTATGACTCGCATATGCACATTTGCTTCAAAGGGAAATTTTATTGGTCTTTCATCCTTGGTGGTATAAGTGAACAGCCACCACCACTCACTTGGAAGAGGAAGCTGTGCAATTTGCTTGACGCAAAAGGTGGTTTGCATTTCAATTGTAACCACAATAACCTCCTTATTGTCTGCAAAAAGGATTGAAGGCCCATGTTGTCATGATAAATCAAGCAGGAAAGGGAGCTCTGCGATTGTGTTGTACAAGAAGAGGAGAGTACACCAATTCAGTTGTCGCTCAATGTCTTTCCACTATCAAGTGAAGTGAACAAAATCTACTTTTGCCTGTTGACCCTCATATTACAATACTTGCAAGGAAATCTTTTTTGTTTAATGATCACATTTATGTTTATATCATATCTGTGTTTCATTCCACTGCCTTTAGATTGTGTGCGCTGCTGCTGAATTATGTTTGGAACTGTATGAAAAGTGCTGCATAAATAAAGGTATTAATATTATTATTATAATTAACTAGGTTTAACATACATTTGTCCTTATGCAATGGTTGGTTTTCCATTCAAAAACAGTTCAACAGTCTTTGTGTTAGGAAGGCTATCGCTTGCATTTATTTGTATGTCAAACTTAAGAACAAATGTTGATTGAGGTATATGGAGGTAGATTTATATCAAAAATAAACAAGCACAAAAGTATAATCCACAATTGTATTTACCATCCACACACACACCTCTCAATTTATGTTCGTTATGTGCAATTTTGGCCACTTGTTCTAAAAGTGGCGCTGATGAGCCGAACACACACAACGCCGTGTTATGTGGCACCAAAGAAGAATAAGTTTTGCTTACGAATCGCATGTTAAGCGAGCGTGAATCGACACGGTGAAAAACAGCGGAATATTTGTCTCAAAATTCTGTCCGTAAATCCAAGCAGATCAAGCGTGTCCTTCGATCGGCAAATGTAGATTCGCCAGTTTGCAAGCCAAGCTTTTGATTTGTACATGTGAACATTGGAAACATATCTGTAAATGTTATTTGCATTTGTGAATATAATTTTTGCATTCATCCAAATGATGATTTACGAAACACAAGTTGAGAGGTGTTTGTGTGTGGATGGAAAACACATACTTGTGGATTCTTTTTACAAAACACAAATTGAGAGGTGTGTGTGTGTGGATGGTAAATACAATTGTGGATTATACTTTTGTGCTTGTTTATTTTTTATATAAATCTATCTCCATAGAGCTCAATACTAAAAGCACAAGAAAAAAGAAGATATGTCATTGGGAAAGTATTTCAATGGCTCTTAAGTAATAAACCATTTTGGAGTTAACAAGAGCATGCAACCTCAACTTAAATTTCTCAGTCTTTGTAGCAATCAATATTCCACGTTGTGCACTATTGAGCCTGGCCGTGCACTACATACAGAGCATTAATGGCATATAAGGAAGATTTGTCACAGATTCCAGCTTCAATCAAATCCCCCTTCAGTTGTGGTTTGTTTCCACAAATCCTTCATTGGTGAAAATCACACCTTGGAGCTACCAGTGAATTCAAAGGCAACGCTCAGTGCAACTTTGAACTGCGACCGTGCTTTCAGACGGAGCTGCCGATCAAATGTTGGCAGATGTTGCCACAGAGACAGATGCACAAGAGAGAGAAACTGGCTGCTGGCCTACTTCGTGCTCACCCCTGAAACAGACTGACCGTCTCTGACCAGGTGAAGGAGAGCAACACAGGAGCACAGAGCACGGAGTGAGCAAGGAGCAAGGCTGACAAAACCAGCTGACAAAGTGAGCCAGCTGCTGTCCTCAGCACAGCCCACAACCGTAGACACAAAAAGGTGAAATGTAGGAAACACAGCCTGGCACACAAGTACGCCCAAATACTCTGTTACAGAACGGGAGGGGCTGCCTAAGTTCAACATTATCTAAACAGCTATAGTACCACAAATTGAGCATTAGAGGACAATTATATGTGTAGTGAATGGTTAGGGAACTGGTATTGCAAATCCATGGTTGTAGGTTTGATTCCCAGGTGGGATGCTGCCGTTGCACCCTTGAGCAAGGTACTTAACCCAAATTGCTTCAGTAAATATCCAGTTTTATAAATGGACTGTATGTATAAAAGAACAAAGGTAAGCTGGTTTGGATGAGTGTGTCTGCTAAATGCCTAAAATGTAATGTAAATTCTAGCATCATGCATGCAAACTATTCAGTACTCAGGAATTTATGTGAAGGTACATTCCCGTACAGCCCTAGAATGAACCCAGCACAATAGTATGTAGTGTGTAATATTATTCCGTGGTTTAATTTGTCTCAACTGCTCACAAGATGGGAATGCATAGAACTAAATAAGTCATCAAGTACTATGTAAATAATGAGAGCTTTTAAGCATCTTGGTACTGCATTACAATGTATGCACATTTCAAATGATACCAATTTAAATTCAATTTAATTAGTTCTACTTTGTGAATTATTTTATGTTTTTTATTTAGAAGAAGGGAAAATGCTATACTTAAAAGAATTGTTCAGCAGCTGCTCCTATATTTGGTGGACAAAAACTGCCTCAGAATGTCATTCTGTTTATGTTCTGCCTTTTCAGAGCAACAATGGAAATCATATTTAGTTGTTTTGATGTCCAGTTTGCTTAGAAACAATATTCCCTACAATTATTAAGATTATAATTTTTCTACTTAGCCCAAAGGCAGGTTACTGTACGTCATATCACCTGTACTCCACGACAGACCCGTGGACCATACCATGTGTAAGGCAGCTGTGTAATTGAGTTCCCAAGTGGATTGGTCTGTAAAAGGTGCTCACCGCAGATGTAGACCAGGCCTTGCAGCCTGGGCCTTATAGCCTGGGGTGTTATTAGCTGGCTAGGGAGTTCACAATGATGGTAAACAACTGGTTTCCTCCCATGCAGAGTAAGGTGCATTTAAGTTGACCACCGTTCCTCAGGTTACTGCTGTATCAGCTCCTAATGACATGCCAGGCAGACACAGGCTTCCAGTTATCAGTGGAAGAGACACCTTCCCTCCAATTGGTGTTGGCTGTCCTTTAATATTGTGTTGCCTGTAATGTGCAAACTAGTCAGTAGCTCCTTGGCAAGGGCACTGGAAGAGTGCAAACTTCAGCTGTAGTGCTGCTTGCACAGTTCGAGTACTATAAAAGCAACTCGAAAGGCACATTTGACAATTGCATACTGGAATACAGGGAGACATTTATAAAAGGAACTACATAATTAGCATTTTAAATAGGGTTATTTCATACATTAGAACATGGGAAGCCCGTTTTAGCGGTGGGATTCTAGGGCAGTACTCCTTTAAAGGGGTTCTTGAGAATGAGTCAGCTTTTACCTCTTACAACTCATAACCCAAGTCTAGGAGAGCAATATCGAGCCATAGTCAGTGAGACAATTTGTAAGCTGAAGCATGTTTCACTCATTGCTCTAAATGTGCTCTCCATAAATCATTTTTACTATCCATTCAATTAATCGATTCTTGTATTCCCCATTGGTTCAAACATATGGCAACTAAATGAAACAATTATGGCCTCATAGCTGTAGGCCATCATTAAAAGCAAGATGAAAGTTAAATTTAAGATTTTTTGGAGGCATTGTGATAATTAAAATTTTGGAAAAAAGAAAAAAAGTGTGTGTGCGTGTGTGTGTGCGAGTGAAATTGACACGCACGCTCTTGTACACTAATTTTCTATCAAGTAAACAAAAGAGTGGTAGATCTTGGTAAAGAAAATGTATCTGAAAATATATACATAAGAACGCACACCCAAAAGAAAGAAATGTGTGCGATTCTCATAAATCAGAGAAGATATATGAGAATCGCACACTTATCTCCATGCAAAAATAATTTTAATTTTAAGTTACCACCAACATGTTTCGGCAATGTGCCTTCATCAGGGTGTAGTATTTAGAATATATCTACCATAATGAGAACAATAAAGACATTTTACAGCTCAATCTGTGACATATTAATAAAAGCTGAGTCCGATGAACTAATTACAATTTCGATGTATGGAATACATAGATATTTCTGTTCTGTTAAAAAGTTTTAAAAAATATAAAGGCCAAATAGAAAAGAAAAAAAATACTTCAAGTGCAATGTTTGAAGCAATCTGAAGTAGATATGCATATTCTATGTGTACATATTCTAGCTCTGTATTATTATTATTTTTACAATGTTTATAGGAATAATCTTCCTATATTTTTATTTATTTTATTTGAAAATCAATGTAGAAATTTCTACCTTCATAATCACATTAGCCGTCCAGCAAAAACCATTTAAACTGTAAAAAGCAATGGTATACCTGTCTCTCAAC
The DNA here is from genome assembly GCA_022702515.1 of Ilyophis sp. 1 JC-2022. NCBI lineage: Eukaryota > Metazoa > Chordata > Actinopteri > Anguilliformes > Synaphobranchidae > Ilyophis > Ilyophis sp. 1 JC-2022. The sequence goes on from CM040403.1 coordinate 106,167,448, forward strand.
ATGGATTAGAAGAGGAATAATTTGCAAAGGTAACAAAGTTTTAATACAGGGTTTATACATTGTTAGCCATAATCCTGATGTTTTAGTGAGAGTGAAGTGGATTATCACAAATGAAATTTGAAATGCCATTTCCATTTACTGATAACACAAAACGATTCCTTTCAGGCCACGGATGATAAGAATAATTCTCCCACAGCCGTAAATGGTGCTTTCGCCAAATGCTTCTCAGCTTAGGAATTAATAGGCTGACATTAATACAGGCAGATGTATGAGAAGGTCAGACAAATGCACGGACCACCATTACATAGGCATCTCACATCGACAGTTACTGCCAATCAACTGCTTTAACTTTTGACATGAGTCCTTGACACTGTTTACATTTCTCCTTGAAATCAGGCTGATAGTACACAAATACACTTCTGCTTCTCGCTGTCAAATTAACTGCACTGCCACTTCCATTTAGTATATCCATCGTAACAATCTTAATGGACAATATGAAAATATTAGAAAATATTATTCACGTGTTTTCAACCTGAAGTAGTAGCCAGGAATAACATTAATTCATTTTAATATTATAAATTACCTAATTAAATTGCTCAGAATACACACAAATGAATCTGATGAAAACTCTACCATATATTTGATATGTACCAATAGCCAATCCAGATATACATATCTTAACTTCAAGTCATTAATGATATACAGTATCAAATTAAAAATTGCTTGTTAATTGATCTCGCAATACAATAACTGGGGACAATATTGCATCTTAGTTGCTTCCAAGCAGGCACATCGTTTTTTGTAAATCATACTGAATTCTTCATCAAATCCAGTTGTTAATTGGCCAACTGTATTTTATCATTAGCCAGCTTGGAAAAAAACATAAACCAATATGCACTGAATTAACAAAATTTAGAATACATTTTCTCAGTGTGAATTTTATGTGAAAAGGAGGAACAATATATGAAACATGCAATATTATGAATTGTGCCACGCTGAGCCTAAATTAGTCATAACACATCGGGAATCGTAATGAAGCATTGCAGTTAGTCTGACAAGCTTGCAAAGACTCATCTTCTCAATTTCAGCGGAGTGCATCGATGTTGGTTTTCATTCACATGATACACAAAGCAGGACTGCCACTGAAACCATGCAAGCGCACGGTGTAAAAGACCCATGCGTCAATGGGCCACTGTCTTCACAGTCCTCAAGTTCATCTGCACCCAAGGTTCTGTATTCCATGTCCCTCTCCACAGATATCCTGGTTTTTCTGAATATTCTACAGTTTGACGCTGAAAACCAAAGGTTTTGCCAACTTACTACTGTGCTGTGGTGTTTTGTGTCATTTGGTGTACACGCTTACCTAATAATAAAATTAATATTATTTCCACCAAATTACACCATCTCACCAAATTCTTCCAGTGGGTGGCGATGTAATATCTCATTATAACAAGAATAGGGGAAAAAACAAAAAAAAAACAGCGCTACCAGTAAAACTGCAGCTCTGTCCCTCTATTAAGCACAAGGCTATCAATAATTCAACATGATTGTGAGCCGTTATTCAAAAGAATGATTAATTTTTAAGATAGCGGGTGGCAACACAAAACACAAAAAAGGTACCACAGGAGACGACTTGTAAGAACAGCTTTTGCTCAAGGTAGACCAAATAAAAAAGATGATTTCACCCACATTCTGTGGAAAGATACGGAGAAAAGCCATTTTTTAGCATACGGTACAATTTGCACCATCCTCAGAAACAGTGCTGTAATAGCTAAAAAATTTATTATATGTTCCACAGTTATTGCTGTACATACACTTAATGGTACAATAATGAAATTACCTTAACCGCTCACCAGATTACAGAAAAAAACCCAATACATGGGTATGTTGAGTGAACAATCGGGTGGTTTGGAAGTTTAGTGTTGATATAATGCGGCCAGGATTTTGACTTGTCAGTTTTGATTAATGGCCATCCCTTTTAGCTAGTGTAAGCTAACACAAAAGAGACTTGTTCAGACCTGACCCTATATGATAACTGTTTATCATAGACACCATAAAACACAAATCACCACTCTGTGCTCTTATGAAAATTGATAACACGTGATCACAATTTATTTTGAGCGATAAAGTTTCACAAATAAGGACATGTGAAGCCTGTGTGGTATTCCCTTTTTTTTTCTTCTGAAAGCAGCTGTCACTGCTATATTTGCCGTGACAACCCAAATGGCACGTAATGCTGTCTGCCAAACCTGATGATGGTATACTGCTTCTTTTTTTTTTCCAAAGCCAACATATTCGATAGGTCAGTGAACTCTCCAAAATGCTTACACAACAATACAAATACAAATAGCATGACCTTATAAAATAATCTCAGCTTGTCGATACAAAGAAAAATACATTTAAAAAATAATACAATTAGAACATGCTCACTTATATTGTGAGATCAATGGACAACTGCTATGTAAATGCTGCAGTGCTCTATGGAGGGTGTGCACTACACAACTGTTGGATTTCAAGCTTTTTAAAAGCAAATAACAAATTCATACATCTAGCAAAACATACAGTGTGACACAAGCAATAAGCCTGCATGGGAAACAATGGCAAGAGGCTCATTTTGTTTCCTTCTTAAGTCTGCACAAATGCTACTTTGGCTTTCCAGTCTTATGTGATGTGCCAACTTCAGATAAATACCAAGGAAAGCAACGGAAATGTGAAATCAGTGGTCGATGCAGGAATGCACGGAAGTTCTTCTCAGCCTAGTTCAATTAGATCCTGTTTCAATGTGTCGAACGTTCCCCTCCCAAAGGTACAGAATCTCAGGACACAAGAGAGCTCCACACTGCGCACTTGCCTGGATCGTTACATGTTCATTAACATGTGTTAAGCACTAGTGTTATCAAAATCATTGTGATGCGAATGTCCTTGGATTGGCTCATTGAGCACGCCCATGTGCATTAAAGAATGCCACTGGAGCCCAATTGTGTTTCTGCTGTCTTTCTCCCATAGATAGAGTTAAAAAATAATCATCACAGGACAAAAGCAGGCAATACCATGTTGAAATACTTCCTGCGCATAGTCTCCAGTTTAATTTAAAACAGACTTGTTTCCTGGCATGTAACGGCATGCTTAATGAAAACAAAAGAACTGTTATTTAATACGGGTTTAATTTAAGAATACATGCCACTAGATTTGAGAAGAAGGGGGAAAAGATATACTTAAAACAATTGTACTACAGCTGCTCTCACATGTGGTGGATAAAGTAACACGACTATAACACATCACATAGTTATCTACTGCCAGGTAAAAAAAAAATATTTAAAAAAAACATAATCCATAAATGATGGCATTATCATGGCATAATTTTCACAAAATGGTGAGATGGAGAGTTGAAAGGCAAGTTTATAATTCATTCTGAACTGACGGAAGGCTGCAAAAAGGCTTCCCTTCCTGAGAAGGCTTCCCTTTCAATTCACAGCTCCATTTCAAGACACAGCAATTATAAAAACTTTAATGTAAATGGATTAGTGGCTATGTTAGGTTCTACCACCTATAGCAAGACAATAGATAAACGGTCACTAAATTTGCCCATTGTGAATGTATGAGAACAAATGCTAAGATAAGTGAAAAATATATTCAGAATAATCCTCACAATGTTTGTCAGACAAACAAGGAGATATAGAAAATGCCAGGATGTAAGCTGGCTGGATATTTATCTCAAAGTAAAAAAAAATCATATTTAATTTCAAAAGGAATTTTAATATGGTAAATCCTGAGTGACTGGCCAAGACTGCATTCTTCATTAAAAAAAATCAGTTTGGGTCATATCTCTAAACTGGTACTGAGAGGAAGTAAGAAACAAATATTTATATCTATTTATACTTCAAGGTGATTCACTAAAGTGTAATTGGTGCAGCTAATATATACTGAAATTTCTATAAATAATAATAATATAAAACTCCAAATGAATATGGAGCAATTCAGATAACACAGCACCATGCTGTGCGAGAAGGTAATACCTTGACAATAGCTCTTGTTGATGGAGGAAATCTCCTTGTAAGACAACAGACTCTCTGCAAGATATCTACTTAACTGTTTCTTGACACGAGAAACCATTCTGAGCCAGAGAATGTACTGAGCCCAGACAGCAGAAGATTATCTTATTACAGGACTAATGTGAATTTAGCAAAGGTTATTTCTCAAATAGAGTATAGCCAATCCAGGATTCTCAAGCTATTCAAAGCTACTAGCATTCAACTATAAACTATACATATCCAACTTTTATACACACACACACACACACACACACATTAAATCTACAAATTTTTTTTTTTACGGACAGAAAATATAAACTGCAGCCTTATAGCACTGACAGTGTGCATCACACACTTTTTCCATACTCCACTGCGTATAAAAGCATAGATGGCGCTTTTTATTACAATTTAACCACAGGCGAAATAATAAATCATTCACTCAAGCATGTTTGATAGTTAACCATGCGCACAGACAGGAAGGGCAACATGACTTTTCTAATTAAACCCATCGCAATTTTAAAATCAGAATCTCACTCACCACGTGGTATGTAATAATACAGCTTTTGTTCACATCTTCCGCATCTTGTTTTTATTGTGGGATAAATATGTCCAGTGATAGCTGGTTTTAACATTTTTTTAACACTCGGCATGAGATAATTACTGTAATTGTGAATTACAAGTAAAACATGTGCTTTACAGATCATTCATTTTATTACCAGTTGAGAATATTGCTTTTGCAATTGAAAAAAAAAAATTACAATGTAGAGAGGTGTAGGTCTAGACTGTTCTGTGACTGATCTGCATGGTTTTGAGTTCACGTCACAGGCACCCCCTACAGGTGAGAAGTGAGGAATGGTGAGGCCTGGAGAGACATCATAAAACTCAATACAAAATAAAATAATTATGACAACCCCTCCTCTTTGTAACATATTAATGAGCATTGGGGTTTAAATCTGCATTACCTCCCTTAAAGGCCAGAAGGTCAGGTGATGCTATGACACTCCAATTAACACTTTTGTTGCAGGCTGAGGCAACACGCTGAAATCTTATACCTACTAAAGATAACAGTGCACATGGCACAATGCGATTTTCCAAGAGTGCTTGGAATTTATCACAGCAAGTAAAATACCTCCCTCACTGGCTGCATATTACAGTTCAAACTATCAAATAAAAACACATTTTACTGCACATATTTTAGCAGCTCAGGCAAAAGAGCTGACATGATAACCATGCAAAGCTAGACATTTAAAAAAATAAATCATTAAAAGTAGGAGAACTGCTGTAGGCCCTTGCTCAGTTATTGATAATTCCCTGCATGTTTTTCAATGGTGACAAGGCTAATGCACAGGGAAAGAAGGCGGCCGATTCACATAGAATCCAAGTTTCATGTCGTTTTTTATTAAAGCACACAGTTTCTGGTGGGTTTGCCTCACCATTATCACCAGTAATTGAACTGAGGTCACAGGGTAGACAACAGCAAGATCTTTTAAGCTAAGCTTGGAAGAAAAAACCTGTTCAAATCCAACTAGATGTTATCAGGCACAACAAAGCAACTATTAAATTCTTTGAACACTTTTTTTTCCCCCCCCCACAGTGGCTACTTGGCTGCCTCCAGGCTTGCTGGACTTATTTCTGATGGTAATGGGTGTTACAGCAGTATCCCGTCAGCTAGGTCCAAATTCAGTAGTAATCAGCTCGAGGTGCTGAATGATGGAAATGCCATAAGCGGCCAGCACTGCTCTGCAAGGACAAAAATGCTAAACCTATTGTCCTATTCTTCTACACTTTCTTCTTTTTTTCATTTCCACAGGAAATACAACAGCTTGGCTCACAGTATATGCCAAGCAAAAATAGAGAAGCATTCCATACAATGCAACTGCCTCCATTTTAAGCATATTTTCCCACATTTCTTTTTTACTTCTGTGACTACTCTGCATTGTTTAATAATACAACTATTTTTACACTTTCTTCATGGCTGTTTTCAAGGTCAAACATTTTCACACATCCTTTATATTTTAACCACACAATATTTTTATTACCCTCAACACAGGGTAGTAGCATACTATGATTTTTACAATACAAAATGGCAGCAAAATATAATCCACTTTAATTTTAGTGATTTGCATGGCTTAACATTTTTTGCACATTCCATTTTATCTATTTTTACAGAACATTTCTGTTTTGCTACTTGGATTCAAGTCCACATTCCTGCAGTCTCGTGTACAGAGTTTCTCCTCACTACTCAACATAACTTTACAAGCATTATCTCTCAAGTTCTAAGATAAATATGTACAATAATTTTGACATATTACACAGATTTGAGGTGGGAGTTGTACTGAATCCATTGTTCATTTATCTTAACACTTTTGAACATTACCTCATGCTCTAACAACTCCCATGGATAAAAACAAGGTGCTGAAATATATCTGTATTATTATTTTTATGCACGCACGCACGCACGCACACACACACACAGAGTAGAAAGCCTTGTTTGCAGAAACTAAAATGCAAATACAAGAATTTACCTACTGTATCCTTGCATTCTACTGGATTTGTATTGGCCTGCACATTCAATATTTATCACGTAGAAATGTTTCCTGGTTGATTCTCAGCGTTTATTATTATTATTATTATTATTATTATTATTATTAATAATAATAATAACCAAAAAAGTGTGATTCAAGAAACAACAAAGCAAGTCGATGTTAACGTCATATAAACTGGCAGAGCTGGGGTGAAATGTTGAATAACATTGTTGATTATCTGAAAGCCAGGCAACAGAGGGGGGCCAGGAATAGCATTTTATGAACGAAGTGACCCGTCTGCCATGTTACAAGCAGCTGTGCAAGCAACGCTGTGAAGCGGAGCGACCGTCACAAGTTTCCCTCAAGACCCCTCATATTAAACGGACAACCTGAGCTTCCTTCCTAACCCCCACCTATGTTTTAACATCTCAGTCTCAATCCCAAGGTGTGAGTGTTCAAGATAATAATGCACCCCTAACAGATTGTGAAAACCAATGACAAGACCAAAGGGGGCCTGTTTTACCAGGTCTTCGGTCCCCTTGTCAGCTTGTGATTAATGCCGCTCTCTGTAGAGGGAGACATTATATCAAGGCTCAAATGGAACTAAATTTCACCCCAAGGGCACAAATCTGATTTAAACATCTCTATTTGGACTGACATTTGTCCTCTGTTTTGGTGCACTTTCCCCAGAAATTCCTTCAAGTTGACTGCGTGACCCAAGTGTAGCCCATTGCTTCTGGCCTGTCAGGATCGGGAGAGCGATATTACACGGGGCTCCACAGAAAACCTCTTACAGAGACACCAGCAGGTGCAACAGTGCCAGTTGCTGTGTTGTTACTGGCCCTCACGGTAGTCAAGATGAAAATCACAGATGTAGCCATTCAGCGCAATGGTTTATAGGCTCCCTTCAACAAAGCATCTTTGTCGAGAGCAGCTTCCCCTCCGGCCATCTCCGTATGAATATTTGTAGTATGGCACAGCTCATAGAAAAGCCAGCCTTATCACAAATGGTCAGACACATTGAAATTATTCAACTATGACCTTGGTGTAACAAACCAAATACTCTATAAATGTGTAAGAAAGATGTTAGATGAGCGTAACAAAGAAAACAAATAAACGCAAGCAACTGCCAATTGATGGAGAAATCATACAAACAAATCCGACCTATTCACTTTTACGCAACCAAACTCTGTTGCTGTGTTCAGCAACGGTGTGATTGCACAAATCACGACAAATCGGCAGGGTCTCGAGGAATGTGCTTTGAATTTAACTATTCATACTGATTGCATTTGTTTATCATGCCACCTTTGTGGATAATTGCATGCAGTTTTATATGGAAAGGTAGCTGTGAGCCTCAAAAGAAATCAATGTCAGTATATTTCACCTGCAGGTGGGAATCATTGTTTGGACATATAATCATGCATAGCCCTCAGCATTATAATACATTGGAATTTACTTTCTGTATGCAAATTAAGTTATTATTTGCCCTAGACTAATATGATCTTATATTAGTTTTTGACCAACTATCCAGAGTGCAATTTGATAAAGAAGTAGGTGAGTATACTGTTAAAAGACAACATCTGCCTAAAATACTTTAATGTTCTGGATTGTTTCTCCCCCCCCTCCTTCTCCGCAAACAATAAAGTTTATGCAATAATGAAATATACATCTAAGGCAAAAAAACCTCTATATCTATATTCAGGGAAACAAGCAAACAAAAAAACAAACAACTACACAGAAGCTTTGCAGTAGTTGCTAATAATAAAAAAAGAATTCAGGGCAGCACATTACTAGGAGAGAGCATTCCTAACCGACATATTATACCCATCACCTGTCTGTGGACTTTAAACCATATAATGAACAAAGGGTTATAGTCCTATACACATTTTCTTCTTTGTAATGACTCTGAGATTGTACAGTCAGAAGAGTAAATACACAGCAATTATTTCATTTGTGCATGACAACAAATAAAAGCAGTTATCATCAAACCTAATTAAAATAAGACAACGTAAATGTACAAAATGTAAACAATTTCTCCAGTTAACTATTGGCTGAACAGATTGTGTCTTTTTTTAAATCATCATTATTTTTTAATTGCTGCAAACATACAAAAAAATGAAGTTATAAAATAATTTCTTAATTTAATCCATACAATACAGTATATAGTGACCTGATTAAATATGGCAAAAACTAAATACGCTGAAATGATTGTCAATCAAATGTTTTATTTTTATTATAATAATAATAATATTTATTAATCATAATAATAATAATAATAATAATAACAATAATAAAGTATGTATGTACTTGCCTGAAGGAAAAAAATTAATTGTCATAGCAAAAGACAGTGATCTCGTAGAAAAACAATTGCACACTAAGCTCTCCATACTGTATATCATGGAAAAATCTCAGGCCTCTCATTGAAACGGATCTTTTAAGCGTTGACGCATCACACTCTCTCATAATCCAGTGGAGATGTGATCGTTACCTGGCAGATTCTCACTCTCAAGCTAGGCCTCTTTCTGCACAGCCAAGGCTGGTGCTCAGCAACTGCCATTTATATTAAGCGTTGCCACCACTGCTCACTTCTTTGACAGTGAAATGAATATTTTCACAAACAATGATGCCACCATGCGCTGATAAGGTGTGACTCATTCGCCTGCAGATGTGTGTGCACATAATTCAGTCCATGCGTGTTTGTGTGGCTGCGTTTGTCTGGTTTACTCTCTGTATACGTATTACTTTTATTTAGTTTCAGTCTTTTAAAAAATTACCATATATTACTGTAGTCTCGAAAATTATCCATTGTTTTCATTTCTTCATATTCTCAGAGTGAGAATCAGTCTTGAAATAAATATTTTAAATAAATACAAATAATATATCGTAAGAAATATAAATGTTAAAATTACATCCTCAAACTACAAAAATAACAGCATTGTGGTGATTTTGTCAGTAGAATTCCAGCACTTGGTACATTAATTAATTTGTTAATTATAAATGTATTTAGATGCATAATGGAATAATAATAATAATAATAATAATAATAATAATAATAATAATAATAGCTCCTTCCCACACCTCTTCAGACAGTAATGACAGCACACTGGTGTGAATATGCTTCAAGGGAGACCTGAACATTTCACAGGTGAGTGCTAATCTTGAGATATATGTAAATTGTGATGTTGGACTATCCATCACATGGGATTAATGTCTTCAGTGATATGTGCCTAAAAATCAAACTGCCATCATCAAACACCACACACATTCCCAGGTGCTTTCAATTTTTCTTTTTTCTAGTCTGTAAAAGGTCTACCACACAATAAAATAAATCTAGTTTCATGCTAATTACATGGCCACTTTTAGTGAAAGTGATTCATTTCCACTCTTAGCTATATTACGCTTCATGATTTTGGAAGCCAGTAGATTTATCCCACATGCGCTTAAGGAAAAAACAACAAAATACTACAAATAAGCCCAATAAATAACTACACCTGATCAAAAAGGGCAAAAACATTTGCAATAAAACTCCCCTTTGTCTTCCAGAAAAGCATAAAATTACCTTTTTTAATTCATGTCTCTGGTGTCTAATGTCCCAATGGGACATTAGCACAGCACACAGAAAGTTTGATCTGCCATTTGAAGAGACATCGATTCCCCCTACTGCTATAGAAGCCTTTGGCAAGTGGAAACAAATGTTTTACAAAATGGTTCTGAGGAAAAGCACAAACTCCCAGTATTTCACTGATTAACTACAAAACTTTGGCCATAAAATGGTATTCTGTTTGACCAAAGACTTGTACAGCAGATGAATTCTTTCAAATTTTCCGTGGCGTTTTAACAAGCATGTTTATTCTCTTTGATGGTGCGCAGTTATCTGCACAGCGTGGCACCAATAAAATGTGGAAAAAGGGTAGAAGCCAATGAAAATGAGCCGATATGAATGCACAAGTCTACCCACCACTCCTGTTGTTGCGAAAATAATCCATTGATTTTATTTCGCTGTCAGAAGCTTTCTGTAGCTTTGCCTATTTTTAGAGTGACAACAGATAAATCAGACCAACCTAATAGAGGATGTCAGGTGGTCTGTCCCGAATGCTTACTTTTTTCTTACAATTTTAGCCCATGTTGTCATGAAAAATATTACACTCTTCTAATAATATACCTTCTAACGTTCTTGCAAAAAATTTGTAATAATTTGTGTGAAAATGCACTAAACCTCCAGGACAACCTATATAAATTCCCTAAGAACATAGGAGCTAATGTACTTTCCCAACAATGCTGTTTGACTTCAGAGATGCACAGTTAATCAAAGCTATGGTGTGATAATGGTACTTACAATGGTGTATGTTTCTATGCCACAAAAACCCATTCTGTGCCTAACTGGTGGAAACATTTTAAAAAAAATTATTTGCAGAAATTATAATCATACATGGCAGCCATTATTTATTTATTTACTATTCTATGTGTGTGGTAACTTGTTGAAAAGTGTTTTATATTTTACAGGGTTTCACACTATATGTAATTATCTTATGTATAAGTCTATGACTCAGTACATCTGGATACACTGCTAATTTTGCAAACAAAATGAATAAATTCAGTAATTAAACAAAAACTGTCTTGCATGTTGTATGATTGTAAGTTAAGTCGTATGACCATCTGCCATTCTGAAGACAGCCAAACTAATCATATATCTCTGTTTTCTCCAAAATCTATGCTGCGCTACACTGAGCTATTGATCTGTGAATAGAGAAGCAAAGCAATCCCTTGTACTGACAGATAAACAACAGCTGCAGTTCACAGAAAATAAATACATTATCTCTTGCTGCTAAATGGTTAAAGAGTTGTAAAAAGTAATCAGTTTGAGTCTAATAACAGTTAATAACAACAGAAAAGACCAGGGCCTACTCTCAAATATACTGTAAACTAAAGACACAAGCTCTTAATATCCCATAATGTCGAACTGAGAAATGAGAATATCCGATAGTCACAAATGAAAATCATAGGCCTAATTCTATGTTTTTGACCTCATTTTCATATATGAGGCACAGAAAAAGGTACCAATTGTAATCTTGCAATATAAACATTTATGATTATCTGTGCAGCGGAGCTTAAGTAGGCTTCTATAAGAACAAACTGTACACGCTGAAAGCTTTTTACCTACAGTACATTCAGGTTTTGTGTACAGACCTATTATGACCTATGTTGTCCAAGTGACAGGTTTAGCAACATAATATAATACCCATTATCTCTCTTTTTAAAAATACGACTACACTAAATATCCACTTTAAATTTAACACTAAAAATACAGTAAACTTGGTAAGCTGCTCAAGTTTCTACGTAAAGGTGTCCTTGAGCAGACATATTATCAGTACCATCATACCATGACAGCAAAAATTAATTTTATACATCAATGGATTGCATGCATGCACACACACATACACACACACTCTCTATCTCTCTCTCTCTCTCTCTCTTTCTCACACACACACACACACACAAAAATATATATAAAGATTTCTTGAAAAAAAAGTAATATTACTCCACATTGAAGCACCTGAATAATTTTGCAACTAAAAGTCATTCTCTTGGCAAGTGAAGGACAGCATGTTGTGCATGTTTTCACACAGAAAGACAAAAAAGTGTGGAGACAGGCTCCAAGTCCACCTCCCCATTTTACTCCTTCACATTCTCCCTGGCCTTTTGGCCTGAGCCAAAACAAATGGGGGACAGGGCTGAAGTTCCCTCCATTGAGCAGGAGCTGTGACTACTTTGATATGCTAATCAATGCCTTCAAACAGTAAGAATTTGCACTTGCATTAATTCAAACAATTTGTGCAGAATGATGTGAAATGGCATCTCTTTTAAGAGAAGCAGAACAAAAGGAGTGTATCACAGTGTGGCCAAGGAAATCAAACAACAGCACATTTGTTCTGCTGAATTCCTCCTTTCGGTTAGAACCAGTCACATTAAAACAAAAATACTGCTGCTGTCTGGCACACATTTTAAATAAATCTACAGTTCTGTCGACGTGATTGCCATCATGTTTTCAAAATTGACGTGGGATCCATGTCAAATGGAATAAACTGAACGTTAGAATGTTACATTTTATGGTTGTTAATAAATTCGGAAATTAAAGGTGTTGCTCTTTGCACATTGAATTTAAGTCAAACTTATTGTTGCCAACTTGTTGTAGTGTTATTTTTCCATTCTTATGGAATTTTATTTTTCCATTCTTATGAGATTTTAATTTTCCATTTTTTATGAAATTTTATTTTTCCATTCCTATAAAATTTTATTTTTCCATTCTTATGGAATTGTATATTTTCAATTATTTTGGATCCTATTTTAATCAACAAGGTAAACTGAGGTATATCTATGTTTTCTACACATTCTACACATTCAATTCAAATATGTATGTATTGGGGTTGTCTTGCGACAAATCAAATTTCAAATACCTTGACCTAGATGCATTTCCCCTTAAAAGGTCATTGGATTATTAACAATCAATAGTCCCACAGAAGAACACATGCTAATGATCAGGCTTCTTTGAGAATAAATCCAATTTAATGGCTTTTCACAGTAAGCAGCACATTTTACAAAAAGTCCCAGATATTACGATGTGTTCCTGTGCTGGAAGCAGAGAAAGACTGACTGGAGCTAAATTTATCCTTTCAAATGATCGATCAATTGAGCCACCGTCAAGCCCCTCTGCATCACCAACCTGCTTTTAAACAGCCGTTAGAAAGCTAAGCTTGCAGAGTCAATGGCACAGTCCCACTCTGCTTCTGTGCATTTCCTCAGTCGTTAACACATGGTTGACATGAAGGCTTGGATATTTGTAAATAATGCATATGTAAGTAAAAGGATCTAATTGTACTGCCACCGTGTGCTATGGTGTATCAAATGATACTCAAACCTGCAGGCAACCTGTATTTTCTTCTTCTAGAAAATGCAGCAAATATATTAGAAAATTTTGAGTATTCCAGTGAAAAAATTATAATCATGGATTTTTTTTATCAGCTATGGTTATTCAATTAATAATGTGTGCCATTTCCTAAAACCTGATAAAGAATTTTAATCTAGGCCCTGCCATTGCTTTGAACAAAATAGATAAGGTTCATTGCTCTTTTAAAAATGCATTCATACATTCAAACATAGAAACCCTCTGATAAACATTTTAGCTAACAGACCCATTCTTATTACCAGTACATTCTAATATTTGGAGAATGGACGATTATTCCCCCGGTCCCTTCCAAATTTAAAAGCATAATTTCCAATTAATTGGTGATTTACTTTCTAGTTGCTTTGGTTCTTATTAAAGTAACACACACACACACACACACACACACACACACACACACACATAGGAAATAGTTTCCATTCATTCATTCCAGTTCTGAAAGAAATTGCAACCTACTAAATCAATCCACATCTGGTAGCGTTTGATTAACCATTTTTCAATTAAACATGGCATGCCTTCAATCACTTTAATTACTCCAAACAGACTGGTTCTGTTCTTTTAAAGTGTAATTCATGCTGACATGTGCTTGTTGATGTTTTTATCTGTACTTTTTTATTTTATAAGTCTCAAACAGGGTTGAGTTGAGCATGGGCAACAGAAATATATACTATGAAATATGATTATGGCTTAATCTGCACAAATATATATAGATAGGAAACAAAAGTATAAATGAGAGCCATTTCCCTTACGACTGTGTATCCAAAGTTACAATACTTTGTTTCCAACTTACGCAAAGAAAAAAGAAAAAAGGAAAAAGAAAAAAGCTTAGATACGGTACAGAAGCAAACCTAAGACAGACAAACACACGTTGTTGGTAGAAGGGCAAGCTCTGGTTTGGATTCTTACCTTTTTTGAGAAAACAGACAAGTGGAGTATTTTGACGGCAATAGCAAAATCAGTCAGACAATGGAAGTAAGTAGAAGGCAGGCAGGCTTGTAATGAGAACTCCTCTGCAGCTCAGTGCACAGCAGGCAGCATAAAGAGAACCTCTGCAGCTCTGATGCATGCTCCACTTATGTGGGACAGATAGTGCTTTATCAGACAGCAGGTCTTTCTTTGAGTCCGCACATTCCCGTAGACCGGACAAACTGCTCCATGGCGAGCTGCTACTCAGTCTAAACTCATCAACAGTCCTGTTTAAGGATTTAATTTCTTCCCCTCTCTTCCATAGGAGTCAAAACACGTTGAAAAAGCACAGCACACGGCTACGTGAGAGGAGAGAGAAGCAAAATCAGGCAAAAGAGGAGCTGTTTTCAGCTCCAGTCTGAAATGGCAGGAAAATGGGGGAAAAAGAAAACCGCTCCACCGCTGATGTCAATCCACTTTGTGTCCCCCTGAATGACAATGTGGCCTGAGCAGAGTGTCTGCTAAGTTTCAAGCTGCTTGCTTTTGGTGAAGGTCCTGCTCACAGCATTCTCAGAATGGTTCAAAACGGAGGAACAGGCTTCCAGTACACAGAACCAGTGCAGTGAGTCGTGTGCAGGCTGCCTTCTGCATGAGCTGGCTTTGAATGGGCTACTGTCAAAACCTGACATGGATTCCTCCGTCTCGCACGCATATACTATGAGCTTTCCCTTGCCCAGCTCGAAAGAAACTAATCACATAAACATATTATCATGTACAGCAAGAATACAGCTCAGCTTTGTAGCCTTGCTGTTTCAAAAAAAAGATTACAGACAGCTGAGAAAAAATGTGAAGTAGATTATCTATAAATATATGCCACTGTTGACCATTTTCCACTCCATTTGAACTACTGCATGCCCTGCTTTTGAGTTTGAGCAGCTCAATCCCTCTCACAGTAGGCAGTCCAGCCTACTCAACCAATGACTGGGGACCTATTCTTACAGTAACACTAGAGAGTATTGAAGAAGAGAGGAAAAAAAGTGTAGAAACCTAATTCTCCAGCTGGCCTCAATAAATTCAGTAAAGCCATTGTACCAATGGTAAGAAAAAAACTGAGCTATACGACAGAGAAGCTGGATCTTAGACTATAACTGACTAGTGAATTTGTATGCATTCCTTTGAGCTACAAATTTTAATTAGTTTCATCTGTTTTTTTTTTTGTTTAGTTTAGTTTTTAAAAAATGCAAATTCCACCGACTGAAAAATTTCACATTTCAGTCAGATTTGAAGATCAGAATGAAAGTAAAAAGGAGGCACAGACAGTCAGAAGTGATTCACAGTGAATTTGGATAGCTATTTTCTCTTTTCTTGTTGCTTAACTGTGACTATCTTCTCCACACATCCCCACTCCAGGAGCTGCAGTAGATATCCGACACGATAGCTCCACTGATACTTGTGTACTGTCCATTTGAGATCATTTACTACAAAGAAACAAACCATATTTTCAACTAAGGCATTGATTTGTTTGATCAGGACCAGGATTAACACTTTGATGAAAACATGTAGTTTTTATGGTGATGAACACTGCCAGGTCATGAGACTGCTGTACACCTGGCTTTAATAAAAAGTAGCTCACAACTGAGGGGAAATGCGAATTTGAGACAAATTCACCAGGTGAAGGTGAGCGGATGAGTGGGGCATGCTTGTGTTTTCATAAGCATAATTTTACATAATAATAGAGACACTTTTTTCAACACAATAAGAGAAAACAGATGTAATAAAGGTCATCCAATGGCAGATATTCATATTTGGAGAAATAATGTTTATGTATAAGAACTACTGAAAGTAAAAACATATGTGGTTTCATTAAATCAACCTTTAAGGGTCCAAATTCTTTGAATGTTTAATTCATGTACATCTTTTTTTCTTTCATGTATCTATCAGAAACACCTAAACAATAATTTTACATTGTGAATATTTCATGATATCTGACAAAAAAAATCAACCATATGGTACTCCATAGAAACCGCGCTTTAATGAAAGTTACATACAGGAAAGAATAACATTTTGAGTAAGATAAAATAATTTTATATTATTGTTTTAACAAAAAAAAAACAATAAAAAAGTGTAGACATCTATACAATTTCCCGTAATTACAAATAACATTTAAATTACATCTAAATCTATGCTTGAAACCTAAAAATTATAGCTATACCATTGTGCAACCGAATGTTTCCATATTGTGGTTTTCAACCTGGTTGTTTTAACAGAAATTTGGCATAAATACTGCATATGCAATACATATATTGATTCATTTTAAGTAGGAGTATTGGAATCTAACTTCTGTGTGTACGATTAGCTTTTCAAATTAAGTGGTGGGAGGACATGTCTAGTGGAAAATATAACTAAGAAAACTGTAGCAAATCATTGAGCCATTATCAACAGACATATCACATGGCTAGATTTAGATTATGTGTGGCAGTATGGAGCAGTAGTTAGGAAACTGGGATTCTAAGCAGACGGTAGTTTGGAAGTTTCCGGGGTGGGAAGCTGCTGTCATACCCTTGAGCAAGGTACTTACAAGGTACTCTGCTATACAAATGAATAGTATGCAAAAAAATGCAAGTGATGTAAGTTGACCTAGATAAAGTTATCTGCAGAACAAATAAAACATGATAATATGTATGTAATAATAATAATATAATAAAATTGCAAAGAAGACAAAAGTGGTTGATATACAGATAGGCTAGTTCATTAAATTAATTAATTATCAACCACATTTGATAATTCATGTAACTTCAATAAAATGTGCTTAAAAATAAAGAAACGGAAGAAATTATGGAGATGGGAAAAATTACTTCTTGGAAAACTAAAGAAAGTAAGTAATTTTTAAAAATGTTTTAAATGTTTAATGTTCATCATATCTGACAATCAATTTAATTTAACCTCATACAATTCCTTGTTTTGGGCCACAAAAAAGGCAAACAGTAAATCACACCTGGTCAATAAAATTAAAAAATACTTCCCCATTCATTTCCACTGTATTGTGTGGAATGGCAGAGAATTTCTTATAGTCAAAAAGGTACTCCATGCAAACCATTCTTACATGCCAATTAGAGTACAAACATGAAGGGGAAATTAAAGTTTCTTTAATACAAGTGCTTAATTAGTTAGGCATGTATTTATTTTAAAACATTTTAGCAATTTATCCTGGCCTATAAAAAAGGTAAAAATTGTATAGTGATTGTCCCAGAATTTTTTTAATTTGTATTTTTAATGGGCTTTTGTTAGATCTATAGACTGGAATTATATGGTGAATGGTTTTATTTACTTTTTTGCTTCAGTTTAATTGGGAGGTTGTATGAGATTAAATTATTATTATTATTATTATTATTATTTTATTTGTTTAGTTTTCATTAGGCTAGCTAGCATAGCTAATGGTAGCAAACTTGCTATTGACTGAACCGTGCATGCAGAAAACTTGATTTCACCGGCGTCTTTGTATGTGATTACTACTTCCCTTGTAATACTGTGTGTGTGTGTGTGTGTGTGTGTGCACTTATTAAAAATCAAGGACAAGAATTTCTGCTCCACGCTTAGACAATGCAAATGTGATTTTATGATAAACCAGTCATGACAATTCAACTTCAAAAAAACAGAGGGAATGTTTTTTTCAACTCCTACTTAAGACTGATGTCCTTGCACCAGATTTCTGATTTTGGAGAGCCACGTTTCCAACTTGGAATTTTGCCTAAAAAGTAACAAAATAATTTTGTTCCACTTATCTTTATTATAGTTTATTTTTTTCTTCAATGTCTGCTTGTCTTTTAGGCTTGTTTCCAATTTTGAGTGTGAGTAAGCTATATAAAGGTATATGTTTGCACATGCACACACACAAACAAAGCACACACACACACACACACACACACACACACACACACACACACACACACACACACACACACACACACACACACACACACACACACACAAACACACACACACACACATTGATATTGCTAACATACCCTGAAAAAATAAATGTTGATGTAAGAACTGTTAACTTTAAGATTGCATAGTTATCAAGCCCAGCAAATGCAATTCCCATGAAATAAATGAAAAAGAAAATTGTCAAAGGCACCCAACATAGTCACTGCTGCGTAAAAGAACATACATGCTTCAGAAGTCCTATTACTTTCCTCGGTGTAGCCTTAGCAAACCCATGAACAATTTTAGTTTAAGTTTAGGATTTTTTATGGATACAATCACAGTCTATGTGGGTAGAAAACTCAGAGGACATGCACAACTGAAGAACCACTTAACAAAGTTGAAGCTTAGTTAATATTTATGTAGTCATGGGCAACCCAGAAGCTTAGCGCTTTGACCTCAGTTACTGTGCACCATGAGGAGCTGCCCTGACATTGCAACGAGTGAACTATGGAAATGTTCATTTGGGTGGCAAGTGCATATATTGTCTCCTTTGATAAATACTTTAATATTATCTCTACTTTCTCATATTTGAGAGCAGATCTGCTGCACCTGTCTCAAATTCTGCAGTACATAAATCCATTGGTGAGTGGAGCTGAAGAGTAACAACTTCCTGCAAGATGAAACCTATTTATTTCACTACACACAAAAAGGTTAGATAAACAGGTGATTACATTTGAGGGACGTTTTCTTTTAGGTACAGTTATTAAGAAAGGTTGTAAAGATTCATTTCAGAATCAGTTTCCGAGAGCTCCCCCTTAGTGTCCTATAATAGCCCCCATGACCACTACATTTTCTCACATTTTTAAAAAAAGCATACGCATATTTTTCACTGTATGGTTAAGTGTCTGTGAAATATTAAACTGCAAACATCCATCCATCCATTATCTAACGTGCATATGCCTGGTCAGGGTCATGGGGGGGCTAAAACATTCACCTTTAATTGCCAAACCCAAAAAGTCAAAGTAAGTTCAACGCTCTTATCTCTACAAGTAAGCTTTATAAGTTCATGGTTTTATTAAACATTGCTTTAAATGTATACTTTGATACATTTAAATAGTATTAACGTTTGCCTAACAAACAGCATTCAGATGCTATATAGTAATACAAAACTGTTACCAATAAGACTTTTGATTGCTGTTTGTTTGTACTGTATGTGTTTCTGTATTCAATACTTTATATATATACAGTGCCCTCCACAATTATTGGCACCCATGGTAAAGATGAGTAAAAAGGGTTATAAAAAAAATCACAGTTTGGTGAATTAGCTTAATCTCACACTGAAAAAATTAGAAAAATCCAACCTTTAATTGAAGTAAATTTATTCTGAGAAAACAAAATCCCTCATCAAGAAATAATAATTTTTTTAACAAATCCACATGTGCCAAACATTTTTCATAACCCTTTTTACTAATCTTTACCAGGGGTGCCAATAATTGTGGAGGGCACTGTAGATACAGTGAGCACCATAATTCATTGGACAGTGACACATTTTTTGTTATTTTGGTTCTGTACTCTAGCACTTTGTTTGAAAGAATACAAATGAGGTTGAAGTGCAGACTGTCAGCTTTAATTTGAGGGTATTTTCATCAATATCGGATGAACCGTTCAGAAATTATAGAACCTTTTATACATAGTCCCTCCCCCATTTTCGACAGTTTAACATAATGTAGAATAAAGATTTATAATATTTGGTCGCATATCCTTTGCATACCATGACTTCCTGATGTCTGTGACCCAACAATATCATGACTCTTGATATCTTATCAGCAAGGAAAAAACATGACCTGCATGCGTTGCTCGCTCCTGCTGCGCGAGTGTGAGGAAGCGTGCTAGCAGCAGACTGCTGGCTGCAGTTCACTTACGGCCACCGGTGTCAGTAATGAGAAGGAATTTATGGACATTACACATAGCCCCTTTAATTAAATGTTTTGCTAAATTTTAACCTGCCTGTTCTGTTCTTGTTCTAGTCTTCTCTTTCTGGAAGTCTTTTGTGGTTTATCACATGGTTTGCTATTTCTGAGTTCACCGGTGTGTTCTTGCTTCCTAATAATGTATCGAGCAGTTGATTTTGACACACCCACTGTTTTGGCTATGTCTCTGATCGAGTTCTTTTGATTTTTCAGCCTCACGATGGCGTTCTTTACTGGCATGAGATACATAGCAATAGATTCCACTTGGAAATTCCTCACCTAAAATGAACTCCCTTGGCTAGACCTTTTGTTAGCTTTCCTGTGCATTAACTAATGATACAGAGACTGTTGCTACTTCTGAGCAAATGTGAACATCTGTGCACACATTGAGGACATAAATACCGGCATTGTTTATGTGTGGTGCATCACAATAGTCGAAAAATGCACCCTCCCTTCCTCCACTACCACCTCCTCTACTCCGTGCCCCGGAAACCGATCTTTCGTTCCTCCCTCCCTCCACTGTCCCAATAGTGGAGAAGACGAGCGAAGCGGCTTCAAACTCGGCTTCTCCTCCCCTCTGGCGAAGCATACATCGATGTATCCTACTGCGGAAGTTTTTTCACATTTTTGGGTGACATCATCGCGTGAACACCCACAGAGGCAGCAGTGATGATGCGTAGCGATGCCTTATATGAATTATCCAAAGATAATGATGCCACAATGCAAGATATTTAGCCTAAATTGTGCGTGCTTCAGTAGGTTACTAGCACACAAAGGACAGATCATCTTACAATGGATAACAAAATGGCAGTCTGATAGGCCTACAGCTTTATTGCTTGCACATTAACGTTGCTTATTAACAAACATGACTAGCTATAGGCCTACATAAATACAACCTAAGCATGACAGCAACCATTTCAGTATGCGAATATGGATTACTGAATTTATTCAACCAATCGTTTCCAAAGGACGTTTTTAAATTTGATTTCAGATGTTACAGTGGGAAATAGGCCTAATTGCTTTTCAGTGTGACCACTGCGATACTATGAACATTGGGAATAATATCTCCGATAATATGACGATAATTCGTTCCACTAATCTAGCCTACAGGAATGTTTCAGAATTTGCAAATGTGATATGCAAGGAACTGATGGCAATATTAGGCTGTAGTGTAGCTACAGTAGCCTATATGAGGTGAATTAGTGCTCGGTATGTTCAGACATCGGGAACATCGGGATTTTGGAATTACAGTAAATTGTTATGTTTGCATAGGCTACACGACATTATGCTCACTTTGATCTAATACTGATTGCATATTAATTTGTGTCTCGACACGAACTTCAATGTCAGGTAGGCGACATGTTTATAGCTACTTCTACTTGAAGCTTTAAATACACTTTGTAGCTTTAAATGGGCTGGCCGTGCATAAGATCTGTGATTGGCGCTGGGACTCATTGTGGTCTCGGCGTCAGTCAAAGTTATGATAGGGCAATAGTCGACGACGATTTTGACGGTGAAGCAGATTCACTGTCCCAATTACGGCTCCTTTCCTCCACTCCCCTCTCTTCCTCCACATACTACCACTAGGAGTGGTAGTGGGGGAGTGGAGGAAGGGAGGTGGGGAGTGAAGGATATTGGGACGCACCCTTGGAGTTTATTTTGGTGCAATGTTGTGGAAAATAAAAAAGAATGAGGGAATACGGTCAAACAGGTGTTACAGCTCTAGAGTGGTCACAGTGGTGCGATCACAAGATTAGAATAACTATTTATGAATGACACAACAATCACCATTTTGGTTAAACATTTCAAATAAGATTTCACACACATGAAAGTATACATTTACAAATAAGTGAATTAATTCCCAATTACTTATTACAAATTTGTCACAAATATAATTCAATGTGTAACAATCTACTGATAACCGTTCTTTTTCATAATATGAGCTCGATGTCTCGCTATGGGATGTGACCCTCCGCAGCCCTGACAGAAGTACCTATCTCAAATAACCAATCCTGATTGGTCAGAGAAGCGTGTCCCTCCGCTGCGTGATGTAGTCCCCCCCACTACAAATACCGCAACAGGAGGACACGCCCGCCATTCTAAAAATTCTTCTCACCTAGAAGCATTATCTCACCCGAGCCTAAGTTAGTTTAACTGTCCACAGACGGAATTAATTATTTATTAGCTTCTGTCGACGGACGCTAACTCAGCTCACGATATTCGCCGAGGTTTTGCACGCCAGCTCCCCTCGACGTTTCCTGCTAACACACCAGTTAGCATCTTGCTTTTAACACGCCAGTTATCAGCCTCTCGCTTCTAACACACCAGTTAGCTAGCTATCTGCTCCTAACACACCAGTTAGCTAGCTACCTGCTCCTAACACACCAGTTAGCTAGCACTTACCGTAAAAGACACCCGCGCACCCGCCGGTGTTTTTTGCCCCCATGGCGTCCGCTGCTCCTCATGCCAGAGGAGACTCCCGGCCCTGCTCCTGTGGTGCCCGGATTTCGGGGAAGGATACGCACTCCGTGTGTGTGAGGTGTCTCGGGACTGACCACGCCAGGCTGTCCCTATCCGTCCCCGGTTCGTGTGTGCATTGTAAAATGTTCACGACGAAAAGCTTGAGACGCCGCCTGGCTCGCCAAGCCAGCCTGTCCGACCAGGACCCGCTTCTGACCGCCGCTGCCCCGGTAGCCGCTGACGAAGGGGAGCCCATGGTAGAGGAGGAACAGGGGGTGCACACCGACTGGGCCGCCCTGTCTGTGATGTCCCCGGTTCCTGCCTTTCCTTCCGACGATGTGTTAGAGCTGGAGTGTGTAGAGGATGACTCCGATTATCCCCCTCTCATTTCAGAGAGCGAGGATGAGTATGAGGCCTTAATCACTCCGGTGCCGGCTGCAAAGCCGGGGCTGCTTTCCGAGGGCTCGGAGGACGGCGAGGACGCACGTCCCTCGTCCCCGGTTCCTGTGGTCCTGCTCGACACGTGCAAACGTGCGGCAGCGAGCATGGGTATTCCCTGGCCCGCTCCGGTGACACAGCCCTCGCGCTCGCGCTACGAGGGCAGGCTATTAGCACCGGGCGGTAACACGGCCAAGCAGCTTCTTCCCGTCTTTCCTGACTTACTGCTCGAGCTCACCAAGATGTGGAGCGACAAGCCGTACAGCGGAAGGAACCAGATTCCGGGTGCCTCCGTTCTCGACACCGAGAACATGGAAGCCCTGGGTCTCCTCGTCATGCCCCCGGTCGAGTCCCCGGTTGCAGCGCATCTGTACCCGGGTGG
Organism: Ilyophis sp. 1 JC-2022; assembly: GCA_022702515.1. Classification (NCBI taxonomy): domain Eukaryota; kingdom Metazoa; phylum Chordata; class Actinopteri; order Anguilliformes; family Synaphobranchidae; genus Ilyophis; species Ilyophis sp. 1 JC-2022. The sequence goes on from CM040403.1 coordinate 106,191,048, forward strand.
CGCCATGGCTGGCTCAAGCAGACGTCCGTCCCTCCCCGCTAAATCGGAGCGTCTTCAGTCTGCTTTGGCCGAGAGGGCGTACAAGCAGGCCGCGCTCTCGATGAGGGCTTTGAATGTGCTGTCGCTTCTCTCCGCTTACCAAGCCGACATTCTCCACGGCGCGCCTAGCGCCGCGGTTTGGCGCGAGGCGGGAGTGATTACCGACCTGTGCCTTCATGTCCAGCGGGTGGCTGTGCTCGCCACGGGGAAAGCTATGGCTTCTCTCGTGGTCCAGGAACGAGCCAGGTGGCTCAATCTCGCCAGGCTGACTGACAGAGAGCGAGATGACATCCTGGATGCGCCCGTCATACCGGAGGGTATCTTCGGCTCAGCTCTGACCTCCATGCAGGAGAGAGCGGAGGCGAGGAAGAAAGATAACGAGGCGTTTGCGCTCTGCCTGCCGCGTAGAGCCCCCTCGCCGTCTCCCCCGCCCCGGGGAAAATCTTTCGCCCAGGCCGCTGCTCAATCTGCGCGATTTAAGGTCCCGAAGAGGCCGCAGCAGCAGCCTTCCCCGGCCCGATCCCAGTCGCCTGCCCCTCGGGTTGGTTGGAAGGGTCCCCCCGGCGCTCAGCCCGCAGCCCCGCCGCCTCCACCGGCCGCTTCAGCTGCGCAGGGTAGGAGGAAGAAGAAGGCTACTTGACCGCCTTCGCCTTTTCTCCAGGTGACGCGCCCATCAGTTCCCCGTTCATGGGCTCCACCAAAGAGTGTTTTAAGTGCTCATCTCCAGTCGCTGATCTCCGCCCCAGGGCCAGACGAGACGAGGAGGGACATTGCCACCGGGCTGTTTGCCGTTGCACAGCCGTGTTCGCATGTCCACAAGCACGCACATACACAAAATGTTCTGCCTTTATTCAAAGAAATAAAGTTGAAAACAAAATGTGTAAAAAACACCAAAAACAAAGCAAGCACAAACAAAATGAATGCTGTCCCTCTGTTGCCGGCGATGGGCACCCCATTTCCGGCTACGGAGGAATTTACCCAGGCTGCGGCGCGAGTTCGCGCATGCGCAGTACGGCCCGAGGGACATTCTCTCGCTCTGCCACTGGAGGGAGCCATACTACCACTTATGAGCCCTCCCGTGTTGGCAAAGCCTCAGCCGAATTTCTCCCCTTCACTGTGCTTTCACATTCAAAAGTGGAGAGAAATAGGGGCTCATCCGTGGGTATTACGCACGATAGAGCGGGGTTACCGGCTACAGTTCAACACTGTGCCGCCTCGTTTTTCCGGCATAATACAGTCACGAGCACAGGGACGTTTAGCTGGCGTGCTAAAGGAGGAGATAATGTCTCTTTTAGACAAAAAAGCTATTCAGATCGTCTCTCCCGAGCAGAGTCAATCCGGGTATTATTCAAGATATTTTCTCGTCCCCAAACGGGGGGGGAGAGGAATTCGCCCTATCTTGGACCTCAGGGCTCTGAACTGTCACTTAAGGAAATACAAGTTCAGGATGCTGACACAGGCATCACTGTTGCGTCTAATAAAACCAGGCGACTGGTTCACATCAGTGGATCTGAGGGACGCTTATTTCCATATAAAAGTGTACGCTGCCCACAGAAAGTATCTGAGGTTTGCGTTTCAGGGAGTGTGCTATCAGTACCGAGTGCTCCCGTTCGGACTTTCCCTCAGCCCGAGGGTGTTCGTGAAGTGTACGGACGCGGCGGTCGCCCCGCTAAGGCGGGGGGGAATACGCCTGGCCACATATTTGGACGACTGGCTTCTCCTAGCGCGCTCGGAGCAGGAGGCCAGGTCGCACACGGAGTTTGTCACACGTCATCTGTCAGAGTTGGGCTTTGTGATAAACACGGAAAAGAGCAATCTCTCACCGGGTCGAGAAATAATCTTCCTCGGGTTACAGCTGCTATCAATGCCGTTCACTGCGCGCCTCTCGGAGGAGAGGGCGAACAGTTTCAAGGCATGTCTTGCTCTTTTTCAGAGACACTGTTACGTTCCATTCAGGGTGTGTCTGCGCCTGCTGGGCCTGATGGCCTCGGCTATACACGTAATACGCCTCGGTCGCCTCCACATGAGGGAGTTTCAGCGCTGGGTTGCTGCGCTCAGGCTGGACCCCGTGCGTCATGGCGCACGGAGGATTTTGGTGACGTCGGATTGCGTGTTGGCCCTACGTCACTGGCGGGCACCCTCTTTTCTGACTCAGGGTGTGCCCCTGGGCACCGTCCTGTCCAGGAAAGTGGTCACTACGGATGCCAGCCTCCAGGGGTGGGGCGGCATTCACGAGGGCAGATCTGTGAGGGGCCGCTGGAGCCTGGGTCTCCAGCGACATCACATAAATTTTCTGGAGCTCTCGGCAGTGTTTCTCTCTCTGAAACATTTCCTCCCATTCCTCAGGGGTCATCATGTCCTGGTGAGGACGGACAATACGACCACGGTGGCGTACATAAATCACCAGGGGGGTTTGCACTCACGTCAATTACACATATTGGCACGCAAACTGATCCTGTGGAGCAGTGTGCGTCTCCTGTCATTGAGGGCAATGCATGTCCCGGGGACCCTGAACGTGGGGGCGGACCTCTTGTCCAGGGGTGCGCCCGTATACGGAGAATGGACTTTACACCCTCTCGTGGTGACGCAGATTTGGTCCATTTATGGCCGCGCCAAAGTGGACCTGTTTGCGTCGGAGGGGAACACCCAGTGTCAGCTGTTCTTCTCCCTACACAGTCGGGGGGCCCCCTTGGGGCTGGACGCTCTGGCGCACGACTGGCCTCACGAGCTGCTCTATGCGTTTCCCCCTCTGGCGCTGGTTCCTCCCACCCTGGCGAGGGTGAGGGAACACAGACACTCTCTTATCCTGATAGCTCCACACTGGCCGGCGATGCACTGGTTGGCGGAGATTTATCAGTTGCTGTGCGCCCGGCCTTGGCAGTTGCCAATACGCAGGGACCTGTTGTCACAGGGGGGGGGGACGGTGTTCCACCCACACCCGGACAGGTTACAACTGTGGGCGTGGCCCCTGAGTGGCTCTCTATGACCACTGCGGGCCTTCCTCCGAGTGTGATTAACACTATTCAGAATGCTCGGGCCCCCTCTACCAGGTCTTTGTACACTGGTAAGTGGGGGGTGTTTGAGCGGTGGTGCCATGATCGGAATCACGCCCCTTTTCAGTGCTCTGTTCCGGTGGTCTTATCATTCCTTCAGAGCCTCATCGATGATGGCAGAGCCTTCTCGACAGTCAAAGTGTATCTGGCGGCCATTGCCGCCAGTCACGTGGGCTTTGGGGACAAAACAGTGAGTCAGCACCCTCTGGTGTGCCGCTTTATGAAGGGTGCCCGTAGACTGCTCCCAGTCTCCAGGCCACTTATGCCCCCATGGGATCTGACGGTGGTTTTGGAGGGGCTTAAGGGTCCCCCCTTTGAGCCTTTACAGGGTGCTAGTTTGAAGCATTTGTCTCTCAAGACAATGTTGTTGCTGGCGCTCGCTTCCGCGAAGCGGGTCAGCGATATTCATGCACTCTCGGTGCATCCATCATGCACTCAGTTTGCCCCAGGGGACGTAAGGGTGTCGCTGAGACCTAACCCAGCCTTTGTGCCTAAGGTGGTGGGTTCATGCTCCCCGATTTCTCTCGCTGCATTCACAGCTCCAGCTGCGGACCAGCGGGCTCATACATTGTGTCCGGTCCGGGCCATACGTTGTTATGTGGACAGGACTCGGTGCTTCCGACGGAGCGATCAGCTCTTTATTTCCTGGGCTAATCCCAGGAAAGGTCAGCCTGTTTCGAGGCAGCGCCTCTCACACTGGCTGGTGGAAGCTATAACTTTGGCCTACGCTAATGAGGGGTTGCGCCCGCCTGCGGGCCTGCGCGCTCACTCTACGCGGGGCATGGCTGCATCCTGGGCCTTGTTCAGGGGGGTGTCTATTCAGGACATTTGTGCGGCGGCGAGTTGGACTTCGCCTCTGACTTTTGTCCGATTCTACATGCTGGATGTGTCGGGCCCGTGCGTTGCCAGCGCGGTCCTTCAGGCCTAGCATCTGGACACCTGGACCCTCCCATTGGTTGGTGGCTGTTCGATAAAGCTGTCTGGCAATTCGGGAGTAACCACATCCCATAGCGAGACATCGAGCTCATATTATGAAAAAGAACTTTAGGTTACTGTCGTAACCCCGGTTCTTTGAGTAATATGAGCGAGATGTCTCGCCAGACAACCCTTCTTGCTGGGCGGTGAGAAGGAATTTCGGGCTTTAGAATGGCGGGCGTGTCCTCCTGTTGCGGTATTTGTAGTGGGGGGGACTACATCACGCAGCGGAGGGACACGCTTCTCTGACCAATCAGGATTGGTTATTTGAGATAGGTACTTCTGTCAGGGCTGCGGAGGGTCACATCCCATAGCGAGACATCTCGCTCATATTACTCAAAGAACCGGGGTTACGACAGTAACCTAAAGTTTCAAAACAATTCAACGACCTCTAATCTGCGCCTAAATTTGCAATCAATGCAATGTTTTTCTATGAGACTTGATAAACAGGAATTTTTGAAGCAAATAAACAGACACGGTAGGGGGCTAACCACTCACCAACAAATTAGCTAGCTAGCGAGAGACATATGAGGGAGTTAGAAGTTTCTATCAAATTAAAACTGTCTTCTCTAGATTTTACCATTACAGAACACTGGAAACACAGTCAGGAATTACCTCACCATGTCAACAGTGGCAACATTATGTAATCTAAATGAAATGCATGTTTCTGTGATTTTACATGCATTCTTCCCTCTTTTCAAATATTTTTTTAACTTTCTATACAGTGTGAATAAAGATGGGCAAAAATCATTTTGGATAATAAACACACTTAGACTATTCACCATGGCGAATACTAAGCCTACTTGGATAGTATAAGATGCATTAATTGGCTTTAGCCTGCTGTGCAGAACAATACACGTAACAACAAGGCATATTTTTACATGATAACAAGCCCATATATTTAGGCCTATTCAAGGTCATTAATTTTTGTTAGAGTAAAGATGGCCTATTTATAGCAGGAAAAAAATAACACAAAAAGCATTTCACCCACAATATCTGTTTCCAACTGTTAAACATAGTTGTTGATCTATAAGGGTATGGGGAGCCATATCTTATGAGTCATTGGGTCAAATGACTGCTCTGCTTGGTCATAATGGCCAAGGAATATGGAGCTATTTATTTTACAAGACCAGATGCATCCTATGGTGCAAACGTTGTAACCTCATAATTTCCTCATATTTCAAGATGATAATGCCTAGATACATACTGCTAAACAAAGTCAAAAGTGGCTTCATGAATACCAGAATTAAATTATCACAATCACCGGATCTAAACAACATTGAACCTATAAGTTCCGCAGTGCAGAGATTTCAGTCAATTTTCTTCATCCCTGAAAGAAGTCGAGGCTTTTCTTCTTGAATAATGGTCCAGTGTCCCATTACACATGGTTCAAAACTTGTATGACAGCATTCCCAGAAGTATTGAAGGGTAGCCTTACTCATTATATTTAACTTTGTATTTAAGTCATTTTAATGATTTTTTTTATCCCAGCCAAGAATCCATGAAAATAATAACATGGGTTAATCTGATAATGCTACATGCTAATTGATAGAAAAGGTGTAATGGTTCATGTTTAGATTATGTCACCGGAATTTTTTCATATATATATATATTTATGTACATCATCCATTCCTTGAGAACTGGACAACAAAAAAAAAATCCAAATTTAAGAGCCGGATTCAGAGATCGGCAATTTAAGTCATGCGCTTAAGTGGCTCTCCTGTGCGGATTTAACACCGGATGAGATACTCCGTATTCTAAACTGCGATACACGGTGCGTTTCTCAAAATGTGGGTGGCACAGGGCCTGATATTCTAATTATCTGTTTTTTGTACCTGCTCCCTGGGTTGCCAGCTTTCTACTAAAAAAATGTGTGTGGGGGTATACATTTTCAACGTGTCAGTGACATTGTCTTTAATAACCACATTTTCCTTTGTAAAATCCTGCATCGTAGTTGCTCTTGCGTGATGGGGAAGGCAGTGAACGTATTAATCCGCATTGATAAAATGATCATAGCTCCTATTGATGACTGGAATATATTCATCACTCAATAAAAGATAGCCTAGCTACCTGTTGATAGTAGTAGCCTATTGATCGTGTCAAAGGTTGGAGTTTGAGTGAGAGATCTTTTGTCATGTTGGCAATATGTGATGATGACAATAGGCTACTTTTATGTTTCATGTTAGGTCTAGATTGGACAATTGTATTATGTTCTGAGTGTGAGGTGGCAGTCGCACAGCGTGTTCGGTGTTCACGTGTTGTTGTTGTTAGTAGCCTAGCCTACTATAAATAGCTGGCTGACTGTTATTGTGTTATTGTACTCACTCTGTAAGTCACTTTGAATAAAACAACGAATTTCAAAACGCTTGTAAATTCTAATCTAGTAGGATATGGTTGTGTGCAGTTGTGCACAGGCATGTGTTGCGTGATTGTGGAAATTAGAGAAGCAACGATATAGCAGAGAGGGTATTAGAGACTCTTTGGATATAGCACAACCTAAGCTACCCCAGTCAAAAATGTCTGGCACTGCCCATAATTACATTTGCATTTATTGAATATAACGTTACAGAGTTTAATTCATCATTCACACACAGTCAATTTTATAATTATGTACATTAGTCATCTTTGAACTTTGTCGTTGTTCAAATCAAGATCGATATATTGGAGCAATTTGACATTTGAAATTTGAGTTCAATTTTGTTTGATTTTAATTAAAAATTAGTTATATCTTTAATAGTTTTTTTTCCATCTAAGACATCACCAAGATGTACATTCAAAATCTAATTTGATCAACTTTTAGGGGTTATTTTAGGGGTGATTTTTGCAAACCATAACCATAACCCCCCGGACCATCTGCTTTTACGTACTTCCTTCACACTTAGACTTCTGTCCTCCCCTGTTTCCAAACCCACCAGCCACCACTGATATGTACGTATATACACGTATGTAGAGGGCAACACTGTGGTGTCATCTAGGGTGAAGGATATGCCCAGCAGGGGGGAAGGAGAGAGAGGAGCTGCCACTGCAGCATGGACAATCGGGACTCAAGCTGATCAGCCATCCACTGGTCCCTTATGCTGCCTTATATTGCTATAAGCTCTTACCATAAAAAAAGTCACCAACAGTTTCTATCAAGTTGCCCAGCTTTATTTTATTGTTTGTTGTGGTAGGCGTCTGCAGATCAAATAAAACCTCATGCTCTTGCAAAAGCTCAACAGTTTCTCAGTTATATACGGTATATCGTCATACCACACAGTCCATTGCGTTCATTGAGAAAGTGCTCACATTTTACAAGAATAGCTGTTTTTTGTTGGCAGATTGCATTAGTGAAAGGTCATTTTCCATTGGTTCTTAGCACACCTGAACAACAATCATTGAGGAATTTTTCACTGACAACAAACAGAAATTAGTTGGAAAAAGGCCACATACATGCTGTGCCCATGCAACTCCTTAGATGCTTCACTTGTAAATCGCACAACAGAAAATGTATCTAATTCTCTTAGGCAATTTCTTGGGTGCATGTTAAATTTCAACTAGAATCGTGCAAAACTCATAAGAACAATGTGATTAAGATCAACCAGGGCTAAAATCACAAAGTACATATTAGCCTGATTGGTCAGATACTTCGATTAGCTACTCGATTTTAATTTCTTCAAATCAAGAGTTCAATAAAGGATTTGGGAGTCAGACTTTCTTAAGCCATTTTCATTCAATATTTTCTTTTTTTTTTCTTTTCACCTCTACAAATAAATGTATGCTTGAACTTTTTCACAGGTATACAAATAATGAATGATCAATGGGTTGAAAATTATACCACTACTTCACAAATAAATAAATAAATCAAACAACCTCAAATTATTTTGTTATCTCGTTCTTTTTCACTGGAATAATTGTACTATATATGTTAGAAAATGTATTATTGCCCCATATTATTAAAGAGCTGATTATGAATGTTTATGCAAGGAGGAAGTAATAAAAAAAGGTTTTTGCATTATACCTGAGGACCAAGGTCATATATGCCATTGTTGGTCCCTGGATTGCACAACTGTCAAATAACTAACTGTTAAAAGTTCTATAAACAAATAATTCCAACTAATGTCGCCTGGTGTAAACAAAGAAGTACTTTATTTTAGTTCCATAAATTCTACCTCTACATTTGGTGTGCAATGAAATACAATGACCCTGCAACCCTGGTTTATCTTGGCCAGTAAATACACAAAGTGAAGTACATACGAATTTCAGGAAATTTACGCAACAACAAAAACAGCAACAACGTCAGTTGTCTATGAAAAAACAGCATTAAAACTGGTTAATAAATCTGTAATGAAGAAAATCTACCAGCATAATTGTATTTCAACCCCTAGGAGGACTAGTAAATGCTACAAAACACATGTAAGGATCTTGGCTGAGAATGAAATCGTCAGAAACACAGGGCTCATTTGTGTTTGCCTGTTCCCGTATGAATGTATTTTTGTTCAGGCTAGGTGTAAAGATCCATATTCAGATGCTTTGTGCTGAGACTGAGTCATTTCCAAGTGGAAACAGATGTGCTTCACTGGTGTCCCATCAAAAAGTTGATATATGGTGGCCAGTAATATGGTTCAGCAGAGGCCAACAGTTCTAATTTGCTTCACTTTTCAAAGATGTGCTCTGGTTTGTGTAAATGCGGACACTTTTTTAAACAAAGGGAATGGCATGCCAGAGCTCTGTAGGAACCAAATATGTTTCCCTTAAGGCTTGTATAAAATAAAGATATGTTGGCTCAATGTCTTTCTTTTATGAATACTTAGCTCTAAACAAAGCTTCTCATAAAACTCGAATGCTCTCTCTAAGCCACATTCCTACTCACCATGTTGTAAACGAAGACAACTTGCCATCTTTGCAAGCTACCAAAAGGAATCCTTTATCATTCAACTCACATCAATAGACCTGTCTCTAAATTTATACATTTAGCACCAACAGTTTAGAGAAACGGCTTAGGTACACCACTGCAATCTCTCACTTACATACATCACTTATGCACACACACACACACACTTAAAATAAAAAAGATGTATGAATTGTTGAATGTTATAGGTAACAGGCCTTCGTTCATCTCCATCGACAGAGATAAGAGTATAAGAAAAACAGTAAAGAGTGCATTTTATCTGTTTCTCTGTGCATTCCAAACACAGAGGTGGTCTTTTAGAAATGTTTCTGAAATGCCAGAAAAAAAACATAGACCACTTGAAAAACATGAACACCTTACTGTTTTCTGAAGCAGAGCTGAACGCCATTTTTTGATCTCCTGAAATTTTAAACATTTGAAATGGAGTACACATCTGAGAAATGACCCTTGACCTCCTTCCATCCATACAACCAGACAGCCAGACAACCCATATTAACACAAAGGTCTCCCCAAATTTTTGCTTTCTGTTTCACTGAACAAGTCATAAGGGCTTTAGACAGGAACAGCACCACAGCCTAGCTCACTAGTCAAACATACTTAAACAACTAAGAGTGAGCAAGACTTATAAAATATAGAAACAAAAAATGAAAACACATTTTGGAAAATGTTTTTTCAGTAGGTGCTACTTCCTTTCAGTAACATTTAAAAATGTACATGAATATACATTTCAGTGGGAAACATCAATGGAGAATTTGCATTTTCTTCTTCATTCATTGATATATATATATATATATATATATATATATATATATATGGCAGTACACTTGTAGTGCCCCTGGGAAAGCCTTGACCTGGCTGTTATGCAAGCTCCTTCTGAAACAAATCAGAGCTGTCTCCTTTTGTAACGGAAAGATTTACATACCTTAAGCTTGAGTGACTGATCACAAATAGAACTAAGGCATCCAGGTTGGAAAATGCCAGACTCGGTTCTAAAGCTAGACGACATGGTATGACCACTCGCAAAAAAAAAAAAACCTGCGACGTCATTTCTGCTCATCTCAAACTGAACATGAACAATGGAGACATGGGATTGTAAACACTTAACCAGCAAAATCAAAAAGATTCCCATTCATCGGGAAAATCGAGTGTGCATAATTAGTCAGCTACTTCTTGTAAGAAAGGTAAGGCCCATGAATTATTCTTGCTAATTAAGATGACTACCATCCCCAAGATGTGAACAAGAAAATAATAAATAAATATATAAATAAATAAAGTGTGACATCACAAGTCCCCTAAGAGATCAATAATCTTCGAGAATAATTGCCTGAATTTTTAATTGAGAGAAAAAAAAATTCTTTCTCAGCCATACATAATTGTAAGTGCACTATCCCCCATCTAATTGTGTATTCCTATTAATTCTACTAAATTAAAAGTAACTTCTACATGGTTATATAAAAGACTCCAATTATAAAACTTTTAAATACATATAGCTTATTTCCATAAAACATTGCTCTAAATATATTTTAGTGACTGTTCACCAATGCATAAAAAGCTAGAAAATTAAATGAATACTATTACTTTTCTAAAAACTCATTTGAACTAAACCACAATTACAGGAACTCATGGGATTGGTTAGAATGTTTAGAAAGGCATGAATGACTGTTGTTCGTATTATTTTTTAGAAATTGCAAAAACGTGGGCTTCTGAAGCTGAAGTTTTCACAAATGGCCCAATGTGTCAGTTTCAGTCCCACAGAGAGAAACATGCAGTTACCAAACACATTTTTTGGGAAAATAAAATGGCTCACATCCAAAACTTATGTTGATGATTTTCTAAGCCAAATATGGCTGGAATAAATCTTTCCAACTCAATCATATAGTTTCGTTGATTAGTCATGTACCTCTTGGCATGGAGCACATCAGATGAAAGTGCTGGAAAAAGAAGACACAGGCAACTGTGCGTTCTGAGTGGCGAGAAAGACATTGTCCCAGTTTCTCAAGAGATACTCTGCAATCATTCGTAATTACTGTAGCATGTGAAAAGCTACAAGCAAGAATGGCAGGCCTCATATGTTCATGCCCTTAGATTCTCAGAATTGGTTTCACAAAAGAAGATGTTTATTCTGTGGTTTTACATTCCAAGACAGTTAGATTCACCATGTTTACTGCCTCTACACTACAATGCATCTCCACCCTCTATTTACTCGCTTTTTTCTGCCTGACAAATGGAGACCATGCCATTTTTTACTCAATTGGCTGTTCACAGGCCAGTTATTGGCACCAGAAGGAATCAGGTTCATCAGCTTGTCATTGATTTTATGAGCTATGCTGGATGTTTGTACACCCAGCCTCTGAACCTGTTTACACAGGGAGAGAGGGTGCACAGGGTATCCAGTACCTTGTTGCTTAATAGGGACATATCTTGTTATGAATGTCTGTGATCTGCCTGTTGTATTAAATGTGTCTGGTGCAGTAATTGTGGTGGTTTAGCCAAAGGATTGCATATGCCAGTCTGTGTCTTCTCCTGTATTGCTGCATAGTGATAAGATAGTGATAATTATTGTGTTACAGATAATAGTTTTGTTACTTCTGTTCATATATCTTAATTATATACACTAATCTATTATCTGCATCTGAGAAATTAATAAATAAACATAATAACTGTATTGGTGTATATAATTAATTATTAGAAGAAGCCAATTGATTTAGAAAAGCTAGATTACAAAAGCTAATTGAATATATAGCTATAAAATAAGAATGTATGGATGGCCAAACTTGTATAAACAGCATCTACTCACATGGGGTAAAGAGGTCAATAGCATAAGGCAACTCATTCTTTTGTGAATGTTCTTATATCATAACTTAATACACCGTATATGCATTCATAAAAATGCACAAAAAATTAAAGGACAGAATAAATTGCCCTGGCAAATCAAACAGCTGAGAACATCATGCAAGTGCATCTAGAGCAAAACCTAAACATTTTGACATTCAAGTTTCACTGACCCATTTATCTGTTTACAAATTGTATTGTCACGGAGATACATATAAATCTTTTTTTTTGCATTCATCACATGGCAAAACTCTAAATGTTTGAGAGTTGGAGATGCATTCAGATGACAATATGATGTACCTGTTAATTCCCTTTGTTGTTGCATGATGCAATGAAGATTGGAACCCTCCCTTCCCGAGTGCTTCCAGCCACAGTCAGATTCCTGACAGCAATCAATACCACACTGGAGGGCTGGCCTTTACACTGAAAACAAAAGCTTTAGCAGGACAACCGAATCAAAAGCTCGTCCCCACTCTACAAATCGACATTAAAGCAAGAGCATGCACCATATATTCATTATACTCAATTCATATTGTTATTATGTATACATGCATATTTCTACACAGTAGAAATATGCATGTATAAATATATTTGCAATCCTCATATTATATGATAATGAACATGCTTTTTGCCAGCCTTAACATTGTATTGCAATTCTCATCGATGTTACATTACATTACTTCTCAAGATCTATACCACATTACTACATTGACTGCATTGACTACTAAGTTGACTCCATTGGCATTTCTACATTGACTCATTGACTAGATATAAAGAATACCAGTTTCCTGTACTGAGAAAAAAAAGTGGCAAATCATCAAAGCTCAATTTTTAGTCAGTGCTGACATGTTTTACTACAGGATGGGATACAAGTAAATAGTCCATCCTGCTCTTAAATTTACAAACCCTTTGTGGTCTGCCTAAGAATCTCATACCATGTTGCTTTGTTTAGCAATGGACATTACTTGAGAGTTACATCATTTTGTGTAATTACAGTGTTTACTGTGAGTGCTGATTATTGGGATTTAGCCTCTAAAACTCTGAGCTGTGCCTTTTTGTAATTGTGTGTATGTGTATACTCATGTACTTTCAGGTACATGTTTATACTGACATTGAAAATACTGTACTAGGTTTTAACTTGTTATATATATATTTATTTATTTTATTTTTTATTATAGCATAACTATGTTTACCACTAGTCATTTAAATATAATCTGCCCATGCACAGCTTTAAGGCAGGGTTTCTGAGTCATGTAAAACCACAATGCACCAATCCTAGTCAAATAAAACTGTAACTCAAGAAAAATTATTTACAGTTATAATGTTTGGAGAATGCTGAGAGATTCATTTGAATTGTGGAAGACAGCAATGAGAGAACTACATTAGGCTGCTCATAGGGGCCGTGGCCAGTGCTAGAGCAAAGAGGAGATGTTAGATTAACATATTTAATACTACTGATATGTATATACATTTATGATAGTCATGTGTGTATTATTATTATTATTATTATTAGTAGTAGTAGTATTAGTAAAGAGAGAAAAAGCTAAAAATAAACATAATGGGCCTGAATTATCATTCAGGCGTACGTACAAATCTGATCGTAAAGTGAGCGTTTTTTTTAGGAAAATTTCCAGATTTATCAAATTGAACGTGGGTGTACGGTACGATAAAATCTCATGACAGCTCTCTCGACCTTGCGTACGCTTTTCCCAGTGGCGAGGCAGCGACATTGCATGCAATGAACAGCGAGGGAATAGTCTGCAGTCTGTGATGAAAACAAATAACTTTTGTTCAGGGCACTGCGTCAACATGTGATACAAATCTTTGAAAAACATTATGTGGTTATGTGAGCTTTAAAATCAGAGTTTGCCTTGCTATATTCATGCTATATTTCTTTAAAAAGGTCAAACTTCAGAAACTATGCAAATTCAAAAACACATACAAAAACAAAAACAGATGCAACAGAGGAGGATGGATAGGGGGACGAACGAGCTCATCAAACGAGGACCGCAATCCGTAAGTGCTGTGCCGCCATTAGCAAGTTGCCGCCTTTCCCAATTGCCTATATTGCCTATGCATAGGACCACTACTGATACATTTCTACTGCATCTTTGTGTTTGGTATTGGTGCTATATATTTTGTCTATTGTTCCTTTGTGTCCTAAAATGACTTAATTCAAGGTCTGGTATAGTCAGCAGTGTTTTGCATACCAAGTCTAATGTCACCATGCAACTTTCTCCCTCTCCTGTGCTTCAGCCAACTTAGTGTAATTTTATTTCTACTTTTCTGCTCGAATTGTGTTCTTCTGCCAAGGACATATAATGTAGGTACCATACACTGTTTGGCACCATGTAATACATATTAAACAGAAACCAGGAGTTCAATTTGCCATCACTACTGACATGATTTCTTAAAAATGCATGACTACTGACAGGATATTGTCACCCAGCATATAAACAAGTGTCTGGAGATCCTGGATAATGATTTTCCTGCCCTCAATATACCAACAGCCATTTTACCTCAACCTCATGGCAAGTATGGCATTTATGCGTCAGCCATAACTACTGCACATTTTACAGTTTTATGTAGAACATAAACACAGCAAGATTTTTTCATCTTTCCGCAATGAAGTATTTGAATGAATTGGGAATGAATTTACATTTTTCCATTTCATTGTGAATAATGCTTCTGGGGATAAACAAGAGCCAAATGAGGTTGAATAAACATTTATACTTAACTTTGACTTACAAATAAATTCAATTATATATATTTTCTTCACAAACACAGTTTATCAAGTCCAGGAATCATGAAAATGAACTTGCCAAACTATGTTTGTGAGGAAAAAAGTAACATGTTTTTAGGTTAAAGTTAAGACAAATGTTTGAAATAATTGAATCCAGGCCTGAATTGTGATTAGCACTAAAGAGTGAAGAAGTAGTAGGCCAATGTCAAATGTAAAAAGTCAGTTCCTGTATGAACTCCCAATCAAACTGATTAAGATAATAAAAGTTTCAAAAAATGAGTTGGCCTGTATAACATGGCCTCTTTCTTGTGTAATCAATGCACATTTCACAAACAGTTTAGTTTTGCATTTAAATGCCATCAGCAATTGTGGATAGGTGATTAAGCTGTGTTTGTAAATAAAGCTACTATTGTAGCTGTCAGAATGTCAGACATGTTAAAAATGTGTAATTGACAAGAAAGTTGCAACTACATTGACAACTGTCTGAATGTCTGGATGATGTGATGTCTGAATTGCTTGCATTTTATATTGCAAAAATTAGATGTTATGGCATCTCTCACATACCATCATTTCTCACATATTAGATGTGCCCATATACTGGAGGCTTTTATCTGATCTTTACATGCTGTTTAACAGGAATATTTTTTTAAATTTCTCATCTGGGTTACTCACAAAGGGACATTGCCTCCAATTACAATGACAAACCAAGGTAAAGCAAAATAACAGATTTTAAAACAAAAGTCACCTCTGCTTTTTTACAGGAAAGTGTTTGTTATATTAAATACTACTTTGGTAATTAAAGCTACATTAATGTAATAGTGTATTAATACTTAATTCATAATATACAGTACTGAAGTTTAAAGTAATACATTCCTAGTTTACTCTAAAGCCAAAGCTTACATAAAGAGTAATGTTTTCATTTAAAAGATACGTATTATATAACCTTATGTTATGTTCTCTAGCAATTATGTATAATATATATTTTGTAAAAACCCAAGATGAAATAATAATAATAATAATAATAATAATAATAATAATAATATTTTTAAAATAATCATTCTCATTCATGGGGAGATAAAAAATTAAAATAAATAATGAATATCTGCTCCTGGCTGTTGGACAAGATATAATTGCTTAATTATGTCCTGTAACAGCATAATCTCACTCAAAAGACTAGCACATGCTTTTCACTTTTTATTTTAGATCTGAAAGTTTTTCCTGAAGAGGGCTCCACTTTCTATAAATTGCTATAGATTCAAGTCATTTTTAGCCTGAGATGTGCTTTTACGCTGCCTGCTCAACATGATGGGCCCTGTATCCCTCAAACTGACAGGAACTCCCATGGTATAATGGCATGATACAGGAAATAAAATTAATAAAGGAAGAAATCAGCCAGCTGCAGTCAAATCCAAGGTCATTGCTGCAGTTCTTTGCAATACATTTTTAAATACATAATATGGTAAGCTTCACTTCAAATGGGGAATTCAGAATATGCATTTGGATGTGTTTGTTTTGATACTGGGTACAGCGGAGAACTGGGGATCCCACAAGGGAGCTTTCATTTTTTACCTTTAATATCTTGGTTGGCTTCTGTTGTCAAATATTCTGACTATCAAAACAACTAAAAGGGATAGATTAATTAATTAATTAATAAATTAAGTAACTTCTTGGACATTTCACATGTATTGCTATGGCAAAATCGAAGTTTTCAAATGTGATTTGAATATAGTTTGAAGATATTTTGCCCCTTGCAGCTTTACTCACAAACTGCCACTGTGCACAAAATGTGCAGCGAAGCCCTGATCTATCAGATAATAATTCCCTGCTCCCTTGTGCTTGCCTCACCCCAAACACACACACACACACACACACACACACACACACACACACACACACATACACACACACACAGCACAGTTATGCAGAGACAAGGCGTTGTTGACTGAAACATTTTCTAAGCATCCTAGTTTAATGAATAATCAGCATATATTCCTCTGATTTTCA
Source organism: Ilyophis sp. 1 JC-2022 (assembly GCA_022702515.1). NCBI lineage: Eukaryota > Metazoa > Chordata > Actinopteri > Anguilliformes > Synaphobranchidae > Ilyophis > Ilyophis sp. 1 JC-2022. The sequence goes on from CM040403.1 coordinate 106,207,582, forward strand.
AGTAGCTGCTGAAATCCCTCAGAGATAACAAAGCCCACTCACTCCAAATAATACTATAAATTAGGGCTGAGACTGCCTCTTTGCAATTTATTCATCCTATAGTACGATGTCTGCAACAAAAAATATGTTAAAATATTGCCACATTATTATTTTATTTTGTCTCTAATGATCTAATCTTGACATAATCTAGTCTGGTGAGGCTAATATAACTGACATGGTACGCACACTATAAGCTAAAAATTATTAACCAGCTAGCAAGCTTCCTCCCAAAACAACTAACTTAGAAACTAACTGCACCAAGACCGCTTTCACCTGGGTAAAACATATGCACCTTTTAAAACCACAATATTTAAGTACCATTTAATGCACTTTTAACTCTATTTATTTCAGCCTTCTCTGCTTTTAGCGTCAGCAAATGCACAGAATTTCAGCTATAATCATAATTGTTCCTTATTTCTCCTTGTTCCTTTCTATATCTCTCATAAGATCACGAGGGCCCTCCGAAACACAATGCCTAGTTAAGATAATATATTTTCTACTGCAGTAATTACAGCCGCTTCCAATGTCCTCCCTTCCCCCACCCAAAACAGTGAACTTTCAGATCAACAGCCTGTTGCTTTAAAATAAATTGGTGAAATTAGGTTTTGGAGTTTCCCACCGTGGTGGAAAGGGGCCTGGCTGATTGCATTCTTGTGTGTCTTACCGTTAAGATCTGCTGAATACTTGGGTGACTGTGGTCATGTGGTCAATGAAGACAACAGTGGGCAGCTCATGCAAGCAAAGGGTGAGATTGTCAGAATGGACTCATTAAGTCACAGCTGTTGTGCGAGGGACAATAAGGGAGACTCTACTCTCAGCCTCAGCCAATGAATGCAAGCTGCTGAAGGAATCTAACGCTAAAACCTTAAGAGAGGGGGTTCTGGAGCATGGGGGAGGTTTACATTAGTCATGTATCCAAAGATGTGTGTGTGAACATTGTGTAAGAGATTGTTTATCAAATGTTTATCAGTTGTATCCTTTTGAATGTTTTTAAAGTTATCACCAGATGAGTGTGAAAATGTTTATGGTTTTCAGCTAACAGAAATCAAAGAAAGTCAAACAAAGCTCTTTCATTCTTGGAATAGATATACATTTGTAAAAGAAGGACCAAAAGCTGAGGAATAATACAAGATACTCTTGTGGTAAAACCATCCTGACAATCAACAACTCTCACAGGTACAGACGCGAAAAGATGACAGCTATGACCAACATTCTCATTTATATTTCCATAACCACTTTTCCTCAATTCACCATAGTTGAACAGGGATCAATGGCTTTCCAGTTAATTTTGAATCAGTTTAATAGTACCTCCTACCAGACATCTCTTGTAAGCACAGCTAGAGGAAACAAGTGGAGTACTGGAAAGTGACCCCGGCATGGTCTCGAGCTCAAAATCATACAGATCTTACGTTTCCTCACAAAAGAGATCCCTGCTGTTTGGGCTTTACAACAGCCATGCCAACGCCATTGGAGAAGATTGGATTAGAGAGACAGCTGACTGTGCTGTGTAGTCCTGCTTCACCAGTCTGATGTTTATGTAAATTCCATTACAGTCCATGGCTCCTGACATAATAGAATGGATACAGCACAGCGAGAGCTTTTCTCGTCAGCAAAATTACAAAAAGCAACATCGGTTGGCGGATCTATTTTTTTTCTCCTTCTTTTTTTAAGAGACACTTCAGAGTCCTTGGGAAATAACCAAAGATATATCTCATGTCAGACAGACTTATTTTATTAAATAATTTCTTTGAGAAATGAATTCTGGACCCTTTCAGTGTTCCCACCCACCCAACTCTCCACCCGCCTTCCTCCCTAACTCGGCATGTTTGCTTTGGAACTTGCACATGACGTTTACGGATTCCGGAAACAGGCCCACCAGGAAGAATGAAATGTTAACCTGGAAAAACAAAGACAGAGGAACCTGGCACAAGTGCACTGTCAATGATCACATTACATAAAGGTCTTACAGAACATATCATTTATTAATGCATCTTGGAGTTTAATTTCCTAAATTGAATGTACATTTAGAATGACCAATACACTAGGGGCTGCCCTTAACACATCACAAGTCGCCCTTTATTGTAATATTCTTCTGTTTCAATGTCAGCCTGTTATGACTGCTTGGAAAAATGTATACAGAAAGATCTGAACTCGCAAAGAAAACATTCTAAAACTGTAGATATTTAAAAAATGTATTACTAGTTATGCCTAATGTATCTACTATGCCCTGCTAGTTTAGGTATTCTAAATGAACATGCATAGCCCCTAGATAACTGAAACCATATTTGCAGCTTATATATTTATTAGCATACCAGTACCCTTTTTGTTCCAGAAATGATTATGCCTGCTTATCACTGTTTTATTATAATGCTATTGTTATTAAAACAAGTATCACATTTTCCTAATAAGATCCTTCTGGATTTTTACTGGAAACACAAGATCCATTTTTCAAGGGTCAATCATAAAAGGATATAGGAAATTAGAACAAACTGCATCACATGCTCAGGCTTAAATTGGGCCAGGGCCCAATCAGAGATTGTTAGAGAGTCAAGCTAATGGATTACATGTATGTCTACACATTTGTTTAAGAGTCGTATATTCACCCTTAGATATTTAAAAATGTAATATATCAAACAAATGTTATTGGGTAAGAGTGCTATAAGATTTGCTTTAGGGAATGGCAAACTGGCTCAGAACTTCAGGTGAAAAATGTTAGCTTTCAGCAGACTGTAAGTAATTAACAACATCATAACATGTTGTTGGCACTTCAAACACAAACTTACCTAAGGACATCTAACGTATATATGTTACCACTTATTGGTTCCAGTATCACATATAATCTTGCATGTTTAAGAGACATGCGAGGACATATTTTGCCAGCAGCAGAAGTCAGTTCCGCTCTTCTTCATCTACTTCAGTTTCGCTACAGTGTCAGACATCTCAAGTTAGCCCCTTACTGTTAGATAAGGAAATACACCCCCCCCCTTCTTTCACACTGTGCACACATTCAGCCTCCTCATTCGGCATGTCATAAAAATACTAAACTGCAGATATTAAAATTAGCAGGCAATCCCAGAAAATATGCTAAATGTGCATGTGTGAACACACATGCGTCCATACAAATGCAAGCAAGTCTTGTGTGTGAAGATGGAAACTACAGCTATTATATTTTATTTGTTTTGCTTGACTGATTATTGCTACACAATTTATCTTTGAGCTCTTTCATTCAGGAAGTCAAAAGGATAAAGGCATTAATAGGAAGATTCCACTGTAGCCAACAATGTTTCAGGCAGCTTGCATTTTCAAAAATGCTTGTACTGTGCAATTTCTGATGCAACAGAAATTCAAAAGCATGAAGACTGGTTTTAATGGATGTGCAAGGTCATGTCCTCAGCCAGAAGAATGCAGAGTTGTCAACCGGTCACATTGTACATAAGAGAACTACCCCATCCTCCATCACTATTTCTGACACCATAACAAATTAAAGTAATTCACATCACAACTAAAGAAATAAAAGTGAGTCATTTTCCAATTTACCATCTTAAACAAACAGCTGCAAATGAGTAATCTTCTGGCATTGACTCACAGTAATTATTCAAAATAAACGCACAATGAAATGTGCATTTAATGAATGCTTCCAGTGACTGTCTGTGTTGATACCAGCCATATGCAGCAGACTATGTATGTTAAAACATGTATCTTCATATAGAAAACATTCCATTATGCTCTACAGTTGTGCCACACCACTGGTTGTATGGGCTTTCCTTAATGTGTTAGTTAGAATATTTAAGGAATATTTGATATATAGAGCATTTTATTAGAGCCCGATCGATATGGGATGTTTGAGACAGATGTGATACAGATTTTAGAGGGGGGAATTCACTGATTACAGATATGGTGGCTCTATAGTGAATTTTTGAGCTGGATAAAATGAAAATAGACTTTTCTGTGTGGATTGTGCAGAAATTTTGCACTGACATGATGATGCAAAGGTACTCAGAAGGCTGCTTTCCTAAACAAATTTGTATTTAATTATGTAAACCAATTTTTCATTGAACATTGTGACCCAGGCAAACATCAGTGTGTTGAATATCAATCTATTACTGTCCATCAATACTGCCAGTCAATTAGTTATATACAACAATGTTGTTTTAGTGTTTTTATGTTTAGAAATACATTTACTGTAGGCTATAAATAGGAGAAAATGAGCACAGGCCCAACAGTAGCCTGCCGACTATAATCTGTAATAAAAAAGCGGCAAATGAGCGGGCACGAATCTAAAAATGCTGAGAATTTTCCAGTGGGCCGCTGGAAAACGGATTGACAAATATGCCAGTGAACCGCAGGCTGTTTTTGCCATTGGCCCTCTAAAGGCTTCAACATGGTTGGTGCGTCCATGCATGCAAACTCCTTTTAGCTTGCTATTGAGCCGAGTTCTGAAATTTAACCAGCTGCTATTTAGCCATCTACCATAAAATCAGCTGGCTACTTTGATTGTACAAAAAAGTTTAAGAGCAGCATTCATTTTTTGGAAAAATTTATTTACACAATAAATAAACAAACAATTGCTCCACACTGGCACCACACAATTGGGACACACCATGCACCAAGCAAGACGCATTAAATCAAATTGCTGACATGACGTTCGCTCCCTGAACTTGCGGGCTGTCAAACTGTGTTTCAAACTCCCCGAGAAAAATTAGTATCCCTAAACTCCCAAAACTCGGTTTTGTTTTCGAATTGTGTCTTTAGACTGTATTTCTTGAGAGAGAAGGTAGGGATAGGGGAGGTTGGCACACTCAGGATCGGATCAGCAGAGGTGAAAAAGTACAATGATTTATCTGCTGTGATAAGTCTATTATGACAATGTATGCCAGTAAAAAAATGTTTAGGATTTAGGAATGTTAAAGACCGTGGGAACGCTGCATAGAAATAAGTCAATTAATTTAATCAAATTAATCTAAAAAATATTTTCTTATTTCTTACAATAAGCCATTTTCACCACACAGGTTAGTCCATAATCCCTCCCTCCATAAACACGAGGATAGTATTAACAACTGTGACTGGACCCAAATAGTATATTGCGCCTGTGTGTGGTCTGTGTGTGTGTGTGTGTGTGTGTGTGTGTGTGTGTGCGCGTGCGTGTGTATGTGTGTGAGAGAGAGAGAGAGAGAGAGAGAGAGAGAGAGAGGCTTTTATGTCAAAACAACAAAGAAAAGTTCACTTATGTATTGTACCACGTCAAAAACACAAGACTAAGGGAACATTATTTGACCTCACTGTAGCGGTACAACTAATACAGTTGCCTCAGACTATTTTCAAAGGGAGCATATGGGCAGCAGCTGCAGCTGTGGAAATGTGGATTCCAGCACTGCATTTCCTTTCACAAAGCAGCATTTCAAGATGATCAGTGCTGTAGATAAAAGTAGAATTTTCCTGACATCAGTAACAGAACAAGTAAATTCCAACTTGCTATGGAACACAGTGTGCCTCTTTAACCCTTTGTTATCAGTGCTGGTGCTCATGGATGAGTTTTTGGGGTTACTGGTGACTTGCTCAAAATGTGTCCATACCATACCATCTGGTCTGAGGTCTGATTGGTCCGATTTGTTTGAGTGTCCCTGGTACACAGTTGTCATTCCTTGAAAAAGGCGGCGGTTTGATTATTTTATCATAGGCACAGGTTGAACAGCTGTCATCAAGGCCGCTCAGAAGAAACAGAACCAGGTTTCAAATACTTCCATAGCTGGAAGCTCACTAAAGTGAAACTGTGATTAAAGTTAGAAGATTAAGAAAGTGTTAAAAACAAAATCTTACAAACTATAGCATTTTAACACGGCCTAAACAGCAGTAGTAATTGATTTATCATCACTATAAATGAAATACCAATGAAACCATTACAAAAATAATCACAAATTCATAGCTTTAATTTTGGGGAGATGAGGGAGATTTAATTTTGGGGTCAATTAAGGTTTACTAAGGTTGGGACTGCTTGTATGAGTTCATAATTTACAGAATGTTACAAAATTCTGTTTTGTTTAGTTGAGTTTTTAGGCTGCAATTCTGAGAAAAGAGTGGAAGTTTAACTTAAGGGTTTTTTATTTATTGTAATATTTTCCATTTTATCATTAGCATTACAGTAGTCCCTGATGATTAAATGTGGTAAAACAGAATAGGTCCCTCCAAATTATTCATTTGACAATCTCCTTAGGGAATGGCGGGACACAGTATAGCTTGCTCGCATGCTGGTGCTGAACATTAGCACAATATCTGTGACTTCATTGTGGTCTTTTAAAACTGCCCCTTTTAATGCAACTGGCATCATACCTTTCTGCCTAAACACAGATAGAATATTCATAATTACCTCTTCCATTTCAATTAACCATGCTCTGGAGGGTTTAACAAGAAACAATGCAACACTCAGAGAATTGACATGTATTGTATTCTGGAATGTGCTCACAAAGCTGTCCACTCATATCATGTCAAGACGGGGTTTATGGTGATTGCTAATGTTCTGACTGACTTTACCTACAGAAGTATTTTAATTATTACAAATAGAGAGGTACTGAATCAAGGCTTGTTTTCAGACTGCATATAGTAAACATACAGATAGGTCCTTACATAGGGCAACATTCCGCTATAAATTGTTATATATTTTAATTGGGATATTTACTGAAGAAATGCCTTATTCAAGGGCATAACATCCATGCTCAGCAACAGTTTTAAACCTGGAGCCTTCTGTTAAGTTCTATCACCACTATGGTACACTGCTGGTTAACAGAACCCTTTTTTGGTCAAAAAACAAAGCTCATAAAACAGCCTTTGAAGAAGAAATGTCAATCCCTCTCTCAAAAGACGATGCAGAAGTTAATGGGGTGCTGTGTGGTGTGAATGTGGAAGCTCTGGAAAAAACCATGGGGGGTTTCTTTCACTCAAAATGGTGGGCAGTTCACAGAGGCAGTTCCATAGCGCTTCAATCACTTTGGAATTCCACAGATACTTCATCTGTCTACAGCCGTAACACTGCAGATTGTTCACATCTACCTGTCAGGGACACATTGTCCACCACTGCATCCTTGGTTCTCAAAATGAATAACATTTTCACCATTTTTTTTTCTTCCATGCTCACAATATGAAAGTGGGGATTTTGCTCTGGTGACTTGCCCATTCAGTTGAATATTTCAAACAATTCTTTGCAATTATTAATGAAAACACAGTGAAACAAACAAGTCAATATATTATGAACATTTCAGCTCATCATATCCAATTAATTTTTTGAAAGTATTTTTGGAAATGCATAAAAAATAGAATCACAGAACAACTTAATTGCTCACATAATATGACTCCTACGAACAAACAAGTAAATGATGCAATGTTGTTGGGTTCTTTGTGTAACACTCCTCTGCATCTTGAAGGCTTAATTGCTATATTACCACAAAGTGTAAGAAAATCCAATAATCAATTAAATAAAAGTCACAGCTTTACCGGCAGGACAATTGCATAGAATTAGCAATTACTGTAATTATGTTGATGACATATGCAGTGCTGCTCTTGTGAAACAGGGTCCTTGCATGTTGCGGCTGCTCAAAGGCTTCGTTGGGGCTTTGATTGATTGCGTGTCAGTACTGCGCTCCTGTTTCAGACAGAACCTTGGCTCAGGTGACACTCATCCACTACAGTTCCTCTCATAAGACTCACTGCTTTTCTCTTGAGCAGACTTTCTTTACTATATACTAATCAATGAACTGGAAACACAGTTCATGTTTTTTGGCTTTCTAATCAGTTGCATGGCATTTTACCATTGAGTTCTCATAGCTGGATAAAACATTTAAATTCCTAAAAGTGATCTCCCAGCTGAAGAAGAGTATCAAGGACAAATATTCTCCAGTTTTGAGATGACACTATAAATGAGCTTCAGGTGCCAAGGGAGCTTATCACAGACACTCTTAATGGGACTTTGAACTGATGCTGCCATGAGAAACACATGGCTCTGTGACCTTTGTTTAAATTCCATAAATACAAATCCCACATAACCAATCTCAATGGGACCAGAAAGGAGGTGGACACTTGAAAGGTCAGTTAAACTGGTAAAGATTAAAATAAGAATTTCAGCTGATACAATTTCAAAATGTGAATATGAAAAAAAAAAAATGTATTCAACAAACCTTTGAAAAGACCAAAATATTTTATTTTATTTGGTTACAGTATGAAATATTTTTCAATATGAAAATAGCCATAACATGAATATTGGTAACACTGATTCAAATTAAAATAAAAATTACACAAATGTATTTACCTCATGAATGGCAATGTTTCAGAATTACCCTACGTGAAGTTCAATGAATAAACAACAGATTGTCGGCAATAACAGTATTTGAGGTAAATTAGTGCACTGTTCAGAAATCAGGCATGTCCAGATTCTGGAATGAGAAAAAAATAATAATAAAGGCCCACATCTAATCAGCATTCTCTTTCTGGTTTTAGTATCTGAAACGCCCACAAAACGTTAGCAAAGAGCAGTGACGTAGCTTTTGTGAAAAGTCCCAAACCCCGCCCCCTGTCTGTATACAAAAAAAAAACTTGAACCAGTATGGAACACAATTGAAAAGCTTCAGGATGATATGAAAAGCTCAAAAACACAATAACTATGTGTGTGGGCCTTTAAATATTAATGTTTCATGGTATTTGCAGGCGCATGCAGAAGGGGGGCAACTCTGGGTACCTGAGCACCTTCCCCTTTTGCCCAAAGGTTTAAAAGACAAGTTCACTTTTTTCAACCCGGACCTTATTGAAAGATTGTATCATTTATAATCGTGCATAGCACAACCTCACTGATAGCTTTATTATCGAGAAATGTACCTAACTCTCAGTGGGTTTAAATGCGTTCCAATGTGGCAGGTATTGCTTTCAAGAACTGTGATACATTTTTGAAAATGGGAAATCCACACTATACTCAGACATGCCTAAATGTTCGACTGAAAAATGGAATGAAATGAAAGATCTACCATGCTTTATATTAGGTCGGTCTTATTGAATTAATTCTGCACTTCCGCAAATCTGTTCACTTTTCAATAAGGTCCAGGTTGAAAAAAGTGAACCTATCCTGTTCTAGCATTGCAACTGTGGTGGGAATGAAAAACAGCACACACAGTGACCAAGATTGTGAACCCACTGGGCTAGCGAAGTTTAACTTTAGCCAGTCCACTCCAAACTTGCATTTAACACGGTTTAGGTAGACATTTTTCATTATTTAGATCATTGATGCAATATTTTCCTCCTAATGATATAAAGTAAATAAGGCTAGCTTTTGACCTCATATTATTAATATTAGATTCAAGATGAGGGGGGAGAGAGGAGTGAGGCAGGCTGCTCAACTGAGCCTTCTGAGCCACAGCAGGTCGGAGAAATGGTGACAGTAGAGAGAGGCAGTGAAATGAATACATCTCAACCACTATCTACACATAAATATATGATGGGGCTTTTTTTTTAGGTTGTATTTAAATATTTAAATAGAAACAGAATAATATCTAATAATACAGCATGTGAGCCAGCTACATAAGAAAGGAAAGGGAGGGAGGGAGTAATTTAGCAAGAGCACAAATTACACGCAGTATTGCAGTATTGCAGTATTGTTGAGTGCTTTTGTTCATAATTTTTTAACGGTAGATTAATAAACACTGTTCTCAAAAGTCACTAGAAATGAGCATTTAAGTGCTGTTTTTCAAAAATGTTCTTCATAGCGGGACATGCCCCTGGACACCCCTAGCACTGAAGGGGGCATAGCGGGGCATGCCCCCCCCACCTAGTTGCCAAACCATTCCTAAAAATTATATTGAAATTATTATTGTTTCTGCCATTAATTTTAATCATTAATTTAGGTTATTTTGGTAGTTATTCTGTACAATAACTGGCTGTCCTAAAAAATAGTTTTTCTAGATAGGTGTGCCATTTTTTCACTTTGAGGACCTCTCAAGGTCTCAGCACGGCCCTGGATATTTGTATTCCATTAATATACTTCACTAGCATAAAAATGTGGTACTTTGCCAGGCTGTTAATCCTGATTATAAATTGACATTAACATTTAAATGAGGGCATCACATGATCCGGTAGGTCACTTATGTGAGCGTCAGTTATGCGAGAGTTTACTGTACTGCTATCAGCTGAGGCTCATACAGTAAGTAACATGTGCAAATATAATAGAAAATATTTGTTATTGACAGGTCTAATGGTCAATAATATCATAGAAAATGCAGGATACAGTCACTTCAATTAATACATGTAAATTAAGACATATATTAATCAAAATTAGTAGGCTGTTATATTGTTAGTGCACCCTTACTGTGAAAATGATCAATGTATGTAAATAACTAAAGCCATGATGTAAACAAAGCATTACCCACACTACTGTAACAATACATGTGTATTATTTTAAAGTTTTAAATACTGTTAACTTGTGAATCATCCATTTGTATATTAAAGAGATAAATGCCAAAAGTTTATCCCAATGCTCCATTGCAAATAAATGTGTGTGTGTGTGTGTGTGTGTGTGTGTGTGTGTGTGTGTGTGCGTGCGTGCGTGCGTGCGTGCGTGCGTGCATGTGTGTGTGTGTGTTTGAGTGAACTGATATTGTTACAGCTGTAGGTGTTCAGAATATCAATATTCGATAAGGGGAAAAAATTTATCAGTTTCTGCAATTTCTTGTGTATAGGTTAAAATGGTTGGCTAAAAGCTACGTTACTAAAGTAAAGATTTTGTGCAAACAGTAATATCCATTGACTCACAACCCTGTTTGTGATATATAAGGAATTAGAGATTGTAAAAGCCTTGTTTAATTTTGCATGGAGAAAAGTGTGGAAATCTTCCAGTGACGAAAAAAACAAAAATCTTATTCTACAAGTTGTGACTGTGACAGAATTAAATAACAGATTCTGTTGACCTAATTACACCGTGTCTGCTTCACCATGCGGTGTTCTGAATGAGCAGAATGATAAATTATCATTCGACAGCCGAATAAATGCCTAAAGGCGACATATACCTGAAAAGCAATTTGATTAAAAAATACACAACCATGTTATGCTGGCTGGTCAAACAGAAAAGCTGCATTAGCTGTCAGCAGGCACCAGTTAACAGAGCTAAGGAAGAGGGGCATGTCATAACACCATAAGAAGCTGCATATATGACAAATAATAGAGCTCACAGTATCACATAATAACCGAAGCCCAGACACAAATGCACCTAAAAGTGGGGAACTCATTTGGTAACCGCAATTCTGTGAATTTTTGGATACAAAACAATAAAATCTCCAACTCAACAGCAGTTATTGGGGTCCTCTGATTTTATCTCCAGTTGCTACAAATTGGGATTATTTCAATGAAAGAGGTTTTGCAAGACAACTGAATGAATACTTCAGAGACAACAAGCTTGTCACTTTAGGGAAGCAGCCTCTCTGATGGGGAGAGTGGAATCAGATGAAGCTCGCTGCTTGAGAGTACCAATGCACATGATTGCATTAGCTCCTCTCCAGTCACATAATAAACTCCCAAGACAAAGGGCGGCCACACCCCTGCAGGTTAGTAAGAGGCAGGAAGAATGTTTGGAGCAGTGGGATTAACAATGATGGAGCCTTGGGGGAGATGAAGGCTTTCTCTAGTAAGAGATAGTAAGATTTTCAGCTTACTGTTGTCAAATGTTTTATTCATCCACTGTCATAAGGGTCTCCATACAGATTATCATGTTTCCTGTGGGCCTTATTTGAGAGGTACATTTTTTAAGATGGTGAAAATCTGATTGTTTAGAGATGGTTATCATGTTATATGTTATAAATAACCGAGTGTCTTATTTAAAAATGAACCAAGTATACAATGGAATATCCTCTCTGAAAAATCAAAACCCAGCTTGGCATATCTATTATCTAAAATCTTTGTAAGTCTAGTGTATGTAGCCTTTGACGTGTTTCACAGATATTTCTACAGAAATCTTTACATTAATATATAAAAATTAAGACTATATGTTAAACCATCAAGCATGGACAGCTTTCGTATATCACTCAAAAAATTGGCTCCTGTTCTTTTTTTACTGATATACAGACGGGTGACAAATTAAAGGAAAACCCAACATAAAGCGTTTTAGTAAGGTGTTGGGCCACCACAAGCCATCAGAAGATTTTAGTTTTCTAGGTAGTTAAGTTAAATAGTAGCCAGTGCCACTAGCTAAGTTAAAGTTAGCATGTGGTGCCGTTCGATTAGAACTGTGTGGAACTGCTGATCACTGAAATGGAAAAATATATTTTAAGCAAAATATCCACCTTGCTCTCTCGAGTTGATTTGCCCACCCTGCTTGGGATTCAGAAAAATGTTAAACCATACCGTAAAATTCAAGTTGGCCATCTCTGAATCCGGCACCAAATGTCCACAAAGTAAAGGTAAAATAAAATCACCCCTGCTGCGGCAAATAAAAAGATCCTTTGTGCCCTGTCTATGTGCCATGCTTGAAAGCAGTTCCGGTCCAGGAACAGGCAGAGAGGTTCATCATACTGGGAGCATTTCCAGGCTTTTGGATTATGCTCAACATTACTAGTGCGATGAACACATTGCCGCCTGTTTGCTGTCGGCTTCTGGGAGTAATCCACTGTACTAGGGTCACAAATGGAGACTGGAAAGCAACAAAATCCACAAACTGGACCCAAAGCACCACCAGCAGTAGCAGGACTCGAAGCACAGGAAACAGCACCAGGTGGAGCAATGACTGGTGCAGCAGACATAGAGGGAGCTGGGGACACACAGCAGCCATGGTGCCCCCCGAGCACCAGAGCACTGTGGGACAGTCCGCTGGCCAACACCCTGCCTCCCTGGCCTCTTCAGAGGAAGACCTGCAGGACAGGGCTGGTGTTGAGGAGGTCCTTGGCTCACTGATGGCAGAGGAGAGGTGAATGAGAGCGCAAAGGAGAGTTAACAAGCAAATGATTGCTGAAGGGGAAAAAAAAGATTTAACCAATTATGCAGAAGCCATTTACACATGTGCCCTCCGGAGAGCATCATTACAGGTCCCTCCGACCCTGATCAGGGAAGCTGTCCACCATGCCGATGTACCCCCTAACCATTCCTCCCCCTTATCCAACAACAATCAACAACAACAACAGTCTCTCCCCCATGTTACGCATAAATTGCTTATTTGTTTACCTACACAGCCTTCTGTACTGCATACAGAACAATTAACATCATGTGGAACAATGACTCCACTAAACAAAGAGTTCCACATGTTCTTGTAAAAATATGTTTGGTATATCACAGTAAAAGGAACTAAATTGTCACGTAACTACACTGTAATGCGAGCTTGACTTGAGTGAAACTAAAATAAACCCATTTCGCGAGGAACTTGTGCAGTAACTTATGATCCTTGCCACCGGAAAGATACTTAGTCTATTACTAATTATTGTGAATTCATGATGCTTGATCACAAAGCTCGATCAGGTATGCAGTCCAGTAACTAGATCGGCATAACTTCAGATTACATTCACAGAGCTGTAGGTGTAGCCTCTGGTGATGTTGACGTTTTGTTTTCAGAAAGAAAGATGCTTGAGAGCTTGAGGTAATCTTTCCAGGAACTTTCTTCAGTCATTGTGCTTTCAAGTGAATGGAACATAGTTAACTTCGGAAACTATGAAACTGAGAAGTTGTGTTATCTTTATGAATCAAAGGATTTTAACTCTGAAATAATAAAAATAAAATTCACAAATGTCACATTCCCCCCATTTTATTTAGTTTTTAGTAAAAATTCCCAGTAAGCATGCATGTTTGTTAATGTTTGCTAATGATATGAGAAAACATTAGGCTATGTTGGATATCTTTGAAAAATACATAATATATAACATTGGTTACATTTATACCTCTGTATAACTGTGTTCTAAGACAAAAAAACATGTGTCCAACAAAATTATTCTTACCTCTATTCTTATTTTTAAAAATGTAAAGCAAAATTAAGTTTCTAGAAGTAGCCCAATGTGTTAAAATAGTTAACATTTCTTTTCGAAATTTCTTCAAATAAGAGCTATGAAAGTGTAACTACCTTCACAAAAATGGCTATAAATGCAATTTCAGTTAACAGCAATTAATTGTAAATAGTAATGGGAAATTGACCTTTCAACATAAAGGTAATGAATACATCAAACTGCTAATGCTGCAGGTATTATAAACAAAGAATAAGAAATAAAAAAGAGGTCAGAAATTCTTATTATAAAGTTGTCTCTAGACATGGTGTAAGGTTGTCTCAAGTTTCAGACAAATCTGAAAATACAAACCCGTCATATGTAATTATTTGTAAAGCATTCTAAAACATGAGGATTTTTTCATGTTAAAAACTGCAATAAGAAAAAAGAAACTAAAACGGTGTCCATAATAAATTATATTATGTAACTATAGATGAACAATTCCTAAATAAATTGTAGGTGTGGTTGCTTCACAGTGTTATCCATTGCTGGAAATGGCATAGAAAGATGGTAATATGGTATAGTGTGAGGTGGACAATAAAAGGTGGAAATGGTATGAACTGGTAATACGGTATAAAGGGATCTAATGAAGGTGAAAGTGTTAAAATATGGTGATGTAGCCTATTTTGTTTAAGAACCTGAAAGTGATACAAAGAAGTAATTAATTGTGATGAAAGCACAAAAATGTAAGGCGTTAAGTAGGCGGACTGAGCGGCTCAGCTTCGCTCAGAGTGAAGAATGCACTTAACGGGTTGCTCAAATTTTATCACTCTGAGCCTTCAAAGCGTTGCTGAGCACTTTTGGATTTGGATCAGAGACGGAAGTAGGCCATGTCGTTAGCTATGGAATTTCTCACTGACATTTTTCCAAACCCAGATGGTTGTTGACAGTTGCTCAGCGCTCACGTAGAGCAGAACATTAAGTGATTAAAATATCCGCTCAGTGCTCACACTGAGCATTCTCACCGTGAGCTACTCAGTTAGCTTCAGTTACTTAACACGGCCAATGTCAAATCCTCTGGGATAGTATTGTTGGGTCAGTTTTGTAGAAGAAGGCATTGTGATGTCATAAGCAGTGTTGTTGTCATGGTTCGTGGGTTATTTTCTCCTTTTCCGCTGCGGTTCTCGTCCTTTTTCTCCGATTGAGAATCTATCGGATTTTTTCCATGTTCCTTTCCGGGGTTTTGTTTCACCTCGCTTATTATCAATTTCACCTGTGCTACTACCTGTGGGGTATTTAAGTTTCTCACTTCCGCTTCCCCGGTGCTTCTTTGTCATTCCTTATTACATTGAGCCAGGTATAGCCAGGTATAAGCTACCTTGTGATATTAAACTTGTTTTATGTTCACAAGGGACTTTCTTCTAGCTTTATTATCCAGGTATAGGATTATTTCCTCCTGTTAGCGTCACTGTGCTATTTTTCTCCCTGCTGTTTTCACTGAGACAGCTTTTCTTTGGCGGTTTCATTTTTGTTTCACCTTCTACCGGCCGTCTTAGTGTTACGTGCCAAAGGTGTTTTTTTCTTTTCTAGTTTCCCGTATTAGCTCTAGTATTGAGCTCGGGAGATTTAGTTTTGTGTTCTAACTCGTATTATTCGAGTTCACCCTATTTTCCTGGGTTGATTATCATCATGCAACCAAAAGGAATTATTTCCTTTTTTTTTTCTTTCTACTTATTAGTGGTTATTACTCCCTTAGTGGTCCTCACCTGTGTGGGTGACTTGTTCTGATCCCCCTTTACCTTTGCATTTGATTCACCGCTACTAAACCCATCACACAGTGTAATATGTTACAGCATCCACATTCTATTGCATCGGTTTTCAAAATGTGCCCATTGACTCCCATACATTTTTTTGGCAGTAAAAGGTAAATTATCTGAAAAAAGTGTATATGGTATAAAGTTAAAAAGTAATAGCAACCTGGTGGGTGTATCAAGGTATAATATGAGGTATGAATGGTGTCGATAGTGTGAATGGTGTAGGAGGAGATAGGTTCTCAAAAAGTGGCTGAATAATAATAAGTATGGTGAATAACAAAAGGTGTGGTTCTGAAATCACACCTTTTGTTATTCACCAAAATAATAATAATAATAATAATAATAATAATAATGTGTTTTCCAGTTGACCAAATCTGTATAAATCAGACAAACCATTAAGATATATTTTTTAAGCAACTTAACAAGCTGCAAAATAAAGTGACATGGTCTTGAGGTTGCAGAATATTCAAGTCTTGACTTAATTCGTTCCTGCAAGAACAGTGGACACAAAAGGGGAAGGATTTTGGATTTTTAGTTTTTTGCAAATATGTTCTACAGCTCACTCAAATAATCTGATGATCTTTTTGCAATTTATCTCATATATATATATATATATATATATATATATATATATACTGTATATACATGAATGAAACTAGTGCATTCTCCACATTAGCATTTAATGGTCAAATTAGGAGGCAACATACTGAAATATACAGATGCTCCTTTGTTTCTAGGCACTAAGTTAATGAAAAAAATCCCCTCTGTTGGCACCAGACAGTCTGACAGACTCAAATTGATTTCTAATTGAGTTTGTATAGATTATGAACTAGCTTTTTGTGAATACATTAAGAGACTGCCCTCATTTTGCCATGGTGCTCACTGCAAATGCAACCCACTGACTCCACATCTACCATGCATTACTCTAACAGTGAATGATTGCGTAACCACAATTACAACAGGTGGAGAAAGATCTTTTTACTATTTGCAGTATGTTCAACCATGAAGGTGAAGGATATCAGTTTTAGTATTCAAATAAAATTCCAATGCAATTTAATTGAGGTTGTTTTTAACCCACCGTAACTGATCGAAAAAATATACGCGCAACACCATGGTACTCATTTAACTTGAGCCTTGTTTTCCTAGCTTTTTTTGTATATTTTTAATCAGCCACTGTTATTTTTCCACATGTTTTCAAGGTTTACCAAATAACTAGATGTTTTCTTCAGTTGTTTCATCCAATTTATATTTTATTAACAATATAACATCTAAGTTCTGAAAATGTAAAAATAATAATAATAAAATGTTGCAGGCAACTTTAACATAGTGTGCATGGTTCTTTCAAATACATGCTAATCACTCTCATTCTGACACAAAGTACACCTCTATGACTGCAGGAACAAGAAGAAAAAATGTAAAATAACTTTGTCATGATGTATTAGTGTTGCTTGGTGTGTACAAGCCATTTTGTGAGGTGAACAATCTCTCTGAAATATT
The DNA here is from genome assembly GCA_022702515.1 of Ilyophis sp. 1 JC-2022. Classification (NCBI taxonomy): domain Eukaryota; kingdom Metazoa; phylum Chordata; class Actinopteri; order Anguilliformes; family Synaphobranchidae; genus Ilyophis; species Ilyophis sp. 1 JC-2022. The sequence goes on from CM040403.1 coordinate 106,224,857, forward strand.
ATTCAAATTGTGTCCATCTTAGTGTCCTTTTGTCCTTGCCTGTACTTGACTGATTGTGTCCTTGCCTGTCCTTGACTGATTGTGCACATGTTTTTGTTTGACTATGTGTCTGTGTTTGCATGTGGCTCAAAAACATGTCATCAGTCACATAGTCTGCTTGGCACATGGTAGTGAGACCTTTGTTGTTGCTTATGTCATGGTCAATCTCACTCAGATAGAATCCTCCTGAAGACTATATGAAGGAGATGATTGGGTTCTCTGGAGGGTAAAGTGATATACGAGGGATAGCTGGGGTATTACATAAACTAGAGAGCAAAAAAAAAAACATAAGACAACAATAACAGATAATTCTCTTGTGTTCAATTCACTTATTACGTGTCCCTCTTCATTGCAGTGCATTGCATCCATCTTCAAGTGTCACACCAAAAGAAAAACAAAAACTTAATATTATTGTCTTTGTTTTAAATCAGGTGCTCTCGGTTTTCAAAACAAAGGTTATTAATTAATTCCAATATCACAGAAACAAAGATCAATTAATGTAAGCCTATAGAAGTTTAAATATAACGGTAGAGAAACAAAAATAGTGTTGACCGATCAGTGCTGTCCACTTCCACATATCATGCTGCACCAATATATTTTGTAGTCTGTTAATGTTATATAATTAAAGCATTAATACACTTTGCTGAATGAGTTGCAGCTTTGTCATTTGGCGGGATATTTGTACAGAAATGATAAACAATGGACATCCCAGGTGGTGCGTTAAGCTGAAGAACTAGTCATTGGTGTGATGATGAGCCACACGGCCCGTAATGGAAACCGTGCCAATGCAGTCTGTGGCTGAGAGTCCCGCGGGGTTCTCATTACAAGAGCAGCTCCTTGATCGATTTAACTGGTCTGGTCGATTGGGCGCCTATGGTCTGCATCAGGCACGTGCACAGATAGACCAGAGGTGAGCCTCTGCCCCTTCAGTCACAAGGTGCCCTCCTGGCGATTTTTTTCTTCTTCTTTTTTTCCACTTGTGAAACTTTTTTAATTTGAATCAGAGGGTAGACGGCTGTCCACAAAAAAAGAGTCAGCTATTTGCTGTTTTATTGTTAAAGGCACCCATCCCCATTCCAAAATGGTTGCACCTTGACAAGTGTTGCTCAGCGCATGCCTCAGAATGTACTCCACTGACAAAAAAATGTTGCATCTCAGTATCCCTCATTTCCAAGGTCAACTATGCTCTTGTGTGAACGATGTGCGGTGAATAATGCCTTGCTCTGTTTTTGATTTGTCTTTCCTGACCAGCAGAACAAGAGGTATGCACAAGGAAACCACAACTTTGTCATGGTTATTAGCAGCCTCTGCTGTTTCTGTGTTCGGTTTTCACTTTGGCGTCGTTTGACGCTCTATCGGATTGTTTTCCGCCTCCGTTCTGGTGTTTGAATCTCGTCCGGCAAGAATCTCGCACCTGTTTTGAGTTTCCTGCCAGTTATAAATAGCTCAGCGTCTTCCTGCACTTCGATATTGTCTAAGCTTCTTGACAAAACAAAGTCGGTAACGGTATAGGAATTCGGTCACTGAATTTCTGATTTGTATAAATAAAAAACGCAGCAAGTCCGGTTAGTTATAGGATTAGATTGGTTTATTATTTTCTTTCCGATCTTTTGTTTATCCTCTCTCTCGACCTGTTTACCTTTTGTGTTCAGCTCTTTTCTTACTAGAGCTTAGGTAACAGGTTTGATTTTCTATTTCTTTCCTTCACCCGTTTTCTTGGGTTTTCTTTAGATTTTTTCCTACCTTTTGTTATGCCTAATTATTTAGTGCATGAGATTTTTTTGTCATTGATTCTCGGTTGTTTTGATTTACCTTGTGCTATGGAAGTTTTTTGCTCCCGTTCTTTTGTTTCACACCTTCCTGGTGCGGTTTCTTCTGCTTTTGTGGCGTATATTTCGAGATACGCTTTTAGAATCCTTATCAGTCGCGCTTGGTTTTCCGAACCCTCCTCTATTCCTCACACTAGTAAAAGCAATATCCTCAATACTATTTCTAAATGAATGCATTAGCAGCAATAATTTCTTATTATCTAAGTTAGGTATCTCTAGGCAAGCTAGCCCCTCATCAGTCCACTTTATAGTACTATATTTCATAAATGTCTTCACAATGTTATTGAACAAGAACAAGGAACATGGGCAGGGAGGTAGAAAGGGGGTATGAAGTAAAACAACTAATACAGCTCAACTAGCTCAGTTTCAGTGGTGACTGGTGAGCTGAAAATAGACAGGGTGGAACACTGTTAAACTGATCATTGGTCTCAACCTGTTTTCATAAATTTTTCTCGATTAACAAGTGTGCCATTGATCTGAATAATCAATTGGCAGGTAAACACACAGCTTCTTCATGTAATGTTTGGGAGATTAAATGATAAATTCAATTTAGAAAAATCAGTTTTAACCACAAAGTACACTTAATGAAAAAAGATACACCAGCCTTCAGCACAACCGGCAATAAAATCTATCTAACAAAACCTGCACTTAAAGATGGTTTAATTTACTACATCTGTGCACTGCACGTCTCTGCCATAAATATTCTCTGAGTGTGAGTGTGGAGAAAGAAGAGTACATGTATCTACAATTTAAAATAATGTTGATAAAAATGTGCACAATTATGCAATACAAATAAAAAGAATGAGCATCGCGCATGAATTGCGCAAAGCAAGTTCTGTCAAAAAACTCTTGCTGCAGCTGAACAAATGTTCTCATACTCAACCAATCGCATGCACACCACTAATGGAGTGCACCTTTTTAAAAGCGAGAGTCACACATCTCCTGTGCTGCTCTTGTATGTTCTACTGCTGCTGCTCTAAATAGATTCACTCTCCACCACCCCAGCTTCAACCTGCTTCTATGTACTGGAGGTTTTGGTATATCTTCTGTTTAGTATGGGGAGATGTGTTGTGCTCCCTGTTTGATAGGTAGTGCGTGCTGGTGCATGCACTAGGAGTACCTAGAGCGGATCCATTCAGCACCAAACCAAAATAATTGTATATTCATTATACATAAATTGATATTTCATTAAAAATACATCATTTGAATATGCGAGTTGTCCTGTCTAAAATTTTATTACTTGTCTAGTAATCGCCTAATTGAGGAGAACTGGCATCTGACGGTATTGAGTATTTTGTGAATTAATCGGTGTATTGATAATCAAGGAAAATGATTGAAAACAGGTTGAGACTAGTAATCAGTTTAAGGGCAAGTTTTCCTCCCCCTAAATTTTCAGCTCAGCAGCCGCCACTGCTCAGTTTGCTTCTAGGCTAGCAGTCACATATATAAATACATGGTGTATTAATCTCAAATGTTCTCTTATCACTAACCTTCATTCCTCTCATCGTGACACATACAGATAGGGTAGAGCATCTTCAGCAGTAGAATGGCCTTCACCACCTTTGGGGATCAAACTTCACAAGTAGTTGTACTGTACTGCAATGTAGTGTGTAAAGACTAAGGTTTCAGCGTGAATTATAGTGTGCGCATGCAGGGGGTCTATGGTGAAATGCAATTTAAAGAGACGGTATTGCATGCAAACGCATGCACAGGGGATTTCCTTTTTCAGCTTAAGCCTCGGCCACTGGTCTGCCTGCACCAGCTGCAAAAGAAATGCAGTCCTTCAGAGCAATAGCCATACAGCTTAGTTTGTGGACTGCAAAGTAAAAATAAGTGCTGCACGCGCTTCATAGAGCGCACAACATTGCACTCCAATTGGACAGGCATACAGGGTGGACATTCAAAATTGGGAAAGAAACCAGGGATAGGAAGATGTTAGGGAAAACATGAAAATCATATCAAAATTTTAACTGGCATATGCATTTTAACGTATGATTGATTTTAACTACGTAGCAAGCCAAAACTGTGTACTGTTTGTCAGATTTTTTATTATTTATTATATTTTTTTAGCTTTTTAGCAAGAATGAATGTTAGAGCTGCTTAGTGCTTATACTGTAAGCTATTAAAATAGATATGTTTCTACCTGATAATGTGGTTCTTTGTTTTTTATTTTATATGCATTTTGCTTTAGCTAGCTTGGCTTGATCATATATAATCAGAAAATAATCCTCTTTTTTACCCTGAACTAAATAAGTAAATAAAATTCTGCACTAAGCATAATTGGTTTTACTTAATAGTTTTTTTAAGTCGTTTTTGAACAACTACTCACTTGTTCTGCAATGTTCTGCATTATCAGCCCTTTTTATTTTAACATTAACATTATCTGAATAATTTAAACATATAGCCCATTCAATTGGTTTTTACTTGATGCAAGGCACATCTTGCATTAATTTTGCTTGCTTTGGATTGAATATGTACTGGCACTGTTGTGCTTATTGTGTTGATGTGTAAAAGTGAAAAGGTGAGAGGCAACAAAACAGATTTAGAAAGTTCCAGAAATTAAAGAGGTGTTCAATTCCAAAATAAGCAGTTGTTGACTCTTCAGTTGACGGTAGTCAGAAAGGACGTAGGAGGGAATAATGATGATGAAACCCCATCATTCTTATGAGACAGAATTACATCCTCAACTAACCTAGAGTGAAAGTGACACTGGTTGGGTGAAAGCTGCTGCTATAGATTGATATTCAGTATAATGACACTGTGGGAACTTTTCCATATTAACCAGCCATTGTTCAACCAAATCCCAAATTCCTATGACACATGGACCATCTTATGTATGTGATGAGTAAATTCCACATGATTGAGTGGAATATTTAATATCCCTCCCATCTTCCATGTCACTGAACCTAATTGATGTAGCTGTAAATATATAATTAGGCTTGACAGGATTCCGTTTACAATGGTAAACATTAGTGAGTCTCAGACTGCCCAATGTGTGTGTCTGTGGTTTGGGGGGCACATTTAATTTAATTTTGCATCATGATTTTATTCTAGATATTCTACCAAATATAAGTTACAAGGGGACAAATGAGACCTGAAAATGTTAAGCAGTAGGAAACTTTTTATTCAAAAGTTAAGTCAATGGCAGACATTTTCTTATTTATTATCATTATCATTATTATTATTATTATTAATAAAACTTTAAAAATTTATTTTCAAACAAAGGGGTCCTGCTCAGGAAAAAAGGTTTATGTTATTTAGGCCTTTCGAATCGGACATCTGTTGCTTGTCAGGACTTCAAGACGCTCATTCCTTAATTCATTGTGGACCAGCTCTCCTTTACTTGTGCTTTCAAACGTTCCTGTTTCTTTCATCCTTATCTGTCTGCTGCCTATTCATGGCCCCTCCTTATCGGCACTATACACCTTACTAAAACACAGGTGGAGTCAGGTATGTCAGGTGGAAGATTACAATACAGCCCTCAGAAGGTCAGGTCATTCTTTGTGTATTGTTGTGCATTGCATAGCATTGCCAAAAGTAATGTATCATATATCATGGACATAAATGAGGACACATTACATAATTTTAGAAGGTGTGATGCTGAACTGCATGTGCTGGTGCCAATGAATGAACCCAGATACACCAGCAAGTTCACTGCTTTAAAGTCTCAATGTACATGTACATTTGTCATCACAATGCAATTGTTCAGCCACACCATTTTAGCAGACAAAATCCGAAGCGAAGAAAGTTGTGTGAACAGAAGACAGTGTTGCTGCAGTTTATACAAACTTGTTTTGATAAACTCTGGTTTATCAAAAACACACAAAATCATAAGCTACCACATACTATAAGCATGTGATACAAAGCCCTACAAAAACAATATAATATCCTGTGAATTTAATTTCCTGCCTGTGTGGGAGCCATTTCTCAAACAAAAGGTATATACGTAGTTATCAGTAGGCCATCTTTTCAAATGGTCTTGGTTGGTTTTGCTTTGGTTATTTCATTTTCCAAATAAGGCTCCAATGTTCATATTATGTATAAATATATTATATATCTACAATTGCATTAAATATCAATAATTGCAGTCTAATAAATAATTCCAGATTAAGGTCATATCCATAGCTATATATACATTGAGCTACTGTAAATTTATTACCATGCTTCACCAAATGTAGGGCTTTCTGAAGACGCCAACTGATCTAAAAGAGCAGACTGATTAAAGAACAAACACAAATAAAATACATATAATCCTGTTCAATTTGAAAATTAAAATGGCAATAATCTTCACCTCTAGTTTGCTGGACGTTTAAACTGGATGTAACTAGTGTTCCGGGCATTTTAAAAGTATACTCCCAGTTGCTTAATCTTTTTTTAAACTGGTATTTCACCAGCAACCCAATATTTTAACTCCAGCAGTAACCACGTCCTTGTTCGCTGTATTACGGTTCATTTCTAAATTCACATTAAATGAAAATGACTATTTTCTTGGTCAGCAGTGCTTCATTAGGAAAATGGCAATATCTTTTTTTATCATCACACATGAAAGCATTGGTATTTATTAGCTGCCTGCTGCAATACAGGAGGACTGCAATAACAGAAAGCTAGAAGCATGCGCCATATGCAGTAATTAGGGAATTCTGCTCTGGGAAGGGGTTATGTGGCCTATAAATTCTATTAATAAGCTAGCTATTTCTTTAAGATGTAGCTGCTCAGGCTCTGACCTTATCACAAAGCAGCCCATTGCAACATTGCCTGGCCTCCATGGGAAAGATGAAACCCGAAGAGGCTTCCTTTTATTTTCAGGGTTCAGGATTTGTGTTTTGGACCTTTGTTGTCGTGTTTCGTAAAAGACCCATCTCTTTAGGATTTTAAAAGCTTTTCTTAAAGGAACATTCCATCACAATATTCCTTTATGTTGTTTCTTAACTATAAAGTCATGGTAAGCACATCCATATTGTGAACATAGGCCTATACAATTAGGCCTACACAATTATTCAATTTTGGCTGTGTAAGTGGTCTTCAGTATTTTTGCACAGTAGCGCTGTTTAAAGGATTTAAAGGTACACGTGCAAATGTTTAGCACTGGGGTCAGGAGAATGTTGCATTTGGCAAGACACTATATAAAACCATCTGAAGTATGCTTGTGACTCTCCCTTTACATTGGTTAAACAACTTACACAAACAGATGTGATAAAGTGCTCGATAAACAATGGAAAAATGATTTATCATTACACAGTCTTTGGATAAATGTGTCAACTGGATGGTAATAAAAACACGATACAATTCTCAAGCTGTCGTTTAATTTAGCCAACAACCAGCAGCCACTGACCCCCCCCCCCCAACCTCCACCCCACTCCACTGCCATCTCTCATATGGAATCCAAGTGCTAGGCATGGTGTGATAGCCGTGCTGCACCTCAGAATTATCCTTTATTTTCAGCCCTCACTTTCTCACCCTGAATCACTCCCACTGACGTAGCAGACACTCACTGTCTGAGCGCCAAATGGAGAATACTGTGGTAGGTGTCTGGAGAGGTGAGGGTGTACTTAACTTTGGGCCAGAGCCACATGGACTCTTACAAGGAGCATGTCTGTTTGGCGTCTCATTAGATGCTGCAGTGCTGATGAAATGACAAGGTCTTGCCAACTGATTGCCTGGACATTTCCCATCGTCTGACACTCAACGCCTAACAGTCCGTAAGAGATCCCAAAGCATTCAGTGCTGTCACACAGAGGAAGTAAAGAGACCGTGTGGCAATTTTGACAAGGTGTTGACCTCCGTGCTCTGCTCAAATTTCCTCAGGACAGGACCTCTTCCAAGGAAAACACTGACGTCCCAATGAGCCGTCTGGCCTGGATAAACAATTATTATATTATCAGATGAACGGAACCTGGGGGCCAAATTACTCATCAGTTTCTTGCGTAAAGTAAACGGAAAATACACTGTTAAGGTGATAATATACAACCTTGCAACCTGATAGCCAGCATAAAATATTAACATATAAAATAAGGAAGACAAGAGGCAGGATACTAATAATTTTAGGCAGGGTAAATTAGTGTTGCATTTTTACGTGACATTTACAAAATACACATGCAACTGAGCTTAGTGTGAACTGTACTGTGAAGTACAGCTTCTTTGAGACATTTGTTTGAGAGAGTACAGGGTGCTGGCACAAATTCAGTCTGGCCTAGAGGTGTAAACTAGCTCCATAGCAACAGGCAATGTGCTGAATTAGATCCTCTTTCAGTTCACAGAGCAAGGCACACAAAACACAGTGTACTGACAAAGGAGACCACATGACATGCACTCAATCCAAAGCAAAATATATTCCATCTTAACTGAAAAATACATTTCAATGTGCATATTTATGTATACAAAGTTATTATCCTGTAGGTCTAAGAAACACAAGCAGGATTATACAAATATTAATATTTATAATGTATAACTTATCTGTGAAAATAAATGTCCATCTCCAATCAAACTTTAGGTTTAGCAGATTCAGGCAAAATTATCCAATACTTTTGTCAACACCTGGAAATTTTTAAAGAATTGGTCACGACAAAGTGAGAAAATATGGTAATGCAGAGCCTGGTTTTTTCCTTCCTCAGTTTCAGACTCATGTAGCTTGCTTATTTGATTGCCCTTTCCTCTGATTCTGTCATTACTCTTATTTTTATTGTTGAAATTACATCACTATTTATACTTATGGAAAGCTGTTGCTTAATCATGAAACTGTACACGCTCTGTAGCAGAGCAAGCCCTGAGGCAGTGAAAATGTCCAGAGTGTTTATAGCCCAGATCATTCATTGCAGGAATCTGAAAAACCTATGCAGAACTGAATAGGTCTATAGAATGAGCAACACATTTGCACAGGTTAGGCATGTGGTATGGCCACCGTGATGAATTCCACAATAATTGAGTCTTACTTTAAAATTGTCTGCTACAGAACATCTTGTTGCAACCTGAAACACTGAACATGCTTATGTTGTCCAATAACAATGTGACAATGTGACATTGCTAAATGGCCCATACCCTATAAAGAAGCTGTAGTTAAGATGTTGCACAGCTTTGCCAAACTGACATTGCTCTTTGTCTGATTATTGTAGATTTTATTGGATTCCACAGACAGTCCATGCAATATATAACTTTGTACAACTACAAATTTTTTCATCCTTCCCTCGGGCTCATTGCCATCCAGATTATGGAGGAAAAGGATATTTATTCAAATAAAGCATGTGATTTATTCAAATAAAGCATGTGTTTTATTTCACACATAAAATGTTATTTAAGTGTATGTGTCTTTTTAATGTCATAATATAAGTAATGTATATGTGATACATGAAGTAGAGTACGTGTATGGAAAATACTGTTATCATATTAACGTCATATACAAAATAGATTTTGGCACCCCTGGTAAAGATGCATTTATATATAGAATAAAGTAATCCTTTTAAATATTTGGTCGCATATCCTTTGCATGCCATGACTTCCTGATGTCTGTGACCTCTTGATATCTTATTTTCTGGTACTCTTACAAGCGATACTATAACGTCTCTGCATTTGAATGGATCTCTATGGGAATTGGGGGGTGGGACTAGATTTAGCTGTAAATTATACTGGAACAGTATGGAATACATGGTTGTGTCATGGTCCGTGGTTTATTTTTCCTTTTTCATTACGGTTCTCGTCTTTTCTCTCCAGTTCGGAGTTCATCAGATTTTTTCCCACGTTCCGTTCCGGGGTTTTGCTTCACCTCGCTGATTATTCGTTTCACCTGTGCTACTGCCTGCGGGGTATTTAACCTCCTCGCTTCTGCTTACCGGTGCTTCATTGTCATCCCGACTTTGAGCCAGGTATAGCTAGGTACAAGCGATCTTGTGATATTAAACTTTGTTTTATGTTCACGAGGGACTTGCTTCTTAGTATTAGGGGTTACATAGAGGAGTTTTCCTCGTTGAAGCTATACTGTCTATTTACTCCGTGCTGTTCTCTCTGAGACAGTCTCCTTGGTTGTTTTGTTTTTGCTTCACCTTCTAGCGGCCGTTTTAGTGTTCCCCGTTTAAGCTCTAGTATTGCGCTCGGGAGACTTTGTTTTGTGCTCTTACTCGTGTGTTCGAGTTCGCCCTATTTTCCTGGGTTGATTATTATTGGGCTGTTTAGCTACTAGGGTTTTTTTCTTTTTTCTTTGCTTACCATTAGCGGTGTAATTACCCCCTTGCTGCATATAGTCTCACCGGCGCGACCTTTTTACGCAACTGAGACATGCGTTGCTCCTGCAGCCAAACTATTAGTGGAAAACACAAACGCGGTATTTTAACTTTATTGGTAGACGATTCGCGACGATTTCTGGCCAATGCGTAGTTTCTAAGTGTCACTATCTTTCCGTAGCAAGTCCATTTAACAAGCACTCCCCACCCAGCCTATACCTACCCATGCGTGACATAGTGGGCAATAGCGTCTATGTTGGAGTTCATAAATATATGTATTCATCATATAATATTAGAATACCGTCATAGCAACCAGATAAACCCACCTTATGCAAATACAGCGGTGCAAATCGCTGCTCAATCAATACCTACATAAACAAGTGAAATCATTCTCTAATCATACAATGCCATTCTACTATCAATATCTGCGATTAAATATGGAATTCATGTGCAATCCTACCATGGATTTAAGCGTAGATATGTCCCTTTCAAGATTCCGTGGTCATTTATTGTCTTGGACTATCCGTTTGAAAAATACACAGCGCATTTGAACACGATTATACAACCTAAACTAGCTCTGCGTAAAACCCCCTTCCTTATTGCACTGTTGTGACGCTTTCAATTTTATTCTGGTTTGATCGACAATGGTTTTATCCAATAGAAGGCACGATAAACTTCCCCAAAAGTAATTTACATGTGTAATTGAAAGCTTGGATTAACTATTTAAGGGCGAGCGTAACTGCAATACTTGTTATACACGACAATTTTACGCATGTTCATGACACATGAGGTATTAGGCAATAAAAGTGCACGCGACTTTGAAGTGACTTTCAGCAATTTTTGGAAGTCGGTCAGAAGAGGAGAGCGACTGAGATTCTGTCGAAGAAAATGCCTATCAACATGGGGAAGATATCCTCCTCGACATGTAAGTATTACTGCTTGTAATATTTTGATTATATACATTCGTTTTTCCACTGCGTGCTATATTTTCGTTATTTTTGTATTTGCATCGGTCGTAATAGACCACGGTTAGCCTGCTAATAATGCTGAACATATTTGAAAACACACTTTTTCAGACTCCACCTTGAATAACTACATGTATAAGGCCAATTATATAGTACGTTCTTTCCGTTTATTTTTAATTTTCTATTTGGTTTAGCTATCTCATAGCTTAGAATGTATAGCTGACTGTATTCTGTTGATTACTAGCGATAGCTCCTACGTTGTGAGAAAGTAGCGCTTTCTTGGCTTTGCCTCGTAGATTGTGTCTATAACCTTCAATATGCACTTATTGTACGTCGCTTTGGATAAAAGCGTCTGCCAAATAACTGTAATGTAATGTATTGATACTATTGTGTTCGTGCCGTTCGCGTAGTGACTGGTGGTGGCCTGCTTTGTTAGAATTCATAGCATTCACAATGAAATTGAGTATTTTAGCGCTTAGAATGTATAGCTGACTGTATTCTTTTGATTACTATCGATAGCTCCTACGTTGTGAGAAAGTTGTGCTTTGTTGGATTTGCTTTGTAGATTGTGTCTAAGACCTTCAATATGCACTTATTGCATGTCGCTTTGGATAAAAGCGTCTGCCAAATAACTAATGTAATGTATTGATACTATTGTGTTCGCGCCGTTCGCGTAGTGGCTCGTGGTGGCCTGCTTTGTTAGAATTCATAGCATTCACAATGCAATTGAGTATTTTAGCGCTGTTCTGTTTGGTTGCTCAGTCGTACGTTATATTTTATGCCTCGATTTGCCGTGAAGCTAGAACATTGGTAGTGTTTTCCGATATTATTTTATTGTATTGTAATTTCTTTGTGCATAATGTACTCTATGGGGTATTAGTATCTCCATGGGTGATGCTTTTCACTTAGGGAATGGAAAATATGTATTCAAATTTACTGTGTCCAGATGTGTGCAAGATGAATGTAAAATAAATAAATTAAATAAAAAAGCAACAGTTGTGAAACACACTACAGAGTAATGCCATCCTAGAGCACGCAACAAAAGATAACATAATGTAGCATACAGAAGAAAGTGTTTACTGAAGTACAAGAGTGAATGATTTCATATTTAGCTGTGTGTACCACAGTGTTATAATGCTTCTGCATTATGTAATTTGTTCCTATAACATGCTTGACCCTCCACCTCTGCCACTCCAGCAGTGCCCTCTACTGTTCAGAGTGAAGCCACTGCAGGACCAGATCCTTACAGCTTCCTCAAGACCTTGCCATTGATGAGCGAAGATGGCCACGAAGGGGTCGCACAGGATGAAGCAGTATATGAAGGATAATGGTGAAAAAATGGCACACTAGGCATCAAACACTGAACTGAAACTGTGCAATAGCAATGTTTTCATCCATTAAGTGATCGTAAGGGAAAATGTATATGCTTTATACAGGACAAAAAGCTTTTTAATAATTTCTCGAAGAGGTTTTGGATAGGTTATTGGACACCTAGATATCCACCCCCCTGTACTGATCCAAAATAATTCCCACATGAAAATGATAAAAAGGTGAGTTAAATGAGTCAAAACGGTTGATTTGCACTGAAATGTGTGATTATTTTAAGATTTACAGCTATTCACATTTTAGCCAATTTGGATAGATTTGGAGATACTGGGTACACCAGATACACTGCTTACATTTTGCGTCATAGATCTTTAGTAGTTCTGTATATCACCCTGCGATTATTGAATGCTTGTGGACAAGGAGTTTATGATCCAGGAAATGTGTAGTTTTACCTGTTTCACTTATGTAGCTCTCAGTATTTTGAAGAAATATTTTTTTTTTTGCATTTTTTGCAAAGTTTTGCTTGCATTTCTGGCACTTTATTTTGACTTAAATTATGAAAATAAACAAATCTAAGTTTGTACAAAAAATGGTACATCGGTTTTGTTTCATTTAAGCCATTTACCAAGTTTATGTGATGCTCACACCTGGAGTTATAAAGCCTTAAACAGAGTACCCCCAAGATTGACCAAATATGCCATTTGCGCCAAGGGGTTTTAAGCTCCCTTAGTGGTCCTCACATTCGTGGGTGACTTGTTCTGAGCCCCCCTTCCCGTCATAAATGATTCATCGCTACTGAAATCATTACAGGTTGGTAGAATGGCTGTAAGTCATCAAGGGTCTGAGGTATCAAACAAGCCTCAAACCATCCCTCTGCTGCCAGATATGCAGTAAATATGGATGGATAACTAATTTTTCTATTGAACTCTATGGAAAAATAAGTCAGGAGAAGAAACCCTTCAAGTTATCCATCCATATCTACTCTATTTCTGGCAGCAGAGTGATGGTTTAAGGCTTGTTTGATACGTCAAACCCTTGATGACTTTTTAAAAGCCATTTAGCCAACCATGTGTTCCTTAATATGTATTAAATACAGTACAATGAGTATACCTAAAATATAATGTTATCATATTACATAGTATCTACAGAAAATATGCTTATAAGCTACTAAAGTTAAAATAAAAAGAATACTAAAATGCATTGAAAATATATTTATATGCTAGCGAACGCATAATAAAATGTACAAGTATACTAAAAATGTTTTGAAAGTATGTTTTTGTTGTAAAAACGAATATTATGTTAAATTATTTTAGCATTGCTAAGTATACAAAAGTATATTGATGCATACTTAAATTTACCTTAATTACAATTGAAAGTATTGTAGCGAGGGCAGGAACGGCCAAGGAATGCGTTACCAATATCCATGCCATTTACTGTTCACTGCGGAGAAGGTTACAACTTGACAGGATAGCGTAGACTAGCTTTAAACTGCTTCCCACTCCTTATATATGCCGCCTGCAGCCACACACAATGACAGACAACCTAGCTTGCCAGTCTCTGGCTAGCTAAACACATATACACAAAAAGGGACTTATATAGCATAAACCTCAATACCTGGCGACTAGCCAACTGGCTCTCTGTCATTACAGTATACTTAACATACTTGAAGTTATAGAGAACTTAGACTTAGTATATACTTAACACAAGATACTTACAGTATAATAAGTACATGGAAAATAATTAAATATACTTCAATATTTTAAAATACTTTTTTTATCCGAAAAATTGCATCTGCTTAGAGCACAGTGTGCCCATCACTGCACTAGGGTATTGGGGTTTATTTAACTAGCGGGAAGATCGCCTCCTACTGGCGCAACACCACTTCCAGCAGCAACATATGCTTGGTTAACACTTGGGGATAATTCCCTCGTTTTTAAGTCTGCAATTTAAGCCCCACAATTTGTAAGACTGCAGTCGGGCCGGCCAATGGTCAGCACTAATTATCCTATAGTGTGAAAGGGCTCAAAACTCCCAATTTTGCAGACCCTAGTCGATTCCCAATCAGTCGGGGGAGGCAAGATTTTTTCTAACATTTTTGATTTTGTCGGCCGACTCAAAGACTGAGTCACATAGTGTGAATTGGTCTAAAACCGTAATAAGAAAATGACCCTGGCAACAGGCAGGTTGTTTAAGCTCAAGTGAAGATAAACAGAACAAGCAGGAAGTGAACTCACTTTAACAACAACAACAACTTCCATTCTTTTAATTTAACTTATTTTAATAAACAGTTTTGGTGTGCTACGAAATGAGACTCATGCGATGATCCATTTATAGTCTATTCTGAAATTATGATTTTGATGCCTGCTGTATCAAAAAACTATTTTCACCTCCACATTTCATAGAATTATGAAAGGGTACATTTCACCCCTGTGATTGTAACACAAAAGGTATTCTCTCTCTCAATAATATAAAAATATGGTTTAGGGAATGCAGCTTTCATTTTGAGCTCTCGTGTTTCCACAAGATGTTGCGTCTTTGAGACAAGACATTAATAATTGGGCTAGTGAGACCTCATGTGTGAAACCCTCAGTCTGTTCCCAGTCACCTAGTGTGCACACCATCACGACGGCAAGGCAAGACTGATCATCAAAACCAGTTGTTAAGTCTGAACTGCCTTTGTCGGCAATGACTGGAACGATCACCATGTGTGAACCAAGCTTTAGGTTTCCCAGGAGCTTTTCCATCCATGCACTAACCAAGTCCACACCCGCTTAGCTTTAGCCATTGAGTAGGCGCAGGGTACGTGGTGCTATGGCTGCTGGCCATAAAATAAACACATTTGTAGAATGAATCTACAAAGCAGATTAAAAAAAGCATTTAATATTACAATATATTTATACACAGCGGATCTGTGGAAAGCTTACATGAAGATGAATATAACAACTGGTATATAAACAACTGTATGACAAACTCTTTTGTAGTAACAGGGTTTCTTTCAATTTCTGAAATCGGTCAACAGCAAAATTTGTGACAAAGCTCTACTGGATGATATAATGCAACTTCATTCTCTCCTCCACAGAAATAAACCAACATGTCCTCACCTTCGTTGGTCCACAAGCATGTCACTGCAAACAACACATCTCGCTGGCAGGTGAAAATGATACCAATGAGATACTGCTGAAGCTCTGGAATTGAAGTGAATGTGTGTGAAAGAATCAAATGTTCATGCCATCTTGCTGTTTTAAGTGGTAGAATTTAAACATTTAATTTACAACAACCATACTAGTATACATATGAGGGCAGTGACATACATGCCACTGTATCAATACTGGTAGCAAATGGGTCAATGGAATCACAAAGAAGCAATGAATAACGGATTAAAGAATACTATATTATATGAATAATTTATTTTCACTGTGATGCTTGCTCTCATGGCTCTTCATTGTGTGTGTTGTTTGTTTAAAACATTTTTTAAAATCTAATTCGGTAATTTTGAACAATTTGCTGCATAATTACATTAGGTAAAACAACCAATGGCAGCCCTCCTGTTTGTGTTTGTTATAAACCTTGTTAAAATGGTTAAATGACCATTGGTTAATGACAACTATTCTATGCAATCATTTGTGTGGTTTAATGCACATTGATTTCATTGTTACAACTCCTGCAGTTTATTTCACAGTAAATAAACAATGACTGCCAGAGATAAAAAATTAAATTGACAAGATTGTTTGCCTAAACTTTGCAGTGGCATACATGTTTACATAACATTTTTACCTGTATGCCAGTAATAGAAAGAGGAAAGCTGTCATTTGTAAGTGGGAGTAGACGAGTATTCGGCATTAGTAGTATTTAGGGCTATGGTAACAGGTGGATTAACAAAGGAAATCATGTAACCAAAAATAGAACATACCCCACACACTGTAAAAGGGGTGTCACAGCGCTTGTAAAACGGCATAATCTAAATAGCATTGACAGAACCACTGACCACCTAGAGTCAAACTTAACTTGATCCTGAGAAGAGGCCAGTTGTAATACATAATTTAAATGTTTGTTGTTTGTGAACCTCCCGTCTTTAGGATTCAGCAATCAGCTTTGGTCACAATTAAAGCAATTATTAAACATTGTGTGAACAAAGAAATTCACTTCAATCACACTAGACCTTGTTTTAATGTCTTAAATTAGTGCATCACATTTTAGCCATTTTAAATTGAATAATTTCATGTTCATCTTCAACACACAAATCTGTTCTAAAACAAAGCATTTTTCAGTGCTGTGGTACTGCAGAATTTAGCTGTTCCAGACTTCCTGAAATCTTGTATCTAGTAATGATTCATGTAAAAGCTATTTAAGCTGGAGGTGTATGCATTTAGTGCATGTTATCACATTCAAACATCACAACACATATATCATTCAGACATCAGTGTTTCAGGCAAGATGCTGGTCAAAACGACCACAGTCATTTCAGCACATTAGACTGATTTAGAAACATTACACTGAACAGTTCATCTGCATAGATTTCACACGATGAAATGTGTAAGGCGAATATACCTCAACACTGCCATTATGTGGGAAGAAGACCAGATGGTGAAAACTCTTATCAATAAATTATCACCAAGTCAACTTCAACCTGAATTTTTTTTATATTAAGTAATTTTTTTTCATATACGTATCTGTCTGTATTGGCAGAAGTTGTGTTTAGATGATGATAATGATACCAAAAATATTATGGTTTATAGAAGTTGTAGACCTCTAAGCTGTGCTGTATTGTTTAATTATGGTGATAATAATCATATGAAATCCCAACTTACAGTGCAGAGGACCTGAAACTGAGATTGTGGTCATAAGGGTGAATTAAATAGCACACATCAATATAAATATCCGCTTGTAAACATTATATCAATAATGATTCCCTGTATTTCAAAAAAGTTTCAAATATTGTATCACCGTGGTACAACTAGTAGTAAGACCAAAGCCCTTGACATCAAGATAGCAAAAACACTCCCTTGAGTTCACTGTAATTAACATTTCACCTTAACTTTTAACTTCCAAACTTATGCAAATATTACATGTGTTACATGTTTCCTTTTTCTCTCATATTTGGAATAACATATTGCAGTATACGTGTGTATCACTTCTGTTCCACCCACCATCATGTAGGGAGCACTGCAGTGTAAGTGGTTGCATTCTGTGCACACTTAGAAGTTCATTTTATACACTCTATGACATAAGGTGTATTACAGCATATGTAATGCTGAATAAGATTCTGTAATGCAGAATCTCTCATTTTCAATAACTGGTAAACTGTAGCCAGCTGGTGAGTAGCTAAGGTGTGCTAATCTTTTCCCTGGAAAGATTGCAAGCCAGCTGTGTCCCACACAGTCCTGCTGATCATTGTCAGCTAGTACAACTGATGACAAAATCTCCTTTATACTTTCTCAGATAAATATTTATATGATTGTTTTTCTTCTGATTTATTTGTTTGTTTTTACTTTTTGTTGTCTTTCAAAAATACTGCTAATTAATATTTGTAAGTAGAAACCATATAAAATGCACTGGTATTCATATACACTGATTGCACAGATATACCATTTGCATGAACAAGCTACATCTGCTGAGGTAATCCTTGTTTCATCACATTGTAATGTAGAAGTTTTGTCCATGCCACTTACAATATTATGTTCACTGTCTTGAATTTCAGATTTAATTTCTCATAATATTAGAGCTCTATACCTCGCATACACTAATTCCATTTCAACTTAATATTTGAGCAAGCTCCTTGCGTAAGCGTATCACAGAAAACTATATTCCACTCTTAGTTCACATGATCCATGGTCAAAATCAATATTTAATCTTGTTTCATCCCTGGATAATTGCTTCCTTTTTGAAAAAAAGTCCATCAATACAAAGACTTAAGAAAGAGACAGAAGACAACATTTAGATAGTCAAGAACATGCATGTGCCAATACATTTTTTCAATCATTCATGCGCTTCATAGCTGATTTTCAAACATCTTGGATTAATAATGTGGTATGAAACTCAAAATGAATAAAATAATAGCTATTAAGTCACCAAATGCATAGAGACAATTACTTGAGTTGTAACCTTAGCCATGCACAGTCATTAGTAGATAGGTGGTCAGTATTTACAAAAGTAGCTTCAGAATTTAAAAACAGAATAACTACATTAAAGTGATTATGGAATTTTTTTTTAAACCATAATGCAAGCTTTAATGATTTAAGGCAGAATGGTGAGCGTATCCAGCTGAATGGTGATGTATAATTTTACCTGATTCAATGTAACCACAAAGCGCAATTCCTCCTTATGTTTCAGAAAACCTTTCCCCTTTACTTGTCCAAGAAAACAGGTCATTTCAATGACCACCAAACTCATTGCTGTTCATGTAATCCTGAGGTTACAACTGCCTACAGTAACTGTTTTGTTCACCATTCAGGGCAACCCCTTTTGTAGTTCAAGTGAATCTGTCCAAAGTTGTTGTTATCAACCTTGATAAAATCAGTGTGCCCATAGAGGCAGGGACATACTCAATGTGTATGGCAAACAACATTCTCAGTCATTGTAAGTTTGATCTCCACTGCAAGTGAAAAAAAACAACAGTCCACAAACTACATTTTCTGTGAGAAATGTACTGTCTAGCTTATGTGAACACACTGCTGTCTAAAGCACCATTTTGCTGTACCTACTGCTATGCTCACAAATGGCAGTGAAAGGCAGACAGACACTAATCAGGGAATCACTGAGTTTTCTCACTGATTTCATTTTTGGTAGCAATCAAATAAGCAAATCAAGCAGCTAACCCAGTTAAAGTACAAGCCGACTCTGCAGAACAGCACGAAATCTCGAATGAAGTCAGAATTTCTCACTGTTTCTGGGACTCCCCCTGTGTGTGTGTGTGCGACCAGAGAGGCCAAAACTACAGCCTCTGGTGTGACTCATCAGCAGGCCTCATCCACTCAGTGGAATGGGCAGTGAAAGGCAGATAAGAGTGTCAATCAGAAATTATTTTCTGTAGTAACATAGGATTCCCCTTACTTACCAACAATATCATTTTGAACTTGACTCCAATTACATTCATCGCACAGAGTAAATTCTTCATATCAAAATATGTTCAATTTTAGGTACTAAAACTGAACAAAAGCATTTTATGGTTGCATTTGACAAATCATCATGCCTCAATGATCAATCTTAATTTTATGATCATTATATTACAATGCACAGTAGTGGAGAACATCAGTGTTACTCTCAGGAATACAAAAATGCAGTGTCACCACAAACGCACATTTATAATCAAGTGTAATATTAACAAACAACAATTTGTATTGGAACAAGGTACCACTACACAGATAACCAAACGTTATACTCTATACAGCTATACAGAACCTATAACATTATCCAAAAGGAAATCCAAGCAGAAAAGAAAGGACATCTAAATGGGGTCAGAGGAGCCATGGTATAATCTGGAGAGGTGAAGAGGTGATCATATACAACATATATGCATTCAATCCCGTTTTACTTCCCAAACTGGAGAAAAACCGGCATACCTGTTTCACCAAATATTAAAAATGCTAAGTTTAATGATCTGTAAATTAAATAATTTTTTTCTCTCATACTTAAGACATTCATAAAAGCTCCTTATTTGCAGCTTGGGGAAAGAGGGACAGAGATGGAAAAAATACTTTCAAAGGAACTAATGCAATCGCCTATCCAAGAGGTCAACTAGAGAGGTGAAAACAATTTTACACACTGCCCGTAGAGACCACATATTCAAATTTGAGTAGGCCAGCAATTTTTGTTTTCATTGGTTTCTCCAATTTATTTGATAAAGCACTGAAAGCTTGGAAGAGCACTATTAAAGGGAGAAAATGATGACAGCTGTGGATGCTGTTAATTTATTGTAGCTTAATTAGCTTTTTTCTTTGCTTGAATAGGGCTTAAAATAGAAGGGCAACTCTTCACTCTCTCTTCTATTTAATAGGTGGGAAAAAGTGTCTATATTAACTATAAAGAGATGAGCACAGGGGACATAAATGTGCAAAATGTTTAAGAAATACATAAATGTATGTAAATATTCTATATATAGTGGGTCTAGAAAGCATTCGCCTCCTTGAACTGTTTTCGCATGTTGTTGCCTTTGAGCTTGGAAGGGGTATGATCAAATCATAGCACACTGTATTGCATCCATACCTTTGTTGACTCCATTCAATATCACTTTAATGATTGCATTTTATTACATATTATAAAGATGGTTACTTCTCCTGGACTTCATTTCTAAAATGCTTTTTTTGGAAGTTAATAGACAAAGGAAATTAAAAATACATAGATTTTTTATGTTCTCCAAATAACTGTGCTTTAATTACAGCATTATCCAGCGATATACAGGTATCTCTCTTGTAGGCTGATGTAAAACTGGAAAAAAAGAGATTAAAGTAATAATCAGCAGAAGTTTATTATGAATGTCTCAGTTCATTCAGGGAACACAGAAGAAAATGTACGTTGTGCTTACTATAAGGAAAGTGTGTGTATGTGTTTGTAAATAAGAGCGAGAGAGAGAAAGACATTTAAGAATAATTATCAATGATTGTTTAATGTGCAAGAACCTAGACTAGGCCACGGAAACGTAATTAAAATAAGTGTTTGTGATGAAGAATACTTGTAAGAAAACATGCTGTGAAACAGCTGCATGTGCATGCATGTGAGTTTAGGCTAGGCTACTGTTCAGTGGTTTGATTAAAGGACAACATAGCAAAGTTAAAGAATGTCATGTTAAAGAATGTCTGAGGAGGCCAGACATTTTTTAATGTAACGCTTATTGTGATGTGCCATTGTATGGAAGAACATGCTGTGTGGATTTCTTTTACATTAGCTGAGGCAGTGCAAATTAGCCTTTTTTTTTTGGGATGGCGGGTATGCCATCCACCAAGTCACAGCTTGGTGGGGCATGCCCCATTCATATACAGCACAGTTTGGCACTTTTCAGGGTTTCCTACAGAAATAACCACAATGACCACAGACTCACAGTGTAAGGGATCTCTGTCAGAGACAGAGATGGGAATATTGGAGATCCAGATGCAATAGCTGGGCAATCTTAAAGTGTTCCTAAGAACACCACTGGAACGGACAATGATCCGTAGTGGAGAAACAAATAAAATAAAAGAACACAAACCTCGCAACAAAAACGAGGAGCTCGATAATCGAGCAAAACAAAGAAATAAACAATAACGCTTATCTAACTCCCGTTTGTGGAGTGAAACAACAGAAACAGAGAACTGAAAAGACCCCAAAAACTTTGGGTGAGACACTCGTAGGTTAGAGTAGAAAACAAAAGAAAACGAAAACCTCTGCTCTGAAATAAGAGAGTATTAAAGAGAACTGCTTTCTTTCTAAGGTTGTACTGCTAACAAGTCTCGCGTTGCTAATCAAAGCGGTCGATAGCAATACAACTTCCTATACCCTTTTTTACCGGCTCGAATGTTATGTGAAATAACATGGAAGCAACGAGAGAGGCCGGAAGCGGGGTATAAATAGTGAGCGGAAATAAATGCCAGGTGAACTCACTAATGACGAGGCGAAAGCAAAACCCGTGGCGGAACACAGGAAAATCCGATAGATTACCAGTAAACGATAAAAACGAATAAAGCGACGCGGAGATAAGGGAAGAAAGGTAAGATCCATGACACACAGCTCCTAAGAACATAATTCTGTACCGTCTGACCCCATGTAAACACACAGCATTTACACAGAACACACAGAAGATACAACCTCACACATCCACACAATAAAGCCCAAAACCTGCCGTATTTTATTTATTTGTCATAAGAAATGGTCCATGCCCTCAAATAATAATTCTTCTCATTGGATAACAACATCTGCTCAAAGTACTCTGAACAAAGTAACCAATTGCAGGATACACAGGCAAAATGAACACTGTGCACACGTAATGATTTTGATTGATATACAAGGTCAAGAACTTGTGATGCTTTTGGACATATAAGGAAGTGCACATGTCAACCAATAGAATAATCACTACAATATTTTGGAAACTTGGTCATCGCCATCTTTGTTTTGTATGGAAGCTACCTTGCTTGCTAAATAACAATAGCCAAAAATTAAAACTATTGCCTTTACAGCTGTATTACTGTATAATTCTTGTGGGAAGCTCATTTATATTTCTGAAATGCATTCTCTATAATTTCACATGCAATCCCCAATTAATATTGTTTTGTGGCTCCTACATAACTACTCATGATACCTACATAACTACAAGGTAGGCCATAAAGCCTCACCTCAGACTCAACTTGTAACTGTTAACCCCAGACAGCACAATGAGCACTGCTCAGACAGCAAACTTTTTTCTTTAAAATCATTTAATTTGTATCTTATTTACTGATAATAGACGTGGATTATTTCTTCAAGTTATGGTAAACAAATGCTGTTCATGGAGGTTGACCATTCTGCTAAAGGAGGAAACAAAAATTGAAGCTGCTTATATTCAGTATATTAATTATTCACATAAACACAGAGCTTTTTCCCAAATGGCACTGGTTTCTTAATAAAACCTCCTGCTGTGCACAATTAAGTCATGAAAGGTGATCAACCCTGTATTTAAGGTCGCTTTACAATTCAATGCTAAATTATAATGTGTATAAAACAGTTATAGCATTCCCTGGAGTGCTTAGAGTGGTTAGCTTCTCCATTTAACCCAATTACCTTGGGCCCTCCAGAGGCAATTTCCACCTAGTTTCTACTAGTCCTATTTAAGTATCAATATCTCAAAAAATATTCACTGCACATCCATGGTTTAAAGTTCAAATTGAAGAAGAGGCTGCATCATTCAGAAATTTGCAACAGAATACATTTATTTCAGAATATTCACATACAGTATATACATAATACCCATAAAATAAGTAGCCTAATGTATTTAAATATGTTTTTTTTTTACGTACAAAAGCATGTTGTTTTTACATAATAACAGCAACATATTTCAGGCCTAAGTGCGATAGGTGGTCGCTGTGGAAATGTCAACTGTATGGGACTTGTAACAAGATAACTGTTTTATGATTAACCCTGAAGAGTTTAATCATAAAACAGTTATGTTCATATACAGGTAAGATATTTGGTTTCATATTCATAAAGAGATTTTGGAGAAAAAATTAGGTGTCTTCTAAACCAAAAGTGCATCAGATACTGTATAAAGGGGAAACACCGAATGCTTCTTGGTACAACGTTTTAATAAAATATTGTTGTTTTTATATCTGAACATTATTTTAGCATGTCTTTAGCACTTCTTAGTAAGTCTAAATGGTGCATTTTAGGCATTTTACAGTCTGTGGCCGTCGCAAGACGAGGGTCGTAAGCACTTTGGGCTATTAATAGCACCCTCCTATTTTATTGCCCTGCAGTGTAACTTGAGAGGCTGAGGTTTTCACAAGCGGCTACCCTTTTAAACAATCCTGCATCAAACCTTATGGGGTTTTCTTAAAGCTGTAGTTTATAATTTCAGACAAACATGAATACTGTAATTGGGACAGATACATCTACCACTAATGGGCCAATGTTGATTGGGTTAAATAAAAAAAGCTTTGTGATTCTCCTACAGATAGAATTCATGGTCATAAGAGTGTAACAAGTTCTTAACCCCCCCAAAAATACAAAATAGAATGAACACAAGATACTCTGATATGAAAGCACTGTTTTCTCTGAAAATTATTTATTCACCATCATCACCAAATTCACCATCATCACCAAATATTATGACACCGATAGAGACCATAGCAAACTATAGGACTGAATGTTACATACAGTAACATACAATAGCCCAGTTAGGCATTCCATCAGTTCTGAGACTCGAAAGTCTTACATTTACTCCTGGCTAGATAACTTACATGCCTTTTTTCCACCAAACCCTTATAGAATAGAATAGAATAACTTTTATTTTCCTGCTAGGAAACTTCAGTTGTAGCCCCAGCAACAACAAAAAAGACATAGACAGTAGGGCAGACCCACAACACACAAACAAACATATCAAACAAAGACATTCAATAGAATCATTGCATTAATCAAACTAATTAAGTTAATTAAAGTGTAATAACCTACAGCCAAACATCATGATTAAAAATAACCCCCGCTGTCCTGAGATGTCCAGTGTTAACCAGTGTTATCAAGCAGTCCAACACACAAACTCCGCCTCCACGACTTTCCTCCATACACGCAGTGTTGCGGTCTCTCCACTGTCAACGCGGAGCACCAAACTTTATCAGCCTTCCCACTCGTCGCCTCACTCCTCTCCCGCATCTTCTCCTTCCCTGGTGGCCTCAGTCCCGAAATTTTCAACTCCGGTGAAGAACGATGGCAAACTTTGTAGCTGCAGATCCAACGGACATTCCTGAGCATATGCTGCAAATGCGTCTCCATGGTGACGATCACAAACAAAATTATCCTGAATATACAATTTGTCAATATTATCAAAACAAGCAGCATGAGTGCCCTGAACAATCTCCAGCCCGCTTCCCTGTCCCACAACAGACACACAGCACATTAAAAAAAACTAAAGACAAAAGCCAGACACAACAAAATACATTCAAATTAACAAACACGAACACAAGGAACAGCTGGACTACATGTCGCCATTACAGCGCCACGTGATGTCAATCTAGTTTTACCATGATCTTCTTCGAAAGCCATCTGTGTGTGAAACCACATCTATGGACCTACAAAAAACAATGATTGGTGGAAAGATAAGCAAACAATAATGATGAAGACACAATAATAACGATGAATAACACAAAAACTGAGGTAAATCACTGACAAACAAAGCATTGTTGAGTATGAAAGTGTTTGGAATTAGCTACAATACAATACAGCTTGATTAAAATAAATTAAAATAAATGTCACAATATGATTTTAAAAAAATCATCAATATTAAGGATTGAATTTTACCAACATTTGTTTTTATGGCAGTTAGTTGATATTGTGTTCATTCCAATTAAATACTTAAACTACAACACACAATTTTCATAAAATGTAAATCTGTGACAAAAGTTATTTTTCAGTTAGTCTTGGAAGAATAGTGAGAGAATATACAGTTGCTCAGAGTTCAGACAAATTCTTAAATAAACATTATACTTAAGTCAATAAGTCATTATACTTAATATTTGGTTTCATATCCATTGCATGCCATGACTTCTTGATGTCTGTGACCCAGCAACATGTATAGGCGAAACGACCCTTAAAGTGAACTGCTGCATATCTAGCATCCGAGTGATGGTTTGAAACTCAGAATGTTCAGTTATGGATATTCCAAACACACCCATATGTGTCTTACTACAATGACAGCCATCGCCTTATCGATTACGTGTCTTTTAATACCTGCTTTCCATTTGTACTAAAATGCACCCGCAAATACCTTTCCAGAACTTCCTTTCGGGCTTAGTAAATCACTTTACACAGGTTAAAGTAATATATTTGCATGACCTCCTCCCAGTGTTTTTTCCAAAACTCAGTCCATTTTGAAACACACAATTTACATATGCCAACATAAGTATTTGCATGACCTCCTCCTTCCAAAACTTAATCCATTTTGACCAATTTTTAAGAAAATCAATCGTTTTAATACAAATATATAGCCATTTATCAGGAAAATATTACCAACCTTGAAAAATATGGTTATCAAAACTGGACCGAGTGAGTTGGTCCTTGACAAAGTTGAGGCAAAACACCAGAAAAGGTTTTATACATAAAAAGTATTGCGCTTGTATTGAAATAAATAAACAGGGAGCTTGTTGACATGCAGGTCATTGAGAAACATTGAACAGCTTGACTTGGTAGGTTTTCTTATTTTAGCGTTCCTGCATGGTAACTCATGGTGGGAGTTAAATGAGACTTAGCAAGACTGAAGTTGGCTGAATTTGCTGCTCAATGCTAGTGCTTCCATGTAATCCAGTGTGCACAGCCTCCGCTGGGTTAATGACCCCAACTTGTCTGAGCTCATAAGCTATGCGCTATCCACAGATGATGTTGGTTAACTGTACAAGCAAGGGGTAGATCTGCTTGACAATACCTTATTCAGTGCGGAAATCTGTTTTGGATTAAATCTTATCTTTCCTCACGTCTGTTCTTAATTCTATGGTTTTATTCAGTTTCAAATATAAATGAACCCCTTATGAAGATTTTTTTTCTTCACATAACCAACATTCCATTCAGTAGTCTAAATTGCAGAACTGCGTTAAAAATTTAGTTAAATATTCAAATCAGGGCATCTTTGTTTAACCCATCCAAAAATGAAACCCTCTTTTTCATGTGAGAAAAATGTAGTGCTACCCATAAGAATATTTAATTATGGAAAAGAAAACTTAAACTTTCAATGAACACTGGGATAGGGAGGCTGACTGTGAATATACAGTAGATCCCCATGATATGTAATTCTTAACAGTTATCAAACATTAATCTGTGTTTTCTCAATTACTATAGGCCTTTTCTGTGTTTAAGATAACATAGAGGTTATCAACTATAACTACAAGCATATTTTAAGCATTATCACACAAACACTAGCCTTGGAGCCCGACACCTTCTGACCACAAATATCCACATTGGGCTTCAGATATGTAATATATGATAGCGATGTGGTGAACAGACTAAACAAAACCCAGAAGAAGGGTTAGCTTACTGTCTTTTGTTAGGGCCAAAACTGAAAAATACCAAAACCCCTTTGCCAAACAAGAAATGAGGAAAAACATCACAACAAAACACTCCACAGGCCCAGGCAGGGTAAAAGTCTATAACCAGCAGAGCACCCAAATAGAGCAGTTGTCTGACCAGAATGGTCTCTTTAGGCCTGGGAGTCAGGCCCTTTTATCTGATGCATTGATTAGGCTATGGGCAGCAGCTGGGCTAATTATAAAAAGCCTCAGCTGCCACACTGCCTGTATGTAGTGTCTGTGATGTCAGCACACCATTCCCTTCCTGTCATCCCTATATACATATATATACAGCTCTGGAAAAAATTGAGACCACTGCAAAATGATCAGTTGTCTCGTTGTTATTTTGGTTATGTACTCTAGCAATTTGAGGTTGAAAAGATACAATGGCAATGAGGTTTAAGTGGAGACTGTCAGCTTTAATGTGAGGGTATTTTCATCCATATCGGATGAACCGTTTAGAAATTATAGAACCTTTTGTACATAGTCCCCCCCATTTTTGGGCATCAAAAATATTGGACAGTTTAACATAGTGTAGAATAAAGTAATCATATTTAATATTGGGTGGCAAATCCTTGGCATGCCATGACTTCCTGATGTCTGTGACCCAACAACATCAAAAGACTCTTGATATCTTACTTTATTATTCTTTTTTTTATTATAACTTTTTTTTTCACAACACAAAATAAATACAAATACAAAAACAAAACAAAATAAACATAACAAAATTTTAAAAAAAAATCAATTAAATAATTTAAAAAGACAAATACAAATAGATAAATAAATTACAAATAGGTATGCCTATACTTACATACTTCTATACATACATATTGCCATATATATATATGTATATGATATCTTATTTTCTGGTACTCTTACAAGCAATACTATAACGTTTCTGCATGTGAATGGATCTCTATGGGAATTGGGGGGTGGGACTAGATTTAGCTGTAAATTATGCTGGAACAGTATGGAATACATGGTTGGCAAAATGGCTGTAAGTCATCAAGGATCTGAGGTATCAAACAAGCCTCAAACCATCACTCTGCTGCCAGATGCAGTAGATATAGATGGATCAGTTTAAGGGTTTCTTCTCCTGACTTATTTTTCCATAGAGTTCAATATGAACATTTGTCAGAAGAAACAACCCTTAAAGTGATCCATATCTACTGCATATCTGGCAATAATAGTGGAGGGGACTGTTAAAACAATAACAACCTAACCCAAAATCACTGTCATATCCATTTCTAAGATGCACTTTTGTCAATGATTTAAAAAAAAAAGTCAACAGCACCCACTAGTGCAATGAAAAAATGGAGCAGGAGGCAACAGTTTTCTCATCTTCCCTACGTCCTTATAATTCAATTCAATTCAGTTAAATTAAATTTTATTAATATTTTATTTGTATAGCTTTTTACAGAGAACTGTCACAAAGATGCTGCACAGAGAAACACAAGGAAAATTGAGCAAAAAACTAGTCCTTAGCCCCCAATCAGCAAAACGAGGTAAAAAACTCTCCAGTGGGAAGAAAAAAAATTCAACAGTGGTGAGAAAAAACTCCCCAATGGGAAGAAATCTCAGAAGAAACCTGGTTAGAGAAGGGGTGCCCATCCTTCGCTGGCCGGCCCGGTTTAAACTAAAGGTGGAACGGATGGTAATATACTGTAATGAGGGATCTAATAAAACTAGCTGGTAAGTAGAAAGTCCAAAGAAAAGGATGTAAAATGTTCCATTCAAAGGGGTGGGGTGGTGCATCCGGGACTCCAGTTGCGTCAAGGCAGGGGCATGAACCAGGTGAGAGGCATGACTGGAGTGGTCAGAAGATCAGGGCGAGGGGCCCGGGCTGGAGTAATCTGCAGCTCAAGGTGAGGGAGGAAATGAGAAACTTAGACGCATTGAAATTTTACCTCATACTGCGGCTTCTTATGGAAGCATATCCGCGCCAAAATTCAAATGAAAATGCAAATCAGCGATTAAAAAACCATTACATAACTCAAATGAAAATGCAAAATGCCATGCAAAAGTACGCACTTTATCTGACAATTTGAAAATGTTAATGCAAATCAATTTCACATTATTTTTCTCGCCCCCTACGACACAACCCAGCTGCCATAATTTAAAAACTACATTTGCATTAGCAGTTTCTTATTGTAGTCGCATGATCCATGAGAAAAAGGAAATGATAATTCAATTTGCCATTTAACATATCGTTTTCATGCTTTGCGGCACAAGAGTGACATAATTCAAATGCAATGGCATTGCATCCAATTTACATGATCATTTCCACATGGTCACACAAAAACCCTGCCTAAACTCCGAACTGAACATGCAAACTGTGAAAGCATGCCTAGCAAGGCAGGGCCTCGAAGAAAGGGGCGTTACAGGGGACCGTTCAAACCACTGAAATAATGTTGCAGCTGACCAGCTAATAATATTTTTTTTTTTTACGGTCTATGGCTAATACACATCACACATTTCAACGATTAACTACTTAAGGTGCCCCCATAGTGATGAGTCGTCGAGGTCCCAATTATAGTAGCCTATTCAGATTTTTCTGAAATGATACATTAAAACTAAAACCCCAAAATTCCAATGCAGGATTGTTAGCCAGTGTTTGTTAAAATTTGCATTACTAAGAAATCGCCAAGATGAACATTCTAAATCTCATTTTGACCAACATTTAGGGGTTATTTTAGACCAAACACACATCCACCGTCATCGGGAAGGCACAACAATGCCTCTACTTTTTGAGGGAGCTGAGAAAAGCTGAACTGCCACAGAACCTTCTTGTGAACTTTTACTGGTGCACAGTGGAGAGTATCCTGACGTACTGCATAACAACTTGGTATGTCAGTTGCACCAGGAAGGACCGAAAAGCTCTGCAGAGAGTCATCAAGACAGCTGCCGGCAGTTGAGGACATCTACCAGGCCCGATGTCGGGGCAGGGCCTCCAACATTATTCGTGACTTAATCCACCCTGCCCACCACCTTTTCAAACGACTCCCCTCTGGCAGGCGATACAGGACAATATACGCACGAACCACAGGACTGAAAAACTGCTTCTTCCCCAAAGATGTCAAATTGTTGATCATGGCCTAACACCACCCCCCCACCCACCCAAACACCCTCTACAACACCCACAAATGCACACAGCACACACATACATATACCACTGACTGAACTCTTTACTGTGCAATATGCCATATGCTGCTAAAACTATATGCTGCTAATTGTTTATTGTTTATTGCACATTGGATAGCGCTACTGCTGTTATTTTGATTTTTTTTTAACTTTTATTGGCTCTTTTAATAGTGTTTTTAATATCAGGCTGTGCTATCGAAATTTAATTGTGTTGTTGCCTTGCACAGCAGTACAATGACAATAAAGTTTTCTTCTTCTTCTTTTACAATTATAAATGAGGAATGTCTTTTTTTTTTTTTTACTGTTGTTGAATACAAAATATATAATTTTCCATATATTGTTAACATGTTCAGCAAATACTTAATCAACACGCTATATAGGATACATGACATTAAAACATTTAAATCTCTAATATTATATTGGGGACCTATATTACAGAGTATTATAACTCACAAACAACTTGTGTTGTTGTTGTGCATGTATTTCAGTCCTTCACCACCAAGGCGTTGATGAAGTCTTTATTTGGCAGTCTTCAGTTGGCACTGGCCCAGTTTGTATTTGAAAAATCCTTTAGGGTTTTTTTTTAATGGAGGTCCATCATGTTCGCAATGGTGCTAGGTGTAAATTCCATCTCCATCTACACAAACTTTTAATTAAACCCAGTATTTTTCAAGTGATACTCTCTGGCGGAATACCACGTTCCCCGTCTGATTTTTGCATGGCTCATGATGTCTTCTTGGTAGAGAAGAACTATTGCATGTCTTAGATGCTATGTAAACGTTATTTTCCTGTTTTCACATTTTAGCAGGTTTGCCACACAATTTTTGGTGATGCACTTTTTCAGGTGAAATATTTGCACAAACGAATGTCTCAAAAATGAAACCATGCATCCTCTCACAGCTCTGATGTTCCACTTATGCCTTTTAAGGCCTGTCTCTCCCTTGCCAGCGCCCATGTCAAAGCTGTTTTTTTTGTCTTTAAGTACCGGTTTATTGTAAACATTTTTGTGTAGTCTTGAGAGTTACAAGATCAGGAAATTAAATAAATCCATCAGTGTGCAGCGTACCAGTAGGGTATTGTTTTACTCTGTCATTAATGGAAATGTACATTGACGCTGTCTGTCCATGTTTCAATTCCACACTTTTGTTAACTGCATCATTTTATTGTTTTGTATTCATGAAATCCTCATAATTAGTATCTAATTGTATAAACATTTATGTGCCCGTGCTGATTACCAAACGATTGCTAAACTTGGAGTGCCCACAGGGACACCTGGATGATAACTGGAGAAATTTTGCTTGGCAGCTCAGATGGAAAAGTGCTTGAGATCAACTACAGGCCTTAATTATAGTGTTTAGTCTATTTGCAACAATATCTAAATTCATATACTATCACCCATGACATATGAATGTAAACATTAGCACATGAAATACATTGTACATTATATGAGGGTCACACTTTAAACAAAGTCTCCATATGAAGGATTTATATAGCATCGTGTGACCTTTTTTTTGGATGGTTCATTTTATTGTGACAAAGACAAGTGTTCAAACGGTTTGTGCCTTTATGTGTATGGTTTCTACCACACACCATCAATAATAATTATACCTGTGACTGTGATGCAGAAAAGAACACCTCAAAAGCGATAACTACTTACACAAATGCTCATGTTTGGTAATCCACATTGATGATCTACCACAGCTGTCATGACACAACTAAACTGTCATGTCATTCACCTACCTAGGTCACCCAACATACCAACACGTACACAGATAATTTAGTCCAGACCTTTGTACTGCAAAATAAACCTGTTGGTCTTTAAATATGATAAAACAAATCTGGTTAGTGTTACCATGAATGGTTTTGTCTGTTTTTGATATACATATTTGTATTGAGCATGGAAAAAGAATGATACCTTTGTGCATATACACAGACACATGACCGTTTGGTTTTTATCCTTCCTGCTTCAATCAGTGATCATTTTTTTCTTCACTTGACTGGTAAATCTGTCTTCAATTTTCACTTCCAAGGACAGTGCATTCATAATGGTTTACATTTTAAGGCATACCCTACATGTCATTTTTTAGGTTAAAATCAAGACAAATACACATTTATTTGAGCTGTAGAAACCACAATTGTAAACTTTGTCAAATGTATTTTCCCAAATAAGACAAAGGGGTAGTTAAAATATAAAAAATGCCTTGGTCATTGGATGGTGAGAAGACTTCTTTCAGAGCTCTTTCATATACTTTGAGAAAAATACATGGAATATTTCACTGTTTATATTCTGAAACCATGAGAAATTTCAAACTTCCTGTCTGACCGTGCATTGTCCCATCCCACCCAGCTCTAATGAATCTAATAGACATTCTGCCTTTCTTGAATCCTGGATAAGCCTGAACAATCAAAAGAAAAACATGATCCACCCCAGAGACTGTTTACTGGGTGTGACACAGTGTAGTGAAACAGTGCAGTGAAACACTTTTTAATAATCTATCTTTAATCTAAAGTTATAGGCACTGATTAATTGGGTCACAGTGGTTGCCATCTTCTCTCAGTAACAATTTTCAAAGGGAATACTTGAAATTGACTGGCATGACCTGAAGGTATAGAAGCCACACATCCTAGAAGCCTTTCAATAATTTCTTCCACTCACTGCTGTGATTCCTTACAGTGCACAGAAAGAAGCTTGTAAAATGGTAACCAAGATTAAATTAATTGGCTGGCTCTGATTCAGTCAATATACATTTTTTTTTATTTAGTATGAGCTTGGGACAAATGGTCTTCACTTAAATACATTTAAAAAACAAAATTTCTCCTTATTTCAAATGCAATCATATTAATTGGTGCTCATTGCTACAACATACATTATTGGGCAGGATGTCAACCACTTCTTATCACACTGCAGTCGGGCAGGGACAGTCACCAGTCAGAGGAACACACTTCATGATCAGCTTAACACGTGGATGTAACTGATTAACCAGCAGGGGGGTGGGGTGTGCAATGAGACACTGTCATCCCAGCCGACTGAAAGCTTCCCTTCTCTGGGCGACGCTAGCCCCACGTGGGTGTCACACTGCAGGGCTGCTCACCACAGTTGGCACGGGCCCAGTTTGGATTTGAGGTACCAGATCATAGGGCCCATGCATACACTAGAACAGTGCCTTAACAGGTTGAGCCACCCAGGAGCCCCTTTAGGTTATTTTTAATGGAGCTCTATCATGTTCATATGCACTTCAGTTTTTGTACATATTATTTAGCTGCTAGGGTTAAATCATATTGTCTTCAAACTCTACCAAATCATTGACATTCATGTTTTCTTTTTTGGAAATAGCTGGCCCCTATCTAATTACATTTCAAGCATATATTGGCAGAATTAAAAAGTTCTTGAGTATGCTCTAGGATGGTAACAAACCTCGAAATTGATTAGGTAATAGTATTATTAGACATTACTGTGCATGCCTACATTGTAAATGGGTGCATTATTAATCAGATTATGCAGCATTTTTCTAGAACCCACACAAACTGTGTTGGAGCCTTTTAGCACTTCCCCCCACAATGACAGCCTGTTTGGCTGGTGGTTCAGGTCCATGGGATAATTGTTTGCTTTTAAATGAGTGCATTCTGTGAAGTACAGACATTCAGGAACATTGTGCCTGTAAATGTGTAGGTATATCCCATTGTGTCCTGTTGTGGTTTTTAAAATTGGTACAAACTACAGACTACAAATGTGTTTTTACGTGGGTCTGCCACTTTGTGGTTATGTTCAGGTTTTAAACAAATAAGTTAAAGGGGCAGTTCACTCAAAAATGAAAATAAGGTATGTTTCTATTTACCTGGAGTGCTATCTATCCATCCAGATAGTTTCGCGGACATTTCATTTGTTCGTAGATATCTGCCGCAACACCACCTTGATATCACCCTGATACAAGCGGACCTCAGTGGGTCCAATGTTTGTGCTGCTCACGTTGCTATAGATTTTTTCTAATGTAAATTTTTGGCACTTTCAGCAGCACAAACATTGGACCCGTCGAGGTCCATTGTATCAGGGTGATAACAAGGTGATCTGCAGCGGATATCTAAAAAATCTCAACCATTTTATCTGGATGCATTGATAGCACTCTGCGTATGTAGAAACATAGCTTAATTCAATTTTTGGGTGAATTTCCCCTTTAAGTGGTGAAACCGTGAGGACACTTTATGATACATTCATAAAGTGAATGTATCATACATGCATATCCACCAGCAAAGCATACAGCTGAAGTGCCATTCTCTTGAATGCGAGCACCTAATCCTGAAAACACCAGTATTGCAGATGCCTGACCAATGTTACTAAAAACAGGGATATATTGAAAAAATGTATCTTTTATTGCACTTGAGACACTGTCATAGATAGTATCTGGTGTCAGTGAAATGTTGGTGAATTACAATTTAGCAGAGTATAAAGTACTTTATAGTATAAAGTGTTTAAGAAAGTTAATATTTACCCATCTACAATTCTGATTGTGAGCTGAAGGTTATTTAAGGCAGTCTTGGCTGAATTGTTGGGAAGTGTATGTGGAGGGCTGAGAAAATTAGTTGGTTAATTTTTAGGAACGATGGCTATTTAATAAGTGAAGCTCTCAGTTGAGTGAATGTCCTTATACAAGCTTTGTATCTACAGTGCCCACCAGAATTAATGACAACTCTGGAAAATATGAGCAATATATATAGATAAATGCCTTTGTCGTTTATCAGCATGACCTTACACTCAAAATATGAGAAACATCTTAACTATAATTAGGTAAATTTATTCAAAGAAAAAAAAACATGAGGACCAATATGAGTTATGCCAATGAAAGTGAAGGAAGCCATTATCAGCCTGAGAAAAAAAACTGTCAGAAACATAGGCCAAACCTAAGGCTTACCTAAATCAACTGTTTGAAAGATCAAGAAAGAGAGCACTGGTGAGCTCAGTAATCGCAAAGGGTCTGATAGGCCAAGGAAGACCTCTACAGTTGATGACCAAATATTTCTCACCATGATAAAGAAAAACCCTCAAACACCTGTCTGATGGATCAGAAACACTTTTCAGGTGTAATGGGTTTTAAATGGTTCAGAGATTCAAACACGAAGGTGGGAAAATCAGAACAAATCAGCTCACAACTGTGAGGACCAATAACAGAGAGATAATTTAATAAAAGCAAAGAAAGAAAAGACAGGAACTAATTCCTTAAGGCTAACAGCCGAAACGAAAATAAACCCACCAAAATTGGCGAACTAGAAAACTAGTAGAATACCAACTAAATCTCCCGAGCTCACGTAATGAGCTAAAAACAGGAAACTAAGTAAAACAAAAAAAACACTCTCGGCTACCGTAGCTCAAAGCCGGTAGAGTGTAAAACCAAAACGAAAGTACAAAGAAAAACTGTCTCAGAGAGAACAGCAATGTACAAAATAGATAGCACCAAACGCTACCAGGCGGAAAAACAATCCTATACCCAATTAAGTAGCTATAGCAAGTTCCCCCTGAACATACAGTAAACCAAGTTTAATATCAGGAGGTCACTAGTAACTGGCTATACCTGGCTCGAATGCAATGTCATAAGACAATCAAGCACCGGAGAAGCGGAAGTGAGGGACTTAAATACCCCACACGTAGAGGCTGGCAAACCACAAAATGGAACGTGGAAAAAATCTGATTGATTAGCAATTGTGAAAGCAGGACGAGAGCCGCAAAAGAAAAAAAAACAAACAGCCTCTAACCACTACATCAGGAGGCAGGCTTGGATGTGTCATTGACTACTGTCTGCAAAAGACTTCATGAACAGAACTACAAAGGCTACACTGCAAGATGCAAACCACTAGTTAGCCACAACAACAGGATGGACAGGTTAGAGTATGCTAAGAAGTACATAAGAGAGCCTGCAGAGTTCAGGAAAAAGTTATTGTGGACAGATGAGACAATATTCCCTTGTATCAGAGTGAGGCAAGAGCAAAGTGTGGAGGCCAAAAGGAACTTCCCAAGATTCAAACCATACCACATCATCTGTGAAACATGGTGGTGGGAGTGTTATGGTTTGGGCATGTATGGCTGCCACAGGTATTGGCTCACCTGTCTTTGTTGATGATGTAACCGCTTATAGCAGCAGCAGAGCAGAATGAATTCTGAAGTGTACAGAAACACCTTATCTGCTCAGGTTCAAGCAACTGCCTCCAAACTCATTGGATGGTGCTTCATCCGACAGCAAGACAATGATCTCAAACATACTGCTAAAGCAGTGAAGCAAATTAGTTTTTCAAAGCCAGAAACTGGAAAATTCACCAGATTTGAATCCAATTGAACATGCGTTTGATATGCTGAAGATTGCTAACGTAAGGCTGAAGATGGCTGCAGTACAGCCTAAAGCATCACCATAGAAGATACTCAGCACCTGGTGATGTCTATGGGTCACAGACTTAAAGTAGTCATTGCATGAAAAAGATATGTAGCAAAGTACTAAACATGACTACTTTAGGTCAATTTAAAAAATTGACCTTTTTGGCAAGTATATTAAAGTTTCTTGATAAGAAGACCATGATGACATTAGCTACATCACTACATCACATTAGCTCCATCACTAGTTCAATGACACTATTACAACTGCACAGCCTGGTACAGTGATTTTCATCAAGTTTCTACTCGTCTTATTTAAGTGTCAATATCTCAAAAACTATTCACTGCACATTCATGGTTAAAATAAATTTATTTATGTCAGAATCATCACATACAGTATACATAATATGCATACAAATACCAAACCTAATGTTTTTATATATGTAAAAGAAATTGAAATGTATGTGTGTTTTTACATAACTGCAACGTCTGAAGAGCCGCAAGTTCGATAGATGTCGACTTTGCTGGACATTGGACGAAACGTAATAAGATAGACTCTTCAGGATTAAACAGAAAACAGTTGTAGGTTCATAACCAGTTAGGATATTTGGTTCCTTACACATGTTCAAAAAAATATATGTGTCAACTAAACCGAAAGTACACCTGGTACTGTACATAGTACAGTAAGAAAGGGGAAAATGCAGAACGTTTATTGATACATCTTTTTAATAATATATTAGTGTTCCTACATCTGGACATTTTTTTTTAGCATGTAGAAATGGTGCATTTTACTGTCTGTGACTGTGGCAAGATGAACGTTGTAAACGGTTTGGGCTATTAATAGCACACTGCTGGTTTATTGTTTTGTGCAACTTGAGAGGCTGATGTTTGACACTTAACAATCCTGCATCGGAATTTTGGGGGTTTTCTTAAAGCTGTAATTTATAATTCCAGAGAAACATGAATACTGTAATTGGGGACATCAAGGACTACCATTAGGGGGCCACCATGTATAGGGTTAACAAAAAGAGCAAAAGACAAAAGCTCCAAAAAACTCAGAACAAAATAATGAGGGTAGTCCGTAACCCCTTAGTGCAGATGGCATATTTGGTAAATCATGGGGGTACTCTGTTTAAGGCTTTATAACTGGTAAATCTGTCTTCAATTTTCACTTCCAAGGACAGTGCATTCATAATGGTTTACATTTTAAGGCATACCCTACATGTCATTTTTTAGGTTAAAATCAAGACAAATACACATTTATTTGAGCTGTAGAAACCACAATTGTAAACTTTGTCAAATGTATTTTCCCAAATAAGACAAAGGGGTAGTTAAAATATAAAAAATGCCTTGGTCATTGGATGGTGAGAAGACTTCTTTCAGAGCTCTTTCATATACTTTGAGAAAAATACATGGAATATTTCACTGTTTATATTCTGAAACCATGAGAAATTTCAAACTTCCTGTCTGACCGTGCATTGTCCCATCCCACCCAGCTCTAATGAATCTAATAGACATTCTGCCTTTCTTGAATCCTGGATAAGCCTGAACAATCAAAAGAAAAACATGATCCACCCCAGAGACTGTTTACTGGGTGTGACACAGTGTAGTGAAACAGTGCAGTGAAACACTTTTTAATAATCTATCTTTAATCTAAAGTTATAGGCACTGATTAATTGGGTCACAGTGGTTGCCATCTTCTCTCAGTAACAATTTTCAAAGGGAATACTTGAAATTGACTGGCATGACCTGAAGGTATAGAAGCCACACATCCTAGAAGCCTTTCAATAATTTCTTCCACTCACTGCTGTGATTCCTTACAGTGCACAGAAAGAAGCTTGTAAAATGGTAACCAAGATTAAATTAATTGGCTGGCTCTGATTCAGTCAATATACATTTTTTTTTATTTAGTATGAGCTTGGGACAAATGGTCTTCACTTAAATACATTTAAAAAACAAAATTTCTCCTTATTTCAAATGCAATCATATTAATTGGTGCTCATTGCTACAACATACATTATTGGGCAGGATGTCAACCACTTCTTATCACACTGCAGTCGGGCAGGGACAGTCACCAGTCAGAGGAACACACTTCATGATCAGCTTAACACGTGGATGTAACTGATTAACCAGCAGGGGGGTGGGGTGTGCAATGAGACACTGTCATCCCAGCCGACTGAAAGCTTCCCTTCTCTGGGCGACGCTAGCCCCACGTGGGTGTCACACTGCAGGGCTGCTCACCACAGTTGGCACGGGCCCAGTTTGGATTTGAGGTACCAGATCATAGGGCCCATGCATACACTAGAACAGTGCCTTAACAGGTTGAGCCACCCAGGAGCCCCTTTAGGTTATTTTTAATGGAGCTCTATCATGTTCATATGCACTTCAGTTTTTGTACATATTATTTAGCTGCTAGGGTTAAATCATATTGTCTTCAAACTCTACCAAATCATTGACATTCATGTTTTCTTTTTTGGAAATAGCTGGCCCCTATCTAATTACATTTCAAGCATATATTGGCAGAATTAAAAAGTTCTTGAGTATGCTCTAGGATGGTAACAAACCTCGAAATTGATTAGGTAATAGTATTATTAGACATTACTGTGCATGCCTACATTGTAAATGGGTGCATTATTAATCAGATTATGCAGCATTTTTCTAGAACCCACACAAACTGTGTTGGAGCCTTTTAGCACTTCCCCCCACAATGACAGCCTGTTTGGCTGGTGGTTCAGGTCCATGGGATAATTGTTTGCTTTTAAATGAGTGCATTCTGTGAAGTACAGACATTCAGGAACATTGTGCCTGTAAATGTGTAGGTATATCCCATTGTGTCCTGTTGTGGTTTTTAAAATTGGTACAAACTACAGACTACAAATGTGTTTTTACGTGGGTCTGCCACTTTGTGGTTATGTTCAGGTTTTAAACAAATAAGTTAAAGGGGCAGTTCACTCAAAAATGAAAATAAGGTATGTTTCTATTTACCTGGAGTG
Source organism: Ilyophis sp. 1 JC-2022 (assembly GCA_022702515.1). Classification (NCBI taxonomy): domain Eukaryota; kingdom Metazoa; phylum Chordata; class Actinopteri; order Anguilliformes; family Synaphobranchidae; genus Ilyophis; species Ilyophis sp. 1 JC-2022. Next base: position 106,264,426 of record CM040403.1, read on the forward strand.
CTATCTATCCATCCAGATAGTTTCGCGGACATTTCATTTGTTCGTAGATATCTGCCGCAACACCACCTTGATATCACCCTGATACAAGCGGACCTCAGTGGGTCCAATGTTTGTGCTGCTCACGTTGCTATAGATTTTTTCTAATGTAAATTTTTGGCACTTTCAGCAGCACAAACATTGGACCCGTCGAGGTCCATTGTATCAGGGTGATAACAAGGTGATCTGCAGCGGATATCTAAAAAATCTCAACCATTTTATCTGGATGCATTGATAGCACTCTGCGTATGTAGAAACATAGCTTAATTCAATTTTTGGGTGAATTTCCCCTTTAAGTGGTGAAACCGTGAGGACACTTTATGATACATTCATAAAGTGAATGTATCATACATGCATATCCACCAGCAAAGCATACAGCTGAAGTGCCATTCTCTTGAATGCGAGCACCTAATCCTGAAAACACCAGTATTGCAGATGCCTGACCAATGTTACTAAAAACAGGGATATATTGAAAAAATGTATCTTTTATTGCACTTGAGACACTGTCATAGATAGTATCTGGTGTCAGTGAAATGTTGGTGAATTACAATTTAGCAGAGTATAAAGTACTTTATAGTATAAAGTGTTTAAGAAAGTTAATATTTACCCATCTACAATTCTGATTGTGAGCTGAAGGTTATTTAAGGCAGTCTTGGCTGAATTGTTGGGAAGTGTATGTGGAGGGCTGAGAAAATTAGTTGGTTAATTTTTAGGAACGATGGCTATTTAATAAGTGAAGCTCTCAGTTGAGTGAATGTCCTTATACAAGCTTTGTATCTACAGTGCCCACCAGAATTAATGACAACTCTGGAAAATATGAGCAATATATATAGATAAATGCCTTTGTCGTTTATCAGCATGACCTTACACTCAAAATATGAGAAACATCTTAACTATAATTAGGTAAATTTATTCAAAGAAAAAAAAACATGAGGACCAATATGAGTTATGCCAATGAAAGTGAAGGAAGCCATTATCAGCCTGAGAAAAAAAACTGTCAGAAACATAGGCCAAACCTAAGGCTTACCTAAATCAACTGTTTGAAAGATCAAGAAAGAGAGCACTGGTGAGCTCAGTAATCGCAAAGGGTCTGATAGGCCAAGGAAGACCTCTACAGTTGATGACCAAATATTTCTCACCATGATAAAGAAAAACCCTCAAACACCTGTCTGATGGATCAGAAACACTTTTCAGGTGTAATGGGTTTTAAATGGTTCAGAGATTCAAACACGAAGGTGGGAAAATCAGAACAAATCAGCTCACAACTGTGAGGACCAATAACAGAGAGATAATTTAATAAAAGCAAAGAAAGAAAAGACAGGAACTAATTCCTTAAGGCTAACAGCCGAAACGAAAATAAACCCACCAAAATTGGCGAACTAGAAAACTAGTAGAATACCAACTAAATCTCCCGAGCTCACGTAATGAGCTAAAAACAGGAAACTAAGTAAAACAAAAAAAACACTCTCGGCTACCGTAGCTCAAAGCCGGTAGAGTGTAAAACCAAAACGAAAGTACAAAGAAAAACTGTCTCAGAGAGAACAGCAATGTACAAAATAGATAGCACCAAACGCTACCAGGCGGAAAAACAATCCTATACCCAATTAAGTAGCTATAGCAAGTTCCCCCTGAACATACAGTAAACCAAGTTTAATATCAGGAGGTCACTAGTAACTGGCTATACCTGGCTCGAATGCAATGTCATAAGACAATCAAGCACCGGAGAAGCGGAAGTGAGGGACTTAAATACCCCACACGTAGAGGCTGGCAAACCACAAAATGGAACGTGGAAAAAATCTGATTGATTAGCAATTGTGAAAGCAGGACGAGAGCCGCAAAAGAAAAAAAAACAAACAGCCTCTAACCACTACATCAGGAGGCAGGCTTGGATGTGTCATTGACTACTGTCTGCAAAAGACTTCATGAACAGAACTACAAAGGCTACACTGCAAGATGCAAACCACTAGTTAGCCACAACAACAGGATGGACAGGTTAGAGTATGCTAAGAAGTACATAAGAGAGCCTGCAGAGTTCAGGAAAAAGTTATTGTGGACAGATGAGACAATATTCCCTTGTATCAGAGTGAGGCAAGAGCAAAGTGTGGAGGCCAAAAGGAACTTCCCAAGATTCAAACCATACCACATCATCTGTGAAACATGGTGGTGGGAGTGTTATGGTTTGGGCATGTATGGCTGCCACAGGTATTGGCTCACCTGTCTTTGTTGATGATGTAACCGCTTATAGCAGCAGCAGAGCAGAATGAATTCTGAAGTGTACAGAAACACCTTATCTGCTCAGGTTCAAGCAACTGCCTCCAAACTCATTGGATGGTGCTTCATCCGACAGCAAGACAATGATCTCAAACATACTGCTAAAGCAGTGAAGCAAATTAGTTTTTCAAAGCCAGAAACTGGAAAATTCACCAGATTTGAATCCAATTGAACATGCGTTTGATATGCTGAAGATTGCTAACGTAAGGCTGAAGATGGCTGCAGTACAGCCTAAAGCATCACCATAGAAGATACTCAGCACCTGGTGATGTCTATGGGTCACAGACTTAAAGTAGTCATTGCATGAAAAAGATATGTAGCAAAGTACTAAACATGACTACTTTAGGTCAATTTAAAAAATTGACCTTTTTGGCAAGTATATTAAAGTTTCTTGATAAGAAGACCATGATGACATTAGCTACATCACTACATCACATTAGCTCCATCACTAGTTCAATGACACTATTACAACTGCACAGCCTGGTACAGTGATTTTCATCAAGTTTCTACTCGTCTTATTTAAGTGTCAATATCTCAAAAACTATTCACTGCACATTCATGGTTAAAATAAATTTATTTATGTCAGAATCATCACATACAGTATACATAATATGCATACAAATACCAAACCTAATGTTTTTATATATGTAAAAGAAATTGAAATGTATGTGTGTTTTTACATAACTGCAACGTCTGAAGAGCCGCAAGTTCGATAGATGTCGACTTTGCTGGACATTGGACGAAACGTAATAAGATAGACTCTTCAGGATTAAACAGAAAACAGTTGTAGGTTCATAACCAGTTAGGATATTTGGTTCCTTACACATGTTCAAAAAAATATATGTGTCAACTAAACCGAAAGTACACCTGGTACTGTACATAGTACAGTAAGAAAGGGGAAAATGCAGAACGTTTATTGATACATCTTTTTAATAATATATTAGTGTTCCTACATCTGGACATTTTTTTTTAGCATGTAGAAATGGTGCATTTTACTGTCTGTGACTGTGGCAAGATGAACGTTGTAAACGGTTTGGGCTATTAATAGCACACTGCTGGTTTATTGTTTTGTGCAACTTGAGAGGCTGATGTTTGACACTTAACAATCCTGCATCGGAATTTTGGGGGTTTTCTTAAAGCTGTAATTTATAATTCCAGAGAAACATGAATACTGTAATTGGGGACATCAAGGACTACCATTAGGGGGCCACCATGTATAGGGTTAACAAAAAGAGCAAAAGACAAAAGCTCCAAAAAACTCAGAACAAAATAATGAGGGTAGTCCGTAACCCCTTAGTGCAGATGGCATATTTGGTAAATCATGGGGGTACTCTGTTTAAGGCTTTATAACTCCAGGTGTGAGCATCACATAAACTTGGTAAATGGCTTAAATGAAACAAAACCGGTGTACCATTTTTTGTACAAACTTAGATTTGTTTATTTTCAGAATTTAAGGTCAAAATAAAGTGCCGGAAATGCAAGCAAAACTTTGCTAAAAATGCTACAAAATATATATTTCTTCAAAATACTGAGAGGTACATAAGTGAAACAGGTAAAACTACACATTTCCTGGATCATAAACTCCTTGTCCACAAGCATTCAATAATCGCAGGGTGATATACAGAACTACTAAAGATCTATGACACGAAATGTAAGCAGTGTAGCCTGATGTACCCAGGGTCTCCAAACCTATCCAAATTGGCTAAAATGTGAATAGCTGTAAATCTTAAACTAATCATACATTTCAGTGCAAATCAACCGTTTTGACTCATTTAACTCACCTTTGTATCATTTTCATGTGGGAATTATTTTGGATCAGTACAGGGGGGTGGATATCTAGGTGTCCAATAACCTACCCAAAACCTCTCCGAGAAATTATTAAAAAGCCTTTTGTCCTTTATAAAGCATATACATTTTACCTTACGATCACTTAATGGATGAAAACATTGATATTGCACTGTTTCAGTTCAGTGTTTGATGCCAAGTGTGCCATTTTTTCACCATTATCCTTCATATACTGCTTCATCCTGTGCGGTGCCTTCGTGGGCAACATGCACTCATCAATGGCACGGTCTTCAGTATGCTGGAAGGATCTGGTCCTGCAGTGGCTTCACTCTGAACAGTAGAGGGCACTGCTGGAGTGGCAGAGGTGGAGGGTCAAGCATGTTATAGGAACAAATTACATAATGCAGAAGCATTATAACACCGTGGTACACACAGCTAAATATGAAATCATTCACTCTTGTACTTCAGTAAACACTTTCTTCTGTATGCTACATTATGTTATATTTTGTTGCGTGCTCTAGGATGGCATTACTCTGTAGTGTGTTTCACAACTGTTGCTTATGTATTTTATTTATTTATTTTACATTCATCTTGCACACATCTGGACACAGTACATTTGAATACATATTTTCCATTCCCTAAGTGAAAAGCATCACCCATGGATATACTAATACCCCATAGAGTACATTATGCACAAAGAAATTACAATACAATAAAATAATATCGGAAAACACTACCAATGTTCTAGCTTCACGGCAAATCGAGGCATAAAATAAACTCCTCAAAAAAAGTTTGGAAACGTTATTTCGGTCGATTATTCCTCCCCTTTAATAATACCAATTGGTATTGTATTTTATATCGTTGGAAAGCCTGATTAGTCACCTTTACAACGAGGTACAACTTGTAAGGATCATGCATTCGTGGAATGAGCAACACAGCTAACCGTGTGGGTAGCGGCCCAAAAAAATGTGCCAAAATCCCCTGCAATATTCTTCTGTTGGTATTCACTCTCGTGTTGAGCTTCAAGCGCTGGCAGGTGTATGCCAGTCACAGGTGTGTGACCAGGCTGGTGACCAGCATGAGGAGGAGGTGCCAAGCTGTTGTGGCTGCGTATGGATCTTCCACACGCTACTGAGGTCCCTGACAGTGTACAATGAATAAAGTGTAAAAATGGCCAATATGTGTTGTTATTTCCTTATTACTGTGGGAGAGTGCAATCATCCAGTCCACCAAGCAACTCAAAACGAGAGTGAATACCAACAGAAGAATATTGCAGGGGATTTTGGCACATTTTTTTGGGCCGCTACCCACACGGTTAGCTGTGTTGCTCATTCCACGAATGCATGATCCTTACAAGTTGTACCTCGTTGTAAAGGTGACTAATCAGGCTTTCCAACGATATAAAATACAATACCAATTGGTATTATTAAAGGGGAGGAATAATCGACCGAAATAACGTTTCCGATCATTTTTTGAGGAGTTTATAACGTACGACTGAGCAACCAAACAGAACAGCGCTAAAATACTCTATGTCATTGTGAATGCTATGAATTCTAACAAAGCAGGCCACCACGAGCCACTACGGGAACGGCACGAACACAATATCAATACATTACAGTTATTTGGCAGACGCGTTTATCCAAAGCGACGTACAATAAGTGCATATTGAACGAAGCAAAGTCACGAAAGCGCTACTTTATCACTACGTAGATGCTATCGCTAGTAGTACTCAACACAATACAGTCAGCTATACATTCTAAGCGATCCGATAGCTAAACCAAATAGAAAATAAACAATAAACGGAAAGAACGTACTATATTATTTGCCTTATACATGTAGGTATTCAAGGTGGAGTCTGAAAAAGTGTGTTTTCAAATATGTTCAGCATTATTAGCAGGCTAACAGTGGTCTATTACGACCGATGCAAATACAAAAATAACGACTATATAGCACGCAGTGGAAAAACGAATGTATATAATCGAAATATTACAAGCAGTAATACTTACATGTCGAGGAGGATATCTTCCCCATATTGATAGGCACCTCTTCCACAGAATCTATGCTACAGGGATTAGAAGAATCTCTGTTGTTGTCCTCTTCTGACCGACTTCGGGGAAAACTAAAAGTCACATCAAAGTTGCGCGCAGTTTTATAGCGTAATACCAAATGCGTCATAGTCAAACCAAATGCGTCATCTGCGCATGCCAGCGTAAAATTGTCGTGATATAACAAGTATTGCAGTTACGCTCGCCCTTAAATAGTTAATCCAAGCTTTCATTTACACATGTAAATTACTTTTGGGAAGCTTGTCGTGCCTTCTATTGGATAAAACAATTGTCGATCAAACCAGAATAAAATTGCAAGCGTCACAGCCGTGCAATCAGGGAGGGGGAGTTACGCAGAGCTAGTTTCGTTTGTGTAATAGTGTTCCAATGCGCTGTGTATTTTTCAAACGGATTGTCCAAGACAATAAATGACCACGGAATCTTGAAAGGGACATATCTACGCTTAAATCCACGGGAGGATTGCACACGAATTCCATATTTAATTGCAGATATTGATAGTAGAATGGCATTGTATGATTTCACTTGTTTATGTCGGTATTGATTGAGCAGCGATTTGCACCGCTGTATTTGCATACGGTCGGGCTATTGGTGGGTTTATCTGGTTGCTGGACGGAATTCTGATATGATATGATGAATACATATATTTATGAACTCCCAACATAGACGCTATTGCCCACTATGTCACGCATGGGTAGGTATAGGCTGGGTGGGGAGTGCTTGTTAAATGGACTTGCTACGGAAAGATAGTGACACTTAGAAACTACGCATTGGTCAGAAATCGTCGCGAATGGTCTACCAATAAAGTTAAAATACCGCGTTTGGGTTTTCCACTAATAGTTTGGCTGCAGGAGCAACGCGTGTCTCAGTTGCGTAAAACTGTCTCGCAGGCGAGCCAAAATAGACTATCTGCACTAAGTAGTTAACTCATTCAATGCCAGAGTGTTCCAGAAAACTAGAATCCCTACAGTGCCTGGCCAATATGGCTGCCCACCTTCTAAATTTTTTGATTGTTACAGTCAATGTTCAAACTTCTAATAAAACACATTATTTTACCTATTGAACATAATTACTTGTTAATCCTTAGTGATGTAGTGACATATAATAGTGAAAACAGTTTCCCATCAAAATCTGCTCTTGCTGGAGAAATTTTAAGTTGGACACAGCTGAACAGTTTGACAGTATCTGTTTTGACACACCACAAGTGCATTGTATTATTTGATTAGATGGATAAACAATAAACTGAACAAATATATGTGACCTGCTCCATCACACATTTCAGTTTTATACTTTATAAAAAGTCTCAGCTTTCCGGTTATACCAATGCTGTATTTTTACTCCAAATAGTAAGCGAGATATGCTCATTTAAATCTTGACTGTCACCAAACCATGTTTTTGATTTATTGAAATAAATCCGTTTCAATGCATATATACAGTATATCATGAATTGATATACAGTATATATGTATATATTGGTTTCAATGTATACACACCCCCATATTTATGTATGGGTTCAGAGTCATGCGCCACATGGTCTCCCTCAAATAAATAATGTTAGGGCAAAATAAATTAATTCTAAATGTTCAAATGTGGCTGAGCTTGTACAGACATATTTACACATTATTTACAATTCATTGTAAGCACATACATATACATACATATAGAGGACCTGAAACATATTATGGGTGGAACACAGTATAATTGGTGGAGTCAGGGATGACATATTGTATGATCTTCAAAATCAGACTGTCTGTCACCATCTATATGTGTCAGGACTTAGGAAATAGTTTCTAGCCTTACAGTGCTGGTCTCTCACATTGCCCTATAAGGATAGCAGAACTATAACTACATAGCACAAAAATAACCAATTGTTCCCACAGCTATTTTTCTACTCATTGTGCCGCTCCTGTCTGTTGCGGGAGGTGTCTGCGGATGGATCAAATAAAGCCTCGTACTCTTGCCACAGCTCAATAAATTCCTCATCTTCTGCTTCTGCCCAGCATATATTTTTGGTTTGGTGCTGAAGTCTCATACTTTGTGTATTTCTCATTTCAGACTCACACTTCTTTTTGCTATAGTTCAACAGGAAAACATCAAACATCTTACAGAAAAAGAGTAGTTTTTTTTACACATGGTTTCATTGTCTGTTGCCAGTTGCTCACTGCTCTTGAAACTCAATTCTGAACAGGAATATGTGAACATTTGGTGAATATCTGCTTAGTATATGCTATGATTTCAGTCTGCATCATCAATTTTCACTAAGGATAATGGAAAAAAATATATAAATGCTTATTGACATCCTAACATATGTCAATTTCAATATAATGCACCCTGTTGCTTTTTCAAAAATCAATAGTTTGTGGTTGTGCAAAATCATACATAAACAGTCGTGTGCGCACACAATTTCAATGGGCGTTGCTTGGGGTGACAACCTAGAGGGCCCTTTAGTCACCATGAGACTTGCAGAGGTGTGCTCATCTACATCCCTGTGACATGTGGCAGGACCCCAGGAGTGGCCAGGCTTGCCATATACGTATGTTTTCTTTCTTCCCCAGGCAAGTGCACAGTTCAAAGGAAATGGCTTGAATCCAAGTTGTGAAATTGAAAGAAAGGAATTTCAGAGCTTACAGACTCAGGGAGGGTCTTCCTTGCCTGAACAACAATATCAATGAGCGAACATGTTTCAGCAGAGGGTTGTGGTAGAGTTAGTTTTTCTGTTCCCTTCTCTCTTTCCTCTCTACGCTTCCACTCTCTCGTTTTCTGAGGATGTGAGTTTTATTTTTATTTAGTTTATTTTCACGTCCCGAAGGTGCCTTGTTTTTCCTTTTCTCCTCTCGCCATTTTATTTAGTGGTGGCTATTCAGAGTCTCCTCTCTGCCCATGTTTACGAGGCTAGCCCATTTTATAGGGGTGTGTTATTGTTTGGCTATGGCCAGGGATTTTATATCCCTTTTTTTCTTTGTCGTGTTTGGCTCATCGTTATTCTGCACAAAACCTCACATTCAATGACAAATTATGTTGTTTAATTGAGTGTTTTCTGAGTGAACTAGGATTGCACTGCACTCTACGAGGAGTATTGACAACAACCTAAAATGCATAGGTGTCTCAGAAGTTAAGCAGTTCCACATTGCACAGTGAATATACTGTAACTGGCGTTGTATAACTATGGATGGTAATATTATCAATTTTAATTAAAATTTAAAAGTAATTACCTCATTTTCTCCCAATGTGGAATGCCCAATTTGTTTGTTTGTGCTCATAACTGCAACCTCCTCTGTCAATTTGCATGAGAACAATCATGTGCTCTCCTCTTCTTAAACATGTGATGTTAAGTTACTTCTTCTTTTCACTCCAAAATCCACTAATTGGGTAACTTCACACAGACATCGAGTTAGAAGAACACTTTGCATGTAGCCTGCGTAGCTGAACGATTGACCAGAGGGGATAGCTGGTGCATGATGAGACACAGATGTCCTGCTAACTAAAGCTTTTCCCCAGGCAATGCTATCCCAATGATGCACTAACCCGCAGAGCCACCAGCCATGTCCAGCACTGTCATGGTCTTTATTTGATACCAGGCCGTGTGCCAGCCACACTAGAACAATGCCTTAACAGGATGAGCCACCCAGAAGGCCAAAAAATTACATGTTAAATTAGGGTGAGGTGTTAAAAAGAAATAAATCAAAGCATGTAAATTATAGCTTTCTTCACTTTTACTGTATGAAAATGTAAAAGTAAAGAATTTTGTTTGGAATTATACCTAGTGTAAGATGCAGTTATGAAGACTTATATAATTTAGCTAATACTAAGGCTAAGGACAATCATTTGACTAAAATAAAGTACTAACAATATTGATATATTTAAAAAATATCTTTCTGGAATAAAGTATGTCAACTGGAGTTATAAAGTCAGATGGTATAATACCAAACATAATTCTTCAATGACAGATTTAAGGTTAAGCTTACTGTTTGGATATTCACATACTGCTGCCTTCTAGTTTCTCTTTAGAATCTTTGTTGTATAGGAAATGTATTCAAACATGTATCCTAGACTGTCAAATATTGTTTTGAAAATGTTGAAGGTAAACCTCTCACAACTTTCTTTAATAAAAATGTGTCATCACGCTGTCAAAACTCAAAGGTGACAAAAGCAAAACTAAATGAAAAATCACTGAAATGTATATTTTATAACAAGAAAGATGGTCTTTGGTCATAGTGCTAATGTCAGTTTAGGTTGTAGTTTTATACAATAATAATAATCATAATAATGTTATGATTTAGAGGGCTATTGGTATTGTTCAGTAATTTAATCATTAATCCATAATAATAAATTATAATATACCATATCCTTTAAAATGAAAAACACCTTTGCCTGGTTGGTCGACATTGCTGTTGTTGTGATATGTTTGCTGTTGTTATTTTTGTTTGTTTCCCCTTGGTTAAGACAAATTGATTATTGCTTATATTTTTGTGGTAAAATTCAATTCAAGTTTTGCAAAATGAAGCCTTACGTAACTGCTCTGTCTTATTTTAGCTGACTTTGTTTGTAAGCATTCCACCTGTAATCCTCTTATTCTAACAATAATGTATTCCTTTGTGGAATCAGAGGCCATAATATAAAACATCTGGCCCATTTTGGAACATTGTGGTGTATATAACTACACCAAAGTGAAATTTATCAATTTAATATCCACTGTGAGCTATCATACTGATCATACAATTTAAAAATGTAGATGTAATATAATGGAAAACACATTAACATTGAACATACAAAAAGATTACCGGCAATGCAGAATATTTTGGGTAAAAATAAATACTTTGTTAAGGCCTATTAAATATACAAATCTAAATTTTTAAGAAGCCTATACATTTGATCATATCCATATTCATAACAGTCTCTCATTAAAAACATAAAATAAAATAAGTAAATAATAATTATAACAATAATACAAACATTGTTGGTTGGCTGGAGCAATCAACTCGGATTCCACAGAATAGCTGGTCACTAGGTGAATACCAAAATATCACAACACTGAAAACCTGAACAATCATGGGGGCGTGTCCTATGTGACAGAAACTGTAATTAATGATCTCTTCCATTTTCACAGGAGAGAATGGGGATGTGACAGAAACATTATTAATGGTTTCTGCCTTCTTGGTACGGATAAAGTTTATTGGTGGCAAGTCTCATATAATGGATTACTTTTGAAGACAGCCATGGGATGTGTTGAAAGATTAAGCAAATCTGTCCAAAAACAATAGAAAATTTTGTTTCAATACAGCAAAGAGGTTGCATTGTGAGTCTTTCACTTTGCTTTTTACCATCTGTCTCTTGCTAAGACAATAATGTACCAGAGTTGTCCTTGGAATCTGTCAATAGCAAGTGACCTCATGCTTAGCCTTCTAGAACATTGTACTGGTAGTAAGCCTCAGGCTGTTCTCATGAATCAAGTGCATGTTAAACTGATACTGACCGTAAATAAAATTGTGTAACAGGTGTGCAGAATTACACAACATTAGGATTTGCTAAATAATAGAACAGATTCAAAAGTCCCATTTCATTGTGCCATGTTATATTCAGATTTGATGTTACTCTCCTTTGTTTGTTGCATTTCCAGATATTTTGCTTATAATTAATAAACTGCCACCAGCAGTTTAATAAATATGTCAGGACACATCAAATGTCCATAAATGGGAACACAGTTGTTTTTATATTGTAACCTATTAGAACACAGAATCCTATCCAATAAGCAAGCCAGTTACCAAAACAATTAACGTAACATGACTCTTAGTGCCATTTAGTGGTTATTGGTGTAATGCATGTAATGTGTTTTTATTAAGTTGTTCAGAGCATGTTATGAGCCATTTCATTATCTATTGGCCAAATGCCAGTCATCTCAAACCTAGATGTTCTGTACATGCCAACATCACCTTTTAACATTGCCCTTACGCGTGTGGAAATATAATCCTTGTTCATTATAAAATACCCTCTCCTAATGCCAAATCTTAGCTTAAATAAACAAAGTGTGTGTGTGTATGTGTGTGTTTGTTTCTGTGCATTTTCCATTTAATTTCAGAAGCATTAGAAGTAGTATGCAGTCATTTCATATTTATTTGATTTGACACACTTTTGATGATTTTAATAATTCAGCCATTAAAAGTGATGCATCTTACATAAAGGCTGATTTGACCTATTTATGCAATTAAATGTTTTCTGCCTTTGTGTTAGGTCCTGAAAACTCATCACTGAAAAATTCTGAGAATAAACATGCACATTTTCTTTTTAATTTCCCAAGGCCTCTTAAATACTTCATCTACAGCAGTTTACTCAGATTGTGCCAAAGAGTTACATTAAAGGTTGAATTGTAATTCAGTAGAAAGAGTGTATACTGTACATCTGCATTGCCCTCTGACAAGTACCTGCTTATGTAGGAGATGGCAGTTTGTAAAAATTCCTATTATTAGAATCGCATAAGTCCTTTATTGTTCCATCTGAACAGAATGGCAGTCGGAATCCATCACAAAGCTATGTAAACACATCCTAAAATTTTTGAGATCACAGGGTAAATATCCACATTTGATGATATCATGTTGGAATGTATACTGTTCTTAGATGTAGCTGTCCTGTCCTGTCCTGTACCTAGGTGTCTAATGCAAAGCTATCAAAAATGTTTGCTTTCATTTGTAACAACAAATGGAGAGCTTGGGGAAATATTCTAGCTTCTTCTCCAACAGAATTGAGGATGATTCACCAATTGAGTAGTATACACCCACCTCACTGCTTGACAGAAAAAAAGATGAGGTTAAGGCTTAGCAAATTACTGATATCCTATTCATAGTGTGCACCATAGAAATCGGGATAAACTCAAATACAGTAAGTTTCCCACCTCAATCGCTTCTAAAATCTCTCTATGCTTTCTTGCAATGACATTTTCAATTTAGCGATTATGCATGTATGCTGCAAGTTAAGCTATATTTTTAATGAAGTCACACAATTCGCCACCTAAATTTAGCAATAAATAACCTGATATCACAATGTGGTAGAAGAATATTTGAAGCAAATATGAAGAGATGAAAATGTCTCATTTTACAAAATGACATCAAGTAGAATGTATATTACCTAAAGATGCATACAAGTGCGTATCAGTGACACACAGAGAGGAATTAAAGTAGGCAAAGGTACTATAGTCCAAAGGTACTATCTTAAGGAAATGATGAAAACTAAGACACTGCACAGTTATCATCTAGTTCATAGTTCCTCTGGGGAACTAGTAAGGAAAAAGAATGAGACTTCACAACAGAAGAAAGAGATGGAAGCCTCCCAGTAGAGGCTGACCTCTGGGGATAAGAGGGAATATATAAAGAAATGATAGATTGAATATTTACAAACATACGCCAACACTATAATATAGTTGGCATATTATCAATTTCATCTCTGGTCTGTGAACAAAAATGTAAGTATTCCCTCTGCAGACCTTTTCCCATAAGGACCTATAGAGGACTTCAAGGCATCGTGCAGATACATATTTCATGCTTCACTGTGAAATATTTGATTTGAATTAATTAAGATTTTTACTAAACACTATCCTAGATTACAGAAACCACTCAGAGCGTTGTGGACATTTATGTATAAAAAGAGGGCAGCTGCAATACTGATTAAAATAAATAAGGGAATGTGATATTAGTATCAAGTGTTCCAAATCCACTTACTGGCTTAGAAAAAAAAAACACATAACACATAATTTTAGTAAACTTCCTTTCCCACGTTTTAGAGTGAATGTCTTGTTTGTCAAGCAGCTGTGTTCATGCATACCCTCCATTGATTCCTTCTTTGCCCATATTATCTAGGCAATTTCTTTTTTCTCTTTACACTGCCTTATTGGGAATATGCTAATTACATCCGTCATGATTACTGATTTTCTTTGAATCTTTATTCCACTGTGGGCAGAGCAATCACAGAGGTAGAACAGGAGATTTACTGCAAGCTTGTGCCTTCTCTCACCATCTGCCAGACTTGATTTAATTTGAATAATAACTGAAGATTTAGATTCAAAGACAACTTTGGTTTACTAACATGTTTATGCAGATCGAGGAAATACAGTAACAAGAAGTGCACGAATAGGCTTTTTCACAGCATGCTTTAACCTGTCTCTGGAGCAGGGCGCCCCGCTTTTCAGAAGCTTAGCAGGGGGCTCCGGCAATAACCAGTTCGTAGGCTAGAAATACTTAAGGCTTGCTGTGAGGGGAGCCAGATATTAGTGAGACAAACTGTAGATGAAACAAAAGATAGGAAATTCTTTTTTTAAGCTGAGCTTTCTATTAGACTTGGAACATCCTTAGATTTTTTTTCTCTCTTTCCACATTTTTTTTAACATTCATACAGGGTGATAATGCAAATAAATGTCTTATGATGCTTTTCAACACATCAGTCAAATCTTACAGCAAATGACATACTGTACCCCAAGCTCAAACCCATCAGTCAGAATAGAAATCAATTATTAATCTAAGCCATGTTTTATATTCCGTACCAAAAAAAAAATGTTTTAAGTGACCATAACAGCTTAATAATGCTGAAAAAATCTTGGGAATTCTAATAAGCATGCCGTGGCACTCTTTCTTGACCTTGCAACATTTCTTTCCGATAAATACTGGACAACAACAATCAGGCTTAACTGGTATCACAAAGGTGGTTATCAACTTGCTAAGTGAACACAGGGTTTGTGAGAAGCTCATTTGCATAAAAGACAATAGGCTCATCGGGCCTCATTCATGAAACGTTCCTAAATATGTGCATACGTTTATGTACGAGCGTGTTTTCTACAAAAGATTTACTCCTGATACATCAAACCGCGTGGAAAGGCACATTTAGTCATATTCACGTGCATATGTTCATACATTCTGATTCATCGTAAATGACAGGCGCGTGCACATTGTTTCACGATTAGCATAAATCCACGCCCATTAATTGCCATATATGGAAGTTGCTAATTCAATTTACAGGTGCATATGAATTTTTTTTTAAAAATTACGACAATGAAATCTAAGTTTTATTAGCAGATGTTCAGTAAAGGAAAAAAAAAATTGTATTGTCAGTACAGGCATAGGTGCCCTATAAAAAAAATTCTGCCATAGGCAAAGAACATTATAAGCACGTAAGCATAATATTTTTGACATTTTTGTTTCCCATATAATTCAGTTTGTTATTGAATAGGAAACGCAAACTTCAATGCTTAACATTAACCACGGTCCTTTCAAAACAATATAAAATTTTGCCGTATGTAGCCTATGCAATATATCACGTTTAATCCTATGTTCATACAGTTCAATACATCCGGCAAATAACAAAAAAAAAGTTGACTCTACAATCGCAGTACATGTTTTTAACTGCAACACCTTAAAAATAAACATGCAAGCTGTCTTGCGGTCAAAACATTTTTTCCTCACTCTTGTAGGCTATGACTGAGAAATAATAATGTAATTATCTATTTATGTGCCTTTGCTGTCTTTGACTGAAGCAATTCATATGTTTTAGGCTATTATTATTGTTTTGCATCATTTACTGTAGGCCTACATATTTCATGTCTGAAATACAGCGTCCAATAAAACAGTAGCCTATATCCAATCTTAGCAAAAACAAGCTCTGAGACAACAATACAGTTGGCCTACAGAACAATCCGTTACAAGCACACTGACAGGTGATACAGCTGTTCTCATATCTCATCCCACATCTCTGCCTCGCGTCCTCTGTTGGATGGAGCTAAGGAGCGAGGAAAGGATGCAAGGAGTGAAAGTAGGCTGAGCGATTGAAATGAACCCTAGACATCGAGAGGGGTGTAAAGTAAGGTTAAGAGATGTTTTGGAAATTTATCTCAGGTTTTAACCAGATATACCCTGGCTACATTCTAGCCGGTTAAAAAACTAGCCGGTTACTTTTAAACCAAATTTAGCCATTTTTTCACAGCGTTTCACCAAAGTTTCAACTCAAAAATGTTAACTGGGGCATGCAGTCTATGGCATCGATAACATCGGACAGGTTGGCAATTTCATAAATACCCTGCTTTATCTCCACCTAGTTTCACATCTTGTAGGGAAACTGGATGTACGCTGGCATTAGCTGGACTGTGCCGTTGATCACAATTGCAACGCTGGCTACAGACCTGTAGACAAATAAATCTACACTCTCACAAATTTTCCTACAGTTTATTTAAAATGTGACAACTGCACATTGTGGAGCTCCTAAACTTTAAACTTGTTACAGGATATTTGAAATCTGAAGCAATCATACTAAAGTTCTCATAAACTCAAGAATTATGGGACTCAGTCCAATCCCATAATTATGCAGCTAGTAGGCTAAGGCTAAGGACAAGATGTAAATGTTCATGCTCAGCTGGACATAAATTAAAGACCAGAAATAATAATAATAATAATAATAATAATAATGGGAACTTTTCCCATTATAACTGCATGTTTGACCCATTTCAAAATTGGGGAGTTGGGAGCAAGAATATGAGGCAGTGGCAAAATTAAACACAAATAATGTGACCTGCTCAAGTAAAATAACAAACATTTGTGTGTTACTTTACACATTGATGGATGCATTTATTAATTAAATGTGCTAGAAGCGGTTTAGCTGGGCAGTCAGAAGTCACCTGCTCGTGAGCAGACAGCTGTTCCCCTTTCAATGTTCCCTCACTGATGCCATGCCTTTTATGATATGGTTAGAATCATCGCAAGCATGCTTTGAATTTACAATCTGTTCCACGCATATACTTCTACCGTACATTTTCCATTACAGAGTTTCCAGTTTCTCTGTAATTGACACACATAAATTCTTGTAATGTTTTGAGAAAGCGAGATAGTAGTCCCCAGAACTTGCATTTGCCATGTATTATCAGCTTACATGATCTGTAGCTCTGCATTCTCAAGCCTATAATGAGAGCTTGGCTAAGACAGCTAATGTTAGGTGGTCCTTCTGTGGATTCTTGCCATTCATGTTTTCTAATAATACAGTTTTATAAACATGAATCAGGTGGCAATTTCTGTATTATTTAAATAGATAAGACATCTTAAACTTTCTGTAAAACCTTGGAAATTGAACAGATAAAGAAATTCTCTCTTCGAAGTCTTTGCAAAGAACCATTAATTGCATTTTTATCATGCTGCTTGCAACTTCAACAGGCTTATTTCTTCAGTCAGTGTCCCAACTTTCTTGTTAATAGTGGTTACTGTAGGGTGGTGATGGTGATGAGGTCACATTGTATTGCACCTGGAAGTATCCTAATTGGCAGTCATTTATCTCATTCCCCCATGATACTGCACCCCATCTTCCAAAAGAGTGATGACGGCCCCATCTGAATAGGAACAGCCTCATGATGACATTGAGGGAACAAATGAGAGCAGTGTTTTCAAGGACTTTTTTTTAGGTGATCAATAGCCAATATGAAAATAGAATATTCTTCCATTATAAAGGTGAATGAAATATGGCAATTATTGTTAAAGTTGCATAGGTTATTCAATATAACTTTTGTGATGGGGCTGGAAAAAATAAACCCCTAAGTTGTATATGGATTCAGATGGAAGTAAAACGTATGTGGGAGTAAACAGCTCCTGTGTCCAGGATTTCAACCAACAAAGGATTATTTAAAACTGGTGAATTTCCCCTTCAATTTAAAATTTAAAGGGATTGCCAACTCAAATCAATGATTCAGCTTTTAAATGGTTACTTGTTGTCATCCTGAGGTGGAATAAACATAACCCAAATATCAAGTTATGTGCCTAAATTAAGATATGCCTTTTTTTTTCACCATTGCCTGTAATTGATCAGGCAATGTTTTGAGTGGGCGGGATTAAAACAGACTTCAGGACATCATCAGCCAATGATTGGCGAGGGACGCTTTAGCAGTATACAACAGTAAACAACTTTCTTGTTCAGTGTGTGCTTTCCTCTAGTTTGTCTTTCACAAATGTCATGGCAATAGAAAAACTGTTTGTGTAGCTTGAAGCGTCCATAATCGCGTATTTCCGTGAGGATGATGTTTCGAAGCTGAAATCACTGCATTAGTCCGATTGACTGCTGAAAGGAGAAGGTTAGCTAATACGCATCCTACGCTGTACCGGTAATGTTACTATTTGAAAGATGTGGGTTTCTGAGCTTAACGTTAGTATTATTATGTGATCGGATCTTCTTTAGTTCAGTGGCTCAAACCTATGGTACGGTTGCAACTTCCACCACACACTTTCTTTTTTAGGCTATTTAGCTATCGTTTGTTTTGCTAAACGGTGTTTGCATTTCCGAGTCTGCACATAACTTGCATAAAGGCTCTTGGGCATGGCCTGAATAGTAACTAGCTTTCACAGCCACCCAGTCCTGAGAACTGCATAGTCGGCAGAAAGTGACAATTCAATCTTAATTTTTTTCAGCTGTAGACGTTTTTAAATGCTGAAATCTTGGTGGATGATTATTTTAATAACGAGGAGTAATGTCAAATAAAGAAAACCACTTTTGTAGTTGGCAGTCCCTTTAAGAATATTTTAAGAAATAATAATATATTAAGAAAGTTCTGAATTGCCTTCATTCCTGACACTTGCATATTTCAACTGTAGCAATATTTAATGTCTAGCAAAACATTTTTGACTGTAAGTCTAATTACTTTGTATAACAGATAAACATCTGGCCCTGACACTGTGATCTAAAATGACCTAAACCAGACCAAATAGGAGAAAGAGAAGAAGCTCAGTCATTGCATGTTCTGAAGACAGATTTGACCATTCCTTTTCTGTCAAAAAAAAAACGATTAACTTTTTTGATGACCAGTGAGACACACAGTAGGTCCAGCCTGACTAATCCCTTAGTTTTTCCCCCAATACCCAGAGGTTGTAAAACCATTGGTAAAGGGTGATTTAGCTGACATCAATTTATTGTCACCATTTCTACTTATGCAGGCATTTTAACCTCTATTAGCATTTTGTGCCAGGCCACCAAGCAAGATGACAGCTGATACCTCAGATGTGCAGTCTACATTCCTCAGGGCTCAGAGAGGCAAAAAGGGGGTTATCATGATGGACATTACAATACATTACAATAAACCACTTTTTTTTTTTGTGGTAGCATTCACACATAGCAAATATTTTAACGTGAAAGAACTAGTTTAAATTGAAAAATTTTAAGCACTGTTGGAAAAATATATTCTTCCTCGTCACCCCCTCACCAGGCAACCTGGGGGGTCCCTGCACTCCACCCTGTCCTGGAACTTGGCCCAGCTGGAGGTGACGCAGGAGAGCAGCAGGGATGTCATCCATTTTGCGATCATTTTCCAGCAAGAATATCCTCACCTCCAGCAACGGAGCCCTGGAGACCTCTGGTGCTGCGGAGGAGGGGGAAAACAAACTGTTCCTCCTGAAAATCCTGTCCGACACACCTGTCCAGTTCAACAGGATCCGGAGGGACTACAGCAAGACGTCCTTCGTGCACTGTAGGGAAAAAGACTCCGGAGCCACATTCCCCTCAGAGTGCTGGAAAAATCCCTGAGTCTGCATACCGGGACACCAGAAGCAGTCTTCTCCCGCAATCTAGATGCACTATAGTCCCTTGTTCTCCAACAGTGAACGGCTGAGCCTTCCCATACTGGTCACTTTCTCTCCCGTAGATGACTTGATGTATTAAAACTTTCCTAGAGACAGTACTCCAGGAGGGCTAACAAGACTGGCCACCAAAGTTTTAGCCCTTAGCATTTGCAAGTCTGCTGTATACTAATTTAATTTAGCTGACTTACCATTGCTTTTTAACCTTGATGGATATATTTGAGCCATTTGACAATATAAATATAAAGTTTTGCACTGTCTGAGTAATTCAACAAATTTGGGAGGAAAGTAGGAATTCAATGTCAAAAAATAAAGTGCAGCTGCTCGTATTTTTACTAGAACTGAGAAGTATGAGCATTTTACCCAGCGTAGCATCGCTTCATTGGCTACCATTAAAGTAGAAGATAGATTTTAAAGTTTTGTTTCTGACTTTTAAAGCTTTGCATGGGCTTGCACCCTGCAAAGCTTTAAAACCTGCTTCTACCCTATAAGCCCACACGGTCACTTTGTTCTCAAGATGCAGGCTATTTAGTAGTCCCAAGCATATCTAAGAACTTGATGGGGGATAGAGCTTATACTCCTACAGAGCCCCACTACTGTGGAACACCCTCTCAAAATGTATAAGGGAGTCAGGCACAGTCTCAATATTTAAGTCTTGATTAAAAACACACCTTTATCATCAGGTTTATAATCAGTTATAGTCTGGAGACAGGAAAGGAGAAGCCTGTACCACTGATAAGCGGGTTGGGCCGTTTCCATTTCTTGATCGCATGGGTTCTCAATCTCTGTCCTAGTAGTTATGCAGCAATATAAAACCCCTGGCAGGGTCACTTATTGTGTGAGCCCCTATTGGTGTCCCTGTTGCCATCCACTGCACTTCCCTAACTCTCAATCTTTTTTCTCCCCAGACCACCAGCGGGACATTTGGCCCAAATCCTGGAGAAAGCTGTCGTCTGGACTCCCTCTCCTCTGCCGTCTGACATCCCCAACATCGCCGCCCGCCCTCACCCACCGTCCCATGTCAATTCTTACATATACACAATCAGCATGCCAAAACGAACAAGCATTTTCAAGAATGTTGGAATACATAATATCTATAAATACATCAATATCTGTAATCCTCCACAGAACAGTACATTTTATCAGAACAGTGTGATTACTTTAGAGCTCAATGGCAGCACCCCACATGAGATATCAAATACATACAAAACATGTCTTGTTTTGAGATCAATCAGTTTATGATCTGTACAGACATGTGATGCTGCAGACAGATGAGACAGACATTCAGAAGAGCAGACTGCTGTGGGAATTCTTTGAAGCTGGTCTCTAAATTATGAGTAAATACCTTTATATTTTAGGCAAAACATTGTGCTATTTTCATAGAATGGTTTGCATGATGTTCTTCATTTTATTAAAAAATATATAGTTTTATGTTTTAACTTCTTAATTGTACAAACAAAATTTAAATTAAACACAGTATGTCACTCATAAATACGGGGAGTACACATTCAAAAGAATTACCCTTAGCATACATTAATGGAAATGAATCAAAACTTGATCCCTTGTTTCTCTTTAAATAGGTGGTCCCCAGCCCTGTTCCTGGAGATCTACCGTTCTGTAGGTTTTCACTCCAACCCTAACAAAGCACACCACATTCAACAGCTAGAGATCTCACTGAGTTGCTAATTAGCAGAATCTGGCATGTCAAATTATAGTTGAAATGAAAACCTACAGAAAGGTAGATCTCCAGGAAGAGGGCTAGGGCCACTGGTGTATGAAATAATCCACGTTAAAATTACACCCATGCTTTACCCCTTATAGGAGTATTTGTTCTTAGCCTCCACCCAAGGGGGTATTTCAGAAAGCGAGATTAAGGAGTTAGCCCAATTTAGCCGGCTAACGTTTGTAAATATTTTTTATTTGATGACATCTGATTGGATGAGAGCCTGGGTTACTTCAAAATATTTACAAAAGTTAGCTGGATAAGACCTTAATCCCGCTTTGTGAAATACAACCCAGGATATCCAAAGTAGCCCTATCAACCCCCTCAATCCATTCCAATAGGAGTGACAAAGGAACAAGGATGCACACCAGCTGAATGAAATTCATGAACGAGCCCCCTGTATATCCCAATTAGCTCGTGAAAGGAAAATCTCCTGTTGGAGAGCGGAAGGTGTCATCTTTTCCCTGCCAGCTGGGTATACCACATCTGAAAGAAACAAGGTGCTAATTACAAGATGATGATAAGAACCTAACCGCGAAAACGACAACTGGCCTTTCAATGCACACCTTCACAGATTGTAGCATGCATCTCCACATGCACGAGCTAGCCCACAACAAGAGGTTTTTCATTTTTTATGGGGAGGGGGCATGTGTAGGGGAGGAAAGTTAGGGTTAGATGTGTGGGTGGTGGTTTGTGTAACACATTGACTCTACTGATGAAAGAGAAGGATAGTTTTACTTTCGTAAACTGACTTTTTCTGTGTGCGTGTGTGTGTGTGTACTGTGCTTATGTAAATTTACTGTCTTGATCTGTGAAACCCAACCCTAAAAGTGGCACATTTGGGCATGTCTTTTTGACTAAAGTAGTGATATATTCTACCACCATCAAGTTGTATATGTCCTCTGATTCAGCACTTCTATATATGCCAGTTATTGAATTCTAAAAAATATCACATCACACAGATTGAAACAATTTGGAGTAAAAAAATTTAATAAATAACCCTCCTTGGTTTTTTGCAAGTCTGAACTATTAACTGTGCCGACTCTTTGCATTCATTGCGTGCTTCTTCCAGTAGGAGTCGATCTGTGTCACTGTCAGTTCTGTGGTTGGAATACACGAATGAGATGAATATAACTGAATACACGTCTCTCCTGCCCAAACTCACTTCAGATTGCTGCTGATTCCGAATCACCTCTGATAGGTTGCATTGGCTGTCAATCATTAGTGTGACATCACTAATGACGGTGGACAAAATGGTGGCTGACATCAGATCTTTATACTTGGGATATACTGCAAACCAATAAGCTCAGGCAATAGGCAGAACTATGCAGATATAGTGTAGATTGTGCATGCGTTTACACAAGAAAGACAGCAACACAGAGAAGTTATACAGATTGTCGAAAAGCTAAGGTTGTCTAGTTTTTTAATGCTTCTTGATGGCTTATACAGTAGAGGAGATACTGTATGATAAAAGAACGGCATGCACAGATGTGTCAGCGACGACACCATCAGCTTTAAAGAGTTGAAGGAGCTTAACATTTTTTTGCAGTGGAATTCCCCTTCAAACAGAATTTGAAAAGGAATGACTCCATCTGATGTATTTTCACTACTACACGAGGGTTACTCTTACTCTGATATGCTTAGCCATGGATTGCACCATAACAGCAACACAAAAATGTGTGCATAGATATAAAATAATAAATGTGTCATTTGCCAATCATTTAGCATTGGTACTCAGATTGGGCAAATTGCACTGCAGGTGACTGAATTTGGAGCCTTAGTATATGTTGACAACAGTTTCAAAATTCACTTGCAAGCGCACTCTGAGAATTTCACACATTGAATTTGAAGTGGGCAATCAGAGAATAAAAGGTATTTGCACTTAAGTTAAAGCTGCAGTAGGCAAGTTTGAAAATATACAAGGCAAAAATACTTCCCCCTTTTGCTCTCCTCCCTCCTATTTCTCTCCTAAGCCGCTTCCACCAAATGATATTCCAGTACATGCACAGAGACAGGTAGACAGGGAGGGGTTTATTCTTTTAACAAAATACCACACCGTATAGTGAAAACTCGGTGAATTAACAAACCACCGCATCAAATCTCTGCCGTTTGTCATTCCATGCTTCTCAGTTTCCCGTTTGATGCCATGCTTTCATTAAATTTGACAGTTGCCTTTTCACTTTGAGATATGTGTATTTACTTTGAAGCCTGACTTGCACCTGCCAATCAAAGGCTCCACCCCACCCACCCCATCATTGAAATCAACGCTCGATTTTCTTAGTCACATTGTGACTGAGTTTTCCGGTGATCTTGGTCAACCATCCCGGCGTTGACAGATAATGATAATTATTGTATTTGTAACTACCAAAATTTCATCCTCTGTATGATCAATGGTGCCAAAAAGTGCCAAAATTTACCCTACGATAATTTAGTCATTTCACACCTATAATATATAAAGTTGCAGTTACCCTTGGCTGCTGATTCAGGATCAGTACAGCTTTTTACTGTATAATGGTTAAAGTTTATTAAGGGGTAATAAACATTGGCTTTTGTTCTGTCTCCGCTCCACTTCAGAATTTCAAAAGATGCAAACTGAGTTCGAGAGTGAGAGCATGGATGGGAGGGGGGATGAGGGAGGAGTTACAGTTGGGGTGGAGAGGCGATTGATCCAGTCGGTACGTGTCATAGGTACGTAGGCGGAGCGAGCTAGGGGAAAAGGAATCCCCGCGTCTGTCACTGTTCTGCACTGGCGTAGCCGGGGTTGGGCCAGTGTAGGCCACGGCCACCTAAACAGTTGAAATGTATGATCAAGAACACTTGTTTTACATTGAATATTTTAGTTATATAAATACTGCGGTAGCTAAGCAGTTCGTCGTTAATATGTGCATTTTGTAATTCAATTTAGCAACTGTCCACTAAGATAGTGCTACATTGTTAGGCTAATTTTGACTCCATCCCATCGCATTGCTAGACGCTCAGCTTCGCTACTATACAACAGTGTAGCTGCAGTTTTGATGCAAACAGAGTAGATGGCTATCTAACGTTAGCTAGCTTCGCGTTGGGTGGTTCTCTGCTTCCACGTCGTGCAGTAATACAATCATTAATCATATAACGCTACCACATGACTCGCAGTGGATTATCCCCTATGCAAATCATGCATTTGGATAAGCATCATTATGCACTGGCTGCTAGCTACCTGGGGCAAGACACGCAACTGACAGTTATAGACAACATAATAAACACGTTAAATTACATCAAATACAAAAAAAAATGCAAGCTTACTACAACTTATTTGATGGTGATTTCTCATTAAAAGTAGCAGTATCACTTTATATCGTTAATGTGTAGCCCGCAATTCCACGTTTGAATTTAAAAACCCTTCTCGACCTCAAAGAAGTTCTCAAAACACACCGGTGAGAAGTGCCGACTGCGAAAAACGCAGGTTTTCCTGTCCTCTGGCCGAAAAAGTATGTTCAAACCAAGGGGGCCAAGACCGGGCTTTCGTTTTGAAGCTCACTTCCTGGTTGGGCTGGGAGCGGTCATTGTACCGTTGCTCACTAGCGCCATTGTGGTTGGCTCCAGTATAGGTCTTTCAACATATAAGTAAAGGGCAGCAATGTGGTCAAAATACTCAGTCAATACATTTTTTACACAAAAAAATGTAATTGCAATAGATGCCTTTCCTTCATCTAATGCCTGTGCATGTGCTGATTAAAAAAAAATATTGTGTCGTTTGGACAGGGTATTAACATTTTTTGTTCAGGACCAATCAGAGGGACAGGTTGAGTCCTCTTCAGCTCCACGGAGCAGACGCAGTTTGTAAAAACCGGCGGCGAAAAAGTCTTCCGGAGAATGGTTTTTACGAAGCCGTGGGAAGCAAATGGGTGACGTCACAGTGGCTTTGTCCATATTTTTAGACAGTCTATGGTTCACACACTACGGTTTGGGGAGACAATTGCACATTCAAAATTGGAGTGGGGATTGGATATAGGCAGCCCGTATTGGCCACAAAATTATTAAAAAATAGAGAAAAAAAAAGTATGTTCAAGCACTGGCGGGACATCGCAGGGTTTGAGGGAAAGGAGAGAAATGTGGTGGTTTTTTACAGCCACGGTCCGGAAGCAACAATGTAAAACCATGCTAGCTAACGTTAGCTATCTAAAATAAAATTTGAAAACCACCAGACTTAGTCTAATTGCTGAAATTGAAAAAACACTACAATTGGAAAATACTACAATTAGAAAAGCCTAAAAATAGAAAAAGCTATGTAGCCTACAATTATAAAAACTAGTCAAATATTAATGACCTAAATCTTAACAATGAACAAACTATAAAATACTAATACTAACGAAATTAACTAGCCTACACCTAACAAATTATATTAATGTTACGATCTCTTCGATTGTACAACAATTTCAATAGCTTTGCATTAAAAAAACAATTTTAAGACTCCCTTACAATCATTTCATATTTCACATCTGGCAACGCACCATCCAAAATGTAGCCAATATATTTTTTACGGTCTATGGTCTATTAGCTAGTTTAGTTATTGACAACTTGGCTATGAGTTAATCTGATATAATTCAAAATGAAATTATCGGTTTATTACACCAAATACAGTCTGGAACAGCCATTGAGGATTTTGGGAAGCATCAAATGACAATGGCAGAGATTTGATGTGGTGGTTTGTTAATTCACATGTTGAGTTTTTACTATACGGTGTGGAATTTTGTCAGTTGATATGGTTTTTAGTTAATTAGTATAGTTATCATCATAGTTTTCACTATAAGATGTGGTCGTTTGGTATTTGAATGTGGCATGAAATAGCTTCCATACATCGCTAGCCCTGATTGGTTGGTTTTTAGAAGACCGGCAGCCTAATACAGAGCCCAGGACACTCACCGAAACCAGATTTTTTTCCCCAGAACACTTGATTTATTGATAGCTGCTGGAATATAATGAGTAAATGTAATAATTTTGCCAAAATGATATCGAGAAAATTGCACCTTTAACAGTTTTTGAGAAGACTGAGCAGTCTTTACAGAAAGAGGACAAAGATGGTATCTCACATGAGAAGCCATGTTTAAATAGCAGAAATATGGCATTATATTCTGAATGCAGAGACAATACAATAATTCTACCCTATCTGGGCCATCCTTAAAGTCAGTAACTTAGCCAAATCTCATACACTTGTGAATGACTGTGTTATATCTCATCAGCAAGAGCACTGTTTCTCTTCAGAAAATATATATTCAGCTTCTTAACTTAAATATTTTCTGTTCTTTGGCTTGGTGAATCCTGCAATTTATAATATATTTGCATAAAATCCAGAAAGGTCCAGAGAAGCAATGCGCAGTTCGCTCTGTCACTTCTTATTGATTGCATTTACTTGAGTGTGGATATCAGAATAATCAACATAATGGGATTTATTTGACCTCAGTTTCAAGGTCTGAATCCAAGGAGTCATATGTAGGTACTCTGTGGCTGCCTATTGCCATTTGAAGGGAATTATTGACTATATGTTGGATTCTAAGCTTTCCATTCTGCAAATACAGAATAAATCCAGAATAAAAGACGCACGCACGCACAGTGTAGAACCTGACCTGAATGTTTATATTCAGCCTGCCAATTTTTAAATATAACTAGATAGTTAAGAAACCTGCCTGCAGTTACCATAAACACAGTGTTGATCAAATTTGCTAAATAATATGGTAAAAATCTGGCAAATACAAGAAAAGCTAGCTAGCAACCAAACAAATTCCTACTTACAATACAAACCTTTGCTTCTTCTAACTTTTGGTCTTTGCTGTGTGCTTCGATTTATTGTCCTACATGTGAAATTTTGACCCAGTTTTATATTATTTTCAGCTGACTCAATCAAGTTTTATTCTAGGAAGGTTTTCTCTCAAATCCTTGATACTCTTTTCAGTTCCTAATGAGATTCATACCCTTAACATGACGCTGCCATCTTGTCTTACCTGATCACAAAGTATTTTTCAGCAATACCTTACTAATACAGGCCAGCTTTATGCACTGACTGGGATATTGTTGATTTATGAACTCTGATATCACTCTGCTGCCAGATATGGATGGATGATTTGAAGGGTTGTTTTCCCCTGATTTATTTTCCCATAGAGTTCAATAGGAAAATGAGTCAGGAGAAACGACCCTTAAAGTTATCCATCCATATCTACTGCATATCTGGCAGCAGAGTGATGGTTTGAGGCTCATTTGATACATCAGACCCTTGACGACTTACTGCCATTTGGCCAACCATGGGTTCCATACTATTCCCATGTAATTTACATCTTAATTTAGTCCCATCCCCCAATTCCCATAGAGATCCATTCAAATGCAGAGAGGTTATAGAATCACTTGTTACAGTACCTAAAAATAAGATATCAAGAGACTTCCAAACTATTATCTAATAATTGGACAATCATTTACACCTGTTTTATGCACCAGACATCAATTTTAATCAATATATTTTATAGTAAAGGTAGGGGTGTACTTACTTTTTCCTCAAGAGAAATGTGCATTTATGTTCATTTCAATTGCTTAAGTGATTCTAAAGTCTACTTTTTTTAGCATCATTTGTTGAATTAGTTTACCTTAATCAATCAATATGGTTGAAATTAAAATAAAATAAACTTGTGTCCAGATGTGTCAAAAAAACTGACTACCGTTGTAGGGTGTACTTACTTTTCACATGACTGTATAATATATAATAATATATTGAGAGGCAGACATATCTGGAAAGGTAATGAAATTCACTGTGCACATTCATATTCATAAGAGGAAGAAATCTAAAGTTTTTTCTGACCCCATGACCTTTCCTTTAGCCCCACCATCAGGCTAAATTTTCAATTTGTGGTCAACATATCTAGAAAAGTAATGACTGGATTGCCATGAAATTTGCTGTGAACATTCATGCTCCCTAGAGGTGAAACTTATTGATTTTGGTGACCCCATGACCTTTCCTGTAGCACCACCATCAGGTCAAATCTTCAATTGACCTCATCTCTTGACCTGTTAGTTGTACAGACACAACTAAATTTGCTGTGAACATTCATGCTCCAAGAAGAAGAAACCTATTGATTTTAGTGACCCCATGACCTCTAGCGCCACCATCAGGCTAAATATATATTTTAAAAGAATGCCTGGATTGGCATGAAATTTGCTGTCCAACAGTGTCAAGGTATAGGTCAAGTATCACACTGATGTACAACAAAAAACAATGGTATACAGAAACAGAGTGTAAATAAGGCATGCTAAGTGAATGAATGAGTAAGAATGTTAGACAAAATCATTAACATTATGCGACCAAACATGCAATGGCGTTGTGACAGGTTGAGTTCCTACATTACCGTTACAACAAACACAACGCATTTAACAAGTTCAGTGGTTGATTAGCCTAAACAAAGTAAATCCACTGAAACTAGTGATTTCTTACTCAGCTCCATGTGCCTACATTTGAACCAATTTCAACTTCAACATGTTAATTTGCTTAATAAAACACCCTATGGAAACATGAGACCTGTAGTGCCAACATGTTAATAAACAACACAATTATTTTCTCTCAACTTAATAATTTGCACGTATAAAAAAAAACACAAAATAACAAAATCATGCAATGGTGACTCCAGTGTCGACCCCATACCAATCAAAGAAAATATAATGTGTATCACCTTTGTCCAGAACTTGTGCACATCAAAACAAAAGTGTCGCTACCTTATGTACGGTGGCCCAGAGGTGCAATCCACATTTCTAAAAAGCAATCTTTGTTTCTAAATAGAAATCCTCTTTTCTAAAAAGAAATCCTTGTTTCTAAAACAAAATCCTTATTTCTAAATTGAATCCTTGTTTCAAAAAAAAAATCCTTGTTTCTAAATGTAAATCCTCGTTTCTAAAACAAAATCCTCGTTTCTCAAACAAAATCCTTATTTCAAAATAGAAATCCTTATTGCTAAATTAAATCCTTGTTTCTAAAACACAATCCTTGTTTCTAAATAGAAATCCTTGTTTCTTAATATAAATCTTAGTTTCCCAAATAAAATCCATAATCCTAAATAGAAATCCTCATTTCTAAAACAAAATCCTTATTTCTAAATGTAAATCCTCGTTTCTAAAACAAAATCCTTATTTATAAATGTAAATCTTCATTTCTAAAACAAAATCCTTATTTCTAAATTAAATCATTGTTTCTAAAAGTTAATCCGAGTTTCTAAATTGAAATCCAAGTTTTTACATTTAAATCCGAGTTTCTAAATTCAAATCCTTGTTTCTATTAAGCCTGAAAGCTAAATGCTACAGTTAGCCTGTGCGCAAAGCATACTGGGACCAGATGACGTATGCACGAGTGAGTCTGAGAGTGCAATCTGCATAGCAAGTCTAACAAGAAGCTGGTCTTCTGGCATAACAACTATCACAAAATTTCCGAACAAATTAAAGTTGAGTTTTCTTGCAGACATATTTACATAAAGCCTGTTAACAAGTCCAATAATTTCAGGAATATAACGGAAACTCGTTCTTATACGGAACTGCAGCTTGATTACAGTAGCCTACATTAAGCCAATCGTGTGGTTCACTGTTTGTCACCTACAAAAAACAGGCTTATCATTTCCCGTTCATTGTAGGCTACGTTGCCTACAGTACGGTACACACTAATTAGCTGTTATTTGATGTAAAACGAAATTGATCTCTCGCCAAAGCAAAATTAACTCCATGTAGGCTAACTTAGCCTGCATGTGGTCCTGACAAATTGCTAACTAGGCTACTAATTGTAGTAAGTTTAGATTCTTTAAAAAATAAAAACTTTTTATGGACATGATAATGGCTTGACCAATGAATATTATCGTGAGTGGTAGCTTAACTGTCGGGTAGCTATATAAAAATACTGTAAATCCTTGAAAATAGCTACTGTATTAGCCATGATTCACCCAGTAGAGCGGGACTGGTAGCAGCATGACGCTAACTGCACAACAAATGAGCTATTCAAGTGTATAGGGCAGGCTAATTCATAACGCTTTCATTAACCTTAATTTGTGACTTTATTTATGGAGGGGGCACACTCGGCTAATTGTGAGATTTAAAAAATCAGGCCGTAGCTACATAAAAGGAAACAATGTTTGTTTCTTAATTAGCTACGTTGTCTAAATTAAACGCGTGAAAGGTAGGCTATAGGCGAGCCGATGGCTCAGATCACAAACGCCGCTTTTGAAAGTGGAACAGCAACGTTTCCATTTTGTGGAAAGTGCTCTCTGGTAAATAGAGTGATATTATTTTTAAGTTAACGTGCGTACGGATAAATGTTCTGCAAAATGACGTTAGCACTACCGCATTCCTGTGGTTTTCCCTGCCTCGATTACTTGCGATTAAAAAGTAAAACCGACATCGGCATGTCAAAATTGGAAATTAAATTCTAAGGTTATGTGAAATTTTACTGTGTAGGCAGATTTCAGATATCAAGAGGCAGCCTTCTAATGGATTTAATCATGATTAGAATTGCCTAATAGGTATATCAGTACAGCAAGAATATGAAACACAAGGCTGATATTATAGTATGTAGATTTCTTTATTATTATACATTTGTATACATTGTTATACATTTCCCGCAGTGATTGCAGAACGACTGCAGAACTGAAAGGACCTTGCCACAAAATGGACAAAACATAATGAAAAAATACGACACGGAAAAAAAAATTTACGCCAGTATTGGAGGCTAACTAAGTTAAGCAAGGCCAGCGAATAACTTGGCTTGTGTAAAAAAATAATGTATAGTACATCGTACTAACAAATTGGTAAATAGCTTTTCAAGTCTACGAAGCACGCGTTCGGTTAAACTTTCTGTTAGCAGTGGCACGACTTCAGTGAGCAACGTTACGTAGAACGGGGAGTCCTGGGCGCGGATTGGCCGAGTTTCTTTGGTTTAGAGCAGAAGCTTGACTGTGTTCGAAACCGCATTAATAGACGACCAGTAGTACGTGCCGATTTAAACAAAATGTCAAAAGTCAAAGTCAAAGTCAGTTTTATTGTCAATTCTTCACATGTACCAGACATACAAAGGAATCGAAATTACGTTCCTCACTATCCTACGGTGAAGACAAGACAGGACATTTCAAAAGAAGGTAAAAAACAGTAAAAGTAAAGTGCACCGGCACAACAAGAAAAGACAGACATGAAGAGACATTTACAATACTTAAATAAAACAAAGAGTTCACAGTGTTCACAGTTTGATATATAAGAGTTAGGAGTTGTAATAGTGCAACAGTCAGTAATAGCAGCAAAAAAACAAAAAAATAATAATAATAATATTTTCTGTTTGACAGAAGTGTGCGAGTGGCATAGCGGTAGTGCAAGTGGTCAAGGGTTCAGAGTTCAGAGTGCAAATATAATGTGGTCAAGGGTTCAGAGTGTTCTTTGGGGGGGGGGGGGGGGCAGAGTTTTTATTTTCCTGGCAGCCTGTTGGATGGAGCTGGGGGTAGTGAGAGGAGAGAGTTTAACATCCTAACAGCCTGGTGGATGAAGCTGTTGGTGAGTCTGGTGGTACGGGAACGGAGGCTCCTATACCTCCTCCCAGAGGGCAAGGGGCTAAACAGATTGTGTGCGGGGTGGGTTGCATCGCTCACAATCGTGATAGTTTTCCGGGTGAGGCGGGTGGTGTATATGTCTTGCAGGGAAGGGAGTGAGGCACCAATGATCCTTCCAGCCGTGTTCACTATGCGCTGCAGGGCTTTTCTGTTGTAGTTCATGCAGCTCCCGCCCCACACGGTGATGCAGCTGGAAAGGATGCTCTCAATAGTGCCTCTGTAGAATGTGCTCATGATGGGTGATGGAGCACTTGCCAGTTTGAGTTTGCGCAGGAAGTAGAGGCGCCGCTGGGCTTTCTTCGCTAGTGATGCGGTGTTGATGGTCCAGGTAAGGTCTTCACTGATGTGCACCCCCAGGAATTTGGTGCTGCTCACTCTCTCCACAGCAGCACCATCGATAGTCAGTGGCGGGTGTTGAGTGTGGCCTCTCCTGAAGTCAACAACAATCTCCTTGGTCTTGCTGACATTCAGCAGGAGGTTGTTGTTTCTGCACCACGTGGTCAGTAGGTTGACCTCTTTCCTGTAGTGAGTCTCATCATCCTGGGTGATGAGACCCACCAGAGTTGTGTCGTCCGCAAACTTCACTATGTGATTGGTGCTGTATGTTGCTGTGCAGTCATGTGTCAGCAGGGTGAAGAGCAGAGGGCTGAGCACACAGCCTTGTGGGGCCCCTGTGCTTAGTGTGATGCTGCCCGAGGTGTTGTTGCCGACACGTACTGCTTGTGGCCTCTGGCTGAGAAAGTCTAGCAGCCAGTTGCAGAGGGAGGTGTTGAGTCCCAGTTTATCGAGTTTGCAGATGAGTTGTTGTGGTATTATGGTATTGAATGCTGAACTGAAGTCTATGAACAGCATTCTCACATATGAGTCTTTTTTATCCAGGTGGGTGAGGGCTGGGTGAAGGGCAGAGCAGATTGCATCATCTGTGGATCGTTTGGCTCGATATGCGAACTGCGAGGGGTCCAGGGTGGGGGGAAGGATGGATTTGATGTGTGACATGACTAGTCGTTCGAAGCACTTCATGATGTTGGGTGTCAGTGCCACAGGGCGGTAGTCATTGAAGCAGGATGGCGCAGATTTCTTCGGCACAGGTATGATGATGGCGGCCTTGAAACGAGATGGAACAATGGCTTGCCTCAGAGAAGTGTTAAAGATGTCCCTGAAGACGTCCTTAAGCTCCTCTGCGCAGTCCTTCAACACACGACCAGGGATGTTGTCTGGGCCTGTTGCTTTGCGGGGGTTGATGGCGGAGAGTGTCCTCTTGACGCTGTCGGCAGACAGACACAGAGTCTGATCGTGGGGAGGGGGTGGGGTCTTCTGTGGGCGCGTGTTGTTTTGTGCATCAAAGCGCGCAAAGAAGCTGTTTAGGTTATTTAGCAGAGAAGTGTTGCTCTCGCAGCTCTGTGGCGCAGGCTTGTAGTCCGTGATGGCCTGAATGCCCTGCCATAGGCTCCGTGCGTCTCTGCTGTCTTTGAAGTGGGAGGTTATCTTGTTTGTGTATTTCCGTTTTGCTTTCCTGATGCCGTGGGACAGGTTGGCTCTCGCTGTTCTCAGGCCAGATTCATCCCCAGCTCTGAAGGCGTTGTCTCTGGCCCTCAGCAGCTTGTGGATGTCCCCTGTCAACCATGGCTTCCGGTTTGCCCGAGTGATGATGCTTTTTGTGTGGGTCACATCATCGATGCACTTGGTGATGTAAGAGATCACAGTGTCTGTGTACTCCTCAATGTCTGTATGGTTGTTGTAGGTGGCTGCCTGCTGAAACATTTCCCAGTCTGTTGTTGCAAAGCAGTCTTGAAGAGCAGAGGAGGCCCCCTCTGGCCACACTCTTACCTGCTTCTGAACCGGTTTTGTGACTTTCACTCTCTGTCTGTATGCTGGCATTAGCATAACAGTGATGTGGTCAGAGAGTCCGATGTGGGGGAGGGGGGTGGCTTTGTATGCTCCTTTATGGGTAGTGTAGACCAGGTCTAAAATGTTGTCCCCCCTTGTTGGGAAATCAACATGCTGGTGAAGTTTTGGGAGAACAGTCTTGAGATTTGCATGATTAAAATCTCCGGCGAGGATGATAAAACCGTCTGGGTGTGCTGTTTGTTGTTCATTGATGGCCTGGTACAGTTCGTTAAGTGCTGCATTCCTATCACTGCAGTTGTTGGTGGGGGGGATGTAAACCGCAACTAGCAAGATCGCAGTAAACTCCCTGGGCAGATAGAAAGGACGGCACTTTATGATCATAAACTCCGCCAGTGGTGAACAGTGTTTGCATACCACCACAGCATCCCGGCACCACGTATCACGGATGTAAACACAGACCCCGCCGCCGCGAGTCTTTCCTCCGTTTACGAGGGCCCTGTCCGCTCGATAGCATGCTAGCTGCTCCAGTTGTACGGCAGAGTCGGGAATGTTGTCATTTAGCCATGTTTCAGTGAAAACAAGCACACAGCAGTTACTCACTGTCCGATTTGCTGACCTCAGCAGTCGTATATGATCCATTTTATTGTCCAGTGATCGTACGTTAGCCAGGAGTATGGATGGTATGGCCGGGCGAGTTGGGCTAGCCGCTAGCCTAGCCCGGATACCTCCGCGCTTTCCCCTCTTCTGCTTCCTCGCACACCGCTTCCGGTGCCTCTTTTCCGGGGGAGGAGTAGCAGGCGAGTCCGCTGTTGTCGCAGGCCGACGGAGTAATCTGAGCTCCCTTAGCGTCTCAGTTGAATAGTCCAAAAAGTTGTAAAACTTGCTTTGACTGATGTCTAGCAAAGCCTGTCGACTGTACTTGTGTTCCGACGTAGGCAGACGAGACGAAGACGAAAAACTTTCGGACAAACACGTATTAAACGAACAAATCACCGCACGGTTGGGACAGAGAGAGGTCGCTGCGTCTACACGCGCCGCCATTTTAGATTTAAAATTTAAAATTTAGATTTTAGATTTAAATGTGCAAGTAGTGTACGGTTTCGAACACAGCCTTTTTCGGCAGTCTATGGTTAGTCTGCGTGCTGGTGTTTGTTCCAATCACATCGGTTTTTAGTTTTATAGCAGCTCTATGAAATATACTGGTTCAATTCTGAACTTGAGCACAGCAACATTTTTGTGATGCTCTTGCAGACTGCGTCTGTAGCTGGTGGTTATACAAATATCAGTTCGAGGATAGATGGGGGGGGGGGGGTTTCCCATAGCGCCATATCGTGCTGCCAGCCTCGGGCCGCCATCTACTGGGTGAATCATGGCCCTGCAGTATTTTCACAAATTTACAGTATTTTTTGTAATGTACAGCTATCTGAAAGTTAGCATACAACTCACAATTCATTATGATCATCATAAAATAATTAACAACTTTTCTGTCAAAGCATCGAAGTTGACCACAATTGGTAGGGTGTCTGGACCACATGCAGGCTAAATTGAGTTCGTTTGGCGAGAGATCAATTTCGTTTTACATCAAATAACTTGAGCTAGTTAGTGTGTACCGTACTGTAGGCAACGTAGCCTACAGTGCAACAATGAACGGGAAACAATAAGCCTGTTTTTTGTAGGTGACAAACTGAACCACACGATTGGCTTAATGTAGGCTACTGTAATCAAGCTGCAGTTCCGTATAAGAGCGAGTTTCCGTTATATTCCTGAAATTATTGGACTTGTTAACAGGCTTTATGTTAATATGTCTGCAAGAAAACTCAACTTTAGTTTATTCGGCAATTTTGTGATAGGAGACCAGCTTCTCGTTAGACTTGCTATGCAAATTGCACTCTCAGACTCACTCGTGCATACGTTATCTGGTCCCAGTATGCTTTGCGCACAGGCTAACTGTAGCATTTAGCTTTCAGGCTTAATAGAAACTCTGATTTCAATTTAGAAACTCGGATTTCAATTTAGGCGGCACGGTGGTGCAGTGGTTAGCACTGTCGCCTTACAGCAAGAAGGTACCGAGTTCGAATCCCGGCCGAGGGCCTTTCTGTGTGGAGTTTGTATGTTCTCCCCGTGTCAGCGTGGGTTTCCTCCGGGTACTCCGGTTTCCTCCCACAGTCCAAAAACATGCAGGTTAGGCTAATTGGAGACTCTAAATTGCCCATAGGTATGAATGAGTGAGTGAATGGTGTGAGTGCTCTGTGATGGATTGGCGGCCTGTCCAGGGTGTATTCCTGCCTCTCGCCCAATGCATGCTGGGATAGGCTCCAGCACCCCCCGTGAACCTGAATAGGAATAAGCGGGTTCATGGATGATGATGATGATGATTTCAATTTAGAAACTCGGATTTAAATGTAGAAACTCGGATTCACTTTTAGAAACTCAGATTAACTTTTAGAAATAAGGATTTTGTTTTAGAAATGAAGATTTACATTTAGAAATAAGGATTTAATTTAGAAATAAGGATTTACATTTAGAAATAAGGATTTATTTTTAGAAACAAGGATTTCTGTTTAGAAATAAGGATTTATTTTTAGAAACAAGGATTTAATTTAGCAATAAGGATTTAGATTTTGAAATAAGGATTTTGTTTTAGAAACAAGGATTGTGTTTTAGAAACGAGGATCGTGTTTTAGAAACAAGGATTGTGTTTTAGAAACGAGGATTTAAATTTAGAAACAAGGATTTCTTTTTAGAAACAAGGATTTCATTTAGCAATAAGGATTTCTATTTTGAAATAAGGATTTTGTTTTAGAAACGAGGATTGTGTTTTAGAAACGAGGATTGTGTTTTAGAAACAAGGATTTCTTTTTAGAAAAGAGGATTTCTATTTAGAAACAAAGATTGCTTTTTAGAAATGTGGATTGCACCTCTGGGCCACCGTACTTATGGCTGGTTCACCAACACTAGTTCTTGTACAACTCTCTTTGGTCAATGTAGGGAACATATTATTTTCTGTCAATGACACATTTAGCTTATTGGCTCAAACAAAACATTTCTTTATAACCAGATTTCAAAGACAGACATTCATGCAAGGGGAGATTGTTGTGCCTTGACAGAGGTCTGCACTCTATTAAGTGTATTCTTTCTAGTTTGTATGCATTACGATGATTAGCAGAGCTGATGAGTTTCACAGCCAGTGGATCCATTTATAAAACTGCACAGTTGTCTGATGTCAAAGGGATGCACACAATATGAGAGTACCTGCCAAGGCCATAAATACACTATTACATATCCAGGGTTTAAGTTTTAAGTGACCATTTTAATGGTTCATTATTTGTGTGAGTGTAACTTTAGAAGACATGTTACAAGAAGCAAATAGCATGTCACGAGTTGGATTTAGTTAAGTGCAGGAAGTATTATGTTTAGCTTGGGGCAAGGTGTTCACCTGAATTATTGCAGTCGATTAACCGCAGCTCCAGGCTGACACTACATGGTGTATTTGTTTACAGAAAAGGAAATAAAACTATTAATTTCAACTGCCTCAATTATAATCTTTGATACCATTCTCTTCAGTATGAATGATATGCTCCATGCATTTACACTATGCACTATAGTTTTAACCAAGATAAAATCCCAAGAGAAAAGTTGTTAGGACTACCTCAAGCACGGCACTGAAAAACTGGTTTTCATTATGAATTCACAAACGACTTTACTTGAAGGTGCTGATATAATTAGCGTCCATCCACTAAATGTGTGTGCAATCTTTCTTAAGTTTCAAAGACTGCAGAAACACAATCTTGTTTCCATTCGCAGAAAACTGAAGTTGATTGAACTTTTTATTCAATAGAGCACTTCTCTTTCAACCACCATCTGTCTTGCTGTTTCTCAGTTCTGAATCATGAACAGTTTACAGTACAGGCATATATTTACTTTTGTTTTAAAAGAAATATGGATCTGTATTATATTTATAATAATGTGTTTCTTTAAAAAAAATTTAGTTCATACTGTTGGGACATTGACTCTCTGAGTTTAATTTAGACTTCACACACCATGTGTGATAAAGCCTGAAAGTATTTCAAAATGGGAAAAATCCTAGCAATTTTACCCAGGATTTTATTTGGGACACATCGGGGTGAAAAGGGCAGAATTTAATCAGAAATCAAGTATTGAGTATTTTCCTCACATCTTTTATAACTAAGTGTTAACTGCTGTGTCTCACATTTACAATATTTGCCTTCCGTTTGCTTTAGTGACATACATACCTGTTGGGATAATCCATGCCTTAAGACAAGGCTCTGGCTGAGTATCCCATTTGGGGGAGTATCTAGTGGTAATCCAGGGTAAACTCTCCTTTGACTTCACCCCTCTCAGCACATTCGGTGAAGCAGTCATGAGGAGGAAACAGAGGTGACTGATTCTACTGCCCTCCAGAGGAAAAACTATATCAGGAAAAAAACTATTTTCAGTCTCTCTTTTTATTCTTTGCATTTGTATAATTTTAAATAAGATACTTTCTTTTTTTCCCCCAAGCAGTTTTTTTTTCTTTTTTTTTTTACATTTTAATGTAGTGTCCCCATAACTTCTAAACTGTAGCCTTTTATGTTCAGGGGGCTTTGGAGAACACTGACTGACACAATTGTTGTTTTCCTTCAGTAAAAAAACTGCAATAAATCCCTGTCTGTGTTCAGCCATGCCATACGAGTGAGGTCATGCCGTACACAAATCAGATTTTCCCATCCCCAGATTGGGCTATCAGATATCTGCCATTGACACTGAGCACCACACTAATTCACTACACAGTAACATGGAACAGCTTGATGGGAAACATATCAAATTGACCACGATGAGGAATGCTGTTCAACTCAGACCATTAGTGGAGCTTTGCAAACTCCTACCTGGGTCAGAGAGCATTATTGGAAAAAATCGCTGCAACATGTTTTTAAAAATGGGTTCTGGGAAATCTGTCTTATCTGTCAAGTATGATACCAGAGTGTATTGGATGACACAGTCCAATTGTGAATACCATAACCAGAAAGAAAATTTGAGTCTGAATTTTCGTGGCCTTTTTTTGGATGGAACAGTAATGATAACTTTCCGTGCATAACACTGCACAGAAGCTAATGCATTTATTAAAATAACAACGTGCCACCATCGCTTAAAAAGGAAATTTAATATCAGAAATGGGTATAAGTACATCTACAACAATGACTTAAATGCAATGACTTAAATGACTGGGACAGCAACACATTGTTTCCCTTCAGGACACAATCTATTTTAATCCCAGAGACAGACTTGTCCTTTTGCCTCCATTTCAGTGCAGAGGTTGTGGGTGCAGAGGTCACTGGGTGATTTTGGTTAACTACATCCAAGGGTGCTGACTTGTAATACATATTGGAGGGGCAAAAAAGGGAAAATCAGATATTGAAGAAATGGCTAAACGATTCAAATATTGAGTTCACATATGCTTTGCTTTCATAAACAACAACAAACTAAATAAACAACACTGAATTCCACATAGGCATGCATGAGCCTTTGATAATATAGCTAGAGCTAGATCGATTGGGCTACATTTTTCTTTTTCAACGGAACAAATATGGCATTTTTCAAGAAAGAAATATGGCATTAAAATGTATAAAAATTTGAACAAACGCTCCAACAGGAATATATACTGTATACGTTAGAAAGAAAATAGACCATGTCCATGCAAAGAACTGGTGCGCACTGCATAATAAAGAGCTGGATGCATCCGCTGCATATTTTCAAATATTAATTTATTAATTAATAATGTATATGATAGAAGGCTGTTTAGTGTGCTCTTCTGTCTAAAGTGAAAATATATGTTTTACCTTGGGTGCTGAAGCCAAAATGCAATATAAAAATTTAAGGAAAGCTAGCACTTTTAGCTAGCAATTTTATTACTCATTTGGCTACCTTAGCGTGCCTCTAGTCACAGGTGTAACATACATTTTCAGAACAGTAATGGGTACCTTGTTATCAATTTACATCAATCATCAATTAACAATTGTGTCGACACGGTCCATATGTGACGCTTTACAATATTAATACCATTTCCCAATAAAAAAGTGTATTGTACAAGACAAAACAGAACAACAACCTTTTCCAAATAAGACAACAAAATAGAGTCCCAATTAAATTATCTTATTTTGTTGTCCTATTTGGAAAAACTTTTGTTTTTGTTTTGTTATGAAAACATAATCGCATGATGGGGAGGTTGCGTTGCAGCCCTGGGGGTTTTTAGCCCCCCCAAAGTGCGATTTAAAAAAAAAAGTAGTAATAATTCATCCAAAAACATTTTTGCGTACCCCCTGGCTACATGCCGCGGACCTCACTTTGAGAATCACTGGTATAAGGCAACTTTACGTAGGGAGGTGTGGACGCAGTAGGCAATTTAATTGGATTAGATATATCATAGTCACTTTCAATGGCAGTTTATCACAACATCGGATAAAATACAGTAGCTGGTTATATAGAATGGCGGTGCTGTTTTGGCACTACGGCAGTAGTATATTCAGAGGGAAATTTCCCCCTCAAATATATTGAGGGGGCAATGCCTCAATATTAATACTGATATTGGTGCCCCCATAGTTGGTGCCCAATGCCCCCCACCCCCCATTTCCAGTATATACACATTTAAAATATTTTCCCCCATCCGTAGCAGAATGAAATGCAAGAAAACTAAATCTTGAAATAAATGTCACACGGTAGAGTAGTCTAACTTGAAATCTTGAGAGGGGGAATTAGGGATATGTTGAGTGTCACTGAAATGACAGGAGCATTTCAGCACTGAGTAGTCACTGCATATGTCCCTGTATTCCTCACCTGCCCAACGCAACACAATCCAAGTAAATTTGACTCAGAATGTCTGTCAGTGCTGTCAGTGTTATTCTTCTTTGTTTCATTAAAACTTTTTCTTGCGCAGAGTTTCTTGTCTCAATAACAATGACATTGACGAGGTAACAAAAAATGTCTGAGCCTGTGCCATTAGTTTTTTTTTTTTACCAATGTAAATGGGAAATGTGAAATGCATGCATAACTGATGCGTATGTTTAAGCATTGAGCAATTATATGAATTATAACAATCGGTAGTGAGTTGTCAAAACAATACACCTTTATTAGGCAGAACTGCAGGTACAGTCAGGGGACACACGTAAACAAAACTATGTATATGGATGTTAATACAAATAAAGAAATAAAATAATAAAAAAATAGAAATAAAAAAATAGAAATAAAAAAATAGAAATAAAAATACAAAGAAATTTTCTTAGTAATGATGTATCCATCTTGTGTGTCCTCCATTCCCCTCCATAAATGATCACAGCTTGTCTGGCAATGACATAGCCAGTGTACTTATTTCTCACTTGAAATCATATTCCACTCCGCAATGAATGCTACATGCAGCTCAGCAATTGCATGTGGTCACGGTAATCAACAATGCATTGCAGAGGTGCTTTGATGGGTTTAGGTGAGGCGAGTATGGCGGCCACTTCTTCCCATAGACATTGTAAAGCCTTATAGCCATTTAAGGCAATACATGTTTGTGCATAAATGTGAGGACATTGTTTTTCACACACGTAATGTGATGCGAGGGATGAAGACACTGGCTCCATAGTGCTGTGCAGTCAGTGAGACCTTATTAACAGTGATCTCCATACATATTGTATTGCAACACATACCATCATGCTTCTTCCAAAGTTGTCCACTTGTACTAGATGATGCAAAGTCAATGGAACCTTTCCCCTGCATCCATGGTAAGGCTGCCATAATATACATAACTGATCTTTAATCCAAATTAATATTGTGGATCCATTTTAATTTTGTGAATCTAATTAGAGACTAGCGAAATTAACGACTGATTTTATAACGGTTTATATAGTGTGAGCATGAGTTAAAAACATTATTATGATAGCGTAATATAGCAGTTGTTTTGATGTAGTATCAAATAATTTTCTCCTTGCAATGATTCTTATGTTAGAGACGCAATGTTTTGATTTCATGGTTCTTCTGTTTGCTATTTCACAGTATGAACAAGATTACTTTGGGCAGTGTGTACCACCTGGACTCAAAAAGATAGAGGAACAATAAACCTGCAAGCCAGAAATAAAATATTGTGTACTAGGCCTACAGCATTGCCTAACTCCCAAACATCAAAAAACGAAAAAAAAAAAGATCAATAGCTCTAATTGAGGAATATTTATTAATTGCATTCAAAATTAAGTGAGCCATTAAGCTCTAGCCATTGCAATTTAATCCCTTGATATCTTGTTGGGATTTCTACGTTTCCTTATGATTCCTGATTTTAATAGTTTTGCAATAAAATGTCCCTGCTGGTAAAAATAAATAAAATGTAAAAAAGAAAATGGACTGAATAAGCAAATGACAGTCTGTGACAGGATAGATGCAGTGAACCTTGAAAATGTTGGCAAAAAGAAAATGGGTAGAACCTAAGAGAGACAATCTGAAA
This sequence comes from Ilyophis sp. 1 JC-2022, assembly GCA_022702515.1. NCBI lineage: Eukaryota > Metazoa > Chordata > Actinopteri > Anguilliformes > Synaphobranchidae > Ilyophis > Ilyophis sp. 1 JC-2022. Next base: position 106,306,794 of record CM040403.1, read on the forward strand.
TAATGTCTCTGTTCAAAAAGAGGAAATGCTGATTTCTTGGGATTTTGACATAGGGAAGGCCGCCATGACAAACTTAAACAAAATATTGACAGAGAACATACATTTTGCATCTAGTGCCAAAAACTGAAGGGTAGGCTAAACTACACCCTCCTCCAAAACTGTATTATTGGATAAATTGCTTGTCAAATGTCTGCTGGCTGGCTCAAGCAAAAGTCGAATGTACAGTGAAGGAATTTCACACGTTCAACTGCCCACCCCTTGTTAGTGACAAAAAGCCAAGCTGTAAATTTGAACATTCACTGTAACTTTAAAGTGGTCAGGTTATTGTTGTATATGCAAATTTATGTAAGCCATACTGTACAGCATACTACACCCATATTTGACCCTGTTGGGACTGGACATATGCAGATAACACATGTGAAAATTAAGCCTACAATAAAAAATGAGGGAAATGTATTATTATTTTTTTTTTAAATGTGGTAATAGTGGCAGCCAAATCAGTTTCAAATATCAAATGTGTAATTTATACCATACAACATTTTTAAACATTTCTAAAGCTAGAGTATGCAGTTTTACCTTGTTGTGAATGTGAAAGTCTGCTAGATAGGCTTCAATTTCAGGATTACAGATTGGTATTTTACAGTAAAAATGTCTCAGTAAAAAATTATTTTAGTGTTTTACACCAAGGAAATTACCTCCTTAGATTAATTACCTGTGAACTTTATCATGAAAAATTTAAACTTTTCAGTTTGTAACCTAACCTAGTTTTACAAAAGCCGGTACCATATGAAGTTCCATGGCAAAATGTATGATGACAATGATATTCAAACTCAAGTACGATTGAATCTTCTGAGTCTTCTGCCTATTTTCTTCCTGTCACTGTAAGGGAAGGTTTAGCTGCCATTTATGTCTGGAATGGTATGGTATGGATATTTTATGAAGGTTAAAACCATTGTCAAAGTCACAAAATGTCATTTTTATCCAGACAGTAAATGTTTTTTTTTATCAGTGGCAGTGGTATACAATATAACAAAAGTAAGTTCTAAGGGTGGGAGGCACCTGACCTAGATCCAACACAAGCTTAATTTAAATATACAAACTTTATGCTTCATAGCTTCAGGACATATTTCCACAAAATTTAGTTCACTTCTATTACTGCTACATCAATATAAACAAAGCATTACAACCATACTTGGGTAAATTTAATGATATTTATATTTCATCTTTAGATACAAATTTGAAAATACTCCTGTAGATCTCTGAGACTTTTCAACAAAGCATATCAGTAACCAAAATGCACAATCATGTGAAGTAAGAATCGAGTTCTGAATGTTGGTAGAACAACTGATGCATCTTAAAGTTTTCAGCTGATTGCAACAGATATTAATTATTATTTTCATGTTGTTAAAATGTTTTACTCTGATGTCGTTGTTTAAAGAGAGAAAATATACAGAGGCTTTTGTTTCTTTTTAGCTGTTTCATAAATGATGAGAGTCGGTGATGGAGGGGTGACAGCAGTCAAAGAAGGCAGGAAATTAACAGCTCCACCATCCATTAAATAGACTATTCCATGACCCCTTAGCCTTAGTATCATTCATTCACTGATTCACAAAAATCTGAGAGAAGCTCAGAGATGAAAGTTTAGCAGCACAAAAAGACCACTTTCAGCTAATTTTAGAAAATTAAACAGTTTAGATCAACATCAAATAGGTATAATAAAATTCCCATTGTAAAGGTTTGTATGCAAAAAACATGCATTGCACATTCACACCCACATTATGTCTAGAGCCTATAGTAATTAAAATGATGAGTAGTTTTGTTGTTGAATGAAGTAATACCATAGCAATGAGTCATGATTACATGATACAATACGCATTGAAAAGACACCATTATGCTTCCCATTTTTCACTAATTCACTGTCATTTTCTGGTAGACATACCACAGCATTTTCATTATACAATATCAACAAGTGTTTTCACAAGGCTTTCACAATGTTGCTTTTCACTAAAGGAAGTTAATTAATAATAATACTTGAATTCATAAAAAATAATAGTACTTTCATGTTTCATGTTATTGTTTATTTTGATATCAACTGAAGTGCTTCTTATTAAAACTACTTAACTGCTCTATTAAAATGCATGATATTTCATGTTCATGTACTTGACAGTTGGCCTGATTTAGGTGTCAATATCGTCCAACAGCTGGTCCCATCAGTCATCCATTCCTGGAGATATCCACTACATAAATCACCTCATGTCAAGAGAACCATTTATCATTCCTCTAAATTAGGCCATTTACAAAAAGACATGGCACATCACAGAAGATATTAAGTTAACTAGCACTGTCTTGTGTTTTCCAGGAACTATTTTCTGTTTGCGTCTGTAGTTCTGGCTGAAAATGTATTTATTGCTCAATATATTTTTGAAGTAGACAAGACAGTTTTTATTTCATGGAGAACAGCAGTGCACACATTTTACATCTGTGTAATCCATAATACATCCATCTTCAGTGGTGCAAGCACATTCTTTATAGATATTTTAATCCACTGTGGAGTGAGGTGGGTTTCTCAGAGGAATAAAATGGTTTAAGACATCGAGGAGTGTTGATTGAATCAATGACTGTATATTAACAGAGAAACATGATAATTCACTTATACAGCTTCTAACATTTAATAATGAAACACGGGGCATTTCCCCCTTAATCTTGATTTATTTTGCCTGACTGGAAACTCACATTTAATTGCTGTCCAAAGTGACTTGGTTTAGCTATTGGTCCAGGTCCTGGTGCTAAATTACATAATGCAGCGCATTCTTGGTGGGCTTCCTCAGGCAAATATGATTTTGAACCTTGTCGCTAGAAAATTCAAAATCATCAAAATTTGGTTGGCCATGTTTATTGTCAGCCTTGTTAACTAACTAGGTCGTCATGGAAGAACTGGTCATCTGGATATAACTGAGCTCCAAGACCTTTAGCAACGGAACCAACTGAAAAGCTCAGAATTCCAGAATTGTATGTAGACTTACATGTAGGGTGGCCAGGTATACAGGTTTAACCAGGACAGTCCTGGGTGGCCAGGTATACAGGTTTAACCAGGACAGTCCTGGGTGGCCAGGTATACAGGTTTAACCAGGACAGTCCTGGGTGGCCAGGTATACAGGTTTAACCAGGACAGTCCTGGTTTTGAACTGGGCGTCGAACAAAAGTCTGAAAAGTGCCAGTTTTCACCGAAAGTCCCAAAAAACTAACAGTTATGTTTTCTGAGCTTAAACATATCAGAAATAAGTCTCCTGCCGTCTGCCTCACTCCTAAGCATGATGCAATCATTAAACAATTTACAGCAGCTTCAGCAACAATGAGAATACGCAGCAACAATCAGATTTGTGTATATTGCATAACATTACATTCACGCAGCAGACAATCTTATCCAACTTAAAACATAGAAGACTCATCGTAATCACCTGATTAAAATGAGAATTTATGCCAGACCAGGGGCCTCATTTATAAACCATTCCTATGCACGTATTCTAAAAGATCCTAAACTGGGATTTATAAAACTTGAAACTGACGTGAAAACGATCGTATGCGTATGCAAGTCTCCAGACTATGCGTACAAAGTTTCCCTTATGGCTATGCAGCTGTACTGCAGACTCAACACATTTTTTCAGATGTCAAAATATTTTGCCAACCCCCTCACATATGGAGATTTATTTTTGGGATAGGCATTGTGAGATGCTATGTTGCGGGCCATTAAGGCTATTGCAGCATTTGTTATTAACATCACCAAGCATGCAATCCTGTATGAAAAGCAATCATAATAATAATAATACATTTATGGGTTTAAGATTTTAAGTAAATCTGTACAGCCCTTCATAATGATTGATATATAGAAACACTATATAGTTGAGAACTATATTAGAGTAATAGAAGGCTTGTATTGACGGTCGTCAATTACAACTCCATTTAAAGGGACTGTAAAGGTAAATCCGTACTTTGCTTCAGACTACATATATGTGGTTGTTATGGCATGTATTAAGTATCAGCAACAGTATGAGATTTCAATTTCATTGCAATATCGATCTATCCATTTCCATCTATTCCGATGTGGGGATTAAATGGGTGGAGTTCAAATTATTACTGGGCTCAATTCTATAGAGTACTCAAGTGAGTACGCCAGTCGTGGGCGGAGTATGGACCATATATCACATGTTCCAATTCTTATTTTTTAAAGTAATGCATTAATGATTGTAGTTTGACTTGTAGTCCACTTTAACAAACTACATATCCAGTACTGCAACGCACAGGTGGTTCTCGACCAATAAGATATCATCATCTTTTGCAGATGGGAGTACTGCCGCTTCAGATGAGCTAACGTAGCTTGCTAAGTTGAGAAGCCCGCCCGACAAGGTCAGAAACTATGCTACGGTTAACCACATAAAGCAATTCTAGCTTTTAGTCCTTCAAGCTAGCTAACGTTAGAAAAAAGTGTTTAAAAACGAAGCTGTGGGGCGCCGCGATGGTACAACGGTAAGAGCGCTGACTTTCAGTCAGCGCAGTTGTACTCCGAGGATCGGGGTTCGCGCCCCGGTCCTGCCATATCCGAGCGTGGCCGGTGCCCTGTGGAAGCAGCAATTGGCGGCTGCTTCCGGGTGGGGGGAGGGGCTCGGACAGAATCGCTGCGCACAAAAAACGGCCCTGGGCGAGTTGGAATCACGGTCAGGAGCTCGAGGAGTCGCGCCCTGTAGAGGACGTGGCGCCCTCCTTCCTACTACCGGCTGACAGGGTTGTATAGCGGTGGTTCTCAAGCGGTTGCTACATGGGGGGAATTGAATTAGTAGAATAGGGGTTCAATTGGCTACTAAATTGGGAGAAAAAGGGGAAAAAATCAGAAACAAATTTAAAAAAATGAAGCTGTGTGCTACTGCTGGCTAACGTTATAAGACAACGTTTGAAAACAAGGCTGCTCATTCAGAGGGAATTATGGGATGTGGAGTTTTTAAACAGTGGCAGCGCAGGTATGTTCACAAAGAAAACACTAAAACATAAAATATACTCAAAGCCAGTGGCGGGCCGTGCATTTCAAACCTAGGCCTTCAGTGATGTCCTACACAGTCCTACCTGAATTATTCCACCTCTTAATACCATCATTATGGCGCCATGGCTCTAGAAACTATACATTTAGACAGAAACGCAGTATAACCGGGCGTTGCATCACCTTAACATAGTCAAGTACAACAGTTATATTCATATTTCCGAAGCATTTATAATCAATAAATCCGCATTTACAATTAAGAGTGTTAAACTACCAGCTTTAAGATCGCTTGGATACTGTCAAAACTTTAAAATAAAAGGCGCTTTTAAGGGATTAGTCTACAAAGTTTTACTAAGTCCACCAAAAGTATGTTAGCTTGTTCGCTAAACAGCGCATTGTCGCACCCAAAGCAGTTTCATTTAAGAAACGTGACGATAAAGACACACAAACTATTCACTGAAAATAAAAGAAAACAAACAAATAATTAACATTTGTTCATAAGGATATATTTGCGACAGTGGTGAAAGTGTATTCCTAGCCTTGAATGTCCACTTTGACTCGCTAGCGTCGGCTCGCTAGCGTCAGGGTTGGCCGTTCTCTTCTGACGATGTCTAGCTTTTCTTGAAAAGTTCGTCTTGAAAATGACGTTGTAATTATATCTGCGACCAAATCGATCTCTTCTCCTCCTTCAGCCATTGTGGGTTGAAAAAAAACAGCTTGTAGAAATCTACACAAATGAGCTCGTTCAAGTTCAGTTTGCTAGCTCTGCGATAGCTCTGCCTCTGAATAGTGCGTATCCAATCAAAAGACGTGCATGTGCTGACGTTATCGTACGCCTGCTAGCTGGCCCGGGTGTCGCCAACTCGAAATCTGATTGGTTAACGCCACAGTTAACGTTCCGTTCACTTTAAGCTACAGGGGCCCGCAATGTACATTATGGCTGAAATATGATTGGATAAAAGCTCTAACATAAAGGCCAGCCCTCCAAATCTCGATCTGAGGCTGGAAGCAGCGCAACCAAGAGGAAAGCTATGAAATGAAGAGAATAGACTATGGGGAATAATTTAATACATATTTGTGGAAAAAATATATCAAAATTAAATTTATATTCTGATGATGTTTAGGCCAGCAGAGAAGGCCTTGCTGGCCCTGACGGCCCGCCACTGCTCAAAGCTGGTCCAAAAAAACTAGTTTGCGAACGGGCGTTATATTGAACAATCCGGGAAATGAACAGTTAGACATAATGAGTAGAAATGGTTTAAAAATAAACTTTAGTTAATGTCTACGCTCTAAATTAATGGGTTAAACCAGCGTGATGTAGTCACTTGAGTACTCTATTGGCCACAGACAGGTGATTCATGGCGTCATGAACCACCAGACGTAATGGCCAATAAAAAAGTTTTAATGTCACTCCTCCCATAATTAGAGGCAAATAAAACTGTTCTGTCCTGCTAAAACAGCCTCTTTGAGTCTGAGCAAAACAATAATTTGCCATAGAGAACCTTTGTCTGTGTTATCAAAAGTTTTGTAATCCTATAGTTACATTATTTTGCAAATATTTCCGCTCTTAATCCCTGTACCAACCATATCCCTCTCCCAGTATCTCTCCTTCTTCAACCCGCTATTTAATTTCTCCCACCTTCTCTGTCTCTTTGTGGTGGTGCTACCTAGCTGTCTAGCTAGGCTACTTTAGCCCTTGAGCTAAGTTAACAGTTATAACCTAGTTGTCGTTATTGACTCCGTTTGCATTGCAAGCATGCCCCATGTATGTGCTCTACTGCCCTCCCTGGATGCACAAACAGAGAGGATAATCATATGGTGTAATTTTTTCGGTTTCCTCAAGATGCTGAAATTCATAAGAAATGCTGGGGTAGCGTCAGTCATCAACACCGTAGTTTGGCAACGCTCGACGACAGGCTGATATTGAGTCATATGAAGCTGATTGAAGTGAAATTACAAGTTGTTTGTAAATATATGGTTGTATATATGGTAAATATATGGTTGTAATGTGCACACCTCTGAACTGACACTGCATTCACTGCCGCAGTGATTAATGCCGCTCCATAAAGAACATTTATTTTCTTTTTAAAGTTTCCGTTTCAAATATGAACGGGGATATGTATGCTATCTAGGTTAGCTGTCTGCATTTTCTGAAAATTGCTGTGAATAGACTATAGGAGTCCATGTGAAATAGACTATAAGCTCATCCATGTGAAAAAAATTTTTATCTTGAGAAACTCGTAGTACATGGTGTTTGGTAAATAACAGAACTTATACGGAGAAAAACAGTAACATATGTGAGGTGTTCTATAGCACCTGACGTTATTATATTTATTGACATTACTTTGAATAGATATTTGGTGGATTTGTAGTGGATACATCCCTTTGTGATCATTTATAGTTATTTTAACTACTTTTCAGCCACTTCCCTTTAAATAAAATTATTGTAATGAATATTATACAATACAATACTGAAATATATAACAAAAAGGACTTCTGCCCCCACTAATTCTGCCTAGCAACAGGTGGCGAAAAAATTATAAACGTTAACATCGTTAACGTGGGCTGACGTGACCAGGAAATAAACAAACAAAGCCAATTTAGTGTATGTATATCGCTAATGCTAGCCACCTAAAGTTTTCCATTAGTTTGATTTTATTTTGTCATAGGTGTCAGGTTTGTCCATATAAAATACGGTTTTTCCACCTTACAGGTATACAGGTTATGATACGGGAAATCTAGTCTAACACATTTTTTTAAAAACGTTTTCCACCATAATTTATTTAATCGCTGCAATCACATTTTTTTCTCTCCCTCTCTCTGATAATCTCTCGATTTCTGAGGCAGTGGGAAAAGCAAGTAGCGCATCAAGACTAAGTTATGATCTAAAAATATGCTTTATGACAACGAATCACAAAGACATTGTAGCCAGTAGCCCAATACCTAACAACTAGCTATCTAATGTTAGTTAACCTAGGGAACAGTTAGCCTAAATAATTATGACTGTTATGTTCATGTTTATGCAATTTTGACCAAAATTAGATAATGTTCCGTAGCGTTTTAATGTGGTGGCCTCAATTTATCAAAGTTACTACAAGTTTCATTGTAAATCAATTCATGGCTAACAAAGCAGGCAGGCTAGTAAAATAGCAAAACTGCATTAAAGGTGCCACAAGCTCATGCAACAGGACTCCTGCCTAATTTAGGAAATTGTGGTAGGCCTATCCATGTATCTCTCCTGCACTGGGTTTTAAGTGTGTGGGGTCCAAGGTGAGTCGTCACAGTGACTATTTAACCGTTTTAAAATTAGCACCTTGCTGAATTTGTAACACACTCATTATTACGTGAAAAACTAAATGCAGGAATATATTAAATAAACTTGAATCAGACAAATAACTGTGGTGGCTAGTTATTTTAATAGATAATAGATAATGTTCTATATGGTTTTTGGTGAATTTATACAGTTTTGCAGGCGTGAAAATAAGGGTAGCTCTCTGCAGAGGTTGACACCTATGTTTTACCTTTTTGAACTTTCTTTAAGTTCAAGTTTGAACGATTTATTCCTTTTTACGATGACTCATAGTCTACATGCCGTCAGTAGGCTAAGCGGCATTTTAAAAAGCTTAGGTTAATTACTTGGTATGATTCACTTTAGCTGATAAGGCATGTCTTAATATAGCTAAAGCAATACCAAATGTTGTATTAAATGTTTGCATATTTATTTGACATTTATATGATAATTCTCATTATTATAATGTGCCGTTGGCATGCTTTACGTTTTTTGTATTTTCGCTAGGCTATAATTGCATTAGTTCTGGATAAACTTGATCAAACTTCTTTTCACATTCTTCCAAGTTAACCAGAAATATGAGTTAATCCATTCACCAAAGGTGTCTTTATATCATCGATCTCTGCAACGACAACACAATCGATTGACCTTCAGAATATTGATAATAATAATTAGGACTGAGCCTAGGCTATATTGAGTATTCAATGATGAAACGAGCTTCACTTTCGGGACATAATAAAGTACAAATACATCAAACGAGAAAATGATTATTGTTTTAACACTTGTTTGCGGGTAGTTTTGGGAGTAAATATTTTGAAATAACCCTCTGATGTAATTAGAGATTATTTTACTTCCATAAAGGTGATGGAAAAATACCATTAGAAAACGGCAGTAGTGTTGCCTGTGAAAAACCATTTAATGAAGGGGCAAACTGTGTGAGTCCTGTTATTTAGCTGTATAAATGCTGTTATTCAATGGTATAAGTCCTGTTATTTTATGGGATGACTGTTCAATGATGAGTTATTGCTGATATTCAATTTTGGAAAGTCTGGGGCAGGCCATTCCAGAGTAAAGCAGAGGCCAATGTTTTACTACTGGCTTTGTAACTTGATAAAATTTTTGCCTGATCTAGTCTCTCGTGATCATAGTAACTCAAATATTTCAATAATAATGAAAGCTGATGTCCCTCCCAAAAAGATCACAAAATGCCACTATAATGTAATTTAATGTCACTATAATGCCCACAAGAGGGTTAATTATCTTATAACCTTAAAAATATATGTTGTATTGTAGATTGACCTGAACAAATAATATACAAAGATAAACCAGTATTCCTTGGATCCTCCCCTGATCATTCATTAAGTGAGCATGGGCCAGGAGAAGAGGGGGTGTCTCTCCCCCTCTTTCAACTACATAAAATGTGGGCCTGTCTTTACTTTTGGTTGGCATCGGAGTCTTGTATCTGGGCCTGGCGTTTTTGGTGTTTGGTCTTGGCGGGTCTTACATTCTTGGTCTTACAGCTCATCATCACTGGTCTTTTTGAGTATTCTGCTGTCTGTTGGTTTTGGAACTTTGGTCTTAATAATAATAATAATAATGAATTTTATTTAAAACACACTTTATATTGAGTGAACAATCTCAAAGTGCTACAGTGCATATAAACACAAGAAAACTACACATCAACTAAAAATAAGGCTAAAACAAAACAAAGGCACACAATTTTAACAAAAGGCCTTTTTAAAAAGGTGGGTTTTTAGGCCTCTTTTAAAAGCATCCACAGTCTGTGGTGCCCTGAGATGGTCAGGGAGAGCATTCCACAGACTGGGAGCGGCGGCGCAAAAGGCGCGGTCACCCATAGTTCGTAGCCTGGTCCTCGGGGGCTGGAGGAGGTTGGCCTGTCCAGTGCGGAGGTGGCGTGTGGAGGAATGGGGGGTGAGTAGTTCTTTGAGGTAGAGGGGGGCATTACCATGGAGGCACTGGTGGGACAGCAGGGAGACTTTGTATTCAATCCTGAATGAGACAGGAAGCCAGTGGAGGGATTTGAGGACGGGTGTGATGTGGTCGTACTTTCGCACTCTCATCAGGATCCGAGCAGCACTATTTTGTATGTACTGCAGCTGCTGGATGTTCTTGCTGGGGATCCCGATGAGGAGTGCGTTGCAGTAGTCGAGCCTGGAGGAGACAAAGGCGTGGACAAGCTTTTCGGCATCAGAGAGAGTGAGTGTGGGGCGGAGTTTTGCAACGTTCCTGAGGTGGTAGAAGGAGGTCTTACATAGATGTTTAATGTGAGCCTCAAAGGTCAGATGAGGGTCCATTCTAACACCCAGGTTAGTAACTGTTTGTGAAGGGTGAATGTGATGGCCGGAGAAAGTGATGCTGGTGATGGTGGATGACCGTGTCTGAAATGGGGTGCCAACTAAAATGGCTTCAGTTTTTAAGCTGTTGAGTTGTAGAAAGTTAAGTGTCATCCACGCCTTAATCTCCTCCAGGCAGTTGGTAAGTGCAGATGAAGGCAGGGTTGCAGAGGGGGTTGGGTTGATTTTGAGGTAGAGTTGGGTGTCATCAGCGTAGCGATGGAATGATATTCCATGCCGGCTGATGACACGGCCAATGGGGAGCATGTACAGGGTAAAGAGGGTGGGGCCAAGAACTGACCCTTGAGGGACACCATAGGTGACGGAGTGTGTGTCTGATTTTGCCCCTCCCAGGGAGACATACTCTGTTCTGTCTGTAAGGTATGATGTGAACCAGTTCAAGGCGGAGTCAGAGAGTCCAATGGTGGAGTGTAGACGGTGTAAGAGGATGCGGTGGTCAACGGTATCGAAAGCTGCAGTGAGGTCGAGAAGAATGAGAAGTGATGGTGAGCCAGCATCAGCCGTCATCCGCAGGTCATTGGTGACCCTGACCAGAGCAGTTTCGGTGCTGTGGCCAGAGCGGAAGCCGGACTGGAATTTCTCATATAAACTGTCTTGGCACATTCTTGGGATTACAGCTCATCATCACTGGTCTTTTTGAGTATTCTGCTGTCTGTTGGTTTTGGAACTTTGGTCTTGGCACATTCTTGGGATTACAGCTCATCATCACTGGTCTTTTTGAGTATTCTGCTGTCTGTTGGTTTTGGAACTTTGGTCTTGGCACATTCTTGGGATTACAGCTCATCATCACTGGTCTTTTTCAGTATTCTGCTGTCTGTTGGTTTTGGAACTTTGGTCTTGGCACATTCTTGGGATTACCCTAGGAGAGACAAGCTGTGGTTTGGTATCTTTCATTCGTTTGCAACTATAAATTGTCTATGTCTGTAACATTCATTGTCTGTTATGGTAGTTCAACATTCATCTTTAGATTAGACATTGCATTCTTGTTGTAACTGAAGAAATCTCTTCGTTTTCATCTGGTTGGGAGTTGTACATTTTGATAACGGTTGATCCAATGGGTTGCTCAGCTTATCTGGCAATTGCATTGATAATTTATATATTTGATAATAATCCACAAATTAAATCAAATAAATCTATTTAACATTTTGGATAAGTGAGGAGTTTTAACTGTTGATGCCACTTGTGTTCTGTATTCAGTTACGAACATTAAACAAGGGTGTTTGTAAATTATGATTTTAACAGATTCTCACTTCCCTGACAGTGTTCATAGGCAGAGGTGGAAAATCCAGGTTCAGAAAGTAACAGTCCTCCCAAGTATTTTGTTCCAATCACCTGGATTTGCTAATTAACACAATTTGTCAGTCAGGAGGTAGAACTAATTAGTGAATTATTGTGTGGAAGAAACACATGGAATGACTTTTACTTTCTGATCCCTGGACTTATGTGCATGGGCAATGGAGGGTCTGGTATTTGAATGAGGAAGCTGACTACACACACCTTCTGAAAAACCTAATTGACTAAATAAAATACAGCTTGTCTGTTTGGATAAACCTGAGGTGCTGTAACATTAAAATTAAATTAATTAATTGAGAAAATAATTCTTCACTTTCAGTTTATATATTTGGGAAGATCCACGAGTATCAGTAGCATTACAGAATAAACATACAAATACTTAATTAAAAATTCTGGCATTTTGCCAAACACACTGAATGGGAGACACAGACATAATTTGTTTTGGTAGAGTTTGTTCTCTGGCTTTCTACTAAACCATTAACACAAACAAACGAGTCAGTGAAACAGTGTGTTCTATTTTTGGAAATGTATTTTCTTTCAACAGGTATGTGAAGATTGCACTGTTGAAAGCATACAAAACAGCCTCTGTCATGTATAATAATTTATATTAGATTTTAGGGGTTATTACATTATCAACATGCAATACATCTGCTGGACAGAAATGCTGATTGGCTTTGATGAATTTTACTGAAAGTTCAGATAAAAATGTTAAAGATAAAACATTGGATAAAACACTTAATCTCAAAGTGGTGAATGTACTTAGGCATATAAGGATATAATCAATAGGATGATGTGAGGGTAAATACTAAATATGATGTATTGGTAACAACTCCGGTTATTCATGGCATCTGTATCAAATAACCAGCAGAGCGCCTTGATTCTGTCAGCCTTGCTCACAGCATGCCTGTGTTCCATTATCAAGTCCATTACGATAAGCTCTTGTTGCACACAAAGAAAGAACAGACAACAGAATTCAAGCTGACAAATTAGACTTGAAATCAGTTTCATTAACATAACGTCTGGAAGTTCATTAATAACAGTGCTTTAATTATTCATGCTCTTGTTTCACTAGATACAGCAGTTTTCCCCTGCTGAGCTACATGTCTGGATTAGCAAAAAATTAAAGTGGCAAAACGAGAGGCAGAGCCGCCATCTCAGGCTCAGGCCATTACCTCAGAACTGCAGGGGAGGAATTTAGATACTGCTTTCTTCTGAAGCTGGAATGTATGTCAAAGTAATATAGCATAGAACCCCTGCACGCATGCACACACACACACACACACACACACACACACACATATATAATGGTTAAATAACTAGGCTTGCAGGTTTGATTCCCAGGCATGGCAGGGCCAGTTTACCAAAGAGCAAAGTATTAATATTAATTGCTTCAGTATATATCCAGCATATCTATGTAGAAATGTGTAAGTAGTAGGTGTATAGACACACTGTCAGAATTAACTAACTTTTACAAATCCCTCTTTACCCCTTCCAATAGATTAACTCCTTTGTACACATGTATTATTCATTGTTGAAATACAAAATAATGTGCAACTATTGCATTCACAGCACAGAGGAACAGTAAAATGCTAATATTTACAATTGAAGTGTCAAATTGAGCACAGCTCACACTGAGAATCTTTTAGACAGAAAAGCTCACTTTTGACCATGTATACAGCATGCAAACAAGAAGCACATAAGTGGAAACTGATATGTTATACATGAAGACAAAAAACGTAATGAAGTGAGAGCAGGTCTTTGTATGACAGGTGTGACTATTTCAAACATCCTGTGAAGACCACAGGAGAAATTCTCAGCTCATGCAGAGTCAGTCTGTATTGGTGTAAATTATGTCGCAATATAGCAGGGTGTTATGTCAGAATGATTAAAACAGTTGACACATTTTTGTTAAAAGTACCCTTAAATTTTGTGAATCATACCTTGTTTTAATGCAGCTGATGACAGCATACTGGTATTCAGTAGTATGGTAACTAAAGATAAAATTACATAAATAAGCTGAAACACACACAAAAAAAAACCACAAGACACCCACATTTAAACCACACAATACTTCTGCGTTTTCTAATTAAGGCAATATCAGTTATGTTGGTATTAATTTAGTACTAAACTCCTTTCCCACTATGAAAGCACTGACAAGCTGACAATTTGAATATAAAACGTAGATATGTAGAGATGTTGGCCATTTCCTATTGCTCCGCCCATCTGATTTATCTACCTCAGAGGTGGATTAAGGGTTACTTTCAGTAAAAGAGCACCAGCTAATTATTAAATTTAATAATTTAGGACGAAACTAGTGAAAGGTTCTTGTTAACTTAAACCGGCACTAGCATCATACAAAATTAGAATGAATAAATAATGGAGACTCACCATTAGATTAGAAACCCTTTCTGGGTTTATCCACAGCAAAATCAAACAAACATTTTCAAAACACTGTCAAAGTCATGTAGAATAATTATTTAATGGTCATCTTCTAAAATAACAATAATAAATACATAAATAATAAAAATTTTCCATTCATTAAATGGTTTTAACTGGTAAATGTTTTTTTCACAGTTTTTTTACTTATAATTTATTAACATTTTTTTACAGCTTAACCATTCCAAACACGCAAAATCTCTCATGTAAATATGACTGTTTGTGACTGGAGTCATTTATATAATGACTCTTAGTTGATAACCTGCAAATTGTGAAATGATAACACATGCAAATACTTTGGCTGTGCCTGCAAAATAACTCCCTTATTTGGGATCTTATTTATGTTATTGTGGATGCATTATGACAGTATTACTGCACTAGAACAAACAAAATCACATTTAAATAACAAAGAAATGATTCAGAGTCAATGCAACTCTAGGGTAGTAAAGTTCCAGGAAACATTCCCTTTTTGAGGAATTTTGGAAATTTATGCTGTTAACAATATTTTTCATAAATCATAAGTATGCCTAATAAATCCCTCCCCTCTCACCCTCATATATTTTTGGGGAGTGTTCTGAAGCAATATGGCTGCTTTACCCAGGTGTAACACCGACTAGAAATAACTCAATCTTTAAACTAAAGTAAGGTTACACAAACTTTCTTCACCTAGGCTAATTATTGTCCTGAGCTGGTTACATTAATTTATTAAAAGTTGTAAATAAATAAATTAAAAACACATTAACCCCTTCTCCTGAAGTGTCCTTTGACTACAGGCATAATCCTGGTCTCTTCTGTAAGGTAACCCTTGGGCGTTTCGTTTTCCAAGAGTCAGAATTACAGATATACTGAAGTATTACTGAAACAAAGAAACAGTAGTTCAAACACAATGAAAGTGTAAGTTCTTTTCTCGCCTAAAATATATATATTTTTTGTTGTCAGGATAAGGATACCGACTTTACCATTATTCGTGTCATCTCTGGATTTCCATGGAAAACAGAAAATACAGAGTTATCGTTTTGATTGAGCCTGTTATGTGTCATGTTACAAAATAATGTTTTCGCCATGACATTGGGATTGTATAACAGTTTATAGACTGAAGTTGTTTGTTTTAAAACTTTCAAACAGTATATTGTGTGTTTGCCAGATTATTTTAAACCATAAAAAAAAATGCAATGATATTAAACTAAACCACTTCCATGCCCAAATACAGCCATATTTGAGAAAAATCTGTGTCCTTAAAACCATGAGATTGTACTTGTTAAAAAAACCGTGGGAAGGTGTAGGAATTAATCCAATTTAGTTACCGTGTCATTTTTAGCATCATGATTTCCAGAATTATTAGTCTGGTGAGTTTCTTGTCAGTACACATTAATCACATTTCAGTGGCATGAAGAATTCTGGTTTTCAAACCAAATAAAGACTAGAACATGGCCATTATAATTTCATGACCATTATAATTACATGACTAGACATGATCACTGCCTGTATGTCTTGTTGGATTGATGTATGGTCTTGATGCTTAATGTATGGTCATTGTTTAGTTCTATAAAAAAGAACAAATGACAATACTCACACCTGGTCATTAATAAATGGAAGCTGACAACCCCAAGTGATATTGGTTGTCCATCTACAAATACAGTACCAGTCAAAAGTTTGAACACTCCTGATTGAATGTATGTTTCTCATTATTTTAGATATTCTAAAGGCTTATATTTAAATGCTTGAATTTATTCCTAGACAAATAGAAATAGTGAAGTTGATGCCTATGTATGAACTTATTTCCAAAACAAACAAAAAACTATAAAAAAATAATAATTTTGAAATGCACCCCCAACAAGTACTTTTCATTTAGAACTTCACCATGCCCACTGTGAAGCATGACGGAGGAGGTGTGATGGTATGGGGTTGCTCTGCTGGTGACACAGCATTCCACAGTGACACGCCATCCCATCTGGTTTGCGCTTAGTTGGGCCATCATTTATTTTTCAACAGAACAATGACCTGAAACACACCTCCAGGCTGTGTAAGAGCTATTTGACAAAGAAGGAGAGTAATAGTCACTGCATAATTTGTGTCATTTCATAGTTTTTATGTCTTTACTATTATTCTAAAATGTGGTAAATAGTCAAAATAAAATAAAAACATTCTATGAGTAGGTGTCCAAACTTTTGACTGGTACTGGTACATGCTGCAAATATCTAGACCAAAATACAATTTAATTTTGGATTTAAAAAAAAAAATCAATATATGCTGTTCAGACTAAGCTTTGGTTTCAATCAACGAGTCTAATATTGATGCACAATTAAATCCAGTGTTGCTTTGTTTATTGAAGTTCCATGAAGACTGAATTGGAAAAGAAACGTCAATCTTGAATATATTTGAAAGTCAAAGTTAGGGGAAAATGTTGGTTGAACCCAGGAGTAATTTTCATCTATACTGTGTGGGTTAGCTAAATACAGTGCATCGCCCCATCCCTTTAAATCATGTTGTCTCAGAACAATATAACTTTTTAAACTTAGAAACCTTTCCAAAGTTAAACAGAGTTCAATCTTTACATTTCTGTCTCCAGACTGACTTTTCTTCTGATGCAGAGCCATACTATAATCCTTAAAATCTCAATTAAGCCTCCGCTCCTAAGAGGTACAGATCATGACAGTGGTCAGACCTAGTAACAGTACAATTTTTTCCTCCCCGTCTCTCTATGAACATAGCTCCATGTTACAAATAAGCACAATTTGGGTGTTGCTTTGCAAATAGTATCCCTGAACAACCTTCTTGTCGGAGAAGCGGCCCATTAAAGTATATTATGGCTTAGATTCAATGATTGCTCTTAAATTAGATTTACAGATCAAATGATTGCAAGTATTGGGTAATGTTTTAGTATCCTTGACTTGCATACAGTTAATTTTCAAACCTGTATTTTTTTGTAATATTTTATACTGACTTCCAAGGAGGAGATTACTAAATTAAAATATATGATACAATTCATTTAAAATGGCTGATTGCACATTATTAAAATGCAATTTGTGTGGAGTACCACATTGTGTCACAAAACATTTGACAAGACAACTTCTTTCTGCAGAGGACAAGGAACGAGATGAACCAGATTCATTAGTGGGATCCCATCCAACCAGGCGCATTTTTACATTAGGGGCATGTGGGGCAGTGCCCCACCAGACGTGGCGCTGTTGTGCAAGATACTCGTAACATCTGAACGTTGTGGAAAAATTTATTTTATATTTAATACAAAACAGTGATTCAATCGTGAAATTGGCATGTATAAGTATAATAAACTTGACTCACACTCCTTATAGTGCTGTTTTTGAGTAGTTTCCTTTGTGTGTATGTGTATGCTCATGCTGCGGTCCCTGTCCTATGTCTCTGCTGTGGGGCAGCGGAGCACTCTGCCCCACCGTTGCTAGGGAAACAACGTGAGCGTGATCTGCGTAAGCAGGGAAAACCTGCTGCAAATTATATTGCCTACTGCCTACTAATTCTGCCTAGCAACAGGTGGCAAAAAAATTATAAACGTTAAGTTAACGTGGGCTGACGTGACCAGCAAATAAACATAAACAAAGCCAATTCAGTGTATATGTATTGCTAGTCAGCTAAAGTTTTCCATTAGTTTGATTTTATTTTGTCATAGGTGTCAATGTTTGCCCATATAAAATACGGTTTTTCCACCTTTTCGAAGATATACAGGTGTATAAGGTTATGATACGGAAAATCTAGTCTAACACATTTAAACGTTTTCCAACATAATTAATTTAATCGCTGCAATCACATTTTCTTTCTCCGTCTCTCTGATATTCTCTCGATTTCTGAGGCCGTGGGAAAAGCAAGTAACGCATCAGGACTGTAAGTTATGATCTAAAAATACGCTTTATGACAATAAACCACGGACACGTTGTAGCCAGTAGCCCACAAGATAGGCTAACGTAAACTCATTGTATTCACACAGTCTCTGGAGCTTTCCAGGATGCTTGTGAATGGATCTCAATGCTGTAAGATGGGGCGTTATGCCTATATGATGTTGAATTTCCTGCTCTACACAACATAATTTACACACGTGGTTACCGAGAAAATTTATAAAAACTGCTCAAATTAGTGGGTGTGTGAATACCATGAGTTCCGACAGTATTCGCGCAGCAGTAATTTTATAAAGCGGCCTGCAGCCTCCCTAAAAACTTAGGGGAGACCGGGGTCAATTGTGCCCCAATTAGTCTTTTACGCGATTGCTAAGAGACCGCTTGCTCAAGAATGACATTTTCAAATGAATAACTTCATACTCCCTATTAACATTTGTTCATGTTCATTTACTTGAATAGCTAACATGACAGGCACATTTTGATATTAAACAAAATTAGTTCAAATGAACAAATGACCCCGTCATCTGCGTCATTTGTGCTCTTAAGAGGGGGGTCAGTTGTGCCCATTATCTTAAGGGGAGGCACTACAGGTGAATAGGATTTTTTTTCTTCTAAAGATATCCTCATGAATTTCTACCAGTTTAATCTTCACATAATAAGATTTTGAAATTATAATTAGAAATTATATGAAATAATAAATAATGAAATATTTTTTGTATTACACTTTGTCTTAAAAAAAACTTTAAATATGCAAATGAGGTAATATCTCATTAAATATGAGTAAATTTGCATATATTTCGGTATATTGAATGGGTTTACTATTTTCTGCTGTTAACATCACTGTTTCAGGCTTTCTTATAGTAATCAATGTTTTGAATGTACATGAACATCGTTTAGTTAGCGTAAAGCTAACATATCTGTTAACTGACAACTTCCATTAATTTTCATAGAGTGGGGGTCGTTTGTAGCCTGTCTTCCCAGTTAAGCTTTTTTTACTTATTTTAGCTTGTGCATAAAATTCTGATAGTCAACAAGTTTACAATTTAAAACAAGATATGGTATGGTTAATTTACAGCTAAAGACGGCTGGTATCTAAAAATAGCGATCGCAAAACTTTTTTTTTTACCTTGACGTTTACAAAAGGAGGCAATACTTCTTGTGTCAACAGTCACTCATGTCTTGGTACGGAAGGGGACGTTGCAAAAGGTTTAAAAAATAAATTATGGCATGACAGCTTTTTTTTTATTGGGTGAAAACCGCTGGGAACAAACGACCCCGGGGCACAATCGACTCTGGTCTCCCCTACACTTCTCACAGGCAAACAACACAACAACATACTCTCACAATGTGTATTGTGCAAAGAGAAGGAAATAAAGTCACCAGCGCAATTAATATGGTTTAATAACCTGGAAGCATTTTTTATTGTTTCATTTATCATTCAATTGGGCGAATACAATGAGTGGTCAAGGCACTGGGTGAATACAGTGAGTCTACGTTACCTAACAACTAGCTATCTAACGTTAGTTAACCTAGTGAACAGTTCGCCAAAATGGTTATAACTGTAATGTTCATGTTTATGCAATTTTGACTGAAATTAGATAATGTTCCGTTGAGTTTTAATGTGGTGGCCTCAATTTATCAAAGTTACTACAAGTTCCATTGTAAATCAATTCATGGCTAACAGAGCAGGCAGGCTTGTAAGATAGCAAAACTGCATTAAAAGTACCACAAGCTCATGCAACAGGACTCCTGCCTAATTTAGTCTCAGTGACTGTTTAACCGTTTTAAAATTAGCACCTTGCGAAAAAGGTGTGAAAAGCTAAATACAGGAATATATTAAATAAACTTGAATCAGACAAATATCTGTGGTGGCTAGTAATTTTAATAGATAATGTTCTATACTGTTTTTGGTGAATTTATACAGTTTTGCAGGCGTGAAAATACAGGCAGCTCTCTCCAGAGGTTGACACCTATGTTTTACCTTTTTGAAGTTTCTTTAAGTTCAAGTTTGAACGATTTATTTATTTTTACGATGAATCAGTCTACATGCCGTCAGTATAAGCGGCATTTTAAAAAGCTTAGGTTAATTACTTGGTATGATTCACTTTAGCTGATAAGGCATGTCTTAACATAGCTAAAGCAATGCCAAATGTTTGTATTAAATGTTTGTATATTCATTTGAAATTTATCTGATATTATAATGCCGTTGGCATGCTTTGCGGTTTTAGTATTTTAGCTAGGCTATAATTGTATTAGTTCGGGATAAACTTGATCAAACATTCCTACAAGTTAACAACGAGTCATATGCTTGTATTTACGGTTTTGATAAACCATGCAAGTTATTGAAGAAACGTGTCTGTCTCATCCGATTACTTTGTTGCAGTATAGGCAACCTCAATGTAGGGTTCTGTGTTGTGCTGTGATACATTGTATTCAGTTTTGAAATCTTTCTGCTCCCTGGCACGTAGGCCTACAGCGCAGCCCATAGCATAGGCATACCATAGACTAATTAGCAATTTTTATTTTTTTGATGGTGAAGTCTGCCCCTCCAGGAATGTCGTGCTAAATTCGCCACTGCATCTAACACATAACAGCAAAGCAGGTAAAGTGGTGCTAACACAGACATTGAAGTCTTCATTCAAAAGGATTCAAAATTCTTACCATTTGATGACTGTATAAACAGCATGGCTCTCTGGTTTCCCCATTTGTTCAATATGGGACAACAGCCACAGGGTTTCAGTGGGCAGGGATGACAGTGCCTCATCACGAACCAGTGACCCCTGCTGGTTGTTTGGGCACCCGCGAGTTTTTCTGTTCAGCAGCACATGAAGGGACTTCCAACTCATCTCTGAGAGCTCATCTTGTGAACTGTAGTGTAATGAGAAGCAACAGCTGACATCAGAGGCTTTGGAGACAAGCACATGTCTCTCCCAAACCAAAAAACGGAAGTTGCAGCAACAAAAAATTATAAAATATGATTCCAAATTGGGGAGAAAAGGGGGTAAAAGCATAATCTGTAATATGTATTAAATCAACACATTCACAGGCCAACTACCTACTAGCAAACAATAACCAAAAAGTAGCTAAATAAAGTTACTAATTACATTTAAGGAGTATCATAGTGATATGAGAACAGTCCTTGGCTCATTGTCATGCAGGGGTTTTTACTCATGATACTCAATGTCAATTGATGCCTTTGGTGAGCAGTGCCAGAGGAAGCGATTCAAATATTATTGACCAAATCTCAAGTCCACAGCTTACTCTGACAGAAGACAATCAAAGTGCCACAAAAATACAATAAATATGAAGACAAAAATATTAATTAAAAATGATATACTGTACCATGACCAGAGGGTGGTAGTACTAGAGTACTAGTTAATATTATGCAATAATACAAGACACATAATTATATTAATAACAAAAAACAATGTTGTAAGTGAGAATTTTAGAGTATGTGCTTTTTAAAAGTATACAAAAGCAATACGGGTAGACGTATAATTGTATGCTGTTCAATGTATACGTTAACCTATTGTTTTTATTTCTAGTCTTTGAACTCCACTATGCATGATATATCAGGACAACTATGTCTATGTGTTATGGTATGAGTGAAATCTTCAGTGTTGGGGAAGCTACTTTGAAATGCTAGCTTGCCAAGCTACAAGCTACTCATGATTTAAAGTAGCTAAGCTACAGCCAAGCTACCCTTTTGATGAATGTAGCAAGCTACACTACAAGCTACTAAGAAAAAGTAGCTAACTACATTGAAGCAACGTCATCAAATTTGATAAGGAAAATCAACTGTGATGTAATTTTCTCTTGTAGGTACTTCATTGCACACAAATTTAGTCCAAGAGCCTTTTCTTATTTTTTTATTTGTAAACCATTCTCAGCCCACCTTAATGAACAGTGAATTAGGTAAAGTAAGTTTACCTACTGCACTCACCTGCTTTGATTACTTAAATAGCCTATTGGATATAATTGCATAGTTTAAATGCTAGCTGAAATGATTCAAAGTAGATTTTATGATGCTAGGCAGCATTATGTCCGTCAAATCGTGCCGTCTCATTTGCTAGCTAGCTACCACAGTGACAGTGGAAACCTAACGTAACAGACATCAGCAGAGGGACTAGCTGGCTTGGCTAGGCATCAAATAGAAAACCATATCACAAGTCTGAAGACATTATTATCATCGGTTTGTTTACGAGATGGAGTCTGGTAACATTGATGTTATTCAACGTTAGAGAACGTTAACATTTAAAAAATAGTTCTGCAAACACTAACATATGGTCTTTTATATTTGTAAGCTAACCAAACGTCCAAATAAGTCCAGTTTCAGCACAGTAGCTAAGTGGTAACTAGCCATGTGCTCGCTTTGACATTAAAATGCCTAGTTACAACCAAGTGCGGTGGTTACAACAGCAAAGTATTGATTTCACGCTACGGAAGTGGACATTCCTTTGTATTAAAGATACAATTTACTGTTTCAAATTAAATGGCTCAATAAAGAGTTTTATATAACATCACAAATCTAATAAATTGTCCAATACTTTGTCTATTTAGTGGCCATTATATTATTGCATTATTCATGTTTTTTTATGGAGGGTTTTAAGGGTCAAAACTAAATATATAAATACATAAATTATATAAATACATAAATAATTACATAAGGAAATGCTTAAATAAATTAATAAATAATTATATAATGTAATGCTTAATAAATGTATAATTATATAATTAAATGCTTAAATACATAATTATGTAATTGAATGAATAATTGTCACCATAAATAAATCACAAATGAAATGAGACATTAGATATATAAATGTTAAATGTATTTATTTATCCATTTATATATTTACACATTTGTATATTTATTTATTCATTCGTATATACATTTATTTAATTTATTCACACAGCAGTCATAGATCATTTACCACTCTGATGAATATTAATATGATTAATTAAGAATTGTATTTGTGTCATTGCCATGGATATTCAATTTGATCTGAAAAGAAAATCCCTTTTACTGGTTTGTTGGTTGTTTTCAATACATGACTAATGTGAATATTGCCATATATGGTATTTTATGATCAGTTTTTAAAAGAGCAAGCCATATGGAGATTATGGATTTTTAATTTTGAGCTTTATCATTTTTGTATTACAAATTGTGGCCGTGTTATTCAGAGATCAGAGCAAGTACATTACCTAAAGCAATGGAGTGGGCTTCAGGGATGCATTAACTGAAGCCCACTCCACTGCTTTAATGTCAATTCAGTAATGTAACATGAAATGGCTAGGAAAAGTAATGTGTCTGGTGCTACAGAGTTTATTTAATAGATTATTAATTTGTCCAGACAACTGGAATTTCAATTTTGTAATAGCAGGAAAACATTTCTAAACGGCACTTTAGTTAGTTGCTTTATGTTCATGAGGGACTTGCTTCTAGCTTGATTATTCAGGTATAGGATTTGTTCCTCCTGTAAGCGTCACTGTGCTATTTTTCACCGCGCTGTTTTTCTTTGGTTGTTTTGCTCTTTTTTTCACCTTCTACCGATCGTCTTAGTGTTCTGGGCCGAAGGTGTTTTTTTATTTTTTACTAGTTTCCCGTATTGGCTCTAGTATTGAGCTCGGGAGACTTAGTTTTATGTTTTCACTCGTATTTTTCGAGTTCGCCCTATTTTCTTGGGTTGATTATCATTTGGCTGTTTAGCTAATAGGAATTATTTCCTTTTTTCTTTCTACTTATTAGTAATTATCATTCCCTTAGTGTTCCTCACATTTGTGGGTGACTTCTGATCCCCCTTTACATTCACATTTGATTCACCGCCACTAAACCCATCACAGTATTTGAGAATTGAAATATCTTGCCGACAGCTGCTTTCTACATAGTACTTGGCTTTAATAAAACTGTTATCCTCAGAACTCTAAAGGGACAATTGACCTATTGGTCATATTCTAATCAATTGTGGCTTTTTTACACTCGGTATACATTCCGATCATTTCAAAGTCTAGCACAGGGGTGGGCAACTCCAGGCCTCGCGGGCCGGTGTGTATGCAGGTTTTTGCTGCCGCCAGTTAACAATTATTGAATTAGCCCAATCGTTTACATGATCTGATATTTTAATCTACATATCCGCGATATGAACAGCAGCTGATGAATGTTCTTGTGCCGGTATGCGTGTATTGTAGCGTTTTATCGTTCTGTAATTTACGAGTGAATCGGTGATTGTGTGTATGACTAATTAGCTGATTGAGCCGTGGTAACTGGTGGCAGTAAAAACATGCATACACACCGGCCCGCGAGGCCTGGAATTGCCCACCCCTGGTCTAGCACATACTTCTATTAGCTTATACCAGCTGTGTCCTCATTCTCCTAAAATAGGATAGAAATGAGAAAGAAAGATAAAGAAGAATAAATAAGGGTGTGGCGAAGTGAGCTATACCGCTCTTGTTAATAATCAGTCCGAGTCAGAGATCTTAGTGAACTGTGTTTTATTCATTTAAAACACACACTCGCAATTCCTAGCAATTTCCTCTCTCCTTTTCTGTTCCAGCCCTTTTGAAGACCTCAGGCTCACTGTTGAACAATCAAGGCAATTGGTTAATTGACAACAACAATCCTATAATCAATCGTCACCAATTGCCCGATTGCCGACAGCTGTGCCGGCTCCCTAAACCACCTGCGTTCACTCTCTCTCTTGCTAGCTGTGCCTAAAACCACGCCCCCCTACCACAAAGGGCTATCGCAGCTCTTATTTGCTTAAAATAACTTTTTGTAATTTATAAACCAACATTGTTCATATCAGATCTCATTTGATTTGTGTGTCCTCTGTCCTTCCCCATGTTGATCGATGACCAAGGCTGCAGTTCTGCCCTCGCAAACTTCACTTGCAAACTTCGCTCAGGAGGATGTGACACAGCACCAAAAGAATGCAAGTCCACACTCAAACCGATGGGGAAGAGCAAGGGAGGGAGCAGAATTATACGTACTCACACTCGGAAATTCATCAGAGCCAGAAATGATGGAAGATGCCTGAAGACCATTGACAAATGAGTTTGTACGAAACATTCCAATAAATTACATAAGACCACCATCTCACCAAGTGCCAACCATCTCAATGTCTATTCTGGCAAACGGGAAACTAGAAAATGATTGACAATCAATTTTTTTGATAGACAGTAAATTACTTTGCACCTTTAAAATACATCATAAACAGGAATCAGAAAGTATACTCCAAAATGTACATTACAAAATACCACCCAATCAAATATATTAATGAACTATAAGCAAAACAATGGATGCATAGATTGCTTTGCAGGTGGCAGACGTATAAACGTGCTGAATAAAGATAGTTGTATATTTCCATAGAGATCCATTCAAATGCAGTGAGGTTATAGTATCGCTTGAACCTGAAAATAAGATATCAAGAGTCTTTTGATGTTGCTGGGTCACAGAAATCAAAAAGTCATGGCTGCAAAGAATATGTAACCAAATACTAAACATGGCTACTTTATTTTAGATTATATTTATTTGTCCTAATTCTTTAGTTGACCTGAAATAGAGGGGACTATGTAAAAAAAGGATTTGAATTTCTCAATGGCGAATCCAACCTATGAATGGTTTGATTTAACATCTGAACTTTTAGAGTATAGGAAAATCAAAGAGAAAATTCAGTCCATAATCATGTTTTAATCTGTTTACATTCTAATCTGGAAAAATACAAATACCAAAAGTAGATTGAATCCTTACTTTGATTTATTTATTTATTTTTACATCAACAGTACAAATTTCACTGAAAATATGAAAGTAATATGCTCATGTTAATTTTCATAATCGACAATAAATACATACAGAGCTGTAGAATCTGTAGCATGCTTCAGCATAGATTACATGAATGTTCAGAAAAAAAGACACATTAAGTGATGGACTTCCCACACTACACATGCTGTTGAAGAGATGTAGTGTGATATTAATATGAAAATGTGATTTTCTTCTTGTATAAGATGTGCGTAAAATCATGATTTGTTCTCATTTGAATGGGACACTCATTTGTCAGATGTTGGAATCAAAACTGCCTTTCATGGCAATAAATATGATTGCAATAATGTGCCTAATATTTAATTATTACTTTAACCCATTTTCCCAATTACATCATCCTAAACCTTGAGTAAAATGTATTCTTGTTATCTTATAGATTTGACCCTGTAAGGCACTACAAAAACAACAGTTGTTTATGGTCATATAGAATCTATAATAATATTCACAACATATCCTGTTCACATGTATCGTATGGGACCATCTGGCGATGGTTTTATCTTGTCGTTACCTAAGGAAGATCATGACATTTAGTGCCATCATTCACCATCTCACAGAAATTGTGATCTGACATTTCTGCCATTCATTCTCTATGGAAATCTTGCAATGAACATTAAATATCTTGTAAAGTAATCAGAATTTTGAGCACACTGATCGGAACCATGCCGTGCAGTTAATTTGTTTTGCTGTGTCTAGTTTGAAAGCTGTCCGAGGAGATGGTAAACAAAATTTGGGAATAATAAGTTGCCTGTCGGATAAGAACAGTGTGTTGCTACACAATCACACTAATAATGTCCGAAATGTCTGCACAACAGGCCAAATGGTGGATATGACACACAAGCCTGTCTAAGTGTCTAACAAGGGACTAGAAGCATTAAGGGCTTCTTGCACACAAACACTGTTTTTTTCCCTGAAATATGTCACATGATGACTGTATTGTACATGGCTGCCTGGTCTCTGGTTTCCACAATTTTTAGAAAATTCAGTCACACAATCACATATAAGGGAGTAGTATAGAAATGTCAACAGAACATACACACAGCATGGAGTAGATAGGCATTTATCTTACAAACATAATAATTATGACCATACTTAGACTAACAACGAGACAATGCAGAAAAGTAGTTTGCACTCACGTGATTAATTAAAATGAGGAAACTACAACCATTAAAAGAAAAAAGTAGAAGTTTCATGTCAGATGAGGTATTTAAAACCATTTGCCCAAAAAAGCATTGAAGAGTGAATGGTCAACAGATTTGCTTGTTCCTTTTAACTAGGGATGTGCATAAACCCAATTTGCCTGCATTGATTGCATGGGTTTGCCATGAACGAATAATCGTTTTTCGGCACTTTCAGGAGCACACAATTGTGGTTATTATTATTATTGTTATCCCAGCCATCAGCAAAACCATTATACATTATCTGGTAGGATAAAAAATAGTTTGGATTGAATTATTTTACCTTAGCCTAAACATGAGAATCAGTTGCACAACAGAAACCGTTAAAGAGACAGTTCACCAATTTAAAATTTTTTTATATGGTACCCCCAAAATGGTATGTAAGACTGAAGTGATGCTGTCCTGGTCTCACCATTGTAGCAATCCTGAATTGGAGCAGTGCTAACAAGTAGCATCTTGCCATTGGATAGAATTCCCCTGGCTACCTTGCTTTAAAAAATAACTGTCTAAACTTTACTGTTATCTGTAAAATAACAGTAAAGTCGGTATCCTTATCCAGGCAAAATAATTGATATTCCACAGTGTTTGCGCTTCTTTGACTTTTGTTGATACTGATAGTAATTCTGTCTTTTGGAAAACAAACTTCCAATGGCCACCTGACAGAAGAGACCAGAATCATGCCTGTACTAAATGGGGTTCAAAAACAGTAACCATTTTATTTTCTGGTTTGTGTTCAAGAAAGGTAGTACTAGAGAAAGGGTTAAAAACAATTGAAAAACACGAAGCCAGAAAACGAAATACAACTGGGTAACATGCCAAATTGTCATGCCAACAAGCATAAATTCAGGGGCAAATATGAGTTCTCACTTTCCAAGTCTATCATTAGTAAATCCCTTTATTGCCACATTGCAATACCAGATATCCATCTCATAACACTTGTGACACTCTGGAGTGGGGATTACACTTTTAGGTAATTTAAATACTTTTAAGAATACATCAGTTTCATCACTATCCCACAGGGCAGAAGTACATTTTTCTCAAATCAACACTCAGTAGGAGCAGTAGAAGGGAATCTGATCAAAAGTACACATTCATTCCCAAGACCAAAATATCAAACAGGTACTATGAAATACATTGAATCTAACCTTTGTGTGGTGTTCGTGTTTTTGTTACTCACCCAGTGTTTGCGGGTCTGGTGGACCCACAACATTATTGGGCTATTAAAACAATAAAGCCATAACAATTTATGTAAAAATACTTAACAGATATAGACTTTCTAAAGTAAAAGCAATATAGAGCGCATATACAGGTGCAGCTCAAAAAATTAGAATATCGTGAAAAAGTTAAATATTTTTTGTCACTCATTTCAGAAAGTGAAACTCATATATTATATAGATTCATTACACATAGTGAAATATTTCAAGCCTTTATTTCTTGTAATTTTGATGATTATGGCTTACAGCTAATGAAACCCAAAATTCAGTGTCTCAGAAAATTAGAATATTTTGCTTTAACATATTTTTAAAGTATCATATTTAATATTTGGTCGCATTGTGGAGTTAGAAAACAACGAGACAGGAGACGTGAGAATATACGTAGTCGAGGTAGTTTACTAGCTCCAACCTTGCATGTCAAACATTCAACAACAAAAAACCATGCCTCCTGAACCGGAAGCGGAAGTCCTTTATCTGACCCCTCGCCTCTTCTCTTAAAGGTACACCGTCCTCTTAGGTGAATGTCTCTCATTATATTGATTTAGGTCACCACACAGGCCCCCCCAGAATTCACCTAGACAAAACAATGCAAAACAGCAAAAGTGCAAGTCATCAACAGAAAAATTAGACCCTGCAGCCATAGAACAGTAACTAACACAGTGCAAAGTCAATGGGAAAACAGGTGACGAGCCGGGGGGCGGATCCTGCGTCCGTAACGGCTGCGCCTAACAGGAGGGGAAACAGATGGGCCCGAAACCCGGGCCACAGGTGGAGCCGGGTCAGGAAGAGAGGTAGGTGCCGGGGCCGATCGAGGAGGGCGCCCCCGCCGCGGGGGTAGGGCCAATTGCACCGGCTGCCCAATGTCCAAGTGAGCGGGCTTGAGACGGTCTATAGCAACCCGCTCCGGCCTGCCCCCCATGTCCACCACAAAGTTCTTATCTCCCGCCTCCAGGACGCGGAAGGGCCCGTCGTATGGGGGCTGCAGCGGGGACCGATGGCTGTCGTGTCTTATGAAGACGTACCTCGCCGATGGCAGATCCTTGGGGACGTAGGACTGGGGGAGGCAGTGTCGAGACATCGGAACGGGAACGAAGGCACCGGCAGCGCTCCGGGATGCACTGAGGTGAGAGGCAGCCGACCAGGGAGCCGTAGCATCCGGAAGAAACTCCCCCGGAACCCGCAGAGGCTGGCCATACACCAGCTCAGCGGCAGAGGCCTGGAGGTCTTCCTTTGGGGCCGAACGCAGGCCGAGCATGACCCACGGGAGCCGGTCCACCCAGTCGCAGTCAGTGAGGCTGGCCCGCAGAGCTGCTTTCATGTCCCGATGGAACCGCTCGCACAGTCCGTTGCTCTGCGGGTTGTACGCCGTAGTGCGGTGGATCTTAACCCCCAGGTGCTCAGCGACCGCCGTCCAGAGCTCCGAGGTGAACTGGGAGCCCCGGTCGCTCGTGATGTCACCAGGCGTGCCGAAACGGGCCACCCAGCAGCCGATGAACGCCCGTGCTACCTCCGCGGCCGTCGTTGAGGACAAGGGAATAGCCTCCGGCCACCTGGTGGCCCTGTCCACAATAGTGAGGAGGAAGGTATAACCACGGGAGGGGGGCAGAGGGCCCACCAGGTCAACATTCAGGTGGTCAAACCGCCTCTCTGGAACCACAAACGGCGCCAAAGGGGCCTTGGTATGGCGGTGCACCTTGGCGCGTTGGCACGCCACACACGAGCTGGCCCAGGCTCTAACATCCTTGCGGAGCCCAGGCCAAACGAACTTGACGCTCACCAGCTTGGTCGAGGCCTTCACCCCAGGGTGGGAAAGGCCGTGGACGGTGTCGAAAACTCGGCGCCGCCAGGAAATAGGCACCAGGGGGCGCGGTTGACCGGTGGAGATGTCACAGAGGAGGGTGGTGTTGGCCGCGTCGAACGTCACGTCCTCCAGCCGTAGCGCCGTAGGGGTCGACCGGTAGTCCTGAACGGTCGCGTCCTTGGCTTGGTCCGCTGCCATAGTGGCGTAGTCGAGTCCCAAGTGAACGGAGTTAACAACCGCCCGTGAAAGGCAGTCGGCGACAAAGTTATCTTTGCCAGACACATGTTGTATGTCCGTAGTGAACTCGGAGACCGCCGCGAGATGGCGCTGCTGACGCCCAGACCACGGCTCTGAGGTTTTGGCCATGCAGAACGTCAGCGGTTTGTGGTCCACAAAAGCGGTGAACTGTCGACCCTCCAATAGGAACCTAAAGTGTCTGGTTGCGAGGAAGAGACCCAGTAGCTCCCTATCAAAAGTGCTGTATTTGCGCTCGTTCTCACGGAGTTGTTTACTGAAGAACGCCAACGGCTGCCAGCCTCCCCCCACCCACTGCTCACATACGGCCCCCACGGCGTAGTCGGAGGCGTCCGTCGTAAGGGCTATGGGGGCGGCAGGCGACGGGTGAGCTAGCAGCGCAGCGTTGGCCAGCGCGGTCTTGGCGGCCACAAAAGCCTCATCCATCCCTGAGGACCAGTCCAACTCGTCCTTAGCCTTCTTACCCCGCAGGGCCTCATAAAGGGGACGCATGATGTGGGCGGCACGGGGCAGGAAACGGTTATAAAAGTTCACCATGCCCAGAAACTCCTGCAGCGACTGTACAGTGCGGGGGCGGGGGAACGTGGTGACAGCCTCCACCTTGGCGGGGAGGGGAACGGCCCCCTGTGGAGTGATTTGGTGCCCAAGGAAGGTGATGGACGACTCCCCGAACTGACACTTGGCTGGGTTGATGATGAGGCCGTGCTCGCTGAGCCTCTCGAACAGCTGTCTGAGGTGCGTCATGTGTTCCTCCACCGATGCGCTGGCCACGAGGATGTCATCTAAGTACACAAACAAAAATGGCATGTCGCGGAGCACAGAGTCCATAAGACGCTGAAACGTCTGCGCCGCCCCTTTAAGGCCGAAAGGCATACGTAAGTACTCAAAGAGCCCAAAGGGTGTGATGACAGCCGTTTTTGGGACATCCTGCGAGTGGACCGGCACCTGGTGATACCCTCGCACTAAGTCAATTTTGGAATAAATGGCAGCGCCCGCCAGGTGGGAAGAGAAATCTTGAATGTGCGGTATGGGGTACCGGTCGGGGGTCGTGGCGTTGTTTAGGCGACGGAAGTCTCCGCATGGGCGCCAACCCCCGTCGGCCTTAGTAACCATGTGTAGAGGGGAAGCCCACGGGTTGTCTGAACGGCGGACAATGCCGAGGCGCTCCATCGTCGAAAACTCCTCCCTGGCTATTGCGAGCTTGGCCGAGTCGAGGCGTCGGGCCCGGGCGTAAACCGGGGGGCCCACAGTGGCGATATGATGTTCCACGCCGTGCTTGGCCACTGCCGAGGAGAAGGTGGGCGTGGTGAGCTCAGGGAAACTGGCGAGCAGGCGTTGGTATGGATCCCCAGTGGAGAGTGTGTTAGCGAGGCACAACGCTCCAGCCCCCCCAAGCGTGCAGGGGTATGACGCAAAAGAGACGGCGTCAATCAAGCGACAGTTTTTAATATCCACCAGCAGGTTGGACGCACAGAGGAAATCCGCACCTAGGAGCGGGGTGGATACCGCAGCCATCACAAAATCCCAGCCGAAACGTCGGCCGCCAAAACACACATCCACACGCCTGACACCGTACGTCCGAATGGACGTGCCGTTGGCGGCGTCCATCTGGGGGCCGTGACTGTCGGTCATCGTGTCCACAGCCTGTGCTGGTAGTATGCTGCGTTGAGCGCCAGAGTCGACCAGCAGCCGCCGGCCCGACAAGGAGTCCCTGATGAACAACAGCTTGCAGTCACGGCCGGCGCCCATAGCCGCTAACGAGCGCCGGCCTTGGCGTTTCCCTGAACCCTGTAACTGCAGGGTTTGCGACACTGTTTTGCCTTGGCCCCAAACCTGGCATGGTAATAACAGAGCCCGTCGTCAAGTTGGCGGCGAGCCGTCACCGCAGCCGCGGTGTCCATATAGTCGTCCATAGGTGGTGGTGGGGCGGTCTGGTGGGGTAGCAGGGCATGCACAAACTGTTGCCGGTTGGCCAGGAAAACCCTGTCTGCTTCAGCAGCCAGCGCACGGTAGTCCTTGGAGGCGGCGAGAGGAAAACTGGCTAGCGCTGTGCGCACCGGTGCGGGGAGCTGCCTCAGGAAAATGTGTGTAAAAAGAAACGCCGGATCAGCTGATCCCAGCACAGACAGCATTTTGTCCATTAGTTCAGACGGTTTCCCGTCGCCGAGGCCATTCAGGGACAGTAAACGGTCCGCTTTCTCCAGTTCCGACAGTTCAAATAATTTCAGGAGGAAAGCCTTTATAGCGTCGTACTTGCCAGCAGCTGGCGGAGCCTCTAACAGTGTCATCGCTCGCGCCGTCGTCGATGCGTCTAACGCCGCTACTACGTGGAAGTACTTTGTTGCATCCTGCGTTATCCCCCTCAGCTGGAACTGGGCTTCCACATGTTGAAACCACGGCCGTGGATTATGCTGCCAAAAGTCGGGTAGCTTCACAGTAACGGCGTAAATGCTAGCGTTAGCGATAGCCATGTTAGCACCAGCGTCGGGAGCGGGTACCGCGGCAACATTATTCCCGGCGTCTTCGTTGTCAGACATACTCGTGTTAGTAGTTCATCACGTCGAGGTCACCAATGTGGAGTTAGAAAACAACGAGACAGGAGACGTGAGAATATACGTAGTCGAGGTAGTTTACTAGCTCCAACCTTGCATGTCAAACATTCGACAACAAAAAACCATGCCTCCTGAACCGGAAGCGGAAGTCCTTTATCTGACCCCTCGCCTCTTCTCTTAAAGGTACACCGTCCTCTTAGGTGAATGTCTCTCATTATATTGATTTAGGTCACCACAGCATATCCTTTGCATGCTGTTACTTCCTGAAGTCTGTGACCAATCAACATCAAAAGACTCTCGATATCTTATTTTCAGGTACTGTTACAAGCGATACTATAACCTCTCTGCATTTGAACGGATCTCTATGGGAATTGGGGGTGAGACTAGATTCAGCTGTAAATTACACTGGTACAGTATGGAACACATGGCTGGCTAAATGGCTGTAAGTCATCAAGGGTCTGAGCTATCGAACGAGCCCCAAACCATCACTCTGTTGCCAGATACGGAGTAGATGTGGATGGATCACTGCAAGGGTTATTTCTCATGACTCATTTTCCTATAGAACTCTATGGGGAAAAAAGTCAGGAGAAACAACCCTTAAAGGGATCATTCTATAACACTTTGAGCAAACTTCCTGCTCCCTTTTTTTACGCTTTGGCTTAGTTCCAAGTTGCACGGCTGGAAGCAAGAAGCAACTAGGCCGACATAGGCAAGGGAACACGTGGAGAGACCCCTCTCTCCCTCGGGTTAGGTGGCCAGAACAACCGTTCTTCCCAGCTCTCAGCGTGTTCTAGAAAGCCACTGACTGAGCTATTGTTATACAACGTAGTTGTAAAGTGACAGCCTGTGTTATTACACACCGCAAAGAACCCAATGAAACCACTTGCAGAAAAGGACGAAGGAACAGCAAAGCTTCAGAAGTTTCCAGCAACGATACAAGGAATTGAACCAGCAAAAGGAATGAAAAAGGACAGCCCGACCCAAAAGGCATAACTTTTCCCTTTGGACAGAAGCCACGGAACCAGCCTGTGTCCCCCAGTACAGTAAGACTGACACAAACATCCAGGAAATAATTTAGGAAAACTTTTGTTTAATGTTTATTGTCAATGTAATTAAATGTTTTATTGTATTCAGTGTGTGTATTTAGAGTAACGTTAACTTATAATTTATCACATATCGCTTGCAGGCTATTGACAGCCAATTAGCCTTGCATAAGCTAAAGTTACCGAGCCTACTCTAATTTACAGCTAACACTCATTTACAATCCGCCTTCCTTTTTAATTGAGATCTGTGCATGATTATACTAATATCTAACCCATTAGAGATATGATCCCGTGCCTGTACATGGATAGGGGCCTGGAATTTAGCTTGATGTAGCTACATTTCTATAGCCTCAATACACGCCATGTTTCAGGCCATGTTAGCTTCATGCTAAAGATACATGTCTTATGATCTCTGAACACCACGTGTTCTGGCGTGAACCCACACACACATACAGAAATAGAACTGAATTGTAATTTGCCTCTATACTTCTATACTTCATTTTTCTTTCAATATCATTCACTGCTTTTAGAATGTTCATTTTTCGACGGGTTTTCTCTCAAAGTTTCAGAAGATGGTTGTTTGTAGTGAATGTCTCACTACTACTACTTACGTTGCATATGGAAACATTATCTTTTATATATAAAAAAAAGTTTAAAAAATGCATTCATTAATTTAAAAAGAAATTTGAGTGTCTTTAACTGTGCTCATAATAGCTGCAATTACCATACATAATTGCCTGTGAATCATATCATGACAAGTGAAGACAATGGAATAATTGTCTATGATGACACAGCTGAGGGCTAATTCTGGAAACTATTTAAATCTCGACAGTGTTGAAATACAGGGACAAATACACCAAGTAAATTTCATGTGCCAGTTTTAAATGAAAACCTTATTAACCTTCATTCAAAAACTCAATTGTTTCATCAACGTTTATAATATGGCATGAATTCATGAATTAGTAAAGTGATTGTGGAAGACTGCACACAACACTTTTGTTAGTTACTTGGGTGCCACTGCCCTCATGTTTTTATCTAAATTGAATTGAAGTTAACATTACTACAGAACATCATACTTTCCTTTCATGTGTATTTATTTTATTATAAATCAATAAATATTTATGAAATAATCTTTTTTTATTTATGGTCCCTATAACATAAAATGATAAGCCCAATTTAATTTACTTATGAGCATTAATAGCATATCATTTTCTATTGTACTTTTTTCCATGGTGGTAAACTATTCCCTCATCTGTGGTTTCTTAACCCACTTTGTTCATAATTATTTTATTTTTTTCCACCAGGGAATGTTAAAGTCATAATGTTGTGGACCCAAGTTTCAATCCAACACCACTATCCTATTGCCCTCATGACACAAATTTGTGAAAAAGCCTGCACTAATTATCCAATTTGGCAGAATCATTATTTATATACAAAAGCAAGTTTTTGTTCTCTCCCACAGAAATCAAACCATGATATTGAGAGCATATTTAACAAATATTGTCTATACTTAAAAAAAATATATATATTTTACCCAGTTTTTCTCCCAGATTTGGAATGTGCAATAGTATTATCAAAGATCACTGCTATTGATTCACCAGTGCAGACAAGCATGTGCTCTCCTCCAAAGCACATGATCGCTTCTTTTCACAATGCAGTTCGCAATTCACTTCAACAGATGTTAGTTGGAGAGAGACACTTCATGTACAGTTAACAGACTTGCAGGTGACCGATTGCCCAGCAGGGGTTTTTGGTGTGCGATGAGAAGCTGGAATCCTGGCTGACTGAATCCCTCCCATCCCTGGGCGAACAGGAGCCAACTGTGTCGCCCTGTAGGGGCTCATTCTTGCAGTAGAACAGTGTCTTAACAGGATATAAAGTAAATACATGTCAATAAAAACATCAAGTTTTTTTTTCTTCTTTTTTTGCTTTCTTTTGGAAAACCCTGAAAAGCAAGATGATTTTTATTTAATTTTTTTCCTCGTCAACGTTGGCCTAAACCAATAAAAAGTTCCTCTTACATATGAGATAAAACATACCTTGCCTTTCAGGGTCACCTCTGGTTAAGCCATGTATACATCTTGGCATTGTCATTTGAGCAGGATATACATAGCCTAAAATAAAGTGATGAAAACAACCCAAATTGGCCTAATTTACAAAATGCAAAAGAACACTTAATTAGGCTATGCCTAACATGCTGTGACGTGGCACAGTAAATGCGACATGTAGTCCAGCTGTCTCTCTTGTTCGTCTTTCTTCATTTGAATGCGTTTTGTTGTGTTGGGCTTTTGTTTTTAGTTTTTTCATGCGTCTGTTGTGGGACGGGGAAGCGGGCTGGAGATTTTTCAGGGCACTCCTGCTGCTCGTTTTTATAATATTGACAAATTGTCTAGCCGCTATAATTTTGTTTGTGGTTGTCACCATGGAGACGCATTCACATTATGCTCGGGAATGTCCATTGGATCTGCAGCCACAAAGTTTACTATCGTTCTTGAAGATGTCGGGACTGATCCAGGACTGCAGGCAATTTTCAAAAGGCCACCAGGGAAGGAGAAGATATTGCAGGGGAGGAGTGAGGCAGCGACTGGTAATGCTGAGCTCTGTTTCGACAGTGGACAGAGACTGTGACACTGCGTGTAGTCTATGGAGGAAAGTCGTAGAGGCGCCGAGGTGGAGTTTGTGTGTTGGACTGGTTGATGACATTGGACATCTTGGGACATTACGTTTTTTAATCATGACGTTTGGCTGTATTATTTAATATGTTTGTTCGTGCGTTGTGGGTCTGCCCCACTGTCTATGTCTTTTTTGTTGTTGCTGGTGGCTAAAAATTATTCTACTCTATTCTATTAGATCCAATTAGTGTGACAATAAGAACTGTATGGACTGTATGACATAGGCAATTGAAGGCTTGACCAAAATCTTAGACTGGCAAAAACAAAGGATCTCCATAACCTTATAATATAATACATAATATATGTCATGTCACTGTAATGGTGGGGGACGGTTGGCAAAATCCACCTTAACAGCCAGCTACCATATCCGTGGAGTACTATAGACAAGGTGAACTGGAAAAAAAAAAGTTTATTTAGCGTTTGTCAAACACTTGAGTTAAACCTACACAATTTACCATACTTCACGATTCACTTTGGCAAGGATCAAAACCCAACAATGATAGCAATTTTTTCATAGTTCCCATTATTCTCAGAAATTCCTAGAGCCTGCAATCCATAGCCATTCATTTTTAGCCTACAAATCTACATTTCTAAATGTCTTCCCATAGTATTACAGATATCACAGATACAAAATTATATAAAATTGGCCAACGTTGACCGGAGTAAAAATGGACTTTCAGGGCTTCTGTACTTTATTTCTTTGTCATTCTTGAAAACTGAACCCACTCAAAGTTGTATTTATCACCTTGTTTTGGCATCAGACATCCAATATCTATGTTTAATTCCTCAGTTTCAACTGTACAAGCTTACTGTTGTACAGTGTTTTCTCCTCTTTTCACTGCAGCTGCTACATGGCTCATACAATTAGACCAACACAATCCTGAGAATGAGCACCCTGGTAGACTAATTGAAGACAAATTATTTTGTGACAAATCCACTCCCCTGATTACATTATAAATGTGAAATATTCATATTGTCTTGCACATTTCACTGCATATGTTGACAAGGTTGGTGGACCTGCAAACAGGATCTAATCTTTCTAAGCATGCAAAATACACACAATCACTCTAACTTATTCAGATCCAAGTTGCAATCTGCATATAAAATAAACATCAAACTTCCAACCCTTACAGGGATAATGAGTACATATGTGATTTCAACAATACCATGCACAAGTGAAGCCTCGGACGTTTCAGCTCAGTGCAGGAAACGTATACATATTACTAAAATGCCTCTGTGTCCTGAGGGGGATCAAGGAGTGGCTGTGTGTATATGGGACACATAGCACTGCATTTTGAATGGGAAACGATTTACAAAAGGCACAATAAGGCATTGAAGCTGGCCTATTCCTTAGGGCAATACTACAGCAGTAACCCAAGAATATTTGATGTATAGCATTTGTATAAAAATGAAAAAATGCAGATATATTATTCAGGACACAACATTGTGCAAAATTTATTCCACACAAGTGCACAGGGGCCATTAACTCAAATGCGAGACCTATGTTTATCCAAATGTACAGTCAGGGCAATACAAGGTCAGACTACCTCAATTTACTTGAAATTCA
Source organism: Ilyophis sp. 1 JC-2022 (assembly GCA_022702515.1). Taxonomy (NCBI): domain Eukaryota; kingdom Metazoa; phylum Chordata; class Actinopteri; order Anguilliformes; family Synaphobranchidae; genus Ilyophis; species Ilyophis sp. 1 JC-2022. The sequence goes on from CM040403.1 coordinate 106,345,183, forward strand.
TAAATTATTAGTTGTGGTTGAAAAACCACGCCTATTGTTAGCGCTTAGACTTACCGTTATTATTATTCCGCCGATTTTTGAGAACCTATCTCCTCCTACACCATTCATACGTCATATTATACCTTCATACACCCTCCAGGTTGCTATTACTTTTTACCTTTATGCCATATACACTTTTTTTTATTTGAGATTTTATTGCCAAAAAAATGAATGGGAGTCAATGGGCACGTGCAGGAGGCTAGCTCAGTGTGAGCACTGAGCAGATTTTTGAATCACAACGTTTTGCTCTACGTGAGCGCTGGGCAACTCATCACAATTAATTTGGCTACTTCTTTGTATCCAAGTTCTTTAGAATAACATTACTTACCACAAAATTCATCACCATATTTTAACACTTTCGCCTTATTTTGATCCCATTATACCGCATTTCCACCTCACACTATAGGCTACCATAGTATCATCTTTCTTTACCATTTCCAGCAATTGATACCACTGCGAAGCAAATACACCTTCCTACTTTTATTTTACTATGCATTTCATACAAATATAGACAACCATGGCATGTACAACAATCTATACCCTGCATTTAGTATAGGGAACCATGGTTGAATGAGCATGCGTTCTCTTAATTAGAACACAGGGAATCTCTTAGATGCAGGCTAAATGTATTCATTGACCCAGCACCCTGGATACACTTTGGCTTATTAATGCAAGCAATTTTGAATATTATAGATTTGCCTTCATTATGATATAGATAATGTACTGTAATATGAATAGTATACACTATGGGAACAGTGCACAATGGGAAAGAAAACAAAGGGGAAAGAATGGATACTTAGCAATAATAATAATAAAAATGAGAGGAGCTACTTCACTACTATCTTACCTAATATCAAACAAAGCTCTTCCATAACAAATAGTGTTTGTGTGTCTAATGTAGGCATGTAGGTGGAAACAAAACAGAAGAAAGAAGTTGGCTGGAGATGCAGTTCTCAATCAATCTGGTTGAGGGCCAGCTCAAGCATGTGCTTCCTCTGTGACCGACTTACTCCAGCTTCCCTCTAAAAGGTATTTAGTAAAGAGTATGAAAAGGTTCAGATGTGGTTTTTCATTGGTTGGAATCATCAAAACAAGACACAAAACAAACTAAACTAAACTTAGCCAGTCAACACCAGGCCAACAGGAACTCTTCAAGGCAGTCAACCCAAAACAATGTTAGCTAACAAGCAGCATTTGAGGCCTGTAGCAACCAATGTGCTACAATCGAGTCTCTGCCCCCCAAAAAAATAAATACTGGGCAGGGCACTCAAAAATGGGCCTTCTTATACCTCCACCCCAATCACCTGACTGCTCACAAAATGGCCTCTTCTCAGTCACCTGACTGCCCACAAAATGGCCTCTTCTCATGACTTGGCCCAATCTCAATCACAGACTTTGAGGTGCGTTCCTGCGAGGGCTCAGGGCTGTGCTTCAAAATAGAACAAGCTATATGCTTTCATTTTCCTCACCCCTTTGGCTTGTAATGAGACAAAAATTACACTTTAATGAAATCCAAAAATTATACCCAAAGAAACCTGTTGTGAGTGAGTGAGTGGCAGCCATTGATCTGGAGCTAGGACTGTATCGGAACAAGGCGACTCAAACCACAACAATCTAATGAAACTGTCAAAACAAAGACTTGTACACAGATGTTCCACCTGTCACCTGGGCAAACACGTGTTACATGTTAATGTCTGAGAGAATATGAACAATAAAGTTGTTAATTGGTTGTTATCTGATGTGCTGCATCACAGCATTTAAAAACAATAGAATGATCTTAAAATGTTATTACACAGTTTTGGCTGAGTCAGGTTATAAGAACATAGTTTTATGTTTGCTTCCATTTACAATCAAATTAGCATTAATTTGCTCTCATCACAAGTATATGAAGCACAATCACACTGCCCTATGAGTTCTCTAAACATTATGGTAAGTTATTCAATTCATAGATTTCGACAACCATTTTTATTTCTGCATTTTAATAAAAATTTTCATGACCTACAGTAAGTTAGATTTTCATTTGACGTCCCCAGGCTGGCACAGAATGGAGTATCAATTAGTAAGTTCCTGCTGGAGTTATTATTGTGGTCAGGGATTCATCACACTTTATTCTGAATACTAATTATTTCATTGAATAAATTTAAACATTTATGGTCCAGGATTTCATGACTGAAACTGATGCATCGACTGGTTCGTTTTACATGGAATATTCATCATAATCTAAACTTACCATTGTGGCAGTGAGACTGGAGCTTATAGTTATATTAGATCAAAGGCAGGTGTGTGGTACAGCTCCGTAAGGATCCGAGTTTACAATTACAATGCTTGCACTGAGTTTGTCAAAGTCTTCAGTTTTGTGCTCTACAATCTACAACCATAAAATGTGATGTTTCTTTTATATACTGTAATGATTCACTTTGCCAAGGACTTTAGTGCAGCATCTAATTGTGAATGGCCATTAAAGGTCCTCTTTAGAGAGATAAAACTCACAAATTCAGTGATACATCTGAATTTTACATTATGATGTCATTTAACGTTGAATAACAAGTATGTTAGTATTAAAACAAACACCTGCAGTACAACTGCTTTGAAATGTATAGCCAATTGGTGTAGGGAAATCCACAACTAGCCCAATACAAAACCAAATAAATATATATTTTTTAAAATCTAATTGGCTTTGAATGGAGCTTATTTTTTCATGTGTTGTGGGTCATTGTTATCTTTTAATTGAAAAATCTATAATATACTTCACAATGTATAGTCAATTGTACATGACAAAATTTACCACATTGGTCACATATTTACAATGTTACACAATTTTCATCTGAAGAAATTTGTGCACATTAGAGATACACTAAGGAAAGCACAACCTTATTGCAGACATTTTAATCAAAATATTTTGAACATTTTTATGTAGCCTAACAGACACTTAGCGCAGCATTAAATTATATTGTGTGAATGAGAGGTAAAAATGTTCTGTCTTTATTTGCACACTCCAAAATGAACTTTAACTTTTTTTTGTAAATTGCACACATCAGCAGTAGTCAGTGTCAAGTCAAACATGAAAAATGAATTACATTAGATTTAATGTATTGCTCACCTCTCCTGCTTTATTGGTGTCCTTGTCTGGAGGACGCAACTCATGAATTTATAAAACTGATTCACAAACAAAACAAAGAAGTTACTGAAAATTAAAACAAATCAAACAAAAAAATAACTAAGCTGGCAAGATGATAATGACTGCAAATGACAATGCTTCAGAAGGGTGCATCATTGAGATCACTGTGAATATCTTTCAGCTCTCTGTCTTTCTTTTAAGGCATAACAGGTGCACAAACCTGTCAGCTAGCATGTCAAACATGAACAGGAAACGTATAGTCCAACTTAACAACAGCAGGTTAAGCCCAAAAGAAGCTCTGACAACATAGGCTACCAACAAAATGTTTGGGAATTTGTTTTGATAGACTGATCGCTGTTAAGCTTGCATCTCTATTGCAAACATGTTTGAATTTTTCATGATAAATATTATTGTTATTACTGCAACCTGGAGAACAGGGGTGGCATATTTGCTTTGCACAAGGTGTCATGCTATATAAGGTAAAACACGTCAACCAGGAGAATGCAGCAAAAATGATCTCGCAAATTTAATTTCATATTTATTCATATATATATATATATATATATATGCATACAGTGAGCACCATAATGAATTGTACAGTAACTAAGGAAAGGATACAATGACAATGAGGTTGAAGTGCAGACTGTCAGTTTTAATTTGAGGGTATTTTCATTAATATCGGATGAACCGTTTAGAAATTATAGAACCTTTAGTACATAGTCCCCCCCCCCCCATTTTCGGGCATCAAAACATATTGGACAATTTAACATAATGTACAATAAAGTAATAATTTTTTAAATATTTGGTCACATATCCTTTGCATGCCATGACCTCCTGATATATGTGACCCAACAATATCAAAAGACTCTTGATATCTTATTTTCTGGTACTCCTACAAGTGATACTATAACCTCTCTGCATTTGAATGGATCTCTATGGGAATTGGGGGGTGGGACTAGATTTAGCTGTAAATTACACTGGAACAGTTATGAAACACATGGTTGGTAAATGGCTCTAAGTCATCAAGGTTCTGACGTGTCAAACACGCCTTAAACCATCACTCTGCTGATAGATATGCAGTAGATATGGATGGATAACTTTCTTCTCCTGACTTATTTTTTCATAGAGTTCAATAGAATAATTTGTCAGGAGAAACAAATCTTAAAGTGATCCATCTATATCTACTGCATATCCGGCAGCAGAGTGATGGTTTGAGGCTCGTTTGATACCTCAGACCCTTGATGACTTACAGCCATTTCGCCAAGCATGTATTCATCACAGCTGCACGAACAGCTTGTGGGATTTTACGCGTGGGTTTTTTAGAAGGTCTATTAGTGTTATAAAGGGGCATGCATTTCTAAAACGGATTGTCCAAGACAATAAATGACCATTTATTTATTCAAAAGGGACATCTATATTCTTAAAATGAATGGTAGAATTGTATATTTCATTAAAATATTTAATATTTAGTTGCATATATTGATAGTAGAATGATGTGGTATAATTACTCAAGAATGTCACTTGTATTTGTTTTTGAGTGAGCAGGGCTTTTCACAGCTGTATTTGCATATGTTTGGGCTATTGTTGGCTTGACCTTGTTGCTATGACTGAATACAAATTGTGGTTGGTGAAAAAATATTTTTATGAACCCACGGATAGATGCTATTGTCCACTCTGTCACATATGGGTTGGTATAGTTGCAGGTGAGACTGGGTTGCTTGGACTAGCTATGTGACAATAGTCACGTACTCCATATTTGGTATAGTTGTCACAAATCATGGCCTAATAAAAGTAGAACATGGGGTTTGTTGTTTTCGCTCATAAGTTTGGTTGCAGGAGCAATGCATGTCTCAGTTGAGCAATCTCATGGCACCGGCGCCATGGCCGGGGGGAATCGGGGGGTGGGACTACATTTAGCTTTTTGTTAGTTTTTTGATGTTGTTGGGTCACAGACATCAGGAAGTCATGGCATGCAAAGGATATGTGATCAAATATTAATAATTAATACTTTATTCTATATAAATGCAGGCGTGCCAATAATTGTGGCCAATGTGGTTTTGTTAAAAATAATTATTTCTTGATGAGGGATTTTTTTTCTCATAATAAATAAACGTCAATTAAAGGATGGATTTTTCTCATTTTTTCAGTGTGAGATTAAGCTAATTCACCAAACGGAGAAATTGTCTATAACCCTTTTTACTCATCTTTACCAGGGGTACCAAAAAATTTGAGCACGTCTGTATATGTCACGTCTATGTCCACTGTTCTCACTGGAGACAGTCAATTGGATGTGACAAAGATTAATATTATCCTACGCAAAACAGTTCCCCCAACCCAGGAGCACACAAGCTGTGGAGGATGATGTGTTTGAATTATTGATACATCCTCAAGGTTGAGTGCATTACACTATTTCAGAGGACACCCCTGTACAGAGTGGTAAAGAAGCTGGAAAGCCCTTCTATATGGAGATATCCAACAAGTAACTGGAGATGAATGTATAATGAAACCTTGGAAAGACAAAGTCTTTGTGGGCTCTTTGTTGCTTTCCTTTGATTTAATCAGAGTGTGGTGGGATGTGTTGTACGTCTGTGACCAAAATGGTGAACTAAAGCCAGGAATAATTTATGCAGACGCACAGTTACATATGCTCCACTTCCTATCTAGCCAGCTATATTATCAACTAAAGCAACTCCTATATTATGTTTTTCATCATATAAATTTTAAAGTACAAATATGTTAACACTACTTGAAATTCACGAGATGACATAACAGCTGATTTCAGTTCATGTCAAATGACATAAAACTGTCATCATTTTTATTGGTAAATGTTATGACAGATGTTATGTCACATGCTTACATGACAACTTATGTCACTTAGGTAGTTGTGCTAGCTGAAGCCAAAGTGTTGTGCTAGCTGAAGCCAAAGTGTTATGACAGCTGTCGTGACTGGGACTTCTTACGACAGTGTCATGAATTCCCTGTCATGACAGCTGTAATTGCACTTTTTCTTCAGCTAGCATAGGGAGCTAAATTTGGCAAGTGAAATAAGCTGCCATGTCAACATGTGACATAACATTTGTCATAACATTTATAGATAAAAGTGATGCAATATTTATGTCATTTCACATAAACTGACATAATCTGTTATGCCATCTTGTGACAGCTGTTATGTCATGTGTATGACAGTGTTATGTCAGCCTTATGTTGAATGGTTCAAGTAAAGTGTTGCCGAAAATATTTATCTAAATACTCCAAATTATATAAACTCTCTTTTGTTGCCTGTACCTGTATGAGTAGGTATTCCTTTGATGTTATACATTTTTATATATCTGAGGTAAGAAATAATATATTGAACCATTCATTTCATTAATATAAACCACTTTTTGTAAAATAAAATGTGACCGGATCCCTGCTTTGGATACATGTTTCAAAATGATTTAGCAAAACACAGATTTGAGAAAACTTGCTTGAAAGATTTTGTTTTGAATTCTGCCCTTTCTCATCATGAAATACACCCTCAAACCAGGAATGATTGCATGGAATTGTTATATTTGTGTAGTCCGTAACCCAGCACTTGCTATGATCTTGAATCAGTTTGATTATAATAGTGTTTAAACCATGAATTCATAAAAATATGAAACAAATACGTCCATAAGGTTTAATCTCTGATTTTGCTTTAAACCCTGATCAATTTTCATTCTTCCACTTACCTAATTATTTTGGTGACTCCCCCATTATCATGTAACTTCAAAACATTGATAACGGCTCTCCCTGTTGAAATATAGCAATAATACTTCACGTATCAAACAAGCCTTAAACCATCACTCTTCTGCCAGATATGCAGTAGATATGGATGGATAACTTGAAGGGTTTCTTCCATAGAGTTGAATAGGAACATTTGTAAGGAGAAACTACCCTTAAAGTGATCCATCCATATCTACTGAATATCTGGCAGCAGAGTGATGGTTTGAGGCTCGTTTGATACCTCAGACCCAGACACCTTACATCCATTTCACCAACCATGTATTTCATACTGTTCTAGCATAATTTACAGCTAAATCTAGTCCCCCCCCCCCCCCAATTTCCATAGAGATCCATTCAAATGCAGAGAAGTTGTAAGAGTACCTGAAAGTAAGATATCAAGAGTCTTTTGATATCCTTTTATACCCAGCCATACCATCACCTGTTTACCTGTGGAATGTTCCAAACAGGTGTTTTTTTTAACTTCCCAGTCTTTTTTCCCCCCTGGTCCCAACTTTTTTAGAACATGTTGCAGGCATCACATTTGGAATTAGCCTATATTTACAAAAATCTATAAAGTTGATAAGGTAAAACATGAAATATCTTTTCTTTGTACTGTTTTCAATTAAATCTATCTAAAAGAGAATTTACAAATCAATGCTTTCTGCTTTTATGGGCATTTTCCAACTTTTTTGGAATTGGGGTTTGTATTTTGGATGACAACAATAAGATAGACCTGCCTAAACAATATTTGTGATCATGAACCTTAGCTCACATTGTCAATCCAAGTTAACTAGCTATAGGTACAGTTAGCATCAATACATTGATAATATATTTATAATAACTAGCAACCTGGGGGGTATGTCACAAAGCAGGATTACGGATTTAGCTGGATAAATTCACAAAGTAAAACCTGGAACCCTTCCAAAACTGGAACATGGACTGAAGTAACAGCTGTTCTCTGTGAATTTATCCAGTGAACTAAAAAACATTTAAGATAACATTAATGTAAAATTAAATTCACGTTAAATGTTGCCAACTCACCGAGCTCGTATCACTAGCTAATTATAGTGATAAAGGGCCGCCGCGGTAGTACAACGGTAAGAGCGCTGACTTTCAGTCAGCGCAGTTGTACTCCGAGGATCGGGGTTCGCGCCCCGGTCCTGCCATATCCGAGCGTGGCCGGTGCCCTGTGGAAGCGGCAATTGGCAGCCGCTTCCGGGTGGGGGGAGGGGCTCGGAGAGAATCGCTGCGCACGGGGACCCAGGGCGTGTCACGGTCAGGAGCTCGAGGAGCTGCGCCCTGTAGAGGACGTGGCGCCCGCTTTCCAACTACTAATATACCGATTGACGGGGTTGTGTAGCAGTGGTTCTCTAGCGGTTGCTACACGGGGGGGAATTGAATTAGAATAGGGGTTCAATTGGCTACCAAATTGGGAGAAAAAGGGAAAAAATCAGAAACAAATTTTTAATTATAGTGATAAGCTGAATCCAATCATTTTTGCCTCTGTTTCTGACTAGCCACTGCTGTTTATTACAGATTTTGCTGGGTTGAAAATATAACTAGCTCTATCAATTATTTATTTTGGTTGACGACAATAAGAAAGACCTGGATTAACAAAGAAATAACCAATGTTAGCTCGCATTGTCGTTCCAAGTTTGCTAGCTAGCTAGGTACAGCGAGCATCAATACATAGATCATTGTATTTAATAACTAGTGATAGCAACCTGGTGATTAAATGTCCCATCTCTCTGACTCCAATATAAACGCCTGCGCACAAATCAACAAAATTAAACAACATTTAAGATAACAATTATATGTGTCTCTAAATTGGTTATTACAACAGAAAGCTGAGAATTAATTCAGAGCCAGATGTACAAATATAAAATTAGTTCAGCCTAGGCGGCTGAGTTGCTGATTTTAGCTGAATGCCTACGTAACATTAGCCACTGTATGGGAAAAGTAGCCTATAACAACTGATGAAGGGGAGGGCGTAAATAATTTCCGGATAGTTAACCATTGGCTGATAGGATTTTGATGACGTGCTGAAGTCTGTTTTAATCCCGTCCGCGCAAAACCTTGCCTGATCAATTACAGCCAATGGTGAAAAGAAAAAGGAAGGCATATCTTAATTTAGGCACATCACTTAGTACTGATATTTGGGTTATGTTTATTCCACCCCAGGCTCAGGATGACAGCAATTAACCATTGAAAAACTGAATCATTGATTTGAGTTGGCAGTCCCTTTAAGTGTAGCTAAGCTGTACAATACACAGGAATATTCACAAAACACAATTTTACAAAGATATCATATCATTGTATTTTGCTCACAGTCATTACAAAGTATGAATAAACAAGTACAGGATAAGGCACCATGTTGCAGTCTTATTTAGAAATCTATGCACTTGTTCATCATTTTCATTTTCTATGTACAATCATGTTGGGAAAATAATACTTGGCAGTATCCCCTTTGTACATATATATTTAAGTGCTAATAAATTGAAATCTCTCCATTAAAACAATGTTCAATAAATCAAACCCTATAATCTCAGGAAAGAGATGGCCCACTGACAACTAGCAACCACTTTGATCCACATTGGTTTTGTCCACATTAAAAAAAATATTGACCTAGGCATCAAGTTGCACACACCTGTTCAGACCATCTTGGGAAGGTTCCAGATATTGGAAATATACTCATGGTGAATTATCTCACATAATCTTGAACACAGCAATGCAGCTTCAAATGCATCCCCCTTTTGGTACGAGTAAAGTAACTTCATATGTATGTTTTGATGCAGTTCTATGGATGAAGCAAAATAATTGTTGATGTGTTAGCAAGCGCTTGAAAAGTTGCTTCACAGTGTTATCAATTGCTGAAAATGGCATAGAAAGATGGTAATATGGTATAGTGTGAGGTGGAAAATAAAAAGTGGAAATGGTATGAACCGGCAAGTATAAAGGGATCAAGTGCAGTGGTGTCACCAAGGGGTCGCCAGGGGGGCCACGGCCACCTTGATACAATCGCTGCCCCCCCCCCCCACTGGCCCCCCCTCGTGAGTTGCATATGCATAATATGCTGCTATCTGATATTTTACATGAGGTACTATTCATTTAAATCAATAATTATATTTTTCATAATAGTTCATGCATGTGAAAGAAAATAACAAATGTATAGCCAGCCAGCCGCTTAAGCGCAGTGCATTGCCAGGAGACTGAGCGCAAATAGGCCCCGGGTGGCGGGGGGGGGGGGGGGGGGGGGGGGGGAACACACATCCCGCTCTCACCCTCCATTGCCTTGATTTGCTGGTGCACTTCTTGTCATTTCGATCTGTTAGCTAACAGCATAAAAATGCCTAAAAGTTGTTGTTTGGTGGGATGCACTAAAACAAGGCAAAAACCCCAGAATTGCGGTTTTATAAGATTCTGAACCGCAAAACGGAGCCCATAAGATGAGAAAAGTGGATCCAAGCAATAAGACATGAGGCGTCAGCGGGAAGAAAGGGGAAAATGTGGGACCCTGAAACTCCACATGCTTATGTGTGCAGCAGGCATTGTTTCACAGGTAGCCTAAGTCAAATAAGATATTCAATTGTCAATTTATGGCTAACTAATATTGCTGTAAGAAACGCGAAAACATTTTGACCATATGCAAATGGTTTGTAGTTCAATGTGCATAAATCGGAGTGCTATAACGTTACAGTATTATATTTGCAAGTGCAAAATATTATCATCCACTAACAAAAAAGTTGCGGGCATCCAAAGAACGATCATTTTTCATCGTTGCATGCGTGTAGATTCCAAACAAATGCTGAGACAAAGAAAAAGCAATCAGCTTTCAATGAGTAGGCTACTCTTCTCATGCAGGTTGTAACTGTTCAAGTAGGCTAAGCTAGAAAAATAGAGGTAACATTGTCAAAAAAATGTCTTCTTACAGTGAAAATGGACGACATGTTTACATTCTCGGACAGATGTTAAAGTAAATCTATCACCACGGCGGAACTTTCGCCACAAGTCAGCAATTATATCTAAAAATGCCCATTGAAAAAATAAATAAATAAAAGAAAAAGGCTATGCTGTTACTGCATACCAGTTTTTGCCAAAGCTGCATCATAGCCATCATAGCGTGGAGCTTTCAAAACCATAACAACGCGGAAACCCTTTAAAAAAACTAAATAAAAACCGTAGGCTACACGTAGTCTACACTATGATAACTATGGACGAAACTGGCTAAGAATGTAGCCTAATAAAGCAGGGATATGAGTAGGTTGTGAGTAGGCTATAATAAAATGTATATTGTTGTCCATGATTATGCTTTTTTGTTTTGATTTTCATTTTTGGACATATATAATATAATATTTTCGTTTACAAAAAGACACAGCAACAGCCAAATACAGCTGTATTGAGAATAATTGGAGGCCTCTGTGTGGTGTTTTTAAACTCTAGTATGCTTGTTCCCAGTAAATGTTTAGTTCCTTACAATCAATGTAGGTACTCCTTCAAATTAAAGCTGTATATTTGTCTTTTTAAGGAAAAGGACAACTAGTAGCCTATTTGAAGCACAATGAATCGCCTATGTATATACAGATACATACCACATTAAAACAGGATTGTTGTGGAACTCAAAATGTTAACTGTACTTGTATTAGTCTAATCAGATAATTAGTAACATTAACTGTAAAATAAGAAAACAAAGTATATCAGTATGCGATTTCTTAACTCTCATATTGACATAGTTTTCAACTAGCCTATATACTACAACAACATAATAGAATTCCTGAAATTCCTTTCACCCCAAGATTTTCAGTGGCCCCATCCGGCCACCCGATGAAAAATTTCTGGGGGCACCACTGATCTAGTGAAGGTGAAAGTGTTAAAATATGGTGATGTAGCCTATTTTGTGGTAAGTAGTCTAAAGAACCTGGAAGTGATACAAAGAAGTAATGAATTGTGATAAAAGCACAAAAAGGTAATGTCAAATCATCTGGGATAGTATTGTTGGGTCATAACAGTGTTGTAGAGGAAGGCATTGTGAATGCCCAATTTACCGCGTCCTGTGTACGAGCGTACTGCTTACTGTAGGCTATACAGTATGCAAAATATCCTCATATAAACCTGGACATAAGTAGGCTATATCAGTTGCCTTTACACTCTTTGCCTAAATCATCTGGGGATATTGAGAACACTCAATTTGACAGTGCAGGTAGGACTAGCCTAATGCTTTTCGAAAAAAAGTATACTCAACTGCCATACTCAAATAGTAGGGAAGTGTGCTGATTCAGACTATTCTGACAGTCGTAGACTGTAGAAAAATATTGGTTAATACAATTTTTGCCTAGGTTTTAACCAAATGCTCATCTACTGATTTCTCGACTTTATTAAACAAACTATGATTCCGATTACAGATCTCACCATTTTGTGAAGTCCAAACCTTGTGTGCTGAATTCAGAGTTCTATTCCTCTAGCCCAGGGGTTTTCAAAGTGGGGGCCGCGGCCCAACGGGGGGCCAATTGGAAGGGAGAGGAAAATGGAACATTTATTTTTTTAACATTTATTTTAAAAATTAATTTCAATTCAATTCATAAGATTACTGTGCCGGTTTAAAATAAGATATAAATTGTTATAAATCATTTCATATCGAAATTAGGTCTTTGCCATGCCCTTCTTTCAATCGCAGCCAATAACTAACCGTCTGCCTGTCAGTCAAAGCGTTGCGTTGAGCTGCTAACGGCCCGATTATGGAATCAAAATACGGTCAAAAGTATTGTGTTGTGTATTAAGAAGCTGTATGTTAGATTTTTTTATATTTGCCAGTGGAATTTAAAAGTTTTTTTTTAAAGCCATTTCGCAATAGGGGGGCCCCAGCCAGAGGCTACGACTATTTGGGGGTCCTTGGCATGGAAAAGTTTGGGAACCCCTGCTCTAGCCTACCTAGCATGCAGCTATCGTAAAGAAATAATTAAACATCGTTTGGCTAATAGTAATTAAGTTTAACTTTGTTGACTTACATAAACTTGAGATTATAACCATGTGTAGCGGATAGTTTATTTGCTGTAGCTATGTCATAATCGATTGCATTTAGATTTGCTCTAAATGCAGGCACCTGTCACCTTGGCATTTTCATGCAGAGTGAAAGGTTTGTTTTTCCTGGTAGTTTAAACACATAATTTGTTGAATAATGTTGAATGGAGTGATAGTAGGCTAGATGAGCATTCAGCTAAAACATAGGCAAAAACCTAGCTAACGTTAATCTGTACCTATGGTTAGGTTAATGTATGGTTAATCTGTCTAACATTAGTGTTGTTGTTGTATTAGTAGTTAGCTAGTAGTTGATAATGTGAACTGTGATTGTCCAGTTGCTTTCTAAACCTAGTTTAGTATGAGTCGTGCTAACGGTAACAGTTGGTTGATAACTTGAATTGATAGATTGCAGTTAAAAGTTAACAGCTATATATGTATAATATATAATTACAAGGCAGAGAACGAATACATATTGTTTCAGCACGGTAATGTAGACTAAGTCGGCTACCGGGAGAGCCCGATCGCTACGGACAGCTGTTGGTCTGTCGATATCAGTGCTCACACCGTGAGCTAGCCTCCTGCACGTGCCCATTGACGCCCATTAATTTTTTGGTGATAAAATGTCAAATATTTCAAAAAGAGTATGGTATGGTATAAAGGTAAAAAGTAATAGCAACCTGGCCGGTGTATGAAGGTATAATATGAGGTATGAATGGTGTCGATTGTGTGAATGGTGTAGAAGGAGATAGGTTCTCAAAAATCGGCGGAATAATAATAACCGTAAGTTTTTCAACCACACCTAATAAATATCAGCCATACAATATCAGTACATTTATAAAATGGTTAACTATTATTAAAAAGTACAACATATTAAATGCATGTATATTTTGGCATGTAATTTCACAAAACCATAAAATGTAAATAATTGGAATATCAAAGTACAATTGAGAGTACTTGTGACATTCCATACATTTTTTTAAAGAAAACTAAATGAGATTGGTTGAAAGACTGAATTGCATAAAGATGGATAATTATTCTTTTCAGCATGCTCCTTAATATCAAAGTCACTATCTATGGAGGTAGATTTCTATCAAAAATAACCAAGCACAAAAGTATAATCCACAATTGTATTTATCATCCACACACACACACCTCTCAATTTGTGTTTCGTAAAAATAATCCACAATCGTATTTACCATCCACACACACACACCTCTCAATTTGTGTTTCGTAAAAATAATCCACAATCGTATTTACCATCCACACACACACACCTCTCAATTTGTGTTTCGTAACACTGGCGAATCTACATTTGCCGATCGAAGGACACGCTTGATGTGCTTGGATTTACGGACAGAATTTTGAGACAAATATTCCGCTGTTTTTCACCGTGTCGTTTCACGCTCGCTTAACTTGCAATTCGTAAACTAAACTTCTTCTTCTTTGGTGCTACATAACACGGCGGTGGGTCTGTTCGGCTCATCAGCGCCACTTTTAGAACAAGTGGCCAAAATTGCACATTATCTTTAAGAAGTGGATTCATGGTAAATTTAATTAAAACAACCGAGTTGTGAGTTTATTTAGGTTGTAAAGTTAACCCCACGCTAATCTTGCGATGGCAAGTTTTTTAAACAGTCATTGCCCAAAACTCCAATTTTTGCACGCCTCCTATCATTACATTACACAGGGGTAGGTCCGTACATTGATAGGAACTAGGAAGTACAACACTATGAGCTAAAATAAGGAGAGTACTCCATGCAATTTGAATTATCATTTTCATTTATGTGTCTTATCTACTAGCTAGCTAGTTGAACAAATAAAAGATTTCATAGGAGACATCGGTATCAGTGAGAATAGCTGTCAAATGAATTTAATTGGCTATAATACTTCACATGGTTGAGTTTGTTTTACATAATCTTTCCCATGAGGGGCGAAAAAGTTATGTAGCTACTGTGTACGGACCTACCCCTGTGTAATGTAATCTAGCTAGCTAGCTACATGCAATCTGATAGGAGTTTTGTGCAATGACTGTTTAAAAAACTTGCCATCGCAAGATTAGCGTGGGGTTAACTTTACAACCTAAATAAACTCAAAACTCGGTTGTTTTAATTAAATTTACCATGAATCCACTTCTTAAAGATAATGTGCAATTTTGGCCACTTGTTCTAAAAGTGGCGCTGATGAGCCGAACAGACCCACCGCCGTGTTATGTAGCACCAAAGAAGAAGAAGTTTAGTTTACGAATTGCAAGTTAAGCGAGCGTGAAACGACACGGTGAAAAACAGCGGAATATTTGTCTCAAAATTCTGTCCGTAAATCCAAGCACATCAAGCGTGTCCTTCGATCGGCAAATGTAGATTCGCCAGTGTTACGAAACACAAATTGAGAGGTGTGTGTGTGTGGATGGTAAATACGATTGTGGATTATTTTTACGAAACACAAATTGAGAGGTGTGTGTGTGTGGATGGTAAATACGATTGTGGATTATTTTTACGAAACACAAATTGAGAGGTGTGTGTGTGTGGATGATAAATACAATTGTGGATTATACTTTTGTGCTTGTTTATTTTTGATAGAAATCTACCCCCATAACTATCTACCCAGAAATTAGTTATTTGTGGGACTGAATTTGCATGTATGAGTGAAACCTTTTTCATGCCCATGGGGCTATAGACATTCCACAAATTATTTCTCATCCTAAGCAACACTGAAAATAAAGCAGTTGGTTCTGGAAAGATCCAACTGACTGTGATATGTGTCACAATATAAGTGCAACATGACATCTGCAGGAGATGCAGACAAGGGTGAATGAATGCCACTGCATACAAAATCTAATAAATAAGTGATAAGATTTGGTTAAATTCATCTTGATAATATATATATATATATATATATTATATATATATATATATATATATATATATATATATATATATATATATATGCTGGTATACAATGAGGAATAATCCAATATCAATTTTTAGCTATACATATTAAATTAATCTCAAGGCCATTATTCAAATTAAAAGTTAAATCATTCTGTGAATATGGCAAAATGAAGCAGTGTGTATGTCCTTTTAAGGCGATCTTGTTTTAGTCCAGTCATCATGACCTTTTGCTAATGCTATATTTTGCATTTGATATGCTATGATTGCACTTTTTCTCTGACAAATTAAATTAAGACACACTCTGTGTCTCATAATACAAGGAGCAAGAATATCTTACATGTGTGATATATATTTTACATGTGTGATCTACTATATTCCTCTGCCTAGTGTGACAGACTGACAGACTTGAACTACAGCACAGTTACAGTAAAAAGCCATATATTGACTGGATATATTGACTGGATTCATATAATATTTTGTATATATAATGTTTACATTTAACATAAATATTTATTCCATTTTCTTCTACGGAATGGTTACTCCGCTACAGCAGGAGACCCTGGTATATAGTTTTTATCAAATATTATTACCCTCAATGAATGTATTTTACTGCATTCTGTACTTACATACAGAATATTATTGTTAATCTGTACTTGACATAGTCACCATTAAAATCCAGGACAATGGTTGTCTTACTATTACATGGATTAAATAAATAGCCACAATATACAATTTGCACAGAAAAAAAAGCACCATGGCTCAAACACTAAAACATATACAGTTCTCTCTGTAATGGTTGGGACAAAGACACATTTTTCTTGATTTGGCTTTATTCTCCACAAATTTAGATTTGGAATCAAACAATTCACCTGTGGATAATGTGCATATTCTCAGCTTTTATTAAAGTATTGTATGTATTCATTTTGGGTTCACTATGTAGAAAGTACAGCAGTGTGTATACATTTTGGGGCACCATAATGTTTGGGACATATTAATGGCATGTAAATTAAATCCTTTGCATGGAATGAATGCTGTGACCCATAGACATTACCAGGTGCTGAGTATCTTCTCTGGTGAAGCTCTGCCTGCTAGGATTGCAAAGGGAGGTACTTGCACACTTGCAAACAGAGCACTGCAGTCATGCGAGGGTGGGGGTTGCCTGGCCAATCACAAGCTGGCGGACTAAATTAAAGAGTAGATGCTAAACACCTGACATTTAGCAGCATTTTAACATTTTTGCAAATATTTTTGTGTGGGTTCAAATTGAGGATCGCACATTTACATTTTATTTCATATACATATTCTGAGACGCAGGTTAAAATGTGTTCTACAGACTCGTCAGTTTTGCTACTCTTCGCTCAAAATACATTTTTCTAAAGTTGAGAGCACAGATCTCTTTTTGTTGTGATCTGCAAGATGACATTTGTGTACTTGTACCTGCAGATTTGTGAGTTTGTAATCACGTTGTTGTAGTTGTAGAGTCTGAAAACATATTCACATGGAAAATGTCAGTTTTGCAAATATTGTGCTGAAGTACTCAAAACGTATTTGCACATTTGTGAATCTTTTATGTGGGTTCAAGTTGAAGGATACAGATTTTATTTTCAAGGTCAAATTGAAATGTTTTCTACAGGTTCTCATGTGTTTTGCAGCACATTTACCTTCATAGATAACATGCTGGTGCAGCCATGCTGCTTTGCTGTCTTCAAGCCTTCTGTTTGTGGGTGGGGTGAAGAAAAATTGGGAGCCAGTCACAGCTACAGGACACTACATATTTAAATGAGCAAGGCACAATGGCTTGTGTGAGTGAAGAGCCAGGCGTAGCTCAGGAAAATAATTTATTACAAATATTTATAAATTTTTTTGACTGAAATAAATTACACAACCAACTTGAAGAGGGGCCAGGGAACAATTAAAAAGTGTTCAAAATATTATTTAAAAAAGGACTCCATTAAGACACATGCAAGGTGTGGGGTGGGGTGGAGTGAGTTGAGGGTGGAGTGTGCATTGCTGTTAGAACAGCCAACTCTACTTTGTGTTTTTGCAAGCTTTACGGCTTTGGACTATGTTTCCCTGATGGTTTAATTCTCTCTAATGGCTGATCTCAGTATCATAAACTGGAGCTTAAAGGGCCTGACAGAGCAGTGACAAAACATACAAGGAACGTCTACATTGCAATCATGTGTTCAGGAAAGTCATTAAATGAAAGAAGATACATGTATTTGAAAATAGATGTTAAAGTTGCCCATTCTTGCACTATAAATAAATCGAAGAGAGTGTTAATTATGTCTGATAGGAAACTACAGATCTCAGTAGATCTCACAGGGGACATCGATTTATGCCCCAAATGATTTTGATGTTGAACATCTGCCCTCTATTAGTAATGTTCTGTTTCGTATCACCTTATTGTTGCAGGGGATTTTAATGTCACTGTAAACCCAGTACTGGACCAATCTTCAGGAATACATGGCTCTCCTCTAGCTTGTTCATCTGCTCTGAGAGCCTTCCTTGCAGACTTAAATCTAGTAGATTTATGGCATATTGTTAATGGCCAGGCTGAAGACTTCATTTTACTTTGCCCATCATAGCTGTTCTTCTATGATTGATTCTCCATCCTTAATTGAACATACACCCCAAATTGACATGCTCCCCATCCTCATCTCTGGCCATACTCCTCTTCAGTGCAAAATAATCCCTTTTATCAGCCATCCTAAAGCACATAGATTTAGTTTCAGTGACTTTTTATTATTAAATACAGATTTTTATGTCAGATTAAACAACAGTTGGGAAAGCTTTTAGCAAAGAGTTATATTTATTGAGATACCTTCTGAGGGCATCATTAGATATAATTGGTTCTATCAGATGCCCAATCAAAAACAGGTGGAAGTGGGGTCATTTCCAGTAGGAAGTCATTTTATGTCTTGACGGCAGAACACACTCATCTACCCAAGTGGCGGCCTAACTGCTCTACTGATTTAATGTAGTGGTTAGCACGGTATCCACTCCTGCTGTAGACCTGGGTTCGAGACTCGCTGTATTGGCCCTGCCATTACACTTTGTTTCGCTTATTTTTTTATATATATTGTAGCCAAAGAGCCTGTGGGGTGGGATCTGGTTACAGTGGACTGTTTGTTGCCAGCTAGCTACTAGAAGCGAGGTACAGCAAAGGCAAACAACAAGTCTACAGAGCACGTTCAAGAACCACAGAGTTGGCATGTTTTCTATTGGACCTGTAAGTAACATTACCTCTAGCTATTCAGCAAGCTACATGAGGTAGCTTAATAAAATTAATATAACACAATTGTAATGGATTTTAGTGGCGGATAATCAAAAGCGAAGGTAGGGGATCAGAAACAGTGAGGACCAATAAAGGGAATAACAAAATAAATGCAAAAAAAGAAAAGACTGGAAACTACTTCCTTGTGGCTAAACAGACAAATGAAAATTAACCCACTAAAATAGGGCAAACTCGAATAACGAGTGAAACACAAACTAAATCTCCCGAGCTCAATGCTGGAGCCAAAGCGGAAAACTTAACAAAGAAAAGAACACCTTCATCTCTTGTAATCCCGACGACCGAAGAAACCGTTTAAAGGACTCAACTCAAATAAAGCTGTAACACTGGGCATAGCATATCAGTTAGCAACCGCAACATGTTTGTGACTGGATGTATGTAACTGTGCTATTGAATGTTTGTTGTAAAAATTTGTGTTACCATTTTCTTTTGGATAGCTCTAAGCCACCCACCGCACTGCGTTACTTTTGATATACATCACGCACAGAAAATAACTTAACTCAACTCAACATCTTGCATATGATCTATCTTAAACACTAACCGGTTATACCACTGCATGCTGACCTTGATGCACACGCATCAATAACCTTATGGTTATCCCTTACGTGTTTGGTACAGTTCATGCGCCATTGTTAACTAGCTCCTGCTAGTTTCAAATCTCCCTCCCTGTTAGTTTCTTTGTTCTCTCTGAACGCGTGTCCGAGGCAAGCACACGCAAAGTTGCGCAGTCTCTCACACATTGAATATGGATAAACCCCACACGATTATGCACATTGTGCGCCCAATGCGCGCACATACACACACACACACATACAAACACACATGCATATATGCACACAAACTCATACATGGTTTGTTATACAGTATAGTAGTGAATCGTGCGTTCGTCTTTTTGCTACTTTGTGTTCAATAAACTTTATTACATTTTCCAAGATTGTCTGTATTGATGTTGCTAATCGCAGGAATTCCCCAAATGCCTTCACCTCTTAACTGAATCATTTATATTAATTCGGTATCAACTGATTTTATAATATTGTGATTTTGGTTACACATTATTAATGTGTAATTTTATTGATAATTAATTAAATTATTAGTTGAAGTTGCCCATTTTTAGTTCGCATATTCTGTTTTGAGTATAGAATATGAAATTTTATGAGACTGTTTTATTAAACAAAAGTTACACCAGTTGTATAAGGATGGTAAAGGCGTGTCCCCTACATAAATGGTGCTGCCTGTTTGAGAACTCTGATGATTCAGACATCATTTTACTAATCATCTTGCTCACTGCTACCATATTTGTACGTGTCCCCTACAAAGGATGTACCTAGGTAGCTCAATGGGATATGGTTGGCCTGTTAATTTTAGAAACCATTAATTTTGCCATCAATGACTGATCATTCTACAGGGAATAAAAAGTAGCACTAATCAGTCTATTGCTGGAGTGTTCCAGCTACCGTCCTATTTCTTTGATATGTCAAATTCTATGATAAAGTTTCAGTGTCCCCCCCTTACTTGGTAAATGGATACACTATGATAAGACCGTTTTCACAAGGGGAAGACTTGCAGCAGACAATGAAATATTAGTTAATTACTATGCCACTCCCGTTTGGTAGGTGGGAAATCCTACCGGTTATCAAATAACTTAGCACAGGGATATTCAACTGAATGAATTGGACAGAGGCTGAGTTATAAAAATACAAAAGGTAAATTTTATTCCATTCGCTTAGTTATTTTTAGAGGCTCATGGGAAACCAACACTTTAAGGATACGTAACCGGAATTACTAGCAGACACAAATAAATTGAGGGACAAAAACCAAAAAGGAAAGAACCAACCTATACAAATGAAGAAACCACCATACCACCTCTTCTGACAGAGAAGGGACTGAAGGGGGAAAGAGAAAGAGAAATGAGGCCAAGGTGATCTTTAAGGGGGGGGTCCCCCAGTGCTAAACCAACCAGCTAATAAAGTGGAGTTAGTTATCAATAAGCCCTCGGAGGGAAGTACAGGAGGGGCCGTTAAAACCTCACCCCAACACAAAAGTTACCCACACCCACTGCAATACGGGCACACCCCTTCTGATACGGTGATTTTCTTTACTCACTACAAGTTAGTACACCCCACTATGGGCAATTTCAAGATTGGTGATGACCTTCCAGTCCTACAAATGGGCAACCAGGTTACCAGTATGACTGGAGGGGCTGGGGGCGGAAGAGCTTAGGGGTCCTACAGGGAGGGGGAGGCACATGGAACCACCACTCCTGTCCGGACAAGCGGAGAGAGGGGGGAGGAGGAGGTGAAGCCAAATCAATAAATACACAACCAAACTCAACAAAACAAGCAATACTAAGAGTGCTCTGCTTCACAATGCCGTACTTATTATAGCTATGGGAACACAGTGGTCAAACTAAAGATAAAAAGTCCTGCTATCAGTTCTTTACCCGGGGGAATCGTCTTTAGTGGTCTACCAGGCCGACTAGGAATGGCCCAGTTGCACGAAATTAGTTATTTTAGCCCAGGACAAGCAACAAACAATTCTTCCAGCCCAGCAACCAATGCTCCATTCACGTGCTCACAAAATAAAAGGACCGACCTTTTATCAGTTCAGGGCGGAGATAAGCACCAGGTAGGGGTGGAGACGGACACTATCGAGGGCATACCTGCTATACCCACCCCAACTTTCAAAGGTCACCGTCCCGGTGACATGCCTGGAAATACATAGCATATACTATTTATTGCCAGGGCCTAAAAATTATATTCTGAGAACTACCTACCTAATCCACAAGGAGTCTATTACTGGGGTTATGAATAGCTGGCCAAGCTAGATTAAATGGGTTGGAATGGTGGCCAGCAGTACGATGAGTGGAGTGCCTGAGCTGGGCTACACTTAGACCAGGGGGTGTGTTCAGCTGGATTACAGGCAGGGTAGGGCTTGTCATATGAGAAACTAACTGAGGGTGGGCTTTCACTCGCAGTGGGCCGGTTACAAGGTGAGGGAGTTTAGTCCTCCGGATGGTCCTCCGATCCATGGGCTGACTGTTTCGAGCTGGGTATCCAAGTCCTTTTCTTCATGAGGGATTTTTTTTTTCACAATAAATTTACATAATTTATTTAAAGCTTGGATTTTTCTCATTTTTTCAGTGTGAGATTAAGCTAATTCACCAAATGGTGATAACCCTTTTTACTCATCTTTAACAGGGGTGCCAATAATTGTGGAAGGCACTATTTTTAAACGTCCCTCCCAATGCAATATAATACAGTGTATTGGAACATATGTATATTTAAATTGAAATACCTACATTTTTTTAACTCTGTCGATTGCCTTGGAAAAAGTTAGCTGCAACCGAACACGAGTGCCAGCTATTCTAGCTAGCCAAGGGATGCCTACAGAGGCAGTGTATTACTTTAAACACATTTTCACAAATTCACAAATCTGCCAACATAGCCTTACACAACTTACAAATGTAACCAATGTCTTAACAGTATTTATGGTTAATTTTAAGGTTGCTTATTACAGAGGTTGTACAGTAATTATCAAGATGGAGGCATGTCTCTGACTCTGCCTGCACTGACTATGTGTAGGGTTCATTTGCATAATGTCCGTGCGCTTGGCTTTGTTAGAAACACGACAAAAAAATCCCTGTTAACCCTGTGGGTGCTGAACATCAGGAACACCTTTAGTAAGAGTTGCACTAACATACAATAGAAACTTTAAATATGGTTATTTATGTAATATTTTGCATGGAGAAAGTTCCCTTTGTCGCGCTGCAAGGAGAAAAATTTGGCTCGTGTCTTGTCATGCCAAGCCGTTCATTGCAGCATTAAAGCACCACAGCTAATGTGAAATGTGCCATTGGAATTAATAAATTCTGAATTAAATCCAGTGCAGTGCTGCAATCGTCGTGCTACTTACACCTTCAATCTAAAATGGCCTTAACAATCTCTTTTCAAGGCAGAGTCACAACAGTTAAAATGATAGCCCGGCTGAACTTTTTATTTTTTATGATCCCCATCGCACCACCACCCAAATTTCTGGAAGAGGCTCACAAGAGGCCTGTTTGGAGGTTAGCACTGCCTGGAACAACCTCAGTCATCATAACGCATAATATATTACCACTAAGAGCAGCATTCAACACACATTACTTGCAGCTCAGCTGGCTTCACTTGTATAAATGGGGCACATGTTTCTGTTGCAATGCTATTTTATTACTAACGCTAGCTGAGTTTCTGCCATTTGTAGTGCAGTATAAATAACTATAAAATACTCAAACATACTCAGAGGAATACCTGTATGGCAACAAACAGTGATATTTTCCTGTACGTGCCATAGTTACACAAGTGAACACTACTAGACTGAGGCTAACATTTTAGATTTAATGAATGCTGGACAGTAACAATGCACCATTATAAGTTTTAGTTTCTTTTACATACTTTTAATTAGTAGAAAGCAACAAAACACATAAATGGTCAATTTTATGTATGTGAGTAACAACCAAATACTAACCAGTTTCCTAAAAACACATCACCTCTCAAATCCTGCATTCCCCCCCAAAATAATTTGATTGTTCATTCAAAGAGAATGTTTAAGTGAATTATCATCTGCCTGTCCAGTGGTAAAGACATCAACAATTTGTGTCGCAAGTCTCATCAAGGTGCTTCTGTGTCCTTTTTTTGGCTTTTGCCACCATTAAATCTCAGTAACAATGTTGTTTAGGTAAAATGTCCTGACTTTTTGGTCTTTGCCAACCATTATCTCTAATGTCACTTTTTGGGGGTTAATTTAAAGTGTACAATATACTGCAGCAGTACACGAACCAGCCATAGATTAAGTGCTACTGTACAGTGCCAGTTCAAAGTTCTGGCAACTAATCACGTTGCAGCAATGTACCCTCCAATCTTTTTCTCTTTGAAGTTTAGGCCCTGTGCCAGTTTTAAAAAACAATTACAGGCTTCCTTTTTAGCCTGCTTCACTAGTACAAGTATTTAAAAATCCATTGTCAATGAAAAATCACTTAAATTTCACCCACAACACTGTTCTCAATATTGCTCTCGTGTCTGAATGTAAATGTTCTCAAGGCAGAAATTAATCGTATTTTCCTATAGCAATCTAAGAACAGTCATTATTTCCCTAAAAAAATAGTTCTTGACCCCAAAATAACTATCATTAAGTGTACAAATAAATGACCCATACAAGCTTATTAATATAGCAAATTCTACAATGTACTCTAAATTCTTGGATTTAATTACAATATGTTGGTCTCAAGTGTTAGAAAAGGCAAATCTACAAACGGTGCATGCGATTTTAAAGGGCACCTTGCTCAAAATTAATAAATCACAAAGATATTCTTGACAGTACGTTAAGGACATAGATTTTAAAATAAATCTGTGCCAGAAAAGTGAGACCCCTGATAAAGGCCATGTGTAAATTACTTTAAAAATTGTAGTCTCAGTAATTATATGGAGCATTTTACAAGCAACTGGGGACTGCTTTGGACGGATGAATGGAATTTAATCAGTTTCTGGCACACAGAGGTCTTGCTCTACACCTTGCTTTGCTGAAACGGATGTTTCTCGGTTGAAGTACTAGAGCGTCCTTATTTACTGCTAGTTAAAAGTTAAAGAAAATCATAATATTACAATGCAAACTTCCCATTAGGACTTCAGCTCTAAACGGAAACAGTAAAAATGTGAAAATAATATGGCACACACGTGTTATGTAGATTTCAGTAACAAATCAAATTTAAAACCTAATAGAATTAGGTTAAAATATGTAACAAAAGAGTAATATGAATGAACATAGTGAATTATACATGTTAATATAACTCTCATATATCATTTATAATACCAATGTATTACTCTCTTGCTCAAATTATTTATGCTGTCCACTCTCCAGATATAGTGCAGATGAACTGTCATTTCTATCAGAACAAAGAAATACATAATTTTCATGAATTTGGTCAGCTTTACAGAAGTGTGACGATATCACACATCTGGTGTCTTTTTGCTACAGCTGTCAGCAGGGTCTCCTTTCACAATGCATTTATAATACTGGAAGAGTAACAGTCAAGATATCTAGATGGAAAGAAGCAACATACAGTTCACTGGTATTTAAATTAAATGTATATGAATGGCTAATATGAAAGGAGATGTGGCTAAGGTAGATTATAACCTTTTAAGTGTCCCTCCTGCTATGTTAGCTATGAATAAATATTAACTCCCTTGGTGTAGAGAAAAATGGTCATCTGGTCAAAATATGGTTTTGCTGATTTAAAAAAAAAATCTAATTATATTTTTTGTTCGGTGATATTCTATCAGATTTATATTAAGGGCAATATTATTTATTTTATATTGCAGTATAACAGAAAATAAAATATTCAGCTATTTGATGATGAATTAAATACAGCTTTGAGCGTCATCATTGAGTGACCTACAGGAATCATCCCTAGCTTTAATACTTTACAGGACATTCCCTTGTATTTAAACACTGAAAGAATCAACAAGGCAGAGATGCATTATTCCTGATTCAGGCTCCATTGTGATTTTCTCAGTCTGCCACTGTATTAATCAGTCCCTGCCCCCTAGGCTTGAACAGATGGTACTGTTAACATGCTTAAAATGAACTAAAACTCCTCATACTGCGCTAAAATCCACTGGACTATCCATCTTTTATGATGCCCTGATGTTATGTTCCCCGAGCAAACATAAGTATTTTACGGTTTGCTTAGGGAGATGTTCATGGCTCCGTTTTTCTCTTCAGTCTTATGGATTGAGTATCATCCCTTTAAAACAGCCAATAGACAGTGCAGCTCGGTCAGCAATTATAGTCTGGCACGTGCAGAACATTTTGGTCGGTCGCCAAGGATTTATTTTCTTGGTATGGACATTTTCATGGACATTATCACCCTCATTTAAAAAAATATGTCAAAAATCAAATGTACCCAATAATTGTCTGAGCTGTATTATACAAAAATATAACCTTAACACGGACTATGAAGTATGATTTGATTACAAGTGGTTTGGTCAGTGTTAATGATAGTCTAGTTTGCTCCCTCGTCTGGGATATAACAAGCAAAAATAGGGAAAAAGTGCATTTTGTGAGGGTAAAAAAACAGGGTATAGTGAGGTCCTCCTGAATCATACATACATGTATAAAGCAGTCACGTTGTTACCCAACTTGAAGTAAAACCTTTCCTAATGTATCGGCATCCTTTCATGCCTCTGTAAAATGGCATTGGCATGCTTATTCAATTGCCTTCTGTTTGCTAAAATGTATTAATCTTGGCTTCTCCATCACTTTGCTGTCTTGAAACACCATCTCCAAGACAACCCAATGTATAAAATGCACTGCGACATAAAAAAAGTAAAATAACGGATAAATTAATAAAACGGTGATCGATGTTTGTTTGGCTTAAATTAGAGGTATTACTTTTCGATGAGGGATTTTGGTTGTAGCTGAATAGAGTATTGCTGAACAAATGTCTAATGGTATTCTTGATTCTTGTTACCAAAGCTTCTATCATAAACTGCTGTTGATTACACATTTTTAATGAAAAATGCTATAAGATTAACTGACTTAAAAGAGAGGCTGTGTGTGTGTGTGTGTGTGTGTGTGTGCTTGCGTCCGTGCATGTGTGTGTGCGTGCATGTGTGCGTGTGCCTCAGTGAGAGAGAAGGAGAGAGACATTTCCAAGTCTTCTGCTTTGTAAATCTGGTGATTTAATCCAGTATGCTCAGTACAGTGCTCAGAAGACCAGGGGGAAGACATTGATCAGAAATCAGAGGCGCTCGACACCAAATTAAACCTCTACATGCAGGAATCCGCTGGGATCTGCAAGACTTCTGCAGCCTACAGCTTTGAAAACACTGAATACTGTATTTCTAGCTGTGGGCTCACTGGCAGAAAGAGAGAGATAGAGCGACAATATCAAACTAATGGTCCAGATTTCCAGCACCATTCATCACAACCAGTTAGAGGAGAGAAATCCAGTTGTATATTTACAATTATTCTACTTTTCAAGTATCTGAGGCATTATTAAAAATTCTCAGATAAGTCAACACAATTATCTGTTTAGAGTCCTCGGAAACACTGAAAAATAATACAATTGGCAATAACACACAATTTACAAATGTATTCTGACTTTTCTTAATGGCATGGCCTGTAGTGAGACCCAGCCATCACAAATACATTTGATGTAATAAAAATGGCCATCTGAGCAATAGATAAGCGATAAACCTAATTTATTATAAAGACCTTGCTTTAGTGTCACCACTGTCTGCTGATGGGTTACCACGGTATTAGCCGCACCATTTTGCAAAATGGCCATCCTCATTACCATACTTTTGTTGATGATGGAACAGACAGCCAACATAATAATAAAAGCTGCATTCATATAAAGTGGCTGTATGAACAATTATGTTAATTATTTTAATCTCAGCCAAAATAACACATTTATGTCTCGTAAAAACACAGATGACCACATTAAGCTTGATTCTATTTCAATGTCTTGCACACAAGCAAATATTGTGTGCACCAGTGGAAAAGAAGATGGATAACGTGGCAAGCTGAATACCTCAGATAGAAATTCTGTAGGCCTACAGTTATTCTACTGATATTGATTCACACAGAGATTCACACAGCAAAAATGCTGGTGTAAATCTAACACTGCTGGTGTACATTTAATGCCCTAGAGTGTTTATATGTAACCACAGTCTCATATGAACACCCAAGGGTGTTAAATGTACACCACAAGTGCACTTCTGTCTTGGTGCAAAGAGTAATGCCTGCAGCATTCAGGTAGCATTGTGCAAAAATAAAATAAAAGGTAGTGTTCATGACATTAAAAACAGTATGTCAATATTAAAATGGATTTAACCTTTTTGGTTCTTTTCAAGTTGCTAGCTGGGCTTACACACTGAGCCCACTTTTTCTTGTTCAGTCCAGGATTGCTCACTGGATGTATGTGTTCAGGCTCATAATTAGATTATGTGTTCTATAACATAAAATAAAACCTCAAACACAAAACCCATAACCAATTTAGAGCCATGCATTTTCATTCATATTATTTTTCACCTCTGAGTTTGTTCTAATAAGAGGGAAATTTGTTAATATTCATCTCCATCTGATTTAAACTTTCTGCAAATTTCCATTATTATTATTTTTTCTGTAAGTAATTGGCGCTCACTAATTCCTCTCTGCTGTTCTGCAGTATTTGCTTGTCTGACCTTTACAGATTCGGAGAACACGTACCAGAATTTAGTTTTATTTGGTATTTGCAGTCACTAAACAGATCAATAACGATTTTATTCATATAAATGGAAATAAAAGAAGAAATAAAACAGCTAAGACACAAAGAGGAATATCTGACATGGAATGTTTGATTTCAACATTATGGTAATGGTAAATGGACTGCACTTATATAGCGCCTTTATCCAAAGCGCTTTACAATGGCCTCTCACTCACCCGTTCACACACACATTCACACACCAATGGCAGCAGCCACCATGCAAGGTGCTAGCCTGCTCATTGGGAGCAATTTGGGGTTCAGTGTCTTGCCCAAGGACACTTCGACATGTGGACAGGAGGAGCCGGGGATCGAACTGCCAACCCTGCGATCAGCAGACGACCCGCTCTACCTCCTGAGCCACAGCCGCCCCATTAGCTCCCTTCCCCCTTCCAAAAAAAATAATGTATGAATTATTTAACATAGGATTGCTTGCTTAAAATATATGTAGGAGTATGAAGATGTTTATCCTAATTTTCTTCTAAAATTTTTATTTAATAGTTCAGATATCAAAAGTGGCTGTAGACTTTTAGACTCCATGGGGAGTGAGCCATGATTCAGCATTGCTGGGTTTTTTTTAAGGTAAATATTAGAATTTAGTTATGCTTCAATATTTAAATACATTTTCAGATAACAATGGAATTTGTAACATCTAGATCTTTGTAACATCAGGCCATTCCAAGTGTAGATTTAAGGAGAATGATGTTTTTTCTAGATTAAAGAATCCAGATCAAGAAAATGTTCCATATGCCATATGTCATTTGGGCTGGGAGTGACATATCTACTTCATCAATCAACAAAACTCAGCCAGCAAACATACAGTGCCCACTCGCTGCCCTTGCTGGGTACAACTATTTTCCCACCATTTTTGCAAATCAACATCTCAGCAATCCGTGAAGTGGGAGATAAGGCAAGCAAATTATTTGCAAACGGAAAGTTTGCTTGCTCTTTAAAAACAAAAGTTACTGTCTCCAGGCCAGTCACCACAATTTCCAGGCCATATCTTTTCTTGGATGTTTTGCTCTTAAAGAGCCTTAAGGTTCATTTGATTTAATCCAGAACAACTGAAGTCTGGTGTGGTTTAATTTAATATGCCATTTCTTTGGCTAAGTGCATGTGATTTAATTTAAGGGTTAGTCTGTTAAAACCTGTATTTTGCAGTGTAGGTGCAGAGAATTGGACAGTAGACTATATCATTGACATTGTATGAAAAAGCATAAACCCCTTTTCTAGCGCCACCGTTTTTTGACACAAGTCTGAAAATGAAATAGTTACTGTTCTTGAGCCCCTGTAACTACAGGCATAATCCTGGTCTCTTCTGTAAAGTAATCCTTGTTTGTTTTCCAATAATCAGAAATACTTTAAGTAGGCCTATTACTGAAACAACGTAACAGAAGCTCAAACACAGTGCAAGTGTTAAGTTTGTTTTCTTGTCTAAAATATATATTTTTTTTTACTGGATAAGAGTACTGACTTTACCGTTATTCGTGTTGTCTGGGTTTTTTTTTTATGGAACACAGAGAACGTGCATGTTGTCTTGTGTCATGTTAGAAAATAAGGAACCATTGTTGCTATAACATTGGGTTCGTAAAATAGTTTGTAGAATTATGAGTTTTAACACTTTCAAATGGTATATTGTGTGACCAGATCATTTAAAAATGCAACGAATGCAAATAAGCTAAACCACTTCTAGTGCTAGTTAAGGGCCGTTAAGGTGTGCAGAAACATGATCATTTTGATAATAATATATTATAATATTATTATATAGTTTATTTACTATATAATATTAATTTAGGTTCAGTAGAGGAACACTGTCCATGAGTTACATATCTATGCTGTGTCACATCATCTGTCAAATTAAAATGGTTACATTTGGAACTGAGCAATCATGTAAAACCATTATAGTTGCCCTTTAACATTATACACATCCTCTCAGCCAGTCAGAACTAAATAACAATCCAGACCATTTTGTGGTTTGTTTTGGGTTAATGGGTCACTGGTGCAAAAACGGAATGCCACACACCTAATATTGAGGTGGTTGTGTCACATCTATCCATATAACAACAACAACAACAATAATAATAATAATAATAATAATAATAATAATTAATAAATACATAAATAATAAGGATTTCAAACTGGTACCCCAAATACAAAAAACATAAATCTATATGATTGCAGGTTTCATTGTAACCACACCAATCACATGAACACTATTTTTCGCCCAACCTCCCCATCCCCTCCCCCATCAGCCTTTCCCATTTCATGTTTTTGCCACTGAACTGCATGCCAGTTTTTGAGCTCTATGTCTGGTTGAAATTTAATTAAAGGCATACTCACATATTGACCTGGTTAACATGCCATAATGCTGCAGATTCAACTGCCGTGGTTGTGTTTAATAGATCTAAGGGGTGGTAAAGACTGCCCTGGATTAGACTTTCACTTTAAACAGCAGGGGTTCTTCTTCCTACAAATCCACAAACAAACAGAATCATTTGGGCAGATGAGGAAAAAGGAACTGTTCACATTGTATCTTCTCAGCACGTGATTAAGTACAGTATTTTAAGTACATTTAAGTAAGGGTGCTCACACACACACACACACACACTTTCCTCTAAGTAATATTTTTAGTGTCCAGTAATGAACTATGAATAAACATTTGCTGAGTTTTTACAAGTGAATCATTTATAATGGAACTGTAATGTGCAATGTAAAAATAACTGCAGCTTTATTTTTTCAATTTTTACAGTTTTTCATACTCATAACATACTTCATACTTTTTAAATAAAGATGTAATTAGAAGTTAGCAAAGAACACATCATTGACCAATAATAAACCAAATTGGCTTGATAGGCCTTGTACATCTGACTTTGTCCAAATGTATTTGATTTGTGTGTGATCATTAATTTCTAAAGTCAGACATTCCAGCAAAAAAGGTTATTTTTTCACAGATCAATTTTCTTGCGAGAAATGTTTCTGCAAATATTATATATTTGTGTAGGGCAATAAGGTTCACAAAACCGTGAAAATTTCTGAAAAAAACATTTCAGAAGAAGAGCGTTACAGAAAATAAAATAAATAATATTTATTTATGAACATGTTACAATGCATTGCTACTTTGAATATCACAGATTTGTTTGTGAAAACCATTTAGGTCTTTACTCCATTGCTTGGAATTTGTAATTACTTGAAAATGATAAAGAGTACAAAGCATAAAGGAGTCCGTTTAAATGATGCTTCAGAAATGCATTATGACCAAATGGATAGATAAGTATTGCATGAGAATTTCTATCTGTATTAAGATTTGTTGGTCAAACCACAATTGGTCCCTATAGAACTCTCCATTCCATAAATGTCATTGTAGGCAAAATTATCTTGTATAGTATACAATCAGAATCTAAGTCAATGAATGGCCTTTCATAGTCCGCATACTGTATTATTTAACAGTACAGTGATTCTTTATGCGTGCGTGTGTGCATGCGTGTGGGTGTGCGTGCATGCGTGTGTGTATTTCAGAGAGAGAGAGAGAGAGAGAGAGTTTAGCTCACAAACAAAACTATTTATAGAATATTTCTTGGATTATTGTTTTGTGATTGTGGTAGCGTTTTACGTTTGTAGCTGGTTGACACATCATAGTACTATTGTTTACCACAAGCAAATTAAGATCAAAATCATCACCAAAATGTTTCTGTATATCAATAACAGAAGTGTGATGTGTCAGTTCCCCCAAACTGTATGTAGGCATGCACAATCCTCATCATGTACATTTGAACTATCTCCAGAAATTATCCCACTGTGTAAGTGTCATTCACCTAGCAGATAAAGAAAATGTGTGCCAGAGGACAGAAACTCAAGATGGGTGTAATTCAGATGGCAGAAAACCATGGCATTAGGAATCTAAAGAAACTCTAGTCTTCTCCAGGCATGGAAGGAAGAGTTAGAAGTGCCAACAAGGTGAAAGCAACCACAGTAGTGTATTTGCAGCCTCATCAATCTGTATTTTCCTTTCTTAAAATACTTAAGAATAAATGTGTTCTTCTTCAACAAATGCACGTTAACTAGAGATGTGTCGTTGAGATAAGGGTATTTCGTCGGAGAAATAAAATTTCAAGAGTGTCTCGATCAACATAAGAAAGGTCAATATCTCAGAGAGACTCTAAAGTAGCTGGGAAAGTAGGGTTTCAAGCAATGACAACATAACATTGCCTGCAGTGTTTTAACCAATTTAAAGAAACAATTATTTCACAAATAAACAAACACAAGATCATTGTTAAATATATGGATAATAATAATTTATGTATGATAATTAATTGCAAGAAATAAAAATGATTAGTGTTCTCAAATATATTGGGTGGATAAAGTGTCACACTGTTGTACAGGCTCTGTACCATTATTACCCTTGAAAGGATTAATCGGGAAGAATCCCTTCCCCCAGCACTGCTTCTCTACTTTTTGAATAAAAAAATGTATTCAAAAGGCATAATGTATAAAGACCTGCTGTAGAAATGTATCAGCTACAATGAAATGGGTTTATGTTTTAAAGTCACACCAGCTACCTCAGTAACTGTAATATAAACACCAAATCAGAGTATTATATTACTGTTACTAAGGCAACCCCATTCCCACCCATTACCTCTGCTCAATACAGGAAAATAAGCAATGTATGTGCAAAGTACTTACACATACATCATTGAAACCTTAAAAAAACATTTAAATCAATGAAATATATGAGTATTCATTTTCAGATTTACAAACATAAAACACTAATGTGCAGACCAGAGAGACAACCATTACGACACAAACAATGGGTGAATTCAGACCAGAAGGAGCAAACCATAATCAGACGCATTGCTGACACACAAGCAGACACACTTTTAGGTTTAATAAAGAACACAATTCTATATAAAAAAGCTGACGCTGATCTTTATACTTAAGACATATTTCATATCTTTGTTATGGCATCACTAAAGCCTCCAGGTGAGAGAATAATCCTTACACTTCCTCAGCATTCCCACATTTCCCACTTCTCTGCAGCGATTCTGCTTAAGTGACAGAGGATGAACAACAATGCGATCCCAAAGCATGACGAATTGCATCCTTCAATTTGATTCGATATGCTGAGAGGTGCTTCATCCATCCCACCCAAAACCCATGCCATCATCCATTTCTACCTTTGCAAAGCTTCTTTTTGCCAGAAAGAACACAAATACAGTTCCTTCACCTTAATAAACCCTTAATTACAATGCATCTATGATATGGAAAGTGGTTAGTTGTATGTGACAATAACATATAGTCTCCTCATAAAGCTTAACTTGGTATATCGTGGTTTAACTTTCAAATACTTCTTATTTTTATATCTGCAGAAGGCAGAATTTTCCCCATAGTAGTTGACGCCTCCTCCTTATTGCAATCATAGTTCAAGGTCTCATAAGCACCGAATTGACCATATATGGCACTTTATGGTTTCTGTTTTTAGAATCAGAACCTCGTAATTACTCAATTATCTTAAGCCATACAATCTCAAAAGCTTTGGTATCTTTGTGTGAAAATGAAAGAGAAAAAAAAATAAAAGTAATATGGCAAAGACAAATAGGAAAGCAAGATATCTAGTCTTCCATCACAAAACGGTTTCAAGTTATTGAGTTTCTCTTGTGTTTCAGAGCATGTCTATACAATTCTGATCTTTTTTGGGGCATATTAAAATGTTTGCAATTGCTCTGGTGTCAAGTTTACATCTTCATCAGATCAGATGCCTCTTATGACATATATACATATATACTATAAATGACTAATAATCATTACTTTGTTATTAATAACATCATCTTAGGCAAAGACAGAATATAGATACCAATATAATAATACATTTTATATAGCTCCTCTCATACAAGGAATCAAGCAGCTCAAGGTGCTTCACAATGGAGTAAAAGTGAGAAGTGCAGACATATACTGAAGTATTTCAATGGATTAGGAATATGAAAATTTAATTTATCAAACTTTTAATGAACTTGTTTCACAGTTTAACAGTTCAAATTTCTTTCTTTCAAAGATTATTGTGTAAGAATGGGGAATTAATTTAACTATGGTGCTTCTGCTCAATTTATAAAATAAAATATATATATATATATTCCCTTGTATTATTATTTTTTCAACTTCAAATTTGCTTATGAATAATAATGTTCACCTTTGATTACCACTGATGTGTGTATGGGAGTAGTCTTGGGGAAATACTTGAGAGTTTCTCAAGACTGCTCGACTTTCCCTCAGTGGAATAAATTGGTACCATATGGTGAGATGACAGGATCACTCATAATCTTCTGTGTACCTGCACAGCACATTAATCATTGTGGGAGATTCCTTCCCTTTAATCATACAGGAATGTACAAAAAAAGCCTTGTCTTTAAATTTCTTCACACTTAATAAAATTACATTTATAGTCATCCTGGATTCCAAACCAATCTGACTAAGTTAATGTTCTGTATTTTTGTCTTTTTGTATATGATTTTGTTTTCTGTGCTCGGGAGCTGCAATGTAATTGTGCCAACATTATTATTAATTTTTTTTAAACAAAATTACGTATCACCGTATTGTTGTCAATTTGTATATATTTTAAAATATTTCTAATTAAAGTTCAACCATTCATTTTATATATATATATATATATATATATATATATATATATATGCACAGTATGAAATATATATTAAAGCGTAAAAGCTGTCCTAGCCCTAGCGCCTTGCAAGCCCTGCCTCATTTGTTGTGTGCTTCCTCTGACCTGAAGAATATTTATGTTTCCCTTTAAATAATGGTATGTATAATTATGGTTCCAGAAAAAAAATACATGTGGTAAGGATGCCGTCATATGACAGATTATTAATGACACCTACCTTTTCTGTACAGGCTAATGAGAGCTCCATTGAGTGGTTGCTGCAGGTAAAACAGAGCCGATGATGCAGTGAAAGTGACTCCATTCATTCAGCATTGGCAACAAGCAGCTCTATAGGAAGGCAGCAGAAATGAGAGGCCATGGGGGTACAGAAAAGAGCGGGAAAGAGTGAGGGAGTGACCCTCTATAGCGATGGTCTCTTGAAGAATCAAACATGCCCTATTTGTGGAGCCCAGCGCAAGTGATTTGCATTGATTATCTCCCCTTCAACAGATACATTTAAATCAATGTGGCACAGCGGAGCAGGACAAAAGTGTGAGAAAGTATGCTGAGAGTGGAGTGCATGAAAGAGCTGCTATAAGCATAGACAGACAGGAGGAGCTATAGCTCCCCCTTCATGCCAAACGGGTGAGATAAGGCCTCCAGTACTGCAGCACAGAGAGCCGATAGGAGCTCAGCTTTGGTTCAGTTCACTCTCCCTTTTAATGGAACTTTCACTATACTACACATGTGAAAGATATGTAATGTTAACTACACATTATCATTTAAAACAGAGAAAACCTCAGATTTGGGCACATCATTTTTGGAATTTTAATATTTTCCTTTTATTGTGAGAAACACCTTTATTTTATGGTACTGGAGTGGAGTAACATTTCAGTCAAATTGCAATCAACAGGTATAGCTATTTTCACATATTTTCACACAGTGTATGTAGATGCTGAACAAAATCCTCTTATCTTGTTATTCTGTGATTTGAAAATGTTCATGAATATTGCATAGTTGGGAATTCTGAACTAAAATGGATGGAATGGACTTTGTCAGTTTTTAAGTAGGTCACGGGAAAATGATAAACTCATTAATGCATGTTACCTTCAAGATTGTAATTCTGAAGCCTGTCAAAGGCAAACACAAATTTGAAAGAAGAGAATGGCTGAATGGAATGACAACACTCATTTCAAACCAATGTTGTGTTTTTGGTTCTTTCTAATGTCAGAACATGCGATTAGTATGGCATGTTGTAATTCCCATTGCCGGGGTAAAGGAAACGAACCTCTTTATAAAAACGTATGAGGCATATACATGAGCAAGGTTTTCAAATCTCTCATATTATATACTATCAATGTAAATATTTTTATTTGATTTTCAAAATACACATCCAACACGTATAAACAACTATACTGTTTATAAAGATCTTAATTTCAGATTTGATATGGACATTGTTATTCACATGGATGCAATATGTTCCTGGACATAAAGTGTATTGTTATTATTATTGGTACACTTATTAATATTGATGGTGACGATGTTGGTGATTATGTTTATTTTAATACATTTTATGATCATGTCAAGCTATTTAGAAAAGGAAGGTTTTCAGACTTGAAGATGTCTTTGAAGGTTATCAAGTTATCAAAATAATTTGAATAAAAGTCATTTGAAAGCAACTGTAATAACATTTGCTGATTGTGCAAAAGCAGTGTGTATAAACATAGAAATATTGAAATTGCAGCCTATTATTTTTGGACTGTGCAGTATCCAAACACTTTCTGCTTACCTTATGGATAAAACATACACAAAATGATTTGAAATGAACTAATCAAGAAACAATTTAAAAGGTTTAACATCTTCATTGAATAGTAAGTCCAGGACAAATTCAGTCAGTGAAACAACATCATAAATATTGACATATTTACATTTCTGGCGACAATGTAAACACAACTCAAGCCTAGCACTGCCAGGAATAATAAACCTCACTTTCTGATTGGCTGGAGCCATGTCTTTTCTTTTTTTTTTTCTTCTTCTTTCCACATAACTCATTGATAATTTCTCCTGGAGCTGCAGATGCAGAGGACTATGATCAAAGTGACTGTCATGTGCTGTCAGTTGAATACAGACGAGAAGCTTTTCTCTACAGTACATTATTTTGCCATGCTTGATGAAAGACTGTGTACAAGGGGATGCAGATGGTTTGGAGGTGGGAGAGAGTGTGGCAGGAACAAACACATCCTGAATTTAAACCTACACCTTACAAAATTATTATTATTTAAAAAAAATAATATCAGCTGATCCTTAATGCTTAGATATTTCATTCATAATAATAAGAATGACAAAAATACATAAAAGTACATACCATAGACTGTATAAAAATGGGTACATACATGCATGAAGGCATACTGCATAAAGACAAACATAGTTTCAGTGTCTTAAAATAACAAATGCTCCAGCTGGATTAACTAATGAACAGTGAACATCATTACTTAGGACAATGAGGAGTGTGCCATTAAAAAAAAATATATATATATATTTAAGTAGATTTAATTTTCAAACTTAGTTTTAACCTTAATTTTTATGTTATTTATGGCATTTCCTATACTCCGGCA
This sequence comes from Ilyophis sp. 1 JC-2022, assembly GCA_022702515.1. NCBI lineage: Eukaryota > Metazoa > Chordata > Actinopteri > Anguilliformes > Synaphobranchidae > Ilyophis > Ilyophis sp. 1 JC-2022. The sequence goes on from CM040403.1 coordinate 106,382,823, forward strand.
GTAATGTATCCCTATTTGGGGATGCACTATGTACGTCGTTCTGGATAAGAGCGTCTGCTAAATGTTTATAATGTAATGTAATGTATTTGCATCTGGGAAATAAATAAATAAATTTGAAAATCACAAATAGAGAGACATGCCACTTTCATTGTTTGAATTGCAAACACCATACTTAGCTAATTGAATTCAACCTCTAGTCAATGAATGAATGCATTCCCTTTGCTATTTACAACTGCAAGTTCAGAGAGTGATGGAGCAATGGCATAAAGGCACAAGCTGCATACAAATCAGACACAATTTCACTTAGATATCACAATCACTAAACATGGTATGGGCCTTGAAATGGCTCCAATAGCCTTAACTATAGATACGGTCGCTGTTTGATACTGCACTTACTGATACTGTACTCTGAAATGTATGTCCAACAGTGCAAAACAAATTTATTAGAATAATCTATGTCTGAATGTAGCATTTTCTAACAAAGAATATGTTTAATTTACACATGTAATATACATTATATCACAATTGTATTGTTGAAAATTAAAGGTCCCTTACTGCTGAATAGATAGGATAGATAGTCTTCTGTGGTCTCCTGATGTCTTTACTAAATTTCTATGCAGTTTTTGACTGAGCGATGAGCGTATACCTTGAAAATGTAGGCCCACCCTTTTCACATTAAAAACGCATCAAAAGAGTCATACTTAAAAATCCACCTGGGTGACAAGGACTCTCACAGAGCTAAAACGCTGTGAACAGCTTACTGGGTGGAATGCCAGTTGTGAAGTGTGATGCAAAAAAATCAATGATAAACAGTTGTGATTCTGTAAAAATTCCAAACAAAAAGCTGAATTCAGAGTAGGTTCCTTCTGCAGCCTCAAGGGAACAAAGACAAGTATTGTAAGAGTTAATTTATTTTTATAAAGTGTAATTTATTATAAAAAAACGGGAAAATACACTTTAATCATATGCTAAATGTCCCAATAAAAACATTCTGACCATCATTGACACATAAGTATGCCTGAAATACAAACATGCTCACCATTCTGCTCCTTAAATGTCTTAAAATTTTATTGAAATTTGAAATTAGTGGTTAACAAAATACAATAGAAAATCACACAATTGAATGCCATAATGTCCAAAGCTCTGTAGCCGACATTTATCTGGCTTCTCTGTGTGTCTCACATTAAAATAACCATATTGAACAAGACAAAGATAAATTGTAAATATTACGCATGAATATCGCACGCACGCACCTACACACATAGGCACACATTTTCTAATAATAATCTACAGCACATCAGAATGAGTAAAACCATTTATCCTGAAAGAACAGATTACCCTGGATCATCTACCAAGCAGAACAGAAAGTGCTTGGCCCCTATCCCTGACCCTTCTGAGTTACACATCCAAGGGAGATTATAGCTTCAGACTACAAAGAGGTTGAAATAGACACACCAAAACAAGTACAACAACTATGTCTGAAACTGCCTTTTGTTTGCCAAGGGACAGTGTTGTAATGCTGAGGAATCGAAAAAAGAACGCCTACTGATAAATGTTGTTTGAATGAAACTGTCTACCTGTCTAAACATTGTCTACACGGTTCAAAATGCAGGTTATCAATATCGAATGCAGCCGTTTGTCTTCTGTGAACAGAAGGCACACCTTAAGTCTAACTCAAGCGTACCCTCTTCTCTCACCGAGTGTGCAACAGCAGTGAAGCATAAGGACTGAACTACAGAGGATCCCGCTGTTTAGCAAACATCCCTGCTTTGGGGATGTATTCATTATTCAAGAGAAAGGACCACGGCAACCTCACTTGATTACATAGCTGAAAATGGGCAGCTTATCAAAGGTTTATATGAAGATATTGCTCATCCAGCTTTACCCAACTGGTGTAACCAGAATTCTTTCAACACCAGGTACCTTGTTGTGTACCTTTCTACAATAATTTTGTTTGCCCAATAAATAAATTACATTTCACATGAAGGGAGGTTTTATTTATGCTAGTAATGAGCACAGTGCTGGCTACTAGCTGGATAGACACTCAAGTGTGTATAACACCATGCAGGATGCCTTCAATAAGTGTATAACCCTATACTACCTGCAGCTAATTGCAAAAATCATATAGTTAAAAAACGCATGCCCTGGAAGTGTACATTTTATTCCACTGGTAACTGCTTCCCTCATTCACCTTTTTAAATCATAGTAGATACTGGGAATATGGGATGTGATAATGTTCTCAAAATATTTTCTAGAGAAGGATCTTTAGGATGCACATTAATGGAAAATTACTGATGGTTTGTTTCATCCAGTTTGAATAAAAACAGTACCATGGTTGATTAATTGCTGTTTTAAATTAAATTTTCTTTATCCGTGTAACTCAATAAGAAATTTGATTTTTTAACTACACATTTAAGTACTGAGTAATTATGTTATAATTAACATATAAAGTAATTATGTAAGGACATGAAATGTAATTGGGGTTGTTAAATAAAATTGCAAACACTAGGAAATATATATTTAAAAAGTACTTTTTCTTCCAGATTGAAAGTCATCTGAATTATATGTGTTATTGGACCGTCTGATTCCAAGTTGTAGATGGATTATATACACTGATATAATAACATTGTATAATTCAACAAAAATAGGTAAAAATATGATCGTTGTCTAGTTCTTATATTTTCCTGTTCAATAATCAGTCTTGTTATCTGCTATTATAGAACTAAGTACACAACAAATTCACAGTAAAATGTCCAGTGCTAATTCAACTCTAGCAGAGTTTATATGAGCCTACCCTGGCCAGATTAGGCTCATATGTACTCTGTTAGAGTTGAATTAACGCTGGACATTTTACCGTGTAGCAGCGGAAAGTACTGCGTTAATGAAACTTTAACACATTGACAATGATCCAGGAAAGGTAAGTGGGTCCATACTTGATAAGGACACATGAAGCAATGTCTTTTGTGACATAGACATTTATTTTCTCTAAAATAGGTGAACTGAAATTCCCATACCACTCCACCCACTTTTATGTAGCTAAGTAATAGATACACCAAACCTTCTGCCTAGTTTGTCATTTTATTTTTCTGCAAAATCCAAAATAAGTTCATTGTTTATACAGTAACGGGTATCCTGGCAATCAGGGTACGGAATGGTTTGCATCCATTCCAGCATAATAGTCCTCAATTCACAGGGGGCAGCTGCAGCAGCATAGAGGGAACTGCAGCTAGGAAGCCCACACTTTCAGTACACAATCCAAACAGAGCTCTAATGTGTCCCAAGGGTGCTGGGGCTGAAACCTGAAGTGGAAGGAGAAAAATGCTAAAAACAGGCAACAGGGGGCCCCTTCTGTTTCCTGACTCAATTTCAGTACATTAGAGACCGGAACGTCCATTAGATATTCCCCAAACTACTGAACGCACTCATATTTTTTAAATCCAACATCAACGTCTATGTTCATCCCTTTGGAAGGATACACCACATTAACTGAGTGACTAATCATCGCAATAAAGTTAAGCATTAAAACATTTGTAATCTTCTAAGATTATGTTGCCAAAAAACATATCCACACGGCAGGCAGGTCCTGAAAAGGCTGACCCAACCAGGCTTAGTGACCTTGATGTACTTATCTCTATGACCCTAGTTTGTCGTACACGCCTCTGTACGTATCCTCACAATTTGTTTCTGAACTTAAGCTTGCCTGACCTACATTTGTCTTGGTACCTAACCTTGCTGGCTATAAATGTACTCTCAATGTTGACAGCATAACTGAGATTACTTCAGGCTGAATATTGTTCTCTAAGCCCATATCAGCCTCATTTGAAAAGATGTACACTTAATTACTACTATCAAAATGACATACCGATTTTGATACCCACACCTCTGAAACTTATTACTACAACATGTTTATTTTCGTTGACCTTGAGCATGGACACTCAAGTAAAGTAATAGTGGAGAAAAAACGCATAATGTAAACGGTCGAACTAAAAAAAATGTTTTATGAGCAGTATGAAATGCTTTTGCTTTTAAATAACCCAATATACACTGTATAAAAAAAAAATGTTGAAATACAGTGTCTTAGGTGTCATTAAATTTAGCTTATTTATATCCAAACCAGAGACTGGCCATTTTAAATGTGTCACTTTTTATTCCACAACAGGATCAAAACACGCATTGCTTTCATTTCCCAGGAACCTCTTGCTGAATAGACAGATACAGACACTGAGGGCAAAGGTCTCTCTCAAAAATGATTTCTTACAGATGGTACAGCCATTAAATCTAAGTCCGGCAGATCATTAATTTTCCAGATAATAAAGCTGATCCTGTTAGCACCTTTTTCTCTTTATGTGCTGGGAGCACAGCTGCGCTCCTGCCAAATGGGAAATGACAGTCGCACCACTGTATATCATCGAGACCATAGAGTTTTGTTGAGTGTGCCGAGCAATAATTAAATATTAATTCAGACACAAAAATTAAGTGGTTTAAAAAAGTGTGTTGTCCATCCCCTGAGTGTTTTTTTCTGACATTGATGTCTGCTCCGAATGCATCTATTCTTAGACGAGCAAAACCACTGGTAATGTGACCTAAGTAACTGTCTGCTGGCTTAGGAGAAAATGAAAACGCATTTGGGTTCGGGTCTCTTAACGTCTGTCCGTCTTGGGCATCTGCATTTGTGTGCATTATGCTTCACATGCCATCAATCATAATTTTGAATTAAATGATGAGGGGATTTCATGAATAGCTCAAAAATGTGAAATGGGTTATGCTCTTTGAAATTTGATTGATATCACTGCCTTATTATTTCATGCTTTATTGAAATAAAAACTTTTAAATAGTGAATTAGAAGTATAAATAAAACTATTTGAAATGCTTAAATTATATCAGAGATGAATTTTCTTTCTAACACTCTTTAAAATAGTCATTTCAAAGCTTATTAAATCACTCAATCAGCCATTCTTATAGTTAAATTAACAAGTTTCCCCCTTCAAGTGATGCTGGGAATGGTGAGCTTTGCTTGAATTTTTCTTCTTTTCTTTTAGAATATTCAATATAAATTCAGCACTTTCCAATGAAATGTTGACTTGTGGAAGATAGGAAAACAATATCCTTACATTCAACTTCATTTGAGGAACAATGTAAACTGTATTGATACTTCTAGAATAATTTACTGAATAACTTAATTGATGCCTTATTATTGTTATAATTATGACATTTGTCACCTTTTACTGTGTGTCAATATGCTTACGGGTAATTTCTATGCAGTTGTGTGTACACGACTTATGGCTTAATGTTTACTGTCTTTGCTTTCTTTAGTTTGCACAGTGTTATGATTTAATGCATTTTTACCATGATGACTTTATTTTGTAAGTTTATGATGACACTGTAAGCTTTTGTTTATGTACTTACTTTTTTGTTTAATGTACCAAGTCAATACAAAATCCAATAAAGCCTTAACACAATTTAAAATTTACAGGTCATCATGGTAAAGTTTAAATCAAACTAAGAAAAGCAAATAAAGTAAGAACGAGTAAAACGTAAGCATGTTTTAGCACAGCAGTGTTTTGAGGGATCACTCTATAGACTGAGCTATACTTCTAATATTCTTCTTGGGAGCCAGTGAGGAAATGAGACAGGTTTGGAGAACTGTGAGATGCCCAGAGGTTGCTGAGTACAGAGCTTGTGCAGGGGTGTAAGGTCTGCAGGCAGGAAGAAGCTGTCCTCTTTTCTTCCTGGTGGGGTTGGCTCAAGGGTGTTCTATTTCATGCCAGCAGCAATTTAAAGCAAGTGAAGAGAGACAAGGGACCCAATTAATCAAACACTACATGATCAAATTAAATGTGAGCATACATTTCCATAGAAAGTGTTGGACATAACAATACTACTATGAATGTACCAAGGTCGCCAAACATGAAAGTATTGTTCACCTTTTTGCATTTTTGTAAGTCTGATAACTAATACAGCAGTAGAGCTAATATTCAAATGATGTTCTTACATCTCAGATATTAAGACATTCTAAGAAAGGCATTAGAACTGTTTTTATATAAAGTTGGTGCTGTACAGATATTTATATGAAATTAATGCTTTAAGGCAATCTAGTTTAGATTAGATTACATTTCTTTGCATTCCTACATGCAAGGGTATTGTTTAAAAATTTGCTAATGCTAATATTATGTAATTAACAATATCATTCTGTTACTACATTGAATTTAATAATTATTTGAAGTATTTCAAAATTCCGATCAAACAATGATTCTGTTCAAAGCAGTAACAGAATAAAGTTGATAGTTAATAGAGAATGTGATGACAACAAAAAAGACTCCCTAACATGTTTTTCCTGCTATGTATCCTCTCTGTCATAGTTCATGCATCTCTGTTCACAGCTTTTGAGGTATAAAAAATGGCATCAGCCATCGTAATCTAGACCGACTTGCAGAACAAGCATTTTACAAATGCACATAATCCATCTAGACAGCTAGATTTTTACAGGAGCAATTGAGGTGAAATGTCTTGCTAAAAGGTACCAGAGAAGATCAACATCCCACTGATGAAAGCTTTGCTAAAGGGAAAGGATTTCCCTCTCTTCACCTGAGCATCCTGAAACAACGCTGGTATGTAACACCGTAAACCCAGCTCCGATGATTGTGTGTCATCGTCTGCCACTGGTGCAACGATGGGCCCAATCAATACCAATACCATTTCCATTGGTTTTTTTGTGTCTGTTAAGTCTGTTTTTTTCTGGTAGCACTGCACGTCCGCCTTTTCTTAATGAGCAGTGTACAGCCTCGGCAGTGAATTGGAAAGCCGATGCCCCACCACATTACAAGCTTGCAAACTATAGCTAGGTAACAGCAAGTCAGCTAATAGCTAACTCTCTTGTGAATGCTATATATTAGCCTCGCTCACAAACCATACTACGATGCAATGGAAAGTGAATTGACATTGTTTGTCGAGAGCAGCTATGTTGTTAATATCATTCCTTAGAGTCTACAAAGGCCATGTTGATTAAATTATCACAGCTGACAAGCTGTACAGGAAAGTGTGCCGCCCCAATCTTTACATTATGGTTATGCCCTTGATTTCCAAAAGGCTTTTCAAAATTCCTATTTGTTGAGTTTCTGTCAAAGAAAAAAAACAATTCCTAACTCCAGTTGATGCACGTTTGTCTGACTAAAGTACGACGATGATTCGTACTATGTTTTTCTGATGACAATACCAAGTCTGAATGGAAGCAGTTCTGCTAACTCTCACACCGACTCTGTGGCTGGGAGGTTTGCCTGAATCAACTTCTGCTGACACCGACACCAACTCCGAACAAGGCTGATTCATCTGGACCTTTGACAGTAATACAACTTCTAGACATTTACACCTGGCTGCTGTACACCTACTTCAGCTCCACAAGAGCATATACAGTATATAGGCAAAGGATTGAGTAGAGGAAAGAGTATGACATACAAAAAAAGATCTACATGGATTGTATCTGCATGGCACTCGCTGTGGTGCTTTTGTAGAGCAAGTACAATCAGATGAAATGCAAATTCATATGGTAACCAGTAATAACGTTTAGGTTTAGACATCCATTTCCCCCCCCCCTTCATATAATTTTATTGAGAAGACAAATAGCTTGGTTTTACAACAAATTGTTAATTTCACTGCAGCTATATTTTATATACTTACCTACCATACCAGCAATGTACAATAGATGTGTGTGGATTTATGCACATTGTCCCAGTCAGCAGTATGTCCCAGTTCATTGGAAATTCTGGAAAGTGACAATGCACTGTGGCATAATGTAATGTAATGTTGCCCCGTGTCATATCCTGCCTAAGGCAAGAGTTTCCTGTTATGTTTTGAGTCGCCATCTTTACTGTCTATGACCGAGAAATCCTACAAATAGCATATCCATTTTTCCGCTTGCCTCAAGGATATATCTGTTTAATATTTCATCAATACAAGTCATTCTCTTTCCAGTGTGCCAAGTGCAATGTTTATGTGTGATAATTTAATTCTATATCATCCAAGTTTGATTTGAAGAGGAAATTAAGAAAACAGGTCTATAATGCATACATAGATGAAAGTTCTGAGCCCATGAAAATGTTTGGTTGGATTATATATCAAACAAAGTTTACATATTCTAACAGCCCTCCTAATTTGGATATATTTTATCACAGAAAAATGCCACACAGCATTCCCTTAGAGACAATTTCCTACCTCCCATACCATGGTGAACAGGAACCTTTGATCAGAAAGTTCTTACTTATTTTCTGAAATATTTGATTTCATCAGTCAAGTGGATTGCATGCTTTGCTCTGAAAACTTCAGCTTATCAGAACTCAGTGAAGCAGCGGAAGCTCTAAGATTGTGCAACAAACTGAAAATGAACACTGAACAAAACAGCATTTTTACGAGATTGTAATTTTACCGCAGATGAAAGAAGTCACTGTAACAAGAGACCCTGTAAAAGTGGTTAACTTCACTGCAGCACACAAATGCACCAACCATGGGAATGTTCATGTCCAGGTTAAAATCTCCAATCATGTGCTTCGTGTGTCCCTGTCATCAACACATTTGTGGAGAGACTTAGTTGATGATGAGGACATGGACAGGCTAAATAACAGGTGCAGCGTCACACTGATAAAGAGTGAGATTCAGGCCAAGGTAAACTATGCACCTGCCATGACTTCTACCCCTATGCTCTAAAACATTAAATACTGGATGCTGTCCATTCAAACAAGAAATACAACGTCAAGACAGCAGGGAACTTGGTAAGATTCATTTAATTTTGTGTAAAATGTTTTCACCTCAAATTCAGATGCTCCCCAAATGTAGCTATTTATTTGGCAACTTTATTTTTATAGCCTTTATTACGTCTTTTTGCTCTGTTAGTTTAAATTGTATTTTTAACAACCTGACAAAATGCCATTTCATTTAACAAACTGACTGACAAAGACTGACAAAAAAATGTCATGTCGTATGTTAGATGCAACTTAATGTTGTTAATACTTGTGATGGAACATACAAACGAAAAGTAAAAAATAATAAAAATGTTAACATTTTTTTTTAAGGTTTTAAAAAAGGTAAAAAGGTTTCTAAGGTATTTTCTTTCTGTTCTGCACTGTCCCACAGAACCTTTTTTTGCTGTCCTGCAGCTGAACCAGCCAAACCTGGTCACCCTAAATGGGAAGTTACTGCAGTATAAGCTTTTTCTTCATAAATTCTGTAAAAGCCTCCAGAGCAATTGTCTCTGAATCAGAGAGCCCTCATCAATCTTTAATCCCCCAGATTGCTGTGCAGAGCCTCAGCTGATAAACCTCATGTGCACGAGGGAGGAAGAGCCCTCGGTCCCAGAGTCCCAAAGTTCAAGCACAGGTCGTACTACTTGTTGACACTTGCCAGGTCTGGGCAGGGGCAAATCAACTGGGATTTCATCTCCAAAATATTATTTTGCTTGTGCTCGTGCTGTATTGAAGCACTTTGTCAGTTTTGTCTGCAACAATAACAATGCATCCATCTTCCACTGCTACTTGTCAGGGAATCTATTCTTGCAGCAAAGAGGTGCAGAAAGGAGAAACAAGATCACAGGAGTGTGGCGCAGTCTGAACATCAAAGCCACCAAATGTAGAGCAGACTGTCAGGACAATGGTAGGATAATACCATCACCATATTATCATTTTCAGGGAAGGGATTAGGGGAAATCATTGCACGGCATAAGCATTCTCTCACGGTTTCGTCAGTTGTAGCACTTATTTTTGCAAACAACTCTTAAAGCAGTGGAAAACTAATTTCTGCTCAGCTGAGAAAAGCTGGAAAGGAGTATTTATCATGGTTCATAGCTTAAGGAAATGCGAGCTACAATAAAATCAATGGTAGCGAATATGCAAGGCTCAAGAAGAAAATACACACATTATAGTTGAATCAATTTGGTTAAATGTATCACAACTAAAGAAAAGCTAAAAATATTTAAACTAAACTTTTACTTTCAATCTACCACCATGCCATCGTGTCATTATAGAGTGATAAGTTTGGACAAAGTTTGACCTAAACTTTTTTAAGTGCCTTTGATTTGTGAATATATGAACAAAAGAAGCTTCACTGCATGGTTTATGAAGTGTTTATTTTTTCTCCTTGCGCAGGTAGGATCAGAGTGGATTGAGGGAATGTTTTGAGGGAATGTTTTGATGCGTATTGTAAAGAATGGTGTTCATTCAAGGATATTCTCAGTTTTGTTCCTCCATCTTGTCCCTACCACTCAAAAAATCCTTTACTTCCCATCTCTATGTCTCCAGAGAACATCTCATTACATAACATTTTATGCGTTTAACAGACACTCTTATTTAGAGCAACCCTATATTTTCACCCAATTCACCCATATATTTTACTGAAACACCAAAAGGGGGGGCGGGGAGGGAGACTACCATCTACATTGTCTGGTCCTGCCTCCACCACAACATTATTCTCTGCCCTACCCCAAGGAAGACTTCGATGATATGATATTCTTTTCAAAACACTACACTATCACTTAAAAAATACTGTTTTAAATGAAGGAATACATGTCACTCAGATAGAGTACATTTTAGCCCAACTGGACTCATATAAACTTTGTTTGAATTGAATTAGTAATATACTGTGTAGTCTCATTGTATTACGGGCTTTTCTTTAAACAATCATCTTTTCACTGCATTTACACTGGTAATTTCAATCAAATAGTTTGACATATCAGATACATATAGTTTTTTTTCTAACAGCAAAAAGGTATAAGAGAAAAGTAAGGCAAATATATCTACTGCACAGTTAAGGAAACCCATAACAAGGGCCCATTGCATGCTTTATGAAATATATATGAAATATATGAGAATGCAATATATAGGGGCACCATTCCCCTCACAAGTATAACCTATAGGTACACCAAAATATCTTACAATGCCAACAGTTGGCACTAAATAACCTATGAAAACGATTGGTCTGAAATGTCAAATGTTTTCATCCAGACCTTATAGTAGGTAGGGACATTAAACATCAAAGTACATTACATTACAGGCATTTAGCAGACGCTCTTATCCAGAGCGACTTACACAACTTCTTACATTCCATTCCTATACATCTGGATATATACTGAAGCAATTCAGGTTAAGTACCTTGCTCAAGGGTACAACGGCGGTGTCCTGCCTGGGAATCGAACCTGCAACCTTTCGGTTACAAGTCCAGTTCCTTAACCATTATATTACACTGCCGCCCTATAAGTTACCTAGTGTTAGCACAAAAAGTAAGATCAGTAAAAAAGTATTTTAATTGCTATCTCAAGTAAATGGCTAGAAATTATTCATTCATTAATGTATATGCAATGCAGAAGGGAACATGTAGGATACATGTAGGTCTACTGCACCCTTATGAAAATACCCAGTCTCTCTTTTGTGTCCTCGAGTAGGTCAATCATCCCCAGTATCAATGTGCTACTTCACCCACAAGTGAAAGCAGAGATGACCAAAGTATGCATAATGAAGCAATTTATAATAACTGTTACTGTTAATATGTAGCAGTTACTTGGGAAGTAATACTTGGAGAAAGTTTGGTGAGTTTGGATTTTGTTCTTTTTCGATTGATTTTAAATGTATTTGCTTTGCACAATGGATACTTGCAAATCACGCTTGCACAACAGAGCCTGATAACCACATACTGTACTCTATTCTGCACTGTATTCTTTTCTCATCCCCAGAATTTAGAGAAATGCACTACAAACATATATCTGCAGAAACACACATGAAAGTGCCTGTCATACAAAGAGAATTGTATTTGAGCAAATTAATTCATAGACAATCTCAGACTACAGACCACACAGCTTTGAGCACAGCTGGATCCCTTGCTAAGGGCGGGTTCAATTTAAGCATCAAGTTAGCAAGATAAGAAAAAATCAATAAGACATTTTGGGCCATACTGCTTTTTGTGATAACACATATTTCATTTTTTTCATATTTGAATAACATGGAAAATGTAATACATTACCTTTGGTTTAGTGACCCCATTTGTAATCTTAAGAAAACAAATATTGTTATTGTTTATCATACCAGTTAGAATTACTTTTTGCCACCTGCCCTGAACCTACACAATATGTCTAACATTTTCTAAAAGCATTTATAGTTTCTGTGCATTGTGGTGTTTTGCTAAGGATGGGCACATCTTTGGCACAGTGCTTCTATGTGAAATGTGGTACAGTCAGTGTAAACTGTGACTTTCCAGCTTCTAAATTCTGCCCTGAATCCTGATGAAAGTGTGGCCTGGGTGCCTCCTATTTCATACAGTCTGATACATGACAGTGAACATAATGTGCTTCATAAGCTGTTTACAGTGTGTGTACTGTTGCTTTAATGGAGAGATTTTCTCCTTGTACAGTTTGTAAATTATTATTGCACAATCGATGTGAATCTAAACAGCATTATTTCATATAATTAAAATAAATATTATACATGCATATCACACTCAGGTTTTCCTCTTGCATCACTTTCACTGGCCTCAGAAAGAAACAACAAAGATCTCCATAGCCTGTGACTGCACGTTAATATGGCAACAACATCACCGAACGGGAAACATTAACTTGAACACAACATGTAGTAGTTATAATCCTATATTATACATTACATTACAGGCATTTAGCAGATGATCGTATTCAGAGCAACTTACATTGCTTCTGTATTTTTACATAGTATAAATTTTTTATATGAATACACGTTAAGTCCAACATTTTCCCACTTGGGAATCAAATCTGCAAACCTTAAGTGACAAGCCCATGTCCCTTACCATTAAGGCCATTTCATAGTCACCAAAAAACTATGCGGATGGGTGCAAAAACTATAATTTTGAATAAACCTATATTACCATTAGTTTTTCCCAGTGGAATTCATGTTACCCAGAGGTTGTCTGCTGTTGTCACAATTAGGACTAGCTCTCCTGTAGTACTGTGTGGCCTGTGGTAAATAGTCAGTACCTAGTGGTTAACTTAAGGTCCCATGTCATACAATTTTTCAGCAATTTTATATTATTCTACAAAGTTTGCCAACCAAGTTAAGGATTTTAAGGGGAAAACATATAGCAATATATTTTTTAAAATATAAATCAGTGAGTTTATTATCCTTCGAGCTGAACAGGCCATTTTGGGTCGGCGTTGCAGGTTTTTGGCACATGCTCTACGTTGAAGGGTTAACTGACATGAATGACACGAGCACCCCTCCAATCTCCTGCCTACACTCCCACTCCGGAAAAGCGAACAAACAAACATGACATTCATAAATCACCGTATATGATCAAGCCGGAGTCAGATCTCAAGGAAGACCAGGAGCCGGTTAACCCTATTAACTTGGCCCACCAGAGGCAATTTCCATCTAGTTTCTACTAGTCTTATTTAGGTGTCAATATCTCAAAGAATATTCCCTGCACATCCATTTAAAGTTTGAATTGAAGAGGCAGTATCATTCAGAAATTTGCAACAGAGTAAATTTATGTCAGAATCATCACATACAGTATATACATAATATGCATAAAAATATGTAGCCGAATGCTTTTATATATGTAAAAATATGTATAAAGGTACATGTTTTTACAAAACAACAGCAATGTGTTACAGCCGCAAGTGTGATTGGTGGACGCTGTGCAAATGTTGACTGTACTGGCAAAATGTAATAAGATAAACTCTTCATTGAATCATTAAACAGTTTAAACAGTAGCTTCATAACCAGGCAGGATATTTGGTTTATACCACATATTTTGTAGAAAAAAAAAGTGTCTACTAAACCGAAAGCACATCGGGTACTTTACATAGTACAGTAAGCATGGGAAAACACAACATGCTTATTTATACAACTTTTTAATAATATATTATTGTTCCTATTGTTACAGCTGGCTCACTCAGGCCACAACAAAGAAGGATGGCCCACACAGTAATCCAGGGTTAACTTGGTATTTATTAATAATAAAAGAAACTAAAGCAAATGTATGGGGTATGTGGTCAGTTATCAGTGTGCAATGCATGTGATGGATGTAGTGGGACAGAATGAGCGCATGTTGTATAATAAAAAGGAGAAAACAAAACAAACAAAAAAAACAAAGTAACAAACACTGGAGTGAATACCAGCCAACTGGGTAGCAGAGAATTCCCGGCCTTTATGGACTTCCCTACAGCAGCACAGCCAATCAGCAGTTGAGGGCGGGACATAAGACAAGCAGGGAGGTAGCATTGCTGGGAGAGAGAGAAAAAAAGAGAGAGAAACACCCGGGAACCACTAGGGGAGGGCAGACGGCCAGGGTCGTCACACTATATCTATATCGGAACATTGTTTTTAGCATGAAAAAACAGTGCATTTTATTGTCTGTGACTGTGGCAAGATTAAGATCTTAAATGTCTTTGGCTATTAATAGCACCCTGCTGTTCTATTGCTCTGCAGTGTAACTGGAGACGCTGAGGTTTTGACAAGTGGTGACACTCTGTAACAATCCTGCGTCGGAGTTTTGGGGTTTTTCTTAAAGCTGTAGTTTATCACTTAGAGAACCATGAATACTGTAATTGGGATGTCGACGACTACCACTAGGGGGGCACCATGGTTATAGCTAAAGAATCTAGCCAAGTTGCCTAATATGCTATAGGTAAATGTATAGTTTGCAACTAAATACAAAATCACAATATCTAATCACAAACTATACATTTACCTATAGCATACAAGACTTATTTGTTAGAGAGCTGTAAAGCACATTTACAGCTTACTTCCAAGCTATTGTAGCCAATTATACTTGTAGCTGGAAAAGCAAAAAAAAAACCTAACACAGCTCATTTATGACCCAGCGCAGACTTCAGGTACATGTCTCGCAACCGACTATTGCACAGGAGAGCCAAAAGACGTAATAACATCACTATCCGGTCAAATTTAGTTAATACCAGAATTACATTCCTGAATATCAAATCTATCATTCACCTAAATTTCAAAATTCAAATCATTGTGTAAATATATAAAATTTTGTTAAATATAGGAACTAGTTAGACCCCCAGAGCCCACCACACATAAGAAATAACTTTGACTCACCATAACTGTTCGAGTTCCAAACAAAACTTTTGCGTGTTCAAACATGTGTCATCGAAATGGAATACTGATACTCTAGTGTTATAAAGTATTCATTTTTAATTACAAAAAATGCCGTTCTTCTTCTGGTGTCCAAAATGAGCTTTTTTCTTCTTTTGTGGAGGGGAAATGATGTACAGGCGCTGAGCATCAAGGATACGGTAGTATAAGAAATACCAAACTAACAAAACAAAAAAAATTTGAAACATCTGTAACCGAGGGTCATAAAATGGTTGAGATACGTCTGCACAGCCTTGTTTAAAATTCGCATGTAAACAAACAAATGCAGGCATCCCCTGATAAAATCTATGATAACTCGCTTAACCCTATTTATTTACAAAGTCTGCGTGCTTTTACAATGGCAAAGTATTACAGTCACCAGCTGGGATAGGTAGGCTACTCGCTGTGGAAATGCCTGTAGGCCTACTGGACGTTGGCGAAATGGAATAAGATAAACTCTTCAGTTGTAACTTAATGCAGGTATGATATTTGGTTTCTTAAACTTATTCTGGCTATATAAGAGATTTTGTCAAAAGAAATTTGGTGTCTATCTAAACCTAAACCTAAAGTAGCCTACATTGGTGTTATGTTCTGAGTTTGTTTTTGTTTTTCTGTCATGTTTAGTATTGTCAGTTTCGGTAGCATACATTTTTCCATGTGTTCCGCAGCCTTGCGTTCTGTGCTGAATCTCTCGCTCCCTCTCACGGAGTTTTACTTTCGTTTCTGTACACTTCGTTTGTATTACCCTGCACTACTAACATTTATATAGGACTTATTAATTACTAACTGGCTAAACACGGGGTGGTTAACTAATCTACTAACGTCAGGGTTTAATAGAATGATTACTAACACAAACTAACAATTTAGTTCTCATCACGTTCCCACAGCTGTTTAGTGTTTCCTTACGTTTCCAGTCATTGTCTTGTTAAACTAATTTACTAACGACAGGGCTAGGATAGGATAATTACTAACGAATTACTAATTGCCTTGTTAAGTGTCAGCTCTCTCGCTGTTTTCCATTTCCTGCTGCTCTAACTAATTGTCTGCACCTGTCTACACCTGCATATATACCTGCTGTCTTTGTTCCTCGTCGCGAGTTCGTCATTCTTCTTTCTAAAGTATACGCGTGAGTCTGTTGCCTGTTTTTCCCCCCGAGTGAGTTTCGAGTGAGTTATCTGTGCCTAGTTATTCTTGTTTGTATTGTTTTCCGAGTCTGTGTTTCTGTCGTTTGTTTTGTTTTTTCTATCTGATTGCCATCCTGGTTTTGACCTCAGTCCGTGTTCTCGCGACCCTGATTCCGGATTCTGATTTTGTACCTCTGCCGTGACTCCCCGTGTATGACCCCTGCCTGTCTTGACTTCCCCCTGGACTGTGATTCTGGATTAAACGTTGTTTTTGCTGCATTCCTGCCTGCTATTGGGTTCCTGTTCACCGGGTCATAACAGTACGAACTCGCCATCTGGGACCCAGCAGGCCCATCATCACTATGGCTATCGACCCATTTGGCTCGGATTCCTATGAGGAATACCTCATGGGAATCTGGGGGCAAAATCCGGAGTTTGCCCGCCGTCATGCCGACCACTACCCATCACTCCGGACTCCTCCTCCCAGCTCCCACTCCGTTAGGCTCGGAGTGGTCTCTCTCCATCCGGATAGCTCCGAGCCTAGCCACAACCCCACACCTTCTAATTTTGAAGGAACCCGTCTAGCCCTGTGCCCGGGGAACTATGGTTCCAGAAGAAGACGATGGGGTCCTGGTTCCCGGCTCCGTCGACGGGCTCGGCGGCCCGTTGACGGGGGATCCATTGTCTTCCCGTCTCGTTCCCCGTCTCCTGTCCCGTCTCGTTCCCCGTCTCCTGTCCCCGCCCGGGCCCCGTCTCCTGTCCCGTCCCGGGCTCCGTCTCCTGTCTCGTCCCGGACCCCGCCTCCTGTCCCGTCCCGGGCCCCGCCTCCTGTCCCGTCCCGGGCCCCGCCTCCTGTCCCGTCCCGGGCCCCGCCTCCTGTCCCGTTCCGCCCCAGCTCTCCTGTCCCGTTCCGCCCCAGCTCTCCTGTCCCGTTCCGCCCCAGCTCTCCTGTCCCGTTCCGCCCCAGCTCTCCTGTCCCGTTCCGCCCCAGCTCTCCTGTCCCGTTCCGCCCCAGCTCTCCTGTCCCGTTCCGCCCCAGCTCTCCTGTCCCGTTCCGCCCCAGCTCTCCTGTCCCGTTCCGCCCCAGCTCTCCTGTCCCGTTCCGCCCCAGCTCTCCTGTCCCGTTCCGCCCCAGCTCTCCGGTCCCGTTCCGCCCCAGCTCTCCTGTCCCGTTCCGTCCCATGCCTCCTGTCCCGCCCCGGTCCATGCCTCCTGTCCCGCCCCGGTCCATGCCTCCTGTCCCGCCCCGGTCCATGCCTCCTGTCCCGCCCCGGTCCATGCCTCCTGTCCCGCCCCGGTCCATGCCTCCTGTCCCGCCCCGGTCCATGCCTCCTGTCCCGCCCCGGTCCATGCCTCCTGTCCCGCCCCGGTCCATGCCTCCTGTCCCGCCCCGGTCCATGCCTCCTGTCCCGCCCCGGTCCATGCCTCCTGTCCCGCCCCGGTCCATGCCTCCTGCCCCGCCCCGGTCCATGCCTCCTGCCCCGCCCCGGTCCATGCCTCCTGTCCCGCCCCGGTCCATGCCTCCTGTCCCGCCCCGGTCCATGCCTCCTGTCCCGCCCCGGTCCATGCCTCCTGTCCCGCCCCGGTCCATGCCTCCTGTCCCGCCCCGGTCCATGCCTCCTGTCCCGCCCCGGTCCATGCCTCCTGTCCCGCCCCGGTCCATGTCCCCTGTCCCGCCCCGGTCCATGTCCCCTGTCCCGCCCCGGTCCATGTCCCCTGTCCCGTCCGGTCTCGGGCCTCCTGGCCCGTCCCGTTCCACGTCACCAGTCCGGCCCCTTTCCACGCCACCAGTCCCGTCCCGTTCCCTGCCTCCTGTCCCGCCCCGGTCCATGCCTCCTGTCCCGCCCCGGTCCATGCCTCCTGTCCCGCCCCGGTCCATGCCTCCTGTCCCGCCCCGGTCCATGCCTCCTGTCCCGCCCCGGTCCATGCCTCCTGTTCCGCCCCGGTCCATGCCTCCTGTCCCGCCCCGGTCCATGCCTCCTGTCCCGCCCCGGTCCATGTCCCCTGTCCCGCCCCGGTCCATGTTCCCTGTCCCGTCCGGTCTCGGGCCTCCTGGCCCGTCCCGTTCCACGTCACCAGTCCGGCCCCTTTCCACGCCACCAGTCCCGTCCCGTTCCCTGCCTCCTCTCAGATTGCTGGACCGGCTAACCTCCTGTCCTGAGCGGCCGAGCCCGCTAGCCTCCTGTCCTGAGCGGCCGAGCCCGCTAGCCTCCTGTCCTGAGCGGCCGAGCCCGCTAGCCTCCTGTCCTGAGCGGCCGAGCCCGCTAGCCTCCTGTCCTGAGCGGCCGAGCCCGCTAGCCTCCTGTCCTGAGCGGCCGAGCCCGCTAGCCTCCTGTCCTGAGCGGCCGAGCCCGCTAGCATCCTGTCCTGAGCGGCCGAGCCCGCTAGCCTCCTGTCCTGAGCGGCCGAGCCCGCTAGCCTCCTGTCCTGAGCGGCCGAGCCCGCTAGCCTCCTGTCCTGAGCGGCCGAGCCCGCTAGCCTCCTGTCCTGAGCGGCCGAGCCCGCTAGCCTCCTGTCCTGAGCGGCCGAGCCCGCTAGCCTTCTGTCCTGAGCGGCCGAGCCCGCTAGCCTCCTGTCCTGAGCGGCCGAGCCCGCTAGCCTCCTGTCCTGGGCGATGCAGCCGTCGCCGCCGGCCCCCTGAGCGATGCAGCCGTCGCCGCCGGCCCCCTGAGCGATGCAGCCGTCGCCGCCGGCCCCCTGAGCGATGCAGCCGTCGCCGCCGGCCCCCTGAGCGATGCAGCCGTCGCCGCCGGCCCCCTGAGCGATGCAGCCGTCGCCGCCGGCCCCCTGAGCGATGCAGCCGTCGCCGCCGGCCCCCTGAGCGATGCAGCCGTCGCCGCCGGCCCCCTGAGCGATGCAGCCGTCGCAGCCGGCCCCCTGAGCGATGCAGCCGTCGCCGCCGGCCCCCTGAGCGATGCAGCCGTCGCCGCCGGCCCCCTGAGCGATGCAGCCGTCGCCGCCGGCCCCCTGAGCGATGCAGCCGTCGCCGCCGGCCCCCTGAGCGATGCAGCCGTCGCCGCCGGCCCCCTGAGCGATGCAGCCGTCGCCGCCGGCCCCCTGAGCGATGCAGCCGTCGCCGCCGGCCCCCTGAGCGATGCAGCCGTCGCCGCCGGCCCCCTGAGCGATGCAGCCGTCGCCGCCGGCCCCCTGAGCGATGCAGCCGTCGCCGCCGGCCCCCTGAGCGATGCAGCCGTCGCCGCCGGCCCCCTGAGCGATGCAGCCGTCGCCGCCGGCCCCCTGAGCGATGCAGCCGTCGCCGCCGGCCCCCTGAGCGATGCAGCCGTCGCCGCCGGCCCCCTGAGCGATGCAGCCGTCGCCGCCGGCCCCCTGAGCGATGCAGCCGTCGCCGCCGGCCCCCTGAGCGATGCAGCCGTCGCCGCCGGCCCCCTGAGCGATGCAGCCGTCGCCGCCGGCCCCCTGAGCGGTCCTGTCTGCGCCGCCGTCCTCCTGAGCGGTCCTGTCTGCGCCGCCGTCCTCCTGAGCGGTCCTGTCTGCGCCGCCGTCCTCCTGAGCGGTCCTGTCTGCGCCGCCGTCCTCCTGAGCGGTCCTGTCTGCGCCGCCGTCCTCCTGAGCGGTCCTGTCTGCGCCGCCGTCCTCCTGAGCGGTCCTGTCTGCGCCGCCGTCCTCCTGAGCGGGCCTGTATGCGCCGCCGTCCTCCTGAGCGGTCCTGTCTGCGCCGCCGTCCTCCTGAGCGGTCCTGTCTGCGCCGCCGTCCTCCTGAGCGGTCCTGTCTGCGCCGCCGTCCTCCTGAGCGGCCCTGTCTGCGCCGCCGTCCTCCTGAGCGGTCCTGTCTGCGCCGCCGTCCTCCTGAGCGGGCCTGTTTGCGCCGCCGTCCTCCTGAGCGGTCCTGTCTGCGCCGCCGTCCTCCTGAGCGGCCCTGTCTGCGCCGCCGTCCTCCTGAGCGGGCCTGTATGCGCCGCCGTCCTCCTGAGCGGTCCTGTCTTCGCCTCCGGCCGCCTGAGCGGTCACTCCTGCGCCTCCGGCCGCCTGAGCGGTCACTCCTGCGCCTCCGGCCGCCTGAGCGGTCACTCCTGCGCCCCCGGCCGCCTGAGCGGTCACTCCTGCGCCTCCGGCCGCCTGAGCGGTCACTCCTGCGCCGCCGTCCTGTCATTTTTTCCCTCCTCCGGACCCCCACCTCCCACCCTGCTCAGCATCCCGAACTATTACCTTCCATCCGAGTTTCCCTCCTCCGGACCCCCTCCACCCACCCTGCTGCATTCTGGACATTACTAACTTTCAACTCCCCTGAACTATTGCTTCGTTGCCCATTATCCCTCCTCCGGTCCCCCACCTCCCACCCTGCTTAGTGTTTTGAAATGTTGGGGACGTCTGGAAGCCGTCCCTTGGGGGGGGGGTTATGTTATGTTCTGAGTTTGTTTTTGTTTTTCTGTCATGTTTAGTATTGTCAGTTTCGGTAGCATACATTTTTCCATGTGTTCCGCAGCCTTGCGTTCTGTGCTGAATCTCTCGCTCCCTCTCACGGAGTTTTACTTTCGTTTCTGTACACTTCGTTTGTATTACCCTGCACTACTAACATTTATATAGGACTTATTAATTACTAACTGGCTAAACACGGGGTGGTTAACTAATCTACTAACGTCAGGGTTTAATAGAATGATTACTAACACAAACTAACAATTTAGTTCTCATCACGTTCCCACAGCTGTTTAGTGTTTCCTTACGTTTCCAGTCATTGTCTTGTTAAACTAATTTACTAACGACAGGGCTAGGATAGGATAATTACTAACGAATTACTAATTGCCTTGTTAAGTGTCAGCTCTCTCGCTGTTTTCCATTTCCTGCTGCTCTAACTAATTGTCTGCACCTGTCTACACCTGCATATATACCTGCTGTCTTTGTTCCTCGTCGCGAGTTCGTCATTCTTCTTTCTAAAGTATACGCGTGAGTCTGTTGCCTGTTTTTCCCCCCGAGTGAGTTTCGAGTGAGTTATCTGTGCCTAGTTATTCTTGTTTGTATTGTTTTCCGAGTCTGTGTTTCTGTCGTTTGTTTTGTTTTTTCTATCTGATTGCCATCCTGGTTTTGACCTCAGTCCGTGTTCTCGCGACCCTGATTCCGGATTCTGATTTTGTACCTCTGCCGTGACTCCCCGTGTATGACCCCTGCCTGTCTTGACTTCCCCCTGGACTGTGATTCTGGATTAAACGTTGTTTTTGCTGCATTCCTGCCTGCTATTGGGTTCCTGTTCACCGGGTCATAACAATTGGGTACTGTACATAGTAGCCTACAGTAAGCAAGGAAAAAACACATCATGTTTATACTACTTTTTAATAATACATCATTGTTCCTATATCGGGACATGATTAGCCTATTTTTGCATGTAGAAACTGTGCATTTTATGCAGCTTATTGTCTGGGACTGTCTGGTTTAGCATCCTGCTGTTTTATTGACCTGTAGTAGAACTAGAGAGAGCATTGCTTTCGCAAGCGATGAAACAGTTTAACAATCCTGCATCAGAACTTTGCCGGTTTTCTTCAAGCTGTAATGTATCATTTCGGAGAAACATGCATACTGTAATTGGGATGGATATGACTACCACTAAGGGGGCACAGTGGATAGGGCTACTTCTCAACACATTTCGTGAAATTTAACTTGTTATAAACGTGAGAACTTTCTGTATAACACAAGTATATGGGGGAGTCATGCCAAATAATTAGGGAAGTAGAAGAATAAAAAAGGATCAGAGTTTAAAGCTAAATTGGAGGTTAAACCTTGTGTATTTTTTTCATATTTTTATGAATTTATGGTTTAAACAAATAAACAGTATTATAATCAAACTTATTCAAAATCATAGCAAGCACTGGGTTTCAGACTACACATATAACAATTTCAGATGGTAGTTCCTGGTTAAAGGGTGTATTTTATGACGAGAAAGGGCAGAATTCACAACAAAATCTTTAAAGTCAGTTTTCTCAAAACTGTGTTTTGCAAAATCACAATATTTAAACAGTCATATCTCCAGAAATATTTACCCAATCTCATCAAGTGATACCTTTGTAGCTATAATTCTATCATGAGATGACTCAAAACTCAACCAGTCAAATTTTTAAACATGTATCTGAAGCAGAGATCCGGTCACATGTCACATGGCTAATTTTGCCAGTCAAATCTCCGCTTGCTTGTTTGTTTGTTATACTCTGTGGTGATAGATGCTAAATCATGTAAAAGCTGGCATTAGAAGAAGAGGCTTACCCAGGGGTGTCTTTATGCAATATAAATCATCAAAAATGATTGGCTATTTTCACTGGAGCCCAGTAGTGATGTAGAAACTGGGGCCAATTCTGACCAGACTGTTTCGCCTGGTGATTTTTTTTTTCTTATACAACAACAAAAAATAAAACGTGAGGTAGTACGAAGTTCACATTTTATCAGCACATTAGTATCATGCCACACTGCACAATCAATATGAAAACTAGGTAAACTCAGATTTCTAAGACACGGGACCTTTAAGTTAGTTTTTAAGTAAGTACTGACACAATGTAATGTATATCAATCACTCATTTTACTCTCTTGTTACACACACACATATCTTTTCTTTTTGGTAATTATTTCCTTTTGAAGTTAAGGCACATTTTGGAAATTGGTGTTATATTATAAATGTATATGGTAAACTTTAAAAAAAATAGTTTATGTATGTTTTAGTAGTAAACCCAGATCACATATAACTTTCTATCACATATTTAATCTAAGCCTGTGGCTAAATTCGAGACAAGGAAAAAGCATTGGTGGCCTCATTTATTTTTATGAGACAACACCATATGGTATCTGTGCAGTGTACTACCAATTTAGAACAGCATTTATATTGGTATGGAAGGTGTTTATTAATAAAAATCCCAAATGGCAGAGGAAATGTTGACTTGCTTGAGATTCTCACCATTCAACAGAAAATAGAATAAGAAGCTTTTTTATATATATTTTTAAAAAAACTCATAACTTCAGAATTGTAGCATTCTTCCATACATGTCACTAGTAATTAATATTTCAAAATATCTCCATGCTCTAATTTTGGAGATACATAAGGGACCAAAGGTAACTGGACAATTGGCTGCTCAGCTGTTTCTTGGCCAGCTGTGTGTTTATTATTTTTTTAAAAATCATTTCTTTCTTTCATGTACAGTTTTCACACTTTGTTGGCTCAGAGCTTGAAATGATCTGCACAAAGTTATTCCACACTAAAAATGCAGTAATTACTTTCTTTTTGTGTGTAAGGCAGTGGAGCCAAGACAACACAACCTTATGATAATCAAATTTTAGACTTTCTAGAAAAACATGAAAGCCTAAGAATACATACAGTGAGCACCATAATTCATTGGACAGTAACACGTTTTTGTTGTTGTTATTTTGGTTGTGTACTGTAGCACTTTGAGTTTGAAAGGATACAATGACAATGAGATTGAAGTGCAGACTGTCAGCTTTAATTTTAGAGTGTTTTCATCCATATCAGATGAACCGTTTAGAAATTATAGAACCTTTTGTTCATAGTCCACCCCCATTTCCGGCCATCAACAAATATTGCAGTTTAACATAACGTAGAATAAAGTCAATAATGTAGAGGAGCGTTGGCATTAAAATGGCTAATCATGTAAATTTGTTAGCTCCTACCTTATCTACCTTACCACCACTGGTGTAGCACACAGCCTCAAAGTGCATGGGGGCTCCAGCGCACGAAGAACCCCATCCTAGTCTGATAAAAAAACATTATTAGACTTGTTTTATTTGAATGAACAAGGTGAGATTCAACTGTAGTGTTGATCAGCTCCAAGGCAAACAGACCCTCCGCCAACCACATGGGAAGTGAGTATGTGATTTATTTCTCAAGCTGACAAGTAAAAAGTCTTCCAGTGGTGCCAGAAAATGCTGCTAAAGCTAAAATACCAAAAAATACATCAGAAAAATGCTCATAATAAATAAAACTACACTCTGACTAATTGTCCTATTTCAATGTGGTAACTGAATATTCTCCTAAACTTTAAACTTGATACAGCATATTTAAAATCTTGCCTGAAGCAATTACACTAAAGTTCATTCATAAACTGAAGAATTATAGGACTCAGGCCTATCACTATCTCATAATTAAGAGTTAAGTGGATATGGACACGTCAGGCTCCAGAACTATTCCGTCCATTTAGAATCTATATCTTTTGTATCGCATCCTCTGGGAAAGCCAGCG
The DNA here is from genome assembly GCA_022702515.1 of Ilyophis sp. 1 JC-2022. Taxonomy (NCBI): domain Eukaryota; kingdom Metazoa; phylum Chordata; class Actinopteri; order Anguilliformes; family Synaphobranchidae; genus Ilyophis; species Ilyophis sp. 1 JC-2022. The sequence continues at coordinate 106,407,233 of CM040403.1, forward strand.
GATTTTGTCGGTCTCAAATAACTTTTCCCTGCGAAGAGACCCCCTCACTACCCGCATCTAGTTCTACGGGATCTTTCCGGAATGGAGACGCCTTTTTCCAAAGTCATGGAGTTGATTGGTTAAAAGGCGATGCTTTTACACGTTTCAGTCAGTTAGCCTGAACATAACCTGCCCCAGACAAGGGGCCTGTTTCACAAAGCAGGATTACTGAGTTAGCTGGATAACTGCAGAGTAAAATCCAGAACAAGCTCTTTTGACTTCAGTCCATGTTCCAGATTTGGGAGGGTTACGGGTCTTACTCAGTGGAAGATCCACAAAATCATTTGTACATTGTACTTTCATTGATGCAAATGAAGATGGACAATCTTCCTCTGCCCCCCACCCCTCTCCCCCATCACACAAAGTATTTTTCAAAAGTGTGTAGTAGGCGGAGACTAGCTGAGACAGTGAGTGCACTTACTCTTTAAACAAAGGCAGAGACCGAATACGTTCCCTGTTCCCTGCCTCCTGTCCACTCAGACCCCTGTCTACTATGTGCCCTGCCCCCTCACTTTGCAAGCAGTGTGTGAAAGAAATCCTGCAAAACCCTTTCCAAACTAGTGAGGAAGCAGTTCGTAATATTTTTTTATTTTTTATTGACAATATCAATTAGTTTACATATGACGATGGTTACCAAGTGTAGATTATGAATGAAGATAGAATTAACAAAAATAAAAAGAAGATAATATGTCCTGCTCTTGTACTACAAGTTTTAGTTTTTACTTCCGGTTTACTTACGGAAATTGTCGGATGATTGCACAATTCTGTGGATGACTTTGCTTCTGAATCCCCTCAACAAATTGCCGGAAATAAGGGTTTCATTCTGGTATATTAAGTGCCCCCTCAAAAGCTTTTTGATGAAGTTGACTCAAATATGCGCCCTCAAAGGGGTTAAGGGACATGTTCAGCCAAAGCCAAGTGTTGGTTATGTTGTTCCTCACTTCCTAGACAAAAGTGATTACCATAATTATCATATTTTAACTATTGTGGCATGTGGTTTTGTTAAAAATCTTTATTTCTTGATGAAGAATTTTTTTTTCAGAATAAATTTACTTTGGTTGGATTTAATAAAGGTTGGATTTTCCTAATTTTTTCAGACTAAACGGTGAATTTTTTATAACCCTTTTTACTCATCTTTACCAGGGGTGCCAATAATTGTGGAGGGCACTGTATGTTTAGCCAAACCAAAAGCTGATAGTTGTTTTTAGTACAGGAGAAAATGGGAAACAAAATCTAAACATCTAAACTGCATATTGGAGGTGAAGCTCCATTTTTCTGCATTGCATGACATGAAGTATTGTAAAATTAACCTGATGACAGGGGCCTACAGTTTGGCTTCATAACATGTTTACTTAGTAAATAGTATGTGTATGCAATATGGTGTAACATGTTTGGGGCATCTAGCGACATTGAGTGAGAGGGAAATGATCTTGCAAACAAACTTTTTAACTTTGCTTATGAAAATGCGGTGGTGCAGGCTGATGAGAAAGCGGTGTCCCAAAATTAGTTTTTTTGTTCGTGCAATCACCCCTGATGTAGTGTACTACATATCATCAGCTATGTAGGACAGAGTAAATGACTGAACGAGTGAGCCATTTGGGACACAATCATAGTCACAGAGCTGGCTTGAAAGGGGTCTATTAAACATTTTCCTGTGAGAATCAGTACGTGGAATGGAGAAAGCAACTGCGCCATCCTGCAGCTGGGCAATACCTATGGACTCAGCCACACTTATACAGGTTACTTCAGTTTTAGTATCAATATCAACTTGAAGCAATATTTATGTTTGATGAACAGCCATTAAATAAATAAATAGATAAATGCTGGTTTGTCAATACAATATACTGTATGTAACTTGGGAATGTAAGTAATTGGGAAGCAATGAGAAAAAAGTTCTCAAGATAAGAAGCAGGTAGGCAGCAAAGCATAATTTTGAATCTGTAGCAACCTGAATGAATGGGGGAAGTTTACCCTGTTGCAGTCCATCAGTTTCACATAACACATTTTAAGTGCCCTCAGGCTTGTCAACACAACAGTTCTCAGCATGGGTAAAACTCAGCCTCTAGTTCTCATAAATAAAAAATTCAAAAAGTTTTTTTTTAAATTTGAAAACATCTGAAAAGCAGACTTGATATGGAGTTATTTATTTAATACTGTTTATCACAAAGTAATGAAAGGCTACTAATCCAAAATTAATTAAAGGTGCCTTTCAACTGGTGAATTTGAATATCTCATTGGGACTGTATATGCAATAGAACTTGCTGCTGAATACGTTTACAAAGCATAGAATTTCATGGCAGTTAATTTTTGAACATTTGTGTGCTTATAGTATTAATAGATTTTATCAAAATTAATTTAACTCAGTAAATTGAAAATACTGAAAATAAATTATATAATTAAATAAAATACAAAGTTAAATATTCAAAAGCATTTTGACAGAACTAGTATAGAAACTAACCTGGATGTTACACTGTAATATCCCACCATTGCAGTGTGTGTGTGTGTGTGTGTTTGTGTGTGTGTGTTGTTTATATAAAATCCTTAAAGGGTAAGTACTCCCTAGATCACTTCTTTTTTTTGCAGTAAACATGTTTGTATGCCTACCTTATAATAAAACTTATTAATCCATTCCATTATTTCAACAGTTCTGAAATAATATTGTATATCATAAGAAACTGGTAGAAAAGCATCTTTGTGCTGCCCTCTAACGGTTGAAATTCCCTTTCTGCTCCCCACACTGCCCTTGCCCCAATCGTGATGTCAGAGTACCTCTTTGGAGGTACCTCTACGTCATATGGATAATTGTTGTCGCCCACAACAGAAACAGCCAGCACCTGATTGGTTAGACCCACTACGTTCCTTTTCGGCTCTACTATTTAAAACCGGAACAACGTGGCGTTGTGGCGAACTCTCTTATTCTACCTAAATAGTACACAAAAATACATTTCTGAAAATATTTGAGGTGAGAAATAGGCCATGCAGTTGCTGAATCTTGATTCATATTTGATCTGCAATGTCTAGTTTAACAGTTTGATCCGAATTATACGAAATCCTTTGTGTACATTGTACATTCATTTATGCAAATGATGATTGAACACAGCTCCTCCACCTCCACCCCTCTCCCTCGCTCATCCAACAAAGTATTTTTCAAAATTGTTTAGTAGGTGGAGACAGGCTGAGACGGTGGGTGCACTTATCCTTTAAAATAGGCAAAGTAATGAGTTGAATATATACCTTAAAATATAATAACTTAGGTTGCCAACAACATAAATATATTCTGACCAACAAAACCAAAGCAAAATAAATCACCCCTTGAAAATAATTGAATGTTTATGGTGACTTTTTATGAGCAGTGTATTTAGATTAAATGAAATTGATATAATTTATTACGTGCTCAGGGTATGGTTGCGATGGTCAGCTCTCCAATATAAAACAAATAACTTTCCCTGCGAAGAGACCCCCTCACTACCCACACCCAGTTCTACGGGATCTTTCCGGAATGGAGACGCCTTTTTCCAAAGTTGATTGGTTAAAAGGAGATGCTTTTACACGTTTCAGTCAGTTAGCCTGAACATAACCTGCCCCAGACAAGGGGCCTGTTTCACAAAGCAGGATTGCTGAGTCAAATCCAGAACAAGCTCTTTTGACTTCAGTCCATGTTCCAGATTTCGGAGGGTTATGGGTTTTACTCAGTGGAAGATCCACAAAATATCCAGCTCTCCAATATAAAACAGTTGAACCTCGATATCTCCACCATTCCAAAATCAATCTCAATTCCATTTCACAGGTGGACTACAATCGCCATGGGCTAGCTATATTATGCTATTACTATGTTGTGGACACCCCCTTAACCCCTTCTCTAGCACCACCTTTGTTTGAACACAAGTCAAAAAAATTGAATGGTTACTTGAATCCCTTTGACTACAGGCGTAACCCTGCCCTCTTCTGTAAGGTAACCCTTGGGAGTAATTCCAAGAGAATTACTGTAATACCCCTTTGACACCGAAACAACGACCCTAGTAAATCCAGTGTTTGCCATTGATGTGAAAGGGTTAACCCGCGTTATCCAACCCAGATCCGCTGTTATGTCTTCCAAAACTGGAATGGACCCAAATGCAGGACTCGGCGACAGACTCTGGAGAATACTCCGGCAGGAGTAATAATGTATTTTAGACAAGTGAACCGACAAACAAACAAGCAGGAAGGGTGATGGTCAGGATACAGGGCTGGTGAGATAAGCGGGGCAGGACTGGAGAAGAACTGAGGCAGGAGTATGGAATACAGGGAGGCAGACTGGCCGGACAAAACTGGAAAGAGACTAGACAGGTTAGCACAAAACAACAATGGCCAAGTAACAAGAAAAACTGACTGAACAAACTGGCGACGAGACAAACAGAGAAGGCGATATAAATATGGTGAAGAGCAGGTGAATGCGGGATTACTAATTGCAATGAGGCGTGAGGAATGTATGCGAGTGTAAGTGGATAATGAGTGCGAGTGTGGAATGCAGGCGGGGAAAGGCGAGTGACTGGCTGAGAAAGAATGAGGAGATGATGAGAAAACGAGTAGGGCAAATCACGTCCAGCCTGCATGGCACGAAAAGACAAACAAGGTAAACGAAAAGACATGACATGGAACGAGAAGAATAGGGAGGGGTGGTTAGGGCCAAAACCTTTACATATGCGTTTTATAATACCACTAGTTTTGCTACTTGCATTGTGCGGTGCAGTTGGTTTTGCTACTTACTCAGCTACTTGCGTTGTGCAATGCAATTGGTTTTGTTACTTGCTGAGCTACTTTCTGGGCTATCTACTGAACCACTTGCTGAGCTAGCTGCGAAGCTAACTGCAAAGCTAGTTGCAAGTGGCTTTGCTAATGGCTTTACGAGTGGCTTTGCTAATGGCTTTACGAGTGGCTTTGGGAATGGCTTTACGAGTGTCTTTGCGAATGGCTTTGCGAGTGGCTTTATGAATGGCTTTGCTACTCGTTTAGCTAGCTAGCTTGTGCATGAGCTTACTACTGGTTCTGCTACTTGCTTAGCTAGCCTACTGGTATTGTGAATGGGGCTAAAATAGGCTGCAGACCCATTTTCGGCACTGCTTTTGGCATAGAAAACATATTTAGGCCGGGAAGAAATTATTTGTGGCAATATGACTGGCCAAAACTAATAAACCCTCTAAAAGCTACCCTGATCTTGCTATGGACCCAGTGTTGCCAACATGGCGACTTTGTCACTATATCTGGCGACTTTCCAGACCCCCTTGGCGACTTAATTAGTCAAAAGCGACCAGCGACAAATCTAGCGAGTTTTTCTTGTCATTTGGGGAATATTTGGGGAATAATTGTGTTGACAAAGTACTGCAAAAGCATCTAGCATCTGCCGTCCCTTCCTCCTCACCACTCACACAGCAGTCCCAGCCTGCTGTAGCAGCCAGCGGAGCGGACACCGTGACCGCTCTGAGCAAGCGCTGCCTGCAAATGAATCGCGCGTGCGCAGCTTACGGCCAATCACAGACGATGATTTTGTACAGTTAGTTATAGTAGCTAAGTACATAGATATGTATAAAGGCGTCCTCAAATAAAATGTATTATTATTATTATTATTATTATCTGTAACAAAGAAAAGAAAAAAAGCTAACGTTGTAGTTATATGGCAACAAAAAAAAAAGTTTGTAAATACGTAAATAGTTAGTTTGTAAACTACCTGGTCAAGCCTTTTCTATTCATTTTGCCTCTTTCAGAATTGCATATTATGCAAATTAGTTGATTACGTCATCTAGCTACTTCTAGCTACTTTTGGGAGAGCCAACAGCTACTTTCCTTACAGAGGAGTTGGCAACACTGTATGGACCGCATAAGCCTTCACCGTAATTTGTCCAGAGCTGCGAATAAGAAACCAACTTCAGCCTCAGTTTTTATTTGTTTTTGAGCATGAGACATGTAGGCTTTGAATGTAGGCAATTGCCATTGCTACTTACTCAGCTACTTGTTTTGTGCAATGCAATTGTTTTTGTTACTTGCTGGGCTATCTGCTGAACCACTTGCTGAAATAGCTGTGAAGCTAACTGCAGAGCAAGTTGAGAATGACATAGCTAATGACATACAAATGACATAGCGTGACTTAGCGAATGGTTTTGCTACTCGTTTGCTACTGGCTATATGTGCATTACTCCTGGTTCTGCTACTTGCTTAGCTATTGGATATAGCCTACAAATGGTAGCCTATTATGTGAATGCTACTCGCTTAGCTTTGCTAATATAATTGTGAATAGTTTAGCTGTTGGTTTACCCTTTGGCTTTGTGAATGCTTATAATGGTTCGATGTTTCGTTTCACATTTTTTTCATAATTGTGTAAAGGTGCTTTGCAACTTGATCGCATATTAACAATATTGCCCCCCCAATACACCATTTGAGGGTTGGTGTGCCACATAATAGCAGGTGGCTAAAAGATTTTTTAAAAGGCTTATACCTGCTGAGAAATATTGCAGGACAGGCCTTCTCTCAAAGGTATTGTGTGGCCTTCACTGGAATAGCATGGGATGGAGACACTGTAAATTGTAAAAACAGTAGCCGTGGCTGCAGGTAAATTAGCATTTTGTAATGCTAATAAATGCACTAGTTGGCAGGCATAGCTGGACAGGTCAAATCAGGCCTTTTCACCATGACAAGAATTGCATGGATGTGAGAGTAAGCAGAAATTCCTCAACTCAGAGAGCTGCATGGGATTTTGGTTGAAGGAGGACGTATATAGTGTGGTGTATGTCAGGGCATTGAAGAGGGAACCAAAGAGGACTCAATAGAAGTAGAGTAGAGCAAACAATGAAGCTAATGTGGTCTTGGGGGAGAAAGGAAATGCTGACAACGGGGGGAGGGCATCAATACACTGACAGAGTATTACAGTGAGCTGAGCCCATTCATTGCTAATTGTATTTTTAATGAATACAAAGTTGTACTGTAAGCCAAGTGAGTCAGGGACACGTCTGTTCAGTTTATCAGTCCCCCCACCTAATTTATTTTATGGAAATAGAAGCTTCTCATTGCAATTCCAGTAAAAACATACATTTGAACGGAACCTGTTTCTAGGTGTCTTACTACTAATACAGAATTATGCCAAAATAGACTGCAACTGCCAAGAATAATCTCAGTACTGCTAATAATCAATTATTTGTTCAGCATTGGGTCAGTACCTACTTTATCAAGCTGAAAGATAATTATCTCATATTTATTTGGTATTTCAGTTAGCGATATTTTCACTTTTCAACTCTATGGTAGATTTTACTTTTCAAATAAATTAAGTTAACGAGTGCTGTAATTTAATCATTTGGTTTTATTATTATCCTTTTAAGAAACATATGCATGATTTCACATGACATTTGGGTCATCCAAAATAAGCAATTACATTCAAAATATCTGTTTAGTAAATTGTATCTTTAAATATCTGCAATTTGATTTAAAAGGTGAGGCTAAGGTTACCACGTCGTGTGTAATGCATAAGCAATTAAAACATTTCTGTAATATTGGATAACTTTATTATAAAAAAGAACACATTTGATTAACCTCATCAGAAAATTGTTACAGATGCATATGCATTTAGAATTGAAACTACAAATACTCTAAATTTCCATTGTTTCATTGCTGAACTTTTCAGGATTCAGATGGTGCATGATACCACCTCTAATTTGTTTTATTCAAATAATTTAAAAAAAAAGATATTTCTCTTTAACTTGCCAGCCCCCCCCCCCTCAAAAAGAAATGTGAATTATTTCCCAAATTAATTATACTTTGTTGAGGGCTAAGACGGTTCTATAACTTAATGTGCAATGTGTGAAAAAATATCTATACATCCTGTTAATCTTAATTAAAACTGAAAATTATCTAACGTACTGAGGCCAAATCAGTAGCAATTATGGCACTTGAAAACGTATTTTCTGTGTAGCTTGGAAACAAATGAAAGTGTGTTCTCTGTGGTGAGTGAGGTAGCTGATAAATTATTCCAGCACATGCTCACCCTTCTCGTCTCTCAGCAGGCTCCTAATTTGATCCCACGGGACCTAAAGTTGCATTCAAAATTTTTTTAATTTGGTTTGCTTTCAGGACTACCTCAATAATATCACAGCCCTCTATTTCCCATTAAGAGCCTTTACTTGATTATCACAACAAGATCAGCATCAATCAGCAATAGTGCGATACATTTTTTTACCAAAATATTTTTCATTTTCTAAATGTGTATTAATTTAAATCTGATCAAACATCATTCATTTCTGCAAATGAATGATGCAATACAATTTCTCACATCTCAGGTGCGAGTCATATCTCAAGAGAATGGGAGTTTCCACATCCTTATTTAGCAGACAGGTACATGACTGTAGACTGTATACCATGCTGTACTCCAGCATATTAGATTCCAAATGAAACTATAAACATGAGGTTAAAGTGCGAAATGTCAGCTTTAATTTGAGGGCATTTACATCCATATCGGGCGATTCTTGTAGATATTACAGCCCTTTTATACATAGTTCCCCCATTTTAGGGGAACAAAAGTAATTATCATAATCTTAAATAAAGTTGTAATATTTAGTACTTGGTTGCAAATCCTTTGCATTTCATGACTGCCTGAAGGTTTTTTGACGTTGGTATTTCTAAAATCTTGGGTACGGCCCTGCTCTTGACCATAATTCAGTTTGTATTTAATCTCCAATCATTTGATGTATTTTCTATTGCAAAACACTAACTGAACAGAATTTGTTTTTTTGTCCACTTTTTAAATTATGTATATTGTTCATTTTAAATGCATAAGCACAAATGAACATATTTACAGGATCTTTGATAAAAAATTTTGATAAAAGATTTTTTTTTTTTAACTTACCCAGACACAACAATAGATGTGCAAATGAAGTAGTGCTCTATTCTCTATTCAGAGTGTGTTCATCTAAATATGCATAAGTAAGCTCAAAATGCACAAGTGTCTCACTCTCACTTACCCTGGAGAAAAATTCTACCAGTCATAGCTGGCATTTCAACATATAATAGAATGGTTTCCCTGTGGTGCAGAATACAAATCACTGTTTTAGTGAAAAACGAAAATGTGTGTGTGTTTGTGTGTGTAGCCATATACTAAAATAACTACTTTGCCTGAGGAACAATGTTGCCGTGGTAGTGTGAGTTTGTTTCATAAACATCATAAATCTCTTTGCCACTCTGATTTACTGATTTTCTTCTTTGTCCATCTCAATCTGTTCCTACACAACCCTTAGTAGCCCAATTGGGATTTTCCCTTCTATTTCCCAATTGCCTTAAATGTTACAAACATGCAAACACTAAGTCTTACACCCCTGAAAAGGGGGAGAGAGATCACAATCGTGATACTGGTATTGTTTCCTCATCAGAAGCTTTATCAGGAATCATTTCAATAATGAAACATTTACATCTTCCATAAATTAACATTTCCAGGAGACAAGTACACTCGGTTTCCACAATCTACTTTCCCTTTACAGTGTTGCAGTGACACAGTTCAAATAAAAACCACCTTTACCATTACTTTCACCAAACCATTACTTTGAAAGTACACTGTCTCGGGTATATAACATAAGTATAGTTTGAATAACTCCCTAATTTAAATGTTAGTACGACACCAGCTTCTTGAGATATTTAATAGAATCCCTACTCGCCTACTGTACATTCCATTCCAGTTTGGTTCAATGAATTCTCGGATTTACTCTTTAGTGTCTTTCTTATATACTTTTCCCAATTTCCCATTATAAAATACACAGTTCTTTCCAACTCCTAAGTGAAAAAAACAATAAACAAAATACTTCAAACGCATCAAATGTTTTAGTAAACTGAAAATAAATGTTAGAAGAAAAGAATATACACTGCAAGTTATTACAGTAAATGAGGATCTCAACAACATAAAGAAAATGCCAAGTTACTCATGCATAGCCTACAAAGCACTATCTGTAAGTCATTCATTCCAACTTGCAAAAACTAGGCCTTCCTAGATAGTGATATCAAAATGTGGCCAAGTTACAACTAACAATATTGCCTATCGTAGCTCACACTAATTAAACAACTCTATTCCAAAGCAACGGTACCCAATATATCCTAAATAATTTTATGTAACTTGGCCCTGTGTTTTTTCATCTTACAATCTCAAGAGAAAAGCGGTGTCTTTTGTCACTTTACAATCTATAGTCTAAATCTAAGTCTTAATGAAATCCTGAATCCTGCTAACGAGACATCACGCACATTTCACACGGACCTATTGTGATCCTAAAGTGGCTGTCACAGTTCAGTAAGCTAGTATGTATTACTAGCATGTATTATACATTCTGTAGAAAACTTTTTACTAATAAAAAAACAAACAAGTGCAAATAACGGATATCTGAACTGCAGGTTATTACAGTAATTGAGTATTAACACCAAAAACACAAAGGAAGGAATGCTGTTTTGCATTAGCTGTGCTAACGAGACATCATGCATATTTCACATGGGCCTATTGTCATCCTAAAATGGCTGTTGTGGCTCAGTAAGCTAGCTTATATTGCTAGCATGTATTTTCCACCTAAACACTCAGTGAAACTGGCCATTTAATTCACCAACATCACATACCAACTCCGTTAGCATTTCCCCATTCCCACCATTATATTTATTTAATTAATAGTGAAACAAAAACATCACACCTGAAAAAGGGGAAGAAAGATCACAATTGTGACACTAGTATTGTTTCCTCTTTAAGAGCTTTATCAGGAATTTAAAAAACCATCAAAAAGCTCTCTAGTGTATGGACGAAGGCATAAGCAATCGATACAAAGAAAATAATGGGAATAAACTTTTTATTATTTTAACTTTTCTTAAACCAGCTATACGTTTTAAGTTCTGTCATAAATTCTTATGATTTTACTCAATTCTAATGAACTTTTACCAGATACCCTTGTGAATTGTCTTATGAATTGCTCTTTAGATTATGGTTTTAAATGTGCATTCACTTGATGACCTTACATGCCCTTAGAACTATTTTCTTTTCACTTTACAACTGTGGTTCAAAGGAGAGCATTATTTTAACTTTTCATACACTCCCCTACGAAACAAAGGTCCTGACATTAAACATTGTGGGTTTTTTTCACTTAATTTTTTTGTTCATTCATAAAAGGGAAGGTCAGATCCCATTTGTCGCACCACAGTGTGAATACTATCGTCCCAGTAATTACGGAGTTTAACAGGTCCTCCCGTTGGTGTCATATTTTTTAAAAGAACACGCACACCGAGCTGTAGTACTGAGCCCGTCATAGTATTTTTTACTCTTTAAAGCAGCCTTTGAGCACTTTTACTTGCAATAACATATGCTTACTCCATGCCTTGTGTTAATTTTTCTACATTGATAAAACATTGGAATCTGACTCTGTTTGCATGCAGTGTCCTGCTCATACGTTCTACCTGGCCGTTCCCCATTGGGTGGTATGGTGTTGTTCTGGAACTGGCGACACCACTGAGTACTTTTAGTTGGGTGAACAGTTGGTTTTCAAACTCCCCACCTTGGTCATTATGGATGCAGGGAATCCAAATTTAAGGGCAAAGATCATTGAACATGAGGTTAGCAGCTGTTTTACCAGACTTGGATGTAGTAGCGTATGCTCGGGGCAAAGCACATTAAATGGTCAACAATTCCTGATCCAGCCCTGTGCTACCAGGTCATGGAGGTACCTCTTCATCACCTGGTACAGCATCTTGGGCACTGACATGCATATATAGGTGTTTAACTGGTTCAGCCAGGGTCTTTAAGAGAAACGCTCAATTGCAACCTTCCAATGCATCCAATGTCATTATCTGAATGTGAGACGGAATGGCACTCTTCTCTGAGCATCTGTTTTACTACCTGTCGTTGATATTCATTCAGGTGGCTTAAATAAACAGGTGGTTGTCATACCTCATTAGTTGTATTGGCATGGTCCACAATCTGCACACAAGCATGATTTACTGTGGTTGTTGCGACTTGTTTCTGGTTACCGATATTGTAACTTCTTTGCAGACATGTGCAGGTAAGACTGTCATAATGGGTTGTACTGTGCCGATTAGAGTGCGTCCTGACAATGTCATGGTCAATTGGGTTGGAGACATCAATGGTGATAACTAGGAAAACCCCTTTTCTAATATTAACAAGAGTGTCACAAACCTTGAGTCCTTCCGGCCAGTGGAGGTTGAAGTCCGATTCAAATATCATGGTCATGTTCTCTAAATGGCCTTGCAACTATACAATACTCAATTTGAATGGCACTCTGTTCTGGGAATACCATCCTCTCTTTCTTTGTTTTTGCTGCATACTCGCATGTCTGCTCTGTACCAACAGCCTGAATGAATGCCCTTACTTAATTTTTTTGAGATCTGGGAAAGCTGTTCTCACCACACTGTAGTGTTTGATCTTCTCAGTTTTAGTTAGAATGTGCTCGATGACATTGAAGCCTATTATGGGGTGAGATCCTTCATCACCAACACTGGAATAATGAGCTCTTTTATTTTGGTCTGTCTCAGAGGCAAGTCTGAAGGTAGTTTAAACCCACCCCAGGTATGGCATGTTGGTTACATTTGCTGCACCCAATCTCAAACTATCAGGTGAGTCAAGGATTTCAGTGAAACCCTTCAATCTTGCGGTTTGTAGAGGATTCCTCTTTACCTTTATTATCCATCATGCAGACCTGGGAACCCTTGTCCCACAGAGCTTGAATTCTGTGGCTATGCAAGTACATTCAACCAGACCTTGTTGACTAACTAGCGAGGTAACTTTTTGGGGGTGGTTTGCATAAACTGGCGGTGGTATAATATGGGCATTTTATTTGTCACAGAGATGCTCTCCACCTGAGTTTGGCAGACAAGTACAATTTCCCTTATGGTCACGTCAGTGCTGTTTTTCACATGCTTTGGAGCAGTGTTTTCTTACAGGATGAGCATTGCAGGTGAGTTTACACTGCCACAGTTTGCACATACAGTGAGCACCATAATTCATTGGACAGTGACACATTTTTTGTTATTTTGGTTCTGTTCTCTAGCACTTTGAGTTTGAAAAGATAAAATGACAATGAGGTTGTAGGGCAGACTATCAGCTTTAATTTGAGGGTATTTTCATTCATATCGGATGAATCGTTTCAAAATTATAGAACCTTTTGTACATAGTCCTCCCCCCCCCCCCCCCCCATTTTCAGGCATCAAAAAATATTGGACAGTTTAACATAATGTAGAATAAAGAAATAATTTTTTTACATTTGGTTGCAAATCTTTTGCATGCCATGACTTCCTGATGTCTGTGACCCAACAACATCAAACGACTCTTGATATCTTATTTTCTGGCACACTTAAAGTAAACTTTCAAACCCTTCAAGTTATTTGGGACCTTTTGCTGGCTATGGTTAGCACCTGTCCCGCAGTGGTAACCATTCCCTGTTTAAAGGCGTCTCCCTAGATGGTTTGATCCCTCTGGTTCTGCACCCTGCTTGGAAATGCTCATCACTTCCACATCGATAGCAATGCATACAACGTTCACAACGTTCAGTACTTCTCTGCTGGCAAATAAAGCATTGACTTGGGGCACGGATAGAACTGTTAGAGTACTGTGTATGTCCTGTTTGGAGCTGCATTGGGGCATGGGTTTGGGGCTGGCTGTGGTTATTATAATACTGATTAGTATATTGGGGCTCCAAATAGGGCGGGTGCTTGAGGCTGGCTATAATAGATTGTATGGTACTGCTGCGGTGTCAGCAGTGGCTGTGTGTACAGGGCACTTGGTAGGCTGCACACCCTCTGGTTGGACTACTGCTGCTGTCTGTGGAACATTGGGTTTCTTTTTGTTCCTTCTTTCTGCCTCATTAGCACAGGCTACATTTAGCCTCTCTAAGAGTACTTCACCTGAGGTCTTGGTATCTAATAGGAGCGGCTGCTTGTATATTTTAATACTGTCATTCTGGAAATCAGTGAGTACTGTATGTAAAAAAATGCTCTGAACTATATCTGGATCGTACTAGAGCCCTGATTCTGCCTCTTGGGACGCAAACAGTACCTTCCGCTTCATGTACAGGACACGCATTAGAAAACTCCAGGGGGTCTCTTTGCTATGCCGTGCCTCATCAGTAAGCTGCTTGTACAATTCTGTAGCACTCTTTTCCTGGAAATGGGAATTGAACTCAGTATACACCTGAGTATAGGAAGGGTTAAATTGCGTAACTGTAAGCCTGGGGAAATTACTCTAATCACAGCATCTACTATTTCTATCTATTTCTGGGCTGTCTATTTGACCAGAGATTTTAAAAATTTTGTGGCAAGGTTGGCCGAGTGACTGTGGCTGGATGTTACCTTAGGGCTGAATATTCATTCAGGGGCTGGCAGTAGTTTGGAATTGACACTGAGCACCCTGAACAGTATTTACATTGATCAACTCTTCAATTTCTACTTCCTTTTGTTTCACTACAGTTTTCAACTGTTCTAGTTTCATCTGCAATTTCTCTATTTCCCTGTTATGGTCAATGACAGTAAGCAGTTCAGCAAGCTTGTCTTTCAACAATAACAATTCTGACATGCCTTCATCTTCTAATTCTGCCTTCTCATCGCTCTCAAGGTGTTTCACAATGTGAGTAATTAAGAATATGGGAGATTTTCCAGTCACATTTGTTCTTTGTCCTCCCGATATTCCAAGAAAATCACTGATTTCTCAGAGGTTGTCTTTGGTCAAGGTGCAACCTTTCCTATCAGTTCTTCCTGCAGTTCTTCATTCATCATTCTTGTCATGTTTAGCAGAACAGGAGGGATTGTTGTTACGAGGGCTGACTTTAAACTGAATGGTCTTCACTACTCTTGGATCTCTAACTGGTCTCAAATAATATGTACTTAACCATCAGCCTCTCGCTCTCCCTCATACAACAACACCATCCTCACTGCCTGGGTTGTGGTGTGGGGGATTAGCTGTATCAGAAGTCACCTGCTTGGTGGTGGATAGCGTACAGCTGAACAGCCAGTCCAATGGTGCCTCCAAAAATCTAGCAGAATGCCTTAGTGTTCAAGCACCTATTACCAACTGGGTTCGCGGAAAAACAGCAAAATGTAAACCTATTTGCAACTGTAAATAAAAGTGGGATAAATATCGCTAACACCCTGTACCTAGTTTTGTAGTAAAAATGGCATTATTATCCTCTGGAGGCTATTTTATTCAGTACTGCTATTTTTTTTCTTTGCCAGCAAATATGCCGGATGTCCGCCAGCTGTAGCATAATTAGCATTGCCAACCACCCCTCACAATTAGTCCCACAGTCTTCACAGTGGAGCCACTATTAGCCACAAAACAAGCATGCATTCAACTCTATGGTATTTTAGCTTCTCAAAAATAGGTCAATGATCCCATCTACTCACCAATTTATTTTGTAACACAACATCTTCAACTGTCCCTTGTGGAAACACCTGAAGCTGACTACAGTATACGCAACAAAAAATATTCATGACAACACTCAGCCCATTGTTTCAATATCTCATATTTTAAAAATGATGGCGCATTAATTCAAAATGTTACATTGCATTACATTACAGTCATTACATACAGTAAGTGCATACAGAAACGTCATCGAAGTAACTGCAGATCAGATAAGATAAAGCACATTCTTCCCATAAAGTAGCAGCTATCCCTAGAAATGAACATTGAATGCAGTTCACAGTAAACTGGGTAAATCAGCTCTACTACAATTCTATTGTAAATATTATAAACTTCAATACACAGTTCAACAAGAACAAGTACCATGAGGTCCTAGATAATTATCAGTCCAGTTGGAGTCTGAAAATATGTGTTTTCAGGCCACAATGGAACGCAGGCAGGGTTGGCATAGAACGTAGGAGAATGGGAAGTTCGTTCCACCACTGGGGAGCTAGGGTGGAAAAGCTCCGCAGTCGGGACAAGCAAGTGCCATTGACACGGAGGGGGGGGAGTGTGATTCGCCCTGCTGTAGACGAGCGAAGTGGTCAAGCAGGAACATAGTTCTGGATTAAGTCCTGCAGGTAGATGGGGCCTGTCCTATTGGCTGCAGTGTAGGCCAGGGTCAGAACTTTGAACCTGATCCTGGCTGCAACTGGCAGCCAGTGGAGTGGCCCCAACAGGGGGGTGACATGTTTTTTGCATTCACTTGTTTACCATTAATATAAAACAGTTAAACAAAATGACTATCCCATATCAAGATGAATGGAGGTTTAGTGACACATTTTTAAGTTGAAAATTTTATTTTTCTCTTTGTTTTAATGGTAGTTATTAAACTTAAGTACAGATGAACCTCGATCCAACGGACTAATAGGGGGGAGCAGTTGTCCGTTAAAGCCGTTTGTCCGTTGCAGCGAATAATGCGACACTGCAAAATATCACTATAACAAGAGATATGTAGCGCACAACAACCAGGCAAACCGACGCTTGTACGCTTGTAAACAACACGTGCGCGCCGCCAAGCGGACGCTTACTCAAGTAGCGGTCTCGGTTTGCTTCACCCGGGAGTTTTAAACGTTCGGACCAGATATTCACTCTAGCGGATTGTGTCCGTTGGATCCGGAATCCGTTGCATCGGTGTCCGTTGGATCGAGGTTCATCTGTATAGTCATTTTATCAGTGTTTATTTTTAGTTGAAAGAAAAATGTGATATCCTAAAAAAATTGATGAAATCATATTTTATAATATTTTAATTTCAAACAGTAACATTGCTTTTCAGTGTTGTTTTTGTTTGTGGAAAATCTTTACATTGTATTTCAGGAAAAGAGGTAAAACCTTAGCCAAGGGTACGTTATGTTAAGCCCTGCATTGCAAATTTCACCAGAAGAGGGCACCAGTTTCCGAAATATAACTGCAAAACTTACATACCGGTAGCTACGCCCTTTATTCCTTTGAAGAGTATCTATATTTTGTGGCATTAAATACAAACACCTTGTGTACACTCCTTAACTGGACATAAAAAAGATGTGACAAAATTTACTATTTGTAAATACACAAAAAATCACATTTTGCCATTGTGTTATTTGCTGGAACATTTGTCTTATGAAAAAATTAATAGTTCCATCAAAGTACATAGTAAAGAATAATTCTAATTCATAAAAGTGAATATTTTACTTAAATGTACATTATAAATTATTATTATTCATAAATAAATGAATCAATATGGAGTGTATTTAAATATAAAACTATAAAAACTAAAGGTTATTAAAAAACTATATGATGTTAAAAAACATGCAGAGCATAGACTGAGGCCTCGCCTCGAATGTCTGATGAAGATGTGCCGTCTACAGAAAGAGAAATCTAAATAATTTTCAGTACTTCTTTCGTAAAAACAACAAAAAAAAGTTGGGAAACCACTTAGGTGCTGAAAAAATATTTATTTAGGGCTCAAATGCACAAATATTATATCTAGCCATGGAGCAAGGATGGCTATTTGCACTGCTATCTACAGTGCCCTCCACTATTATTGGCACCCCTGGTAAAGATGAGTAAAAAGGGTTATAAAAAATTCACCGTTTGGTGAATTAGCTTAATCTCACACTGAAAAAAATAGAAAAATCCTATTTACTTAAATTGAAGTAAATTTATTCTGAGAAAAAAAAAATCCCTCATCAAGAAATGATTATTTTTAAACAAAACCACATGTGCCACAATTATTGGCACCCCTGCATTTATATCTACTGTATTTCTGGCAGCAGAATGATGGTTTAAGGCTCGTTTGATACGTCAGACCTTTGATGACTTACAGCCATTTAACCAACCATGTGTTCCATACTGTTCCAGTGTAATTTACAGCTAAATCTAGTCCCACCCCCCAATTCCCATAGAGATCCATTCAAATGCAGAGACATTTAGTATCACTTGTAAGAGTACCAGAAAATAAGATATCAAGAGTCTTTTGATGTTGTTGGGTCACAGACATCAGGAAGTCATGGCATGCAAAGGATATGCGACCAAATATTACAAATTAATACATTATTCTATATATAAATGGAGGGGTGCCAATAATTGTGACCAACATGGTTTTGTTAAAAATATTTAAATATAAATTTCTTGATGAGGGATTTTTTTTTCTCATAATAAATTAACGTCAATTAAAGGATGGATTTTTCTCATTTGGTGAATTTTTTATAACCCTTTTTACTCATCTTTACCAGGGGTGCCAATAATAGTGGAGGGCACTGTATATACTGGTGAAAAAACTACTTTTCAAAACCAGCCTTTTCACAACGCTTTTCAAAAGTGTCAAGTGTCTTTAGCAAACTCTGCTTTGAGTGGTGCAAACAACCCCACGTCGAATGGCTGTAAGATATGGCAGAGATGTGGCGGAAGGCATTGGAGCACGACATCTTCCCGAATTGGCCAGGTCCGTAGTCTTTTTGTCAATGTGGTTGTTGTGGCCGTCGAACACCAGGTGCAGGGGGTGCTCCTTCACCGCATACAGGAGGAAGTGTTTCTGGAACCACTTCCGGAACGGGGATATGTCCATGTAGCCAGATGTAACAGGGTGATATCCGAAGTTCTCCCAGGGCAGTCACCTCCCGGGTACCCCTTCCCATAGATTATCATTGGTGGGATGTCTTCCACTGATGCGTTCAGGCATGCCAGCACTGTGATCTGGTGCCTGGTGGTGGGTGCCTGCCCTGAAGGTTATGTTCAGGCTAACGGATTGAAGCAAATAAAAGCACCGCCCTTTTACCAATCAACTCTTTGGCTTTGGGCGTCTCCATTCCATTGGATACCGTAGAGATATGTGCAGATAGTGAGAGGGTCTCTTAGCAGGGTGCGATTATTGAGTTCCGCAAAAACTTTCCGGAATTCATTTGGGGCTTTAGAGACCGACAAAATCGTCTGTCTTTCCCTGAGTTTATCAATATCTTTATTCTCTTTATTATGTTTATGAATAAACTTTGGTGTGATTGCTTCAGCAAAACTTTAAACATGCTGAATGAAGTTTAAAGTTTAAATGTTCACTGAGCAAGTGAACGCAAAGAAAACCTGGCTATGTTAAGCTTAATTCATAGTATAGCCCCCTGTACTCGAGTACTACAACACTAACTTTAGCTATAGTCTTCTATTAAAATTAATTAATTAACATTTAATTCAGTGGTGTTTAAAGAAAAGTGTACACTGTTGCTACTAATTACCTGTTAGGCTAATCAGTGTATTTTTTTTTTGTTAACCTTTTCCATCCCTTTGTAAATCATATTTGTAAATGTGAACATATTGCATCAACACTTATAGTAACCATGCTTCAAAAGATATGACTGACATTTGTCCTGACGGGACATCTCTTTAGTACTAATAGGGTTTATACAAAAATTGTAAGTAAACTAGATTGTGCTCCAATTAAGTTTATTATTCTATTTTGCAATATGGTTTCCACTGGCCAATCAAAAAGCCCTTTATTACATTTGAATTTGGGGAAAGGGGGTGGCCTGTTGTGATACAGTGATGTATGGTATACAAAAAAATGTATTTGTGTGCTAGCCTGTGCTGGTCCTTGGTTTCTATTTAATGGAAGCTTGCAGCTATTTTTCTGTTTTTCCATTTGTTTTAAATCTAATTGTCAGTCAACATGTTACAGTAAGCACCGCACTCGTGGCTGTGAGACACTTTAGGGAAAACAACAAAGGAGCATGCTCCATCATCTTGTCAGAGGGAATCCTTACAAATTACCTTTTCCCCTGAAACAAAAATACAAGGGGATGAGCTTCCACCCTGCACAATTCTCAATGTTCATATCTTTTTCCCGAGCTGTCACAATATTTTAATTCTGCTGTTATTGTGGCTCAAGCTGACGTTTTTAAATGGCATGACACATTTTCCCGATTTGACTTTTACAATTAGTTTCAAGAGTTAAAACCCAAAGCAGAATAAATTGCTTCCCTGCCTTTATTTCCAGTATAGTTTCCTGAAACCTGTCAGCGAAAATACCAGAGGAAATAAAAACTTGATATATTTCTTGTTATTTATCTACTGCTTTAAAGAAGCATTTATGTGATCTGTCTGGCTGTCTTATTGGGCATCATAAGAAAAAGTAAGAAAAAAGAAAAGGCAAACATTCAAAAATAGACAGTGTCATACACTTTACATTTAAAATAGCTCAACCTTTGTTTCTCTTTGTTTCTTCAGTTTTAATTCAAGGACATATTTCAAAGAAAGTGCACATCTGGAACATTGTGCCCTGGAAATGTGCTATACATTCCAAAAGGCTTCTACCCAGCTATTGGGGTTAACTACTTGTGTCCTTATTATACTGAAACCTTTGAATAGCAAAAACCAGTGCCTTTTATTGCGACATACTCATAAATCGGAATGTTGGATTTATGTGAGATAAATTATTCAAACACCTTTCTTTGGAGCTGCAAGCATTATGTGGGCACTAAGGGGTAATTTCACTCATCATTTTTTTATTTATTTTGTCATACCTTACACATTGCATGTACAGTAGTTCATATTTTGAACTGAAATTATCACAAATATACTTGGAATTAATTGCTCACCCAAACAACAAAATGCAAATGCAAGGATGAATCCATATATTCCTTTCTTCAGAACATCTATAGATTTAGGTTCCTGACCTACCTTTCAGTTTTCAGAGCTTGATGGGTTTTATACTGACAAACCTTTTCAGCTGCCAGATCCTTGTGGTCCTTCAGGTATTATTTAAATGTGCATAGCTCATGTTTATTTTTTGGATCTTCTCCCAGAAATGCATGCTAATTTGTCAAAATATCCACCTTAATACCTCCAAATCAATAGCTTTGTCACAAATCTGAAATACTGATTTAACGGTCTAACACACACCAGGCCTGGAATTTATTTTATTTTATATATTTTTTTAAGACAATGCCACTTTTATGGAACACGAGAGTGCCACAATGATAAACAAATTAATTAAAAAAAATGTGGAAATATAAAAATTCATAAATAAAATAATTTGGAAATAAATAAATAAACCTGGGAATGAATATATAAATGTAAATGGATGTGCAATTAATTTAAGTTGTAAAATTTATATTTTAATTTATTTGAAAATATATTTTCTAATATATTAATTTATTTATTTATTCCATATATATTTTCCAAATAATTTCCCTATTTATTTGTTTCCATATATATTTACCGATTTCCCAACGAGCACAATCTGTCAATCAACTTGCTTTGCTCCACCCACTAAGTTCCACTTGTTCCCACCAAAGCCCATCGAGAGAGAAAGCCTGGCCAACTCCAATGACTGCAATGTAATGGGAAAAAAAGGGCAATGCCATTCTTTGAGCATCAGGGACAGAGTAGAATCTGGAAAAATGCATGGTGAATGGAGCTAAATTAAATGTTAAAGATTATGGAGCTAAAACGATCATCACAGTCGATTTAAAATATTTTTGTGTAACTGGATTATTACTGTCAATGTTCCACAACCTATTGCTTATAATTAATACATAATTAGAAGTCGACATGGAATCTATGGTTGTGTTATGATCTCATTTTCAAAGCATTTCCACTAGCATTGTGCTACGCAATGTTGATGAGTATGCCGGTTCATGAATATTCATTAACGGTGGCTCCTCAGTCAACAATCCCGCGGTAGCCAACTAACCAGTAGCTCAAACTAACTAACCAGTATATATTTTTATCTGCTGTCTGCAAACTTTCTCCAACTTATTATTTAAAAAAAATTATTATCTCATAGATTTTGGTTTCTGGAAAAAACTTCCATTGACCTCCATTCATTCTCTTCTGTTTAAACCAGTTTTAGTGCTCATAGTCGACCCTAGTGGTGAAACATGATATGCATGCAGTTGGCATATGTTTTTACTATACAATCTCTGTTCCCACCCTTCCAACGTAGGCTATGTGTTCAGAGCTATTTTTATATGGTCAATTGTTCAGAGCATAGACTGTAGAAAAATGGTTCTCAATGTGACCAAATACATTCATTGAGAAGTGATGGTTTTCAATGTTACTTGGTATTTAATTGATCAAATAAAGCAGCCGATAACACAGTTAATTGACCACACCTGGTTTCTTGGGTCTGAATTGGTTGTAGATATTGAGGCAAAAACAAAAACCAGCATACCCTGCGGCCCTCCAGGACCAGGGTTGAGAAACACTGGCCTACATGGAGGGTTGGAACCTGGTTTACTTGGAACTAGGCGAAATTATGCCACTTTTCCACTACAGTGCAAACTCGTACCAAGCCATGGTGAGCCAATGGCCCGTGTCCACATAATTCAAAGCGGGTATACCCGAGTAAACCTGAGCCATAGCGTGAAACTTTTCGGCCCAGCTTCAAAGCAGGACCGAGCTGTGCCGCTCTATCAGGGTTGTGTTGTGTAGCGGGGGTTGCTATGTGACGCGTTGCTCAAACTATGCCTTTGCACGGATCAAATACTGTATTATGAAAATTAAACCGAACCGTGCGGAGATCACAGGTCTGTTCAACTCGGTACGGGTCGGGTCGTATACACCGGCTATGGAAAAGCGGCATTAGTGGGTGGACAAAGCAAGTTGACAGATTGTACTATCTAGCTAGCTTTTCTCTATCCGTTGTTTCTCTAAATATGTGAGGAATTTACTGATCCCAATATAACAAAAAAATGACATTATGACAAGCCAGAAAAAGTCATTTTTCCCCGCACAATAACATAAAAAAATGATCCCAATTGGGCTGGAATAAGCCCAATCTGGCAACACTGAACACATGCGTTGGAAGGGTGGGAACGAGTCAAACTTAGTGGGTGGAGCAAAGCAAGTTGATTGACAGATTGTGCGCGCTGGGAAACCGGTAAATGGTACATGGAAATAAATAAGTAAATTGGGGAATATATATTGAAATAAATATATATATTCAAAAATAATTTTGGAAAATAAATTTAAAAATTAATTTAATAACTTAAATTAATTGCACATACATTTACATTTCTATATTAATTCCCAGATTAATTCATTAATTTTTATATTTCCACATTTATTTATTTATTTATTTATCATTGTGGCACTCTCTGTGTTCCATACACTTTGCCATTCAATGATACTTCAATGTTACTCTGTTGGGGTACTTGTAACATATCTTTATGAGGCTTCTGTATCACTATAACAATAGTCATAACTGCATTTATGTTCACATTTGTATCCCCAGATTGCCATCTCAGTAACTAATTCCTCAGTAACCATTTCTCCCAGAAATGCATGCTAATTTGTCAAAATATCCACCTTAATACCTCCAAATCAATAGCTTTGTCACAAATCTGAAATACTGATTTAACGGTCTAACACACACCAGGCCTGGAATTTATTTTATTTTATATATTTTTTTAAGACAATGCCACTTTTATGGAACACGAGAGTGCCACAATGATAAACAAATTAATTAAAAAAAATGTGGAAATATAAAAATTCATAAATAAAATAATTTGGAAATAAATAAATAAACCTGGGAATGAATATATAAATGTAAATGGATGTGCAATTAATTTAAGTTGTAAAATTTATATTTTAATTTATTTGAAAATATATTTTCTAATATATTAATTTATTTATTTATTCCATATATATTTTCCAAATAATTTCCCTATTTATTTGTTTCCATATATATTTACCGATTTCCCAACGAGCACAATCTGTCAATCAACTTGCTTTGCTCCACCCACTAAGTTCCACTTGTTCCCACCAAAGCCCATCGAGAGAGAAAGCCTGGCCAACTCCAATGACTGCAATGTAATGGGAAAAAAAGGGCAATGCCATTCTTTGAGCATCAGGGACAGAGTAGAATCTGGAAAAATGCATGGTGAATGGAGCTAAATTAAATGTTAAAGATTATGGAGCTAAAACGATCATCACAGTCGATTTAAAATATTTTTGTGTAACTGGATTATTACTGTCAATGTTCCACAACCTATTGCTTATAATTAATACATAATTAGAAGTCGACATGGAATCTATGGTTGTGTTATGATCTCATTTTCAAAGCATTTCCACTAGCATTGTGCTACGCAATGTTGATGAGTATGCCGGTTCATGAATATTCATTAACGGTGGCTCCTCAGTCAACAATCCCGCGGTAGCCAACTAACCAGTAGCTCAAACTAACTAACCAGTATATATTTTTATCTGCTGTCTGCAAACTTTCTCCAACTTATTATTTAAAAAAAATTATTATCTCATAGATTTTGGTTTCTGGAAAAAACTTCCATTGACCTCCATTCATTCTCTTCTGTTTAAACCAGTTTTAGTGCTCATAGTCGACCCTAGTGGTGAAACATGATATGCATGCAGTTGGCATATGTTTTTACTATACAATCTCTGTTCCCACCCTTCCAACGTAGGCTATGTGTTCAGAGCTATTTTTATATGGTCAATTGTTCAGAGCATAGACTGTAGAAAAATGGTTCTCAATGTGACCAAATACATTCATTGAGAAGTGATGGTTTTCAATGTTACTTGGTATTTAATTGATCAAATAAAGCAGCCGATAACACAGTTAATTGACCACACCTGGTTTCTTGGGTCTGAATTGGTTGTAGATATTGAGGCAAAAACAAAAACCAGCATACCCTGCGGCCCTCCAGGACCAGGGTTGAGAAACACTGGCCTACATGGAGGGTTGGAACCTGGTTTACTTGGAACTAGGCGAAATTATGCCACTTTTCCACTACAGTGCAAACTCGTACCAAGCCATGGTGAGCCAATGGCCCGTGTCCACATAATTCAAAGCGGGTATACCCGAGTAAACCTGAGCCATAGCGTGAAACTTTTCGGCCCAGCTTCAAAGCAGGACCGAGCTGTGCCGCTCTATCAGGGTTGTGTTGTGTAGCGGGGGTTGCTATGTGACGCGTTGCTCAAACTATGCCTTTGCACGGATCAAATACTGTATTATGAAAATTAAACCGAACCGTGCGGAGATCACAGGTCTGTTCAACTCGGTACGGGTCGGGTCGTATACACCGGCTATGGAAAAGCGGCATTAGTGGGTGGACAAAGCAAGTTGACAGATTGTACTATCTAGCTAGCTTTTCTCTATCCGTTGTTTCTCTAAATATGTGAGGAATTTACTGATCCCAATATAACAAAAAAATGACATTATGACAAGCCAGAAAAAGTCATTTTTCCCCGCACAATAACATAAAAAAATGATCCCAATTGGGCTGGAATAAGCCCAATCTGGCAACACTGAACACATGCGTTGGAAGGGTGGGAACGAGTCAAACTTAGTGGGTGGAGCAAAGCAAGTTGATTGACAGATTGTGCGCGCTGGGAAACCGGTAAATGGTACATGGAAATAAATAAGTAAATTGGGGAATATATATTGAAATAAATATATATATTCAAAAATAATTTTGGAAAATAAATTTAAAAATTAATTTAATAACTTAAATTAATTGCACATACATTTACATTTCTATATTAATTCCCAGATTAATTCATTAATTTTTATATTTCCACATTTATTTATTTATTTATTTATCATTGTGGCACTCTCTGTGTTCCATACACTTTGCCATTCAATGATACTTCAATGTTACTCTGTTGGGGTACTTGTAACATATCTTTATGAGGCTTCTGTATCACTATAACAATAGTCATAACTGCATTTATGTTCACATTTGTATCCCCAGATTGCCATCTCAGTAACTAATTCCTATAGACATCTTGTGAGACACTTCACAATGAAAGGTATCAGTGTCATGGGTTGTGGCTTTCTCCCTCGTTTGTGCCGGTTAGCAATCTATCAGATTTTTTTCCGCGTTCCATCTCGGGTTTTGCTCTTCCCCGCTAATTATTAATTTCACCTGTTTCCCTACCTGTTAGATATTTAAGCCTCTCGCATCCGCTTCCGGATGCTTCATTATCATTTTGTGCTTTTACCTTTACGAAGTCAGGGTTAGTCATTTCTGTCTCTGCAGTTTTAAGAAAGATAATTTTTTTTATTTATCGCAGCTTGAGATTTTCTGGCCTTGAAGCCAAGGGAATTAGTTTTTCTGTTCCTTTTTCTCTTTCCTCTCTACGCTTCCACTCTCTCGAGTGAGTTTTATTTTTGTTTCTTTTATTTCACCAGTTATCGGTTATAGTCACGTCCCGAGGGTGCCTTGTTTTTCCTTCTCTCGCTATTTTATTTAGTGGTGGCTATTCAGAGTCTCCTATCTGCCCGTGTTATGAGGCTAGCCCATTTTATAGGGGTGTGTTATTGTTTGGCTATGGCCAGGGACTTTATATCCTTTCTTTCATTTGCCGCGTTTGGCTCATCGTTATTCTGCACAAACCCTCACAGTCAGTGAAGGTAGCACCTCCTAAATTACATGATTTTAAGGTATAATGAAATACAGTAGACCAACATAGCTACAGAACTGTATAGCAGTCGGATATGAAATTCCCTGGAATCCCCTGATAGTGTAGAGAGCTGAAGTTTGGCTTGGCTTGGTGGTGCTCATTTAAATTTCCTGTCTCTTGCGGCTTTTTTAAATTATTATTTTTTAAAATATATATTTGTTTCTGTTTTATTTTTCATTTTCTCACAATTTGGTAGGCAATTATTGTACCCTATGTTATTCATTTCCCCGTGTAGCAACCGCTTGAGAATTTACCGCTACACAACCCCGTCAGCCAGTAGTAGGAAGGAGGGTGCCATGTCCTCTTCAGGGCTGGACTCCTCGAGTTCCTGACCGTGATTGCAACTCGCCCAGGGCTGCTGGTACATCACAATTCTCGCTGAGTCCCTCCCCACACTCCGGGAGCGCCCACCAATTGCCACTTCCTCAAGTCACCAGTCATACTCGGATCTGGCAGGACCACGGGTGCAAACCCCTGATCCTCAGTGTGCAACTGTCATCGTCCTGCCCCGTGATATCGACCAGGACAAAACGTATGGCTGTCCAAACTAGCCCCATGATTTATCCGACCATTCAAGCTCTTACGACAGATCAACCCAGCATCCTACCAGCTGCTGCTACCCAAATCCATGAGGGTTCACCCCACCTTTCACATGTCCCGTCTAAAGCCCGTTGCCCCCGCTCCCCAACACAGGGCTGCCCACCTACACGGTGAAACGCATCATGGCCAGTAGATGGATCGGTCGATCCGAACAGTTCCTTGTGGATTGGGAGGGGTACGGGTCTGAGGAATGCTCATGGGTTCCTGCCCGGGACATACTGGACCCCAATCTCATCCGCAAATTCTGCCAGCACCAGCGAGGAGGAACTTCAGGAGCCGTTCCTCGAGGAGGGGGTTCTGGCACGATTCCTCCCGTGACCACCAGAGGGCGGCCTCACACCACAAAATTGCTCCCAATGAGTAGGCTAGCACCTTGCATGGCAGCTGCCGCCATTGGTGTGTGAATGTGTGTGTGAACGGGTGAGTGAGAGGCCATTGTAAAGCGCTTTGGATAAAAGCGCTATATAAGTGCAGTCCATTTACCATTTACAAACTCCCCTGTCTAATGTGCTGATTGTTTTACCTCGTGTTCTCCTGTCTCACCTGTTTCCCATTTCCCTCGTTACCCCTTGTGTATATCTACCTCCAGTTTCCTTTTTCTCATTGCTTGATCCTCATGTTTGCTGTTCGTTTCGCTACCTGCCTGCATTCTCAAGCTCGCTCGTGTACTACCGTGTTTATGTCTTCGTTTCTCGTATGTATGGTTCCTGAGTTTATTTGTTATTAGTGTATTGTGTTTTTGCCCTTACTGGCTACCTTTTTTTTTGTGTTACCTCCCCAGTAAAAGTTATAAGTTATACTCCTTGTCTTGCCTCCGTCATCTCTCGCACATTGGGTCCAACTCTTACTGCCTCGTTACAGTATTATTTTTGTTGCTTTTGAATTTTGTAGGGCTCTCCTGAAAAATAAACTCTAGTTTTAGTGAGACCTTTCTGATAAAATAAAGGATAAAAAAAATGTGAAATGTGTGAGTGTGTGTGTGTATATATACACATCAATGTGCGCCCATCAGAAAATAAATAGTCAACCAACTGCAACTCAGTATGCATTTTACCTTTTCATAAAACTAGAGAATGAATGTTTTATTCTTGGGCTCCCATTTGATACAACTGGCTTGCCTAACTTTGAGCTGAATGCCAGGCACTTACTGTTGCACTTTCAAGTCCAATCTTTGAAATGTGAATGAAATCTTGAGCGCACACTCAAGACGGGGACAGACAGCACATGACTGATAATGACTGAGGGGAAGAAGTTTGAATAAACATTCTGATGTAAGACAGTGTAACACTCTGAGATGGTAAAACTGGTATTATTTTTATTCTTTTAAAGAATGGCTTACCAAATTAGCTATTTATGGAATAACTTATCATTAGTTAACATTAGATATAATAAGCTAGCTTGTTAAGGGTTACATTAGTACCCTACAGAGCGGACATATATGTTGAGAGGATATGCTGCAACGGTAGGCTATCAAAGGAAAGATATAAAATGTATATATTTTCACTAACAACAAGAAATGTCCAGAAAGCTTTCTTCTTTCTTTGGACACGGTATTTTCTGATAACGCGGATGCTACACGGTTTTCACTGTCAAATGTTTATATCTTACATAATTTTGCATCATTACAGACTGCTGTTGGAGTATGTTAGTTCATGGTCATAAAGTTTACATTTGACTTTATTTTATGAAATGTCCTCACATTGAAACAAAATGACACCGTTTCTTTTTCATTCGAAGCAAAGCATTTCAAGGAATATCAGATAGATTTTTGCCACGTGCGCAAGCAGACGCCAATGTTATTACTTAGAGTAAGAGTTGATCAGGAAACATTTTTCCCATGTCTATATCACCTCACTCAATTGTCAAAGCCGACAGCAGATCAGCACTTTTAAACACAAGCCTACAACAATCACAGTGAGAATAGGACACTAAAAAAAATGGTTATAAAGTAATAATTGATTTGACTTTTTTAATTGGATTTTTATTAGATCACTTATTTGAATTAGGCTAATGTATTATATGTTCAGTCATCTTAAAGCTAAACCTGAGACAATTTGAAATATTCAGTAGCCTAACTGAAATAAATATGTAATTTGAATGAATGTAGGCTAGATGTTTTTCATTTTTGTGCGACACACTTAAAGCAAGTTTTTGTTGTGTTTCACTGGCTGCTATGTATAAATGTATACTATCAATGATTCTGAATAATCTGCCAAAATAAAACTGTCTGAGGAGAATTTACAGTGTGAAACTGGATAATAAAATAATAACCAGCTTAATAAGGATGAGTTTTTTTTCCCTGTGTAATGTATTTTCAAGAAAGATTGTTCCATATGTGGGAGCTATAAACTGAATTTGATTGACTTCCTAGTGGAAAGTATCCCATTCACATTGCGATTTTGCATTTGCCAAGCTGCACTTTCAGTGTGCTGTAGCTGTTGGAAATGTGACACGTGTATAACACACAGCCAACTGTGCAACACAAAATCATGGAGTAGCACTTTGGTGCACTGTGGTCCATGACCATTAACAGGATTTGGCACCACCCAGGGTTTATCATTCACAGTTTCACCACAGGTTCTGTGGAAAACTACAATAAGGGAGCAAACACAAAATAGTTCAGATTAATCCCCACATTATGCGAGTGGACATGTTTTCATCCGCTTGTACTTTGTTGTGAAATGTGTACTTGCTTTGCTACCACAAATCTAAATTATAATGTTTATCACAATCTGCGGTCTATTTAAAAAAAAACCTGTGGTTCTGTTAAATATTTACCCTCAAATTTTGCATATGTAGTCATTTTTTGTAGCCAATATATTTAACTGAGATGCAGAACAGTTATAAAAATAAGGCACGGCAGTTCTGAAAATCTGAATGGAAGAAGTAAGGAACTTTAATCTGTACACGATACAAATTTTACAAAAACAGTCATGAAACATTCATAAATATGTGCATACATTTACACACAAAACAAGTGAGCAATAAATTCACACTGGATGAATCAAACCGTGCAGGAAAGGAAGATTTGTTCATATTCCCGCATGTATGTTCATACATTCCGATTTGTCGTAAGTGACAGGCAATTGCACCTTATTTAGCGATTAGCATAAATCCACGCCCATGAATTTCCTACAACTACCATATATGGAACTTGCACATTTTATTTACAGGTGCATAGAAATTCAACATGGCCCAAAAACAGCAAAAAATTGCGATAGATTCAGGCTGTCCTAAGAGTTGCCGAAACAGTTAAGCTGCGGGTTGTAAGATTAAACGATGGTAGCGATAAGAGCACACATTTTGTGCAGTTATTTTTCTGTAGTTAAATGACACCTTACATATTGTGTAATAATGTAAGTGTAATTTTCTAAGTTAACCCATCTGAACAGGTGTGATCTTGTCACTTTTTCGAGTCAACAGCCACAGGTTGCGATTTTACTTACTGAAATCTCCTGTAGCAAATACCTTCTACTAGACACATAGCCTAGTAACAGAATTGTGAAGATATGTTTCAAAGTCAGTTCCACAACAGCAGAGCCGGGCCACAAGTCTGTTGATGTGAGTTTTCACTGTTTTTTTACATCAAAATAAAATTCACCAGGGTCAAGGCGCCATGTTAATTGTCAGATTGACATTAAGGGCTTTTTTTACCAGATTAGCCTACATATAATGGTAATATACTGTATGTGCTGATTAACGACTATTCATTGATGGCAAACCCCGAATAATTGACACATGCAAATTTGGCTTATACACATCCCTAGTACCAAGAAGACAGAACTAAAGGAATATGTCAAGTTGGAGTAGGCTGATTTAACTTGATAAGCAGCGAAACTGTGCTATGCCAGTGGCTGTACACCTATGGTGACACTCATATAAAGTAAGGTACCACTGATGAAGGCAATTTGCTAAAATTTCTGAATGTTTTAGCCTCATCTTAATTAATGTTGAGCACAGATCTTTCTGCAATGTCAGTAATGCTGTTTTGTTTGAATAAAATGGATGGATGTTTATTTCTCTAAAATTTACTTAAAATATGCTTAAATCATGTGTCATGTACTCACATTCATTAACAGTGTTGGGGATGTTGGGGATTAAAACAGTGTACTGTAACTACATTTTGCAGTAGCTTGCTGGTAGTTCAACTGCATTCATATTTGCATCGTGATTCAAGTAGTTAAATTACTTTTTTTTTGCCTTTTTTTCAGTGCTCAAACAGCAACAGCGTCATAATGGATAAACCTCCCGAATCTCAGCCTGAGGAAGAATCACCATGGTCATACTTCAGCAAATACATGACACTGACTAGCTCCACCAACAAAACCTACGTTTTTACTTGTCAGCTATGCAAGCCCAGAGCAAATACACTCTCTACTGCAAAGACATAAAATATAAATCTAACAACACATATAAAGGTGAGTATATTAACATTGACTTTGCTAGCCAATTTAGTGAAGTTTAGATAAGCTAGGGTAGCTTTGCTGTAGTTCAACTTCTTCCAGTGGGAAGTAATTGGTAGCTTGCAAAACTATGCTTTCAAAGTAGCTTCCCCAACACTGTTCATTAAATCAGTGTTGCCATAGTTCTTACAAATGTATATGCTTTTAGGGTATTGCTGAGTTTCTTATTTATATCTGAGCGCCACGACTACACAATACAACAGAAACAGTGTCATCAGTAAAAAGTTGACAACACAGATGGTGACTTTATCCATAGGGAGGTAATAACTCCACCGGCACTGGGCCTGGTCTAGATATAGAAGACAATTGCAGCTGTGACTATGTGGAAAAGTAGAACTGAATTAATTACTATAAAGCATGAAAAATAACTAAAAGTTAGTGCTGATGTGATCTAAACTTTTCTCACATTTTATAGATTGAATTCTGATTTATGTATTTTTGTATAAATATATTTTTTACTTTTTACTTTTTTCTGTCCATCTGTGAATAGGATAATTCAAACTGTTAACATTTTCTTTGTAATAAGGAAAATAATATATTATTTTTTATGTCTGTGTAGGCAGTTGACAGAGGTGGCAGAGGTATGCATTGTACATTGATGTGCTCGAATAAGCGACTAATGTAGTGTTAATAGCAGATAATTCACAATAAATTGTGTGTTGCCACATTTTATGGGGCATTATGCATGTGAGCTCATTAAAGTTAGACCCCATTCACCATTCAAAAACACTTCCTAAGCTTCCTAAGTACAGTGTTACAGAGAAAGACTATTTATTATGAATAAACCATTTTATGTTTACTTTAATAGTATACTTTATGTATACTTTAATAGTTTTTAGTACCTAGCAAAGAAAATAATTGGCATCTTATAATAGTTTTTTAAAGAGAGATTTCACCCATTTTGAGGAATTTTATATAGTTATACTTACCCCCGAAATAGTATGTTAAGCTGTAGTTATGCTGTCCGTGCGAGAGCAGTAATTCTAATTCTAATTCTAAATCAGTATATTCCGGCTCAAAGTATGGTTCAACTACAAATTCAACCCCGTCTTCTTCTTCATAATCAGACATTTCGAGAAAACAAATGCTAGCTGTTTTCCTTTGTTTACAGGCAGACTAATGCTAGCGTTATCTTCCAGTCTACTTCTGTACGGTCTATGTGCTGGGCAGTAATTTGAGCAAAAATATCATCCTTGTGCACTCAGTAATCATATGTGCATTTTTGTTTCCAACAACGACACTTTAACGCGACCTTTGACATTAAATTTGAGTGGAATTAAGCGGTTATTTTAAAACAAGTTTGCCGGGGGGGGGAAATTATATCCAATGGCAAGATGCTAATTGTTATCATTGCTCCAATTCAGTAAATTTAGCTACAACGGTGAGACCAGGACAGCATAACTACAGTTTAACATACTATTTTGGGGGAAGGTAAAACAATATCAAATTCTTCAAAATGGGTGAACTATCCCTTTAAAGTATGTAGTATGAAAATGGTGTCGGTAATCATGCATGTAGGGCACGAGTAGGATTTTTTTTAAATTTGTGCAGTGAGGCACAAATAAGTCTATACTACATTCAGGGTTATATTTATTTACTAAAAAAAGATCATAGTCACAAATTTTGACATTTCCATTGAAATAAAGCGTGTTAATGCACTATACAGTACACTAGCCTTGAGCAATGTGGAATCCGAATGTGGAATTGGTGAGCAGAGTTTGAGGCCAACTGATATTCGACTCAATAGTGCTACAACGAGTGGCTTCTGACATTCTGCAGAATGAGCTGACTTCAAAGAAAGAG
This sequence comes from Ilyophis sp. 1 JC-2022, assembly GCA_022702515.1. Classification (NCBI taxonomy): domain Eukaryota; kingdom Metazoa; phylum Chordata; class Actinopteri; order Anguilliformes; family Synaphobranchidae; genus Ilyophis; species Ilyophis sp. 1 JC-2022. The sequence goes on from CM040403.1 coordinate 106,440,470, forward strand.
AAGAGGAGGGGGGACTCTGAGTGGGTAAGGGGGAAAAGGAAAGGCAATTAGAGGAGACACAATCATTGCTTATTTGAAGGTTAAAAGTATGCATTTTATAGTATCTTTTTGCACCTGATAAGTGCTAAAACTAAATAAAATTATGAAAATTAAATTTAAAGGTTTTTGACTATATTTCAACAGTTAAAACAAATATGAAATGTATCTTTCACGTGCATTTTCTGCAGGGAATAGAAGCTGACTAGCTAGAACAGTGAAAGAAAAAAAAATCTTTACTGTAAAAAGCATTATTTATGATTATTTAGCATCATGAATTTAGATGAATGGCCTTGCCAATGTTTTAAGATGGCATCCAGAATGATCAACATTATTATATTAATCTATAATGGAAAAAGTGCAGTAATCTTTAATTAGAGCCATCTAACCACAAGCAAGTAGCAGTCACCCTAGCAGTGCATGTTTACATTTACAACAAAATTACATACTGGTATCTGTCAAATGCTAACAATATTTCTGAACCTTGACAAGCATGGTGATTGGTGAAAATGTCTCATGATATTTTCCCACTGCTATTGTCTTATTCTTAACTTTGGATGAAAATATGGATGATGCATGACAGTATTTACACATTACCTTTCCCTCTCATGTTTTCAGTCATAAACAGAACAGCTATTTGCCTCGTTCCCAATGTTTTGTGCAATTATACCCATGATGTAACAAGCATGAGATTAGATTAATTTTAATGGAGTAATGTAATATTAAACATTCTCCAGCCAAGAACTCCTGGGGCCACATGTATAAAACTCTGAATAAAAAAATGCATTAAAGAATGCTGAGCTAGAGTGAAAGTCAGAAATCTGCTTTAAAAAAGTTTTGCATTTTCTACCTCTGCCTTTCGGTCAGGGTGTCGCCATATCACACGGTATTTTATACTTCTGAATTTCTGCGTGGAAACTCGCTTTTCTGAGGGCATTTTTCTGCTCAGCACTGTTTATACATGTGACCCCTGGTGTGAAAGGGTTCAATAGTGGGTTAATATCAGGCACAAGGTGACAATATCTGAATTTATATTTCAATATCTGAATATATGTTTGTATATTGAGTATTGATCCTTGTTACACAAAACTGTTAACAAATTAAGACTTATTTTGTGAATTAAACAAATATGTCAAATTCATTAACATACTCTTCAAAAACTAAACCTCTAAAACCATCATTGGTTTAGTCCTTAAGCAGTTAACTGAAACATGCTTGTTAATACAGTTATTTTAAGGCGGTTTTGCCCCGTATAACAGTTTTCAAGTGGCTTTTGAATCTATAAATGTCAACTTCCCCCACATATCCTGGGATTTCAAAAGGTTCTGAAGGTTTTTAAAAATATGTCTTTGTCAATCTCTCAGCATGAAGATTTGCCATTTTCATGGGAAATGTTACACTGAAAGGAATATTTTTAGCATCTAGATTTGTACAATCAATAATGTTAAAATACAACAAATAAACGTGGGCAATGATACAAATAACTAAAGAGCAGGGAAAACATAAAATAAGCCACCTGCCTGATGTGTGCTTGTTTTGAAATTTCAGTAACACAATATACATTCTTGCACAATCAGAACAAACAAACAAGTGTATAAAAAGATACATTGTGGATATTATATGGTAAATCAATAACCTCTAAAGCACATTTTTAATTGACATTTATGTCCAACTAATCAGACTATCAAGTGTGCATTACTAAAATTGTATATAAAATTAAATATAGAAAGGTGAGCCTAAAAATATTATGTGTACAGTAAATTATTGTGGTCGATTGAAAGTCCGCACAAAATAATCTGGCATTTGGATGATTGAACTGTCTCAACATGCCACTACAGCCTTCTAAATATTTAACTAACCCTTTTGTACTCAAACCAGTTAAAAATTAAACAGTGCCCTGCTTGGGAAAGTTTCATTTTTACCAGGGCCATTAATAGAAGATTCACTCTTACCCAAGCAGCGTGTAATTCTTTCTGACTTTCCCTTCCATTTGCCTTGAGGACAGTCCGGTTTAAAAACAGTTCAGCGCTCAAGACCATGCCTAATAGGTAATCTGTCTAATTACAGCCTGGGAGGAGTCAATAAGTAAAATATTAAAGAGACCCCATAACCTCAATTTCACCCTCCTTATGAACAGGGGCTTCTGGAACAAAGGGGTGTGCTCTCCATGTGCTCATCTCTTTACGCCCTATGGATTAATTCAAGTTTGTCATGATGACTGGAATTTTGGGCTCAAACATAAGGGGCAGTATTGTTTTATTTGAACAAAATAATTTTCCAAACACAAAAAGGTTTATTGAGTTAATTATTGGCACCCCTATGATTAATATTTTGTGAAGTCTGCCCTGGAGAAGATATGAACACTGAGCCTCTTCCTGTAATGTCTGACAATGTTGGAGAATCTTGGACCACTCTTCCATGCAGAAAAGTTAGGATTGTGCTTGTGGACTGCCCTCTTCAATTCAGACCGCAGGTTTTCAGTATGGTTCAAGTCAGGAGAAAGATGGACATTGCAAAACATTGACTTTGTGTTCCTGCAACCATTCCTATGTTGATTTTGATGTATGTATGTATGTATGTATGTATGTATGTATGTATGTATGTATGTATGTTTGGGGCCATTGTCTTGTTGAAATGTTCAAGTCTCAACCTTTTGGCAGTGGCAACCAGGTTTTGGGAAAAAATATCCTGGTACTTAGTGGAATTCATTATGCCATCAATCTTAACAAGAGGCCCCGGACCACTAGTAGAAAAACAGGCCCAAAGCTTCAATGATTCACTGCCATACAGTCAAGCCGGAAAGTCTGAATACCCCTTTCACCTTCTCCACGTTTTATTACATTACAGACATATTCTACAATAGATTGAGTTCATTTTTTGTCTCAAAACTAATTTTCCTATGGGTAAAAAAAATAAAAACCATTGAAGCAGGACCAGCGTGAAATTAAGTGTAAGCACTACTGTCGCCCGACCGTTGGAGAGGGCTTGTAGTGGGGCTTAAGTTCCTGCATAAACCCTGTTTAAGCCTAGCCCAGCACAGTGGAAAGGGCCCGGGCACCCTGGAACTAAGTTCAAGCACTAGGTTTGGCCCACAGTGGAAAGACGGCTAATAATCCAGTGTCATATTTTACTATGGGTATCAGGTGCTTTTCCTTGTTCCTTTAGTCACCAAACATGCTGATGGTGTGCATGGCCAAAAAATCCCATTCCACTCCCTGGCCTACTGGTAATATAATTCTAAAATGCTATTAAACAATAACAGATAATGGATAATTATGATTGATAGGCTGGAGTTTATTGACATTTCAATGTAGTTTGTTCCTCGCATATTCCTTTGTAGGCCCCCTGAGACGAGGGAGGAGCTTGCTTAGTGTCTTGTAAAAAGAAGAAACATAATGTGCTCAATCCATAGACCGTAGAATATAGGCTAACAATAGACCCATTTCATGTTTGTAAATAAAAGAGGATGCATGTGCTATCCTGGAGCAAAACGTGTAGGCTATTACATGTGTAGGATATCACAGTCAGTATATCACTATTGTTACATTCCTCAGTTTTTTCTGTCTCCCCTGCTTTGTGTTTCACTTTGGCTTTGGGCTGCTGTGTTTGTTTGTGTCTCCCGTACAGGTGGAGACGCTGACGTCACGGTCCTGTACGGAGATCCTGGGAGCTGCGCTGGAGAGAAGACGGACGCTGTTACCAGGCAACCATCTTCAGCCTAGATGGAGACGTGGATGTCGTAATGTTTGAGAAGATGCCGTAACTGGGGATGCCGAGGACCATCGCAGAGCAGCGGGGTTAAAAGATGCAGGAAGATAAATACCCTGTCTCCGTGCATCACGAGAGTTCAAGCAACCTGATGCTAGTCAACACTACGACCATCATGGCGCTGCCTGACTACTAAACTGAATTTATCGTTTGTTAAGCAACTAACCTTGGTTGAAAAACAGACAGTAGATAGCCCGTGACTGGAATGATTACTGCTGAATACCACCAAAGCAGTGTTCCCGCTAGATCAGGAGGAGATGACCCCTTTTTCCATCTCGTGGGTCTGATTTGTGTGGGACATAACACTATACAGAATATAGTCTTATTCCAACTTCATTGTCTAGCTGTTTTTAGATGTGTTATAAATCAGTGCAAGCGAACCATCGTAAACTTTTTGGAAAGTTGATAACTTAATTTTTAACTTGAGTCCACATGAATGATAAAGTTTAGACAGATAGGATGCAACACATGAACAAAGAAGGAGCAGCTACTTAACAAAAACAATATATATTGCGACACACCTCATCGCCCCTGAAAAAAATATAAAAAACAAAGTCAAAATTTGCTTGATTTAAAAAAAAAAATGTAATGGCCCTTTCCTGGCTTTTTCATATTTTATTAGGAACATAGATCCGGTAGGTAATTCAGAAACAGCGTTAATGTGCCAATGCGTCCGAAACCACTCATTGATCCAAATTTCCATGGAAGCAATCGTTCCTGGTAGTATATATCTATGGTAAACAAACCGGCCATTTTGCTATTGTTTGGATTGACAGAATCCGCTTCGTTCGCATTCGTATACGTGCTAGAAGCGTCATTTGGAGACTGTTTTAGCTGTCCTATAGAAATGAATAGAAAGCGGGGGGGAGAGACTATGTAAACGGTTCATCCGATATGGATGTAAATACCCTCAAATTAAAGCTGACAGTCTGCACTTCAACCTCATTGTATCCTTTCAAACTCAAAGTGCTAGAGTACAGAACCAAAATAACAAAAAATGTGTCACTGTACAATTAATTATGGTGCTCACTGTATATGATTTTTACAGACCTTCTGCATATGGGAAGATTTAGCAACCTAAAGTTATAACCTGGACATAAGCATGGCAAGCTGAGTTAATACTTAGCCTATGTGCTTCGTCAGCTAGCCAGGTCTGCACAGTGCACACTCTGGGAGTAAGGTTAACATTAGCTGAGCAGTCTACGCTTCAATGAGAAGGATTGCAGCCATTGTTTCCTTCCCTTTGCTTTTCCTTCCCCAAGTTCCTTACAGTCTCAGGGTTTCTCTCTTCGGCAGAGATTTGTCTTCTCTCCCATAAGCTTATCTCATGTCTCGACAAGTTTGTCATTTTGATGCCCCCAGTCACAGGGATCAAGAAGTGATGTGATGCATATGTTTTTTGAATGGATATATATATTTTTAAAAATTTTGAATAAACTGGCAGGGGGATTCAATCAAACCCTCTGGATTAACCCGGTGCCAAATCTCAATAAGGACTACTTTTCTCACCGTATTAAGATAACGCCTAGACGTAAGAGGCTTGTGCCAATGAAAATTGGTTTTCATGGAATGATTGACACCATGGATTGCTTGTGGTTTGGTCAGTTTAAGTCAGAACTACCTTTTCATGCGTATACCTTTTGTTTGGGTCTCAAGCTCCTAGTATGCTGAATTCAGCTCATTGTTCCCCATTGCACATATCAAAACATGGGGGAATATTCTGTTGCTACTACAAGATGACTTTTCCATCCTGGTAATAAAATAAACAAATTTAAGTGTTAATTAATTAATTTTAATTTGATTACTGAAAACCACCAAAATAAGGTAAACTCATAACAAATAAAGCGTAATGATTAAATCTTTATTTTATTTCTACAACTTTTTAGAGTTTTATAAGCAGTTTAATTTACATGCCTTAACTATTTCATGAGTAACCGATCTTTACATGGACCCATGCGTGTGAGGCTAATATGAAGATGCACAATGTTATATAGGTATGAACAGACACCAAAACACCATTGAGATAATTTGTTTTTATCTTATTACAGTAGGTGCCATGTTTTTTTTTTGTTTTTATGTAAATTAATCTACCCACTTATGTTTTTGTTACAAGGAAGTATGCAAATTAGCCTGTACATTTCAAGTACAAGTATACAATGTACCTGACATTGCGGTTTGCATCAAGACATTCATTAATATGTAACCATTAATAGGTAATTAAGATGTAATAAGCAACATTAGTTTAAAATGTTTCCGGGGCATGGAGGAGAGGAGGTGGTAGTAGAGGAAAGAAGGGTGCATTTTTTTGGGACGCACCCGTCATGTTTTCACCCCGAGCGGTCATCTTTTCTACACTTCATCCGAGCCAGGAAGCATGCTGAGAAAAAGTATTTAACTTGCACAAAAATTAGCTAGCTAGGCAACGATGCTGGCTACAGTACACTTACGGCCACCGGTGTCAGGAATTTCTGTACATTATATATAGCCCCTTTAAGCAGCCATACCTGAAGCCAGAATCAGGCCTGATAAAAATAATATTTATAGTAAAAATGTTATGATTGACTCACCGTTGCTATCACCACCAAAATATGGAGCAATACCATTCACCAAGCCACAAACCAATCATTTGTGGAGATCCTCTGTAAAACTTATTCTGGTAAACACTTGAAAATCCATCAGACTTAGCTTTTATCATATGTGTTTACCTTAGACACGTAGCTTGCACTTTGCTTGATGACTGATGATAAGTGAAAAAATCATAAATAAATGTAAAATCAATAGATCAATGTGGGGAAAAAAGAATGCATTCGCAAGAAAGCCATTTTTGACTTCTGCACGAACAAAGGAGTTTCTGGAAAAATACTAAAATTTAAGTTTGAAAACACAGATGTCTGGATTTCATGTACCATTTTAAACACTTGTACACTTGCAGTACACTGGGATTTGACAACCATTTTATTTAAGGATACGATTTTCCCTCATAAATTCAAATGGGCATTACATTCTGTTGGAAAGTTGTGAGTCATTCCTCTGGATTGCTGTGGGATGAATTGAACACATACATCATCGTCTTTTGAACTAAGGCTCTAAAGATGTCTGCAAACCACATCCGTTAATGTGTAAACCAAACAGAGTGACGCAATGCTCTGCGACCAGCAGATTAAATGAGTTTCAGGCCAAAGAGGCTTGTGTCATTTACAAGTTGGCTGAGAGAACTCAAAAGTGACCATAGATGGTTGGAACCACACAAATCAGTGCATTCATTCTGTACATAAATACATAAATAAACTATTCTGAGGTAAAGTGATATACATTACATTCTGTGTGGCCCTTCTATGGATAGCAATGCAGCACCTGCTATTTCTTGCGCCAAAGATAATAGGATTAATCTGCCCTTTAAGTTAATTGCTGGCCTGAAAATATAAAACACAGCACACCTCCCCCTACATTTTATTCTTTGTGTACCAAGATGTTAACAAATACAGGACATATATAATTATTATTTATTTATTTTCCCAACGGTGTTGACGTGCTAATTGGTTTGAGAACACAGGGGTTATTTTTCCTAACCAGTGGGGTGGATGTGACCCCTCCCACCTGAGAGAGGCAGCCATGACATTTACCAGTGTTGCAAGGTAGTAATCCATTTTTGCAATGGCAGCTTTGAATGCACAAGTCTGAAAAGAACCACGCTGAGGCCCATCAGGGGATTCTTTACGCCAGCCCACAAAGCCCATTCAAACAGGGAACCGTAATTAAAGGAGAAGGGGTAAAGCTGAGCTAATTCAAACAAGGTGCAGGGCAGGCAGAGCAGAAACGGCAATGACGCAGCCAGGCAGAAGAGAGGAAATGAAATCCACAGCATTGACAGACCAAAAAAGGGCAAGTGATCCATTTTGCCTAATTCCTAACATATATAGATATGTGAAGAAGAAGAACCTGAAGAAGGACTGCCAAAGCACGTCGTTGGTCTCTATTATGTTTGTGCTTCCCATCACCATATTAAGATAATTAAAATACTACATTTATTAGCCAGATTGTTCTTTTGTTTTTGAGTGCGCAGTCTGCTTACACTGAGTCATCATTAATTGATTTTTGCCTCAGAAACTGGACAAGCCCAGGGTTTTTCCTCTTGGATATACATACTGTATGTGTGTGTGTGTGGTACATGTGTCTGTATATACAGTGCCCTCCACAATTATTGGCACCCCTGGTAAAGATGAGTAAAAATGGTTATAAAAAATTAAGTTTGGTGAATTAGTTTAATCTCAAAAAATGAGAAATATCCATCTTTAATTAAAGTAAATTTATTCTGAGAAAAGAAAATCCCTCATCAAGAAATAATTATTTTTAACAAAACCATGTGCCACAATTATTGGCACCCCTGCATTTAATACTTTGTACAACCTCCCTTTGCCAATAAAACTGTTACGTCCACCTCCGCCCTTCCAGTTGACTTTCCTTTGTGTTCTGTGTTTTCCCCCGTTCCTCTCGTCCCTTGTCAGTTCTTTCATGTTCCGTGTTTGTCTTCCGTGTTTGTTCAGGTTGGGTATGGTTTCCCTTCTCGTTACCCTCATTATCCTTCAGCCTATAACTCGCATTTCCCGCTTGCATTCCACACGCTGCTAATTACCGTGCAATCATTCTCGCATACATTCTCACGCTGCACTCACTCATTGACTCGTAATCTCGTTATGCTAATTGTGTTTTGTAACTCGGCCTGTGTACTTCTCTCTGTCTAGCTCGTTTGTGTATAATTCCTGTTCCAGTTTTGTCTCCTTGTCCCACCAGCCTGCTTGCCCTCCACCTGCATTGCTCACCCTGCTCCCGCTGCCATTGTCCTCCGGTCTGTCAGCTACTCACCAGCCCAGCTCCCGCTGCATCCAGCCTGTCCCTGCTAGCACCAACCCCGTTCCTGACCCTCATCATTAGTTTCCCCCTACCTGTTTATGCAATTAATAAAGTGCTCCACAAAGCTTGTATCGAGTCTGTCTCCGAGTCCTGCGTTTGGGTCCACACCAGTGGAAGGAATCCTAACAAAAACAACACTTAGTCTTCTCCCGTAATAAAGTTTTTAATGGGGATTAGGTAAGGGGACTGAGATGGCCATGGCAGAAGCTTCATTTTGTGTTCAGTTAACCATTTTTGTGTTGATTTGGAGTGGACATATGTTTTGGATCATTGTCCTGCTGGAAGATCCAACGACGACCCAGTTTTCGTTTCCTGGCAGAGGCAGCCAGATTCAGATTTAAACTGTCCTGGTATTTCATGGAGTTCATGATGCAATGTACCCTAACAAGGTTCCCAGGGCCTTTGGAGGAAAAAAAGCCCCACAACATCACATAATTGTCATGGATCGCGCCTTTCTTCCTTTATCTCCGCATTTATTATTCCTTTTTTCCATTTACCTGTAATCTATCTAATTTTTCTGTGTTCCGCTACAGGTTTTGCTTTCGCCTCAGTGATTAGTGAGTTCACCTGTCCTGCATTTCCGCTCACTATACCCCACTTTCTCCTTTTCTCGTCGCTTTCATGTTATTTTCATGTAACATTCTAGCCGGTATAGGTATAGGTATAGAAGTTGTGCGTGCTATCGTCCGCTTTGCTTCTCAACATGGGACTTGTTAGCAGTACAATTTAGAAAATAGAAAAGTGTGCTCTTTTGGCTCTCTTATTTCAGAGCAGAGGTTTTGGTTTCTTTGTTTACCACTCAAACCTATGAGTGCTCTCGCCCTAAGGTTTAGGGTTCTTTTATTTTTCTCCTTCCTTTTTTTTGTTCACTCCACAACGGGAGTAAGATAAGTATAACTGCTTCTTTTGTTTGCTCGGATATCGAGCTCTTCGCTTATTTTCACAAGGTTATTTGTGTTCTCCTTATTTTCCCCGTCCACTACGGATTATTGTCCGTCTTAGTGGTGTTCATTTTGAACACTTTTAGATTCCTCGTCTGTCGCAGCTGGACCTCCAATATTTCCTCCGTGTCTCTGGCATAGAGATCCCCTACAATAACCTCCAGCATACTTAACAGTGGGGATCAGGTTATTTTCGGAATAGCCACCTTTTTACACCAAACCCACCTTGAGTGTTGCTTGATGAAAAGCGAAATTTTTGTTTCATCTGACCATAGAACACGGTTCCAGTCAATTTTCAGCTATTTTTTTTATAGCCATTCCCTGACTTATGAAGCTCAACACACTGTTCCATCATTTGATTTTTGTGTTTTCTTATCTTTCCCATGTTGATGTATGAATAAGGGAATATGGCCTCTGTGTCACCTCATATTTATACCCCAGTGAAACAGGAAGTCATGGATTACTGCTTGAAAGTTCCTAAACACTGATCAACTTTAAAAAGTAAAATATAAATGGAAAAAATGCTTCAGTTACATTTTGTTCATTAGAATTTCTAGGGGTGCCAAAAAATGTGGCACACATGGTTTTGTTCAAAATAATAATTTCTTGATGAGGGATTGTTTTTCTCAGAATAAATTTACTTCAATTAAAGGTTGTTTTTTCACATTTTTTCAGTGTGAGATTAAGCTAATTCACCAAAAGGTGAATTTCTATAACCCTTTTTACTCATCTTTACCAGGGGTACCAGTAATTGTGGAGGAAACTGTATATACTATATATATACTGAAACTGAGGTGGGTGGACCCCGAAAATGTTGTCAATTTCAACAGCTAAATGTATCAATTTGGTGCTCTCTAAACACCAGATCCACAATTCTTTGTGATTGGAAAATGTGAAATATATAACATTTTGGCTAGTTGACTTTTTTTTTGGCTAGACAGCTAGCTAACATTAAACCACCAGAAACGTGGTCTGATGAAAAATATTCAAAAACTTTTTTTTTTGGTCAATAGACAATACAGAAACCATCACAATGCATTTTAACCTGTTCTAGTCCAAAGCTCAGCCCTGTCATAACTGGGATTGAAAACTACAATAAAAACCAGTTGAATACTTGTTTATAGACAAGAAAGCCTCCGAATCTGATCGGCTTGCTATTAAATCTTTGCTACCTCTGTTGATTCTTCCTCTTCGTCTTTTCTCAGTTTTTTCTTAGTAAAGTCATTTTTAAAAAGTAGATCCTGTTGTATGACGTAGAAGCTGAACGAGCCGGGTGAGGCCAGTCAGAGATTTTTATTTTTTTTAAACTGAGAGCCTGCACTGAAGGGAGCTAGGCTATATCTCTGTGAGGAAAATGGGGGAACACAGCAAGTTGCGTTTTGTTACATTGTGCTGATATCTCCCTTGCATAGCATGCAAAAGTTTGGAAACCCTTTTTTGTTGATTAATAAGGCACAGGCCCAGGTGATTTACTCGTTAGGGCTTTAATGGGTCTCAGTTGACCAAAATCTTGGCCCCGGTGCCATGGTCACTAGGCATCTGCGCAAAGGGGTTAACCTCATAGTCACTGTTTCATTTCAGATCCAATATCCTCGAGTACAGAGCCAAAACAACAAAAAGTGTGTCACTGTCCAAATACTTACGGACTGCACTGTATTTATTCTGAAGTAACTCTGAAGTAACATGCCTTCTAAAGCATCAGACTGTTGTGGCTGTTCTGTCTGGTGTTAACAACCATTGGTTCCTCCTAAACAGTTGTCCAAGGATGTTAGAAGATAGTTCACTTTCACCAACAAAACTCAACATTGAAGCATTTGGTGAGAAGAACACCTTGCTAACTGTTAAGCATTGAGGTGGATCCATTATGCTTTAGGGATGTGTGGCAGCGGGGGGCACAGGAAATATTGTGCGGGTGGAAGGGAAAATGGATTCCACCAAATATCAAGTAATTCTAGAGGCTAATGTTCAAAGTTGAAAAGAGGTTGGGTATTCCAACAAGACAATGATCCAAAGCACACCTCAAAATCAACCATGAAGTTGGGACTGTGCAAAAAATGTAAATAAAAAGAGAAAGCAATTATTTGCAAATCTTTTTTTGACCTCTGTTGTCGTATTTTGTGCTTCATAATGCGGCACACATTTTCAATGGGAGACAGATCTGGACTGCAGGCAGGCCAGTTTAGCACCTGCACTCTCTGACTACAAAGCCACGCTGTTGTAACACATGCAGAATGTGGCTTGGCATTGTCTTGCTGAAATAAGCAGGGACATCCCTGAAAAAGACATTGTCTAGATGGCAGCATATGTTGCTCCAAAATGCTTATGTACCCTTCAGCGTTAATGTTGCTGACTGTTGACTGTTGAACCTTGCATTGGTAACAATCAGGGCCGCGTTTCCCAAAAGCATCGTAAGGCTAAGACGTTGTAAATCCCTTCGTATGAAGCTTCTTGAAAGTTGGGTGCATTTCCCAAAAGCTTCTTGACTAAAGATGCTCTTAGAAACGCTCGTAGATTAACGATTACTCCAGACCAGTCGTAGACGGTTAAGTGCGTTTTAGAAGCCCATAAATCACATACTTTATTTGATTTTTCGTGTTAATGTTCAATTCATTTTACGGTTACCATAACCACTGATTGTTTTTTTTTTATAGTGATGTTAGATGCAACAATATTTACGTTTATTTATTTATTTTGAATGTACTTATTTTTATATATTTGGAAATTACCCATAAAGGCCATTCCTTAAATAGCCCTATAAATAAATAAAATCAGTGGGAAAATTATTTTATTTCAAAAGAAACTTTGAAGTGCCTAACCGGCCATGAATTGGGCATCACATTGGGGTTCACGTCTCCTAATCTATCGCCCCTCCTCCTCCCGTATGAGCAGCACCACAGACAGAGTACAGAGATGTAAAATCCAGGGATCAGAAAGGAAAAGTCCTGCTATGTGTTTCTTCCACCCATGAACTCAGCCAGCTGATTTCACTAATTTGGCCTGTGTTTACCTCATATTTACACCCCAGTGAAACAGTTAAGTTGAGGATGACCACATAATAGCTCCTAACGACTCAGGTGTGTAATAGATTTATTGTGGTAGATGATAAAACGCAAAGGTAGGGGGAATCAGAACAAGTCACTCACGCAGTGAGGACCAATAAAGGGAGTAACACAATAATAAATGCAAAGAAAGAAAAGACAGGAAACTACTGCCTTGTGGCTAAACAGCCAAACGAAAATCAACCCACTAAAATAGGGTGAACTCGAATAACGAGTGAAGAACAAAGTAAATCTCCCGAGCTCAATACTGGAACCAAAAGAGAGAACAGCAAAGAACAAAATAAATAGCACAGAACGCTAACAGGAGGAATAAAACCTATACCTGAAATAAAGCTAATTGCAAGTCCCTCGTGAACATAAACAACATTTAATATCATGAGGTCGCTAGTACCTGTCTATGGTTCAATGCAATGTCAAATGACAAAGATGCACCGGGGAAGCAGAAGTGAGGAACTTAAATACCCCGCAGGTAGAAGCACAGGTGAAAAGAATAACGAGTGAGGGAAAGCAAAACCCCGGAACGGAAAGAGGAAAAAATCTGATGAGAAAACAGGACGAGAATCGTATTGGAAAAAGAAACAATAACCCACGAACCATGACAAGGTGTGCTTAAAAAAGTAAAATATGAATGGAAATATACTTCAATTTGGTTTTGTTTGGAACTGAATGAGACAATATATTTTTTCATAAATATTTTTTACCTAAATTAAATATTAGCTGTTACATATTTTGAATGTGAGGTCATGCTGATAAATGACAAAGACATTTTTTTATTGGCTTTTTTGCTCAGAGTTGCCAATAATTATGTATGAGAGATTTCAAAAAAAGCCCCTTTAACATTTCACAAGGAGCATCTGTATGCATTGCAATGGTATCACTGAAAATATTTCTATATGTTTTAACTACTTGTGTTTCATGACCAGAAAGGATCCACTGAAACATTTTCTTGATTTACAATGGCCACAAAGCTTTATAAAAGGGATTCATCAAGATAATGACTTCATTATCCATACCTATGAACAATCAATCATTAATACCGCTGCAGCTCTAAAGGTTATGACACATACCATCTTTCCCGTGTTGACATACAATTAAGAATTCCATTGTATATTACATTGTAATACGTCATATATAATGATGCTGAATATCCAAATCGTCATTTTTATGTAGATCTCTGGTCTTTTTTTACAGTGTATTGAAATCATTAGTATTGTCATGGCTTTTTTTCCTCAGGGAGGGAAATACGTTGTGACAGAATTCCTCCTCTTTGCATCAACTAACTAAGTATTTCAGTTTTGTATAATGTGACATCCAAAGGCAATATTTTTGAGGGTGTTCTATTGCAGCAATCAACTTAGTTTGTGAGACCACAGAGAGGAGAGAAAGCCACTGATGCCCATTGCGTAACACAGATATTAATGATATCCTGCATATCAAATGGACAGTCATTATGTTAATGTTCTGCTGCTAGCCAAACTATATTTAGACACACACATACACACATCAGAAATTCTAAATTATATGAACGGGGGTTTAGAAAAACTTTCAACTGAAATATATGATAGTGCATGTGAAACCATAAGATAACAGGTTTGATTCCCATGTGAAGCACAGCCGTTGTGCCCTTGGACAAGGTGTTTCAATATCCCTTCAGCCATATTCATTGAAAATCTGAAATGGAAGTTAGGCAAGCCACATATTGCTCCAACACTTCATTTAAAAAAAATATCTATGCATTTTCATCATTTTATTGTGAAGAAACGGTGGCTACACTTGACATTTCAGACACTCATAAAGTACACCTTAAAATATCCATCTATGGTCACAGAGTATTTTGAGTATTCATATAAACCTGTTTCAATCTCAGTTTATAAAGTGATGAATTTGATCATAGGGGGAATAGAACAGGAAGTACAGAAATTGTATATCATAAAACTTTTTATTCTTATTTCCACAAAGACGACTGTAAATAATCAAATAAATGTGTATCACACTTGTATCTCTAATAATACATTTTTACAAATACCACCCTCCATCCATCAAACAACTCTGGCCAATATCACTCACTCCCCAACTGGCTAAACTAGCTGAGAGCTTTGCCTCAACATGGGTAAAGCAGGACATCACACTCATTCTTGATCCGCTCTAGTTCAGAAGCAGACCAGATAGATTAGCCACTCATGCTCTCATCAACGCCATAGATTACTTGTACAAACAAACAGACATTCCTTCCACAATAACCACACTCATCACCACTGATTTTTCAAAAGCTTTTGATAAAGTTGACTATACGATTGCCATTGAGCGCTTGTTACAGCTGGGCTTAAGGCCCGCTCTGGTAACCTGGGGTGGCAGCTTCATGAGTGACCGCAGGCAAAAAGTCTGTTACTAAGACGCAGTATCAGAGTGGCAGGAATTGACAGGGGGCATGGCCTAAGGGAGCCTGCTCGGCCCGCTTATTTTCATAGATGGAAATACATTGATGATCTGAATTTGGCCCAACAATCAGTGTTGGGGAAGCTAGTAGTTAACTAAGTTACCAATTACTCAATACTGGAAGCAGTTAAGCTACAGGCACAGCTACCAATTACTCAATACTGGAAGCAGTTAAGCTACAGGCACAGCTATCAATTTAATAAATTAACTTCATTGAAATAACCAAGACCACAAGATTATCAGTCAACAATTTATTCTTTAACTTTGGAGAACACCAATCTATATGTTAGCTTACTTGTGTGACATCCAAGCCGACATCCAGTTTTAGATACACCTCGCACACAACTTGAATTCTGATCTGAAGGTTCAGAGGCTCAGAGCAAGCAATCGCAATAGCCAAAATATTGCCATTTTATGAAGTCCAAAATTTAGATCACTATCCTGTGAATTAAAATATTATTTTTAATTTCTGACTATTCACTTCTTTAAGTCATTTTCAAGAGTTAAACTGTTTAAATTACACTGAAAACAGAGTACTAAAACACCAGTGAAGTGTACTAAAACTTTTGACCGGTAGTGTATATATCCTCATTGTACATGTATACAATGTATATGAAATACAGTGCACAACACACTGATTTTATGGGTTATTTTTTTAAGATGACAAATTATCATCAGTTGTAATGCACCACCTTCTGCTGGTCAGTATTTTCCCTACTTCAACTAGTGATAACAATTTGGAATCAAACAGGATATCACCAGTTATCCCGGACCGGCAAGAGAAATACAATACAGCTCCTTCAAGGGAGGTGTTGCTCATCGTTTCTTCTCCATTTAATGGAAAAGGATACTACTGCAATTTCCTGTTGTTGTGGAGGTTAGGATGCATTAAAAGCCAGTTACAGTCATTATCCTGTGGTTTTCTTTGCCCTGTACATGTAATTAATCTTACCATGTATTTTACTGTAAAGTGACACTTTTCAAGAAGTGCACTTGGTGGAAAATGGATTTTTAAAAGCAGTGGCGTTTCTGTCTCTTTAATGTACTAGAGTAACTAGACCATGCATCGCATGAGCCAAGCAATGGGTTCTTATAAATGGGGGAAAAAAACTTCATCTTGATAGGGATTTGAAGCAAACACACACACACACACACACAGAAAGCTCTTACAAAGAGTATGGAACAAAATGTACATACCATTAAGTGCAATTTTCTTTTTAATGTTTAATGGAAAACCTACTTTGTTTCAAATGAACAATTACATGCTATTCATAAAGACAGGTAGGGATAGTATTAATAGGTATCAAAATGTCCCCAGCCTCCATTTGTGCAAGTGTACAGCTGGCTGTGACATACAATAATGGGTAGTTAGCGACATTCTACTGAGAGCAACGTAGCACTGATATCCCATTTGAAATGTATGTCATACGTATTAGTGGCACTATTGTGACAGAGTATGATGTCCTTTAGAGGATTATCATTTGTGAGCACAATTAAAATGAATAAAATCCCTCTCTCCTTCATCACCGCCTACACTACATGGCCTTGGTCCTCACATGTTCACTACTGAAATTCCCTTCTCGCTGGTCTCCCTGATGGCTTTGTGCTACTAAACCCAGGCAGCTAATGTTGAATGCAGCTGCACAACTTGTCTACAATCTTCCCAAGAGCATGTTCATGTCACACCCCTCATCTCACCTAACTGGCTACCTGTTACAGCATGTATCAATTTGTATTCAATTGGTACTAGCATGATGGGCAGCACCACCATACTCCCAATAAATGTTCAAACCCAACCCCCCAGCCAGATCTCTTAATTTTTCCACCTATAAACGACTGGCCATCCCCTTGCTGTATGGTCACTTCTCCCAGTCACAATGCCTGTCTGTACTATACTAGCCTCCCTTGGTAGTCAGGACAGCATGGCTGTAGTAAGTGCTGGCCATCTTCAGCCCCCTCCCATGTCGACCTCGTATCACTCCCACTTTTTGTACTAATTCAAGTTATGGTATTTTTATTGTTTTATGGTTTTGTTCTAATAACTTATTATGGATGTCATCTTATGTATTCAGAATTTGTCTGGCATGATTGTCCCTCTGCATAAAATTAAATATATAAAGTAAAAACTCTTTGCTCTTCATTTTATTTAACTATAGTTGTGTAATTTAATTTGATTATTTTGTAATAAGCTAAAACAAATAAGTGAATTCCTGAGTATTTATAACTCATTCAGTGCTGCGGGTGACATAAGTCGACAAAAATATGAACGGTCTAAGGTGCCGAGGGCGACTAACGTCGACCAGAGCTGTCTTTACACTGCTATACCGCTGAATTCCGGATTTTAGTCGGAAAAAAATAAATAATGACCATTTCTTTTACTGCCTTTTACCCGGATTTGCTCTTTCTTTCTTTTTTTTTTTTTTTTTACAAAACAATACAAAATAAAGTGATTCGGGAATGTACAATCAGTTTAGTTTTATAAAAATACCAAACATATTATGGGTCAGTCATTATTCCTGACAAAAATCATTTAATCCTGCACCTTTTACAAACAAGGGCATAAGAATAGTACAAACAATGGATGCCTGAGATTACATGTCAGCGCAGAATCGCGTATTTACATGACACTTGAGCGATTAAATAGGGCCATGGTTATTCTCCAGTCATGACACGAATGTGAGAAATCCCTTATGAACATAGGGAGAACCAATAAACATTCAGTGGGGAGACTAGCAATCTGTGGCAATTGGCAATTGACAACTTGTGGAGTGCATTTTGCCAATCAGGATTAGAGAGAAAAGGGAGAGAAGAGGTGATAATTAACTACTACAACCGCTACACAAATTTGAATGTAGCTGAACTACCAACAAACTGCTGAAAAATGTAATTAAACTACTAGTTTAACAACATGTAGTTAAACTACTCCTGAACATAAAATGTTTAAAATGCCAGCAATGGTTTTTATAGAGGGGAGGGACCTTGGTTGTGTCTAGCCTATCAAACAGCAACTTTAAGATCACGTTCCATTGAGGACTGTACACATTCAGCTAAAATATACAATGTGTTTCTTCAACTACGGATATTGGTCCGTAGTAGTCGGACAGTAGTCATATCCGGAAAAAACACAATATCCATACTGGATAGTACTATCAGGCTCACCCCTAGTATGTACATCTTTTAAGGCATGGTAATTCACTGAAAAGGGTTTTGCAAGGTTTTCCATCACCACTCATCTATAGTGTAACCATTAGTCTCTTGGTGTCCGGCAAATAGCAACCATACATCCATACAGTCTTCACTGTATCATTTATTGGCCCAGGTTGGTTTGGTGTACAGCCATGCAAACCCATTATCCGTCTGCCAGTGCAATGTGCTGTAGATCACAGAATCTGCTTGTCTCATAAAACACAAGGCTTTTCTCCTCCTGGAGGTAAATTTCTTAGTATGTTATTGCTTCTCTGCATGGATATGAGTCTCAGGAGCCTTTGACAAATATGGGAAAGAATGCTGCAGTGTCATGGAGAAGGAGGAATAAATGTGATACATGTGTGTAGTTAGGAACTGTAGTGGAAAATGAGTGCCATTACAAATTACCATGTATTACAGAGAGTACAGGCATTCCGTTTTTGTTCCTGCGCAGTGGCGGGTGAAATTTGGAAACTCTGGGGACTTAACACAGTGGGCAGTGATCAAAGGTTGATCTCTTCTTTCCTACCAGGAATTTGAAATCCATTCAAGTATACAAATTTTTATGCCACACTGTAGTGCAGATAGAGGACAAATTGTTTTCTAATTATGATCTTACAGTATTCATTTTTATATTATTACCCAATAATAAATAGTATAAAATATTATTCCATATGCAGAGCAAGACATCAAAATATTGCTAGATCAACCTTTGATCACTGTCCACTCAAACAGTGTGCCAAGTCCCCAGAGTTTGCAGAAGTATTATAATATACTGTATATTAGCCCCTTCGCAAATTTGGTAAATTATCATCTATTTAGGGGGTACTCTGTTTAAGGCTTTATAACTCCAGGTGTGAGCATCACATACACTTGGTAAATGGTAAATGGCCTTTACAATACAAACTTAGATTTGTTTATTTTCATAATTTAAGTCAAAATAAAGTGCCACAAATGCAAAGAAACTTTGAAAAAATATATTTAACTACAAATCAACAGGTTTGGCTCATAAAACTCACTTTTGCACTTGGAAAAACTATTTTTTCGTATTCTATCGCAAATAAAGGCTCATGGTTTTAGTTTCATCGGCTTAGATTTTAGCCTATTGGTTTTTGATTTAAGGCTATTTTGTAGGCGAAAAGGCTCATTTACGATCTGTAGCCCATTTTTAAATTATTATTATATTACTAATATTATTGCCCATTTATTTATTTATCCAAAGTGATATGACATTGCAGTCAAAGAAACATCTCGCGAAAGCAAGGCAATCCTGGAGAAAATAGTGAATTTCAATTAAATAAAAATAGTCCGTTTGCATGGTGGAAAATAACAGTTTATCAGTAACTTACCAATAAGCCACCCATCTCCATGAGCACCTTGTGCAAGACGCCTCCCAATTCCACTGTTTTACACCACAAAGGAGTCGTGCGCTCCCCAGGCCATTGAGCGAGACGACATTCAGCAGGTTGTATTTAGCATCTGATGGGTCAGGTGGCGGCGCTTTAATGCGTACATGTGTGCAGTCTATCGCTCCTATGATGTTGGGTAGTCCAGCGATGGCATGAAAGTCCCTCTTGATCTGTACTTGTTGGATGGTGGTGTATGGGAATTAGATTTACCTGGGTGATAGTCTGATGAGGGCTTTGATGACCGGGGGGAGCGCACGGCTCACAGAAGACTGGGATACACCTGATCTGTCCCCTTTGGAACGTTCCTGTGGCCAGAAATCCGAGGCTGGTTAATACTTGGAGATGTGTAATAAGGTTGGATCGGCGTGTCTGTCTGCTGAGTTGCGGCTCCAACAACGTACATATATGTAGAAGCACAGCCTGTGGTAACCTAAAATGGGACACTAGCCATTCGTCTGTCTCTGAAAATAGATTAGCGCGTTCTCTAAAGACGTGCTGTCTTCCAAGGGCCTGATGGTCTACGGCATCCAAAAAAAGTAGGTAAGCCATGATGTTGCGCATGGTAACACTTCCTGTTGGCCTTATATGCAGGGACCAATTAGTGCGCCATTTAAGTCGTTTTGCAGTTTGAGATGTTTATATTTACATTGTAGTATTATACCATACTCTCAATAGCCACAATTGAAACGAATGATAATGATATAATTATATTAATGAATTATATTATCCTACAATTTGAAAAGAAAAGTCAAATATAGGCCTACAATTGTCAAACAGGATACTTTATACATTATGAATTCTATCATTTATCATGTAATTTATATATTCAAACTCATCAGTTCTTCTAAGTAACAAAATAGACACAATCCATTAGTCAAAAACAAAGCGGTTTTGCTCTGGAGAATGGCAGGCAAATTGTACGTATGACTCGTACGACAGCTCTGGACCACTTGTAAATCTTGTTCGTACCTAAGAGAAAATTCCAAATACTTACGAACAAATTTGTGCGAAAAGTGGTTTTTGCATCTGGCCCAATGAGTGAAACATGAGAATGTATGCAGGAATGAATGAGCTAATGAGAGTGAGTGTGGAATGCGAGCGGGGAAGGTGAGTGATTGGCTGAGGGATAATGAGAGGGGAAATGAGGAAACAAGGAGGAGAACCACACCCAGCCTGCACAACACTGAAGACAAATAGGGAAACGTAACAATGTGACATGAAACGAGAGGAAATGGGGAAAACACAGAGAACAATAGGAAAGTGGACTGAAAGGGAGGCAGCGGATGCAACAGTATATTTCTCAAACCGATTGTACCAGACAATAAATGACCACTGAATTTTGAAAGGAACATCTCAATTTGTAAAACCAATGGTAGGATTGTATATTTATTTCATATTTAGTAGCATATATTGCTAATACAATACATGGTAGAATGAGACAATACTTTCACATGTTTATTTTGCATTTGAGTGAGCAGGGCTTTTCACTTTTTTTCTGGCATACGAGCAGGCTATTGTTGGGTTTATCTTGTTTCTATGACGGAATTCTAATTTTATACGATGAATAAATATATTTATAAACTCAAACATAGACGCTATTGTCCACTATGTCATGCATGGGTTGGTATAGACTGGGTGGGGGGGTTGCTTGACACTTAGAAACTACGCATTGGCCAGAAATTGTCGCGAATCGTCTACCAATAAAGTTAAAACACAGTGCTTGTGTTTTCCGCTAATAGTTTGGCTGCAGGAGCAACGCATGTCTCAGTTGAGCAAAAAGTCCTCGCCGGCGAGACCATCTGAACAAAGGGGCTAATTGCAATGGGTGGTCACTGTGGAAATGTTGACTGTACGTTGACTGTAACTTTGGCAAAATGTAACAAGATCAACTCTTCAGGGTTAATCAGAAAACAGCTTTAGCTTAATATACTGGTAAGTAAACATACTGGTTTATTAAACATATTTATACGAGATTTCTGAGAAAAAAATGAGGTATCTTCTAAACCGAAAGTGCATCAGGTACTTACGGTGGCCCAGAGGTGCAATCCACATTTCTAAAAAGAAATCTTTGTTTCTAAATAGAAATCCTCTTTTCTAAAAAGAAATCTTTGTTTCTAAAACAAAATCCTTATTTCTAAATTGAATCCTTGTTTCTAAAAAAAAATCCGTGTTTCTAAATGTAAATCCTTGTTTCTAAATGTAAATCCTCGTTTCTAAAACACAATCCTCGTTTCTAAAAACCAAATCCTCGTTTCTAAAACCAAATCCTCGTTTCTAAAACACAATCCTCGTTTCTAAATCCAAATCCTTAATGTGTACCGTACTGTAGGCAACGTAGCCTACAGTGCAACAATGAACGGGAAATGATAAGCCTGTTTTTTGTAGGTGACAAACTGAACCACACGATTGGCTTAATGTAGGCTCCTGTAATCAAGCTGCAGTTCCGTATAAGAGCGAGTTTCCGTTATATTCCTGAAATTATTGGACTTGTTAACAGGCTTTATGTTAATATGTCTGCAAGAAAACTCAACTTTAATTTGTTCGGCAATTTTGTGATAGTTGTTATGCCAGAAGACCAGCTTCTCCTTAAACTTGCTATGCAAATTGCACTCTCAGACTCACTCGTGCATACGTCATCTGGTCCCAGTATGCTTTGCGCACAGGCTAACTGTAGCATTTAGCTTTCAGGCTTAATAGAAACAAGGATTTAAATTTAGAAACTCGGATTTGAATTTAGAAACAAGGATTTCAATTTAGAAACTCGGATTAACTTTTAGAAACAAGGATTTAATTTAGAAATAACGATTTTGTTTTAGAAATGAAGATTTACATTTAGAAATAAGGATTTTGTTTTAGAAACGAGGATTTACATTTAGAAATAAGGATTTTGTATTAGAAATGAGGATTTCTATTTAGAAACGAGGATTGTGTTTTAGAAACGAGGATTTGGTTTTAGAAACGAGGATTTGGTTTTAGAAACGAGGATTTGGATTTAGAAACGAGGATTGTGTTTTAGAAACGAGGATTTGGTTTTAGAAACGAGGATTTGGTTTTAGAAACGAGGATTTAGTTTTGGAAACGAGGATTGTGTTTTAGAAACGAGGATTGTGTTTTAGAAACGAGGATTTGGTTTTAGAAACGAGGATTTGGTTTTGGAAACGAGGATTGTGTTTTAGAAACGAGGATTGTGTTTTAGAAACGAGGATTTGGATTTAGAAACGAGGATTGTGTTTTAGAAACGAGGATTGTGTTTTAGAAACGAGGATTTGGATTTAGAAACGAGGATTGTGTTTTAGAAACAAGGATTTTGTTTTAGAAACAAGGATTTGGATTTAGAAATAAGGATTTTGTTTTAGAAACAAAGATTTATTTTTAGAAATGTGGATTGCACCTCTGGGCCACCGTAGGTACTGTATATAGTACAGTAAGCAAGGGAAAATGGCGAATGCTCATTTGTACAATGTTTTTTTTTAAAAAGTATTGTTTCTATACGTGAACATGATTTTCTTAGTGTGTATAAATAGTGCATTTTATGCATTTTACAGTCTGGCTGTGGCAAGAGGAGGGTCGTAAGTGCTTTGGGCTATTAATAGCACCCTCCTAATTTATTGCACTGAAGTTTAACTGGAGAAGCTGAGGTTTAAGAGGCTACCCTTTTAAACAATACTGTGTCAAAATTTACAGGGTTTTCTTAAAGCTGTAGTTTATCATTTCAGACAAACATGAATACTGTAATTGAGACAGATACGTCTCAACCACTCGGGGTGAAGTTTATAGAGTTAATTGGCCACACCCCACAGGATGTTGAATTGGAATGACAGGAAGTGTTATTATAACCCTTGTTATTACTTTCTATTGCCCTGCTAGACAATGCCCCATGTTTCTCTGATTTTATGTTTATTATCTTTACTAGCTACGACAGTTTTCTCTTAACCAGCGATTTTAACCTACACATAGACAATGCCACTGATTCCAGGGCTGCTGATTTTATTAATCTTCTAAACAGCCTAAATCTGGTTCAGCATGTCTCTAGTCCCACACATTACCGTGGCCATACTTTAGTTATACCTAATATTTAGTTATCTTGAAGGATATAGATGTTTCTTCCATTCTCAATATAATTGTCTCAGATCACTATTGGATTCTTTTTAACATTAATCTGGAAACCACTGCCAAAAATGTTTCAGATCGTATTGTAAAGAAGTGTTACATCGATGCCACAGTAACTGCACATTTCTCCTCTCTGATACTTTCTTCAGCTCTGTCCACTTCTAATTTGTCTGTACATGACCTTGCTAACAATTTCAATGAAAATTTTTAAAAATCCATTGACGCTGTAGCTCCAATGAAAATAAAAAAAAACGCTCTCATAGCCAAACTATACAGTGGAAAAACAGCACTACTTCTCAGCTGAAAAGAAACTGCCACCAAGCTGAGCAACTATGACACAAAACTAAACTCCAGGTATACCACAATATTTTTAAGGAGTGTGTTGCTGCTTACAATAAAGTTATGTGGAAAGAAAGACAAGCCCACTTCTCTACGATCATCTCTAATAATACTAATAATCCTAGAGTACTGTTCTCAACTATTGATACTTTGTTATTAATAGCCAAGACTCCTCTGAAAATTGTGAAGATTTTGCATCCTTTTTTAGAGTGCTGGTATAGCGAGTCCCAGTGAAAGCCTTACATTGGACCTCCCAATTGACTCTTCCACTGCATGTTTGAGTACCTTCACTGAGGTAAGTGAAATGATGCTTCGGGATATCATCCACATGCTCTATAGATCCCATTCCGACCAAATTATTTAAAGATGCATTTGACTGCCTATCTACAAATTGTTAATTCATCGTTACTGATGGGTATTTTCCCTGCAACTTGGTGAAAATGTTTCTAAACTAGTAGATGCAAACTGGCATAGTGTCAGGGGAGCATTCCAGGACAACTTTTATTCTCTTTGTACATGCTTCCTTCAGGTAAGATCATCCAGCATTACAATGTGAATTTCCATTGTTATGCTGATGATACGCAGCTGTATGTCTCCGTTGAGCCAGACAATCCAAATGCCATGAGCGTTCTTGCAGCCTGTCTAGCCAACATAAATAAATGGAGGAACAGAAATTTCTTGAAATTAAATGAAGAAAAGACTAGGTACTTCTAGTGGGCCCTAAGTCAAAAAGAGACAAGCTGCAAGCAAAGATGGGAAGCCTGGCTCAACAGACAAAATCTGAGATCAGAAACCTGAGAGTTATCTTGGATGCTGACCTACATTTTCTATCTCACATAGACAAGGTGACCAAGACTGTATTTTTTCACTTAAGAAACAGCCAAAGTAAGACCCTTTTTAACTCACCAAGATGCTGAAAAACTGATACACGCTTTTATCTCTAGCCACTTGGACTACTGTAATGCACTTTTTACCGGCCTGCCCAATAAGTCTATTGATAAACTCCAAGTTATCCAGAACGCTGCTGCTAGAATCTTAACAAAAACCAAGAAAAGAGAACATTATTACATTATTACACCCGTCCTTGCTGCTCTGCACTGGCTCCAGTTTCTTTTAGAATCAATTTTAAAGTCTTGTATACGTGTATATAAAGCTTTACATGGCCTAGCACCTTTTTATATCAAAGATAGCCTATCACCTTATGTACCGACTCAAGCACTTAGATCATCCACAGTGGGCTTACTTAATGTACCTGTGGTTAAACAGAAACAAAGTGGTGAGAGTGCTTTCTGCTATTATGCACCAAAAAAAAGGAACACTCTCCTACAAAACATTAGCAGACTCAGTTGGCAATTTTAAAAAGCAGCTCAAAACCTTCCTTTTTAATTTGGCTTTTAATACATTTTTATTCTGCCCATTGATACTTATTCATATTTTTATTTTGTTTTATAAAATAATTTATTGTTATTTTTTATTTTACTTATTTATTTTACTCTGACTCTTTTATACTAAATATTTTATTTTATATGATTTTATTCATGTTTCCATTTCAATATACATTGTTTTATTTTTCTAGTTTATTCTCTTTGTTTCTATGTTTTAAACCTTTATAACTGATTATGATTGCTGTGCTTTTCCCTGTTTTTTGCCTTTGTTTTTATTTTTTCCTGTTAAGCACTTTGAGCTGCAGTCTATATAAAAGGTGCTATACAAATAAAGTTATTATTATTATTAAGTGGAATTTAACTCATTGCAATTCAAAGAGATTCCATTCAGTCACACAACAGAAAAATCTTATTAAATCTAACATGTATTTTTCAGCAAAATATAAATAATCACATTATTTATTTCAAGAAATGATTCCCATTTCTTCCCTTAATAATGAGTAATATTATTTTTCATTTCAACCTTAGCAATCAAACGAACGACACAAAGTAATGGTAAATGCAATGATAATTTATTCCATTCCACAACTCATTGTTCAACATTGTTACATTTAATTGTCAAAAGATCCTCAATGGTTCTATCACTGAAATTGCACCATAGTCTGAATATCTTTCCTGCTACGCTGGAAATCCTCTGAACAGGTGCAGAGGAAGCTGGTATCGTAAGATAGTTGCATGCAAGTTGTACTAGGTAAGAAAAAACTGCTTTGGTTTTCTTTCCAATAGGCCAAAGGGCCAGTATCCTCTGCAACACATGGCAGACTCAAGTATATTGGGACCTCATGTGAGGTTTTGGCTACTGGTGGGGAAGTGGACTGACTTCCCATGTAGAAAAAGAGTTTGGGACACTTGAGCAATGCAGTCATTCACTTTTGGGGAGAGTGACACAAGTTTTGCAGTGAAGGGATTTTTAATGGTGATCCGCTCTTCACCATTAGACCAGTCCAGTTTGAATCTTAGATCAGCCCTCTGAAAGTATTCCAAGTCCTCAAATTTTGCAAGACATTTCTCAACTGAGGTTTGTAGAGTGGACACAAACTTGCTGTTACCAGTCATCTTCATGTTTTTGACTGCATGCCTTAAGCCTCGGACACATGCAATCACAAAGCTGGAGGTTACCACTTTCTCTGCCTGACATTGATCTGACCTCTTCAAAGGGTTCCAAAACCTCACAGAGATCCCGCATGATATTCAGTTCATAGGATGAGAGTTGGACAGGGCAGTGGAGTTCAGCAAAAACATTGCTTGCAACGTTAAGGACAGACCTGAACAACTGGCTATTCCAGCGGGTGGTGTTGGCAGGCTGAAGTTCCCTCCTTCCAGAACATTAGTAGCATGTGTAGACTTGTGGCAAAAAGACACTCGTTTTTGGACTTTGCCCAGTAAGTTTTTTTATGGAGCCAGCTTGATCCATGGCATCACAAACCACAAGTTGTAGAGTGTGGACAAAGCATGAACTTCTCTCTGTAGGGAAGTAGACCATCTCCTCTTCAACATTCACAACTTCAAAATCAGATGTCTCATCCTGCTCCTCCTCTTCACCATCGACAAACAACCTGTATTAGTGGAAAGAGGGTGAATGCCTTTATCATGTTTGAGGCATTATCACTCATAATGAATGGCACATTGTTCTGAATGTTGTAAGTTTCAAGGGTATCTTCATAAACTCTGCAAATGCTCTCAGCTGTATGTCTCCCTTTAAAATGCTGACAGCTCAGCATCACATTCTGTGATCTAAAATCTGTGATGAAATGACCTGCCATTCCAAAATATTACCTCAGTTTGACCATATATCAACTGTCAAGCAAATATTATCAGTTGTTTCCACCATCTGATTAATCAAATTAGTTTTTACAGTGGCTGTGTGCTGAGGGATAAGGTTTTGGCTGAGGTTTCTCTGGGAGGGCATTGTAAAGGAAGGTTCAGCCAAATGCAAAACACTGATGAAATACTTATTGTCTACAGTAGCGAGGGGGAGCAGACCATTGGCAGTATATGTGACAATTCTATCAGTCAGAGCAACTTAACGTCTAACAGTTGTTGACCACTTACAGCTGGAACTTGCTGCTTCAGCAGGTTGAGCCTGAGTTGCACTGCTTTGGTTGGATTGTGTGACCACTGGTTTCAGAGTCCACCAAGAGTTCAGGGTGTTTCTTCTGGAAAAGAAAAACAAGTCTATCATCTTCTCAATTTAGGTTATTAAGAGAACAAAGATTTCTACAATTTTTACAATTGACAAAATTGAATTTATTGCCCCACATAATGATATAATAATAATAATAGGCTAATAATAATCATCATCATTAAGGCTGCCCCCAAATAGTCGACTAAACCATTAGTTGATCAAAAGAACTTGGTCGACTAAAATTTTAATTAGTTGAATCATCGCAGTGTGAAAGAATTTGAGAGTGGAACTATTAATTCCGGATGTGCACCAGTGGCGGCTGGTGATCTAAATATAGGTTGGGGCGCTAGCATTTCTAAAAAAAAACAAATACATCTGACTTTGACTTTAAACAGAAAAAACAAGCCACCTTGTGTCTCAGTTGCATAAGACAGTTTAATTGGCAACAGTGGAGGACAGTTTTTCAAGTAAGACATCACTGAACAGTGGAGGAGCCTCTGTTCATTCAAGTTAGGCAGGACTCATACATTCAGATTTAGACTTCAAACAGATAGGCTACCACAGACCTCCTGGCAGCACCGGGTCCAAATCAAACACAACAGCACTGTCATGTTGCCTAGAGAGGTGCTAATTGCTGCCCCCCACACACAACTCCTTGCTGCACAATTCCTTTGTATTGCTAAACCGCTAAAAACCTCAGACTGAGAAGAGCCTACTTGACTGGTCATTCAAATGAGTCATCATACATTTTGAGACAAAGACATACAACACTAAAGGTGAATTGGCCCATTACAACACAACAACACACTAATGTTGCCTAAAACCACTACTACACCTCTTCGTTATGCTTTCTAATGCCAATTCTGTAGCCTTCATCGAGTTGTTCAGCAATGCTAAGCCTGCCAAAAAAGTTTAGCTTCATACTGTTGTCAAGATGGCTGCGGCTACTTTCATGCCGTTTGCACTTTTCAGCAAGATGTTTTAGGTCTCGTACCCCCGTCGTTGTCCACAATGGTTCGGTGCCAGCACTTTGAAATAGCAAACAGGGAAAGCAATAGAACGCATGACTCACAGCACATCCAGCTAGCCAACTCCGTTTGTCATAACACGAGCGAGAGAAGCCCCGGGTATAAGCCCGACCGCGATCACTTGTTTGCTGTTGAATGTGCAAATCTGGTCGCTCTGGTCCAAGTTCCTTTACTCTTTTCTTTTCTTCCAATGAACGCCTTGAGAAAGGTTCTTTTTGCAAAGAAATAACCGAATTTTCTTTGCTTTCTGTTGCACTTGAAGAAGCCATTTCGAATTATCTCTCTCGCTTGGTCTAGGTCTACTTGAATGAATGAGTAGCAGCCGACTGAACCTAGCCGTAGTACTTGCGCACTCGCAGTGATATCCTGCTAGATGCCGGCTGGGCGTGATAAACATGCCTTAAATCCAATCCAATAATATCATAAACCATGAGGACTAATCAGAAAAGGGTAGGATAGTCCGGGGCGCACAGCCCTGCGCCCGGGGGCCTACTTTTTTGGCCGCGAATCAGGCAGCAGAATCAGGGGGCTCGCATGAAAATGAATGAGTGCTCTGATTCACCATAACATTACCGGCGCCCTGCAGTCCCCTGAACATGCATATGTAATGTATTAAACTTTAGACAACGCAAGGCCAACATATAACATGTTTAAGCTACTAAAAAATTAAATAATAATAAAAAATAATAATTTTTTTAAAACTTTTTATTTTATTTGTATGTGGGGGAGGGGGGGGCGGCGCCCCAGCGCCCTCTATAGGCCGGCCGCCACTGATGTGCACCTTGTAACAAACAATTGGTGTCTATTAATTAAGGAATAGATCAGTTGTATAGAATGTCTGAGAAAATCTAAAGTATGCAAGCATTTTGAGCGTCTAAAGGATTACCCCAAAAAAGTTAAATGTCAACTCTGCAAGCAACAATTTGCCTATCATTCAGCGCATGTTCTCAATATAGAACATTATAACCTTTGCAACGTTTTTGCCATGTCTTATTGGATGCTTTGAACAATAAATAACAGCATTTCTAGTATTATTCGTTTAGTTTTACGCAAACAACTTAAAATTTACATTTGCTTGCAGAGGCGTAATTGTTGTTTTCTTGATATTTTGCAAGTTTTTACTAATTTGGCCAACTCGTCAGCACGGCTAGAGAAAATCCTTACCTTGCTTCCATGGATTTTGGGAGTGGGTCAGAAGAGGATGCCATAGTATTGATTCTATCGGAGAATATTCCTACGGGCATGACGGAGAATTTCCTCTTCGATGTGTTAGTATTACTACATGTAATATTTCTAAAATGTATATTCGTTTTTCCACTCCACCACAGTCTTGTGCCATATGTTTGTTATTGTTATTTTTGCATTTTGAGTGCATTTCACATACTGTAGTATAAGCGGTCATAGGTGGCTCAGTCATGTTTTATGTTTGATTTGCCATGAAGTTAGAACATTTGCCAGCTTTTTCCTTATGGTGGAATATTATTTTATTATAATCTTATCATACATAATATAGACTGTGGCATATCTTCCTGGGCTATACTTGTCACTTCGGGCATGGTAAATTATCATTCCAATTTACTGTGTGCTGCTGTGCTAGATGAATGTACATTTGTCCTTGGAGTGAAAAAAAAACTGAGAAATTTCATCCCAGGACATGCAGCAAAAGATGACATACTGTAGAGTACAGAAAAAAAGTGATGTTTTATTGAGGTACAAGCGTGAATGATTAGGCTACATATTTAGGTGTTTGTACCAATGTGATATCAATGTTTTCATCATCATAACCATCCCCCTATACTGATTAAAATATAATAATTCTCACTAGAAAGTTATGCAAAAGTGAATATTATAAGCCAAAACAGTTGATTTATAGTTAAATATATTATTATTTTATGATTTACAGCAGTGCAAAATGTACCCATTTTGGATACATTTGGAGTACACTGCCTACACATTTGGTACACTGCCTATATTTTGCGTCATAGATCTTTAGTGGTTCTGCACCCTCATATTTCTTACACTTGTGGACAAGGAGTCTATGATCCAGGACATGTATAGTTGGTACTACTGTCCTCATTTAAGCCATTTGTAACGTCTTTGTGATGCTCTGTGATCTTACACCCGCCGCAGGGTTCATTATAGCTCCAAGTGCTCACGTCATTTAAATACCAAGTATTCTTGCGCCCATTGCAAGTGACTGGGAGTGTTTGTCTTAAGATGAGGTGTGGCCAGGATAATTTTTGACGTATTGTTATCTTGAGCCAGCAGAAAGCGATTGCGCTAAAACCACCACAAACCTGGTTTAAAGTTATGTCGCAGTTGTTTACATGTTATTTTAATGGCACATAGGCGTGTACACAATGTGCGTACACCCTCCTATCTGTTACACACAGGGGTGCGCACAAGCATGACTAAAAATATCAAGATTACAATGTGAAATATTATTATTGTGTAGGCTATATCAAAAAATGCATAATAATAAAAGGGTCCATAGGTCAAAGACCACATACCTGTCCCTCAGCGAAGGGGAATGCTGCATTAAATTGCTTTAAGCCCACTCCATCAACATCCAGGCGATGCGTGATGATACGTGTAAGGTTACATGTATAGACTATTCGCAATTATCCGGGATCAAGTTATGATATAACCTATATTTTCCAATAATATGGAAAATATATGGGACAATGGCTATCCATTAAAAACTTTGCTGGTAACACCTAGGTGCTAGCCTAATGTGCAAATTGTCATTTACACCTAATGCGTGAATTGTCATTCAATGGAAAACTCACGCACTGCAATAGACAGACATTTCAGTTCTGAAAATGCACTTCAGAGGTCATTACAATACAGCTCTCTTCATCTAGTAAATATAATGGTTTTTACTGAAAAAAGTTCAAAACCTTTGAAAATTTTGTTTTTCAAAAAGCCTAGGCTACAGTCTCCTGGGTTCGCTGTGCATAAGGTTTTTTCGATAGCCTACAATTAAAAAACGGAGATTCATTTAAATTTCACCATATTAACTGAATTTTAACCTTATTTTTCATCCTTCATTCATAACCGATTTAAGGTGGACCGGCAATCCTGAAACCGAAATGGTAGTTAATACATGAACTCACAGTATTAATTAACACCATGAGTTAATACATTAATTCAGACGTTATTCACATATGATTCACTTAGTTGTTAAGGTAGGCGCTTCATTCATTCTTGATATGTTAATGGTTTAATTAATCATTATTCATGCATTCATTAAAGTATTAGTAAATGCTATTTATGCACCAGTATTGTAAAGTGTTACCCAAAATAAAATTTGCAGCACATTACACAATTAATTCACAATTAATTTTAATGCAATTCTCTGCATGCGCTTTAACTTCATGCAGGAGCAGGTTCGTTTCCCCTGCTGTAAATCACACTTTTCACGGTCTTCCTGGAAAAGCGGACTTACGCTACCAGTAAAACAGGTTGGTCACATTTCCATAAGCAGGACATTATAAAACAAAGTAAAATATGAGCGAACCTATGGGTTCGCAACCATGACAACTTTAGTGTATTTAGTGTCATCATTAAGGCAAAATAACGGTATTTATGTTATTAATCAATATTATAATGCACATAATGAACTTCGGCTGAAGCTTGAACTTCGAGAACAGCCTCATGGAATTCATTTTTCACAATGTTTCACTGTATAATGAAACAAAATTTGTTAAATAAGCAGGCTAATTTGACGTTTTCTAAGGTGAAACGGAAGTCATTCTGGTAGCTTATTCTCTGCTGTCTAAAATAACAGCACTGTCGGGAATTACCGGGAATCCGTGCCGGTGTTAAACCCTAATGTTAAAGATTATTATTGTGTATATCAAAACGCGCCATCACGGTTTGTTACGTTTCTGTCATGTTTATGCCATGTTTCATGTTTAGTGTTTGTCACAGTTTATTTTCTGTTTATGTTACGATGCAGTTCATTGTTTGCATACATATTTCCATGTTTTTCCGCAGCCTTGCGTTCATGCTGTTTCTTCTCTTGCTGTCACTCACGCTTCCCTAATTGTTTCATTCTCCCTTGTCTAGTTACTAATATACTAACATTAGATCAGGATTGGGTAATACTAACTATCTAACCATGTGTTCATGTTTACCTTACGTTTCTCGTACATGTTAATTACTAATTTACTAACGCTAGGTCAGGATAGGTTAACTACTAACGATTTACTAATTGCCTCGTTACGTGTCTCATTTTCTCAAGCTGTTGTGAATTTCCTGCTGCTCTCAAGCTAATGTCTGCACCTGTCTACACCTGCATATAAGATCAGTGTTCATGTCATG
Source organism: Ilyophis sp. 1 JC-2022 (assembly GCA_022702515.1). Taxonomy (NCBI): domain Eukaryota; kingdom Metazoa; phylum Chordata; class Actinopteri; order Anguilliformes; family Synaphobranchidae; genus Ilyophis; species Ilyophis sp. 1 JC-2022. Next base: position 106,473,589 of record CM040403.1, read on the forward strand.
TCTTTGCGAAATTGTTGCCTTAGTTTACTATTGTCACTTTTGAGCGGTTTCCATTGTTTTGACTACCGTTATTGATCTAGCCTGTTTATTGACCATCGTTACTGCCTGCCTATTGTTTCCACTGCCTGTTTTTGACCACGAGTTTTGCCTGCTGTCTGTTTGTACCTCTGCCCCGCGGATAGGACTTCGGTCTGACTCCTGCTACGCCCCACGACTACGAACTTTGCTTTTTCCCTGTTTTGTACTTCTGCTCCGCTGACAGCTACTCTGGTTAACAAACTCTTGCATGGATGCCGATTTCGAGACTGCCTTCTCCCTCGGTACTGTATCTTTGGTCTGGCTAGATTTATTGTTTTTTTGGACTTTGCTTGTGTGACTACGTTTTTGGATTTCCCCATAATAAAGCCCTTGCGGGTATTTATTATCAAGTTAGTGTTCTGAGTCGTGCATTACGGGTCCAACCGGCACACATCCATCTCACGGTTAGTCCGAATAATATTGGTCATACTGTTGATCCATATCGCCTATTACTTGCTCGCACTGACATTTTGCCATCATATAAGCAATCTGCCAAGGTAGAAAAGCAGGCTTTTAAAGGGAATGGGATATGACATTTTGATTGGTTTATTGCATGTTACGCCCAAGACACACCTATAAGTAATGACGATACTAAGTTCAGCCCATTTGCACATTGTGCCATGCTTAGCGCTCAAAAAACATGCCGTCTAACTAGCAAAAGTGGATTTGGACACGCCTTAGAGCCTTAAATAAAACACCCCCTAAATATGTTGAAATGGACCAAATTTGGCATCTGTGCAAAGGGGTTAATGATGAGCTGAACCCCACCAAAACCCCCCTAGTTTAAAGGACAATCAGTTAGGAACTTGAAAAACAAAAGCAATCATGAACAAGAAATGGTAGCGCAGTGGGTATCATCCAGTCCAAGTTCCTTTTTGCGTGGAGTTTGCATGTTCTTCCCTTATCCGTGTGGGTTTCCTCCAGGTACTCCGGTTTCCTCCCACAGTCGAAAGTAATGCAGGTTAGGCTAATTGGAGACTCTAAATTGCCCCCCCCAGGAATAAGTGGGTTAGTTAATGGATGGATGGATGAACCCCCCTTCACCCTAATTGGGGACAGTTTATATCACTAGCTAGTTAGCTAGATGGCTACGAGCAAGGTTAAACCCAGAAACACATCTTTATTAAAACTAGCGTTAGTAAGGGAAACTTGCAGGCACTCAAATATTACAGTAGATGAGATTCTTCTAGTTAACCCAAACCCAAGTTGTATCCTTTATGCCAGTGTTGCCCAACCTTTTTTCCTGCAACGGCACACTTTTTATAATCAAAAAATTCTATGCCACACCAGTATCCCAATAACCACTAAAACTTTACAAAGGGTCCCACACATGTTCAATTGTGGTGGAACTTGGCACACCTGGTACACCTGAATGGCACACTGGTTGAAAAACACTGCTTTAGGCTACTTATGATCCAGAAGAAAATTAAATGATCATTATGCCAGGGTTGCCAACTCTCATGCTTTGGGCGTGAGACAAATGCTTTCAGGCTCTGTCTAATGCTCTCAAGCTACACAAACACATCTCATGCCAAATAAAAAAACTGCAACCAAAAACAAAACCGCTCCCTGATTAAACAAATTATCCATAAGCTCGCAGGGCAAAGTAATTTTTCTTCAGCATGGTGAACTGAGATTGATTCACAAACATTACAGGGAGACTGGGCAAAATATATCCAATATATAACGTACATACAAAAGTTAATGTTTTTAAGGGCCGAGAGTCGGTGGTCATTGTGGTTATTTCTATAGGAAACTGAAAAGTAGCAAACTCTCTGTGCTGTATAGGTACGGGGCTTATCCCAATTATAATGAATCATCATTCATAAGTTTTAAAATGGGCAAAATATTTATGGGCAAGTTGTGTTTGCCAGACATACTTATATTTTGTAGATTGGTGTGGACATTCCCATCAAAAATGACTTAATCGTTCAATCTTGACATTAAAATGGTATGGTAGCTTTTGTGACAAAAATATGACTTAAACTAGAGATAATTTGAGGGTACATTGTAACTATAATGATACCAGAGATTTGCAAATGTGGTAAAGTTAACATTCAAACCAGTCCCTATTTCTCTTGTACAGAAAGTGGCACATGTGGACCTGCAGGCTAGAGATTACATCTCTCATGTGGTTTACAAATCTGAGAATTTATTAGCTGCAGTTACTGGCAACCGCCTCTTAATAATAGGAAAAGCTAGAGTGACATCTTGACAGCAGAGCACTGCATAGCAGCCATGAAGCAAAACAGACAGCCCATGGGAGAACAGGCTTTTCACAAAATGAGGACATTTTTTGTTATAGTTTTAATGCCAATTCTCATCCAGTAGCTATTTTTTAGAATCCCTAGCAACACTTAAGTAGCAACAAGAAGCGAGCTAGTTTAGTATTGGAGCATGCGATCAGTATGCATTATGTACTCCAGTTTGGGTTGTTTCCTATCTGTCTTCTTCATGCACCTTCCTAAGGTCTGCATTGTAATATGTCAGACACCCAAGTCACTGAGCAATGTGAGCAATAGAGATGAAGGTGAAATAGCAACCCCCCCTCCACACCCGGGAGAAGCCAGCATTCCTGCAGCATAGTAATGCACCACAGGGGTTAAACATCTATAGACCTGAGCAATACACTATTTAATTTCCATAGGGTCATAGTAATTGCTGATAATGTTATAAACTGATTATGACAGTGTTTGAAGAGAGACATTGGAAAGTTTCAGTGGATTTAAAAAAAAATTATTCCAAGCAATGGCAAAACTGTTCTAAAGTATAATTTTATCGAGGAAGAAGAGGCCTCGTTCTATTTAATTTTGATTATATGTTTAGCTACAACTGTACATGTACAACTACTGGGAAAACCATGTTATATAGGTCCTGTCATAAGGTTTTATGAATCATTATGGAACAAGGGTTATAACTTCATAAATTAACACTAGTCTCTAGGTCATTCACAAATGATTTGTTCTTTTTGAGCACATCCTTTAGGTGAACACAATGCCTCAATTCCTCGTAACAATTTGGTTATTTGGGTCTTTGAATTTTATTATGCCCAATAGACAGAGATGCGTACCTTTGTGCGGAGTGGGCTGCATTTATCAAATATCTAATTGGCAAGTACTCTTAATGTGTACACTCACTGGAGTGTCTCAGAGAACAAATTAATTATTCAGTTCTGAAAAAATTTGAGAACTGACAGAACTAGTGATGTAATTTTTAAATGACTTGTCCATAAATAACTTATAATGTGAAGGAACTGGTCTAGTCTTTCACAAAAACAAGAACATGATGCATTCTTTAAATGCAAATAAAAACAATTTAATCTAATGAGAACTGTTGCATTATTGTATTTAATAATAAAAGGCAATGAGTTTTCATAAATTGCGTAATATAATATGAACAATCAGAAATGATGGAAAATGTTTTCAGGGCCAAAATATATTATATATGTATTTCTTTGCAAGTAAATGATATGTTATGTACTTGTCTCAAAAATGTGATAACATAAGCACATTTCAGACATGCATCGTAAGCTTTAAATGTACCGGAAATCATCTAGTGTGTCATTCTTACACAAGACGTTACTGGCGTAATTAATTTAATAAATACTTAATCGCCGTCTTAACAATTCTTGCACACATATGTAACTTTGCACATAGAAGATATTGGAGTGAACTTATCAATGAACAAATCAATACATTAACCTTTACAGTGAACTACCAGAAAGGAATGAAATACTGTACCTTATTCTTATAGCCTTTATGTTAGGTATGTGAATGTATGTAATGTACATAAAGGCTTCATAAATTGTAAATAACCCCCACCTAAAGTGAAGTGGTAATCTGTCTGCTTACATAATTGTGATTACATAAAACACATGGCTTATTTAGGCTATATTAGATCTGTGAATTAAATTAATTCTGTGATTATACAGCACATATAAAACAACTGTCAGCAGTTGCAAAACCATAAAGGTTTGAGAGATGCCAAACCTTTTCACTGTATTTCTAACTGATATTTAAATTTCATAGTGATCCTTTTTTTATACATTTAGAACACCTGTACTTTGCATTATTGGTTTAGCAACCCCTGTGCAAATTGTATATCCATCTCCATCAAAAGTGTAGACTACCTCAGAAAATCTCAAGGGTCCAATATCTGAACACATCCAACACAGGCTTTTGGTACATTTACACTGACACACTCACAATATGGACAGGTTATGGAATGTGAAGTATTGTACCTTCATTCACTGTGAATCAAAATGTCATAGATTCAAAGTTTCATAGAATTCCTGTCCTCTGAATGTCACCTCTGCACAAAATGTCACAAAAAAGTCTGGAACTGAAAGTGCATTCTACCTATTATTCAATAAAAACTATGTAAAAATTCCGCAACCTTTGAGTGTCAGAAAATGTATTTTCATTTCACAATAGACTTAAAAAGACTCAAATTGGCCTCAACCCAAATGTATTTAGCTTTTAAAAAAAGAATCACCTACCTCACAGTATGACAATTTAAAATAATAAATGAAATAGCATGAAAAGGGTATTCAAAATCAATGAAAAGCACTATCAAAAAGGCTCCGCTGGCTGAGTGACATCTGAGCGAGAACACCATATATCTCATGTAAGTCTGAAACCTGATCACTCAAATTTGTTCCCTTGCATAGTGGCTCCAGGAAGAACAGCTTCTAAGCTCCCATACACAAGAGTGAAAATGCATGCACACTTTAGTCGCTGCTAACAAAGTACCTGCTCCTGTCATGCTGAGTCCAGCTAAACCCAGCCCTGCTAACCTGAGCAAAATTCTGCCATTACCTAGGATGCCCCTATTAAAAACATCATAAATATACCAGCATGACAGTAAATAGCAACAATGGATGCAACATATATAGAAAAATAAGAAAGCTTACATCACAGACGTTTTTAATGGGAATGTCTACATTTACTCCATGTTATAATAGGGATGACACAATTCTACCACATTGCAGAAGTAGCTTAGTTTGAGCCTGGAGAATAATACTTATAAATGAGCCCTCGTGA